>OY728163.1:946875114-949375114 GCA_963277665.1 Viscum album
GTCATAATACTTAGATAATTCCTTTTCTTTCTTGATAGCACATGAGGCAATATCTTCATACGATGAGAAGGATTGTGATACTAATGATCGAAGAAGAAATGGTTTTAACCCATCAAAGAATAAAAAATTCTTACTCCTTGGGTTACGTATATAATCTTCTGCATGACTTGATAACATTGTAAATTTAGCCTCATAATTTGTGACATTCTCATCCTCTTTTTTCCTCATACTCAGAAATTTTCTTTCCATATCTGTTCGATGGTCACGAGAAAATTATATTTCTAAGAAAATATCTTAAAAATCCCTCCATTACATATTTAATACTTATTTATCCTCTTTTGTGTTTTTAATTAATGACCACCATTGATCTGCATCTCCTGTGAGGTGATAAACTGCCATGAAAACTTTTTCCATTTCGCTAATCCCCAAATCATGAAATATTTTCCTTAAGGAACATATCCATTGCTCAGATACAAATGGATTTTTAGTCCCATTGAATGTTGGTGGTTTTTGCCTCATGAAGTAGACTAACATTGATCCTCCTCTTTTTGGATCAGGGTTCTCCATATGGGTAAAGTTATTATTAATAACCTGAGTGAGTTTTCCTAGTATGGTAATAAGTTTTTCAACACCGATTGCATCACCAGCTCCACTATAATTGTCTTGAGTAGGAGGGAAATCCCTACATGGATTACGTGAATTGATAAAATTTAAATTCCTTCCACTATGATCCATTTATAAATAATTACATACACTAGATTAGTTTATGAATCACAATAAATAATTTCAAACTAGTAAAATACCTAACTTAAATTGAACAATTTATGCATAAAATCCATAATCATAAAAATATGTTTTCTTTGAGGATGTATTTACTTAGAAATCCTTCATAATGGTCTGTAAAGAAAATGTGAATTATCCTAATCATATCCCTTGTGAGTGTTGTAACCAAGAGTACAACAAGGCCCATTGTCGTGTACCAGAATACCCCGGGTCAAGTCAGAAACTCCTTGTCGAAGTTTTCACTCCTAGGTACATCTGTGCCAGAACTTCCTCCACCCGCTCATATCCATACAGGGATGTATTTCTTATAAAATACAAAAAATATCTACATTACCAAAATTCTTGGAAGTTATTCTATACTAATCCACAAATTCCATCTTAGGGTAATGTTATCTAATTAGAGTTTTTCTAAATCTATTTTCCAAGGTTTGTACTAACCTTCCTATGATACCAACTATAACGCCCCGAACCTAGTTACCCAAAGTTGGTGCATTATTAAATAACATTGGCATGATCAAAAGGGATCAAACCCCGAAAGACCGATCAATCTAGTAGCCTTAGAATTACTAGATACATATATAAGTTTTATATTACATCATGAAATGAAAAAAACAACAATATTGTGTCCCCTTTGAACACACTCATATCCCTTAGCCTATTCTTGAAGGTTAAACGTAATATACTTATTCGCATCCTGGGAAAAATAAAATATAGAAAGGGGTGAGATCAGATGCTCAGTAAGGATAACAATATAGTAGAAACTATCATAAATAAGCATAAACATTTAAGTCAATGTATAAGACTAAAAAAAGGCCTTTTAAACTTAAAATTAAGTATAATATGGCAAATATAAATCAAATAATTCCATTTACTAATTTACATGGATATTCTACTAGTCGAATAATCACATGTAATATCAATAGCCAATTTCATAATGATGGAATTCATAATTCCGAACATCATAACCACATAGTCAAGGCCTCATGTCAAGACTAAAAATAATATTTTATCTAGGCCTTGTGCCAAGACACCATTTTGTCTCATGAGATCTACTGATGCATCAGGGAGCTATAGTAGGCTCCACCCGTCACTTACTAAGTTCAATTCATTCCTCATATGAAAAGGTTGAAACATAACATAAACATTCGTATTAAAACTTGCATAAAAAATGTTAATACTTTAACCATAAACCATCAATGGTATAAAAATAACTCATCCAAAGTAAAACATTTCACAAAACCTTAAATAAAATATGGAATATTTTATCATAATAAATCAACTTCAAACAAGTGTACAATCTATCAAAGGATGTTGACATAGTTGAAATCAAAACTATTTGAGAGAAATATCTCTTTCTATTTAGAAATAATTTAAAAGACACATAATTATAAAAGAAAATATTTATTTTGAAAATATTCTTATAATCTTGTAAGGGAAGCTTCTAATGTTTTATAATGGTAGAAAATAGATGCACTCACTGTATAAGTTAAAAAAACATTTTGTCCTTAATTTTGTCGAAAAGGTCGTAAATGAACTTGTTTGGAAAACGACAGAATGATTCCTTTATAAAAATTTTAAAAAAAGTCCGAAAAGGGTATAAATGACTTTAACCCATAGTCTAGGAAATAGTAAAAATGTTTTGAAATATATTTGTAAGAAACATTCATGTGGATGATAAGAAGTTCTCAGTAGATACTCACATATAAACAACATCGGATAATGAAAAGATTGTAGAATTAACCCTAACCTTGTAATTTTCCTTGGTAGAGGGTATATTAAACTCCTATATAATAGTTAAATCATTGTTATTAAATCATACAAGAACCGCTTACATAAATATGATATCATATATGATCTTTTAATTTTTCTTTGTTAATAATATTTTAGTAGTATCATTGTTTCAGGTGTTAACTGATTCGTTTTCCATTATATGTTTTGTTACGTAAGTCATGTTTGATATGGATAGGAAGTATTTGATTCATATATATAATTATATTAAGTTCTTAAAAATTATTTTTAGTCATAAAATGAAAATTATTCTTGAATGGTTACGATGGGGAATGAATCTCATAGTGTCTGCAGAGACGTTAATCCATACGTACGCATGAGCGAAAATACCATTCTATTGATGGTGAAATAATATGTAATTGTATGGTATATCATATATAAAGAATAATTAAAATTTTATATTTATTATTTAAATCAATTATACTCATTATTATACCCATCCAAATGATGAAGTGTTGAATAACAAACTACACCACGACGTGGAGACGATAAGCTGTACGTACACACGTATGGTGACTTTGTCATTCATAGGATGGATAGAATAATGAAAATAGTTATAACATATTTATAATAACATAAAAGTATGTATAAGGTACTATATTTATTATTTTGGTATAGAAACAACAAACAAAAGCGGAAGTGGAAGAGGAAAACAAATTTGAAAGAGGTGATGAAATTATTGCCTCTTCTTCGGGTGCTTCCTTTTGATTTGATAAAAGGGCTCTTTAAGTTGGATTTATGATCAAATTAATGAATATAGGTTGAATTTATAGTATTTTTGAGGATATTTGAGTAGGTTTTGGCTGAGAAAAATGGATTTGGAGGTGTGATTTTGAGATAAGGGGAAGTACGCTTTTATAAGAGAGGTGAGGGTCACTTTAGGAAAAGCTTGAAATATTATTTTATTATATAATCATATTCAGTTTCTAATGGATAAAAAAGAATTTATTTAGATTATAAGGTGTGGATGGGTCGAAAAATTCTCAAACGATAGGTTTTATACAGGTTTAGGTCACCATATTAACCTTATCTTTTATATTTAACTCTTATTTAAATAGTTTAACTTTTACTATGTATTCTTGTATTATTATAATTAATGGTTAATAAACTTACTATAAAAATACAAGAGAACCCGAAGTGGTTCATTATTGATATATCTAACCTTATATAAGTTCTTTTTCCTAATATTATATTTTTAGGAATATTATATCAATTAATAATATAGTATTTGTTTTAAAAACCCATTTATGTCAATTTTGACACGATTTAGTATTTGGTTTTTGTGAAAGTCATAACAACTTTATCACTTCAATTTTTTTTATTTAATCAACCCTAAAATTCTATATTAACCTAGAAAATTCTTTGAATACATCAAAAGTCTCAATTTACAATTATATTAATATTTATAATATCAATTATTTTAATCTCTCAATAATACGGTAATTACTGCATCATCATTGTGTCATAAATAAATTTAATTATTTAATTTCAAAAAATTATAAATAAAATAACATTATGTAGTAAATATTTTTTATATTTATAATGAATATTTATATTCTAATTTATCTTATGTATAACCCTATATTAAAAATGGTTTAGTTATTAAACTTTGAATTTAACACTTTTAACTCTTCTTTAAATAAAATAATAATAAATGCCATAATCTAATCCAAGTGGAACAAAAGGAATATATTTTATTCATAAGGTTTATTTTTTTCGAAATAAACTTATCCAATAGAATTAGTACATGTTTTAGTGTAATTATAATATCATTTTTACCATTAATTACCCTATTTACTTTTAACCGTGGTAAATAAAATTCAAAAGTTACTATTCACCAAAAATCATTTTCATCATATTGAACCAAATTTTACTTACTGATTTCAACCATGTCTCTTGGATTTTTGAAATTCAATTTAAAAAGTTGCAAAATTACGTTTTATGCAAATCTGCAAATGTGCCTAGAAGGTGGGTGAAAGACGTTAAAATGTTCAATAAAATTTTATACATCTAATTTATTATAAAATGACTCCAATGAATTACATTGAAATAATATAGGTATTATGTATCTATTTTGACCTAAAATAAATTTAAATAAAATAAATAATTATTTAAATAAAATGTAGTTTTTAAATAATAACGCAGTGTTTTTCATTAATCATAAAAAATTAAATGTTTTCAGAAAAATACCAAAAATTCACCCTAAGATAATTTTGATATTCTGAATCCAAAAATGAAGTCCATTTTGAAAAATAAAATTTATAAAATTTCATAAATTGGGTATTACTATTCATAACACTAGTTTGATTGGTCATGGTGTGCTAGAACTCGAAGTTGCGTACAACACAATCTATTGCATTTTTCAAAGAGAAATATACCATGGAAGATTGGGGTGTTCCATAAACCATAATAAAGGGTGAGCTCATATACACAATAAGGGTAAAAAATAGATATATCATTGATCATAAAATTATAACAAGAGAATAAAGTTATAATATCTTGAGCATAACATTTGAAACCAGACCTTGTAAAAAAATCACAATCTTGTCTCTTGGAATAAATCTTGACAGTTCATAAGACATGAATCATAGAGTAATCAAAGAACATGATCCATGAGAACATAAAATTTGAATAAGAAATGAATTTTTGGAATACATAATGTTATAAGTTCATCAACATGTATCAATAGAAATAGGTTCACGCATTGCGTTAAGGACATGAAATTTGGAAGTCTCATAATCACTTGGAAATGATACTGGGTCCACAAAAATTTTACTGAACTGAAATCTAGTTCCACACATGAACTTATGGACCTAAAAACCAGGTCCATGAATGAACTTATTAAAATAAAAACTAGTTCCTCGCTCAATCTTATAGACATGAAAACCATGTCCACACATAAAACTGTGAACATAAAATCAAGTTCACACATTATATATTTACCTTATGAGTTATCCATTTTTACCCAATGCATTTTTGTGAGATACATGCCCCATCTATCACATAATATAAATCATACATTTTTTTCCATAAGTTCATAAAAAATTCATTAAATCATAACACATGAAAAAGGAAATGGATTTTATAAACATTTTATAATAGTATAACCCGTGGAAATGAAACTAGTTTTATAAAAATATTTTCAACATAAACATAAAACATCCATAGAAAGCATAAGGATAATATCCTTTGATCATATCCCCTATAAATCATAAGGTGTATCAATTTTTGTTTACTTTAATTAATATAAAAACAATTAAAATTTCACTAAAACATTTTTAAGGAAAATATCATTTCCATTTTGAAATCACTTCTTAAAATATAAAATAATTGAAAATATAATGGAAAAAATCATCAGAAAATAACCATGGAAACATGTAAAGTAAGATTTAATTAATTTAAATGCTTTAATGGAGGGAAATTACATTCATGTTGTATAATTTAAAAAATAATTCCTTTCATTCTTTTGTAAAAATTCAAACACCAACTTAGTTGGAAAAGAATACAAATTTTTCTTTTATAAATATTATTTAAAAGGTAAATCATCAATAAAAATTAAATATAAATAGTCATAGGAGAATATTAAAAAAATTATTTTAATCATTTGTTAGGAAACATATATATGTAAGGAATTTTTTTTTCGTAGAGAGAATTAAGATCAATTATCCTAAAAACAATATTTTTTGCCTCACGAGCATTTAAGGTGAGGATAAAAAAATGTAAAAAATTATTTCAAACAAATAACTATATGATAGGAAAATTAATTATTTCCTTAAGTGTTATATCATAATATTTCCTTATTAGAAACTTAATAGTAAACATTCCCAATATAAAACGAGACTTTAAAATAAAACCCTTACCACTTTGGTAACTTTTGAATTGTAAGCCCCATGAAATAAATAATCTTATATAGATATGTAAATAAAATAATTTTCATAAAATTATCCATAAAATAAATTCATGGGAAGTATACACTACATAAAAGACACAAGTTGTATATATGGAATAAGTCTCGCAAAAATAAAATAGAGACTTGAAATCCCTTATCTTTGGTTTGAATTACTTTATACATATTGGATCCTCATAAATTATAAAAAGAGATTTATTATAAATATATTACCAAAAATAATCATATATATCATACCATATATGGTTTAGTTATAACATGTTATCATCAGTTTGTTAATAATTCTTTATTAAAATCAATGTTCTGGGTGATATATACATGTTTTTCTTAATGTTTTGGTTTTGTAGTTTTGGTCCTTATATTTTGAACATGGTCACAATATATCAAAAATGTTAATAGTTTTATAAATATCATATATATTCATTATATAAATGTTTATAGTCATTCATAAAATATAGATATTGAAAAATGTATTACACCATTCATGGAAATGGTAGGCCTTACGTACGCATGAACGCTGTTTTCATTTTTCGACAAGTGGAATGAAAGAAAGGTTAATATTAAATCACCTTTAAATATTAACTATTATAATATATATATATCATCAATATTACCATCCATTTAAAATAGAAATTAAAAAAAAATCACATTGCTTCTTGGGGGTGGTAGTCTACATGTACGCACGAATGACATTATTATTTTCCAACGATTTGGAAGTTAAGAAGGTAGATATGATATTAACTTACCAGAAGTATAAAATTTTCATAATTTTATTATATAAATATTAAAACCATCATAATACACATCCATAAAATATTGTGATGAAAAATTAATTTTATCATTATATGGATATGGTAAGCTACATTTATACATGAACAATACTTTCACTTCTCATTTGATGGAATGAGGGTGAATAATTGTGGTTTCATAATTATAATGACATTTAAAAATATTTAGGATACAAAATTTATTATTTTATGAATAATATAATAGATTTATAAGAGGTAAAAGAATAATTAAAAAGAAAGTTATCAGTTATAACAATTACCACTTCTTTGAAATGACTTATTTGATCTCCTATTAAGGTTTCTTGGTTTGGTTTTTCTTAAAGAAAATTAGAACTAGAATGTGTGTAGAGTATTTTATAAGAGAACTTGTCAATTTTTCTTTGATATATAAGGCTTAAATAGGTGTAAATAAGTGATAGGAGGGGTTCCTTTTTATAATTGAGGGTATGAGAACTCTTTGAATTCCAAATAATATTTAATTAATATAAATTAAATTTTAAGTAAAAATGTATAAAAATTGATAATATTGGAATAAAATATTTTTATGCGTCTAAATTTTATCATAGAAAAGAATTTGGACTTGTGTAGAATACATATTTAACCTTATTGTTTAATTTTAACCCTTCAGATAATTAACATAACATTAATGTTTTCTTCCATTTAAGGGTTAACAATTTTACTAAAAAAGTCAAAAAACCCATTAAATGAATAATGGTTGATTTTTATAACCATATCCAATTAATTTTATTAATCCATTATTTTATTAATTTTATATCATGCAATAAAAAAATTATTTAAATAAAATATCATTAAATTTATTTTTAACACTACTCATATATTTTTGTTTATGTTCATTAATAAAAAGGGTGTATTCAAATAAAATGATTTAAAAACTCCATAAAATTTCACATAGATCTATAAAATTCATGGGAAATATTAAATAATTAAAATTATATCACTTTTAATATTATTAATATCATTAATTTTATTTTTTATTAATTGGAGAAATACTGTATCTGTAACATCCTTGACCTGGAAGATAATAAACCGGTGCTCTGAGCCGAGTCATCACATGACCTCAAGCGCACCTCCCCATACTCCATAGGTTTCCAACTAGCAGAGAGGGTCCAATAAGTCACATGGGGAGACTACACCCTCTTTATCAAAGCAAGACACAGTAGAACACCATAAAAATTGTGGAAACAATATGAATATCCAATAAACATGAATAACAAATAATTTCCCAAAATGGGGTACAAACCACAAATCAAATACACTAGTGTCATGTCATACTAGTAATGCAAGGTGAAAGAATCCCAAAATAAAACAAACAGCAAAAACTCCAAATGGGTCCCGACTCTAAGTCCAGATCCTTCTCCATGTACATCCCGAGCCCAACTCAACATCCTAGAGTAGGGCCTTCAACCTTGTCCAGACTTGGAACCAGGAGATCTACTTGGGTACCCAATGGCAGCCCAAGTAGGGTGTGAGTACAAAACTCTGTAGGCCACCACCAATGGTGTCTACAAAATATCCTGTCTAATAGATAGTGCATGTGAGTACAAAATAAATGGTAAATAAACAAGGGATAATTAAGGTTCCATTAGTTATGAGGGTTTATTTAATTCATGACTATCATTTATCCCAATTCCATTTTATATACCATCTTCATCACATAATCCATTATAATAACATGTTCCATGGGTTAGGCATAAATATCATCTACACAAGGGTCTAAGGCAACCAATCACAATACATAGGGGAAAACAAAATCAAGTCACTATCTCACTAGGGATCCAAATTTCTCATTAACACAATATCCTCACCTCGAATCATCAGTCCAGGTGGAATGAAACCATTAGGGGCATATAGCCTCCATCCCCTTCCCTAACCTGTTCATTTTGGGGTGGAGTTTAGAGCCTCAGTCTAACTCGGTCTGTGGGCGTAGAACCTCAAGTCAATACCCCACTCTACCAATCCATGTGTATATGCTTATTTATCAAGTCACCACAACCATAAAATAACACAACTAAGCATATTCAATGAAATTAGAATTCATAATACATAACAAACAACATGAGAATTAATGAAAATTCCATAACCCATTAATACACTTACCATTTAAAATTCATGTCTATTTAGCCAAATTCCCACTCTCATTCCTTAACCCTTTAAGTGTATTCAATAACCCCTATTCATTAGAGAAATTCATCATTGACCATACATTTACCCATTTATCCCATTTATCTTTTCACAAGCATTCACCCGCTTATGCATTTCAAGTACATTTCTCATATCACATAACACAATCCCTTTTATTACATTAAATCATTTAGGTGCACCACCTAATTGTAATGTATTTACCCATTACACAATTTCATCCATTACCTTATTACATACCATTAACACATTCCCCATTACCCATTCCTTTACCCAATTTCTTGTTCACCATTTAATATGCTCAAATCCTCTTAGGCATTTCTATCCAAATTTCATGGAACAATTGACATTATATCTTTTAACAAAATTACCCATTTTCATGTCATTACAGCAACGCCTTATGCCTTTATAACCCTAGGAATATTTATCATCATTATTTTTACAATTTAATCAACCATTAAGACATATTCTACATGCGTTACACATTCTTATTCGGCAACCCATCACCTAACCCTACCACACTCTAGGTCTGTTTTTGCTGGCGCACCCCATGGGTGGCCTGATAATAGTTAAGTCCTTCTCTACGCGTCCCATGGGGATTGTGAGGGTTTCATGAAGACATTTAGAAACCCAATTTACTGAATCATACTCAAGGTAACAAATACACAATAAGATAAAGGCTAAATCTCAACACACATGCACAAATCTATAACAAAACTATGAGATATAACTTGTAGACCACCTATCTCGAATCTATTAATGAAAACACTATCAATCATGGACTTAGATCTAAATTCAAGAATCCCATGAATCCCCAACCTAGGTTCTACATAAAAAATAGGTTTTTAGGGTTTCATAAGAAGATGGGAGAAACAACAAGACCTAATCCAAAAAAGAGAATAAAGATGAGAATTAGACTTACTCGGGGATTCGATCTGCAACCAACGACGCTCGAAAAAACCAATAATCGAAGGAGAAAAAACTCTTGGGATCTTGGGTCATCCAAGTTCTTAACTAGGTTTTGAAGGGGTAAAATGGTGGAGAAACCTGAGTTGGATTTTAAAATCTTGGGGTGGAATTTTTTTAATTTTCTCAAAGTTTTTGGGCCACACGGTTTTCCAAACCATGCTCAAACCGTGTGGAAGATACTGCCTAAAAATCACCCCCTTCACATGGTTTCTTGGGGATTCCATATGGTTTGCTTAACTGTGCTCCAACCTTGCGTAAAACACTATCTAGGGATGCACGGTTCCTGCACAGTTTTCACTAACCATGCGAAAACTGTGTAACATTCCCAAGAACTCCCTTTTCTTTCTATTTCATGTCCCGAACCCCCAGAACACCCTGCGCCTTAACATAAACATGGGGAATCACTTATATAGCCAAAAAGAATAGTCCCAAACCAAAAATTAAACAAAAACATACCTTAAGAAGATTCAGGATCTTACAACCTCCCTGCCTTATAACGGCTTGTCCCCATTCCGCTCTTCTGAGAATCACTAACTTCAATAACAAGGAATTATGCCACAAGTATTGTCTATCCATTCCCACTTTCCAAGTTCCTAGTTGCACATCACCAGGACACTGAACACAAACCCATGGAATAGACTTTCCCCTCAAGGATTCCTCACCACAACATATAACATGAACAAAAAAAACTCCTCAAGGATGAATCCAATTTAACCATTCTCCCCAAGATAAATTTATGGGGGAAACATAGGTGAACACACCTAACTTGCAACACATGGGAACTTAACACACAACATCACATCATCATGGAGGAACCAATTGGCACCTCATCAACCCTACCCTTTATACAACTCATGACCCAAAATCACTTGGCGTCATTTCCCTCTATTCCCCAAACTCTAACAGTGACCAAACTCATTATCACCCGAAGGAAAACGTACGATCCTTCCAACCACATTTCCAAATGATTTCACTCCACAAATATACATATAAGAACTAAGATCAACTAGACCTCACGTAGGTACACTTCATTTCCAAGAAGGTACTTGCCCCCACAATGTCAACCCAAATGTGGTTCACTTTCACGACACCCAATCAATTTTAACATCTCTGGTTAGACCACACCTGTATGGCTTGTCCCAAAACACCCTCATTCCACTAATGGTATGCTATCCCCTTCTCATCTTTCCAAGTTTCTTACTAAGACAAAGCCTATCATTATCATCCCACGCACCCACTAAGGTCGTTTTCTAAATTCCAGAAGAATTCCCTCATCGCGGCATTACCGTCCTCCAAACTATCATCGACTTCACCCTTAGCATGAAACCACATCACATGGACAAGGTTCTCCCCACTTCAAGATGCTCTAAACCACCCAAGGGTAAATTTTCTAAGTCTAACCCCAATCTTCATTGGAATTATGGAACCCAAACTCTCTTTCCACAACCTTTTTTCAAATTCTACCACACCATTCTATGACTTCTACACAGACATCACAAGCTTCACAAAGAACCACCCTGAACTGGAAACCGATAGTTGGATCATCAGTCACTACATCTAAGTCCCACATTACCTCTCTAAGGAACCTAACAAGAACCTTAAAGGTTCCTCATTAGCATCCCGGTTCCACCACATCAGCTCGATGTTCTCCTATCCACATCTAGGACTAACTCATCACTCCCCACCTTAGGAGTGTTGTAACCACTACTCTAAAGAGGGACTCAAAACACCATATCTTATACCCGATCCCAGACCAAACCCCAAACATAAACATGGAAATCTAGATTTTTCCCATAAAAAGGAAACGAACATCACCCAATGCCCATTCCTGGCTTCTATGAATGGAACCCATGATGTTTTTCGACATTCGGTCCATCCATGGGACCTCAACCCAAGCCATCGAGGGTGTACATCCCATCATCAAGCTCCACACAAGCTGTTTACATGAGCATAAACTCCATGATGTCCCTCATCCAAACAAACACATTCATGTATCTTGGCATGAGCCAGAGCATCTCAATGTACATGGGACGATGCCATGATATTGGGAAGGATATTCACAAGCTATGGTACGCTAATAAGTTGTCAAAGAACACCACCACAAACTTATCCATTTCTGATGTTATGTTATGGGACATCGTGACCTGCTAGAGATATCGAGATTCCCTGATGAACATGTCACATCAACACTTAACCACCACCACTCAGGTATGATTTCCAACTAGGTTCAACCATCAATCCACAACCAAACCATTCACAAAAACATGTTCAGTCACATAACCACCCTCACCTCGGGTGTCACCATCGAGTGAAATCATATAACCAACCTCCAGCCACATTCATCTCTTCCACTTGAAAACAACATCAAGCCTCCATTAATCATCATACAAATAGGTGTGTCAGGAATCCATATGAGACAAACCTTTGAAATAAACCTTAGATTCTCTCACGAGCACTTGGGTGCCCTTACAAATGAATTGGGTATAACTACACCATTTACTAAAACATGGTGGTACTCAGTATGTATTAAAACCATATCTGAAGCATCTACCATGCCCCATATTCTAGGGTACCTACACTGTTGGGATAACCTTCCTTGAGGTCACCCTTTATTTTCTGAAAATATCATTGCATAACCACAACCCGTGGGGAAAAACCAACCATTAACCTTCCCACCTATCCCTCAAGGCCAATCCTGCACCGTATAACACTATGAGTCCCACTATCAAAGTCCAAAACATCTAAATGTGTGAAACACACCCAAAAGCACTAGAAAACCTATTCGACCACCCTTATAGGTCACCTTGAAGGTTGAATGACACCACCCCTAGACTGGAGTCACAAACAAGAGGATCCATTGGTCCTCTCTCCAAAACCTACATATCATCACACGAACAAAGCAATGCTCGTGAATGGAAATCTCACTCCCATTCTGATGCACACTATGCCTAGCGCACCGAACAACCATTTGCTCTAGGTTCCACACCAAAGGTGTACACATTCATCAACACTATGAAAAAAAAATCCTCTCCAGGATCCAAAACACAACTCATAAGATCTCTACTCATGAGGTCACTAAGACCCAGGCACTATACTCAAGGTCTAGCATGCTATCTGGACAGTCAAGAACCACAATATTTTCCTCACTCACATTACCGAACAATGCTTCACAACCCATAGGACACAACCCTACCAAGGGTCCCCTAAACACACTTCATAGGCCATGACATAATCAGAAGGGCCTCACAATCCAAACCCAAGGTCTCAAACTAGATCACTCTCACTACCCCAACCCACACACACATGGGTCCAAATGAAAACAAAATGGATACCCACTATTGAACTCAAACATTCTCATTTTAAACATATCATTCACCTGACGCTTCGAAGAATGGTTGACAAAATTTAACCATAGATGGAAAAAGGTCTCACACTAGAAACATCAAACAACCCATTATTCAGACTCTATCCCAACAGTCATCATCAAACTTAAAACACTGCCCCCTACCGCACCTACCACAATCATGGTCAACATGGGGTAACCAATTTACTTAATCATGAGTCTTTCATCAACAACTCTTCAAACCCATTCTTCTTTTACAACACAATCCCTTCCTCTTAGGCACATTTCCCATTTCACAACTTGTTAAATTCATCATTATAACTCAATTAAACCTTTAATTAGGCAAAATTCATTAACAATTTTACCATCATTATAAATGAATTTTTCTTTTAGATGCCAAAAAAACCCTTATGATTTATCAAAACCCAAAAATTTAACCCAACCACAACATTTCTTTATACATGATATTTCTTAAATATTCATTTTCATTATTTTCATTCACCCAATTTGATTACCATTATTAGGCATAATTTTCTTTATATTTATCAATGTATTCAAATTCATTCTACTCTCTACACCCCAAACACCCATCCCGTGTGTGTGCCTATAACAATGTATGCCACCTATATCCTTAGGTGACTAAAATGATGCATGAATTCACAACCCCATGCCAATCTAGAAATGAGAGAAATATCATAAATAAGTCAAATCACACAACATGTCCATCACCCAACGGTGAAATATCATCCAACTGTAACAACAAAATTCAAAGACAATAATTCCCACCTAGGGTGACTTGGGTTTTCCCTCGTACATGGGTTAATTACTCCCAAGCATGAGCTCATTACCAAATCCTGACATATCATATTCTCCCGTCCACCATACCAAAATAGTAATAAAGAGATAATAACTCTTATACCACTTCTGAACGTCCTCGGCCCGAACTGATGCTCTGAGCCGAGTCATCACATGACCTCAAGCGTGCCTCCCCATATGCCAAAGGTTTCCAACTAGTAGCAAAAGTCTAATAAGTAACGTGGGGATACTATACCCTATTTATTAGAAAAAGGCACATTAGAACACAATATAAATAGATGAAGAAATATGAATATCCAATAAACATGCATAACCAAGAATTTCCCAAAATGGGGTATTAACCATAAATCAAATACACTAATGTCATGTCATACTAGTAGTGCAAGGTGAAAGAAACCCAAAATAAAAAAACAGAAAAAACTCCAACTGGGTCCCGAATCTAAGTCCAGATCCTTCTCCATGTATATCCTGAGCCCAACTCAGCATCCTAGAGTAGGGTCTTCACTCTTGTCCTGACCTGCAACCAAGAGATCTGCTTGGGTACCTAACGGCGGTCCGACCAGGGTGTGAGTACAAAAATCAGTAGGCCACCAACAATGATGTCTACAAAATATAAAATCTAATAGATATGTCATGAAAGTATAAAATAAATGGTAAATAAAAAAGAGATCATTTGGGTTCCATTAATTACCAGGGCTTATTTAATTCATGACTAGAATTTATGTCAATTCCATTTCTTATGCCATATTCATCACATAAGACATTTTAATCACATGTTCTATGGGTTAGGCATAAATATCATCTATACAAGGGTCTAAGGCAATAAATCACAATGCACAGGGGAAAACAAATCAAGTCCCTATATCACTAGGGATCCACATTTCACATAAAACACAATATCATCACCTTGAAGCCTCAGTTCAGGTGGAATGCAACCATTTGGGGAATGAATCCTCCATCCCCTTCCCTAACCCATGCATTTTCGGGTGGATTTTAGAGCCTCAGTCTAACTCGATCCGTGGGCGTTGAACCTCAAGTCAATACCCCAATCTACCCACCCATGTGAACATTATTATTTATCAAGTCACCACAACATACCACAATAGAACCAAGCATTTTCAATGCCATTAGAATCCACAATACATAACAAACAACATGGTAATTAATGAAAATGCCATAACCCATTAATACATTTACCATTTATAATTCATGTCCATTTAGCCTAATTACCACTCCCGTGCCTTAACCCTTGATGTGTATTAAACAAAAACTATGCCTTATCCAAATTCTTCATTGACCATACATTTACCCATTTATCCCATTTATCATTTCAGAAGCATTCACCCACTTATTCATTTCAAGTACATTTCTCATATCACATAACACAATCCCTTTTATTACATTCAATCATTTAGGTGTACCACTTAATTCTCATGTATTAACCCATTCCAAAATTTAATCCATTACCTTATTACACACCTTTAACACATTCCATATTTCCCATTCCTTTACCCAATTGCATGTTCACCATTTAATATGCCCAAATACCCTTAGGCTTTTCTAGCAAAAATTCATGAAACAATTGACATTATCTCTTTAAACCCAATTAACCATTTTCATATCATTCCAACAATGAATTATGCCTTTATCACCTTAGGAATATTTATCATCATTCCATTTAAAATTTAATCAACCATTAAGACATATTATACATGTTTTCAACATTCTTATTCGGTAACCCATCACTTAACCCTACCACACTCTAGGTCCAGTTTTTCTGGCGCACCCCATGGGTGGATCGAAAATGGTTAAGTACTCCTCTACAAATCCCATGGGAATCATGAGGTTTTCAAAAAGACATTTAGAAACCCAATTTATTGAATAATACTCAAGGTAACCGATACACAATAAGAGAAAGTCCAAATCTCAACACACGTGCAAAAATATATAACAAAACTATGGGATATAACTTATAGACCAACTAACTCGATTCTGTTGATGAACGCACTCTCAATCATGGACTTAGATCTGGATTCAAGTATCCAATGAAGTAATAACCTTGGTTCCACAAAAAAAAGAGGGTTTTAGGATTTTGAAAGAGGATGAGAGAAACCACATGCCCTAATCCGAAAAAGAGAAACAAGAGGAGCATTAGACTTACCTGAGGCTTCGATCCGCAACCAACGACGCTCCAAACGGCCATGAATAGAAGGAGAACCACCTCTTGGAAGCTTGGGTCATCCAAGTTCGTCACTATGGTTGTAGGGGGTAAAATGGAGGATAAACCCAAGCTAGGTTTTAAAATTCTGGGGTGGCATTTTTGTAATTTTCTCAAATTTTCTGGGCTACACGGTTTACCTGCACGATTTTTCAAACCCTTCATAAACTGTGAAGAAGATACTTCTATAAAATCACCCCTTGCATGGTTTATTGGGGATTCTGAAAGGTTTTCTTAACCATTCCCTAACCATGCATAAGCCTCTATCCAAGGCTGCATGGTTCCCGCACGGTTTGCACTAACCATGCACAAACTGTGTAACATGCCCAGGAACTCCATTTTCTTCCTCTTTCATGTATCAAACCCCCAGAACACCCCTTCAACTTCAAATAAACATGGGGAAACATTTATCTATCCAAAAATAAGAGGAAAAAACCAAAACTTATACAAAAATATACCTTAGGAAGATCCGAGATCTTACAACATCATTGTTTTAAAACAATTTAAGGTCACTATATAATTACTAAAATTTAGAAATAAATATATAGAATTAACACAAATTCACTAAATCAAAATATGAATTTATATTAATTCATAAATTAACTTTTCCCTATATGTACACCTAAGAGATATTTAAAACTAAGAGATTTAGATTTTGTAACATTCTTTGATTTAAATATTATAGAGGCCATTTTCATGGATAATTGTCCATTAAAAAATTAAATATAAATTATACGGTGATAAGGGTAGAGTTAAATTCAACCAATATTAATTACCATGATAAATTATTTCCTTATCACTTAGTTTTAACATAGATTATTTTGAATAACACTTTATTATGGTGATAAATTTTACAATGGGAACTATTCATATTGACAAAAATAAAAGGGGCGTATTTACCAAATTTAAACCTCCTAATTAAAAATATGGAATATATTTTATATAATTAAACTTATAAAAGTGTTAAGAACTAAATTGAAAATAAATCTGCAATAGGAGATGAAAACTGGTTTAAAAAAATAAATTTTTATGTTGAAGACATGGTTTATATTTGTCCCATGATTAAAAAAATATTAAATGAATATTAAATAATTTTATTTAATATATAATATTTAAATTTCATTAAAATAATTCAAAAATAGTGATTGATTTAATCTATTAAGATAAATATACATTGTGTGAACAAAAATTTTTTTTTCAAAAAATTATTTCTTTTTTCCTTCAATAGATATTTATGTTAATTTATGATCAATTGATATCCAATGAATTAATTTTATAAATATGTAAGCATAAATACTTCATAATTTAGCTAGTACTATTCAAACCCACCTATCCATTTTCTAGTAGATATTAAATACTAGTATATCCCCATTTGTTTAAACTTAGTGTTCTGTATAATAAAAGATATTGAAAAAAATTCAATTTATATGAAAATCACATGTCATAAAATCTAGGGGTGTTACAATATATATCCCTTAAATAAATTGTTCCATAATTATTTTTCTATTTCATTAATGGTTTAGTATAAGAATATTTATTTTTGAAGAACCACATTATACAAATGAAAAATAAAACCTCCCCTAAAAATGGTATGTGAAAAAACACAAAGGTTATATAAAATAACATAAAATTAGGTTCCCAGATAAGGAAAACATTAGGGAAAAACTAAAATATGGAAATGGAATGGAAAAATAACTCCCAAGGAGTAATATATATTGATAGAGATCTTGTCCAGGAGAATTTTTACAGCTACAAAACCATGAATCCACAAGGTTTTATAAGACCATCAATCGGAGGTCTGGGTTCATCCTTGTACTGATAAACATTCATAAGATGATTCATAATAAAAAATATGATTTCATTATACTATAAATAATATATAGAATATATATAATGAGAGATAATAAATGTATACAATCTAATAATTTTTCACTAATTGATAATATTTAAACATGGCTTATTCATACAAACATCAATAGGGAATTCCTAATTCTAGAGTGAAGGATAACTATTCCCTAACTATCATGATTAACTTGAACAATTGAATTTAATATGATTTACCTCTTCACTTAAAATTCAAAGGTTTTTGTGGATTAATATTATTATAATACCTTGTATTTGATCACATATTCACATAATTCCCAAAATCCTTGAGTTTATAGTACTGATTTGTGACTGGTGTATTTTATTAAGCTCTCTCCCCATTCATTTCATTGATTAGACTCTTTACATAACTTCAATTTTTTTTTCTCGATGGTTAGGATTCCTACATTTGAATCATTTTATTATTCATTTCATTCATTCACCTGAGTTATTCTTCCAACATTTTTTTCAAGTAGTTGGTTGAAATTGTTTCTTACCTCCATCTAACAAACCACTAGAGAACACATGAAGCTCTATCTTTATTTTCTTATCACCATAAACTTGGAGATTTGTAGCTTTCATTTCCACTTTCACTGTACACCAAATTATTTTCCATCATCTTCAAAAGTCCCTTATAGACAATTAATTTTGAATACATATTTTTAAACCACTAAAGAGGAGATCAATTTTTATTTCATTATTGATGATTAAACCTGAATCATATGTTGTATGTATTGTAAAATTTACCTCATAGGTAACAAGGGATTCATCATCATTCTTAAGATAAATGAAGGATTTCTCCTTTTTTTAATGTAGAATATGAGGTAAGTATTTAATAAAAAATATTACCTTAAAATCATCCCATTACATAGATTAAATTTTATCCTCTTTCCTCCTATTATTAATAACATAGAACCATTTACCTGCTTCTCCTTCAAAATGATAAATAGATAAGATTTTTTTTTTCATGGTATGATAACTGAAAAACATAAAATATATTTTTGATCACATAGATCCATTAATTTATAACCAATATATCAGAATACCCATAGAACTATGGTGGATGTTTTTAAACAGAATATTCAATAAAATGTTTCTCCCTACATAGTGAATTTGTATGTTCAATGTGATATATGTTACCACCAATAGATTGAGAGATTTTAGTGATCATATTTAAATTATATTGCATCCTAACTCTAAATCCATTTGGTTTTTCATTTGGAGGGTCATTGTATTGGCCATCAAATTTATTATTCACATGATTCCTTATGCTTCCATCCATTGACTGAAACAAAAAATCATAGTGTGATAAATGATAATATTATTGGAAAACCACATAATAATGAAATATAATTAATTTCATATCTATATCAAGACAATCGATTTTTAATCTTTGAAATCTTATTTTTATTCTAGGCTATCCATGATCATTTCCAAAACATTAGGATGTTACCCTATCTATTGAACTATCCCTTTGGTTATCACTAATGTTTTATCAACCTAATTTTATAAGGTTAACTAAACCCTACTATGATACCAACTATATAGACCCATACTTTTTATACAATGATATAATATCTTAATAGATTAATACTCATTACATTATACAATGATCCATTCTAATATCATATAGTTCTAGTATCTTTGGAAAATTGGATGCATAAACTGCTGTTTTATAAGAGTACCCCATTATGTTAATCTTAACATGAACCCTTATTAGACATATCATTCCAAAAAAATTATTCATAACATAGGTAAATGAAAAATAATAAAGGTTGAGATCAGATGCTTAATAAGGGTAAGAAATGGAGAAATTAATGATAATATAATCATAACATGAGCATAAGTGTGTAAAAATATGATCTTAACATTTAAAAACCATACACTGCATATCCAAAATCATAATATTCAATCATGGAATACATATTGATTGTTTATAATACATGAATAATTTAATAACAAAAGAAAATGAGCCATGAGAACATAACATCAGCACAAGACATGGGTTTGTGGAATATATGATGAAACCAATTTTCATGCATACTTTTAAGTATTTTATTTTTTATTTTGAAGGGATATGAATGAATAAAAAAATTCAATTAAATATTCTATTATAATATGGGGAATTATAATTAAATAAATAATGTGGATTAAGATAATTTTTTTTAGTTTTGAGATGTCTAAAATTTGATTATGAAATTTGGATGGAATTGTACTTACAAATGCTTTACATTTTTTTAGGCTAAAACAATTTCCAACTTGAATGCCCCCATAACACAAAGTTCTATAAGAAATATATCCATAGATAGTGGTTTATATGAAGAATAAAGACCTAATGGAGATCTTACCAAGAGGAAATTGGACAGTATAACACGTGGTTCATATTTTGGGCCAAGGCCCGTGCGAGTCGTGCATTAAAGAATTGACCATGTGTGTGGGTGTTGGGTATATGGGATCTCATCCACACAGTGGGCTTCTGATCCATAAAATCCACATGTTAACATATATGGATATTATATAACACACTCATTTCTAATTTTTTACAACTTTAAGATGGTACTATATATATTTTGAATCAACTAGGCCGGTCTCACTAGGGTTCTATGCAACTACCCCTCAGACACAACTTTCCATTGCTCTCCGCCACACGTACTCATCAGAAATAGCTTTTCCATTACTTGTAAAGATTTGTCATGAGAAAAAATCCACATCTAAATCTTGACTTCACGAAATATTACTTTTTGACGTTTAGGATATCACCATGAATTTCTTTTTGATGATTAAAACAACATGCATAGTATCAAGGGATTCTATGTGACCACTTTCACAAATGGTTAATGTATATAGATCACCTTATTTCCTTGAAATGAAAACTTACATAAAATTAATCTATGTGATCCCAAGAAGAAATTGTATATTTGAAACAAGTGAAGATCCTTCTACATAGAGAATAAAAAAACTATTACATCACGCTGACTCATGAAAAAACTACATAAAGAAATACTAGTTTGGCTATATGATGACCACAAAAGAAGTTTATAAATGTTGAACCTATTGAAAAATTGATATGTAAATATGATAAAAAATATACTAGATAAAATTTAAGGCAATTGACTACATTATCTAGTGGATAGAAATAGATACACTGGCTTTGAGAAAAAAGGATACTTAGGTGAAGGAAGATTCGACCATGTTGGAAGTTTGAAGTGAAAAAATTCCTATGAAACACTATAGTGCACTCATGTAGCAGATAATGAATAACCAATATCCATAGAAAAATATAAATTTCACCCCAATTCTTAGGGGTTTTATGATTAAAAATTGAGACATGTAACTCTTTTATGTTTATATAATATATGTCTCTCTTTAAAGTGGGGATAAATGGTGGATCATCTATAAATAAAATTAAAAAAACTTCCAAGTATTGAGAACATATCTTTGAAAGATAATAAAAATTATGAACAAGATATACTGAACATACAAAATAAGTAAGAAAATGGGAATTCCTCCCTCTAAAAATAATATGGGGTTGATTCCATAGAAACCATCAAAGGATCGAAGGATCATTATATCTACTCTGGAGAATTATGTTGAATTTTATTTGTTTTTATATTACAACTTTTTATGATAACATTACTTATACCCATCATAGTCACATTATTAATTTATTAATGGAGGGTTAGAAAACATGAGTTGTTCGGTAAAGGGTAGGTAAACTAATGGTAATTCTTGAGTTTAGGAGATTATTGAAATTCACGAGTTTGTTTTCATTGTTAAATGGTTTTCATTAATTAAATTTGTAATTTAAAATGAATTTAATTATTTTAATATTTTCTTATGAATTTTTATTATTTTATTAGATAAGAAATATTTTATCCTTACATTTTATTATGAATCATTTAAATTAATTTGTTAGTATTAGGTGGAGAGTGTTTAGTGATTAGTAAACATGTAAAGAAAAGAAACAATGATCTAATTTCTATACATGGAAAAATCAATACCAGATTAGGTATTGTATCAGTATTTTATTAGGGATCCATTATAGATTTCACACATTGGAATGATTATTCTCTAATCATGGAGATTCTGAGGACATTTTTCACTCATCATCACACATAATCAAGGATGAAAATGGGGATTTTATTATAGAACCATTCATTTAATAAATTAAAAAATATTGGGGGTCAATTTTAAAAGGAAATGATATCATGAGATTGAGGAAACCATTCTAAAATGTCTTAGACACCAAAATATACATTAAGAAATTAATTTATAAGACTTGAGTGAAACATAAGATGATCACTCTGAGACCACCATAATATAATTAATCCCACAACAAACTCTAAGTTTCTTGTGTTCACCACAATTTTACAAAGAAAAAAAATCATTTAAATATATATTTTCAATATAATCAGTTTGAATTATGTGTTAACATGATTATAATACTACCAAAATTCAATTTCCTTACAGTAGAAGATCCCAACTGGCACATACACATGTTTAGTTTCTCTCTCTTTAGCTTCAAGATAAGAGAAGTAGATAAGGATCATTTGAATAAGGGGAATTACCTTTTCCACATAAAGTAGTCACCAAGGAGTGGTTGTATTGTTTAAAAACAAGAGATATCCTTGACTGGGATGATATCTAAATATGTTTCATGCAATTATTCTTACCAAAAACCCATTGAACATCAATAAAGAAGGAATTATATGTTATTTGAAAAGCTTTTGTACTCTCTATGAGTACCAGGAACAATTCAATATTACCTCATAAAGCGGTTTAAGAGAACCAATTATAAGTATTATTATACCAAGGAAAACTAGACAATGATAGGATTCTATTAGATTAACCATCTAGATAATATTTGACTAATGGACAAATAAAAAATCTAAGAGCCTCATTGAAAAGATAGAACATAAGTCACAACAGTTTGGAACAATAGATACAAGTATAATAGGAATTTAGGAGGTAATAACTTCTTACTCATAATCTTTAATTATAACCAAACATAAAGAATTTAGAAATCTATTGAGATAGATGGCTTTAAAAAATGTTAGTGAAAAATTAATCCACCTCAAATATGTGGTTTGTGTTCATCACCACATCACTTCACTAATCAATTTACTGAGATTTAGGGTATTGAGAGCTGTGAAGCTGAATTATAGACATGAAAATTTCAATAAAATAACCATGGAATGATGGTAAAGTATAATAGGGATATAGAGGTCAAAAAACATTATAGACCTCCCTTTCTAAAAGAATACTCAAATAATCCCCCTTTCATGATGAAATTACATAATCTACACCATTTCCAATAATCATACAAGAAACCATACCAAAAATAATCTCATCAACCACCTCCACTTCAGTAAACATCCAATGGAAATCCCTCATCTACTGCAACACCAACTGAATAATGAAAATGAATGGATATTGAGGAGATGAAAAATATAGTGAAGGATTTTTCAAGAAATTATATAGTCTAATAGTCATGATATCTAAAACCCCCCAAAAAAATTCATTCCCAAACTAGCCTAAATATAATGGTGAGTGTAATAATGATCATCAAAAGGAGTTGAAAGGAGATTAAACCACTCAAATCCAAGGAATTTCAAGCTGAAAAAGAAAACTGTGAATCTATAAACCATCTATAAATTATTGAAGAACAACCCACTCAATAAAAAGAATAATACAAAATGAAGGAAAAAGAATTGAAGACAATATTTAGAAAATAAACACTTAAAACTTCATTGATAAAGAAACAAAGGGAGAAAATGATGTTCTGTTATCACTTCCTTCAAGGTTTACCCTATCAATTGAACTACAAGAATAGAAACATCAACAAGAGACCCAATATACACTTAAAAAACATGAAATTAACATATATCTATAGGAATCCATCCAAAAAAATTATGAAATATACAAAATTTACCAAGTAGATTTTTACCAAAAGGAAAAAAGGATTGATGGGAATTAGAGAATTATCCTAGAGTGGTGTGTCTCATCTATGATCACATAATAATTTTATAAAACATTTCATGAACTAGGGACATTTTATATTCCCTGCACTATTGGTTTAGTGAATTTTTGACACTTTTTTTGATCATGTTAAATCCATAAATTTCAAGTCTCATTCTGTTTGTTCATATCTAAAAAATTGTGAATTGAATCCCAAAATATTGGTTATCCAAATAGAAAATATATCTAATATTAAATCTAGATGGAGTATTATAGGACATTCTTATGCGAGTGAAAGGTCTAAATTTTCCAGTACACTTATATGTACTTTCTATAGAGGAGGATAAAGCACTAGGCCATTCACCAATCATATTGGGAAGGTCATTCCTGAAGTCATAAAAGACGATAATCAATGTGCATGAATAAATTATCACCATAGAGATTAGGGACAACAAGGTGCATTTAAACATCCTTGACTCCAAGAATAAAACATTAATAACACACTCCCACTTTTCAATCACTCATGAATAAGGTATTGAACCCATTGAAGGGTCGAGTATTATCCAAGAATTCCTAGCATTAGAAGATCACTTTTCTATTGAAAACATCAAGGAAAATGTGAATACTCTAAAATAAATAAATTCAAATTGAAATTTTCAAGATGAAATAAACTATGGTTTCATTGATAATTTCTTGGGAGAGTATAATATGATTCCATTGACATATAAAATTCAAGCTTCAGAAGTGGGAAATTTGAGTTCAATCACATATCTAGACCAACCTATAAATATAGAATTAGAACCCCTCACTTGTGATTCAATATATATATATATATATATATATATATATTATGGAAGAATAAATCCTTCCATTAATCATTTCTACCAACCTTTACAAGTAATAAGAGGAAAATTTAGTTTACCATTTGAAAAGAAACATCCAAGGGATATTGTGGAGACTAGGAGACATCCTAAGAATTAACCAAAAAATCTGCTCACATAGAATATTATTAGAATGGGATTATAGTCCTATTAGGAGACCCCAAATTAGGTTAAATCCAAACATCATGGAGGTATTGGAAAAATAATTTAGGGAAGTTTCTATTTGCTGATATCATTTATCCAATTTCAGATTCATAGTGGGTCAACCCAATACATGTCGTCAAAATGAAAACTGATTCAACAACTTTGAAATATGAGAATAATGAATTATTTCCCAAGAGAGTTTAAAAATATTTGAGTGTATGAATTGACTATAGAAATATAAAAAAAGGTCATCCAAAGGTAACACTTACCCATCTCATTTATTGACCAAATATTAGAAATTTTAGCAAGGAAGACACACTATTGTTTCTTGGATGGATTTTCCTAATATTTTTAAGTAAAAATTTCCCGAGAAGTCTAGGAGAATATGACATTCACCTATACCTTTGGGAAATTTCCATAATAAATAGTGAATTTCAGTTTATGAAATTCCATATTACATTTCAATGGTGTATGGTAGGAATATTTTTAGATCATATCGATGACTTCCTAGAGGTATATTTTGATTCCTTCACACTTTTTTGGAAATTTCTTTGATGATAGCTTGGGAAATCATGAAAATATCTTTAGAGCATGAATTTAACGAAATATTCTTTTTAAATTTGATATGTGTCACTTTATGGTTGAAAAAGGAATATTTATAGGTTATATCATTTCACAAAAAGTAATATATGTAGACACATATAAGGTTAAATGATCAATTGTTTTATATATTCCACTTTTGTGAGATATATGAGATCATATCAGGGCTGTGTGGGATTCTATAATAGATTCATCAAAGATTTTAGAAAGATTTATCTTATTATTTTATGATTTATTTTAAAATACGATGTCTTTGATTTTACTAATGACAACAGTAAATAAATCTACGATATGAAGTAAAATTTAATTACCACATCAATAATGTAACTCCCAAATTGGGAAAACACATTTGATCTTCTTTGTGATAAATAAAACCAAGCTGTAGTAGTATCTATTTCTCAAATAATTAAAGGAAGTAAAAAATTCAAAACTTTTACCTCAAGAAACTTTGATGCCACTTAGCTCAATTACACATCTAATGAAAAATAATTCCTTTTTGTTAACTTTTCATTAAATAAATTTAGATATTAATTGATTGAAAATAAAGTTGTTTTATTTTATGATCATACAAAATTTTGTAAAATAAAGAAGAAGGATGATTCAAATAAAATCATGGTAATATGAATACAAAAATTTAATTCTTTCAATCTAGAGATCATGGATAAAAAGGGAGTTGAAAATCAAGCAGAAGATCACCATAGAAAACTCCTAAACACTGATGAAATAAAAATTCTAGAACCAAGTACACTAAATTAACACATACTGGGAGAACATATTTACATAATGTAAGGTTAAGTACCATATTATATTTATATATTACATTATTTTTCCACAGGTCAGGAACCATCTAAACATTACTCCCATCAAAATCACAAAATCAAGGCTAAATCTAAAATATATATATTTTTAGATACATTTGTTTAGAAAATTAGTAATGATCAAGTCATAATGAGGTCCTTACTAGAAAATGAAATTTAATATGTATTGGAATTTTATCATAATATTTCATGTATTGGCCATTTTTTAGCTCAAAAAATTCTTGAAAAGAATTTGAATTTAGAATTTTTTGACCATGCTTATTTATAGATTCTTATGAATATTCTAAGAAGTGCGGGAAGAATCAATTTTATCAAAATATATCAAAAATAAAATATATTCCTAAAATAACCATAATTTTTTGTAAAATTAGTGAAGTATGGGTCATTGATTTTATGGGACATTTTCCCATTCCTTATAATAAATTTTATATACTACATGTTATTGATTATGTCTCAAAATGGGTGGAAGACAAGGATACTAAGACTAATGATGTTATTTTTTTGTGATTTTGTTATGTTCAATATCTTTTGTAAGTTTGGATTTCCAAGATCCATCTTAAGAGACCAAGGGACTCATTTGTTCAATTAGATAATGGAGGTTATTCTTAAAAATTTAGGGGTTCACCACATGACATCTACACTGTACCATCGACAAACAAATGGGTAATTTGAAGTATCTAACTAGGAGGTTAAATGTATCTTTGAGGAAATAGTTAAAGAAAACAAAATGTATTGGAGCCAAAGGATTTAATACACACTATGGTATACTGGATATCATACAAGACACTAATATTTATGAGCCCCTACCAATTGATTTATGGTAGAAGCTGTCATCTTCTCGTGAAGTTGGATCGCCAAGCATATTAGACTATTAAAAATATCATATCATATATGGTGATTATTTCAATGGAGATAAAACATTAGTTATATGAGATGGAATAAATAATAAGATATGATTTTAAATATTACTAAATTTAAAATGGATAACTAATGTTTCACATAATGAAACGACTAAGAAATAAAAATTTCAACCAACAGACTGATTTATGCTCTATAATTACAATTTCATGTTAATTTCATGTAAGCTTAATTCTAGGTGGGAACTACCTTTTATTGTTACTCGTGTTAATCCCTTTGGTTTCATTTCTATAATTAATAAAGGATAAGGAAACCCATTCACTGTTAATGGGAAAAGGATGAAAAATTTCAATGGGAATCTACTTCATAAACCAGGTGAGGATGTTAAACGTCTCCAACCAATATACTAATTTCTTCCCTCATGGTGAGGTTGAGCCAATGAAATTAACAAAAAAAATTTAGGAGGTAACCCAATTTTTTTGTTAGTATTTTAGAGTTTAGGATAAATTCACCTCTCCCATCCCCCCTTGAGCATAAATGAAATTGTTATCTCACTTATATTAGATATTTTTTTAGGAACATCATAGAAGGAAGTCACCAGACAACCTTATAACCAAAAGAAGAATATATAACATAATATACATGGGAAATAAGAGTTTATTATTACATTTTTATCTAATTAAATCCCTCCACATTTTTTAAAATCTATTCTAAACTAAAAATTATAACGGTAGTGTATAATTAGAAATTGGAAGCCTATGCTTTGAATTTTTTCTTTACTAAAATATGCTAGGAGATATGAGTTTTGTAGGAACCCTATGATTCCATGTTTTAAATTTCAATGGTCTTGTGAATGGATGAGTAAGGTGTAAAATTAAATTATTAGAGTGAATCATGTATATTAAAATGAAAAATCATGATTTTAAGTAAATGGTTGGTTTATGTAAATAAAATTTCCCTACCATTTTTTATAAAATGAATTTATTAAATTCATTTGAATTAATTTGTTATTTCTAGTCATTCCATGATTTATTTTCTAATGTTATATGTCCATTATTTAGAGGATTTATATGATAAATAATTTTTATTTTATCTTGATTATATTTCTTCAGTGTTCTTGGGGTATGTCACCTACTAGAACTTTCTTTATAACTTTTCAAATATATGACTGTGAAAAAATACATTTACCATGATTACGACATTATTATTATTATTATTCTATTATACTTGAGAAAACTTCTTCCACAAATCCTTCATTATAACATAGATTCCATGCATGGAATTGTTTATAATGATCCACATTTCAAGCAATTTATATCAATTTCAACCCTCCAATTGGTATATTTCCTATAATTTTAATGTTTAAGTGTGGGGGTGAGGGAAGAAATGGTGAAAGGGATAAACTAAATTATATATAAGAAGTTTTGGGTTGATTATTTGGGAACTGAGAATGGGTTGTTATTTATTCATTAAACTTTTTTGGTTTTCCATTCATGAAAAAATAAAAATGATGAAACAATAAGGGTTTTGACCTGGAAAAATAAAAAATCTTCATTACTTGACCAATGTTTTTTATCTTGTGTTTTTAGGTTATGGTTGTGATGTTTATTGCAAGAATGAATTTCAAAAAATAAATAAAATTAAATAAAACAGTTTGAGAAAAATGTAAAGAAGTTTTGAAAATTAAAGACTGAGGACTTCATTCTTTACTATTTAGTTGATTATAACATTACATTGAACTTTCGA
The DNA here is from genome assembly GCA_963277665.1 of Viscum album. Taxonomy (NCBI): domain Eukaryota; kingdom Viridiplantae; phylum Streptophyta; class Magnoliopsida; order Santalales; family Viscaceae; genus Viscum; species Viscum album. The sequence goes on from OY728163.1 coordinate 946,904,755, forward strand.
TACTGGAGTTTTTATTTTTAATGGGATATTTTCATTTAGATTTTAGTTTTGATATCATGATTTATTCTTTAGATATGAACTGCTCTTTGAGCCTTAATATTTTTTTACAAAAATTCCTACCAACCTTAAGCCACAAATTCATTATAACCTTGATTTTAATGTCCTCATGATTTCATGATATTTGTTTTCATAAAAAATTTAGAAATTGATTTCTTGGAAAGCCTATGGAAAAGGAGAACATAATTGTGATAATATCATAAGTCCACATAAAATTTTATCATGAGTGATGAGAGAGAATAGTTCAAAGTGAGGCATATCATGACTTCACTGGTTTAATAATATTTATTTAAGGATATTGAATGAATTAAAGGATTATTCACACCATTTAAAGAAGGTATAAAGTAAAAATCATTTATTTATTGTTTTATTGAAAAAGGAGAAGTTAAATTGATGTTTTATGTGGAACTGGAAAAGTTTATTTAATATTGATGATTATTTGATTTTGTTACTTTGAGATATAAAAGTTGGTTTCATAGTGTTTTTTAATTCAATTTTGAGATTTAATTAATTAGAAAAAGAATAGTTTATGTGTTGGGGTATTTGACACACTCATTTTTGATACATATTTTTAATTATTTTCCTTATTCTTTTTAACAAATATTAATAAATAATCCAATTTATTTCAATGTTTTATTAAAAAATGGGGTTTAAAATTGAGTAATTAATTAGGATTAATATGAGTAAAATATTTACTTTTATATTTTGAAATTCTGTTAGAATTTTACTTATAAGTGAATTATATTTTTGTTATACTTTTTTTGGAAAACTATTCTAGCCCCATAACTAAAAGGCCTATAAGACTCATAACAGATCTAGTAGGATATCCAAACAAGAGAGGCCCAATTTAGAGACTACCTAGTGGTATAGTAATATAGATTCATATAGTGTATAGTGTGGGATATGGCCCACATGGGCCGTGTGAGTAGGAATGACCCAAGTGCGTCGGTGCTGTGTATGCAGGAGCCCATCCTCATAGTGGGTTTCTGATTCATCAAAACCGCTTGTTAACATGTATGATATTTCTCAGACTATATCAACCTAGGATTAATATAAATGGATATTACATGTTCTTAGATTAATATTCATTACATTACACAAAAAACACCTATGGACTGTAATACATTAGTTCCTTTGGAAAATTGGAAGAAAATCATCAAATCTAGTGAAAGATATCCAAAATTTCCCACAAAGGTCATCTAATGTTTTACTCTTCACAGATTTAACCTACATAAAACCTTTCTTCATCACTTGGGAAACTGAAACATAAGAAATTTCGAGCTTAGATTATTAGTAAGGGTGAATATAATAGATATCAATCTATGATCATATGAAAGCGTAAGATAAGAATAAGTGTATGTGATCATGAAAATAACATAAAAAGTTTTTCCCCAACCTGTCATATATCATAATCACGAGTCATGGAATTTATAATAATTGTTCATGAGACACGAATCAAAATGTAAACAAGAACATGATCCATGATAACATAACATTAGCCCACAAAATTTATTTGTGACATAAAAATTAGCATAGAAAATCATTTCCATAGTAATCAATGGTTATTTACAAAACATGTAAGGTAGTTAATGAGAAGATAAACATCCTAGGAAAGACATACCACCATACCTAGTGGAATCTATTTCCTTAAAGTGTAATGGGTTTACTCCCCAAACTATCATACTAGTCAAGGTTCTCTCCAATGAACATCATAGTAGATAAAGTCCTTTACTGAATCGAGTTCACTACACATTCTCATCATATCTATCTCATTAGATATAAAACATTACCCAATGAATTATTGGGATATATAGGTCCCACCCTTCCTTTTTTATAACTTAACCACTATCCTTGGTTATAAAATTACCATCATCCTTAGTTATAATGTAACCACCATCACATAATGAAAATCATGCATATTTTCACTAGAAGATATCAAAACATTCATCATTTCATAACCAATTAAATGAAGTGGGTTTTATAAACATTTTATCATATCATAACATATGAAAAAAATAATATTTTCATAATATTTTCATTATTTCATCCTAGAATAAACCATGAAGAAGAAACAGGTTTCATAATCATTCTATAATTGTATAACCTGTAGAGGATAGATGTGTTTCATAAATATTTTTTTTTCATAAAAACCCATTTAGAGAAAGAAAAAGAATGGTATAATTGGTTCATATCTCCAGTAAATATTAGGCAAAATCATCTAATTTCATATTATACGGATAATATTTTTGAAAGATTAATTGGGAGTTTTTTTGAGGAAAATATATTTTCATTGAAAATAAATTTTTAAAAATTAAAACATTTTGAAAATATTTTTCTTTGAAAATAACCATTAAATATTATAAAGAAATATTTAATAATCATTTAAAACATTTTTTAAGGAAAAAATTTTTTCACATTGGAAAATGTTTTTAAAAAAATAAAACATTTTCAAAATACTTTTCGCATTGAAATAATTTATTTAAAATAAACCAATTTATAAAATATTAAGTAAGTAATTTTAATTAAAAATATAATGGAAAACTTATAACGGAAACATAAAATCATTTAGTGGTCATGATAGAGGGAAATACTATTTCTATCGATCGTGTTAAAGACAAATATTCATTTCAAATTTTTGGTAAAATCTAAATGGTAATTGTTTGCTAAATGACATGAAGATTCCTTTTATTTTTTTTATTGAAAGTGAAACTTGGTTAAAATTTTCTTTAACCAATCATTTAAAAAAATATTAAAAACTTTAATTAAAACATTTTTAGAAACTATGGCTTTGGAAGAAAAAAAGGGTTTTCAAATCAAAAGATGTTCTTTCTTAAAAACATTAATTTTGAACTATTGAGTACATGAAGAGAGTAATATGAAGGGAAAACCTGTATTATCATGAAATGACCATAGGAGAAGAAAATTCATGAATTTCTTAAGGGATTGATAATAATATTTCATTATTGGAATTATAAACACAAAAAATCCCAATAAACAATGAGATTGTAACATAAAACTCTTCAAAATATGGTAACATTGAAATATAATCCCCATAATGGAATAAAATTAAATGAAACATAAAACATCACATGTTTAAATAAATTAATGAAATTACATGAAAATGAGGATGTATATACATCTCATAAAATAATATAGGTGTATAACATAACATATATCTTAAAGAAACAAAATTGAGATAATAATCCATTACCAATTTGTTAAATTTTGAACCATTAACCCCATGAAAATATATTCTCAAATGTATATGTGAATACCAAAAATATTAATTATAATTTTCTAAAAATAAATTCATGTGCACCGTATTCACCACATATGAATGAAAGATGTTTCAATTTTTATATTTGAATGAATGAATGAATGAAAATTATATATTATCATTACAAAATAATTTTATGTCATATATATCACATTTTTGCATTAAACCCATCCTTAATACCTTCCTAGTAAAGGATGAATGAATTACTTCGCTTTGTGAGGCTGCAATCCTTCATACACACAAGCAACAATATTGAATTCTCATAAATTGAAAATAATAAAGTTTTGTGTGATATAATAATTCTATAATCATAATAAAATCATAATTATCATATTTAAATAATAATTACAACATTAAACCCTACCTTGATAGGTTGTAATGGAAAAATAAATGATATCGGTTCTCAAGGTGGTAGTATGTCGTACACACAAACGATGATTTCATAACCCTTTTGATGGAATTAGAGATGGTTTTAGGTCATTACCATAGCATAAAAAATATTAGTATATATAATATAAAAATTTTATTATATAATCATGATATAAAAAATTTAATTGGGTTGTGGAAGAAATTAAACGGAAATAGTAATTAAAGAACATTAACTCTTCCTCAGGTACCCTTTATAGGTTTTCACTAAAATCCTACCTAGAATATATTCATTCCAAAAATAAGTATTTTAAGATGAGGTGAGTGAATTTGGTAATATATTTTGGCTGGTAATGTTTGAACTAAATGATTTTATTATGTGAATAAGGGAGGAGAGTTAGTTTCCTTTTATAAGGGGGGGTATAAGACACACTTTATTTTTTTGAAAAGAATTGAGTACTACCACATTTTTCACATGTCACAAGGCTCAAAAAATGGCCAATTCATGAATATTAGAGGTTAAATAATATAAATATGTGTATAAAATAGTTTTATACAATTTTATAGGTTATTTCCACCCTTATCTTTTTAGTTTTACCCCTAGGTAAACACATTTTACCCTAACTATGGTAATTAATTTATATCGCCTTCACTTTTAATTTAATTTCAAAAACTAATATCACCTTATTAGTAATATAAATTATTATGATTCCAAATATGAATTACATTTTCTTAAATTCCATTCATATAAGTGGAAAATTTTAATTTAAAATTAATCTCGAATACGTGACAAGAAAACATGGTTTTAAAGAGAAAATAGTCAAATATTTACAAAGTTTTTCTATAAAAAATAAATGTGAAATTGATTAAAATGACCTAAATTATATTAATTGATTTATGATTTAACTAATTTTACTTTAAAACCATTTAAAAATATAATTTATCTTTTTTAAAAAACTTAAACAAAATGGAAATTTTTAATTAGAATTCATTATTTTATACTATTCATCAAAAAAATTAATCCTTTTAGAAAAATCCCAAAAATTCACCATATGCTATTTTTGACATTAATATTTATAAAATTAAGTTTATTTTTTTACATAATTTTTTTAAAAGTGTAAAAAATTAATTTTAAAATAAGCATTCTAAAGGCAAAAAAATGTTTTTTTAGAAAATACAATTGAAATGTGAAATTGGATTTATTCTATTCTCAGGTCTAAAAGCACAAAAGAAGAATATTAAAATTTTTATTTGATATATAATATATAAATTTCAATAAAATCATTCACCAAAAATGAATCATTTAATTTATTTAGGTAAAACATATTTATGTGCATAAGAATAGTATTTTCACAAAATGATTTCTTTATTTTCAAAAGGTTTTTATTTTCATTTATAATTAATTAGTCTCCAAATGATTCATTTTATATACTTACATACACAATATATTTTCATAATTTATATAATAGTATTCATTTCTAAAATTCCAATGGCTTGATAATAAATTTCATATTAAATAATAATATTTTTATAATATGACATGTTTCATTTAAACTCAGTGTTACGTGTAATACAAGATAATATTAGTGTAGTGTGTAAAAAGAGATAAAATTAGTGTTTATTATAACAAAAAATATAAAATATAATAAATTTATTTGAAAAAAAGCTATTTAAAAAAATCTCAGGGTGTACATTCTACACTATTAAAATGAATTTCGCCATGAAAATTCATCTTCGTCATCAAAAGTTAAAAATTTGAAAACTTATTTCATAGAACCAAACATCATAAAAACTAATAATAAAACTTCCTTTAAAAATGGAATGTTCAAACATAATATTTACCCAAAGTTTCTCATAACTAGGTTTCTACATATAAGAACATATGTGGGAAGTAAATATTTGGACATGGAAGAAAAGTATAAATAATTATATATAGTGATAAATATCATCGATCACAATAAATTAGGTTATATAGATAACGTTAGTGACCATAAAACCTTAAAACAAGTAGGTATAAAAAAGGTCATTGATATCACCATAAATTGTGAATATAGGAAAATATTTTATTTTAATATCATTTTCCTAAATTTTAATAATTTTCTTGAGAAGATATACTAACTTGATTTCATTTCATTTCATAAGAACAATATTATCCATTAGTTTTTCCTTGATCAATTTCAACATTATCTCTTACTATAATAAATAAAGGTTAATTTTTTATGGTTGAAGCACTAATGGATCATAAGATCAATAAATAGAATGATAATCCACACTGTCTATCATTAGTTTTCATTAAAACAAAATGGTTATCATTGGTTGGCCACTATGGATAACTATTCATATAGAGATTTAATATTCAATATGTAAAGCCTCATCCAATGTTAAACTTAAAGCATTCCATAAATAGCTAACTATACGACCCTTTAAAAAGTTTAAAATACAAAACATTAAAAAAAAGTATCACAGAATTTCCAAAAATGAACATATTATTAAACCCCATATACCATAAGTGGATATTTATTGTCACATAACAAACATATAGATACCTTTATTATGTATTATCTTGAAACATGGTAAAAAACTAAATTACCATAAAACCTTATTTAAAATATGCATGCTTCCTTATTCCTTAAATAAAAAACATATTATTTGATATATTACTTAAATCCAATTTTTTTATACTCTATTAATGATTTAATAAAACACTTTTCCACATATTTTAAAGCTTTTTTAAGGTAATCAATATTATAAAATTTACATACACTACTGAAAAAAACCTCTATACCTAGGGTTTTGGAAAACATTGTGGGTATAGGCCCCCCTATACCCACATTTTTTCCAAAACCGTGGGTATATGGAACTCTTTCAAACCTATATTTATGGCTATTTGGGAAAACCATGGGTATAAGTTTGGGAGAAAAACCATATACCCAATGTTTGAGAGAACCTTTGGTATAGGTGTCCCGCATGAACACAAGAAAAAAATTTCTATGGGAACAAAAAATTTATTGTGGGAAAACCATATACCGATGGTTTTCCCTCCTATACCCATGGTTTAGATAAATATATTTAGGTAAATATAGATATATATACACATAAGTCAAGTACCTAAAGTGGTGAGGCACTTGGTGTTATAATAGGAGGTCACGAGATCAAAACTCGTGACTAGATGTTTTTTAAAACCTATACCCATAGTTTGAAAACCGTGGGCATTAGGATACGACACACTGGAAAAAACCTATACCCATGGTTTGGAAAACTATGGGTATATTCTGTGGAGATATACAGATGCATCGGTTTCCCATCGTTCCCAAAACCATGGGTATAGAATATACCCACAGTTTTAAGGTCTATACATGCAGTTTTGAACCGTGGGTATAGGTCTTTTTCTAGTGGTGATAATTCATATCAATCATTATATTATTTAAACTAAACACTATTTTGTCAACATTAGTAACATGTTTAGGTTGTTGGAGTTGGTTTCCTATAACCAAATTCTTTTTTACTTTGTGATAACTTATATTCATGGTTTTGAATATTAATAAATTCATTATCACATCATGAATGTTATTTTGCATAACATTGTATGTGATAATGTCTTAAGAGTAACTATCACAATAAAAGGTCATATCAGAACCCTGCTATGAGGAAAAACTGGAAGTTCTATTCCAATATTCTTGGATATATGTTTTATATCATGATGATATACTTTGAGGGAAACAAATGATATAGGCTATCAGGGGTGGATAATCATAGGACTTTGATTCATATTCTCATGGTCTAGGCCCTTGGTGATATCCAGTGGGATATTATGATAATGAGACTCGACAATAGGAAGTAAACATTTATAAGTTCCATTGGATATTACTATCTATGGATGTGTTTATTGATCCTTATACTTTAATATTATGATTAATGGATATTATGAGTTGCGTACATAGATGTATTGATGAAAACCATGATAACAGATGTTCGTAGCGAGGTAGGATGTGTTGGAAGAATTATGATTAATATTCCATTAATGAATAATATAGGAAAGGGTTTATCCCATTTGTTCTTTAATGTAAGATAATATTTCAGGACCTTTGATGGAAATGAAATATCTTAAATAAATCTACGTCCATGGTGTTCTATAGGCAATTTTTATTTTTAGAAAGTCAAAGAAAGAGATATTGAGCATATAGGTTGATGGCCCTAGCATGAAACTTGCTTGATTAGATATATTATGATAAAGAAATTATATTACATGGTAAGCATTTTTATGAGATGACATGTCATTGTGGAATTAACTTATTTCTCTATGGGTGACTTGGTGTGTTGCTAGACATTATCCTTGTACTTTAGGTATGTTCGTCTAATGGCATAGAGAAAGAGGCCTAGAGGATCATACACTAAGTGTATCTAGTATCTCTGTTAAATAATTTATTATTTAACCATTTGAATAAATATTATTCCTAGTTGTGGTTTAGCAATTATTCATGTATTCTTGATTATATGTATTCCATCACTAGTTATTCGAGAGAATATATTATGAGTGGAATAATTAATAAATATTTAGGAGGATTGGAGGAACAAGTTTAATGGTCTAGTGAGAAATAATAATATTGAATATTTTTTGATTAAATAATATTTAATTATAACTCACAAGTTAAGTGCATTTCAGGAAATAATAATATTACTATTATTAGTTGACATGGGGTTTCACTAGTATTAATGAATTAAATTAAGGAACTTGTGAAGATTATTTATTAATACCCTAGTGATATAAATACCTGATTATATTATTCTCTTAATTAGACAAAGGAATGTTAAGAAATGCCTATTGTGTTTTATACAATGAATTGGAGAAAATATCTCAAGCCTATGTAGTTAATCCCTATCTAAGAACACTCTCAAGAACAAGAGAGATCCTCCTCCCCCGGATCAAGGAGAATGCTTTGGAAGCGGTTCTCAAGGTGATCAAAGGCAGACATCACAAGCCCAAGGAACTTTTGTGCTATCACCCAAAGACTCCTTCTATAACATATGATGATACGTAGAACACATGTGGATCACCTCTATAAGAAATCTACCCTTAATATCTCCAATTAAACGATGATACAACAACATATCTATGGCCAAACACATCAATGAAGAAAGAATCACCTTTGTGGTAATTCTTATTTTTTTAAATTAATTATAAACAAAATATGTTGATCCCCTCTCTTGGTTCAGGGTTTCTATTCCTTTTTATTTTTTATTTGATTCAATTTGTTGGATCACGATGTTTATCATTACATAGATCCTAGATTGTTCATTGAATATTGAAAAAAATAAAAGTTGGGCACTCTCCCTCCCTTGCATCCACTATGCCCAGAACCTAAAAGTGGTATCAAAGAAGTCATATTATTGTTTATAATTATTTAATAATAATTGATGATTTTTGTATACATAAATTAGTTTTTCAAATCACGTTTAATCATTCCATTTAATTATAATGATGATATATGTTTCTTCTTCTATCGTTTCTCACAGATCTAACAGAAATGATTAATTTTATAATTAAAATTATATCGAGAATCTCATCCGGAGGTTCCAAAGAATCTATTCAGGTAACCCACCAGTACATGCCATGTAATCATAATTATATGTTGTGTATTTGTTTTAAATTCATCAGGAGTAGTTAGGGAATTACTCTTCCCATGTACATTAATTACACACGGTGTAGTTAATTCTTACACTACATGTTGAATAGGATAGATTGGAACTTGGTCAGCTAGACTACATGCCATGAGGCCCATTGGAAATGGTGTTTAGTCCCTTTCGGGTCAGAGCCAGTCTGTGTATTCCATACACAACCTACTCGACCGGTGACGATGTAACATAAAGTCAACACGGCATGCGGCCCACTATACAGGCCATGTGCTCCATGATTTCCGAAATACACCTCACACACAGAGTCTATAGGTGTGTACTTTAGATATACTGTGAATAATATACACTCCATGTAGATCAGATCTACAAACCGTGTACTTGTACCAATTACACATATTTAAAATTTATTATATTATGTAACCCTTGAGACCTGTGCTTACATGTGGGCGTAAATATGGGACATACCATGTTATAAGATTTAATATATATATATATATATATATATGTTTTCTTAACATCTTTTTAATATTCGAGATATGTACATCATGTATGAGTTTTATTATAGTTATTTTTCTATGTTCATGCTATATGTAACAAAGAATAAGGTTTATAGAAGTATAATATATATTGGGTAGTTTTGGATGGGTATTCACTGGGTTACCTCCAAGTTACATGTTATGTACACAGTTAATTTTAAATGAATTTAATAATTTGTTTAAAATTATAATGGATGAGAATCTCAAGGAAATTTAGAAATGGTTTAAGATAAAAGGATTTATTAATTAAAGATAATATGTAATCAATTCGAGCGTTATTTATCTTAAATAAGAATGATTAAATAATTGAATGCTAGTTTTATTAAATGCGTAATTCATTGCATGCATGTGGATTATCATGAGATAGACAAGAACTTTGTATGTGATTGGTTTCCTATTAATTTATTATTAAATTAAATTATTGGCCTGTATAACTTCTCTCCTCATTAATATGCAGGGACTGCTTGCTCATGGTTTTTTTTATGTAAACCCCCTTTTATCCCTCACCTGCCTGTGAGTAAAATCATATGTAATGGATGGAGCTCCCAAGCTAGTAGAGAAGGTTCAAGTTAGGTGTAGACGTGAAACCAATCCGAGGAGATACAAATGTGGACATGAGGAAATATGTAAACACAAACCTAATTGATTTAAGGTGTTTCTCCCATAGGTCAGCGGTTAGTTTATCAACTTCTAGATAATCTAACCATTAGAGAAAGCTCATGATCATACCCTTTATTTTAATTCTGATAGTTTCATTGCTATTTAATTATGGTTTTTTTCACGATCACATAATTAATGAATTAACAAGTATGAAAAGGTGGAACTAAAATAAACTAGCTTATGTATATATATTATATAAAGACATGGTTAATCACTTATGTAGTCCCAATTAATATTAACAAGCATTTGAAAAAGATAATAATTGGAAATTTACACACAAATTATGACATCCTAGAATAAAATATTAAGTCGATATATCCATCCATTACTTCTATTATAATCAAACTATTGTTCATAGTTCATAACCATCCAAAGTTGGGGTGCATTCAATTATCAGGGAATTGTAATTTGAGGTTTCAGATTGACTTAACTTGGTTGAAATCAAGGGTTTACTACCAAAATAGGATGTGGGGTAACTGAGAGGCAAAGAATGAGGAAATATTAATTATTAATTTTAGGATTGGAGATTCCACTCAACGAATCAAGGAAATGTGATTTAATTTAGATGGCATTAAGAATTCCTACCTATAACCTTTCAAGATGCTTAAAAAACCAATTACAGGGTAATGATAATGGAATATGGATCCTTGCCACTAGAATATACAAGAAATAGGATATTCCAAAGTCAATGGTGAAGGCTATTGAGTTTTAATAAAATAGTGGGAGACTAATGAATATTTATTTATTTATCTAATTTTTTCAAGATGGAGTACTAAAATTATTCTCATATTATTTGTAGAAACAACATAAAAAAACATCAAACATATCATTGTGATCCATACTTGAGAAGGAAAACCTTCTCACAAGCACCAATTTCTAGGATTGTCAAAGGTGCCTATGGGTCATCATTCTTAATTAAAGGAAACTGTATATGCTGGAAGAACCTTTACCAGTTGTTCCTAGAAATGAGGCGAGTGATGGAGAGCTCTCTATTTATGAGAAATATCTGAATGATGCTACATATGTTCAGTACTTCATACTATAATCCATGTCTAATGAGATCTTTAAGCAACATGTGGAAATGGATGATTATAGAATTATGTCTCACCATCAATATCTCTATCAAGAGAAGGAAATACAAGAGAGGTATGAGATAGCCAACATTTTTTTCACGACTAAGATTGCAGAGTCTATTCCAGTTAGGCCTCATGTATTCAAGTTCATTAGATACATTGAATGACTAGACATCTTAGGGATTAAATTCCCAGATGATTTGCATAAATATATCATAATTTTATCACAACCTAAAACCCTATCTATTTTTATTGTGAATTATAATATGAGAAATATTGAGAAGATTCTATAGAATATTATGAGATTGATTATCCAAGTGGATAAAAACATGAGGTGTGAAAAACCCACAATCATTATGGTGAATAGGAAGAGGAAGGACAATGAAAAGGGGACTAAAGCATATAAATAGTTTAAATCCCCCAATAATTGTCTAACCAAGAAGAATAATATCCAAAAGTAGGGAAAGGAAAAGGAGGTAGTTTGTTTTTCTTGTGGAAATACGGGGAACTCGAAGAGGAACTGCACCCAGAGGAAATGGGAAGCCAAAGGTGCATTCATTATCGAGTGCAATCTTTCCATTTATACACATTGGGTATTAGATACAACTTTTGGTGCTCACTACTATATTCAAATGTAGGAACCAAGTAGATTTTAGAAAATTTCTAGAGGAGAGGTGGATCTACGAGCTGCCAATGGTGAGTGGTTGGCTGCTCTAGCCATTGGTGACTACCACCTTTCATTTCCAATGTGAATGATTTTGGTTTTGCATTATTGTTATTATGTACCTATTATTACCAAAAACATAAATTCTATATCATGTTTAGATATAGATTGGTTTATTTTCAAGTTCATAAAGAAAATTTGTTTCTTTTATAAGGACAAAATTTGTTATGGTATGACACATTTAAATGATGGTCTATATGTATTAAATTATTAAAACCCTGTGTTGTAAATAAATAATGAATCATGTTCACATGACTCATATAATACCTAGTTGTGGCATCACCTTCCTGGTCACATAAATGAGAAGTACATGAAAAAACTCTGTTAATATGGTTATCTATACCATCCAATATTAGATATTTATTTCATTTTAAAAAGGTAAATTACAGAAAAAACAAAGAAAACCCACATCGGGTCCTAAAATCCCCCCCCCATTTGGTGGACATGGTGAAAGGGCCATGAAGCTTCTAGGATTGGTACAAACTGATGTCTGTGGACCATTTCCTATAAAGCCTAGAGGTGGATATTATTACTTTATAACTTTTACTTATGAGTTGAGTATATATGGATATATTTATATAATGAGGTATATGTTTGAGTCCTTTTAGAAATTCCAGGAATTCAATAACGAAGTATACAATAATATTGGTAAAAGATAAAAAATCTTTGATTGGATTGACGTGGAGAATATATTAACCAAGATTTCATCAAATTTTTCAGGGAGTTTGGGATTCTCTCTCAACTCACTCCACCTTATACACCATAGTGGAATGGTGTTAGTGAATGGAGGAACCGTACCTTATTGGGCATGGCGAGGTTAATGACGAGTCATACAAATCATCCATTATCCTTTTGGGGATATGCATTACAAACTGCGGTATACACATTAAACCGAGTACCAACTAAAGAATAAAGTGTAATTCCCTTTGAGCTATGGAGAAGAAAGAAACCCATTTTATCACATACAAATGTATGGGAATGTGAGTAATTTGTTAAGGCTTTCTCGAGAAACAAACTAGCACCCCAGGGCATGAAGTGAATCATTATATAGTATCCCAAGGAAATAAAGGAATACTGTATGTAAAACCCCTTAGATAAGAATGTAATTGTTTCTAGTCAAGAAATATTTCTTGAGAGGGAGCACATCCTAAACAATGATAGTGGGATAAAGATGGACTTCGATGAAGTTGATGCTGAAGATACAAAAGAGTTGGTACTGGAACAAGTTCTATAGGTCCCCATGGAAGAAGTAGTTCCTAAAACACAAGTACTGTGTAGGAGTGTATGAGAAGTAAGATAAATATAAAGATATGGGTTTCTAGACACTAAGGATGGTGACTCATTATTGTTGTACAATGATGAACCTCACTCATACAAGGAGGTAGTAGAGAGCTCATAAGATGCAAGATGGATAGAATCTATGGATTATGAGATGGATTCCATGTATCAAAACTATGTTTGGGTTATGTGTGATGCATGAGTTGATGTAAATACTATTTGGTGTAAATGGGTATTCAATAGGAAACTAGACATGGAAGGTAAAGTAAGTACCTATAAAGCAAGGATAGTGACTAAAAGGTTTAAACAACATCAAGAAATTGAGTATGTTGAAACCTTTTTTTCCAGTTTCCATGTTTTAATCCATCAGAATCTTATTTTCCATAGAATCTTACCATGAATATGTGATTTGGCAGATGGATTTCAAAACTTAATTCCTTAACGGGAACCTTTAGAAAGATGTCTATATGACACAACCTGAAGGGTTTGTGACACCATATGATTTTGAAAGGATTTTGAAGTTGCAAAGATCCATTTATGGATTGAATAATAAATCTAGGTCACGAAACATTTGATTTGATGAAGCTATAAAAGAATTTGGTTTCATTAAAAATGAATTTGAAAAATGTTTTTACAAAAGTTCTAGTGGGAATGTGGTCATTATCCTAGTAGTATATGTTAAAGACATATTACTTATTGGAAATGACATACCAATCTTACAATCTGTTAAATAATGGTTGAACAATTACTTCTCCATCAAGGATTTATGCAAAGCAGCCTACATTATATGGATCAAGATAATTCGTGATAGATCCAAGAGGCTTCTTGGACTAAGACAAAGTACATTTGTTGATCAGATACTACAGAGATTTAGTATGGAACAATCCAAAGGGGATTGGTTCCAGTGTCACCTGGCTTACATCTTTCTAAGAAAATGTGTCCCTTGACACAATAGGATAAAGATAGAATGCGCAAGATACCATACTCTTTGGTGATAGGATCAATCACGTATTCCATGTTATATACTAGAATTTATGTTGCCTATACACTGATCATGGTGGCAGATACCATTAAGATTTATAATAACAACAATGGACTACTGTTAAGGATATCCTTAAGTATCTGAGAATAACTAAGGATATGTTACTGATGTATGGAGGAGAAGAGGACCTTGTTATCAGAGGGTATGTTAATGATGGTTTCCAGATAGATTTGAATGATATGAAGTCTCAATTAGGATATGTTTTCTGTCTCATTGGAGGAGCTATAAGCTGGAAGAGTTCAAATAATCCAGTTGTAGCTGATTCTATAGCAGAGTCTGAGTACATAGCATCTTAGAATGCAGCCAATAAATCTGTTTGGATATGTAACTTTGACTAGGAGATTTATTTTTTTCCTAGTTGTAAATACCCTATCACATTTTATTCTGATAATACTATAGTGGTGACTCTTGAAAAGAGCCAATGTCACATCAACAGAAAAAGCACATACTATGGAAGTATCACCCATTGAGGTATTTTTATCAAAGGGGTGAAGTTGCAGTGAGCAGAGTATCTATGGAATAGAATGTGGTGGACCCCTTGACCAAAGCCTTATCTCAACAGAAGCATAAGTATCATGTGAGAGCTAGTAGAATTCATGTCGTTAGAAGTTGTCTCTAGTACATGTTGGAGTATATTGGAGTTGGTTCCCTAGAAACAACTTATTTTTTACTTTATGATAACTTATATTTTTGGTTTTGAATATTAATAAATTTCTTATCACATCATGATTTTTATTATGTGTAACATTGTATGTGATAATGTCCTAAAAGTAATTGTCTCACTAAAAGGCCATAGTGGATCCCAACAATGATGAGAAACTGAAATTGCTATGAAACTATTCTTGAATATATTCTCTATATCTGGATGATATCATTTGAGGGACACAAATGATACAGGATATCAGGGGTGGAGAATCAGAGTACTTTGAGGCAACTTCTCATGGTGTATTCCCGTGGTGATATCTAGTAGGATATTATGGGAACGAGACCCGACATTAAGAAATACACATTTAAAAGTTTCATTGGATGTTCCTACGTATGGACTTGTGTATTGGTACTTATACTTTAATATTATTATTAATCTATATTATTATTCACACACTTAGATGTATTGATAAAAACCATGAGGACAAATATTTGTGGAGAGGTAGGATATTTTGGGTGTGTCACGAGTAATATTGCATTAATAAAAAATCCGAGAACATATTTATACCTTATGTTATTTAATGGAAGATAATTTCTCATACCCTTTGATGGAAATGATATAGCCTAAATAAATCCATGTAGATGGTGTTCTATAGGAAATTTCTATTTCTATAAAGTCAAGGAAAGAGATATCGAGCATATAGGTTGATGGAACTGGCACACAACCCGATCGATTAGAGATATTAGAATAATGAGATTATTTTACATGGTAGGTGTTCGTATGTAGTCACATGTCATTGTGACATTAACATATTTCTCTATGGGTGACTTGGTGTGTTTCTATATTCTAACTTTAGACTTTAGGCTTGTTTTCCTAATGCCACTGAGAAAGAGGCCTAAATGGTCTCACATCAACTGTATCCAATATCCAGTTAAATAATTTATTATTCAACAAGATGAATAAATATTATTCCTAGTCATGGTTTAATAATTATTAATGTATGTCTGATCTAATTTATTCCATCACTAGTTATTCGAGAGAATATATTGTGAGAAAAATAATTAACAAATATTAAGGAGGATTGTAAGACCGAGTTTAATGGTCCAACAATAAATAATAATATTGAATATCATTTTATTAAATAATATTTAATTATAACTCAAAAGTTAATCACATATCAGGAAATAATAATATTGTTGTTATTATTTAACATGGGCTCTCGCTAGGATTAATGAAATAAATAAAGGCACTTATATAGATTATTCATTATTACCCTAGTGAAATAAATTCCCAGTTATATTATTATCTAAATTAGCCAAGGGTAAGCTAATCGAAGCCTATTGTGTTGTGTACAAAGAAATGAAGAAAACTCTCAAGTCTAGGGATTTCATACCTCTCTAAGAATTCTCTTAAGAATGAGATAGATCCTACTACACCAAATCAAGGAGAACTCTTTGGAAGTTGTTCTCAAGGTGATAGATAACGGACATCATAAGCACAAGGATCTTCCATGGTACCACTTAGAGACTCCTTAGACAACGTCCAAAGATACATGGAACACATGTGGATCACTTCTAATGGAGATATACCATTTATATCTAGAAAATAATGATGGTAAACATGCAGATCTGTGACCAAAAACACCAACAAATAAAGAATCACCTTGGAGGTCATTCTTATTTAATTAAGTTAATTATAACAAAATATGTTTATTATATCTCTTTGTTATGGGTTTCTATACCTTTGTTATATTTTTTTGATTCAATTTCCTTGATCATGACATTAATCATTGCATAGATCCTAGATTGTTGATTGAATATGGAAAAAATTAAAGTTGGGCACTATCCCTCACACGCTTCCACTGCACTCAGAACCTAGAAAGGGTTACCTTCACATAATAATGTTTTTATATAAAATATAACCCTTCAATTTCATAATATTTCTAGGTCATCATCATCATTAAATATATTTTTGAAAACCATTAAAAAAAAACTCATACATGAATAGTCCTTATATAATTTCAAATTCTTGAATTCCAATACATAAATACATTAATCATCCCACTTCATTCTCAAAATAGTGAATGGGCTTCATCATACAATTCATTAACACCTCTTTCCTTTCATATGTCATCTCTAGTCTCTTCATCATCAGTAAAAATACAATACTCATACAATGTTGCTGATTCACTTCATGATATTTCCCTACAAGACATCAACTTTCATAATACCCAATTATTAATCATTTAAAACATTCTATTGTCAATGATGCCTTAAGAAGACCATTATTCTATTCTATTGAGTTGATTTTTTTTTCATTTTTCATTTGAAATTACATTCTATGTGTACTTATTTTCAACACTCAAAACATCTTCCTATCACTCTAAGATATTCCCATAAGTGCCTTTTCCCACATTCTTGACATATAAGGAACCGAATATCCCTTTATCCATGGACTCCATTACTCGAACTCTCAGTGAACTCAACCCTTCTCTTATTTGGTGGTTCTGAGGGTTGGTTAAGGTTTAAATTTTTGATAACGTTATGTGATAACTTATTAAGCATAATCATAGTATAATTTACTCTAGTCATCAACCCATTTGTCTATTCATTAGTAAACCGGCCTTCACATTCAATGTTAATGAAGTTCCTTATGGTTCCCACCATGAAAAAAAAATTATAGTGAGAGGAAAACTAATCAATGTTGAAAACCACATAATCATGAAAAATAACTTATTGGATTTCTAAATCATGAAACATTATTTTCAATCTAAGAAACCTTAGTCTTATCCTTGTTCATTAATAATCATCGTATATTTAAATCCTTCATGATAGTTCACAAAGAGTTTTTTAAAATCAAATGAATATCACCCAGGAGTGTCAAATAATGTTTGAATTATGGACCATTGTCATAAAAAAATTTGGATTGAGTCTAGATAAATATGATGTTTTCGAGGTTGTTAACCTTAGGAACATCTATGTTAAATCCAAATCAACTTGTAGTAACCAAACATGGATTTAATATATTAGAAACCTCTTGCTCAATCCTTTACCAAAATTCCATGACATTTTCTTATACTTTGAATCATACTTATACATTCCTTAGACACATCCATTGGCATATATATAGAAATATCCATAGTAATCTCACTAAAGTTTTCAAATCATAGTTTTCAAAGGTTAACTAAATATTTTATTTCATAAAAACTATAATGACCCAGGATTCTCATACATGGATTTTAAATCTTCTTAGATGAATATTCCTTACATTATACAAACACATGCATGAGGACCATAATAGTTTTGTACCTTTGGAAACTAAGAACACAATATTCTAATTTGTAGAATGATCTTAAATGTTTCCCAAAAAATATCTTCCCATTTAGTACTCTTTATAGACATACAATACATAAAACCTTTATTCATAACCTAGTGAAAGGAAAAATAAGAAAGGGTGATATAAAATACTTAGTAAGGGTAAATATAATAGGTTTCAATCTATGATCATGTGAAATAAGAAGATAATCATAAGGGTATATGATAATGAACATAAATTATGTAGTTCATAACAAACATTTAATTGATCATAAACTTGATTCATGGAATAAAAATTAGCGGTTCATATGATACGAATCATAAGAGAAATAAGAACATGATCCATGATAGAATAACATTGAAATAAGATATGGATTCATAAAATACACATAAGAATAGAAAATCATTTTCTTAGTAATAAAGAGTCATTTCCAAAATGTATAAGGCACTCTATGGATAGCTATACTTCCTAGGAAAGACACACCACTACTCCTAGTATAAGAACTTTCCTCATAGAGGAATGGGTTTACTCCCTAAACCATTATAATAGTAAAGGTTCTCTCCCATGAACATCATTGAAGACATAGTCCCTTACTAAACTAAGTTCACTTCCTATTGTAGTCATGTATATATTGTGAGACAAAAATCATTATCAAATTCATTGTAGGGAGATATAGGTCTCACCCATCATTGGTTATAATGTAACTACTAACCTTGGTTATAACCTAACCACCATCCATAGTTATAACGTAACCATCATTATATAAAAAAATTTATACATATTTGTGATACAAGATCATAATAAATTCTTTATATCATTACCAATGAAATGAAACTGGTTTCATATAAATTAAATCATATTATAAATTTTAGAAAAAATACCAGTTTCATAATAATTTCATCATTTTATTATAGCATAGCCCTTGAAAAAGAAGCGGGTTTCATAAAAATTATATCATTTTATAACCCATGGAAGAGATAAGGGTTTCGTAAATAATTTTTTTTATAATAAACCATTTAGACAATTAATAATAATGGTAAAATTGGTTCATATCCCCATAAAATCATATATAACATAAAAAATTATCATCTTAGATGAAAAATAATCTTGAAATATTACATGGGCCTTTTTTTGATGAAAATAGATTTTCTTTGAAAATAAAATTTTACAACATACTTTGTTTTGAAAATAATTTTCATTGGAAATAACCATGAAAAATAATAATGGAAGATTTAAATATAATTTAAAAAATTTCTTGAGGAAAATAACCTTTCTTCTTTGAAAATTATTTTTAAAACATAAAAAAAATTCAAAATCCATTTCAATTTGAAAACATTCACTAAAAATATTTAAATTTATCAAATATTAAGGAAATAATTTTATTTTAAAATAAATTTGAAAACATGTAATGGAATATTTAAATCATTGTCTCATCAAGGAAACGAGAACTAATGTTCATGTCATTCCTATTAAACTCAAAAATCCTTTTAACATTTTCAGAAAAATCTAATGGGACATTATTTGAAATATGAATTAAATATTCCTTTTAAAATAATTTTTATGAATTTAAAAATGGGAAAAATTACTTCAATAAATAATTTACAAATGTTAAAATAATGTTGTTTTTTTTAGAAAATATGGTTTTGGAAGAAAAAGGGTTTTCGATTGAAAAGACATTTTTATTAAAAAAATTATTTTTGAACTCTTGAGTACGTAAAGGGTGAAAAATTAAAGAAAAAAATGTATCCTCATGAGATAAAAATAATAAAATAAAATCCATTATTTTCTTGAGATATATATCATTAGATTTTATTATTGGAATCATAATCATAAATGATTGTAATAAACAATGACATTGTAACTTAAATCTATTACCACTTTTGTGACATTGAATTATAAGACCCAAGAACGAAAAAAATTAAATTAAACTCAAAATATCCTTAGAATAAAATAATTGTGATATTTCATGTGAAATTGTATGCATATACACTTACAGAAAAATATTGGTGCATAACATAACATATGTCTCAAGTAAATAAAAACTTGGACAAAAACTTCCACACCGTTTTGTTAACTTTTGAAAGATAAACCATATGAAAGATATATACAAAAATATTTTTGTAAATTCTAATGATTTTATGCATAATTTTAATTATATACATTCATGTTTAGTATATACACCATATAAAAGAAACACATTGTGAATATGGCATATATCTCCTAGAAGTAAACATGGAGAAAAAATTCCTTTCCTAAAGTATTGAATTACTTAGTACACATCAAAACCACATGTATAATAAATATATAAAATAATAATATTATTTTATATGATACCATTTGTGGTTTTCTTATGACCTTTTATTACATGTTTGTTAATAATTCCATGATAAAGTAACGTTTTAGGTAATCAGTGATTTTTTTATTATATGTTTTGGTTTTTTTTGGTCCTACTACTTAGATAAAAAATTTTTCTTGTCCATAATTATAACCTTTATATAAATATCATATATATTTATTAAATATGTATTTATAGTAATCCATAAATCATAGTGATAAAAAACAAAATAAACCGGTCATGGAGACGGTAGACCATATATACACAAGAACATAGTTTTTTGTTTTATTGTTAGAAAGAATGAAAGATAATAATTGATATATTGTAATTAAAGAATCATTGTACTTAATATATATAACATATTTTCATTAAACCCATCCTTAATACCTTCCATGTAAATCGTGAATTAATCACATCGCTTCTCAAGGTGATAGTCCTCTGTATGCATGTGCGATATTATCATATTCCCAAAAAATAGAAATCATGAAGTTATGTGAGATATAATAATTCCAAAATAACAATAACACCATAAATATCATATATAAATAATAAATACATCATTATAACCATCCTTGAGAGGTGGTAATATAAAAATTAATTAAATCGGTTCGTAAGGAGGTAGTTTATCGTACACATGAAGGATGATTTCATAACCTATTTGATGGAAATGGAGATGGTTTTAGTTCATTACATTAAAATAGAATCATATTAGTAAGGATATTATATTTTAATGTTATAAAAATAATTTAATGGAGCTGAGTAAGAAATATTAAAAAACTGATCATTGGTGAAGATTACCTCTTCTTCAAGTATCCTCCTTGGGTTTTCACTAAAAGCATCCCTATGATATATTTATTACCAAAAAATGGAGAGGGGGTGATTTTGGGAAGTTATTTTATGAGGGGAGTGATTTTGGGAAGTTATTTTGTTGGGTATTAGTATAACCAAAAGGGTTTGAAGGTGTTAATACAACAGGAGAGGTGGTGTCCTTTTATTAGCTGGGGAGATGACACACTTGGTATTTTTTTGACAAGAATTCAGTGCTACAATAAGTTTTCTTTGTAAAAAGGTTCCAAAATAGTCCATTATCAATACTTAGAGGTTTAATAGTATAAATATTTAAATACAAAAGTTTTTAGTAAATTTTATTCAACATTTATACCCTTATCATTTTTGTTTAACCCCATGGTAATTCTATTTACATTAACCAAGATAATTAATTTTTACTAAAATCACTATTCATTTTGGTAAAAAAATAATTTGAACTTATTAGAAAAAGAAAAAATATTATGATTTGAAATAAAAAGCGCATTTTTTAAAATTACATTCATAGGAATTGAAAAATGTAATTTAAAACTAGTGGAGTAGAAGCCACGAGAAAGAGGGGTTTTAAAGAGGAAATATTTAAAAGTTTACAATGATTTATATAAAAAATAAATATTAAATTGATTAAGTTGACCTAAATTGTATTAATGATTTTATAATTGAAATAATGTATCTTTAAAACAAATTTAAAATATAATTTAACTATATAAATAAATTAAATGGTAGATTTCAATAATTATCCCCCATTTTTTCACTATTCATCCAAAAATGATAATTTTCATAAAAATACAATAAATTAACCCTTAGGTAATTTTGATATTAATATTTCAAAATATAATTTTAGTTTTAATTTTTTTTTCTAAAAGTAATAATATTAATTTTAAAATAACTGCACAAAAGGTGACATAACTATTTTTTTGGAAAATAAAAATTAATCATAAAATTAGATTAATTCTTGTATCTTGTATAGAAAACCGATAAGATGAATGTTAAATTTTTTATTTAATATTTAATATATAAATTTAATTAAATTAATTCACAAAAAGATATTTATTTAATTTATTGGGTTAAAACAATTTTATGTGAAAACAAATAGTTTTCCAGAAAACGATTTCCTTTATTTTAAAAAGGATTTTAATTTAATTTCTAATTAATTATTCACCAAATAATTCATTTTATATACATATATAATTCATATATTTTCACAATTTTCATAATCCTATTCATACCTATCATTCCAACAGTTAGGTGAAAACTATCATATTAAATAATAAAATTTTAATAATATGACACATCTAATCTAAACTAAGTGTTGTGTGTAATGAATTCTAGGATCAGGGTTGTGTGTAATTGAATCCAAACTTAGTTTTTTGTGTAAAAAAATATTGTAAAAATTAAAATCATTTGAATAATAACTCAAAAATGTCTAAGGGTTTTACATGGACGTGATCATTTCCAATGTTATAAAACATCATACAAGTACTATTCATATTTTGAAATAATCATCCCTATCCAAAATCATTATCACCCAGTCACCAATCTCCACTCTATATAATCATTGGTGAAACCATGTAAACCATATGAAAAGCTCTATCATGATCTTAAATCTACTTATGAAGCCTCAGTTCAGCACAGATGTCCTTATGAAATTTTTTCGATCACCATCATGTTAATTTTAATTCATAAAATGCTCTATATAATAGTAAGGGATTCCAACTAGATTCTATTAAGTCTATATGAGGTTTCTGTGTAGACATATACCCTTTTAAAAATCATTATCATGAAGATTTAACAATATGAGCCCGAGAAGAAAATGGCTATCTGAACCTGGTAATGATTCGGCTACATAAAGAGTAAAAAATGCCTATGTCACATGATATCATAAAAATAACTATTTGGATAAATTCTCATTCAGCTACATGATGGCTATATAATAAGTTTAGCTACATAATGCTAACTAGTAAATGTATACATGAATCCAGTTCAAAATTTTCTATATAAAATATAATTTTTTGACTATGTAAGTTAGTGTACAGAAATAAATACATGATATTTGTGAAAAAAAGTTACATATATGAAGAAAGATTTGGATACATCAAAAATATCAACGTGAAAAAATAAATGTGCAACACCACATTAATATCATTGTAAAACATTACATATTCTAGTGACTTGACAAGAATTCATTTTATTTAATTCCCAAGGATCATTTAGGTTTAGTGTTTTAGATAATTAGGACTAACTCTTATATAGAAACCCTATACCTTACAAGTAGATACTTCTAAACATTGTCCATATTTCCCATAAAAACAAAAGTATTTAAAATATAACATGATTTTATTTCATGATAAATCTTTATAATTTTCCCCTCGATCTCATCCTTTTCATTATTCCACCATAAATCCTATGAAAAACAATTTAAAACACAGTATCGATACAAAATATTAGTAAGGGACATAAAAAAGGAAACAATTAGTCTAGTGAAAATCCATAAAAACATTTTATTAAAAGAAGACCTTTTTACGCTGAAAATTGTATCAATTTTTTTATGAAGATCATTATCTTACCTTTTATTTAAATCAGAAGATTTCCAGGAAAACTCATTATAAAAATTACAAAAGTCATATTGGTTCCTTGGGATATCATCATCAATATAAAACCCTTACAGAACCCTTAAAAATAGAATAACTATACGGTCAACTTCCATATCTACTGTACACAATGAATTAGAGAGATACAATGGGGATCACCCTTTGTATAATCTATATCAGGTTCGCCCATTTTTTATGAGCTATAATGTAACACCCTAATATTTCATATTACGTTATATTTTTAAAGTAATTTGATAGCTTATATGCCACAAACACTGACTTGGTTTGAGTTATACGCAAGATTGAATTTTCGCGAAACAACACATTAGTAATATAATTATTTAAACAATATATTTATTTATCAATTAAATATTGTAATATTAATAGTAAAAAATAAATTTAAAATTTTATTTATAATGTTTTCACATAAATAAAACATATTTATAATGAAATTTATGAGTTTTGTTAAAATAGTAATACATTTAGAAAAACTATTTTCTTAAAAGAACTACTTTTTATGTCCTTTTGTGAAAAATAATAAAATAAATTTTAGACACTCATAAAAATTGAATTTGGTAAAATATACTTCATTTTTGAATTCATAATATCAAAATTAACTTAGGTAATTTTTTTGATATTTTTCTGAAAACATTCAATTTTTGATAAATAGTGAAAAATACTTCATAGTACATAAAAACCAACTTCTTCATTTAAATAATTATTTTTAATTAAAATTTATCTTAAAGTAAAAATAGATACATAATTCATATATTATTCCAATGTAATTCATTTGAGTGATTTTATAATAATGTTAGATATTTAAAATTTAATTGAACTTGTTAACGTCTTTTACCCACCTTCTAGGAACATTAACAAATTTGCATAAAACGTAATTTTACAGCTTCTATAAATTGAATTTAAAAAATCCTAGAGACATGGTTGAAATTAGTTAGTGAAATTTGGTTCAATAGGATGAAAATAATTTTTGGTGAATAGTAACTTTTGAATTTTATTTAACAGAGTTAAATGTAAATAGGGTAATTAAAGTTAAAAATAATATTATAATAATATACAAATATCACAACACATGTCCTAATTATATTTGATAAGTATTTTTCGACCCAAATCAACCTTAGGACAAAAATATTATCCTTTTTGATTCATTGTATTAGACTAGGACATTCATTATATTTTATTTAAAGAAGAGTTTAAAGCGCTAAATTCACATTTTAACAACTCAATCATTTTTAATATAGGGTTATACATAAGATAAATTAGAATATAACTATTCATTAGAAATATAAAAATATTTCATACACCATGTTATTTAATTTATAATTTTTTTACATTAAATAATTAAATTTAGTTATGACACAATGATGATGTAGTAATTACCTTATTAATGAATGATTAAAATAAATGATATTATAAATATTAAAATAAATATAATTTGAAACTTTTTATGCCCTACACTAATTTTATAGGTGAATATGACAAGTTATTATTGATTCAATATTTTTTTCTAAGTAATAAATTTGTTATGACTTTTACAAAAATAAAGTATTAAATAGTAATAAAATTGACATAAACGATATTTTAAAATAAATACTAATTTATTAAATAATATAAAAGTCATAAAAATATAAGGTTATGAAAAATAAATTTTATTGTATTAAAATTTCATGAATTATCTACTTTACATTTGTTTGGAAACTTATAGTAACTATATTAACCTAGTAGTATAAAAATACTAGAAGACATGATAACAGTTAAACTATTTAACTAAGGGTTAAATCTAAATGATAAGGTTAATATGATGACCTAAACATGTCTAAAACCTATTTTTTGAGAGGATTTATACCCATCCCCACCTTATACTCTAAATAAATCTATTTTTAGCTATTATAAACCAAAAACAATTTTGTAATAAAATAACATTTCAAGCTTTTCCTAAAGTGACTCTCACCTCTTTTATAAAAGGTACTTCCCCTTCTATTAAATTCACACCTACAAATCCATTTGGATCAGCCAAAACCTTCTCAAATATCCTACTAAATACCCTCACTTAAACCTAGATACCTTACTTTTATCATAAATCCATCCTAAGGTTCCTTTTTTTTTCAAATCAAAAGGAAGCACCCAAAGACGAGGTAATTATTTTATCACCACTTTTAAAGATCTTTCTTCTTCTACTTACTCTTTATTTTTTATTTCCATAATAAAATAATAACTCCAGTACCTTCTACATAATGATATGTTATTATAAATATGTTACAACCATATTCATTATTCTATCCATCATATGAATGAAAAAGTCACCATATGTGCGTACGTACGACTTACCATCATCACATTATGGTGTAGTTTGTTATTCAACACTTCATTATTTGGATGGGTATAATAATGAGTATAATTAATTTAAATAATTAATATAAAATTTTAATTATTCTTTATATTTAATATACAACCCAATTAAACACCTTTTCACCATCAATAGAATGATATTTTTGCTCATGCGTACGTACGACTTACCGTCTCCACGATGCGATTAGATTTATGTTCAACGATTACCCTTCGAGAATTTTTATAAATATATATATATATTGATTAATTATGAGGTATATAAGATAATATTTATACTATAATAATACATATTTATTTATATAAATATGTTTCGTTTACTTACTTCTATACTATATAATAAGAAAACGGAAACAACGTTCACGCGTACGTACAGACTAACGTCTCCATGAACAGTGTTTCCATTTCATATATATATCTATTATACATATATATATTATGAATATATATGATATATAAATCATGTTTTATTTTCTTTAAGTATGTAAATCATGATCTAAGTGATACGATCAAGAATAACAAGTTAAAATACGTACGATAAAGAAAGCGATTATTACCTAAAATGTTACTTTAACATGGAAATTATTATTAGATGGGTA
The DNA here is from genome assembly GCA_963277665.1 of Viscum album. Taxonomy (NCBI): domain Eukaryota; kingdom Viridiplantae; phylum Streptophyta; class Magnoliopsida; order Santalales; family Viscaceae; genus Viscum; species Viscum album. The sequence continues at coordinate 946,932,074 of OY728163.1, forward strand.
GTATAAAGTAATAAATGAATCATATATGATATCATAAATATTAATATGGTTATGGTACAATTTAATAACATAATATGGTCATTATATAGGAGTTTAAACGTACCCTCAACTAAAGGAAAGTACAAGGTAAGGGTTAATTTCTCAATCTCATTATTATTCGAGATTGTTTATGTGTAAGTATTTACTGGTACATATTTATCATCCATGTACATGGTTCAAAAAAATGTTTTCAAAAGGAATATTTTAAGGTTTTTTGGAAGGGAATATTTATTATGAACAATATTTTAAATGTTTTAATGATTTATTTTTCTAAATATTTTTAATTAATGTCCACGTTTTAAAAATGATTTTAAGGATTTATTTTATGGACATGATTTTTTTTAAAATATTAATTACTTTCAAAAGTTTTAAAGTGGTATGGGAAAATTTGATTCAAAAATTTATTTTTAATTACTTCCTTTATAAATGTGTGACTTTTAAATGATTTCAAAGAAAAGGGATATTTCTCTCAAAACATTTTACTGATCATTTTAAACTATGTAAACATCCTTTACTAGATATTATTCTTGATTGAGGTTGATTTATTATAATAAAATCATTTATATTGTATTTAATGAGTTATGATATGTTTTATTGTGGATGTGTTGTTTTTATACCATTCAAGGTTTATGTTTAAAGTATTGAAATTTTGTATGATAGTTTTAATACAAATGTTTATGTTATGTTTCAACATTTTCATATGAGGAATGAATTAGACTTAGAAAGTGATGGGTGGGGCCTGATATTTCCCCTTGATGCATCGGTAGGTCTCATGAGACAAACTAGTGTCTTGGCACAAGGCATTGAAAAAATTTATATTTAGGGTCTTGGCACGAGGCCTTGACTTTGTGGTTAAGATGTCCGACATTATGCATTCCATCATTATGAGATTAGTTATTAATGTTACATGTGATTATTTGACTAGTAGAATATCCATGTGAATTTTTAAATGGCATTATTTGATTTATCTTTTCCATATTATGCTGAATTTTATGTTTAAAGGTCTTGTGTTTCAATTTTATACCTTTAAATAAAAGTTTATGATTATTTATGATAGTTCCCGCTATATTGTTTATCCTTACTAAGCATATGAGCTCACCCATTTCATATGTTTTATTTTACTAGGATTACAAGAAGTGTATTATGATTTATATATAGGTTTAATCTAGGAGAATAATGGAATGATAAAATAATTATCTATGTAGTATTTTATGTTAGAAATTGTAAAGTAAAGTTCATGTATGTAATCTATTTTCCAAGACTGCTAAACTGATCGGTCCTTCAGGACCTGATTCCTTGTAATCTTTCCAATGTTATATAATAATTCACCGACTCTGGGGAATTGGGGTCAGGGAGTTAGAGTTGGTATCAGTGGAAGTTTAACAGTAACCTTGAAAACTAGATTTAGATAAACTCTGATTAGGTAACATTAACCTATGATAGACTTTGAGGATTAGTATAGAAGAACATCCAAATTTTTTTGGTAATGTAGATATTATGTGGGTTTTCCAATAAATAAATCCATGTCTGGATACTATAAGGTGATGTGGTTCTAGAACAGATGTACCTAGGAGTGAAAAATATGACAAGGAGCTTTGAGCTTGACCCAGGGTATCTTGATAAACGATAACAGGCCTTACTACAGACTTGGTTTGACACTCCTAGGGGATATGCTTAGGATAATTCACATTTTATTTACATACCATTATGAAGGATTTATGAGTAAATATTTCACCAAAGTAACCATTTTTATGATTATGATACTAGATGTGTAAAAATATTCAATTAATGTTGAGATTTTTTGTAGGTTTTGGATTATAAATTATGATATGATCTAAGCTAGTGTATATCATCATTTAGAAATGGCGCCTAGTAGAAGGAATGATAAATCAAGAAATATTAATAATCCAATGAGTAAGAATGATCATATATTTCATGGTCTTAAACCAACATTTAGAAGAGAAATAGTCTCCCACGTATTCTCATCATATGAAGAAATAATATCATGTGTTAATAAGATAAGTAATGAATTATTTGAGTCCTATGGCTTTGAAGGGAAGAAAGAGAATAATAGGATGGTAGAGAAAAATATGGATAAAGGGAATAAGGAAAAGAAGGATTTTCCCACATATGATATCTGTGAAAAGAATCACCTTGGTAAATGCTTGAAGGGAATGTAAGTTTGTTATAAGTGTAAAAAAAGGACACCAAGTAAATGATTTTATGTGTAAAAAAAGGTTTCAAATGTACAATGCTTTATCTTTAAGGAGTTGGGACACTATGTGAATCAATGCCCCAATCATCTGAGTATACCCCAAATGATGCTATTGGATAATAATCAAGTCATGATACTACCATAAATGGAGATAAATAATTAGTGTTCATATTTTTTTATTAATGAATTATGTCATTCGAGTGTTGTACCAATGATGTACTGGTTATATGAATTATGGATATAAATAAAGATTGTATTGCAGTACTATTTCATTAAGGATTTGAAACTGTATGGTACTATGTAAAGTGACACAGTTTCAAGTTAATCATTTTTGAAAATACATAGTTGAGGGAAAGATAAAACTTAATATGGTCCTAATACAAAGTTAGTGATTTTGGAATAAGAGATTATTGATTTGGATAAATTATATTGGATATTCTTGAATATCTTGGAACTAATCAATTATTTGTTTATTCCATCATTATTGGAGTTTACAACATTTTTGGATTTAAGGAGTATATCCGGTATTCTATAAGGAATAAGGGAGGATGAACATTTTCAATAAGGTTTTATAGTAATTCAAGGTGATACCATGTTTTAAGAAAATACACTATGAAGGTATTCACAGGTTATTATGTGGAAAAAGAGATCTTCATTATGTTTACCTCCCATATAAATTTTTGTACTGTGAGTTTGGACACAAGTATTTTGGATAAGTCTAAAGGTTGGAATGGATTAAGTTATACATTAGATACTATTGTTTAAGGTTAAAAAATTTCTTAAGATTATTTTTGGACTGTTATAAAAAGGACAACCAAAAGGTCAGGTGACAACCCATCACATCCGACAAGGCTGCGATACATGAATCCGCAACCAAAGGGAGAAAAGGGTGCATCACCTACCACTAACCTATGTGATGTCCTGGTTTGTATAATGTAGTTTTTTAAAATGGTTTGACAGATGAATTATAAATTCATTTTTTAGAACCCTATAAAATTTTGTTAAATAGAATATTTGTGAGTTCTATTATCTTTTGGAGTGAAAGATGAGTTTGTGGTAGAAATTAGTTAAAGGATGGAACTCTACTTGTCAAGTATTATTTTTTTCCTTAAAATTTAGGGAATGAATATTAAAACAAAAAATGTGTTATCCTAATACCTTATTTTTTTTGAATCGATGATATTTTAAATCATCATTGATTTATGGATTTGTGGCCCTTAATTTTCCATTTACTGTTCACTTGTTTGTGATTGATGACCTCAATCACTCCCTAAAAATATTTACATTTCCCCCCCAATTATGTGTCTCTAATTTCCACCAATGTCCTCCTATTCAAAATCCTAATTTGTTAGTAACTTTTTCATTTCCATTTCCCTATTATTAATACATAATTTTAATAACCCTATTTCTGATGTGGGTTTTTTAACAAAAGTATTTTCTATTTTCAACCTTTTATCTTCGAAGAACAATTTCAAATTGTGATGAAACAATTTATTAAAGGAGGATAGAATGTAACACCCCAATATTTCATAGTATGTTATATCTTTAAAGTAATTTAATAGCTTATATTGCATGCAACACTGACCTGGCTTGCGTTATATGCAAGATTGAATTTATGCAAAACAACACATTAGTATTATAATTATTTAAATGATATATTTATTTATAAATTAAATATTGTAATATGAATAGTAAAAAATAAATTTTAAATTTTATTTATAATGCTTTCACATAAATAAAACATATTTATAATTGAATTTATGAGTTTTGTTAAAATAGTTATATATTTAGAAATACTATTCCTTTAAAAGAACTACATTTTATTTCCTTTTGTTAACAATAATAAAATTAATATTAGAAACTCCTAAAAATTTAATTCGGTATAATATAATTCATTTTTTTAATTTGGAATATCAAAATTAACTTAGGTTAAATTTTTGGTATTATTTTGAAAACATTCAATTTTTGAAGAATAGTGAAAAATATTGCATAGTACATAAAAATTGACTTCTTCATTTAGATAATTATTTTTAATTAAAATTTATCTTAAAGGAAAAATAGATACATAATACATATATTAATCCAATTTATGTCATTTGATTCATTTCATAAAAATATTAGATATATAAAATTTTATTGAACTTTTTAACGTTTTTTACCCACCTTCTAGGCACATTTGAAAATTTGCATAAAACATAATTTTACTGCTTATATGAATTGAATTTTAAAAATTCGAGAGTCACAGTTGACATTAGTAAGTGAAATGTTGTTCAATAGGATGAAAATAATTTTTGGTAAATAGTAACTTTTGAATTTTATTTACCACAGTTAAAAGTAAATAGGGTAATTAAAGGTAAAAATAATATTATAAAAATATAAAATTACCCCAAAACATGTCATAATTATACCTTATAAGCATTTTTATACCAAAATAAACCTTAGGAAAAAATATTATCCTTTTTTATCCACTTGGATTAGATTAGGACATTCATTATATTTTATTTAAAGAAGAGTTAAAAGTGTTAAATGCATATTTTAATAACTCAATCATTTTTAATATAGGGTTATACATAAGATAAATTAAAATATAAATATTCATTAGAAATCTAAAAATATTTCATACATCATGGTATTTTATTTATAATTTTTAGACGTTAAATAATTAAATTTATATATGATGCAATAATGATGCAATAATTACCTTATTAATGAATGATTAAATCAAATGATATTATAAATATTATAATAAATATAATTTGAAAATTTTTATGACATAAAATAATTCTATAGGTGACTATGATATATTATTATTTATTATATGTATTTTTTTAAGGAATAATGTTTTTAGGACTTTTAAAAAAATCAATAATTAAATAGTAAAAAAATTGACATAAATGATATTTTAAAATAAATACTATTTTATTAAATAATATAAAATTTATAAAAATATAATCTTCTTCCCAATAACTTTTATAGTCTTAAATTTCATAAATTAACAACTTTAGGTTCGTTTGTAAACTTATAGTAACGATACGAACCTTGTAGTATAAAAATACAAGAAGACATGGTAAGAGTTAAACTATTTAACTAATGGTTAAATATAATTGATAAGGTTAATATGATGACATAAACATGTATAAAAAATATTTATTAGTGGATTTTTACACATAACCACCTTATCCTTGAAATAAATCCATTTTGAGATATTAGAAAACGAAAATAATTTTGTAATAAAATAATATTTCAAGCTTTTCCTAAAGTGCCCCTCACCTTTCTTATAAAAGGGCACTTCCCCTCATCTTAAATTCACACCTCTAAAGCCATTTGGATCAGCCAAAACCTACTCAAATATCCTCCCAACTACCCTAATTTCAACTTATATTCCTTAATTTTATCATAAATCCAACCTAAGGATCCCTTTTGTTCAAATCAAAAGGAAGCACCCAAAGAAGAGATAATTATTTTATCACCTCTTTCCAAGTTCTTTCTTCTTCTACTTCATATTTATTTGTTATTTACATACTAAAATAATAACTACAACACATTATAAATAATGAGATGTTATTATAAATATTTTATAACTATATTATTTATTCTATCCATCCTATGAATGATAAAGTCACCACACGTGCGTACGTACGGCTTACCGTCTCCATTTCATGTTGTAGTTTGTTATTCAACACTTAATTATTTTTATGGGTATAATAATGAGTATAATTAATTTAAATAATGAATATAACATTATAATGATTCTTTATATTTAATATAACATCCAATTAAACACTTTTTCACTATCAATAGAATGATATTGCCTCTCGTGCGTATGTACCGCTTACCATCTCCACGATGCAATGAGATTCATCTTCAAGGATAACCCTTCAATAATTTTTATAAATATATATATTGATTAATTATGAGGTATATGAAATAATATTTCTACTAGAATAATATATATTTATGTATATAAATATATGTCATTTACTTACTTCCATACTATACAATAAGAAAACGGAAACAACGTTCACGCGTACGTACGAACTACCGTCTCCATGAATGGTGTTTCCATTTCATATATCTATCTGTTATGGATATTTATATTCTGAATATATATGATATATAAATCATGTTTTATATTGTTTAATTATGTAAATCATGATCTAAGTGATACAATCAAGAATAACAAGTTTAAACACGTACGATAAAGAAAATGATTATTATCTGAAATGTCACTTTAACATGGAAATTATTTTTAGATGGGTAGTATAAAGTAATAAATGAATCATATATGATATAATAAATATTAATATGGTTTTGGTATAATTTAATAACATACTATGGTCATTATATAGAAGTTTAAACGTACCATCGACTAAAGGAAAGTACAAGGTAAGGGTTAATTCCTCAATCTAATTATTATATGAGATTGTTTATGTCTAAGTATTTATTGGGACATATTTATCATCCATTTACATGTTTAATAATTTTTTTTCAAAAGGAATATTTTAAGGTTTTTTATAAGGTAATCTTTATCAAGATCAACATTTTAAATGTTTTAATGATTTATTTGTCTAAATCTTTTTAATTAATGTCCATGTATTAAAAATGATTTTAAGGATTTATTTATATAGACATGATTGTTTTAAAATTTTAATTCCTTTAAAAATGTTCAAAGTGGTATGGGAAAATTTGATTAAAAAAACTATTTTAAATAACTTCCTTTATAAATGTGTGAATTTTAAATGATTTCATAGAAAAGGGATATTTCTCTCAAAGAGTTTTACTGATCATTTTTAACTATGTCAAAATCCTTTACTGGATATTATTATTCATTGAGGTTGATTTATTATAATAAAATATTCCATATTGTATTGAATGAGTTATGATATGTTTGAATGTGGATGTTCTATTTTTATACAATTCATGGTTTATGGTTAAAGTATTGATATTTTGTATGAAAGTTTTAATACGAATGTTTATGTTATGTTTCAACATTTTAATATATGGAATGCATTGGAATTAGTAATTGATGGGTGGGTCATTTTATAGCCCCTCGATGCATCAGTAGGTATCATGAGAGAAACTATTATCTTGGAAAAAGGCCTTGAAAAAAATTATATTTAGGGTCTTGGTACGAGGCCTTGACTTTGTGGTTAAGATGTACGACATTATGCATTCCATTATTATGAGATTAGTTATTAATGTTACATATGATTATTTGACTAGTAAAATATCCATGTGAATAAGTAAATGGAATTATTTGATTTATCATTTGCATATTATGTTGAAGTTTATGTTTAAAGGTCTTGTGTTTCAATTTTATACCTTTCCATAAAAGTTTATCATTATTTATGATAGTTTCTACTATATTGTTTATCCTTACTGAGTAAATGAGCTCACCCATTTCTTACGTTTTATTTTACCTGGATACCAAGAAGTGTATTATGATTTATATGCAGGTTTAAGATAGGAGAATAATGTAATTATCAAAGGACTATCTATGTTTTATTTTATGTTATAAATTTTAATGTAAAGTTCTTGTATGTAATATATTTTCTAATAATTCTTAACTGATTGGTCCTTTGGGACTTGATTCCTTATAATCATGCCAATGTTTTGTAATAATGCACTGACTCTGGGTAATTGGGTTCTGGGCGTTACATATAATGGGGCTTAACCTTTTTTATAAGCTATATCAGGCTCACTTATGAGCTATAATGGGGCTCAACCCATCGTCTATAATTTCCAAGAACCAAATCATGAATAAAACCCTTGAAAAATCTTTTTCAACCCATGTGTAAAACACTTTTAGATATCAAAATAACCATATCTATTAAAAATTAGTTTTTAAAATATAAAATCCTTACACATAATAATGAAACCATTTTCATTTAAACGAATAAAAAAAACATATAAATGAATCATTAAATAATTAAACCACCATGAAATCTAGAAATTCAGTTCTTTCTATATATGTTAAAAAAATTTCTTTTGACCATTGTAAAGAAATCATAAAAAAAACTTTAAAAGAGTTTTTTAAAATAAATTCATTTATATAAAACTTTTAATATATTATTTTTTGAGAAAATAATAGATAAATTTAAAAATACAATTTAAAAAATATACATATGAATACATTAATTAAATACATTTTAAAAAAACATTGACCTGAAAGAAAGTATATAAAAAAGTAAAAATTTAAAAAATTTAAAACTTGGTTATTAGGTTAAAGAGTCTATTACCTTGATTCTGACTCATCACATACATTATTTATCATACCGAATAATAAAATTAGGATAACTATTTAATTTCTCAAGAACATTTTTAAGGTGTATTATTCCTTTTATATCACTTATTACCATTTTATCCTTCCATAATTTTCATAATATCACTACCATAATATTAATAATTTAAATATAGTTAGATATATTTTTCATGTGATGTGGTGGTGAAAAAAGAATCACATTGCTTTGTGGAGGTGATAATTCACACGTTCGCACGAATGATGTTATCATTTTTCTATGCATGGAGAAGTAAGAATTTAAATGATACATTATCCTTTAATAAGGATAAATATTTAATTAAAATCATATATAAACTTTAATTCAATCATTATAACCAATCCTGAGAGATAGTGATGGAAAATGAATTTCATCAGTTCACGAGGCGGTAGTCCACTATATACACAAACAACAACTTATTTTACCATTTGATTAAAGTGGAGATGGATATAGCTCATCAAACCAACATAATTACATCTAATTATATAAAGGATACTGAATTTATTATTTCATCATGTTTGAGGATTATTTTAAGGAAGTGGAATAAGAAATAAAAATGAAATACTTGATTAAAAATGATACCTCTTCTTCGGACAATATCATTATCTTAACACATTAAGACCACTGATGGTGGTGATCTTACAAAAATGAGAGATATTGAATGCAGGTAGGGATTCTAGGAAGGGATTTTTAAGATATAAAAAAATGGTTTTGAAGTGTAATATAAAAGAAAATAAGGGGTTTCCTTTTATAGGAGACAAGAGGTGAACTCTTGGAATTTGTCAAAATGTTAATCTAATATATAATAATTTTTAATTCCAAATGGAACCAAAAAGATTTAGTTTTAATATAACATGGGTATTTATCAAAATAATATTATAAAATAATTTTTAAACATGTTTAGGTCACATTATTACGCTAACATTTGGTTTTAACCCTTATTTTACTCATTTAATTCTTACCATAACAACATGATCTTTTACTATTTGAGGGTTAATATAGTTACTATGAAATTAAAAAATAAACATAAACTAATCATTTATGAAATATTTACCCTTATAAAAATAGGTTGGTTGAATTTAATTTTTTTAGTATTTCTATATCATTAAATAATATATATATTTTTTTAAAATGTCATTAATGTTAATTTTGAGGATATACATTACATTGACCATTAAAAATATAAAAATAACAACATATATTAGAAAAAAATTATATAATAGACCAATAATAAGAAAAATTCATCCATAAAATTAATCTATTATATTAGTTATATTAAATACTATTTCTATTAATATTTTTGTAAATATTTATTTGATATTGACATTATTAATAATTACTACATCACTATTGTGAAAGTATTTAAGGTAATTATCTCTTCACTAAAAATAAAAAAATAAATCAATAAGATGAAGATAAATCTTTTATCTATCATATAACTATTTATAATCAACCATATATTATGTATAACCCCTCATTAGAAATAATTTTTTTATTAAGAATGTGATTGTACTATCTTTGTCTTTTCTGCAAATAAAATATTATAAATGTCATAATCACTTATACATGTAAATAAAGGCTATATATTTGAACCTTGTGTGAATTTAGATGAAAGTTTTTCATCTAATAATATTGGGGCAACTATAATAGTAATTTTATACTCTATAATTTTTTTTAACCCTTTATTACTCATTTTACCCGATTTACCCTTTACTGTGGTATTTTTTTACCAAAGTTACTAATAATATTTTAAAAAATAAGAGGAAATATTTTATTAATTTTTAATTTGTAATTTAATATATGGAATCCATTTTTTCAAAAAAAAAAACAATTCAATAAAGATATAGAAAATAATTTAAATTTAATCCCACTGACAGGACGAAACAACGAGTTTTTAAAGTGAAAATGTTGAAAAGTTTGAAATATATTTATATCCAATTTCAATGTAAAATTTATTATAATGAAAAATATTAGATTTATTGATTTATAATTGATATAATTTTACTTTAAATCAAATTTAAAATATAATTTAATGTTATAAATTATTTAGATGAAATGTCAGTTTTCAATTAAAATGGCGTATTTTTCACTATTCATTAAAAAAATTAAACTTTCAGGTAAAAAAACACCCAACGCTAATTATGAGATTCATATTTAAACAAATTAAGTTTATATTTTCAAATATGATTTATAAACATGTCAAAATATTGTTTTAAAATAAGTGATCCATCAAAATGTGGGAAAACTGCCATTAGAAAAATACGTCTTTCTAAGCGTAAAATTGGATTTATTTTTAAACCATTCCTAGAAAACACATAGTGTGAATGTTAAAAATTATATTTAATATTCTATATATATATATATAATTAATATAATATAACAAGGGTTATTTTTTATTTATTGGTATAAAACACACTTGTGCACATTGAAATAATAATATTTAGTTGTTCTTTTAAGATCAATGTGAAGTATCTTATACCCTATAGAATATAGTACTTATAAAGAATTAAGTTGTTATATTAACACCACTATTAATAAATTTTACCCCATTAATTTCAACTCGGTCTTGTTAACATGGGATTAACTTTTCAAAGTACCTTTGTTCAAATACCAAATCAAAAAAGGATTAATGAAACATACAATTAATAAGAGACAAAAAGAAGTAAGAAGTTTATCTAGAATAACACATATCAGGGATTACATACAGGAGAACATGGGAATAGATTAGAAAACTGAATATCATGTTTTGATGGAGATTTATAAAGAACATTCTCACTATAAATTTAACAATCACAAAACCATAAATCTATGATGGGTTAATTGAATATTGATTTCTTAGTAAGAAAAGTAATCGAATAAGATTATTTTTCAAGATCCTTTTCATAGATTCGATGAATTTTATGACCACCTAGATTAATAAAAAAAGGAAACAAACATACTTGAAAATTATAGTTTCATTCTTTAATCAATTTCAACCAAAAACTCATATTTTCCCCCAAATGATGAGTATTCAAGATAAATTTATCATACCTAAAACATTAGAAACAACTTATATAGAATAACATAGTCCAAAAAACTTTAACTATATATTCATATTTTATTTATATATTAACCAAAACCAAAATGGTTAAAATAAGATAAGATAATTCACCAAGAATAATAAACCATAATATGATGAAAAACTACTTTAATATCCAAAATTCAATAGTTATACTCAAAGATTATCATATATCATTAAAAAAATAAATATCCTTAAAATTAATTAAATATATTCTAGACTAAGATTAAAACCCAAAAATAATAATTATTTGATCACATAGTCTTGAAATATGATTTTAATATTTATCTCCAAATAACATTAATGACTCTTAAAGTCTCACTCCACAATGTAATTTCCAAAAATACATAATCTCCAAGATATTCTAATAGTTTATATAAGTCACCATAAAATTACAATAAAATCATATAAAATTATAAAATAAAATTAAAATTTATTCCTGAAAAATCCCAAACTATTCTATTTACTTTAATCTTATAGGATTACCAATATAGTGAACGTCTTCTAAAAACCATTAATCATTTAATAACTAAACCATTTTACAATCCCATGGAAATATATTAGATAAAACAAATGTTAACAAAATCAACTGAATATACATACATGAATTTTTTTAACTAGAAATAAAAATTTCATAGTAACTAGGACTTCACATAGGATAGTGGTTGACAATGCACCCTTGTCACTATTCAGTTGTGGGTTCAATTCCGACGACCATTCCAGACGTAATAGGTTGTCACATGGTCTACAAGTTTCCCATTTTTTGAATATATATTAATAAAAGAATTATAAAATTATAAAAATGTGAGAAAAACCATCAAAAATAGATTTAATATATTTTATACTCAAAGGTTTCTCATACATTTCATTTTGAATCCCCAAAATGTAATAACCCATAATTACCTCAAAAATAAATGTCTCCAAAATATCACCTCTCACCTAAAATTTCATAACATAAATACTAAAAATTGATTTATTAGACACTAAAATTATTATAATCCTTAAAATTATAAACCCATGATGATATCTATAACTCTTAAGAAGATATCCAAATCTACAATGTTGTCTAAAACTTACTCTAATACCAACTGTAAGGACCTGACCATAAACATTGCATATTCTTGTGACTTGAATAGAATTATTTTTATTTAATTCCCAAATATAATTTATGTTTATAGTTTTATATAATTAATAATATATCTTACATAGTAAACCCATTCCTTACAAGTGGACACTTCTACACAGTATCTATTTTTCTCAGAAAAATAAAAGTCTTTGAAATGAAACATTATTTATTTTCATGATAAATCTTTAAAATTATCCCCTTGATCTCATATTTGTCTCTATTCACCCGTAAATTCCATGAAACCCATTTTAAAATATGGTATGAGAACCAAATATCATCAAAGGACATAAAATAAAGGAAATTGTTAGTCTAGTGATAACACATAATTTTTTTTTCTTAAAAACATACCTATATAACCTGAAAAATGACTTATTTTTTTTCAAGAAGATCATTATATTACCTTTTAAAAATAAAAAAAATTTCATGAAAAATCATCAAAAAAGATATAAAAGTCATATATGTTCTGTAACAACCCAATATTTTTTGATTTGGTTTTTTCTAATTAACTTAAACTTTTTGATATTTTTCATTTCATGGAATAGTGAATATAACTTGTGTTATATGAAAGAACCAAGTTATTACTGCTTTGTATGCAACAAAAAAGTTTATATTAAACTATATTAAATACATATATTATATTTTAGTACACACAAAAATATGTTTTTCTTGTGTTATGTATTCTTTTGATAACTTGCGCGACACAAAAGACCTATTTTTACCAAACTACAATGTACTATTAATAATAATATTAAAATATTATTATAGTTTTCACCTAGTAATTGAAATGGTGTTTATGAATAAGATTAATTAATTTATTAAAATCCTATTTACAAATTTATATAAGAATACTTATTTTGTGATCAATTAATTCGAAATGAAAATAAAACCGTTTGGAAAATATTGAAAATATTTGGCTGGAAAACTACATTTATACAATTAAACATTTTTATTACATCTATAAATAAATTAAATAACTTTTTATAAATTATTTTAATTAATTATATATATATATTATTCAATCAAATATTTAATGTTCATCTTGTATGTTTTCTAGACAAGAGATAAGAATAAAACAAATTTTATACATAAATATATGTGGTTTTTTAAAAGGTAATTTTACCATATTTTATTGGCATGCCTATTTTAATTCTAAATTTTGAGATTTTATAAAATTATATTGGATACAATAAAATTTATCTTTTAATTCAAAACATCAAAATTATCTTATATTTTTTGTTGGACTCCTCATGTGTTAATCATGTTTTAATAATCACAAATCTCATTACTGTTAATTCATCTTGACCTTCAGTGCACATATTTCTAATGCTCTTCAAACTAAACAATAGGTGCATATCATGTTTTTATAATAACAAATCTTATGGATGTTAATTACTCTTTACATGTTCTATGCATAATTACAATTCTCTCATATATTATCTCTAATGATTAACCTTAACCCATATTCTACATATCACTGTCTTAGTCCAAATACAGATTTTTTTGTCTAAGTATGGACTCACCGTAACCCAGACACCATGAAGGACTCACCGTGACCAGACACCGTGAACACTCACCATAACCCAGACACCGTGAAGGACTCACCGTGACCAGACACCATGACCAGACACTATGACCACTCACCGTAACCCAGACACCGTGAAGGACTCACCGTGACCAGACACCATGACCAGACACCGTGACCACTCACCGTAACCCAGACACCGTGAAGGACTCACCATGACCAGACACCGTGATCAAACACTGTGAAGAAGACACCGTTTCCATGATCACTATGACACCATTTATTAAGCTTTTGTTAATATTATTTTAAATTATGCTAACAGTCATATTTGTTGTTTTTAATGCAATTAATGTTATTTAATGTTAGTTGTTGTCTTGATAGGAAACCGTATCTCGTACCTATGAGAAGGGAATCATTCCTACCGCCAGAGCTTGTGGAATATCAAGAAGATTGAGCTGCATTAGAGGAATGATGCACGCTTGACACGTCTCGACACATATACTACAAGACATGCGAGCTCTGTACTAAACTGAAGAACAATCCGGAGAAAAAATGTGAAGAACACATTGCACAAACCTCAAAGAAGTTCCATACATGCAATCCAACATTACTGAAGAACACATGACGAATCAAGAGACTGTAGAAGACAAGATGAACCACGACACCCTGTTTTTCAACAGAAAAACCAGAGAAGGACTCCGAAGCATTCCTGCTCAATCTAATGAGTCCAGAGCTACATTGACAATCACTAGAGCCATTTCTAAACTCTACATCTCTGCTCTGTGATTTATTATTTACTTTTTGAGCAGTGTGTGTCATCTGCTGTATTTTTACACACACACTGTCTCCTGAACTTTAACTGGAGGATCTGTAAATCCCCACTCAAAATCTTACATCATTTATTTCCCACTGGGATAGTGGTAGAGGTCATGTGTGACCTAGACAACTGGTTTGCTGTTGTTTTTGTTCCCACGAATAACAGTGGTAGAGGTCTTGGACCTGGATAGTTTTGTAAACTGTTGTTAACCCCAATCCAGGGTGTGGATCAATTTCTTATATATATTTGAGAGGACTAAGTCTCGGCTTGAGACTAAACCTGTTTTTATATCTACTGTGCTTCTTTTATTTAAGTTTAATGTATACAACATATATTATATTTATTCCTCTGCTATTACTTTAAAATACAAAATTATTTTGAAGCTACTTTGATAGTTAAATTAGCAAGTGTTTACACTTATTGTAAATAAGTAGATTAGTTTCAAAAGTTAGTTTGATCTTGTGGTTAAACTAACTGAGACCTAATCAATCTTTGAGAAGCTAAGTGAACATTTACAATCTGTATAAATTCACTACAATTTAACTTATTTTATAAATCGGGGGATTTTAACTAGACAATATTTTAACAGAAATTTTAATTGGAACTCGATTAACCCCCCCTCTTGAGTGTCCACTCCGACCAATATTTGGCATCAAAGGATTTGTTTTTGTTTGTTCAATGATTTTTGAAATACACTGTTTTTCAACTATGATTTTAGTTGCATCTTTAAAGATCTTAAATTTCTGTTAGTTCTAAATTTTTTCTCTCTTTAAATTGTCTTTCTAAAATCTAGTTATGGATAATAGAGTAGAGGGTGATGCTACTAACAGGACACCTTTCTTAAATGGTACCAAATATGTCCAATGGAAGCATAAAATGAAAATTCATTTAGAAAGAATCTGTTTTGATATTTGGACTACCATAGAATTAGAATATAAAATTCCCACTACTGCTAGATCCACTTGGGATGAACCTACAAAGACTGCCTATAATAATAATTGTAAAGCCATGAATGCCCTGTACTGTGATTTAGGAGATGAAGAGTTTAACAGCATATCTGCGTGTAAAACTGCTTTTGAAATTTGGGATACCTTATCTGTTTATCATGAAGGAAAAACCAATGTTAAGGAAATGAGATTAAATACTTATACTATTAAATATGATAATTTTAAAATGAAAACCGTTGAACCTATTTCTGACATGTATCTCAAGTTTAATGAGATAGTCAACATAATGAATTCACTTGGAAAAGCTGTTCCATCAAAGGAACAAATTATGAGAATCTTGAGATGTTTACCAGACCGATGGAGAGGCACATCTGTTTCAATCAGAGAGTCATGTGACATGGCTGCTCTACCTGTTAAAGAACTCATTGGTAAGCTTATGATGTATGAGGAAGAACTCAAGGTGAATAAAGAAGAAGAAGATGAACCTAGAAGAAAGTCTGTTGCATTCAAATATTCAACATCAAAGGACAAGGATAAGGAGAAACTTCAAGTTATAAATGAGAGTTCAAGCTGTGAAGACAGTGAAAGTGCTTATGATAGTGATGCTGAAATGGCTCACATTGCCAGAAGGTTTAAGAAGTTTTATAGGAAAAAGAAATTCTTCAGCAAATCAAATTACAAAGGAAAGTATGAAAATAAGGGACATTGAAAAAAGGATTGGAAGACGTCTGATAAAAGTAATGAAGTTGTTTTCTATGAGTGCAGAAGAAAAGGATATATTAAAGAAGACTGCCCAAAGCTCAAAATGAAGAAGAAATATGAATACAAGGAAAATAAGTACAAGAAATCCATGAAGGATACCTGGAGTGCTTCTGAGGATAGCTCCAGTGAATCTGAAGTCTCTGAAACTGAACACAGAAATAAGGCAAACATGTGTTTTATGACAAAAACTTATGAGGTAACAGCTAAAACTCCTACTTTAAATTCTTATTATTCTGGAGATGATACAGACTCTGATAACATGTCAAAATTTGAACTATTTGAATATTGTGATATGTTAGAAGAAACCTGTAATGAGCTGAAAGATAAATACAAAGGTTTAAAGAAACAATATGCTTTAACTGTTAAACATAAATCTAATCTTGATATTGAAATGGAAAATAATGCTCAGTTACTTAAAGAAAACACTGAACTGAAATTATCTAATGAGCAACTCAGAAAGGATTTAGAGAAATTCACAAATGGAAAGGATACACTAACTCAAATGCTAGGAAAGAAATTTGCACCAAAATACACTACTAGAATAAGCTATAAACCTGGACAGAGACAGTTTACTAAGAATAGATTTATTCCTAAATCTGGACAGAATGCTGCTAATTCTAGTTCTAGAAATTTATATGCTTCAACTAGTTATATTCATAGTTATAGATCTAATAAGATTTATCTTTCAAAGTCTATTGATTCTACAAATTTCATGAGGCCCATAAGACAAATTTGGGTACCAAAATCTTTGATTGCTAACCTGTCTGGACCCAAGAAGATCTGGGTACCAAAATTATTTCCTATCTAAATCTGTTTTGTAGGAAACCTGCTTAAAGAGCTCCTGTAGGAAGACCTGGTACTTGGACAGTGGATGTTCAAGACATATGTCTGGATACTTCTCATGCTTTAAAAGCTTAGTCAGGATTGATGGAGGTTTTGTCAACTTTGGTGATAACTCCAGAGGGAAAATCATTGGCTTAGGCCAGATTGGTAACACAGACTCAGTATTAATTTCTAAGGTTTTACTTGTCGATGGACTTAAATATAATCTGTTAAGTATTTCTCAGTTATGTGATGATGGTTTTAATGTTTAATTTGAAAATGATTCTTGCAATGTTTTTAATTCTAAAAATGCTTTAGTATTTTCTGCCCTGCGAAATGAAAATTTTTATGCTGTTGATTTAAATTCTTTAGCTAAGCAGAATATTACTTGTTTAAATGCTTTTCATAAAGAGTCTTGGATTTGGCACAGAAGATCAGGACACTGCAATATACACTCTCTTAGAAAACTTACTAGGAAGAACTTAGTTAGAGACCTACCCAAACTTGAGTTTCCAAATGACAAAGTTTGTAATCCTTGTCAAAAGGGAAAGCAACACAAAATCTCTTTCAAACCAAAGAAAGAAGTATCAACTTCTCAACCTCTCGAGTTGGTTCACATGGATTTATTTGGACCTTCTAGAGTTTCTAGCTTAAATGGGAAGCACTGTGTCTATGTCTTAGTAGATGAATTTTCTAGATATACTTGGGTATATTTTCTAGCTCACAAAAGCGAAGCTTGTTCTTACTTTGTTAATACTCAAAATCTATATAAAACCTTAGTGGAATTAAGATTAAAACTATGAGAAGTGATCATGGCCGTGAATTTGAGAATCATGAATTTGAATCGTACTGCTCACACAATGGCTATAGTCACAATTTCTCTTCCCCTAGGACACCCCAGCAAAATGGTGTAGTAGAAAGAAGGAATATAACCCTGCAAGAAATTGCTAGAACTATGCTTAATGAGTATGATCTACCTATTTATTTTTGGGCTGAAGCTGTAAATACAGCTTGTTATGTTATCAATAGAGTCTTGATCAGACCTGTTCTTAAGAGGACCCCTTATGAGTTGTGGAACCATAGGAAACCTAAGGTTAACTACTTCAAAGTCTTTGGCTGCAAAGTCTTTATTCTTAATACTAAAGATAATCTTTACAAGTTTGCATCCAAGAGTGATGATGGAATTTTCCTAGGTTATTCTATTTCTAGTAAAGCCTATAGAGTTCTCAATAAGAGAACCAAGTGTGTGGAAGAATCTGTTCACATCAAGTTTGATGAAACTGATCCACATGAGCCTAAAACCTCTCTAGAAAATCTTGAAGATGATATCTCTATTTTGAACCTTAATGATAAAGACAGTGGACCCATAGTTAAAACATCTAGTTCTGGAAATTTTCCAGAACCTGTTTCTGTTGATTCCCAACCTGTTGATGAACCTGAAATTTATAGCCCTACCTTTATTAGATCAACTAGAATTCTGAAGAATCATCCTTTAGATGTTTTTGTAGGAAATATTGATAGAGGGACATATACTAGAGCTTCTCTTAGAAATCAGGTTGAACATCAAGCCTTATTGTCACAACTTGAACCTAAAAACACTGATGATGCTATTAATAATGAATTTTGGGTAATTACTATGAAAGAAGAACTCAATCAGTTTGAAAGAAATAAAGTTTGGAATCTTGTTGAAAGACCCAAGGACACTTTCAAGATAGGCACAAAATGGTTGTTTAGAAATAAAGTAGATGAATCCGGAAACATAGTTAGAAATAAAGCTAGACTAGTTGCACAAGGCTATAGTCAAGAAGAAGGTATTGACTATGAGGAGACTTTTTCTCCAGTAGCCAGATTAGAAGCTATTAGGATTTTACTTGCTTATGCCGCACATCTAAATTTCAAACTATATCAAATGGATGTCAAGAGTGCATTCTTAAATGGATATATTACTGAGGATGTTTTTGTTGAACAACCACCTGGTTTTTCAAAACCTCATTTTCCAAATCATATTTTCAAAATATCAAAAGCTTTATATGGTTTAAAGCAAGCTTCAAGAGCTTGGTATGATAGATTAAGTACTTTTTTAATTTCTAAAGGTTTTACAAAAGGAATAGCTGATCCTACTCTTTTTATAAAACGAATTTGTAAAGATGTTTTGGTAGTACAAATTTATGTTGATGATGTTATCTTTGGATCTTGTAAAAATTCATTAGGTACTGATTTTTCTAAAATGATGAAAAATAAATTTGAAATGAGTTTAATGGGTGAACTTAAATTCTTTCTCGGTTTTCAAATTTTTCAAAATGATGATGGAATTATTTTAACTCAAAGTAAATATACTAGAGATCTTTTAAAATGTTTTGGATTGGATGGCACAAAAAGTAGTGACACACCCATGAGTACCACCTGTAAGATGGATCTTGATGAAAATGGTAAATTTGTTGATCAAACCACTTATAGAGGAATGATTGGAAGTATACTCTACCTAACTGCTAGTCGTCCTGATATTATGTTTAGTGTGTGTATGTGTGCTCATTTTTAAGAAAACCCTAAAGAGTCACATTTAAATGCTGTAAATAGAATTTTCAAATACCTCAAGCATACTCCCAATTTAGGACTATTCTATCCCAAAGGACAATCATTTGAACTAGTTAGTTATTCTGATGCTGACTTTGCTGGATGTAATCTAGATAGAAAAAGCACCTATGGAACATGTCATCTTTTAGGCAAGTCACTAGTATCATGGTGTAGTAAGAAACAAAATTCTGTTGCATTGTCAACTGCAGAAGCTGAATACATAGCTGCTGGAAGTTGTTGTGCACAAATTTTGTGGATGAAACACACATTACTAGAATATGGATATCAATTCAGACATGTCTCAATAAATTGTGACAACACAAGTGCTATTAATATTTCTAAGAATCCTGTTTCTCATTCTAGGACAAAACATATTGATGTAAGACATCACTTTTTGAGGGATCATTATCAAAAAGGTGATATCACATTGGAATTCATTGGTACTGAATATCAACTTGCTGATATATTCACTAAACCATTAAATTCTGAAAGATTAGACTACATCATACATGATCTAGGTATGATTAATAATAAATGAATATATTACTGTTTCTAAGTTACTGTCTTATGCTCACGGTCTGACAACTCACTATCTCACCGTGACTATATAAATCGCTCACTGTTTCACCGTGATGACTATAAACTGTCTCACCACGATGGCTAGTTTTTTGTCTCACCGTTAGAAGTATGATAATTTTTATTTTTTTTATTTTTATTTTTACCCGTATCGCGGTAATTTTTATTTTACCACTATTTGATTTCCCGCGTTTGTGTTTTTATGACAATTGACATTCCCAAATGATAAAACTTAAGGGTTTCATTTGACTCCTTACCCGAATTCTCTCCTGAACCTTCTCTTCTCTCTCGCCCGAGCCTTTAGTGAATGCCAAGGATGAAGTGTCCATCATCACCCTCGTCTGAGAAGCGCCGCTCTAAGAAACAAAGGAGGATACCGAGGATAGCTCCCGAAGGACCTCTAAACCCAAACCTGGTAAGCCGTACCGTTGTACCTGAAAAAGAGGTTTTCCCTGAATGGTTGCTGTCTAGCAGATCGTTAGTTTTGAAAGTTTTAAAAGAGAAAGGATGGCTTGAATGGTTCACTGGACAGAATATACCGATTTACCCGAGGCTTTTATCTCAATTCTATCAGTATGTGAAGTTCTATTTTGAGTTTGGAGAAAGCATTTTGGTGACCAGCTGGATCGATGGTCAGAAGTGCTCTTTCTCTTTAATGTTGTGGGCTGCATGCCTAAGAATTCCACACGGAGTGTCTGAAGATTACCAGAGAGACCCTATTCTAACAACTGACATCTTTGACCTAGAAACCGCTTTGAAAAATCTAATTGGAAATAAAACCAAGCGAATGGCCATAGCTGCTGAAATGGATGGGGAGACAAGACTTTTGTTCAAGTTTGTTCAGAATTTGGTTAGTCCAAGAAAAAGAGATTTTTCTGTGATAAATTATCAGGATGTGTTCCTGATTCACCTATTGAAGAATAGCCAAAAGATCAATCTGTGTAAGTATGTTATCAACCATATCTGTGACCTGATCAAAGTAACTTCCAAATCCACCTCCCTGTTTTATTCAAGGATGATTTCAGCCGTGTTAGTCTAAAAAGGAATGGTTGGACCAAATGAAGAAAAATTAGAGGACTTTGATTTTTGCCTATCCATGACTATCATCAGAAGGATGAAGATTAGCTGGAATCCATGGAAAAATCAATGGGTTGAGGATAGTGATCAATTGTATAAAAAGTTTAATCATATTGACTATACAAGAAGGCCTAAGAACCTAGATGATCCTGGTTTAGAACCAGATGAAGTGGTTGAGTACTCAGAAGAAGAAGAAAAAGAAGAAGTAACAGCTGAAGTTCCACCTAGAGAAGAATCTGTAATATCTCCAATGGAAACAGTTCCTGTTGAAGAGGAATGGGCTGTTATCCCTGCTGTTATCCCTGCTGAAATACCTCAAGGAGAGGAAGTGGTTATTAAAAAGGAAAGGACTGATGATCCTTCAGTTGTTCTTTATAAGGAAGAAGATCATCTCAATGATGCAAGGAAATTATTTTTTCCTGGTTCAGAACAACAAGCAACCTTTGAGGAAGTTTTTGTTGAAGAGACTCTTTCTTTTGAGAAAGAAGAAAGTCTGGAAGATTATCCAGAGGAACAATTGGTTCCTGAGATTATTCCATCTGCTGAAGAAAGAATGGAAATTTCCTTTCAGCCGGCAAGGCAAGAATTTGATGAATACATTAGGGATGATCCTGTGGATCTTGTCCATGTTCCTGAACCTCAAGAATCTGAAAGGGAAGCACAAGTTGAGGAGGAGGAAACTCGAAATCTTGATATTGTGGAAGCTGCATCTGGTGAAGCTTCTCAACCTTCTGTCACTTTCTATGTACACTCTCGGTATGAGTTCCCAAGCTTTTATGATGTGAATGAGTCACAGCAAGTGACTGCAACTGGAATGGATCTTTCTTCTATGTTTCAACTGAAGTCCTTAGCTCATTTAGAACCAGAATCAGAGCCCCAACCTCAATCTGGATCAGAATCTGAGTCTGAATATGACTCTGACCCTCAACCAGAATCTGAACCTCTACCTTTACCTACATCCTTACATGAGCTTCACTCCTTTGTAACCAAATATGATTTGAA
Source organism: Viscum album (assembly GCA_963277665.1). Taxonomy (NCBI): domain Eukaryota; kingdom Viridiplantae; phylum Streptophyta; class Magnoliopsida; order Santalales; family Viscaceae; genus Viscum; species Viscum album. The sequence continues at coordinate 946,954,889 of OY728163.1, forward strand.
TGTTTTTAGCGATACATTGTTAGCTGGTTTTGAGAAAATTGTCTCTACTCAACCTCTCCCAGTGACTCAATTAAGTCAAGAAGATTCATCAATTATCTTGGAAAATATTATCTTGCATTTTCAACCAAGGATGATCCGAGAAATTCAAGAAGTCCGAGTAGAGAATAAGCTGCTGAGTTCTGATGTTGTAAATCTGCAAAGTATGGTAGAAAGTCTGCAAAATGAGCTATCTGTGCGATCAGAGCCTAATCCTGTTTCTACCCCTGCACCTGTTGTTGTTTCACCTGAGTCTTCCGATTCCCTCCTTTCTAGGGAGATTGTGTCTCAAGTTCATCCTTACCTTCTATCTTTTGATGAAAATATTGGAAAAAGGCACACAAAGATGCTGGAATGCATGAGAGAGCTTGTGGAAACTCTGAATAAGCTGACAAATGAATACAATGGATGTATGCAAAAAGTCCTGAAACAGCTCAAAGTTCTAACCGAAACTGTCAAGGCTTCACCTACTTCTGGTCAAACCTCCACACCTGCTTTGGATGATTCTATGCTAAGATTAATAATGAAGGAAGAATTACAGAATGCCTTCAGTGGCATGGATCTATCTTCTTTGTCAGAAGTGATTAAGAACAGTGATAGAGCATTGGACTTGGTTAGGATTCATTAAAAGATAGCCAATGATGCTCAACAAGAGATCTCTAAGAAAATAGATTTGTATCTTTCTTGGATTTTCTATAAAAGTGACATGAAATATCACTTTAGATATCTTGTGGAAAATCTGAGAATCCCTCCGGTGACTCATGATTTTAAAGCACAAGTTCAGAAACTTTCAGAGTTCACCAGATTTTTGGACAGATTTCTGGAGAATAAGGATGATTTTGAAAAGGATATGCAGTATAGTGGTGAAATCATTACTGATTTCATCAATATTTTGAAGCCGTATCTTCATGTGCAGAGTACTACTATAGTTGCTCCAGCTGCTGCACCCCTTCGACCTGGACTACCCGCCTTAGCATCTACTACCATGACAGTTAGCCAAGCCCTTTCTCAGATCCGTCCAGTCATTCTTGACCAACCTAAGCCTAGATTTTCTACTGCTCCTACTTTGGATCCATCTATTTTTGAAGGTCTACCCTTACCCTCATTGTATACCTCTTCTATGCCTTCTTATACTTCAGCACCAGCTCCTGCTGCTGATAAAGGAAAGACAAAAATGGATCCCTAAAGAGTTTACCGACTGTTTTTCTTTTTGATGGGATGTCATTTCTTATTTCCAGTTTGTACTTCTCATGTAATTTGTATTATGAATGCTTTGGTTAATGATAATTGCCGAGTTTCATTTCCTTTTCTATACTTTTTGATAATCCCAAAAGGGGGAGAAAAACCTAGAAGTATCAGTTCTATATAGTATAGATGGGGGAGAAAAAACCTGCAAGTATCTGTTCTATAATGTGTTTGCTATGCTAGTATCTTTAATATTCCATATCTTTTATATTCTGCCTATATATGATTTGTGATCATCAATAAGGGGGAGATTGTTAGATTCCTAATGTGTTAATCATGTTTTAATAATCACAAATATCATTACTGTTAATTCATCTTGACCTTCAGTGCACATCTTTCTAATGCTCTTCAAACTAATCAATAGGTGCATATCATGTTTTTATAATAACAAATCTTATGGATGTTAATTACTCTTTACATGTTCTATGCATAATTACAATTCTATCATATATTATCTCTAATGATTAACCTTAACCCATATTCTGTATATCACTGTCTTAGTCCAAATACAGATTATTTTATCTAAGTATGGACTCACCGTAACCCAGACACCGTGAAAGACTCACTATGACCAGACACCGTGACCACTCACCGTAACCCAGACACCGTGAAGGACTCACTATAACCATACACAATGACCAGACACCGTGACCACTCACCGTAACCCAGACACGGTGAAGGACTCACCGTGACCAGACACCGTGACCAGACACCGTGACCAGACACCGTGACAACTCACCATAACCCAGACACCGTGAAGGACTCACCGTGACCAGACTCCGTGATCAGACACCGTGAAGAAGACACCGTTTCCATGATCTCTATGACACCGTTTCTTAAGCTTTTGTCAATATTATTTTAAATGATGCTAACGTTCATATTTGTTGTTTTTAATGCAATTAATGTTATTTAATGTTAGTTGTTGGCTTGATAGGAAACCATATCTCGTACCTATGAAAAGGGAATCATTCCTACCTCCAGAGATTGTGGAATATAAATAAGATTGAGCTGCATTAGAGGAATGACGGGTGCTTGACACGTCTCGACACATATAATACAAGACATGCGAGCTCTGTACTGAACTGAAAAACAATCCGGAGCACAACTGTGAAGAATACATTGCACGAACCTCAAAGAAGTTCCATACATGCAATCCTACATTACTGAAGAACACATAACGAATCAAGAGACTGTAGAAGACAAGCTAAACCACGAAACTCTGTTTTTCAACAGAAAAACCAGAGAAGGACTCTGAAGCATTCCTGATCAATCCAATGAGTCCAGAGCTACATTGAAAATCACTAGAGCCATTTCTAAACTCTACATCTCTGCTCTGTGATTTATTATTTACTTTTCGAGCAGTGTGTGTCATCTGTTGTATTTTTACACACACACTGTCTCCTGAACATTAACCGGAGGATCTGTAAATCCTCACTCAAAATCTTACATCATTTATTTCCCACTGGGATAGTGGTAGAGGTCGTTTGTGACCTAGACAGCTGGTTTGCTGTTGTTTTTGTTCCCATGAATAACAGTGGTAGAGGTCTTGGACCTGGACAGTTTTGTAAACATTTGTTAACCCCGATCCAGGGTGTGGATCAATTTCTTATATATATATTTGAGAGGACTAAGTCTCGGCTTGAGACTGAACCTCTTGTTATATCTGCTGTGCATGTTTTATTTAATTTTAATGTATACGACATATATTATATTTATTCCGCTGCTATTAATCTAAAATACAAAATTATTTTGAAGCTACTTTGATAGTTAAATTAGCAAGTGTTTACACTTATTGTAAATAAGTAGATTAGTTTCAAAAGTTAGTTTGATCTTGTGGTTAAACTAACTGAGACCTAATCAATCTTTGAGAAGCTAAGTGAACATTTACAATTTGTATAAATTCACTACAGTTTAACTTATTTTATAAATCAGGGGATTTTAACTAGACAATATTTTAACAGAAATTTTAATTGGAACTCAATTCACCCCTCCTCTTGAGTGTCCACTCCGACCAACATTTTTATTTTTATTTTTCTGAGAAGTATCATTTTTTGATGAATAGTGAATAATAATGAATTTTGATTGAAAACTGCATTTTGATCTAATTTATTAAAATAGTTAAATTATATTTTAAATATTTTTTTAAATTATAATTAGATAAATTATATATCAATTAATCTAATTTAGTTAATTGAAACCAATTTCACAAGGAAATTTGATATAAAAACATTTCAATCTTTTGAACTTTTCACTTAAAAAACCCGTCGTCTTATCCCGTCTACGAGGTTAATTTTAAATTAATTTCTTCTAGTTATGTGTTTAAAATTTGGAAAAATAGATTAAATATTTTTAATTATAATAAATTATAATTTAAAATTATTTCAACTTAATTTTTGACTAAAAATATTAGCAGAAGTGATTAAAATTAATTACGCTGATTAAGGTAAAAACAAGTTTACTTATTGGTTAAAATTTATCTTAAGGGTCCAAATAACCTATAAACTTGTTAAAAACACATTATATGACCATATTTCGAACATATACTCAATTTTATCTAAAATGGACTATTATTGGAGACACATGGTGTAATAGAGGCCTCTTAATAGTGTTTACCTGTTTATATTTACAAGAATGTCACTCCTCCTCCACTATAAAAGGTAACTCACCCCCATCACTTATTCAACCCTATCAAGCCCTTTGTATCATAAATAACATGAAAAAATAAACTTCCAAATTAACTAAATTTATATTATAATCCTCCCTTTGGGATTAAATCCAACCAAGGAATCCCTTTGGTGAAAACCAAAAGGAGTTACTCAAAGAATATGCAATATCCTTCAATAAACACTTTTATTTTATTGCTTTATACACACACTCAATTGTTATTATTCAGTTATTATATAATAATACCAATATAATAAATATAATGAGTTATTTTTTTGTTTTGTTTTTGACCAAAAATTACATACACTTCCATAAAATGGGATACAAAATCATGGTTTATGTGTGTGACATACTACAACCTCGTGAACCGATATCATTCATTCTTCCATTACAACCATTCAAGGATGAGAATATTGATCAAATTACTATTATTATGTTATATATATTATTTTAATGATTTATTTATTCTTTTGTAATTATTATATAACACATACCTTTATGCATTACATTTTTTGGGAATATGATAACTTTGTTTGTGGATATGTGGACTACTGCCTCCTCAAAGTGATGTGATTCATTCAAAATATACATAGAATGTATCAAGGATAAGTTTAATAAAAATATATGATATTAATGAAATTATAATTCTAATTTAATTATAATATATATTCATATATTTCATTAACTTTATTTCTTTTAATACAACAAGAAAACAAAAACGATGTTCATGCGTATGTACGGCCTACCGTCTTAATAAAGGGTGTATTTCATTTCATATTTATATATTTTATAGATTATTATAAATAAATATTTTCTGAATATATATGATATCTATATCATGGTATTAATTCTGGAGGTTATGATATCATGATATAAGTAAGTGGATAAAAATATAGCAAATCAAAACTCATGCAAAAAATAAAGCGGTTATTACCCGAAACGTAACATTAATATAGAATTATTAATAAATGGGTAATATAAAGTCACAATACAATAATATGTGGTATTATATATAATTATATGGTTTTTTTAGATTTATAATAAAATTATATTTATTATAAATGATGTTTGTACATGTACGAGGAAAGTCAAGACTTAAGGTTAGAGTTTTATCATCACACATTTATTTCTATGAGATATATGATATATTCACCACTTATTATTATTGAGTGGGATATATAATACCCTATGTCACATTATATAATGAATAAAATTTATTTAATGATATAAAAATATTCAATTGATGTTATTTTTTTCACAGATCTCACAATTTAAAAGTTACTCTAGTAAGTAAGGGATTTCTAGTCTCACTTTTATTTTTGTGAGACTTATGCATTATTCACCACTCATTTATTTTTTTGTGGTGTATATGATGAACATGAATTTAATATATGAATATTATTATTAAATATATGTTTATTTACATATCAATTTTATAATCTATCTTCCATGGGTTTTATGGTTCAAAAGTTAACAAATTAGTAAAGTAATTTTGTCTCAATTTTCCTTATTTGAGACACATGTTATGTTTTGCACCTATATTATTTTACCGGGAGAATATAATTTTATTTGAATTTTTTTATCATCAGTATACTTATTTTAATGTAATCATATGCTTCTTTTAATATAATTATCTCATGATTATTTTGATTCAATATTACCGATGTGGTAAGATTTTATTGTGACAATCTCATCATTATCAGGATTGTTTATGATTATGCTTCCATTGATGAAATATTATGATACATATCTAAATAAATCTCATTAAATATATTATACTATAATTATTTATGATATATTTATGTATTGGTAAATTGTTTATACTCTTTGGAACTTATGATAATTAAGAGAACGCTTCTAAGAAAATCCAACTTTATCTCTCTCATCGGTCGATTATCTTTGTTCTCACAAAACCATGTTTTCTAAAAATGTTATAAAAAACTTTCTATTGTTATTCTATGGTAACTAAATTTAATTTTACCTATTTTATACCTTTTAAGAAAATGATTTTTGAAAAATAATTTTCCCATATTTTTCCGATCGAGTCACTTTTCTAATATTTTTACGGTGAAAAAGGAATGTTCAACATGTACGGATTTATTAAGAATAATGAACATCATTTATCTAAAGATTAATTTTAATGTTTATAAGATTACCATTTTTTAAGAATTTTTTTTTCTAGTATTCTGGATATTAATTTTTTTTAATTTGTTTTTCAAAGAAAATGGTTTTCAAAATATTTTTATGCTTAAAATGTGTTTTAAATGATTTTAAATTTTATTTTATAATATTTAATTATTATTTTAAAAGGAAAATGTTTGAAAAATGTTTTAAATATTTCTTTATATTTTTTCAAGGAATTTTGTTTTCAAATTTTATTCAAGCTTCCATTTTAATTTTTTAAGGAAAAAGGTTTTAAATTTTTTTATGATTCCTTTATAAGTTTTCATGGAAAAATGTTATCAATATGGTTTCAAACTTACTTTATATGTTTTCAAGGAAAAAGGTTTTCAATAGGTTTTCAATATTTCCTTATATTTTTTCAAGGAAAAATGTTTTCAAAATTTTTTCAATCTTCCTATATATGTATTCAAGGTTATTTTCGAATAATATATATTTCAAAAGTTTTTACATATTAAAGAGTGTTTTTTTAAAGATGAATGGATATTTTATTCATGAAATGTTTTTAAAATATTTATAAAAATTATATTTTATCTAAAATGACACCCTTTGGTGTTACTCATGTCTTACTAAGAGGATACTCTTAGGTTACTATTAATATTATTTCGACGAATGGTTTATGTTTTGATGTCATGATGTTTATAAAACTCATTTATATTAATAGGGTTATATTCTTATGAAAACCTATTCCTTTCATGGGCTATTCTTTGATGAAATGATTATGAATCTAGTTTATTTTCCATATTTTATGATCTGATGACATGTTTATGATAAAAATTTCATTTCATAGATTATGATATGATTATTTATGATCTTGTGGTGCTGTATGCATGATTTTATTATGGGATGGGTGGCCTATATATACTTCTAATGCATTGGTTAATGATTTATATCTAATGAGATAATGATGGGAAATATGTAGATAGGTTTTATCTACTATGGGAAGAATGTGCAACCTAATCCACTATAAGGAAAAGACTGTGAGTGGGTATTGGTGGTGTGTCACACCCAATAGGTGTAACCCCCATAAAGTGCCCTGATTAGTTTTGGAAATGATCCTTGACTGATATAGAATGATTTTATATTCATATCTCTCTACTAAAATCCATGCCTTATTACTATATTATTCTTTCATGGATTATTTTCTTGATTCCCTTATGATTCATATCTTATGAACTACAAATATTTTTGCCATGATTCTTGTTTATGTTCTTTGATATGAAAAGTATGAGTTTTAAATGTTATGTTCATGTTCTCATACCATTATTATTATGTTATGATTATGTATCTTCTTTATTTACCCTTACTGAACGTCTGAGATCACCCCTTCTTATGTTTATTTTCCCTCAGTCATGAATAAAGGTTTTGAGTATGATTACTAAAGGGGAAGTTCTTTTTGTGAAAAATTAATGATCATTCACCCTGTTTGATGATTATGTCCATTGTTTTGAATCACACTAAACTATTGTGGTCCTCAGTCATGTAATTTTTTAATGTGTAGAATATTCATTTAAAATGATGTAATATCTATGTATGTTAATCATGGGAGCATATAGTTGGTATACAAATAAAGGTTTAGTTAACCTTTGGAAAATAGGATTAGAAAATATTAGTGAGATCCCTAGGGATATTTCTAGGTATATTTCTAGGGATGTATCTAATGATAAGTCTAAGGATGATTCAACTTTTAAGAAAAAGTCATTGAATTTTGGTAAAATAGTTAGAGATTTGTTTCAAAGAAATCACATACTTGTATAGATTATACAAGTTTATATTGATTTTTCATAGATATAGATAAGGTAACAACACTAAAAACACCATTTTGAGCTAGAATCAATCAGGAAATAGTGTATGATAGTGGGCCTTGATGCACAACTTGTTTTATACTCCTAGGGGATATGCTTTGTAAATTTTTAAAATCTTCATGAACCATCATGAAAGATTCAAATAGATTTTGTCTATGAATGACCTAATGATCCTAAAGTGTCATAAATTAATGGAGGAGCCATAATTTAAACATTTTATAAGTTATTTTTCATGAATATAAGGTTTTATTCTATGATAAGAGTTCCTCATGCTTTGATTTCTAGTTTTAGTCAATAGTGAGAATTATAAGGAATTAGGTTAAAATTTAATGTGAAGGGAAAATTTATGGTGATTAATCTAATGGGATTATGTATAGAGTGAAGGACATTGTGATAATTCCTAATCTGTTTTCACTAAATATGATTAAAAACAAATACTTTAAACAACTCTTTGACCCACCAAAGAATATAAGGAAAGGGTTCATTGAGAATTAGGTTAATGTGTACCATAATGGAAAGAAGATTTAGTTTCATTCTTTTCAAGAAATTGGTAAGAAGAACCCATGTGAATGTATTAAAAAAAGAAGATGTTTTGATAGTGTAAAAGAAGTAAACAAATCAAGTAACTAAAAAGGGAAAAAATGAAGAGTTCGGTTCACATAGTGGATGGGAATAGTAGCCTACCTAATACATCATCTATGGTAGAATGACTTAAACGTGGAATAAATGGGAGTTATGAAATAAATTTCCTAAGTGGAAATAACATAAAGATAATCATCATTATGGTATAATAATGGTTATATTACTGATGATGAGGATACTACATGTGAAATGTGAAAGGAAATATATATTAAGTAATATTATGTATTTAGGTTAATGTGGAATAATCAAAGTGTTTATTTATTTTGATTAAATATTATGTTATATGAATTATGTAATGTAAAAGGATTGTTCAGTTTATATTTTATCTAAGGATTTACATGAATATGTTGAATGGTTCCAATGGACTAGAAAAGTGATTCAATTGAAAGGTGATACTCATGTGAAACACATGATTAATGGAAATATAACATTTGATATGTTTTTAATGCAAAGATAATGATGTGCAGATAAATTAAATTAGATGTTACTAATTACTTCAGAACTAAATAATGATTTGTTGAAAAAGTGGTTTATGCTATCATTGATAAATTTTACATCATTTTTAGATTTAAGTAATATATATAATAATCTTTGGAATAAAGAATAATTTATGTTTTCAATATAGATTTATGGTAATTCATGTTATTACCATGCTTGAAGAGAATACATGATGAAGGTATTCACATGTTTGGTATGTGACAACCAAGAGCTAAAATTTGACATATTTTGGATCAATATTAAGATTATTTTGAGAAATTTAGTGACTTTATTTCTAATATTTATAATTTTCAGCTTTTTTAATGGTTATAAGGTTAACCATTTTTGTAATGTTAATATTAATATTTAGATGAAGATTGTGAAATTAAATTTTTCTCCTACCATATCATGATTTATACATGTTGGATAAAATGTGTTGAAATTTTTTCCATGATGTTGAATAAACAAAATTTTTTAGGGATAAATTCATTTTAATGGGGGTAGAATGTAACACCCTCATATGTTGAGTTTTTTTTCAAATTAATTAAAACTTTTCGATGTTTTTCATTTTATTCCACAATTAATATAAGATTTGTTATATGAAATAAGTATATTATTATTTCTTTTTATACAACATCATATAGAGTTTTCACTACACACAAAACATAGATTATATTTTGGTACACACAACACTTTTTTTATCTTATGTTACATAAAATTTTGAGTTCCTTTGATATATTATGTTACATGAAAGACCTAGTTTTACCAAACTACAATGTACTATTAATAATATTATTAAAATATTATTATAGTTTTCACCAAGCCGTTGAAATGGTGGTTATGAATAATATTAATCAAATTATGAAAATATGGTTTTCACATATATATAATATGAATTATTTTTTTACCAATTAATTAGAAATAGAAATAAAACCCTTTTGAAAATATAGGAAATCTTTTTCTGGGAAACTATATTTATGCAATCAAAAAATGTTTAAACTTAATAAATAAATTATAACACTTTTGATAAATGATTTCAATGAAATATATATATATATATATATATATATTATTAAATATATTATTTAATGTTCATCTTGAGTGTTTTTAGATAAGATATAAGAATGAAACCAATTTTACACCTAAAGATATATATTTTCCTAAAAGGTAACTTTACCAGCTTATAATAGAGCGACTATATTAAATCTAAATTTTTAAGCTTTTATAAATTATATTTGATAAAATAAACATAATTTTTGAAATAATGACATCAAAATTTTCTTATGGTTCATTTTTTTATTTTTCAGAGAAGTTTCATTTTTTAATGAATAGTGAAAAATAAAGAATTTTAATCAAAAACTACATTTTACTATAATTTAATTATATATTTAAAATATATTTTAAATTGGATTAAAATTATAATTAGATAAATTATATATCAATTAATAAAATTTAGGTCATTGGAACTAATTTCACATTGAAATATGATATAAACACATTTTAATCTTTTAAACTTTTATCATTAAAAGCTTGTGATCTCATCCCATCTGTAGGATTAATTTTAATTTATTTTCTTTTAATTATTTGGTTATAATTTGGAAAAAATGATTCCATATTTGGAATCATAATAATTTATAATTTATAATATGGTAAAATTAGTTTTTTACCAAAAAATAGTAGCAAAATTAATTAAATATAATTACAGTGATTAAGGTAAGAACATGTTTACATAGTGTTTAAAATTTAAATCAGGGGGCCAAATAACAAAGAAACACATCAAAAATCCATTGTAGGTTTATAATTCGACCCTATACTCCATTTTATAGATTATATACCATTATTAGAGAGACATGATGTAAGGGAGACCTCTCAGTAGTGTTTATCTTTTTATATATACAAGAATGCAACTCCTCCTCTACTATAAAAGGGAACTAACCCCCTCTACCTCACTTCATCACACCTATCAAGAAATTTCTATCATCCAAAAACTTCCCAAATAATATCCCAAATTCCCTAACTTAATCCTATAATCCTCCCTTTGGGTAAAAATACAACCAAATTAGCACTTTGTTTCAAACTAAAAAGGAGTTACTCAAATAAGTGTTAACAACCTTCAACAAACATTGTTGTTTTGTTCCAATATCCAATTATAAATTATTATTATTATATTATTATATAATATCATATCTATCCTAAATATAATTATTTATTTTTATGTTTAGTTTATGACCTAAACTCACACACACTTCCATCAAATGGGATATGCAATCACTGTTCTTGTGTATGGAGGACTATCGCCTCGCGAACCGATGTCGTTGGTTCATCCATTACCACCTTTCATGGTTGGGAATAATGAATGAATTAATACTTTTATTTGATATATATGACAGATTTACTTTTTTTTGGGAATTCGATAACTTTTTTTGTGGATGTGTGGACTACCACCTCCTCAAAGTGAGGTGATTCATTAACACTATACATATAATGTATTAAGGATAGATTTAGTAAATTTATATTATATTTATGAAAGAATACTACTACTAAAATTAATATATATATAGAGATATATTTCATTTACTATCTTTCTTTCAAAACAATAAGAAAATCAAATCAATGTTCATGTTTACGTATGACCTACTGTCTCCATGAACGATGTATTCCATTTCATATTTATATGTTTTTTAGTTTATTATAAAAAATATATACTGAATATATATGATATTTATATCATTTTTATCATTTTTATGTGATTAAATCATCATATATGTAAGAGGACAGAAAATAATACAAATAAAAACACACGTGATAAACAAAGCAGTTATTACCCAAAACATAACATTAACATGGAATTATTAATAAAAATGTAACATAAAGTCACAATAAAATCATATATGGTATTATATATAATAATATGGTTCTTTGGTAGATTTATAATAAAATTATATTTATTATACAGGAGGTTTGAATGTGTACGAGGTAAGTTAAGGCTTAAGGTAAGAGTTTTCTCATCTAACGTTTATTTCTGTAAGATAGATGCTATATTCACCAATTATTCATTTGTAATGGTGTATATAATTACCTATAAAATTTTATACCATTGATATAATTAATTTAATTATATACAAAGCTTTAATTTATTTAATTATATCACAAATCTCACAATTCAATAGTTACTCAAGTAAGTATGGGGATTTATATACTCACTTTTATTTCTATAAGACTTATGCCTTATTCACCACTCATTTCTAATATATGGTGTATATACTTCCCATGAATGTATTATATGATTATTATAATTAAAAAAATGGGTATTTCAAAATCCATTTTATGATCTCTCATCCATGGGGTTTATGGTTGAAAAGATACCAAATCTATAAAGTAATTTTGTCTCAATTTCCTTCTTTGAGACACATGTTATGTTATGCACTTATAATATTTAACAAGGTTTATGTGCTTCCCTTTGACATTGTGTATCATGAATATCTTTATTTTCATAATATTTTAATATTCATTTAATATCATTCTATCATGAGTATTATCGTACATGTTTATCAATGTGGTAAGAGTTTATTACTACAATCTCATCATTATTGATATTATTTACAATGACACTTCCATTGATGATATCTTAGTATCCATATATCAGTAAATTTGGATAATTATTTTATCCTATGGTTATTCATGATATATTCATTTATTGGTACCATTTTACAACTATTTAGTACTTAGGATAATTAATAAAATTTTTTCAAGAAAATACCATTACATCCCTCTATTCGATCAGAAATCAATGTTCTTCCAAAACCATGTTTCCTAAAAATGTTTTAAAACATTTTCTACTATAATACTATGATCATTAAAGGAATTTTTTGTCATATTTTTCCTTCTTAATATTTTTTAAATGGAATATTCATGTCATTTTCTGACCAAGTATTTTTCAAAAAAAATTACATTGAAAAAGGAATGGTCATCATGTATAGATTTATTCACCTTCATGACCATCATTTCTTTGAAGCTTACTTTTCATGATTACAATAATAACTTTTTTGAAGATTTTTTTTCTAATATTATGGAAATTGAATTTTTAATGTGTTTTTCAATTAAAAAGGTTCTAATTTTTTTTAATGTTTAAGAAGTGTTTTAAATGATTTTAATGTTTATTTTAAAATCTTTCAAGGTTATTATGAAATTAAAAGGTTTTCAAAATGTTTTTGTGATTCCTTTATATTTCTAAAGGAACAGGTTTTTCAAAAAGATTTTAACATTCCTATATATGTTTTCATGTAAAAAGTTTTTCAAAAGTTTTTCAATATTGCTTTATATGTTTAAAAGGAAAGAACGTTTTCAAAAATAATTCAAGCATACTTTGTAAGTTTTTAATGAAAAAATATTTCAAAACATTTTTCAAGCTTACTTTATAATTTTTTTAAGAAAAAGGTTTTCAAAATGATTTCAGGATTCCAATACAATTTTTTGATAAAAAATGTTTTCAAAATGTTTTCAGGCTTCCTTTATAAGATTTCAATATTATTTTAAAAGAAAATTATTTTCAAAAGGTTTAGTGTTTTAGAAATAATTTTTAATGAAGAAGGGATATTTTCCTCATGAAAAGTTTTTAAAATATTTATAAAAATTATTTTCCATCTAAAATTGCATCCATTAGTGTTACTAATGAAATAATATAGACATGATCCAAGGGTAAAATTTATATTATTTCTTTTAATGGTTTATGTTTTGATGGAATTATATTTATGAAATTGGTTTTTCTTCCACAAGTTATATTTTTATCAAACCTGCTTCTTTTTTTTAGTTATGAATTTATGAAATGATTTTGAAACCTATATATTTTATATATATTGTTACATGATTACATGTTTATGATACCCTTTTAATTTCATGGGTTGTGATTTTATTTCTTATGATCATATGACACATGTATGAATGATTTCATTATAAGTTGAGTGGGACCAATATCACCCTCCAATGCATTGGGTAATGATTTATATCTCATGTGATAATGATGGGAATGAAGTTGATGGGATTTATCCACTATAGGAAGAAGGGGAAATCCAATTCACTAGAGGAATAAGGTGTAACCTAATCCATAATAAGGAATGGACTACAATTGGGAATGGTGGTGTGTAACATCCCTGACATGGGAACCACTAAATTAGTGCCTTGATCTGTGTCTCCATAAGACCTCAAGCATGCCTCCTATTATGATAGAGTTTTTATATTAACAAATAGGGTCAAATAATTCAAGTGTGGATACTATACCCTCTTTACCAAAGCAATCCGTAGAAGATACCATATTAAATAAAAAAAGTAATCAATAAAAACCATAACATGAATTACCAATCGTTTTGAAAATAGAGTAAAAACTAAAACAAAACAATAAATATTCCAGGTCATGGTAACAATGCCAAAATTTAATAAAATACAAAAAATAAAGATAAATAATGAAATCCCTAAAATGGGTTCTTACTCCATGTCCAGAACCTCGTCCATGCACATCCCAACCCAACTCATCTCCCTAGCATAAGGATTTTCCCCTTTCTTGACATGAAACCATAAAATCATCTTGAGTAACAAATGGAGGCCCGAGAATCTTCTGAGTACAACTCAGTAGGCCACCCCAACGGTGTCTACAAAATATCTAGTCTAAATAGATAGTGCATGTAAGTACTAAATAAATGACAAGATAAACAAAATACAAATCAGGTTCCATTAGATTATAATATTTACTTAAACCAATTCCATAATTAATTAAATTTTATTATTTATACCATATTCAATAATATATTCTTTTTCATCACATGTTCCATGGGTTAGGCAGTTACATAATTTACACAATATCCTAATCCAGTAAATTATCATGAATAAGGGAGTAAGTCAAGTTCTCTGAATCACTTGGGATAAAAATTTCACAATTTATCATAATACACTTACCTTGGAGAATCAGTCCATGAAGTCTCATCTAATGCAACCATTATGGGCCTAGCGAATCAGTCCGACTCCCTATCCTTTGCATTCAAGGGTGGGGTTTAGACCCTCAGTCCAACCCAACCCATGGGAGGAGCCTCAGTCATTTATCCTGCACTAAAAATCCATGTGAATATAATTGTTATCCATTTAACACATATACCATAACACAACCATATGTAATCAATACACATAACATTCAAATTTTCCATTTCATTTAACACATAAATTATCTTTATGTATTAACCCATTTACACATTTACCATCCACTTGGCATAACCCATTTAACCCTTTGACCTTTTCAGACCTTAACCCATTTATCATATTATATTATTCCATAAATTAAGAAATTTTTAATAATGCATCAATTCCCATGCTTTATCCCATATACAAAATTCAATACACAAGAGTTTACTCACTTATGAATTTCTAGTACAATTCATAATTCACTTAGCACAATCACTTTATTTCATCCTTCCCATTTCTATATTAAGAAAAATAATCCCTCAAGACATTATTAAAGTATATAAACAACCATAAATATTCCATTTTCAACTCAAATAAAATTTCAACATGTTCATTATGGGAACTACTTTATCCCAATGAAATTATATGCTCAATATTACAATTTCCACATTAGGGAATGTTGGAACACCCCATGGGTGGCCCTAATCTAGTCTAATCACCCAAGATGCATCCGAAAGGGACCATTAGGGGTTCAATTAATCATTTATCTGACCAGTTTACCAAATATTACTCAAGGAAAAAAACTCACATCAAGAGGGAAGCGAAATCATAACCCCACATGTAAAATCAACAACAAAACATTAGGATATAACATGTAGACCACCTACCTTGAATCTATAGATGAACACACCTTTAACTATATCATTAGATCTATATAGAAGCACACTTTAATTACCTAACTAATGATCTACTAGAAAAATAGGGTTTTATGTCTTTAGAAGAAAAAGAACAAAACTAAAATCCATAATCCAGAAAAGAGATCAAAGAGGAGCATTATAATTAACCAGAGCATCGATTTGCAACCAATAGAATTGAAAAATAACTTGAATAGAAAGAGATAGATCCTTGGTATATCATGAGGGTTTATGTTAATCATCATGGGTGGAGACAGATGAAATGTGGAAAAAATTAGGTGATAAAATTAAAATCTTGGGGGGATAAGGGTAATTTCTCACTTTTTAATAGGCACATGATTTTCCAAACAGTGCGAAAACCATGCACCTACCTCTTCCCAAGAGAGGTTAAGTTACATGATTACCTAGGGATACCCCCATAGTTTGATGAACCATGTTCCAACTATGAATAATTCCTCTATCCAATGTCACACAATTTGGATCCTCCCTGTGCACAGTTTCCTCTAACCATGAACAATCTTTGAAACTTGCACATGATGGACTGATTTCCCTTTCTCTCATGTCCTGAACCCTCAGGACACCCCCAAGATTCCTCATACACCCAGTAAAAATTTATTTATCTAAAAATGAGGTACTGAAACCAAAATTAAAATGAGAACATACCTCTATAAATTTCAAGATCTTACAACCTACCCACCTTATAACAGCTCATCCTTGAGCCACTCTTCCCAAGAATCACTATACTTCCAAGGCAAAAAGATCAGGACATTTGGCCCGCATGTCATTATACATCTCTCAAGTTTCTTTCTAAACATTACCATGTTTCTAGAAGATTAAAACTAAATCCACAATCGTTCCCCACAATTCATTCTCACAACAATCAACAATACAAACATGATGCTTCTTGAGTGATGAATTCACCAAAATCTCAACATTCTCAACATAATTCACATGAGATTGGACAGGGTGATACTAATAAATCTATGAAACACTAAACACTCCATGAATATCACTATAACACAATGGAATAACCAATTGGTATTCCACTAGTCTGATCCTCTCCACAATCTCAAATAACCCCACATACTTCGGTTCCAACTTACCCCTAATTCCAAATTCGACTATGAACCAAACTTGGAGACAACTGATGAAACACATGATCAACCAACATAAACTAAAGAGGTCAATGAAATATATCTACCCATGCCTTCTACATACTTTGACCCATTTTCATATGTTTTTGAATCAACAAAATCTATTCTGACATCTCCTGCAAGAGACTTGGTCTTAACAACTATGATTCCCTAGCTTCTATCTAACACACTAGAGATCTACACGGTTTACCATAGATTGCATCATATGGTTCCATATAAATCATGTAATGGTAGCTATTATTATATGAAAACTCAGTATGTTCCAAGTGATTTTCCCAAGATCCAACAAGATCTAGAACACAATCCCTCAACATGTCTTCTAGGACGTAAATAGTATGGTCTAACTGCCTGTCTATCTACGGATGAAAATCCATACACAAAAACACTTGGGTACCAATTGAATTTTTTAATAACTACTAGAAGAGAGATATAAAATTCATATCATGATAAGAAACTATGGTCCATAACACCCCATTCAACACTCTATCTCTCAAACATATAACTGACCAGACTGATCCATGGTGAAAGTCTCTTATATTGATAAGAAATGGTGCACATTAGTCAAATGTTCAACAACTAACCAAAATGAATCATTCTTATGAAGAATAATTGGAAGAAATACCAGAATATATATCATCACGTCATCCCATTTCCATTCTAGAATGGAAAATGACTGCAACAAACCACCAAGCCAATGATGATCAACCATCACCTACTGGAAGGAAAGTCATCATGCCATGAAACTTGAAAACTCTTTCTTTATCCCTATCCACCAATACTTACAATAAATATCATGATACATTTTGGTTAAACCAGGATTCAATTCCTACTTTGATGCATGAAACTCATTTATCAACTCTTATCACATAAACTTTGGCACAATAACATGACCTCACACACAAAGAATCCCATCATCTTTAACGGTCCATCCAGAAGGTGTCTACCTACCTTTAAGATTTACATTCAAATAAAAACATTCTAGATCCTCACACTTATTCTCTTTGATCCTGTTTAAAAGTGTGGAATCAACTACTAAATATGAAAGGGTCATCTAACCATTCCTATCCTGTACCTCCAGATGTATCTTAGCAGACCATGCCATTATCTTCTACTCAGAAATGTGTCCCTGTAATGCCTGATCTTGATCCTTCTGACTCAATGCATATCGAACATTGTCTCCCTTTCCTAACATGTAATCCAACTCAAAATCAAAATAATGAATGTATTAAATCCATCTTCACTACTAAAAATTGATGTCACATTAGGAGAAAATATACTTAAGACTTTTATAATCAGTATACACTATAAAACTCTCTCTAATTAGGTAGTTCCACCAACACATCATGGAATAAAATACCATGCCAAACTCAAAATTAATGTGTTAGATAAAATATTTCATGAAGCCTCAACTGCCTTGAAGTGTACACAAACACCCGGTCATCCTGCATCAACACCCCTCCACACCCACCACTAGATGCATCACAAAACAAGGTATACATAGTTACCTAGCTCGGTTAAGAGCATAATCAGTGTGGTAGTATACTGCTTCTTTAACTCTTGTAAATAATTCTCACATGCCTCAGACCATTCAAATTTGACTCCTTTGTAATTCAAAGAATAATAGTGGTGCTAATAAAATGGAAAGTTCTCTAATGAACCTTTGATAATATCCAACTAATCCAAGAAAACATCAAATATCAAAAATATTATTAGGATTATCCCAAGACACAACTTCCTGATATTTCTCCGGGTCCACTGACACAATTCCTCATAGATGACATGAAACTATAATTGAACCGTATCGATCTAGAAATGAAATTTGGATATCTTGTCATATAAAATGTGATCTCTTAGTGTACTCAGGATTATGTAAATATGTTTGGCATGATTATCGTGAGTGTTAGAGTACACCAAGATGTCATCAAAAAGGAAAACCAAAAAACGGTTCTGGTATGGGTGAAGGATTTGATTCATTAGGTCCATAAACATTGTTGGGGCATTACTCAACCTGAATGGAATCACAAAAAACTCATACAATGCATAATAGCTCCTAATGGTAGTCAGTGGAACATCATAAGGTCTAACCCACAACTGATAGTTCACAGATATCAGATCAATCCTGAAGAATACTAAAGCACCCCTTATATAGTCTAAAGGATCATTGATTCAAGGAAGAGGGAATCTATTCCTAACATTCCTCTGATTCAGCTTCCAATAATTGACACATAACCGCAATGATCTGTTGCCCTTCTTGGAGAATACTATTGGATATCCCCAAGGTGATGTGCTAGGATGAATAAATCCCTTATTCTCCAATTCCTCTAATTTATTTTTATGTTTCTAGATCTCTTTCAGTGCAATTATGTATGGCATAATGGAAATTGGTTTTTCTCATATCAAAAACTCTATTGTGAAATCAAAATCCCTTTTAGGTGGCATCCCCAAGAAGTCCCCAAGAAACACATCCTGAAACCTATCAACCACAAGAGGAAAGTAAAAATTCTCTACACCCTCATCATTAATCATGAGACAAGACACTTGGTTAAGGAGTTCACCCAACTATTGAAAACATGACCCTGCACGGCCTGCCCAAACATCCCGTTCACCACAGTAGACATAATTTTCCCCCTTAAGAGATGTGAACAACACCATATTATAGTAAAAATAAATATTGGTCCGGAACAAAACTAAACATTCCATGACCAAAATAAAATCAAAACCTTACATATCCAGCACAAAAAAGTCCCATAGAAAATGGTACCCACCAAACTCAAGAGAACACCCTTTACATTGATTTATATTTTGTACTTGCACCTCTAAAGGTGTATCAATCATAAAAACCCTAAAAAAATGATCCACTTCTAGACCCAACATAACCAAAAAATGACTAAAAATAAAAGAATGTGGGCACCTGTATAGAATAAATCACTAACAAGATTTGAAGCTACATGGATCATAACTCAAATAATGAATGGTCTAGCCTCGCCACCTCTAGGTGTAGAAAAAACTTCTTGAAACTAACCTGCCCCATTTCCCTAGATCCTGGTCTGATTTATTGGTGCTGCACTACCATAATGATATTAATTCTCTCACCCTGGAGTACCACATCCATTAACCTAACTGATATGACCAGTGGAGCTCTGATTACCTACCTGATATGTGGTAACCAACCCCCTTCTTGTGATTTACATTAGTCTCTATCCTCCATTTATGCCCAGCTGTCCTGGGTTCCTATAGAACCTTTTTACATTCCCCAACCTTCCACATGCTTGACACTAAACTAGTGTTCGAGAACACTATCCATGCATGATAACTGACCTATCACACTAATAACAAAAGATTTGGTCACTGTCCTTAGAAACTGGTTCCCTCTGCTGACTACTCTTTCCACCACTAACTTGGTGTAAAATCTTAAAGTAGTGCTTCCTTCCATAGGAAGAAGAACCACTAGTTCTCCCAACTAGAACTACATGACCACCATCAGAAGCCTCCTTGAGGTTCCCTTTTGAAATAAGGGCCTTCTCCAATACTTTATAAACCCTCTTTAAATGGAATATATTTACCTACAACATGATCTCAAGTCAAATTCAATATTAGAAACATCTCACCAGAACTGCCTCTTCACCCACCAATACCAAAATGAACCATTGTAAGTCGGTGAAGAAACCAACATACTCTATCACAAAAATAGATCCTTGGGTCAACATTACAAACTCTGCAACCTTTTCCAGCCTCAATGTCTCTAGATAGAAATGTTCTAGAAACTTGTTCTAGATATAATCATATTTCATACCATTATCCTTCTGGTTCTGAAACAGAACATCACACCAGCACTTTGTTTGGCCTCACAACATGTAAGTCACCAACTTTAGTCACTTATATAGAGGAGTTTTTAAGTGATCGAGAATCATCTGAATGGAATCTATGGAAAATTCAACTGTATTAGGTCCACCCTCTCCATCAAAATTCAGTGGGTGTTGTAGCTGAAACTCCCTGTTGAGTGAAAATATACTCAGTACACCCCACCTTTGGTCTCGTTCCATAATTTTCATAAAATGAGAGAATTTATCATGGAACTTATCCTATTTTTTGTTACCCTGAATCTCATGGGTTCCAAAATCCACTTCAAGATAAGTATTCTTAGTGATATCCTCTTGTATCCTAGTCGACACATGTCATCACGAAAGCATTTCTCTATAATTCCATGTACACATCTCAGAACACATAACATATAATATCCTAAATTTTCACAAAATAAGTATCTACACTGGCTATAAATAACCCATTTAACATACACCATCCCAATAGATATCGCTACATCTAGATCACTACCCCCAACCATCCCTACCATGGTCCATGTATAACATGGGGTAAACCAATATACATAGTCACAAGTCCTTCATTAGACACCATTTTTTTAAATTGTTTCTACTTTCACACAAAAATAATTCTATTTTAGAAACCATTCCCATTTCACAACTTATTACATTAAATATTTAACTCATTTACAACCATTCATTAAACAAAACTATTTAACCATTCATTAAAATTATTTCTTCTTTACCCATTTGTATCATTTTTACAAGTCACTATTTTCATCAATTTTTTTAATAAGTAATGTTCACTCAAACTTTCATGACCCATAAACCCATCCTGTGTGTTCCTATCATAAAGCATTCCACCTATATCCTCATGTTTCTAAAATTATGCAAGAATGACCAATATTATACTATTGAGGCCATGAGAAAAATATCATAAAACAGTCACATCAAATAATAAGTTCACCACCCAATGGTGAGATATCATTCAACTGTAACAACACTTATCAAGAACATCAATTCCCACCCTAGGTACTTGGGTTTTCCCTTGTACATGGGTTAAATAATACCAATAATGATCTAATTTACAAGACTTGACACATCCTAATCTACCATCTACCATCTACCATCACCAAATAATAAGACCATAGAAAATAACCACTCTTATTCAACTTTTTAACATCCTCAACCTGGGAGACACGAAATTGGTACCCCAAGCCAGGTCATCATATGACCTCAAGTGTGCCTCCCCACATTCTAAATATTGATGACTAGTATAAATGGCCAATAAGTTATATGGGGAGATTATACCCTCTTTACTAGATTAATCCACATTGGATACCATATGAAATAAAGGAAAAAAATGAACACATACTAAAAAATGCATTACCAATCATTTCCCAAACATGGTACAAACCAAAAAAACAATAAATATTCCAAGACATGCTAATAATTACAAAATTGAAGAAAATTCAAAATAAATACAAATAGTGAAATCTACAAAATGGGTCCTGGCTCCATTTTTGGATCCTCATCCATGCACATCCCAAATCCAACTCAACTCCCTAGTATAAGGACTTTTCCCTTATCTTGATTTGTAACCATGAAATCAGCTCGGGTACACAATGGAGGCCTGAGCAGGGTGTCATTACAACTTAGTAGGCCACCACAAACAATGTCTACATGATATCTATTCTGAACATATAGTGCATGAAAGAACTAAATAAATGAAAATATAAACAAAAGACAACTCGATTACCATTAGATAATAATATTTACTTAAACCAATCCCATCATTAATTCAATTTCATCTTTTATACCATCTTTAATAATGGATTCTTTTTCATCACATGTTCCATGGGTTATGCATTTACATCATATAGATAATGTCCTATGTCGGTCAATTATCATTCATAAGGGAATAAGTCTAGTACCCTATCTGACTAGGGATAAAAATTTCATAATTCATCATAACACACTTACCTTTGAGCGTTAATCCAGGTATTCTCATCCAATGAAATCATTAGGGGTCTAGAGCATCAGTCTGAATCCCTAACCCATGCGTTCAAGGGTGGGGTTTAGTGCCTTAGTCCAACCCGACCCATGGGAAGAGCCTCCGTCATTTTTCCCACACCACCAAGCCATGAGCACATGTTTATTATCCATTTACCACATATACGACATCAAAAACCCTAAACAATCAATACACATAACATTCACATTTCTAATTTTATTTAACACATAAATAATATTTATTCTTTAACCAATTTAAACATTTACCATTCACTTGGGATAGCCCATTTAACCATTTTCTCTTTTCATACCTTAACCCATTTAGTATATTCAACCATTCCAATACTTTAACTCATTTCACATAATTCATCATTTCCAATGATTTATCCCATTTACACAATTCAATTCACCATCATGTCAACATGTTTATTATGGGATCTATATTATCACAAGGAAATTATATACTTAACATTACAATTTTCCAAGTTTGGGAATGTTGGAACACCCCATGGGTGGCCCTAATATAGTCTAATAAACCTCAATGCATACCATGGGGACCGTTATTGGTTCAATTCATCATTTATCAAACCATTTTACCAAATATTATGCAAGGAAACAAATTCACATCAATAGGGAAGCAATATCATAACCAAACATGCACAATAAATGAAAAAAACCAAGGAATATAAATTGTAGACCACCTACCTCGAGTCCATAGATGAATTAATCATTGACCCTATCCTTAGAACATGATTCAAGAACCCTTTGAATCCCTAACCTGATATCCTCCAGAAAAAATGTTTTTAAGGATTTTAAAGAAGAAATACAAAACCACAATACCTAATATAAAAAAGAGATGAAAGAGGAGAATTAGACTTACCCAAATCTTCAATCCACAACCAATGAAAATCAAAACAGCCTTTAATCAAAGGAGATCGATACATGGGATGTCCTGAGGGTTTATGTTGGTCACTAGGGCTGGAGGAGGAAGCAATGGGAAGAAAATTTAATGGGAAACATAAAATACCAAGGGGGAAAGGGTGATTTATCACTTTTTAATAAGGCACATGGTTTGGGCACACAGTTTTCCAAACCCTGTGAATATTGTACACTTGAATCAATTCAAGAGGGGTTAAGTCACACAGTTACCTATAGAGGACCACACGGTTTGAAGAACCATGTGCCTGCCGTGCCGAATGCCTATGTACAAGGTTGCACAATTTACTCCCACCTTGCATGGTTTCCTCTAAATGGGCACCAACTGTGAAACATGCACATAATGGCCTGATTTCCCTTTATTTCTTGTACCAAACCTCTAGGAGAAACCCAAACATCCTCATACACCCAGTAAAAAATTAGTTATGCTAAATTAAGAGATTAAAACTAATATTAAAATGATTGCATACATTTATACAGTCTAAGATCTTATATGGTGTGTCTTGCCCAATTGGTGCATCCCCCATGAAGTGATAAGATATGTTTTGGAAATGATCCTTGACTTATATGTAACGAATTTATATTCTTATGTGTCTTCCACAATTCCATACCTTATTAATATTTTATACTTTCATGAATTATGCCCTTGATTCCCTTATGATTCATATCTTATGAACTTTTAATTATTATTCCATGATTTATGATTATGTTCTTTGATATGAATGGTATATTTTTTTAATGTTATGATCATGTTCTCATAACCTTATGATTATGTTATGCTTATGTATCTCATTTTTTCACCGTTACTGAGAATATGAGATCACCTTATCTTATGTTTCCTTTCCCCATGTTATGAAGAAATGTTTTGAGTATGAGTACTAAAGAGGAATAATTTTTTTTCAAAATTTTAAGATCATTCACCAAGTTATAATACCATTTTCCATGTTTCCAAATTAACTAAAATATTACAATCCCTGGGCTTGTAATTTTGTAATGTAACTATTCATAAAAAATGGTGTGATATCCTTGTCTGTTAAACAAGGTTCACTGTAGGTGCCTTGGGAAATCATCATCATAAAACTCGAATAGAACCCTTAAAATGGAATAAACAAATGGCTGACTTCCATATTTAGAGTACCCAATGCATTGAAGAACTGTAATGGGGATTACCCTTCATATAAGCTATATCAGCCTCATCCATTTTCCGTTTGCCACAATGCTGCGTAGCCCTTCGTATATGCTATATCAGGCTCACCAGTGACCTATAATGGGGTTAAATCAATTTTATATAATGTGAAATACCAAATAATGAATAAATCCCATGAAAAATATTTTAAACCCATGTGTAAACAACTTTTAGATACCAAAATACTAATTTCTTTTAAAAACACAATATAAAATCTAAACAATGTGCACATAATAATGAAATAATTTTATTTAAAAATAAATATGAATACTTATAAATTTAAAATTAAATAATTGAAGCATAATGACAGAGATAAATTTCATTCATGACATATATGTAAAAAATATTTATTTTTATCTATGTAAGAATAACTGAATAAGGGGCTTTAAAAGAGGTTTTTTTAAATTAAATTCCATTACATAAAACCTTAAAAATGTTCCTTCTTGAAATTTTTTGAGATAAATTCAAAAATACCATTTAAAAAATTCATGGAAATATAAATTTATTCATTAAATTCCTTGTAAAAAACATAGACATGATTGTAAAATATTTATATAATTAAATATTTAAAACATTTTAATTGTGGTTTTTAAGATATAGAGTCCATTGCGTTGAGTCCGACTCATCAGATACGTTATTTATATTCATGAATAATAAAATTAGGTTAATTATTTAATTTCTTTTTATCCGTTTTAAAGTTAATTCTTCCTTTTATATCACTTGTTACCATTTTATAACAATCACAGAATTATTTAATTTCACATCGGACGGTTTGATGATATTTGGTACTTGAGTCCAAAATGAATTTGGTATGATGTCAATAGCCAAAGTGGTTATTAGTAAATAATCTACAGAATAATAATCTTGAAATAATTATCATTTTTTTATAATATTATTATTTTAAATCAAGCCAATAAATATGGATATAAAAAATGAACTATGTTACAATCATTGAGATAGTAAGCTGTATGTACACATAAGTAATGTTTCCATTTTTCAATGATAATTATGGAAGGAAGAGAAGTATAATTTTATCTTACAATAATTATCATAATATAACTATTATCATATTTATCATTTAAATATACTTATATATTTTATCCATGTGATGTGGTAATGAAAAACGAATCACATTGCTTCGGGGATGTGATAATTCACAGATACCTACAAACAACGTTATCATTTTTCTATTCATGGAAAGGTAAGAATGTAAATGAAATATTATCTTTTAATAATGATAAATATTTCATGAATATCATATATAATATTTAATTGTTTCATTATAACTAGTCTTGGGAGATGGTAATGGAAAATTAATTTCATCGGTTTGCATGGTGGTAGTCCTTCGTACACACCAACGATAACTTATTTTCCCATTTAATGGAGGTGGAAATGAATATAGGTCATGAAACCAACATAATAACATATCAATATATCTAAGATACTATATTCATTATTTTTTCTTAGTTGAGGAATATATTTTGGAAGTTATTAATGAAATAAAACTGAAATAATTGATTAAAAATGATACATCTTCTTCGGGAAATATCCTTTTCATAAAACATTAAGACCAATAAGGGTATATTTCCTCAAAAAATATTAGATATTTGGGAGGGATTATAACAACCAATTTTGGTCGATCTTGGATGAACCAAATTGGTTTTTAATTGTGAAGAAAATTGAAGAATGGGTGTCCATTTATTAGAGGGGAGAGGGGCATTATTGGAATTTCCAAAAATATTAATTTAATATAAACTAATTTTAAATTAAAAATGGCCCAAAACCAATTTATTTATAATATAATATTGGTATGGATATAAATTCTATCATAAAATAATTTTTATTCATTTTTGGGTCATATTTTTACCCATATCATTTTATTTTAACCTTTATTTAACTCCTTTAATTATTACTGTGACAACATAGACATTTACTATTTAAGGGGTAATATAGTTACTACAAAATGACTAATGAGCCATTCATGGGTTTGGAATATTTTTTTTTAAAATTTTTCCAATATTGTTTTTAAATTTGATAATTTTAGGATTTTTATATCATTTAGTAAAATATTATTTATTTTATAATATAACTAATGTCACTTTTGAGGCTATTCATTACATTGACTTTTAAAAATATATAAACAAAAATATATATTTGAAAAAAACAATTTAATACACCCTTATCATGTCAAATTCATACATAAATTTCGTTTATTACATTAATTATGTAAAATTATATTTATTTTTAATATTTTTAATATCATTCATTTGATATTTCCATTAATAAAATAATTAATATATCACTATTGTGTAAGAATTTAAGGAGATTATATCTTCAATAAAAATTTATACTAAATTACCATGATAAAGATGAATAGTTTAGGTATAAAATTACTATTTATAGTTGAACATAGCCTCTTTATAACCCCTTATTAAAATATTTTAGTTATTAAGAATTTGATTGTGACATCATTGTATTTTCCTTAAATAAAATATTATAAATGTCATAATCACTTATAAACAGAAACCAAATCATATATATTAGAAACATGAGTGATTTTGGATAATATTTTTTCATCCAATAAAATAAGGGTAACTGCAATGGTAATTTTATAATCATTATTAGATTATGTTTACTTTTTATTACTTGATTTTTACCTAATTTACCCTTTACCATTACAACACATATTTATCAAATATATTATTCATATTTTCCAAAAATAATATGTAAATATTAAATAAATTTGGACCTTATGATTCCATATATTGAATCTATTTTTCAAAATTTAATTCAATGTTGTTGAATAAATTAATTTAAAATTAATCCCACAGATGACACAAAACAATGAGTTTTTAAAGTAAAAATGTTCAAAAGTTTGACATGTTTTTATATCCAATTTTAATGTGAAATTTAATTAAATGACCCAAATTGGGTTTATTGATGTATATTTTATCTAATTTTACTTTTAAAACCATTTAAATTAGAATTTAACATTACAAATTATTTATATGAAAACCTAGTTTTCAATTAAAATATAGTATTTTTCACTATTAAAGAAAAAATGAAAAATATCATAAAATACAAAAAATTCACCTTAATATAATATTAGAATTACCATATAAAAAATAAGTTTAGTTTTTCAAATATAATTTCTTAATGTGTTAATATTTATTTTTAATACTAGTTCTCCATCAAAAGGTGATAAAAGCCCCTTTAGAAAAATATATCTTTTTTATGTGTAAAATTTGATTTATTTTTATATGATGTAAAGAAAGAAATAGGATTAGTTTCAAACATTATATTGAATATAAAATATATATATCATTATTATAATATAAAGAGTGTGAATTTTTTAGTTATTTGTATAAAGTAAAAATGTGCACATTTAAATTATAATATTTAATTGTTTGTTTAATCTTGATGTGCTATATCTTGTATGCTATCAAACATTGTCTTCATTTTTTAAAAATCTCGATATGTAAAAAACATGAAATAGATTATGAAAAAACAATATCTAGGAAAGAAAATAATTTTCACCCCATATCATTGGGGGGGGGGGGGCTTAATAAGAATAATGGAAAGTTGGATCTAATCCATGTTTAAAGAATTTGAATCACCTTGTAAGTCGTAATAAATGGTGGATCATTGGTAAATAAAATGAAAAAATGCCAAGTAAAGAGGATATAAAATTTATGAATAATAAATATTATTAATGATATATATTGAAGATACAAAATAAGGATGAAATAGGGTATTCCACCCTATATAAATAATAGGTCTCTTCTTCCATGTAAACCATTGTTGGATCAGAAGTCCACTACTACTACTTTAGAGAATTTTGATGCATTTTATTTCATTTATTATTGATGTTTTTTTATTTTATAATGCCTTTAACCCCTTATAATCACATTATTCTTTCTTTATTTTAGGGGTTGAAACCTTGAGTGGTTGGATGTAGTGGAGGTAACTTATTTTTAATGATTAACTCTAGGATATTATTGAAATTTGTGGTTCAGTTTTCTTTGTTAAATGGTTTTCTATTATTCAAATATAAATTTAATATTAATTTGATTATGTATATATATGAATATGAAATTTAATTTTTTCATTGTTTAAGAAATCATTTCTCCCTATATTTGATTTTGAATCATATCGATTGGTTGGTTAGTATCAAGTGGAGTGTTTTCAGTGATTACCAAACATATGAGGAAGAAATTGTGAACCAATTTTGATACTTGGGAATCTCAATACATGATTATGTATTTCATATATAGTTCAATAGAGAAATATTATGTCTTTAAAATATTGGAAGGTGTATTTCCCCAAAAATTAAATTGCGAGGATTGTTTTCAATCTTCATCAAATTAATCAAGGGTGAAAACACAGATACAATTGTGGAACCATTAATTTAACCAATTTAAAAATATTTGGGATCTATTTTGAAAATCCTATGATAAAATTATAAGAAAAAATCCAATACTAAACCTAGGAATTTTCACTCATCTATAATTTTCATTTTTTTTGTATTTTATTAAAATTCATAGGGATCATATTCTTCAATTTAACTCCACATAGTTGAAAGAAGATTTTTATGCACTGCGCCATGAAGATGAATATTGTTACTAGTTATACTTCATCCCTTAGGTAATTAAAATATATTTTTCTACACTCTATGACCAGTGTGTTTCAATATATCAAAATCACTTTTTTTAATTTTTATAAAACCATTTTCAAGGGTAGAGTGTGAACCCTCACAAAATTACCATTCACAAATTGCACTAGGTAATTGACCATAGGTTTAAAATTCAGAAACCAAAATAACACATTTCAATAGAAAAATTGAAAAAAATGAAAAATTAAAAACCCTCAATTAAATAAAAAAGCGATAAATTTTTATCCTGGATGTCATGTCAACGATATCCATACAAATGGTGTGAAGCTCCCAAGAAAACCTTTTTGAATATTGTCCAATGAGACCACTACATCAAACACTAAATCACCACTACCATCACATCACCTTCATCACCAGAAAGTCACGTATATCTACTTATAAACTAATCATTGTTACCACCTCTATATGTTACCGACATTAGATTCTAAAAAACATTGTCATCACCACTTCCGGTGAGAACACACCGATGATAACCTCTAGCCACACAACACCTTCATCATCATCACTACTAGAAAAACCAACCAGAAATCTTCCTTCTACAAAAATAAAACAAAATAGATCCTTTATCATGGTCTCTACAACTGTCACATACCTTGTATCATTGTAATCAATTAACGGAGCATTGGAGTCATCACCTAGGGAGAAAAAAATAAAAAAAAACAAAAAAACCAAAAAAAATCCATAGGAAAAACATCTGAAAAAACAAAAACAAACAAAAACAAAACTAGACGCAAACTAAAAGATGTTCCTAGAAAGATACAATGTAGAATCCAAAGAAGGAAAAGGAACCCAATATAAGAGAAAAACCAACATCGGAGAAAAAAAGCACTCAGACCACCACCGGTACCCTCCAACACCATCCTAAGTAATGAAAAAAACCCTCATCAAGCTTGACCAAGATGATGTTAAGCTTAATGGTTTGGAAAATAAGGTAAGTGGAGAGGAAGAATAACGAACTCCACCACCATCTTTAGCCCAAACTACCTAAATCACCCACACATATACCCAAAATGAAGGTATGATGCGTAGGGTAAGGCAGAAAGAGGAGATTTAAGAGTTAATCATTACTCCACCAGCGAACATCACTAGGAAATCATGGAAGGAGAACACATAAAGGGACTGAAAAAACTAGTTCAGCACCTTCATAGAGGGGAGAAGGTATAAGGAATACAATGAGGGGAAATGATATCTTATAAACGTATTTACATGATACTAGGTCCACGAATAATCTTTTGGAAATAAAATCTAGGTCCATGCATGAAATTATGGACATGAAAAACAGGTATATGCATGAAATTATGGACATGAAAAACATGTCCATACTTAATCTTACAGACATGATAACCAGGTCCACACATAAAATTGTAAAAGTGAAATCATGATCATGCATAATATATTTACCCCATGAGTTATCCATATTTTCCCAATTAATTGGAGGGATATATTGGTATTGTCAATTACATAATTAATATCATACATTGGTTTTCTAAAATTTCATTAAACATTCATCATATCATAAACCATGAAAAGGGAAATGGGTTTATAAATATTTCATCAATGTTGGACCCATGGAAAATAAGTTGGATTTATAAACATATTTTCATCATAAAAAAAACTATCCAGATAAATAATAATGATGGTATCCTTGGATAAAATCCATATTAAATCATAAGTAATATCAAGGGGTGTTGTCTTTGAATAATATATATATATACCATTAAAAGGCCATTGAAACATTTTTGAGGAAAATATCATTTCCATTTTGAAATAAATTTTGTAAAATATAAAATTTTAAAAATATTATGGAAACCATTTTTTTTGAAATTAAAAATATAAACCTATAAATTAGTATTAAAAAACTTAGTGTTAATTATGGTAGGAAATTCCATTTATGCTGTATAAATTTAAAAAAACATTCAATTCTTGATTTTATAAGATATAAAAAAGTACAAAATTTGGAAAACATGAAGGAGATTACATTTTTGTATAATGTTAAATAAGGTTAAAAATTAATTAAAAAAATCCTAGGAGAATATTAAAAAATATATTTTAAATTAATTTTTAGAAAACATCGATATGGAAAAAAATGTTTTTCAACAGAAGGGAGAAATAAGTTAGATTTTCTATTAAAAACCCTTTTTGGTATACTGAGTACATTATGTGAGGAAAATGAAAGGAAAATGTGTATTTTCAACAAATAACTAGATATTAAGAAAATTCATTTGAGACATGAATGGTAAATTGTAATATTTACTCATCAGAAACACAATCATAAACAATCCCGATAAACAATGAGATTGTAACATAAAACCCTTAATGACTTATAAATGTTTTTAATCATAATCCCCATGAAAGAAATTACCTTATATGGATATTTAAATAACATAATTTTAATAATATTCATCATAAAATATATTCATTTTTAGTATATGCACCACATAAAATACACAATTGTTGAATATGTCATATGTCTCCCAAAAATAGAAGAGAGACTTGAAATCCATTAAATTTAGTCTAACTTCGATCATGCATGTTGGAACCTCATTTATAGTAAATATATATTTATTATAAATATAATTAATAATCATACTAATATATATCATAACATATATTCTTTAATTATAATATCTTATCATATTTTTTATCAATTCTTTATTAAATCCACTATTCTGAGCGATATCTGCTTAATTTTTCATGTTTGTTTTGGTTCAATAGTTTTAGTCCTCATGTTTTTATCATGTTTAAATTATCTAAAAAATAATAAACATGATATAAATATCATATATATTCAATATATACATGTTTATTTTCATTTATAAAATATTGAGATAGAAAAATGAATTACACCATTCATGGAGATGGAAGGTGATATGAACACATGTACATTGTTTTCATTTTTCATTGGATGAAATGAAATAAAGTAAAATATTAAATAAAATTAATAAAATAATTATTATTTAATATATAGCATATATATTCATTAATTACATCTCTATTACCATCAATGAAAAAAGAATAAAAAATGAGATGTAATTATTCGTGGAGGTGGAAGTCCATACGTACAAACTGACGATGTTATCATTTTCCATCGGTTTGGAAGGTAAGATGGTAGATATTATATTATCAAAAATTAATTACAATTATTACATAAGATTCATATAGATACATTAAACCCATCATAAAACACGTCCTTAACATATAGTGATGAAAATTCAATTGTATCACTATATTGAGATGGTAAAATGTATGTATACATGAGCGATAATTTCATTTCCAAATTGTTAGAAGGGTGGTGAATAAAGGTTGTTTCATAATTATAATATCATTAATGTATATTTAGGATACATATTTTATTATTTTATTAATAATATACTATATTAATTGGATGTAAGGGAATGCATAAAAAGATAGCGATCAATTATGGAATTTACATCTTCTTTGAAACAACTACTTTAGATATCCTCTTAAAGAATCTAGGGTTCAAAAGTTG
The DNA here is from genome assembly GCA_963277665.1 of Viscum album. Lineage (NCBI taxonomy): Eukaryota > Viridiplantae > Streptophyta > Magnoliopsida > Santalales > Viscaceae > Viscum > Viscum album. The sequence continues at coordinate 946,988,071 of OY728163.1, forward strand.
GGAATCATAGAACATCTTTAATTTTTCTATATAAGATGAGAAAATAATTTGGTATATGATTTTCTATATAGAAGGAATAATGTAGTTTAAATAAGTTAAAGGAGGGGTTCTCTTTTATAATTGGGGGGGTGACTCCTCAAAAACCCTTAAAATATTAAATTAATATAACATAATTTTGTTTCCAAAATGGATTAAATTTTATAATATTCAAATATAATATGAGTATGATTCAAAATAATATCATCTAATACAATTATAAAAATTATGGATCACATTTTTATTGATATATTTTTGTTTTAACCCTTTGTTAACCCTTCCGACAATTACACTAATATTAAATTTTTACCATTTACGGGTTAATAATGTAACTATAAAATGTAAAAAGACCCATAAATTGACCATTTATATTGTTTAAAACCATATCCCATTCATTTTAAAGGATATATGATTTTTATGAATTGTAAATCATTTAATAAAATATAATTTATTTTAAAATACCATTAATTTTGTTTAACAATATTCATTTAGTTTGGATTTAAGCACATAATGAAAATGGGATAATTATATTATAATTATTTTAAACCATTTTAATATTTCAAAAAGGTCTATAAAATTATTATTATACATTAAATCATTCAAATTATATAACTTTTCATATATTTTAAATCATTTATTTATTTATTTATCAATTAGAGAAATACAAAATCAGGGTTTCATAGGAAATTAAGGTAATTATATAATTATTAAATATTATATATAATTTTTTATCAGGAAAATAATTTCATTAATCTCATTATAGATTCTTATATTTGTTTGTAACTTCATTTTTTCTTTATTTGGATAAAAAATAGATATTTAAAACTAAGAGAGTGACATTTTGAAAATTTTGTTAATTTAATTATTATATAGGTCATTTTCATGAACAACACTCAATTAATTTTTTTATTTATATCCAATGGTGTTAATGGAAGAATTAAATTCATTTAATAATAATTTTGATGAAATATTATGTACTTTTCACTTAGTTTTAACATAGATTAAACTGATTTACCCTTTATCAAGGCGATACATTTTATTACTGTTACTAATTATAATGAAAAAAATTAACAAGTACCTATTTACCAAATTAAAACCTCTTAATTCATAATATTTATTCTATTTTTTTAAATTAAATTCCTAAAATAGGAAAAAAAATTTAAAATAAGCATGCACTAAAAAATAAAAACTGATTTCTTTATAAAGAAATCCATTTTTAAGCATAAAAATTAGTTCATTATTATATCGTGCTTATAATTTTTTTAATGAATATGAAAACATTTTATTTAATATATAATTTTTAAATTTCATTAAAAGTATTCAATAATAGTTATTAAATTAATTTATATAAAAAATTTCTTGCATAAATATTTTTTTAGAAAAACATGTTTTTATCTTTCAAATAAATTTTATTTTCACTTATAACAAATTGATTAGAAATGATGTAATTTTATACATATGTAACCACAATTGTTTCATAATTTATATTTTATTATTCATACCTTCAAATCTAATGGCTAGGATATATTATATAATATTATATCCTGGTTCGTTTAAACTCGATATTGTGTGTAACACAAGCGATCGATGAAATTAAATTTATTTAAAAAAATATATTTCATAAAATCTAGAAGTGTTATAGTGACAAATTATAAACACATATACATAAAAATGGGATATAATTTTTATTTATTTCGATGAATGATATGTGATATAATATGTTTATATTGTTCCAGATTTGTAATTCAAATATCTATTTTGTTTAAAATTAAAATTTCACTGATGTTCCAGTAGGCCATGGAGTGAAGGATAAACCCTTCCTAGAATATTTAAGAGTGATTCAAAATTCAATCGGATACCATTGGAGTGATAATTTGTTTTACCATCGATATATCGTCCATGAGTGTATAGAAAGGGAAATATATTAAGAAAATTTTTTTCCCGTCATTATTTTTAATCGTTCATTTGAACCTCTCATGATATATATTAGAAGATTAGTTTTTTATATGTTTTCAACTTAATTTTTAGAATATTCATTTCTATAAAAACATTCATGCACATCTCCAAATATCTATCATTTCTAATAGAAAATTATTCACGATTGATTTTTTTCTAATCTCATGTTAATGATTTAACACAACATGTGTCAATTCATTCTCAAAAAATTTGAGGAATTCTTCAATACATATGGTATATTAATCCTATCAATGAAACATATCATAACTGAGCACCCTCAATAATCTTAGTCCTATTGTTTAGCCTAACTCAGTCCCAATTCATAGCATTCATAGGATTATATATTCCTCTACCTCCCTCGATAAAAAATGCCATGTGTCATGTGATTGAGTTCCCACAGTTATTATGAGATGGGGTCAGTTGACTTAATGCTATATTTTATTATGAAATGTTAGTTTTCTGTGGGATCACATATATCTTCTATGGGGTGGTATGGATTTGAAAATTATACTTGCATAATATATGGAATTTATTAGGTATAATGCACATAGACTCAAGACCACATGGAATTGCCCCTTGATGATCCAAACCAACCATTTTACATTACTAAGAATATGTTAATGTCTGGTACTAGAATCATGATGGTAAAAACAATAAAAAATAATCTTTTTATTATGAAATATACTTTAAAAAATCACAAAAAAATACAAAAAATGTATCCAATATAATAATATCCCTGAACAATGAAAGATAAAAACACATATGCACATAAAATATCATGTAATACACATAAAATCAACATGTTATGAATCTTGAACTAAATCGAAAATATACCCATAAATCAAAAAATATTAAACACCTAAATCATATCTTGTGAACTTTTTAGAAATGATATCATTGATAAGGTCTATGTAATGTCCTTAATTTCCTAACTCTTCCCAACAAAAAACTACCAAATCTTATTTGAAAGTTAAAATAACAATAAAACCATGAAAACATAACCTTATAAATATCCATACTAGAGTGATTATAATAACCTAGTTGGATACTCTAGGTACTATGAAACACCAAATTCATAATAATAAAAAAATAACAATGAAATAAAATCATAACATATAGAAATGGCCTCACAACTCTTCACGAAAAACATGGTCATCTATATAAATCTATCATTTAAGATACTTCTTTATCCAATGAGTACCTAAGTCACTATTTAAGAGCTTAACTCATTTATGTAATTGTTAACCTAAGATCAATTAAATGATAACTCCCAAAATTAAAAATATCATGAAGTTACTATCATGAACACTGCTAAGGCCAACCGTAACTTACCCATGGTAAGGACTGAGGGTAATTCCCAATCCCCAGGATCCATAGACAAGTACAAGGGAACTATATTTACATAGATAGAATTATTTTACCCATCAAAATTAAATTAAACTAGTAGAATTTTTTTATCAAAATTATAGTATGATGTGTCCATACATTGGAAAACCAAGAAATATTCAGATAAGACTTTGAAAAATAAAATAAAAACAAAAAAGGCATAAAAAAACTAACATAAAAATACTATAGAGAAATTTATTTGAAATTAAAATTGGGTAAAAACATATAAGGAATTTATTATAACTAACATTGTCGGAAAAGATCCCTAGGTAACCCCAAGTCACTCTCAATTAAACATCTCAATAGTATAATCCATGAGCTATATAGATATAGATTCTAGGAAGTAGAAATCATCATAATAAAATAATGAGCATGAAAGATCCAATTTTTCTACATACACTATGTAGTGAACGTAGGGTGTGAGATAATAGCCAAATATGATTTCACCAATAGGTTCATGAATTATATTTTATAAAACACTCCAGAAATTCGAGTTCAAAATATATTATTAAAAAAATCATCACATTTAGAAATAAAATCTATAAAAAACCCTTTAAAATACCATATTTAAATACAAATAGGGATTGAATCCATATAAATATGTTTTTCACTTGAAGTACATTTTAAATAGGGTGCTTTCTGAAAACCACATCAAAATCCATTTTTCATTTGAAAAAATATATAAAATAAAGTTCACCCAAAACAATCATTTCAATACAGGAATTAATTTATTCTTGAAAAAATTATAATGGAAACTCATCAAATATAAATAAAACATCAAACACTTTAATATCACTATTCAGTATAAGAAGAAATTATCAATTTAAAAAATACAACCTAAGTAGTTATAATATTTATTTTATAAGTACTAAAAATATTAAACATGAAGGGATATGAATCATGATTAGTGTAAAGTAGAGAAAAATAAATAGAAAATACTCATATTCAATAATTTATAACAATAATCATGGGATAATCACCCTTCTTTATTAAATATAGGGGAACCTATAAATTCTATATCACCATTTCAATGGATTTTGGTTTTTTTCTAGGTATCTGGCCATATGGGTCCTCACATCCACCTCAATAGAATAACAAGTGCTGGGGAAACCCCATAACTTCTATGATATCCTACCCGATAACATAGGGGTTCGCCCACTTTCTTAACTAAATTAAACAACTTGTATTCATTAATTTATTTCATCAAACATTTAATAAAAAAATTTGGTTTTCCACACAAAACATGCATTAAAGGAAATTTCCAACACCCTCATAAAATAGACCACTCATAAAAAATATATTACATATTAATCAAATTATATATATATATTAATATATTTAATATTAAATCCATTTTAAAAATTTAAAATAATTATAATAAAAATGAGAGAAATAAAAAATAATAGTAATAGTAATAGGAATATTAATAATAACATCCATTGATTAATTTATAAAATATCAGATGTGCATTAACATTAAGACATGAAATAACCCTTTTAAAATATAACACCTCAAGATTTTATGGTATTCATACTCTTAAATAAATTCAATTCATTCCATAGATTATGTTGCACACAACCCCAAGCTTAAATGCACATTAACATACTATTAAATAGTAACTTGATTGTTTGAATAATAATGAGACCATTAGGAATTGTAATGTGACCATTATAATATTAAATTCACCAATGAAATTATAAATAAAAATTAGGCATCTTATAAATGGAAATATGATATAATTATATCATATATTAAGTAAACAAGTGTTTTAAAAATGATAAATTAATTATTGGTATTTTTCAAGACAAAAATGTTTATTTAAAATTTTATATTAAATATAATAAATTGAAATAAAAAATATTTTCATAATATAGATTCATAAATTAATATTTTTTTTATGAATATAATATAATATTATGATACCTTAATTAATTATTCAAAGTGTCATAAAACAAGTTATAATTTTAAAATTGATATTTTTTGAATAAATGGAGATTTTAATTAAAAATTTAATTTCTCATATTTATGAAATTATTTTCATAAAATTACGTCCATTTTTGAATTCTAAACATCAAAAAATGGTTAGGGTGATTTTTTTGTTTTTCTAAATAGTATAATTTTAGTGAATAGTGAAATATAATAATTTTTGGTATTTAACATTGTAGACATGTACATGAATTATTGAGTCATGACTAATGTATAGTTGAGGTAATAACCCATTTATTAAAAATAACATGAATTAGTTACTGTATTTTTTCACAATAATCATCACTATTAAAATTTCCTGATAAAAATAACAAACAAATGAATAAAATAATAAAAAAACCCCCTCTCCTCAACTATAAATACCACAATCACCACCTTTTCTCCTCACTCCTTATAATCCTTGAAGATTGTCCAATTTCTGACCAATACCTCTCCCAAAACTCTTCCCTAAGTCTAGGAGATTATATTCTCAATAAAATACCAAATCCATGTCCCTTAATGAGGTTTCCAAGGAGATATATTCAAGATGTAAAACCCTTAACCCCTCCCTTTTTTTCTTTCAATTTCATTTATTTTCTTATCCATGACCCAACTCATCTTCTAGATATGAATTATAACTCTAGTATCATATATATAATTTGATTTTAATATTTTAATGTAATATTCATCATCAAACCCCTTATCCACTCCCTTTTATTCTAAAAATGAAAATATCATCCGTGATGTGTCGATTTACCACCATTGTGGATAATGCATTTTCATTTTCCATTACCACCTTCCAGTCCAGTCATAAAAAAATTATTATGTTTTATTCAATTTTTATAATACATATTATAAGTTATATAATGATATAGAACCAGTATATATAAATTATATTAATTAATAAAACAAAATTAGTTCATGATGATCGAAAATGGAAAAATAATCTAAATATTTATCATTAACTATTTTTCTAATGAATTATTATCATATATAGAATAAAAATGATATATAATACCATTTAATCCACTATAATATCATTATAACATATAATTTAAATATTGTATAACTATTCCCATTTTACATGATCTTTCATACATGTATACAAGTGAACCAATCACGATAACCAAGGAAACGAACACTCCAAGATGAAAAAATTGAATCTTATAACTCATAAAAATGGGAATAAATGGGATTAATAAAATTATAATAAATCAAAAACACATATAAGAGGTTCAAGATTAAATTATTAATGAATCTAATTTCATTATCCTGGACATTAACTGAAAGCGTAGAAAACATTTGAACATAAGGTAATAGATTCTCCCCAAACATCCATTTTTCATCCGAGTTACAATTTCTCTCTCTTTACCCAATTTTAATTCTAAATTATTCTTTTGTACTCCTCCTAAATTCCATGTGTATGTTCAAAAAATAGGAAACTATCTCAATTATTCATTCTTTTTATGGGTAAATACATGTTTTAAGGGTCCACTTTCAATTCCACACAATAAGCAAGTACTATTAAAGCTAACTTCCCAATTCGTTCCCATTTTCAGAGACCATCCATAATATTTTTTTAATCTACCAATATTTTTTATAAAATAACTCATTTTATCATGAAGATATATATATATATGTATATATATTTATTTTATGTTTTATACAAAAAATTATGCCTATTTATATTTTAAATTACCTTTATTATTTTCCCTTAAACAGTGCTAAAGAGGATCATTTCTAAAGCTTCATAAATTTTTTTATATGTTTTTACCTCAATTAGACTACATTTATCATGATATATTCATATTTTCCCTTATTAAAGTTCAAGTATTATTTAAATCCATTCTTTCATGGACACCATTTTGATATTACCATTAATTATGCCTTATTCACCACTTATTTATTGTGTGCGGTGTGTATATATTTTTCTTTCATTAGTGATAATAATTCATTGAATATTTCATTAAAGATACATACTTATCGCATCATGTATATTTTCATTACCTTATCTATGTACTATTTTTACATATGGTGTATTCTTTAAATGTTTTTATAATTGGGGAAATGTTAGTGAATCTATATGTTCTCTACTCAAGAACTATATTTTGATTATTCATATTATTCATGAATTAAGTATATGTATGAAGAATGATTTGGACTTGTAGTGAGGTGTGGGGCCCTATATATCCCCTTGATGCTTTGACATGTGTCATGAGACAAAATAGTTGAAATACTCCCTTCATGATTGTTTCTAATAAAAATAAAATGGGTTTATACCCACATACTTAATTCGTATTGATGGTATAATGGTTCATGTTCCAGATACATTACATCCAATGATTAAGAATTTTCTTTATTTAGTATTTAGTTATTATTTTCCATTATATTTTTACTATAAAAAAATATGTGGATTCATTTACATTCATAGTTTTCTGATGGAATGTGTTTTGTAGTTATTTTTCTTTCCATTATGATTATGCCTTATTGTATTTGTATCATTTATTATTGACTCATGTAACCTTTACTAAGCATCTGACCTCACCCCTTTCATTTTTTTCCTTCCCCAGGTTCTGAAGATGAAATATTTGAATATTTTTTGAGGATGCATTTTATTTTCCTTTTTTATGTTCTATGTTTAATTACTAATATAATAAGGGTTATATGTGTGTATGAAGTTATTCAAGACTAATAAACTGATTTATCCTTGATGATGTGATCTGTTATATCTGTGGAATTATAATAAAATGACCACAAACTCTGGGCTACTGGGGTTGTGGTTGTTACAGTCTGTATTAGAGGAATTTTAATAAGAACCTTGGGTACTATATGTTAAGAAAACATGATAATTATAGTAATCCCTTATATTGATTTTTTTGGCTCCATACTCATGATGATTATGAGCTAACATAGTGTGTTCCATTATTTAGTGATGGAAACTATTAGAAGGAAGGGGATAAATACCTATAAACAGTTTTGGAATTTCCCCAATGAAAAAGTCAACACAGTTTGTGTTGGACGTAAGCAGATCATAACCATATAAGGGTAGATTACACAGGTTATGAAGAATAACCATACTACACCTATATTGGACTGTTTCATGTGGTAAAATCCCCCATCATTTAGTGGGACTACTAATCCAGTGGTTTCTACGTAGTGGATAAAGTCCCCCAAAAAGACATTTCTATAATTGGGATGCAATGAAAATGAAATGTTAGTACTTGTAGTGTTGGACTCCTCATATATTAGTCATGTTTTAATTATCACAAATCTCAATAATAATTACACATCATGTTTTAATGATTGAAAATCTTATTACTGTCAATTACTCTCATTATTATTTACAAATCTTATGCATGATCACAAATCTTCCTTATCTTATCAAACCTCTGTATTTATGTTTCAAGTTATCTTACCTTATAATGGTTAAGCGTAATTCACATTATGCACATTACTGTTTAAGTTTGAATAAAGTTAATTGTCTAAGTATCAAGACACTGTGAAGTTTGACACAGTAAGACAGACTGTATGCAAGACACAGACACCGTGAAGTGTAATACAGACACAGTAAGCCAGACACTATGACCCAGACACCGTGAAGGACACACCGTGACCCAGATACCATGAAGGACACACCGTGACCCAGACAACGTGAATGAAACACCATGAGTCAGACAACATGACTCAGACATCATGATCTAGACACCGTGACATGGACACACCGTGAAGCACATACCGTGAAGGAGACACTGGTTCAAAGAGACACCGTTTGAAAAACTACTGTGACACCGTTTCTTAACCTTTTTATCAATATTATTTAAATAATACTAACGGTCATATTTGATGTTTTTAATGCAATTAATGTTATTTAATGATAGTTTTTGGTCTTTCAGGAAACCATACCTCATACCTATGGAAAGGAAATCATTCCTATTGCCGGAGCTCGTGGAATATAAAGAAGATTGAGCTGTAGTAGAGGAGACAATCGCACTTGACACATCTCAACACACATACTACAATACACGCGAGCTCTGTACTGAACCATAGAACAATCCTGAGCACAACTATGAAGAACACATTGCATGATCCTCATATAAGTTCCATACATGTGATCCTACATTATTGAAGAACACATGAAGTACTCTGGAGTCAAGATAACATCTTCTTTCCTGGAGAAACAGAAGCTGAACCACGACACTCTGTTTTTCAACAAAAAAACCAGAGAAGGACTCAGAAGCATTTCTGCTGAATCCAACAAGTCCAAAGCTGCACTGCCAATCACTAGAGCTTTCTAAACTTTCATATACTATCTCTAAGTGATTAATTATTTACTTTAGAGTAGTGTGTGTATCCTGTTTGTTTTACACACACACTGTCTCCTGCGCTGAACTGGAGGATACTAAATCCTCATTCCAAACTTTCAACACCTTCTTGTGTCCCACTGAGGATAGTGGTAGAGGTCAAGTAGGACCTGGATAGACTGTGTGCTGTTGTCTTTGTTTTCCCATGAAGAATAGTGGTAGAGGTCCCTCCATGGACTAGACAGTCTTGTACTATTGTTAACCCTAACCCAGAGTGTGGATAAAATTTATATATAAATTTTAGAGGGCTAAGTCTCAGCTTGATACTGAACATCTTGGTTATTTCTTCTGTGCATTTTTTGTTTAAGTTCTAAATATACAGTATCTAATTTATATTCCGCTGCTTATTACTTTTAAATACAAATCTATTTTAAAGTTACGTTGATAGTTAATCTAGAAAGTGTTTGTATCTATTGTAAATCAGTAGGTTAGTTTTAAAAGCTAATTTAATCTTTTGATTAGATTAACTGAGAACTAATCAATCTTTTGAGAATCTAATTGAATCTTTACAGTTTTACAAATTCACTACAATTTAAATTGTTTTATAAATTGGGGGTTTTTAATAGAAAATATTTTATTAGAAATTTTAATTGGAACTCAATTCACCCCCCTCTTGAGTGTCCACTCCAACCAACATTTGGTATCAAAGGTTGTTTTTATTGATAAAAGTTTTCAAAACATTCTGTTTTTCAACTGTGATTTTTGTTGCATCTTTAAAGATCATAAATTTATGTTAGTTATAAATTTTATCTCTTTAAATATATTTTCTAAAATCTAGATATCGACAATAGACTAGAGGGTACTGCTACCAACCAGACACCTTTCTTCAATGGTAAAAACTATGCTCAATGGAAACTTAAAATGAAAATTCATTTAGAAAGTATGGGTTTTGATATCTGAACTGCTATATAATCTCAATATAAAATTCCAGAAACTGAAAGAAAAACATGGGATAAACCTACAAAAACTGCTTACAATAATAATTGTAAAGCTATGAATTTTTTGTATTGTACATTAGGATATGATTAATTCAATAGAATATCTTCCTGTAAAACAACTTATGAAATATGGGATAATTTAGGTGTTTCTCATGAGGGAACAACTAATGTTAAAGAAATGAGATTAAATACTTATACTATTAAATATGATAATTTTAAAATGAAAACTGATGAATCTATTTCTGATATGTATCTCAAGTTCAATGTGATAGTCAATACAATTATTTTACTTGGAAAGGCTGTTCCAGAAAAGCAAAAAATCATGAGGCTACTGAGATGTTTTCCAGATAGATGGAGAGACACTTCTGTTTCAATCAGAGAATCATGTGACATTGGAGCTCTGCCTGTCAAATATCTTATTGTTATGCTTATGATGTATGAGGAAGAACTCAAGGTGAATAAGAAAGAAGATGATGAACCCAAGAGAAAATCCATGGCATTTAAGTCTACTGCTTCAAAGAGTAAGGACAAAGGCAAAGTTCTAATACAAAATGAAAGTTCTACAGGTGACGATTCGGACTCTGAAAGTGATGCTGAAATGGAATAGATAGCCAGGAGGTTTAAGAAATCCTATAGGAAGAAGAAATTCTTCAGAAAAACAAACTACAAAGGTAAATATGACAACAAAGGTCACTAGAAAAAGTATTGGAAGAAGCCTGACAAGGAAGATGATATAGTCTGCTATGAATGCAGGAGGAAAGGACACATCAAGGCTGACTGTCCAAAATTAAAATTCAAAAAGAAACATGATTATAAGGACAAGAAGTACAAGAAAGATATGGAAGATACTTGGAGTGCTTCAGAAGATAGCACAAGTGAATCTGAAATTTCTGATTCTGGAAATAATCGTACCAACATGTGTTTCATGACCAACACATCCGAGGTAACCTTAGATACTACTGTTTTAAATTACTATTATTCTGGAGTTGATTTAGAATCTGATTCTGATTCTGAAGATATGTCTAAAGCTGAATTATCTGAATACTGTAACATGATAGAGTAAACATGCAATGAACTTGAGGACAAATATAATTCCTTAAAGAAACAACATGCTCTCACAGCAAATGTTAAATATTCCCTTGATATAGAAAAATAAAAGAATGATGAACTGTTAAAGGAAAATACAGAACTGAAAATGTCTAATGAGAAACTTATAAAGGACATAGAAAAGTTCACAAATGGAAAAGATACTCTAAATCAAATTATAGGAATGAAAGTGGCACCAAAATACACTACTGTAATAGGCTACCAACCTGGAAAAAGACAGTTCACTAAAACTATATTTATTCCTAAATATGGACAAAATTCTGCTTGTTCCAGTTCTGGAAATTCTTATACTTCAACTATTTATTCATATGGTTATAGATAAAATAGATTTTATCTTTCAAATTATTTTGATTCTGTAAAATATATGAGACCCATAAGACAAATCTGGGTACCAAAATCATTGATTGCTAACCTATCTGGACCCAAGAAGATCTGGGTACCAAAGTCATTTCCCATCTAAATCTGTTTTGTAGGAAATCTGTTTGAAGAGTTCCCACAAGAAGACATGGTATTTGGATAGTGTATGTTCAAGACATATCTGGGGATTACTCATGCTTCAAGAGCCTAATCAAGGTTGATGGACGCCATGTCACCATTGGTGATAATTATAATGGAAAAATCATCGGCCTAGGCCAGATTGGTAACACTGATTCAGTTTTAATTTCTAATGTTTTATTTGTTGATGGAATTAGGTATAACTTGTTATTCATATCTCAATTATGTGATAATGGCTTTACTGTTAAATTTAAAATTTATTCTTGTAATGTTTTTAATTCTAAGAATGTTTTAATATTTTATGCTTTAAGAAATGAAAATGTTTATGCTGTTGATTTAAATTCTTTAGCTAAGAAAAATGTTACTTGTTTAAATGCTTTTCATAAAGTGTCCTGGTTTTGGCATAGGAGATTAGAAAACTGCAATATACACTCAATTATATATATAACTATGAAGAACTTAGTTAGAGACTTACCCAAACTAGAGTTTCCAAATGACAAAGTTTGTAATCCCTATCAAAAGGGAAAACAACACAAAATCTCTTTAAAATCAAAGAAAGAAGTGTCAACTTCTCAACCTCTCGAGTTGGTTCACATGGACTTGTTTGGACCATCTAGAGTTTCTAGTTTAAATGGGAAGCACTATGTCTATGTCTTAATAGATAACTTTTCTAGATATACTTGGGTATATTTCTTAGCTCACAAAAGTGAAGCTTGTTCTTACTTTGTTAAATACTCCAAGTCTGTAGAAAACCTTAGTGGACTTAAGATTAAAACCCTGAAAAGTGATCATGTCCGTAATTTTTAAAATCAATAATTGGAATCTTATTGCTCACACAATGGCTATAGTCACAACTTTTCTGCACCTAGGACACCTCAGAAGAATGGTGTAGTAGAAAGAAGGAATAGAACCCTTCATAAAATTTCAAGAACCATGCTTAATGAGTATGACCTGCCTATTTATTTTTGGGATGAAGCTATAAATATATCTTGTTATATCATCAATAGAGTCTTAGTCAGACCTGTTCTCAAAAATACCCCATATGAACTATGGAATAATAGAAAACCCAAAGTTAGTTACTTTATAGTCTTTGGTTGCAAAGTCTTTAATCTTAATACCAAGAATAATCTGGATAAGTTTGCTTCTAAGTGTTATGAAGAAATATTTTTAGGATATTCTATAAATAGGAAAGCCTATAGAGTTGTCAATAAGAGAACCAAGTGTGTGGAAGAATTTTTTCACATCAAATTTGATGAAACTGATCCACATGAACCTAAGTCATCTCTTGAAAATCTTGAAAAATATTTATTTGTTCTGAACCTTAATGATAAAATCAATGAACCTACTATAAAGACAACCAGTTCTGGAAATATTTCAAAATCTTCTCCTAATGAACCTAAACCTAGATAAGAACCTAAAATTTCTAGCCCTACCTTTACTAGATCAACTAAGATTCTAAAGAATCATCCTTTAGATGCTGTTGTTAGTAATCTTGATAGAGGGACACAGACTAGAGCTGCTCTTAGAAATCAGGTTGAACATCAAGCCTTATTGTCACAGCTTGAACCTAAAAACATTGATGATGCTATTAATGATGAATTTTGGGTAATTTCTATGCAAGAAGAACTCTATCAATTTGAAAGAAATAATGTTTGGAAACTAGTAGAAATACCTAAGGACACTTTCACCATAGGCACTAAATGGGCATTTAGAAATAAAGTTGTTGAATCAGGAAATATAGTTAGAAACAAAGCTAGGATAGTTGCACAAGGATATAGTTAAGAGGAAGGTATAGACTATGAGGAAACCTTTGCACCTGTAGCTAGATTAGAAGCTATTAGGATCTTACTTTCTTATGCTGCACATCTAAATTTCAAACTATATCAAATGGATGTCAAGAGTACATTCTTAAATGGGTATATAGCTGAGGATGTTTTTGTTGAAAAAACTCCTGGATTTACAAACCCTCATTTTCCAAATCATATTTTCAAATTATCAAAAGCTTTATATGGTTTAAAGCAAGCTCTAAGATCTTGGTATGATAAATTATGTACTTTTCTAATTTCTAAAGGTTTTATAAATGGTATAGCTGATCCTACCCTTTTTATAAAATGAATTTCTAAAGATGTTTTAGTTGTACAAATTTATGTAGATGATGTTATTTTTGGATCTTCAAAAACTTCTTTATGTACTGATTTTTCTAAAATGATGCAAAATGAATTTGATATGAGTTTAATGGGTGAACATAAATTCTTTCTTGGATTTTAAATCTTTCAAAATAATGATGGAATTATTTTAACTCAAAGTAAATATACTAAATATCTTTTAAAACGTTTTGGACTAGATAGTACAAAAAGTAGTGACACTCCCATGAGTACCACCTGTAAGTTGGATCTTGATGAGGATGGAAAATCTGTTGATCAAACCACTTATAGAGGAATGATTGGAAGTCTACTCTACTTGACTTCGAGTCATCCTGATATTATGTTTAGTGTGTGTATGTGTGCTCGTTTTCAAGAAAACCCTAAAGAGTCACATTTAAATGCTGTAAATATAATTTTCAAATACCTCAAGCATACTCCCAATTTAGGACTGTTCTATCCAAAAGGACAATCATTTAAACTAGTTAGTTATTTTGATGCTGACTTTGCTGGATGTAAGTTAGATAGAAAAAGCACCTCTGGAACATGTCACTTTTTAGGCAAGTGACTAGTATCATGGAATAGTAAGAAACAAAATTCAGTTGCATTATCTACTGCAGAAGATGAATACATAGATGCTAGGAGTTGTTATACACAAATTTTGTGGATGAAACACACTTTACTAGACTATGGATATCAATTCAGACATGTCCTAATAAATTGTTACAACACAAGTGCTATTAAAATTTCAAAGAATCCTGTTTCACATTCTAGGACAAAACATATTGATATAAGACATCACTTTTTGAGGGATCATTATCAAAAGGGTGATATCACTTTAGAATTCATTGGTACTGAATATCAACTTGATGATATATTCACTAAACCATTAAATTCCGAAAGATTAGATTACATCATACATGATCTTGGTATCATAAATAAGATATCTTACTGGTCTTACTGTTTAATATTTTACTATATTTTACTTTACGATTTCATGAATCACAGTTTCTCAGTTACTATTTCATGCTTACGGTCTCTCAGTTAACACCTTGTGTTCATGGTCTATCACCTAACTGTCTCTGTTGTACCCCACACTCTTTGATTTTCATGATCACAATCACTTTAATATGTGTTTAACATTGTGTTTAAGTGTTGTGGATGATAGGCACAAGGTTGCCAAGAAGTTGGCCCAAGAATGGACTTCAAGTGGACTGAAATTCAGTCCACCGGTCAGCCGGTGGCTTGACCACCGGCCAGCCGGTGGCACCCTGACTCAAGGCTGAGCCACTGCCTCCCCACCGGTCGACCGGTGGCTCTGCCACCGGTCGACCTGTGGCATCCAGCCCAAATAGTGCAATCTACTGTCTTTCCACCGGCCAGCCGGTGGCTCCTCACCGGTCGACCGGTGGAGCCTGGATCAAGACTCTTCTTCTCTACCAAGGCACCGGCCAGCCGGTGAAGATGTACCGGTCGACCGGTGGCCCCTGGACCAGACTTCTCCTCCACTGCCAAGGCACCGGCCAGCCGGTGGAGCTGTACCGGCCAGCCGGTAGCACTGGTCAAACTAGCCGTTGGCTTTGACCAGTCAACTCCAAAAGCCTCCCAACGGCTCCGAGGCCTTTTCCAACGGCTCCAAAGCCCTCCAACGGATACTTGAAGGTTCCTAGCCTATAAATAAAGGCCTAGGAAGCCCCGGAACAACATACAAGCCACCAGACACATTTTTACATCTTTGGCGAAGCTCCGACGGATTGTTCCAAGGGAACCCAAAGTGCTCCAACAACTTCCACATCCAAGAGCACCTCCATAGAAGCTTGGAAGCGGCCCTCAAACATCATCAATCAATCAAAGGCGCCCAAGGCTTCTCCATTACGGGTTTTATTGTTTATCTCTTTTTGAGCTTTAAAATTGGGTTTGTGCCTACAAACCCCAACTCTTTTCTCATCTCCCCTTCTTTGGGTTCTCACACCACCACTAAGGTGTGAAGAGGTTTTCTCAAGCTTTTCCTTTAAAAGGCTTGTGTCTCGGTGAGCTAGTCTTCACCCGTAAAAAGACTAGTGGGTTCTTGCTAAACCATTAAAAGCAAGTGGGTTCTTGCTAAACCAATAAAAGCAAGCTGTAATAGGTCCTAGTGCTACCTTAAAGCCTAGTGGGTTTCTTGCTAAAACCATTGAAAAGCAAGCGGTAGGAATCTCTCAACGGTTGAGTTGGGAGCGGAGACGTAGGCCGGGTTTTGGCCGAACTCCGTTATCAAGTTCTTGTGTCTTGCCTCTTTACTTTCCGCTGCATTTATACTTTGATTTAAATTTCTTAATCAATTTTTTAAAAAGGCAATTCACCCCCCTCTTGCCATCATTCCCTTGTTTTTTCCGACCCAACAATTGGTATCAGAGGAAGTATTTGAATAATTCCTTAACCCGGTTTCAAAGTTAAGATCTTTTTTTGATGGCATCAACTTCTTTCGCCCCCGAGGGCTACTCATTGGGTCGGGCTCCATTTTTTGATGGGACCGACTATAATTATTGGAAAACCCGCATGACCACCTTTTTGAGAAGTATAGGATATCCCATTTTTAAAATAGTCATGCAAGGTTACACTCTCTCTTCCCCCGACGAATCCAAATGGACCCCCGCCGATATTAAAAATTTTGAGCTTGATGGCAAAGCCATGAATGCTCTTCATTGCGGGTTAGATAGAAATGAATTTAATCGTGTATCCACTTGCACCTCCGCACATGAAATTTGGAAGCTTTTAGAAGTGACCCATGAAGGCACTAATAAAGTCAAGGATACTAGATTAGATATGTATAGACAGGATTTTGAATCTTTTTCAATGCATCCAAATGAGTCTATTTCTGAAATGTTTACACGATTTACTGACGTGTGCAATGGGAGAAAGTCCCTTGGTGATGATGTTTCAGCTGAAACTATGGTGAAGAAGATCCTATGGATCCTACCAAGCAAATGGGCACCGAAGGTCACGGCGATTCAAGAAGCAAAAGACATCAAAAATATGCCGGTAGAGGAGCTCATCGGATCTCTCATGACTTATGAGATCACGATGAGGAGGCAAGCTCAAAAGGAGGGCACACCAATCAAGACCCCAAAGAACATCGCCCTCAAGGTACAAAAGCAAGTAAGCTCCTCCTCATCTTCTTCCTCATCTCCTTCCTCATCATCAAGCGGCGACTCAGAAATGGAGAATCTCGCCCGCCAAATGCAAAAATTCATGAAGATGCACAAGAAGAAGAAGAAATCCCGCAAGCATCGAAAGCAAGAACCCACCGCAAGACCCGAGCCCAAGGTGAAATGCTACGGGTGCGGCGAAAAGGGCCATTACAAGCCCGATTGCCCACTCAACAAGAAACGGGCCACGCCAAAGGAGAAAGGAAAGAAAAAGGTCCTCAAGGCGACATGGAGTGACACCTCCTCATCCTCCTCCTCCTCCTCCTCAAGCGACAATGGTACAAAATGCCTAATGGCATTCCATGAGGTAACATCTTCCGACTCCTCCTCTTGTTCTTCAAATTCCAATTCTTTAAATCATCTTTCTTATGAAGAACTCTCATTTGCTAGAGATCAATTGGAAAAAGGTTTTCATGAACTCTCTTCTAAATTTGTCGCGTTGAAAAAGAATTTCAAAAAACTCTCCTCCGAAAAAGAACAACTTCTCAAAGAGAAGGAGGAGATGTCCCTTAAAATCCAAAATTTTCCAAATGTTGATTCCATGGAATCAACCATCAAAGACCTTAGGGAGACCCTTGCTAAGTTCACCCAAGGGGAACAAAATTTGAACAATTTGCTTGGTTCCCAACGTATATCTAGAACCACCCAAGGGTTAGGATATACCAACCGAGCTTCCTCCTCCCATGCTCAAACTGTTTTTGTAAGGGGGAGCTCCGATTATAAATTTTGTAATTATTGCAAGAAAACCGGGCACCTAATTTATGAATGTAATTGTAAAAACGCCCGGTATGGTCAACCCAAAAGTATTTTCTTTTCCGATGAGTTTTATAGGAGAAGACCCGCCATGAAACAAATTTGGATTGAAAAATCCCTTTTGGCGAGTCTCACGGGACCAAAATTTGTCACGGTTTCAAAAACCGCTCCCCGGTGATTAGTTGTTTTTATTTAGGGGGAGTTAGGTTCTTTTAAGCCTTTTTGTGAATTAAAAATTTTCTTTCAAAATTAAGCTTTTAAATTTCAAATTTTTTTTTTTTTTCAATCTTTCAATTTCAACACTTGGTATCAAATTTTTCATTTCAAAATATTCAATTCGAATTTTTAATTCAAAAATCTCTTTCAATTGGTTTTTGTTTCAAAACTTTCAATTCAAACTGATATTCAAATTTTCATTTCAATTTCAAAAATCTCAATTGATTTTCAAATCTCTTTTTGTTTTTCAAAGTGTTCCCTCAATCAAGTTTTATGCCCCGTGCTATTTTGATAATCACAAAGGGGGAGAAATTTCTTGATTGATTGGGGGAGAATCTTTTTTATCACGCTTAGTATTTATTTTCAATTTATCATTTAGGCATGCATTTCATTTAAGTTTTTACATTGCTTGATAAGTGATTGTGATCATCAAAATAGGGGGAGATTGTTGTACCCCACACTCTTTGATTTTCATGATCACAATCACTTTAATATGTGTTTAACATTGTGTTTAAGTGTTGTGGATGATAGGCACAAGGTTGCCAAGAAGTTGGCCCAAGAATGGACTTCAAGTGGACTGAAATTCAGTCCACCGGTCAGCCGGTGGCTTGACCACCGGCCAGCCGGTGGCACCCTGACTCAAGGCTGAGCCACTGCCTCCCCACCGGTCGACCGGTGGCTCTGCCACCGGTCGACCTGTGGCATCCAGCCCAAATAGTGCAATCTACTGTCTTTCCACCGGCCAGCCGGTGGCTCCTCACCGGTCGACCGGTGGAGCCTGGATCAAGACTCTTCTTCTCTACCAAGGCACCGGCCAGCCGGTGGAGATGTACCGGTCGACCGGTGGCCCCTGGACCAGACTTCTCCTCCACTGCCAAGGCACCGGCCAGCCGGTGGAGCTGTACCGGCCAGCCGGTAGCACTGGTCAAACTAGCCGTTGGCTTTGACCAGTCAACTCCAAAAGCCTCCCAACGGCTCCGAGGCCTTTTCCAACGGCTCCAAAGCCCTCCAACGGATACTTGAAGGTTCCTAGCCTATAAATAAAGGCCTAGGAAGCCCCGGAACAACATACAAGCCACCGGACACATTTTTACATCTTTGGCGAAGCTCCGACGGATTGTTCCAAGGGAACCCAAAGTGCTCCAACAACTTCCACATCCAAGAGCACCTCCATAGAAGCTTGGAAGCGGCCCTCAAACATCATCAATCAATCAAAGGCGCCCAAGGCTTCTCCATTACGGGTTTTATTGTTTATCTCTTTTTGAGATTTAAAATTGGGTTTGTGCCTACAAACCCCAACTCTTTTCTCATCTCCCCTTCTTTGGGTTCTCACACCACCACTAAGGTGTGAAGAGGTTTTCTCAAGCTTTTCCTTTAAAAGGCTTGTGTCTCGGTGAGCTAGTCTTCACCCGTAAAAAGACTAGTGGGTTCTTGCTAAACCATTAAAAGCAAGTGGGTTCTTGCTAAACCAATAAAAGCAAGCTGTAATAGGTCCTAGTGCTACCTTAAAGCCTAGTGGGTTTCTTGCTAAAACCATTGAAAAGCAAGCGGTAGGAATCTCTCAACGGTTGAGTTGGGAGCGGAGACGTAGGCCGGGTTTTGGCCGAACTCCGTTATCAAGTTCTTGTGTCTTGCCTCTTTACTTTCCGCTGCATTTATACTTTGATTTAAATTTCTTAATCAATTTTTTAAAAAGGCAATTCACCCCCCTCTTGCCATCATTCCCTTGTTTTTTCCGACCCAACAGTCTCATCGTGATGGATCAGTTCACTCACTGTCTCACCGTGACTGCATAGAATAGTCACTGTCTCATCGTGACGACCACCAACTGTCTCACCGGGACAACTACTTTTCATCGCACCGTAACGCCTACTCACAGTCTCACCGTGAAGATTCTTTATATATTTATTTTAACCCACATCACAGTAATTTATATTTTACCGCTATTTACTTTCCCGCGTTTTTGTTTTTTATGACGCTTGACATTCCCAAATGATAAAACATAAGATTTTTCACTCTCTTCCTTACCTGAGCTCTCTCCTGCTCACTCTCTCGAACCCTCTTTACCTTGAAAACCTTCTCTCCTTCTCTCTTGCTCGAATTTTAACTGGATTCCTAGGATGAATCTTCCATCTTCACCCTTATCTGAGAAGTGTCGCTCTAAGAAAAATAAGAGTACACAGAGGATAACACCCGAAGGAACTCTAAATGCGAACCTAGTAAGCCGTACTATAGTTCCTGAAAAAGAGATCTGCCCTGAGTGGCTATTGACTTGCAAGTCTTTGGCCCTGAAAATCTTAAGAGAACAAGGATGGATTGAATGGTTCTCTATACAAGATAGACCAATTTATCCAAGGTTGGTATCTCAATTTTATCAGTATATAAAGATTTCCTTTGATGCTGGAGAAAGTTTTATGGTGACAAGATGGATCAATGGAAAAAAGTGTTCATTCTCTTCAAGGTTATGGGATGCATACATGAGAATTCCTCATGAAGGGATCTATGATGATTACCAGAGTGAACCTCCTCCAACAACTGGCATATTTGATCTGGAAACTGCACTAGAGATCCTGACTGGAAATGGCACCAAGCGAATGGCCATAGCAGCTGAATTGGATGGGAAGACAAGACTGCTGTTCAAATTTGTTCAGAATTTTATTAGTCCAAGAAAAAAATATTTTTCTGTGATGAAGTATCAGGATGTGTTCCTAATTCATCTAATAAAGAATGTCCATAAGATCAATCTATGCAAGTATGTCATTCACCACATGTGTGAACTGATTAAGGTCACTTCCAAATCCACATCTTTGTTTTACTCAAGGATGATTTCGGCCATGATAGTTTCCAAGGGAGTGGTTGGAGTGAATGAAGAAAAGCTAGAGGTTTTTGATTTATTTTTATCCAAGCCTATAATCACAAGGATGAAGATTAATTGGAACCCCTGAAAGAAGCAGTGGGTTGAGGATAATGATCAAATTTATAAGAAGTATAATCCTGTTGATTATCCAAGAAGGCCGAAGAATATAACTGATCCTGGTTTGGAACCAGATGAAGTAGATGAGTACCCAGAAGAGGAAGAAGAAGAAGAAGAGGCTGAAATACCTCAAGAGGAAGCCTCTCCTGTTGAGAAAGAAAGGACTGATCTCCCTGCTGGTGTTCCTGCTAAAATACCTCTTAGAGATGAAGTTGCTGATGTTTTTAGAGAAGAAGAATCTTATGCTGTTCTTAATGAGGAAGAAGCTCCTTCTTCTAGAGATGATGTTGATCCGGAAATTCTGTCTGAGGCTATAAGAGATTTGTTTATCACTGATTTAGAGCAGAAATCCATGGAAGAGTCTGGTGGTGCAGAAGACCTCACTGTCATGGAAGAAGCTGATCTAGGAGAAATCCCTGTTAGGGAAAATGTTAATCGAGAGGATCTCCCTATTGGAAAAGAAGAAAGTCTGGAAGCACAACTAGTGGAACAGTCGGTTCCTGAGTACATACCCTCTACTGAAGAGAGGATGGAAATTTCCTTTCAGCTGGCAAGGCAATAATTTTCTGAAGAGATTAGAGCTGATCCTGTGGATCTTAACCCAATTCCTCAGCCTCAAGAATATGAAATGGAAGCACATTTTGAGGGGGAGGAACCTGAAAACCTTGAGATTGATGAAGCTGGATCTGCTAAAACCTCTCAACCAACTGTCACATATTCTGTGTACACCAGGTATGAATTTCCATGTTTTTATGATGTGAGTGAATCACAGCAAGTGACTGCAACTAGTATAGATCTCTCTTATTTGTTTCAACTGAAGTCAGTAGCTCACCCAGAACCAGAACCAGAGCCTCAACCTCAACCTGAATTAGAATCTGAAACCAAAACTAGTTCTGAACCGCAACCATAATCTGCATCAGAACCTGTACCACTACCTTCACCCACTCTCTTACCCGACCAACAATCATATGTAACTAAGGATGATTTGAAATTATTTGGAGAGACTATCTTGGATAGAGTTGAGAAGATTATATCCTCTAAACCCTATCCAGTGACTCAACTAAGTCATGAATATGCCTTGATTCTTTTGGAAAATATTATTCTGCATATTCAACCAAGGAAGATCTTTGAAATACAAGAAGTCAGAGTTGAAAATAAGTTGCTTATTGCTGATGTTGAAAATTTAAAAGATATGATGGAAAATATTCAAAGAGAACTGTCTTCAAGATCAGAGCCTGCTCCTATTTCTGCTCCTTCACCTGTTGCTGCTTCTCCTGAACCAGATGTTTCCAACCTTTCTAGAGATATTGTGTCTCAAGTGCATCCTTATCTGTTATCTTTTGATGAGAATATTGGAGCAAGAAACACAAAGATGCTACAACGCATGAGAGAGCTTGTAAAAAATAGGAATAAGCTCACAGATGAGTACACTGGATGTCTGCAAAAAGTTTTGAAATTGAAAAATGTTCTAAGCAAAGATGTCAAGGCTTCTCCTCCCTCTGGTCAGACATCCACACCTTCTTTGGATGATTCTATGCTTAGATCCTTAATCAAGGAAGAAATTCAGAATTATTTCAGTGGCTTGGATCTGTCTTCTTTGTCAGAAGTGGTTGAGAACAATGATCGAGCTTTGGACCTGGTTAGAATTCATTCTAATATTTCCAATGATGCTCAACAGAAGATCACCAAGAAGATAGACTTTTATCTCACTCGGATTTTCTCTAAAAGTGATATGAAAAATCACTTTAAGTATCTTGTAGAGAACCTAAAAATCCCTCCAGTGACTCAAGCTTTAAAATCTCAAGTTTAGAAACTTACAGAGTTCACCAGATTGTTGGACAAATTCATGGAGAATAAGGATGATTTTGAAAAGTCTATGCAATATAGTGGAGAAGTCATTACTGATTTCATCAATCTTTTGATGCCGTATCTTCATCTGCAGAGTACTGCTATAGTTGATCTAGCTACGACACCCCTTAGAGCTGGTTTACCTACCCTAGCCTCAAATGCTATGTCAGTTATCCAAGCCCTTTCTCAGATCAGACCAATCATTCTTGATCAACCAAAGACTAGATCTTCTACAGATCCTACTTTGGCTCCCTCCATATTTAAAAGGTCTACCTTTACCATCTTGTTCTACTACCTCCATGCCTTCTTCTACATCAGCTCCAGCTCCTACTGATAAAGGCAAATAGAAATCCAATCCATGATGCCTACCAATGTTTCTTAATTTTTTGTGGGATGTATTTTGTTGTTTACTATTTTTATTTCTCCTATATGTTTTATTATGAACCTTCTTAATGATAAATGCAGTGTTTCACTCCATTCCCTCTACTTTTTTATGATCCCAAAAGGGGGAGAAACAGTGAGAAGAGTTATCTCTTAGTCTTTTATCTATTCTTATTACATATGTTATTTTCTCTAACGTTGCATTTCATTTATAAATTGACTATACATGATTTTTGATCACCAAAAAGGGGGAGATTGTTGGAATCATCATATATTAATCATGTTTTAATGATCACAAATCTCAATAATAATTACACATCATGTTTTAATGATTGCAAATCTTATTACTATTAATTACTATCATTATTATTTACAAATCTTATGAATGATCACAAATATTCCTTATCTTTTCAAACCTCTATATTTATGTTTCATGTTCTCTTACCTTATAATGGTTAAGTGTAATTCACATTATGCATATTACTGTTTAAGTTTGAATACAGTTAATTATCTACGTATCAAGACACCATGAATTTTGACATAGTAAGATAGACTATATGCAAGACACAGACACCGTGAAGTGCAAGACAGACACAGTAAGCCTGGCACCGTGTCCCAGACATCGTGAAGGACACACCATGACCCAGACATCGTGAAGGACACACCGTGACCCAGACACCATGAATGACACACCGTGAGTCAGACACCATGACTCAGACATGGTGAGCTAGACACAGTGACATGGAGACACCGTGAAGCACATACCGTGAAGGAGACACCGGTTCAAAGAGACACCATTTGCACAACTACTGTGACACCATTTCTTAACCTTTTTATCAATATTATTTAAATAATAATAATGGTCATATTGGTTTTTTAATGAAATTAATGTTATTTAATGACAGTTTTTGGTCTCTCAGGAAACCATACCTCGTACCTTTGTAAAGGAAATCATTCCTATTGCCGGAGCTTGTGGAATATAAAGAATATTTAGCTGCAGTAGAGGAGGCACTCGTGCTTGATACATCTTGACACACATAATACAATACACGCGAGCTCTGTACTGAACCTAAGAACAATCCTGATCACAACTGTGAAAAACACATTGCACAATCCTCAAAGAAGTTCTATACGTGAAATCATACATTACTGAAGAACACACTAAGTACTCTGGAGTCAAGAGAACATCTTCTCTCCTATAGAAACAAAAGTTGAACCATGACACTCTGTTTTTCAATAGAAAAACCAGAGAAGGACTCAGAAGCATTTCTGCTGAATCCAATGAGTCCATAGCTGCACTTCCAATCACTAGAGCTTTCTAAACTTTCATATACTACCTCTAAGTGATTTATTATTTACTTTTGAGCAGTGTGTGTATCCTATTTGTTTTACACACACACTGTCTCCTACGCTGAACTGGAGGATACTAAATCCTCATTCCAAACTTTCTACACCTTCTTGTGTCCCACAGAGGATAGTGGTAGAGGTTATGTAGGACCTGGACAGCCTGTGCACTATTTTATTTTTTTCCCACGAAGAATAGTGGTAGAGGTCCCTGCATGGCCTGGACAGTCTTTTACTATTGTTAACCCTGATCCAGGGTGTGGATCAAATCTATATATAAATTTGAGAGGACTAAGTATCAGCTTGAGACTGAACCTCTTGGTTATATCTGCTATGAATTTTTAGTTTATGTTCAAAATATACAGTATCTAATTTATATTCCGTGGCTTATTACTTTGAAATACAAATCTATTTTAATGTTAGTTTGATAGTTAATCTAGAAAGTGTTTGTATCTATTATAAATCAGTAGGTTAGTTTCAAAAGCTAATTTAATCTTCTGATTAGATTATCTGAGAACTAATAAATCTTTTGAGAATCTAATTGAACCTTTAATGTTTTAAAAATTCACTATAGTTTAACCTGTTTTACAAATTAGGGGATTTTAATAGAAAATATTTTAACAGAAATTTTAATTGGAACTCAATTCACCCCCTATTGAGTGTCCACTTCGACCAACATGCAGTATATTATCTCAAGGGATATTCTACTCAATAGTTGTCTTTGATAAAAAATAATGAGTAAGATTAAATGGAATTCATGGAAGGTACAATGTTTATAAAAAAATTATTCTAAAATTATTTCCCATGTGAGAAACAAGATTAAAGGAAGAGAAAATTCCTTAGATTTAAGGAAAGGGAAGAAGAGAGTGTTGCAGTGTATGGGGATACCTTCAAAAGACTATCCATGTATTCTATAAGATACATATATTATTTGGGATATAATATTGATAATTTCATTCAAGGTCTTAATCCATGTCTCCCAAGGGAACTGGATTCTCAATCATTTCCATCATAGAATGAAATACTATTAAGTGACATAAAAATAGAGAGGGACTTATATAGATCCTATACATTTCATGGAAATCATGATATGAATAAGTATTCTGATAAATTTTGTAAAGGTGAACCGTCAAAAAAATAAAAAGGGAATGAAACAATTTATATTATATAGAAATTGTGGAAGGAATCATCCTAATAAATGATTGAAAGACATGGGAGTTTGTAATAAGTGAAAAGAAAAGGGCCATCAAGCTAATGATTTCATGGGGAAGAAACAAATCAATGATGTTCAATGTTTCAACTATAATGAAATAAGGAATTATTCAAATCAATTTCCCAAGAATCATAGGAATCTACCAAAGAAGAGGATAAGGGGAGATGAAAAAGTTTATGTGATCACTACAACTAAAGTATATGTACCCAATGATTTGGTCGCATGTACATTAATCCTATATTAAAATATAGTCAATGATTTATTTTTATTTTTATCATCATACTATTTTATATCTAACAAGTTTTACATAAAAATTAGACATTTCCCTTTTGATTTAACAAGGGCATTGTCTGTCAAAACTCCTATGGGAAGTCATATTGCAACAAAAATGTGTCAGTTAGTCCCCATTATGACATATAAACGTTTATTAGTTGCCAAAATTATCATCATACCTATGTTTGGATTTGATATAATCCTCAGTATGGATTGGATTTAAAAATATGATGCAAACATTTATTGAAATAAGAAGGAAATTATGTTTTTTGAGGAAGATGATGAATCCCTTATTTTTAGAAAATAAACATCATCATATAATTATTATCTAGATCCACACCATAGTTACTATATTGAATTAAATTCTTGTGGAGGAAGAGAAAAAACATCTAAGGATGAGTAAAATAATCTTCAAATTGAAGATGTACCAATTTTGCAGAAATACATTGATGAATTTTTTGAGAAATTACCAGGGCACCCCCCAAAGCATGAAGGTGAATTTATCATTGTTCTAGTACCTAATTTAAGACCAATATCAAATAATCCATATATAATGACAACTTTAGAATTAGTTTAGATGAAAAAATAATTAGAGGATTTTAGTAATAAGGGATTAATTCAACCTAGTGTTTCTCCATGGGGATCCCTTGTTATCTTTATTAAGAAGAAATATAGATCCTTGATGTTTTGAAATGAATCTAGATAAATCAATGCTATTATAATGAAGAAAAAGCACCCTATGCCTCACATTTGATGATTTATTTGATCAACTTCATGTATCTCAATATTTTTCAAATTTTGAAGTTTATTCTGGATAATATCAATTGCATGTAAAGACAAAATATATTTCAAATATATCATTTTAAACCAGGTATGGAAATTATGTTTCTAATGTAATTCCATTTGGAATGACTAATGAAAAATATATATTCATGGACCTAATGAATATAGTATTCATGAAATATCTTGATATTTGTTTATGGTATTTATTAATGATATCTTTTTGTACTCTAGATGCTATAAAGACCATGAGAATCACTTGAAGATTGTTCTAAATACTCTTATAAGAAAAGAGTTATATGGGATGTTTGTGAAGGGTGAATTACGATTTTAAATAGTTTATTTTCTTGTCCATATTGTCTATAAGGATAGAATCTCAGTTAATCATACTAAGAAAAAGGAAATCCAAGAATTTCCTACAACAAAGAACATAAATAATGTATATAGTTTTATGGGTTTAGTAGGTTATTATCAGTGTTTTGTTCAAACTTTTTCATGATTATTTAACCCATTAACCAAGAACACACATAAATGGTTTATGTTAATCTGAAATAATTAATGTACAAAATTTTTAGAATAATTGAATAGAAGATTGGTCAATGACTAATTTTTAATCTTTTATCAAGAAATAACGGGTTTTTGATATACGACAATGAATCGAAGAATGGATTGGGGTTTTTCCTCATGAAAAATTATAAATTTATTACATATGAATCAAGGTTGTTTAAGACACATGAAAATAATTATCCAAATCATGATCTTGAGTTAGAAACCATAATATTTTTTCTGAAGATATGGAGGAACTATCTTTATGGTGAATGATGTGATATATATATAGATCACAAGAGTTTGGAGTACATATTTACACTCAAAGAACTCAACATAAGGAAAAGTTTATGGCTAGATTTAATCAAAGATTATATTTGATCAATACACAAAAAACTAAGAAAATAAAATAAGGAAACAAATATATAAAGTAGAAAAAATCATGGACTACTAACCCAAATGAGGATTTAGAAGGATAATATGTTCAGTGATTTCGTAAAGATGGCTATGGGAATTATTATGGAAGGGGAAACATCACTCATTTTTCAATTTATTATGAAACCATATTTACTAGAGAATATAAAAAGATCTCAATATGATTATAAGAATTTTCAAAAAAAATTAAAGCTATTATGGATGGAAGATTGGAAGAATTCATATATGAGGATGGATTTTTGAAATTTGGAAAGAGGTTATGTCTTCCATCAATACTGGAGATAAAAAAGGTTCTATTAGAATATTTTCATAGCTCAAATTTCTCTATACACTCTGCTAGTACCAATATGTATAGATATCTGAAGGAAATTTTTTGGTGGAATAATATGAATTGGTAAATTACTAACTATGTGTCAGGTGTTTAGTTTTTCAATAAGTGAAGGATTAGAGAAAAAAACCTAGATGAGTCATGAAACCTCTACCTATTACTATGTGGAAGTGGAATGAAATTATTATAAGATTTTTAGTAGGACTACCAAGGGAACATAGATAGAATGATTCAATATGTTTTATTTTTGATCTTCATACAAAATTGGTGCATTTTATTTTTAGAAGAGAAGATTTACCTCTTAATCACGTATAAAGACTCTATATTAATGAAGTTTTCAGAAATCATGGTGCACCTATATTGATTGTGTCTGATCAAGATCCCTATTTTACATCAAAATTCTAGAAGAGTATTTAGAAGGTTTTGGATACTGATATTATTTTGAGTACTTATTATCACCCTCAAACTGATAGACAATCTAGAAGGATAATTAAAAAACTAATATACATGTTGAGATCATGATCACTTGAATTTCAAGGTAGGTGGGATCAATATTTACCATTAGTAGAGTTTTTCTATAATAACAATTTCTAATATAGTATTCAAATGGGGCTATATGAGTCATTATATAGAAAGAGATGTCATACTCTAACTTATTTGGATGAGGATGGTGAGGGGATAATTATAGGGCCAAAACATATTAATGAGACAATAACAAAGGTAAAGTCTATTCAGGATCATATTAAAGTATCTCAAAGTAGGAAAAAGAGTTATGCTAATAACTGAAGAAAGGATTCAAAATTTCAAGTGGGAGATCATGTATTTTTGGAAGTATCTCCATGAAAGGGTGTCATAAGGTTTTGTAAGAAATGGAAACTGAGAACCAGGTAAATTTGACCATTTGAAATTCTTGATATAATTGGAAATGTATTTTACTAATTAGTAATTCCACCTTTTCTCTTCAAATTTCATGATGTG
This sequence comes from Viscum album, assembly GCA_963277665.1. Taxonomy (NCBI): domain Eukaryota; kingdom Viridiplantae; phylum Streptophyta; class Magnoliopsida; order Santalales; family Viscaceae; genus Viscum; species Viscum album. The sequence goes on from OY728163.1 coordinate 947,017,713, forward strand.
TCCTACATATCGTTGTTAAATAAGTACATTTCAATCCCAACACATGTAATTAACTATGAAGAAATAGAAGTAAAACTTGATTTTTATTACTGTGAGGAGACTACAGAGATTATTAACACTAGAGAGAAAGTATTGATAAATCACATTACTCTATTGGTAATTGTTTTTTTTGAGAAATCATAAAATGGAAGAAGAAATATGGGAACCTTAGGATGTCATGAAGAAGAACCACCCTCATTTTTTTAGAATGAAATATTCATGAAAAATTTAGAGGGTGAAATTTTTGACGGAGAGAAGAATATAACACCCCAAAATTTTATGGTATGTATCATCATAACTAAATTAAATTTATTTCATAGCTTATGTTTCAAATAATTCCAAACTTAAACAATTAGTAATATACTATTAAATTGTAACATGACCATCAAAATAGTAATGTGACCATCAGGATTAGTAATGTGACTATTAGAATAGTAACCTCATCTATGAATGTATAAAAAAATTTAGGCATCTTATTAATTAAAATATGATATAATTATATCATATATTAAGTAAAAAATGTTTTAAAAATGATAAATTAATTGTTGGAATTTTTGTGAAACACAAATATTTATTTTCAATTTTATAATTAAAATAATAATTTAAAAGAAAAATTACTTTAATAAAATAGATCCATGAATTAATTTTTTTTCTTCTAATTATAATATGATTTTATGAGACCTTAACTATTTTTTCAAAGTGTCATAAAATTAGATATAATTTTTAAATCGGTATTTTTCACATAAATGGTGAATTTAATTAAATATTTAAATTATCTTATTTAGAAAATAATTTTATTAAAATAGAGTCATTTATTAATTCTACATGTATAAAAATGTAAGGGTTAATTTTTGTGATTTTTATGAAATAGTTTAGTTTTTAGTGAATTGTGAAATATTGTAATTTTTTGTATTTAACATTTTAGCCAAATACTTGAATTATTGAGTCATGTATGATGTATGGATGATGTAATAACCAATTTTTTCAAAATAACTTGAATTATTTAATATATTTAGTCCCATGAATCATAAATATTTATATTCTTGATAAAAAATAACAAACAAATGAATAAAATACTCAAAAAACACCCACCTCCTCCACTATAAATACCTCCCATCACCACCTCTTCTCCTCACACCTTCAAGCCAAAAATATTTCCCAATTTCTACCCAATACCTATTTCAAACCTCTATATAATTTCTATTAAATTATGTTCTCAATAAAATATCAAACCTATATCACTTAAGGAGGTTCTCAAGGAGAATAATTCAAGAGGTAAAACCCTTAATCCTTATCTTTCTTTTTCATTCAATTTCATTTATTTTCTTATCATTACATCACATAATCTATCCAAACCTGAATGATAAATCCATAATAATATATATACTTTAATTTTATTATTTTAATGGAAAATACATTATCAAATCCATTTTACTCTCCCATTTATTCTAAAAATTAAAATATCATTCATGATGTGTCAATTTACCGCTATCGTGGAACATGCATTTTCATTTTCCATTAACACCTTTAACACTGGTCATAAGACTATTATTATGGTTAAATAATATTTTATCATACATATTATAATTAATATAATTCTTTATAACTTCTATATATACATGATATTAATTAAAAAAACAAAACTAGTTCATAATGATCGAAAAACGCCAAAATAATCTAAACGGTTATCATTAATGTTTTATCTAATGAATATTTCTAGCATATTGAAATAAATGATATATAAGAACATTTAATATCCTATTATATCATTAATAAAATATAATCTCAATTCTGGATAATTATTCCCATTCTAAACTATCGTTAATGCATGTATACAAGTGAACTAATCATGAAAACCAAGGAAACGAACACTCCAAAACGACAAAATTAAATCTTATAACTCATCAAAAATGGAATAAATGAACTTAATAAAATTATATTAAATCAATTTTTTTTGAGTAGGTTCTAAATTAAATTATAAATTAATCTAATTTCATTATCTAGGAAATCAAGTGCAAGTACAGAACACTTTCAAACACAAGTTAAGGGATTATCCTCGAACCTCCAATTTTTATCCAGGTTATACTTTCTCTCTCTTTAAACTAATGTAATTATTAATTATTCTTATTTAATATTTAATTCTATGGCTATGTTCCATAAATATAAACCTATCTAAATTCTTCTTTCTATTATGGGGAAATATATGTTTTTATAAGAATCCATTTTTAATTCCTCCTGATAAGAAAACCCAAAGGGAACATCCCAATTTCTTACCAATTTTGAGTACCATTCACATATATTTTAAGCTACAAATATTTTAATAAAAGAAATTTATCATGAAAACTATATTATTTCATTTCTAGTTTTATACAGATAATTATGCCTTTTTTGTTTTAAATTATCTTTATTATTTTCCCATAACCCATACTAAAGAGGCTCATTTCTAAAGTTTATTAAACCCTTTCTTACATGTTTTCACCTCAGTTGGACTTTATTTATCATAATATATGAAAATTTTTATTTATTAATGTCTAAGTATTATTTAAATTCATTACTTCATGGAAACCATTATGATATTCTCTTTGGTTATGCCTTATTCATGAGTTATTCATTATGTGTGGTGTATGTATATGTAACTTCAATTTTCAATCATCATTCATTGACTATTTAATTAAATATAAATATTTCATATATCATGGATATTATTATTTTGTTATCCATCCACCATTTTTACATATGGTGTTTTCTTTGTGTGTTGTTTTATTAAGGAAATATTGGTGAATTTCTATCCTCTATCGAATAAAAATATTTTTATAAGTCATATTGTTCATGAATTTAATCTATGTATGAAGAATGATTTGGAATTTTAGTGATGGGTGGGGACATTTATAGTTTCTCAGTTCATCGACATGTCTCATGAGATAAATCATTTGGTGAAAAACCCTTCTTGTTTGCTTCCAAAAAGAATATGAAAGGTTAATACCCAAAAACTTAAATCATCTTGATGATATAATAGTTCTTGTGACAGATACATGATGTCTAATGATTAATCATTTTCTTTTCTCAGTATTCAGTTATTATTTTCTATTATATTTTCAATATGAAAAAATATATAGATTCATTTAAATTATAGTTTTATTTATTTCATGTGTTTTATAGTTATTTACATCACCACTATGATTATTCCTTATTATATTTTATTTACTTATTATTGATTCATTTAACCCTTAATGATTGTATGAGATCACCCCTTTCATTTGTTTTCCTACCCCATATCCTAATGACTAAATATTTGAATAAGTGTTGAGGAAGAATTTTATTTTCCATTGTTATGTTCTATGTTTAATTACTAATGTAATGAGGGTACAATGTATATATAAATAATGATTTGGAATTTTAGTGTTGGGTGGGGCCATTTATAGTTTCTTAGTGCATCGACATGCCTCATGAGATATATCATTTGGTGAAAAACCCTTCTTGTTTGTTTCCAAGAAGAATGAGAAAGGTTTCTACCCAAAGACTTAAATCGTCTTGACAATATAATAGTTCATGTGATAGATACATGACTTCTAATGATTAAGAATTTTCTTTTCTTAGTATTCAATTATAATTTTCTATGATATTTTCACTTTGAAAAAAATATATGGATTCATTTACATTATTATTTTAATTATTTCATACATTTTATAGTTATTTTCATTTACACTATGATTATTCCTTATTGTATTTTCTTCAATTATTATTGATTCATGTAACCCTTACTGATTTTATGAGATCACCTCTTTCCTTTGTTTTCCTTCCCCATCTCTTGATGAATAAATATTTGAATAAGTGCTAAGGAAGAATTTTATTTTAAATTATTATGTTCTATGTTTAATTACCAACGTAATGAGGGTACCATGTATATATCTAATTTTTCAAGACTACTAAACTAATCGATCCTCAGTGATGTGATCTCTTATACCTATTTCATTTTAATAAAAATACCACCAAATCTGGAATAATGGGGTTGAAGTTGTTACATAAAACCCCATTTTAACTTACCTTTAAATAAAAATTAAAAAAATAAAATTTATATTTCAAAACATTCTTTTATAATTACACACACACACACACATATCTAAATTCATATATTCACATATTATCATGTGAATAAGTATATATATACACCTGTACATATGAGTATATGAACTATAAATAACATGATACATTTATATATTAGACATATGTGAATATATGGAGATATAAACATGAAAACATAAAAAATTTAATCAATCAAGTAAATAAAAACAAGTTTAATATCTTAAACTCAAATAAAGACACATAAAACTACATAAATAGTCTAAAATAATGCTAAAACTGTTGACATCTATGTAAAACATACCATGAATTTTTATAGGTCACAAATATAACTATTATATCAATGCATACATATAATAGGAGAAATAATTAATAAAAAATTTAGAAATAAACAATAATTTCATGAAAATAATGATTACTATGTATATCTAAATCCACATGATCCCAATGGAATTCATAATTTTCAATAAGAACTAATTTGGAACACCTAAGATTGTATAACATGTCAAGAAAAATAAAAATCATGGAATTAAATACATAGGAAAAGTGAATACGATGAAAAATTCTCAAGAATGATGAAAGGAAGGATCAAGAGGGACTTTTCGCACCCTAAAAACCAAATCCACAAATATCTATACAAAAATACACTATGGTTTCATCATATAGTTACTTGTACCATGTGGAAAGCGAAATAATACGAAGAAATGATAGAAATAATGAGGAAAAGCTGTGGAAAACCCATCCATAGATGATTCCACTCAAAATAAGTGGGGGAAACACCAAGAATCTCTTCACAAATGAAGGTGATCATGAACCTATTGGTCCTCACTAGAATCTTGATAAATCATGAGATAATGGAGAGGGGGAGACCAAAATTTGGGATTAATTAATAAGTGTAAAAACTATGAAATTCAATTTTTAAATAATTGTAAATCTATTTTTTTGGTTTAAGGGTTTACCAAATCATATTCCAATTGCGAACACCTTACTACACACCTTTGAGAACATTCATTTTTGAGAACATTGTTGGATAAACTATGTGCTAAAAATGAAAAATATGTATGTTAGAACTATAGACATATACATGGTTTTTTAAACTATGTTAGATAATCATAAAGTAAATTAAATCCTTTTAATTGTAATTTTTTTGAAATGTCTGGGTCTAAAACTAAAAAACATGGTCAAATAAAAAAAAGAAATAATTGGGAATATGGTGGTTAGGGTGATAACATTCTCCCCGCAACACCACTTTATATCCATTTAAAGTAATGAAATTTTATGACATGGACTGAAGCCGAAATTGAATTTGAAGGTAATAAAAACCACAATACCATATCAAACCATTTAAAATTTGACCAAATTAAACACAGAATAATCCATTTATTAAACAAAATTCACACCCAACCAATTTTATAAACAATAAAATAAATAGAGACCCATTGTGGTTCTCCCCACCATTTAAAATTTCCTTAATCATGGTTAATAATTTTATTAAGAAACCAAAATGGGTTACCCACACCCTACCAAAACATCTAACCATAAGGAATCAAGATGAACGATCCAATATAGGAACATCATTAATATCACCAAAAAAGTCACTCACTCTCATGGTAGATAATGAATCCCAATTCAATATAAAATAAAATCACTAGGTCAACCAATAGTAATTTTTTTGTAAAAGGAATGTAGAAAGAGAATAAGAAAAAAATAAAAGGAGATACAAGAAACATGTCATTTTCCTTCAAACTAAATTCTGACAAGAATGAGGCATAGTCTATGAAGTTACCTTATCAAAATGACATGAGCTTCGTCATGGGGTAAGACACACACCCTAGTCCTCTCATGCCCAGTCAATTGAAATTGAACCTCTCCTTAATGATCAACACACAATCCTGAGGAAACATAGCCACACCAACAAATTAAGGAAATAAACTCAAAAAAATCACCATCCATAATGAAAAACTGAGTAGGAATTCAATGAAACACTCTGAAATAAAAACTACATAAAAAAATTTATTGACTAAGACCCTTTAATAGACATAAACCAAGGAAAAATTATAATTAATACCTTTCTAGGATGTATATTCAAACAACTCAAAAGATAAACCCAAATTTCATCCTAAATCATCTAGATAAAACAAATGTAAAATTTCATACACAAAAAACGAAAATTCTTATAATTATAATTAAAACATTTCAAAATAATAATTTATTTTTCTTAAAACAAACCTTTCACATCATCCATAGAAATAAAATACAACTTAAAATACCATATTCTATAATAATTTACATTTAAAAACAAAAGTATGAGGGAGTAAACTACATTTAAATCATAAAGAAATTATAATTCAAACAAATATATGAATTTAACCTTTAAAAACCTTTTTGAATCCCATGATGAATTTTAGAATTAAAAAAACTAAAAATAACATAATAATCTCTAGACCTAAATATTAAAGACTTAAATTCCCATTTATAGTAATTATAAGTCCATAAATTTTCAATTTAGAATATATTTATAGGATTTAAAATAAATAATCCATTCCAATTATTTTTGAGTATTCCCATTTATTCATATTCCAAAACATCCCTTTAACATTTTGGTTCATGATCCCATTTTATAAATTTTTCAAATCCAAAGAGACCACATCTATATTGATCAAAATGAAATTTAAATTAAACCTAAAAGAATTATATATCAAAAATAACATAGTAAATTAAAACATTAATGTGCTAGTGGTTTTTCTTTATTTGGACACACAGTTTGACAGATTTTAGGCCATCCATGCTACTACGACAGTTTGTTTCTTAAGACTAAATGCACAATCAGTACATGATTTTATAATCCTTTTGAGAACAAAATGTGACTATGGTTTTACCCCAATTTTCACCAAAAAACATGATATTTCATGAAAAAACTCACAAAGGCCTAAAAAGATTAAAATATCCTTAATTCAAATCAAAAATAATCTAAAGGAGTCAAAAATAAATCTCGAAATCAATACTTAAATATCAACATTCATATGTATCATGGGATTCATTCTGAGTTGTGGAGATTAGGTACCCACCCATGAACTATCTATTGAGTACTAATGATCTTATCTCCCATTAGTTGAATATCCCAAATAACGATGGAACTTTAAGAATATAGGATCTCTCTATGACCTAGGATCTAATACCATTTTTATCATGAACCATCATGGGGCCTACCCAAATTCATCTACGAAAAGGCCAAAGGGTATCTCTCAATCCCTATAGGTGGGTGATATGTAATAGAGAATTATACTCATTCAATGGAAATAATTTCTACTGGAGAAATTGAATAAAACAATCAGTGTATTTTTGTTGATACTTCAGCATGATGAATACTTATATTAGAAACCCATTAAAATAAGATAAAATTTTCCAAATAGAATCAGAAATATAAATTAATATAAAAAATGATATAAAAACTATTATCAAAACATTTACAGGAAATATGAATTTTCATAAATCATTTAATGGAAAAAATAAAATTTAAATACCAAGATGATGATCACCATGTGACCCTTGGTAACTCTCCATACAACCTATTGGGAACCCGCTAAAATAGTGTTTTGGATAAAGAGTTTAGGAAGTTTAGATCTTCATAATGATATTTGAAACCTACAAGATCCACATGGTCTATATAAACTAATTGGTGTATATAGGGTGTGGTATAATATCCTAGTAGGGTTTCATCAATGGGTTAATGCATTATCTTTTACAAAATTCTCTAGATTTGATAGTTGGAAATACATTAATAAAAAATTAACATCCGTAAATTTGAGAAAAAAATCCAACTTTTACCTCTTTAAAATATCATTGTGAAATATAAGCAAGGCATGAATCCAAAGAAATAGTTTTCTCATATGAAATCCATTTTAAAAAGTGTACATTCTAAAAACCATTTCCAAAAAACAATTTTATTTATTACACATTTATAAATAAAAAAATCACCAAAAACAACCATTTCTGAACATGAATATTTTTATTCTTGAAAATAATATGAAATGATTCAACACTCACAAATAAATCATCAAATAAAAAAAATATCACTAAGTAGAAAACAAAATGACAGATAACCAAGCACAACCAATCCAGTTATATGACATGTCTTATATTTACTAAAAAGATTAAGTGTAATGGTATAATAGTCATGGGAATTATAGAGAAAGGAAAATGAAAGATAAAATCATACAATTTGAAATTTAAAACAAGCATCATGGGAAAATCATTGTAAGGAAATTATGCATATGGGAATCTAGAAATACTACATCACCCTAATAGTGTATTTTTATTCTATTCTACATCCATATCCAGAGGGGGAACAATATATACATCATTATTATCACCAGTGGTTGGGGATCCATTTCCCGTCTATGCTTTCATACCCAAGTACTTAAGTGTCTCCCTTACAGTCTATCTAAATCCAAAAATAGATATTCATTAAAAAACTTGATCAATTTATTAATAAAAAATCCATATTTCCACTTAAAAAAAGTTTAAAATCAATTTTCCACACCGATATTTAATATACTAATAAAAAAACATAAATCCTATGTAAATATAACATTAAATATAACTTAAAACGTTTTATATAAATTCTATTAGAAACATTTAAATAATAATAATAATAGTAAGAGAAATAAAAATAATAATGATAACAATAATAGTATTAATAATAACATCAATTTGTTTTTTTACAAAATACTATTCTGGCCTTATATTTGAAAATTGTATTTCCCTTTTTGATGTGGCAGTGTTTTTACACTTTTTGCCACATCCTTTTTATATTTTTATTGACTTTTTTATACCAAAATTATTGTTTTTAGTAAATATTTCGTAATTACTGTGTTGTTGTACTTTCTATGTAAAATAATCAATTTTTTTAAATAAGTTGTTTTTATTATTCATTTGTGTCTTTAAATAATTCTTATATTAATTTAGTCTTGGGAATTAGACCTTTATTTATTTATTCTTTTATTTTTATAATTTTTTCATTCTAGTTAGTTTATTAATCCATTAATTAAATTAATTAATTCTTTATTCTTTGAATTGTAAATAAATAACCCAGTTTAGTTTTTGGTCTTTGATAATTTAACTAGTTTTCACAATTTAATTTTATTCAATTAATAAGTTTATTATTTAAGTTAATGAATTCTTTAGTTTATTGGTTACTTAATTAGTTGATTAATTTAAGCAAGTATCATTAGTTTGTTTTAAATTCAGTTTGTTTATAATTTTTTAATAAATTAATTCATTTAAATAAATCACAATTAATTTTATTATTTGAGTTTGTTTTATTTATTTAGTTTTTAATTAAATTAAATTTGTTAATTGATTTTTAGTTTTATTTAAATTATTAATTTATTTAATTGTTCTTTTTAATTTGCAGGTACTCACGGTGGCACGTCACACCGTTTCCCTCACGGTGCCTCCGTTTCTTACCCACCATTTCCTCCTCACGATCTCACCGTGACACTCACGATGTCTCAACCACCGCCTTGCCACACGTACTGTCTCACCGGGAAAGTTCTGTCCCACATTCACCCTCACGGTGAGGCCGTGAGCAACAATCATGGTGCCATAGTACCCCCCCTCTTCACTATCTCACCGTTTCAGCACTCACTATGCCACCCGTTCCCCCACTCACCGCTTCATGCTAACGGTGTCACCCTGTCCACCATATCACTGTCTCACCGTTTCTTTCACACTCCTTCCACATCAAAACAATCACCGTTCCTCCTCACTGTCTCACCACACCCTCTCACCATTCCTTCTTCCATTCACACCATCTATGCAACAACACACCATCACAATAAATAAACCACATCAACAACTAATCAACCAAGAAGAAGAATACATAACAGATTTCAGAATCGAAAACCAAAATTACAGTAGAGAATAATCACAATTTGAGCATTTTCGGAAGGAATTCACACAAGAAAAATGGCATTGTTAAAGAATATGAAATCAAAACCCTCGCACCTTACCCTCTTCCTGAATTAGCATCTCTACCATTCATCCAACACTATCTGCCGCACCCTGCATAGTAGAACCGAGAGGCGACCCAATCTGAGGAAACCGGCACCATCCAATCTAGAGCTGCTGCTGCCTTCTTCCACAAGCTCACCCCCACGCCAGACTTGAACTCCCTTCCTACCTAGCTTTCCGGACCGAGTCTCGCTGCCTGATTTTATCCCTCAATCTCGGTTGAGATCTGTCTCTGAAACACTAAGTCAGAGTCCTCCAAGCCGAGAGCCGCCACGACCCTCCTGCCGCCGCATGCCTGCACGACTGTCGCTGGAGTCGCCGCTTGCCTGCTCCAAGCTTGAACATGCCTCTGCACGATGCTTCCCCCGAGCCGAGGCTCCCCTGCCTCCTTCATCGCCGCTGCGCCCCTGCTTCCATGCTGAAACCCGACTACCCCTTCTTCTTCTTCTTTTTCATTGTTTCTTTTATTTTGATTTATATAATGATGGTTACATATATAATAAAATATATAATATACATAAACCAATTCATATATATATTTATATCAATTACTTTTTTTTATAACAAGTAAATATTAGTAAATAAATATAATAATTATATTTACATATAGTGGTATTAATAATATTAAGTATTATATATATATTAAGTATGTTTATTAACTAATCTAAGCAATAATATTAATATATAGTTTTTTTCATTTTATTTGTTTAAATTATGTTCTTTTTTCTATTGTTTCATGCAGGGGGACTCACTCGTACTTGCGGGGATTAAAAGAAGTTGTTCATGGGAAATGTCGTGAGAATATTCACAGGTTTGTTGCAGGGGAATTGGGTACACTCACATGGTGTTCACTAGGGAGGTGGTGACGTGCACATGAAACCGTGCCACGTGGATCTGCTGCCTGTTAGTTTGGTTTTCTATTTTTCATCTCTAAAAAAATAAAAGGACTCCCAAAAGGTTAGCGATCCGGGGGGCGGGAGCCGAGAGCAGAGTACACGGGTGAGGGAACCATTCCACAACGGGAGGAGGAGACTCCATCCCCAATTCACCACCCATATCATCCACTTCTCACAGACATGGGTTGTCTTTGACCTGGATACGAGACCTTCACCTCCATTCTCCACCTCACCCTTGTTGCTCTGTTCTAGTTTTAATTTTAATCGTGTCTGTAAATACTTGTGTGTGTTTTTTTAATTGAATTGTGATGTTTGTTTCATTTGTTTTGTGCCGTTTATTCATCCTCGTTTCATGTCATGATCTGTAATCTCCAAAAATGGAGATCTAATTTCCACGGATGGATCCATTTTATGAAACCCAACGCAATATGGAGGTCCGCACATTAATGTGATCACGTTCTTTCAATCCGCCTTGGTAGATCACGAATGTGATTTAGATTTAGCGAGAGCGGGATCGTACATAGGACTATTTGCTACTCTCTCATATCATTTCTTCTCCCCTTCCTATCTTGATTTCTCAAACTAAGAATCAAGGTTGGTTGTGCGATGTGACAGTCTTTGTGGAATCATTCTGGATTATGAGAAATTCCTTCCATAAGGACTTTGGTCGGTGAATCACCTTGCAGTTCGGAGGAATTCTTGAGCATGGAAGAAATTCTATGTTTGAGTGTTTAATTTATAGGTGATATTGGTATGTGATCCAAGACATCGATCATGCACTGTGTGAATTTGAGAATTGTTGATTAATTTTATAAGCTGGTCTAGGATAGAGAGTAGAGGGTGCATTAACCTGGGTCCAAGCTTGTTCACATTGACTATTGTCTTGTCCTGGTGTCATCTATCTGTCGTGTGTTGTGTTTGTCTGCTGTCTTTTCTTGTTTCATGTAGAGTGTCCTATGTCTAGGTTTCTTCACTTTTCCATCACCGTTTCCCTCTCCTCTGTTCTCTTCAGCACTGATTAGTGTTTCCGTAGGAGTGTGTTTTCATGTTTTCAATGTATTTAAAAATACTAAATGATTTTCGAAATAGACCACTTAGGATCTCGACACTGCTTCCTTGATAGCGACCCTGAGGTTAGTCACTGTGATATATCTTGGGTCTTTATAAATGTAAGCTTGACTGTCCTCACGACAAGGACGGACATCAAATTTTGGCGTCGTTGCCAGGGAAGCAACAAGTATCTCATTGGGTTTTCCAATTTTTATTTTATTTTAAAACAAAAAATACATAAAAAACACACACACACACAATGATGAACTCTAACGAATCTGATATAGTGTCACTGTTTGACCTGATTCAATAGCTTGAGGAGGCTGTTGCTATGTTCCAATGTTGGATGCATGAAAGACAGCATCTGGACCTTACTAATGAGGAGACAGCTTATTCTAATGAGATCATGAAGTTAATGTGACAAGCCATGGATAAGGTCAAGGGATACCAAGAAGACAGTGCAATACCACCACCTCCCATTGAATCCCAACATTCTGGAAAACAATCGAGAAGGAAAGAGAAAAGAAATAAAAGAAATAAAAAGTTGTAGTTTCCCAACTTTGATATGGATTCGTTCCTGGAGTAAAAGCTAGAAATTCCAGAACCAATTTCTGAGGATGTTTTCAAGGGCTGGCAGGAGACAGAACTGTCAATGATTCATGATGCTGGACAATTCTTTGATGATCATTCTTTCCCCGATTTCCATTCTATTGATTTTTCTTGCTATTACTATTCTAATGATTTTCAATGCTTCAACAGGTGGAGCCAGCACATGACATTATATCGTTCTCCTTAGAAGACTCGCAAGTGAGGTGGTGTGTTTTGAAGAGAGGTTGGAGGAGGTTGACTACCTTGCTCTTGCCTCAGCCCCACTCTCAGGATCATTGTTCCATCATAAGGAGGAACAAACATCACTGATAAAGGGAGTTGACAATTTTATGGAAGTAACTGTATTTTTATTCAACTTGGATTACATCGAAGATGATCTTAATTTTGTTGCTCCCTATGCAGGTATTGAAGATGCAATACACCTTTGTGATTTCCTGGGGAGTGAGGAAGTTGAGGTTGAATCTGCTGAAGAGTTAATGGAATTCCAATTCTGGAAGACACATCCAGTTTGGGAGTTACTTTTGAAGATGATTTTTTGGATTTGTGCACTAGAACAGAAGTGGATGATGACACATATTTTCTTGTTACAGAATAATTTGTTTTTTGGATTGAACCGGAGGATAAGTCACATCCAAGATATTCATTTCTACAACTTGTGCACACTCAAACTCAAGAAGAAGAATTAGGCAAGTACCCCTACATTCTGTATTCCCCTCCATCACACAATATGAGGCACTTCACTACCCAGGAGGGGAATTTGGTTGAAGCAGCAAAAGGGGTACTCCAAATATGGAAAGTGACTGAAGTTGGAAGGAATAACAGCTGGTGGTTCTTAAGCAAGAAGTTAAATCCCCCATCCGACTGGGGTTGATCCAAGGACTGTCCAGCTGTAGACAGTCGAACTACAGCACCCCCTGGGGGGTTATCCCAGGATTATCCCTTTTCATTTCTTGCTTTAGTTTCTTTTTTGCATGTTGTTTTTAATTTTAGTGTTGTTTTCTTAGGACAGTAAATAGGCAGTAGATTCCACATAGCTATCGTTCAAGTCCCAGAGGAATAGTGCACTAAAGATCATGGATAAAACTCCCTAACTCATACTCTATGGTTTCTTTTTTATTTGAACTTAAAATATTTAAGTTTAATGTTAAAATGTTTCATCATGTAGGTGCCAACTTGGAGCAACCAGAGTTCATGCACATGGAAATTAAAGGGAGACATTTGTAAATATGAGAAGATTCCAGTCAGGGAAGTATAATTTTAATTATACATGTTGTTTCAAGCTGCTCATTAATTTTGTATGCTGCTGTGAACTAAGTGTGGGAGTCATCCCACTGATTTATGAAACTCTTGGACTGTGATTTATGCTTGGGTATTTGCTGCTAGTATCTAGAGAATTGAAAAAGTATTTTTGAGATGATTTGCTGAAACATGCTTTCACCCACTGCTTTCAATTTCATTATGTTGCTACTGCACATCACTATTAATCATGCTACCATTTGATGTAAATTGATAAAATCTTTTGTCTGCTCACACTGATTTAAAGCATAAACATTTTCGGAACAGAAATTCACTTGGTTACTGGTGATGGTTGTTGGGGTTGGGATTTTCTATCTTTCTTTTGTTTTTGTTTTTATTTTCCTTCAATTTTTGTGTGGTAAATAAATTTTTTTTAACATCATTTATACCCCTCCATTTACTTTTTCAGCTGAAATGTCCATCTGTTTTGAACTTTAACTGTCTCCCACCCTGAGATTCAACATTGGGGACAATGTTGGGTTTTAAGTGTTGGGGAGAGGGGTCATTCTAGTGTCATGTCGAATTCCCCCTTCTTGAACCTGAATTTGTTTAAAAACATGGTCAATTTTTTTCAAAAAAATGGTTCAAAATTCCTTCAAAAAAAATCAGAATTCCTTCATCACATGATGGTCATTAGAGGTTTAATGGTACTTCAATTATGTTCCGTTTAGTGGATAACTGTTTGCTGGTTTTTGAAAGTGTCACTTAGTCAGAAACTGTTAAGTATGAATGATTGCTGAGTGAAATTGTTCACTATCTCTATGAACCTGTCTGTTTAGGAACTGAGGATAGGAGTATGACATGGTAGGTTTTGTGGAGTAAGGATCATGACTTGGAGTAACTTGATGGTCTCATTGGAACCCAGGGAACTCACATTTTTATTAAAATAATATCCAATCACTTTAGGAAGTCAACTTGATTGATTATTAATTTAGTCCTTTGTAACTGGAGTAAAATGGAAAAATGGGATCCCACGGTGAGTATCTGAGATAAGGTTCACTTTGTGTGTTTCTATGAATATATAAAGCCAATTTCAATTTTAATAAGTGCTATGCACAGTGCTCTGGACAAGAAATACGGCTGGGAAAAAGTGAAATAAAGTGCCCTTGTCAAAAATGAACTCATTAAGGTGAGGGGAATTTTGAACCCAAATGAAGAAGGGAGAAATTGACTTGGTTAATATTCATTTGAGTTGAATCAATAAAGTGATCAATTTAATGGAATTTAATTCGTGGAACCTGGGGGAAGGTGAGAATAGAAGGTTCCCTTGGTTAAGTTTTGAGTTCCACTTCTTCTAACCTGTCATCACTCCTTAATCAGTACATGAATTGGATGATGAAGTAGGGTAGTTAATGAAAACACATAGGAGGCATGACATACTTGACAGTATATGAATTTTTGAGGCTTTTGACTTCCAGTGAGTTTTTGAAGCTAGACATGACAACATTTTTAAACACCTTTGAAAAACCTGACTCATTGTTTGGTTCTGCTCCTCTGGATATTAAAGTTCAATAATGCACTTTTTGAGTTGAAATTCAAAATTCATATTTCTGTTTTAATGTCAAAAGCATGTACTTGTTTGAGGACAAACAAGGCATTAAGTGTGGGGGAATTTGATGTGGCAGTATTTTTACACTCTTTGCCACATCCTTTTTATATTTTTATTGACTTTTTTATACCAAAATTATTGTTTTTAGTAAATATTTGGTAATTACTGTGTTGTTGTACTTGCTGTGTAAAATAATCATTTTTTGTTTAAATAAGTTGTTTTTATTATTCATTTGTGTCTTTTTAAATAATTCTTATATTAATTTAGTCTTGGGAATTAGACCTTTATTTATTTATTCTTTTATTTTTATAATTTTTCATTCTAGTTAGTTTATTAATCCATTAATTAAATTAATTAATTCTTTATTATTTAAATTGTAAATAAATAAATCAGTTTAGTTTTTGGTCTTTAATAATTTAAATAGTTTTAACAATTTAATTTTGTTCAATTAATAAGTTTATTCTTTAAGTTAATGAATTATTTAGTTTATTGGTTACTTAATTGGTTGATTAATTTAAGAAAGTATTATTAGTTTGTTTTAAATTAAGTTTGTTTATAGTTTTTTAATAAATTAATTATTTTAAATAAATCACAATTAATTTTATTATTTGAGTTTGTTTTATTTATTTAGTTTTTAATTCAATTTAATTTTTTAATTGATTTTTAGTTTTATTTAAATTATTAATTTATTTAATTGTTCCTTTTAATTTGAAAGTACTCACGGTGGCACGTCACACCGTTTCCCTCACAGTGCCTCCATTTCTTACCCACTGTTTCCTCCCCACGGTCTCACCGTGACACTCACGGTGTCTCAACCACTGCCTTTCCACACGTACTGTCTCACCGAGAAAGTACTGTCCCACATTCACCCTCACGGTGAGACCGTGAGCAACACTCACGGTGCCACAGTACCCCCCCTCTTCACTGTCTCACCGTTTCAGCACTCACTGTGCCACCGGTTCCCCCACTCACTGCTTCATGCTAACGGTGTCACCCTATCCACCATATCACTGTCTCACCATTTCTTTCACAATCCTTCCACAGCAAAACAATCACCGTTACTCTTCACTGTCTCACCACACCCTATCACCGTTCCTTCTTTCATTCACACCATCCATGTAGCAACCCAACATCACAATAAATAGACCACAACAACAACTAATCAACCAAGCAGAAGAATAAATATCAGATTTCAGAATCGAAAACCAAAATTACAGTAGAGAATAATCACAATTTGAGCATTTTCAGAAGGAATTCGCACAAGAAAAATGACATTGTTAAAGAATATGAAATCAAAACCCTCGCACCTTACCCTCTTCCCGAATCAGCATCTCTACCATTCATCCACCACTATCCGCCGCACCCTGCATAGTAGAACCGAGAGGCGACCCAATATGAAGAAACCAGCGCCATCCAAACCTGAGCCACTACTGCCTTCTTCCATAAGATCACCACCACGCCAGATTTGAACTCCCTTCCTGCCTAGATTGCCGGACCGAGTCTCACTGCCTGATTTTATCCCTCAATCTCGGTTGAGATCTGTCTCTGAAACCCTAAGTCAGAGTCCTCCAAGCCGAGATCCGCCACGACCCTCCTTCCGCCGCATGCCCTCACGACTGTCGCTGGAGTCGCCGCTTGCCTGCTCCGAGTTTGAACATGCCTTTGCACGATGCTTCCCCCGAGCCGAGGCTCCCTTGCCTCCTTCATCGCCGCCACGCCCCTGCTTCCACGCTGAAACCCGACTACCCCTTCTTCTTCTTATTTTTCATTGTTTCTTTTATTTTGAT
This sequence comes from Viscum album, assembly GCA_963277665.1. Classification (NCBI taxonomy): domain Eukaryota; kingdom Viridiplantae; phylum Streptophyta; class Magnoliopsida; order Santalales; family Viscaceae; genus Viscum; species Viscum album. The sequence continues at coordinate 947,035,034 of OY728163.1, forward strand.
TTATATAATGATGGTTACATATATAATAAAATATATAATATACATAAACCAATTCATATATATATTTATATCAATTACTTTTGTTTTATAACAAGTAAATATTAATAAATAAATATAATAATTATATTTACATATAGTGGTATTAATAATATTAAGTATTATATATATATATATATTAAGTATGTTTATTAACTAATATAATCAATAATATTAATATATAGTTTTTTTTATTTTATTTGTTTAACTTGTGTTCTTTTTTCTGTTGTTCTATATAGGGGGAGTCACTCGTACTTGCGGGGATTAAAAGAAGTTGTTCGTGGGAAATGTCGTGAGAGTATTCACGGGTTTGTTTTGGGGGAATTGGGTACACTCACATAGTGTTCACTCGGGAGCTGGTGACGTGCACATGAAACCGCGCCACATGGATCTACTGCCGATTTGTTTGGTTTTCTATTTTTCGTCTCAAAAAAATAAGAGGACTCCCAAAAGGTCAGCGAGCCGGGGGGCGGGAGCCAAGAGCAGAGTACCCAGGGGAAGGCACCATTCCACAATGGGAGGAGGAGACTCCACTCCCAATTCACCACCCATATCATCCACTTCTCACAGACAGGGGTCGTCTTTGACCTGGAGACGAGACCTGCTCCTCCATTCTCCACCTCACCCTCGTTGCTCTGTTCTAGTTTTAATTTTAATCATGTTTGTAAATACTTGTGTGTGTGTTTTATTAATTGAATTTTGATGTTTGTTTCATTTGTTTTGTGCCGTTTATTCATCCTCGTTTCGTGTCATGATCTATAATCTCTAGAAATAGAGATCTAATTTGCACAGCAGGATCCATTTTATGAAACCCAAAGCAATCTGGAGGTCCGCACATTAATGCGATCACGTTCTTTCTATCCGCCTTGGTAGATCGTGACTGTGATTTAGATTTAGAGAGAGTGAGATCTTATATAGGACGATTTGCTACTCTCTCATCTCATTTATTCTCCCCTTCCTGTCTTGATTTCTCAAATTGAGAATCAAGGTTGGTTGTGCGATGTGACGATCTTAGTGGAATCATTCTGGATTATGAGAAATTCTTTCCTTAATGACTTTTCTGGGTGAATCACCTTGCAGTTCGGAGGAATGCTTGAGCATGGAAGAAATTCTATGTTTGAGTGTTTAATTTATAGGCGAGATTGGTATGTGATCCGAGACATCGATCATGAACTGTGCGAATTTGAGAATTTTTGATTAATTTCGTAAGCTGATCTAGGATAGAGAGTAGAGGGTGCATTAAACTGGGTCCAGCCTTGTTCACTCTGACTATTGTCTTGTCCTGGTGTCATCTGTCTGTCTTGTGTTGTGTTTGTCTACTATCTTTTCTTGTTTCATGTAAAGTGTCCTGTGTCTGGGTTTTTTCTCTTTTCCATCACCGTTTCCCTCTCCTCTGTGCTCTTCAGCACTGATTAGTGTTTCCGTATGAGTGTGTTTTTATGTTTTCAAAGTATTTAAAAATACAAAAATATTTTCGGAACAGACCACTTAGGCTCTCGACACTGCTTCCTTGAGAGCGACCCCGAGGTTAGTCACTATGCTATATCTTGGGTCTTTATAAATGTAAGCTTGACCGTCCTCATGACAAAGACACACATCACTTTAAAAAACAAATAGAAATTCATTTTGAAAATATAATTCCAATACTATATTTACTTTCAAAACATTTCCTTCATCATTAAACATGTATACCTTTATATATATATATATATTTATAAATATACCAATGAAATTTTTTACAAATTATCATGAGAATATGTATATATATACATGAATATGTATGTGTATAATCACCATCCATAGTGTGAAATATTCATACCTCAGTCATAATTGAGTAATGCAAGAACTAAACAAGTAAACATAATAAAATTACTCAAATAAGGAAATAAAAAAAATTAAACCTTTTAAAAACTACAACTACACATACATGTAACAACCTGAGAGTTTTTGACATATTTATTTTAAATTAAAATTAAAATTTTGAATATTTTTAATTGCATGCGACCCTATGTTTTAATAAAACTGTGATATATTATTGATATAGTTATTTAAACGTGAATTTTATAACCTAAACATTAAACTTAGTGATACAAATAGTAAAAAATAATTTTTAAATATTAAATATAATTGTTTTATATAAATCAAACATATTTATATATAAAGTACCTAATTTTCAATAAAGTCTTCATATATTTCAAGAATATTATTTTCTAAAAAATTATTTTTAATTTCTTTCTATGAAAGTTCATAAAATTAATTTTTCACACTTTTAGAAAATTTATTTGATAAAATAATATTAGTTTTTGATATTATCATGTCAAAATTAGTTCAGGGTTATTTTGTTTATTTTTCTATAATGTTTCATTTTTTGATTAATAGTAAAAAATACTGTTTTTTAATTGAAAACTATCTTAGATTTAATTTATTTAAATTGTTAAATTATATTTTAAATTGGTATTAAAGTGAAATTAGTTCAATTATATATCCTATGATAAAATTTAATTAATTTTAATCAATTTTATATTTAATTTTTATATATAAACTTTGTAAACTTTTGAACATTTTCTCTTTCAATAACCCGCTTTCTTATCAGACCTTTGGGATTAATATTAAATTAAAATATGTGATATATGTGAATAGAATTTTAAAAAATGGATTCCAAATTTTGAATTACAGTAATTTATATTATCTAATAATGTTTACTTAAATTTTTACCAAAATTATTTGTGAAAATATATAAAAATTAATTACCATGAATAAGGGTAAAATAGGGTTTTGCAAGTTACATGTGCTTTTTTTAAAATTAACGTTCCACACAAAAATTATTTTTTATTTAATAAATTGGATTTCATATTTATAATAATTAGTTATTAATTATCTAAGAAACCTTATTTTAATTTTATTCTTAATGGATAAATTATGTAGGTAAATAAAAATATACAACTTGTCATGTAAAAAACTGAAAGGGTAAAATTGAGTAAACTTAATGAATAATGAATAAAAGGAAACAAAATATATTTGTTTTGTATATTTTATGTGTGTATCAGAAACATAATTCATAATATCTATTATTTATATATTTTGGATGCACATGAGGTAAGATTTACCTCCCAATAGTTAATACTTTTGGGTATTTACAAAAATATAACCCTCCTCAATTATAGAAGGGTACCTACTACCATAAAATATTCAAAAAAACCAATTCCATTTGGATAAAAAACAAGAAAAAAAGTCAATTATAAATATCACTATTCTTATCATATAAGAATTATTTTGGAAAGAAGTCCATCCAATGAAGGCTTTTAGTGAAAACCTAAGGAGGAAACCTGAAAAATAGGTAACTTTCATTAACAAGGGTTTTTTGTTTTATTTATTCCCCCACCACCATAAATTATTATTATACCATTATGATATAATATCTGTATTATATTAGAGATAGTAATATTTTTTATATTAAGGTAATTTTCTACAACCATCTCCACTTCTAATAAATGGTTTACTAAATAATCGTTCGTGTGTACAGCGAACTACCACCTCGCAAACTGATGTCATTCATTTTTCCAATACCACCTCGCACGGTTCAACATAATAATGGATTTTTTATTTATATATGATAATTTTGATATTAATATACTTCTATAATTATTATATCACATTTATATTATTTATTTCCATTTTCTAAGAAAATGGCAACATCGCTCGTGTGTACGAAGGACCACCACCTCACGGAATGATTAGATTCATTCATGTTTTTCATAGAAGGTAATATGGATGTATTAAATGAAAATATGTGATATATATTACTTAAAAATTATTATATAATTATAATATACGATTTACCTTTATTTTATTCAATTTGAAAAAATGGAAACATAGTTCATGCATACGTACGTTATACCGTCTCCATGAATGGTGAATTTAATTTGTTTATCTCTAAATATTATGGATTACTATAAAAAAATATAATAAATATATATGATATTTATATAATGTTTAAAATTATTTATTTTATTAAACCATTACTGAGGTAATAGAACCAAAAATAATTATAAAAAACAAAGCTGAAAAAATCAATTATTTCCCAAAACATGAATTTATAATGGAATTGTTAATAAAAGGATAATAAAAGGTCAAAATAATACAATATATGATATGATATATATATATATATTAATATGATTTTGTAATAGTTTTATAATAATCTAATATTTATTATATATGAGGTTTGAATGTGTACAATGGAATTCGAGACATACGGTAAAGGATTTCTAGTCCCTCTTTTATTTTTGGAAGACATAAGAAAAATCACCCCTTATTTTTTTGTGGTGTATATACTTCCCATTTAAAATGTTGTATAATTATTATACTCATTATTAATATATTAAAAGTTTTATTTGATGTTATTAATTATTGAGACTTATGATTCCAAGGATTACTAATGTATTAAGGTATTTCCATCTCATATTTATTTCCTATAAGAAAAATTACATAATCACCATGTGGTTCTTTTATGTGGTGTATATACTGACCATGAATTTATTTTATTATTATTATCTTTGAAATTATGGGTATTTAGATATCAATTTTAGGATCTCTCATTCTTGGGTTTTACGATTCAAAAGATAACAAATCGATAAACAATTTTTATCTTAGTTTTCCTTCTTTGGGACATAAGTATTGTTATGTACATACATTATTATATGAGGTGTATATACTTAACCTTTGAGGTATTATAACATTAATATCATTATTTTTAATATATTTTATGTTTCAATTAATTTTATTTTTTCATGGGTCTTACGATTGATCTTTACAATAGTGGTATGAGTTTTACATTACAATGTCATAATTTATTGGGATTGTTTGTTATTATGCTTCCAATGTTTAAATATTATGATCTAGAACACAAGAAAATAATTATTTTTTAATCCTCTAGTTATTCATGATATTTTCCTATAATAATACAATTTTCACTCTTTAGTATTTAAAATAATTGAGAAAATAAATTCAAAAAAATATGAAATTATTTTTATCTTCGGTCCGAAATTTGTTTTCCAGCAAAAAAAATATTCAAAAATTGTATTATTATTCTACATTGATTTTTTAAAAGAAATTTTTACACATGTTTTATTTTTTTTTATAAAATATTATGAGGTTAATATTCATGTCATTTTCCAAACAACGCCTATTTTCATTTTACCAAAAAATGTAAAAGGAATATTTTTTTTAATGTGTATGGAATGAATGAAACATTCCATCCTCATCACCATTATTTATTTTAATGCATACATTATAAGTTTTCAATAATATTTCAATTTAAAAATATTTCCAAAATGTTTTATGTTTTAGAAAGTATTTTTTAAACCCAAGAGTATATTTTCCTCACGAAATGTTTTAAATGATATTTTAACGATTCCTTTATAGGTTAACAATGTTATTTTAAAATAAAAGCATTTTAAAAATGTGTATGATTTAAAAAATAAATTTTCATTTTTTTTGTTTCCATTACGAAATATTCCCAGTGATATTTCAAAATAATTCTATATATAACATGATATATTTTTAGGTTACTCATGATTTACTAGGGATATGATCCAAGGATACCATGCCTATTATTTCTCTAAATGGTTTATGTTTATAATGAAATGATTTTTATGAAACCAATTTCTCATCCATGGGTTATACCATGATAAAAATCCCATAAAAACACACTTATTTTCATGGTTTATTTTATGATAAATGATGAATGGACTATGAAATCTATATATTTTCCACTTGCTATGAAATGTTTTTTATGAAACCCATTTCATTTCCTGGGTTATTATATGTTTAATGTTTCTTGATCTTTTGGAAAACACATGTATGATTTTTATTATGTGATGGGTGGGACCTATATCTACCTTTAATAAATTTTGTAAAGATGGATAACTCGTGAGGTAATATGTTTTGTGTGAACCTGATTACATGTTTACAATGATATTCATGAACCAGATTACATGTTCACAATGTTATATGTGAACCTGATTACATGTTCACAATGATATGCATGAACATGATTACATGTCTACAGTGTTATGCATGGAGATAACTTTCTAGAGACCCAAGCTTAACGTACATGGAAATTACATTACTTTTGATGAATAATTAATACCTGAAAAAAAAACATATTCCCAAAGATCATATTATTTTAGTGTCTTTGGAAACTTGGAATAAAAACATCTAACTTATTGAAAGATCTTTAACATTTCCATAAAGTTATCCCCATTTTTTTCAACCTAAACCTTTCTTTATATCCTAGGGAAAATAAAAAATAAAAAGGGTGAGATCAGATTATTAGTAAGGGTAAAAATAGGGAACATAAAACAAACCATAAATATTTGAATATAAAAACATGAACATAAAGTTTAAACATCAAATTTGTGAGTCCTGAAATAAATCTTAGCAGCACGTAAGGTGTTGATCATAAAGGAAAATTAACCATGACAAAATAGCATTGGTATAAATAATGGAACTGTGGAAAAAAGTTAAGCACATAATATTATTTCTATAGTAACCAAGGCATTGCTTCCAAGAATATCACAGTGGAAAAAGTCCACTACTGAATTGGGTTTACTTTTCATTCCAACCATGTATTACTAAACCGAATTTACTTGTCGTTCCAGCCCTGTATTAATGAAAAAGATTTAATTTCTGTTCCATTCATGTCTATCTCATGAGATATAAATCTTTATTCATTGCATTGGAGTGAGATATATGTCCCACCCATCTCGTAATGAAATCATTCTTACATGTTCCAAAAAAAACATAAATCATTCAGCATAGCATAACCTATGAAATAAAATGATATTCTTAAACATCATGCCATTATAAAATAATCCATATTAGATAAATGGACTTCATAAAAAATAGTTCCATCATAAAAATAATCAAATAAAATTAATAATAGGGATAGAAACATAACTCTATTCCTTCTTAGATGGAAAATAATTTTGATAAAATATTTTAACTTAATTCCTGAGGAAAATATCCTTTCTTCTTTTAAAAAAGTTTTATTTTCCCAAAATGCTCTGAAATTTTAAAAGAAAAGAATTTAGTTGAAAATAAACATGAAATATTTTAGAGTAATCTTCATGGAAATAAGGTGTCAATAAGATTTAAAAACCCGTTCATTCCGTATAAGTTAAAAAAACATTCTCCTCATACTTTTATCGAAAAATTCAAAAAGTACTTCGAATGATAAACAAAAAAAATACCTTCTATACCATGTAGTAAAAGTCAAAAATGGGAAAAAATGACTTTAAAAATACATAGAATAATAATAAAAATTTTATGAAAAAACAAAAATTTAGAAAAAAATTGACATGGATGATAAATATATCCCCAGTAAATACTTATGTATAAAAAATCTCGGATAAAAATGAGATTGCAAAATTATCCCTTACCTTAGGTCTGAATTCTTTTGTATGTGTCCGAAACTCCTGTATAGTGGTTTTAAAAATATTATTAACTTGTAACAGAACCATAATAATATTTATGATATCATATATGATTCACTTAAAAATTTATATTACCCGTTCATTTATCAATTCCATTATAAAGAAATGTTTTAGGTAATAATCGTTTTATTTATCGTACCTGTTTAGACTAGTAATTATTGATATTATTAAATAGATCATGATTTAATTACTTAAAGAATGTAAAAAATGATTTATATATCATATATATTCAGTATATAAATATATATAATAGATAGATAAATGGAATGGAATACACCATTCATGGAGACGATAGGCCATACGTACGCATGAACACTGTTTTCATTTCCATCATAAATTTAATAGAAGTAAGTAAATGAAACACACACACACAGAGACACATATTCACATAAATATAGTTTCATTATTATGTCATATATTTAATGATTATTTATTATATATACTTTATAATAATTCTTGAATGGTTAACATTGATAATGAATCTCATCGTGTTGTGGAGACGGTAAGCCGTACGTACAGAAGAGCAATAATATCATTCCCATAATTGATGAATGGTATTTAAGTGGATGGTGTATAATATCTCAAAATTATTATCATGTTATAATAATCATATGAAATAATTATTTCCACTATTATACCCATCCAAGTATGGTGGTGGTGAAAAACAGATTACACCACGGCGTGAAGACAGTAATTTGTACGTACACACCCGCAATGATTTTGTTTTTCGTAGGATAGATAAAAGGTGAAATAGGGTTGTTTCATATTTATAATAACAGATTATTATATGAGTGATACTGATGTTATTATTTTATAATTAAACAACTAAAGAAGAGGAAGTATAAGAAGAAATAAATTTGAATGAATCGGTAGAAAAGATTACCTCTTCCTCGACGTGCTTCCTTTAAAATTCCTTTTAAAGAACTATAATTGGTATTTTGGGAAGAGAAAAACCTATAGAATGTAACTAGGGAAGTTTATAAGAGAAATGGGTAGGGTTTTTCGGATATTGAAGGCTCAAAATGGAGTTAAGAGGAGATAGAGGAAGTACCCTTTTATAAGAGAGGAGAGGGGCACTTTAGGAAACTCTCAAAAATATTAATTTATAATAAAATAAAACCCTACACAAAACCTTAAAATTGTACCAAATTCAAATTTTAGAAGAGATAGGATTTTAATCTCATCAACCAATAAATTTTGGATAACTTATTTTGTCAATTTAAACCTTATCCATTTTATTAACACGTAGTTATTCTATTAATTTTTAATTTTGGTAATAACATTCAAAATATTTAATGGTAATTAATATTTACACATGTGGTGTTAATTGAACATAAATCGGTATTTTATAAAATTTTAGACCTTCTAATTATCACTTTGTAATTTTTAAATATTTTTATGATTTTTAAATAATTTAATAAAATGTTAGGTTTGTAAGATGTCAATAGTGTCAATTTTGACACTATTCATTTATTAGACTTTAAATAAAATTCAAATAGAATATAAATTGAAACCAAAATATTAAATACACTCCTAATATTTCATATACACATATAAAATTTGTTTATAACTTAAATTAGTTCATATTATATTGCTTTTAATATTTTTAAAACCATTTATTTGATATTTCTATTAATAAAATAATTTTTTACATCACTATTATGTAATCATTAATGATAAATAATTAATATCTAAAAAGTCTAAATCAAATCACATAATGTAGATAATTTAGTTATATTTCCAGTGAAAATTTAATTTCTAAGTTTTATGAAGTTTATCACTCAATTAAAATTATTACACTTATATGATATAAGAGAGTGAAATGTTGTCACTTTCTTTTCTTTTAATAATAATTACATCCTTTTCATGGAAAAAAGTCCATGAAATGAATCTATTACAACCCTTATGTTATATGGGTCAACCTTTATTCATCAAATATAATTTTTACAGGTTTTAGGGTAATTTTATAATATTATGTTTACCCTTAATTACCCAATTGACCTTTAACTACGATAATAAAAATAATTTCCAAAGTTTCTATTCATAAGGAAAAAAATAAAAGTAACCCATTAACATAATTTGGACCTAATAATTCAAAATATGGAATCCATTTTTCAAAATTCAAAACATAGAAGTTGCAGTAATTAATTTAAAATTAATCATATTGTCGAAAAAAAACAGGCTTTTGTTTAAAACATTACAAAAGATTGAAATATTTCTACATATGAATTCAATGTAAAATTAATTAAAATGACTTAAATTGTCTTAAAATATAAAAATATATTCTATTTATACTTTAAAACAATTAAATAATACATTTTAACCATATAAATTAGTTCGATGAAAAAAGTTGGTTTCAATTAAAATTTAGCGTATTTTCACTATTCTTCAAAATATGAAAGTTATCAGAAAAATATCAAAAATTTATCCAAAGTAAATTTTTATGTCCCACTTACAAATAATAAGTTTATCTTCTCAAATATAACTTAATAAGGTGTCAAAAACTAGATTTAAAATGGGTGTGCCATCGAAAGGCTGTAAAACTACATTTTTATGAAAAATACTTCTTTTTTCTGAAAAATTGATTTTGTTCTCATATAATAGGTAAGATTATTACTAATGTTATATAAAATTAAATATTTGGTCAATAATATAATTAATGGATATTTTATATATTATTTTAATAATATATCGTTGTTTAGTGAAACTCAGTATTGCGTACGATGCATGTTATCAGGGAAGGTTGATCTTGTGTGTAACACAAGCCATGACAGTGTTGTGTATAACATAATCCAAACTTAGTTCATTTATACATTGAAAAAAATATACTCAGTGTTGTCTGAAATGAATTCTATCAAAAGAACTTGAAATTGTGTGCAACACAAGCAAAGAATAGTGTTGCGTATACTTCAAGCTAATACGATGTTGCATATAACGGAAGATAGTCTTGGAGTAGTGTACAATAAAAAACATAAAAGAAATTAAAAAGAATATATCTCATAAAATCTCAGGGTGTTACATTCTAACCCCATTATAATGAATTTTTCCCTCGAAATTCTTCAGGGTTATAAATGGTATACTACTTGAATGTTTCATTCAGGGAAACCCACATCGTAAAAAGGAATACTAAAACTTCATTTTAAAAAGGAAAGATAGAAACATAACAGTTTCCCAAATTTACTCATCACTAGGTTTCCATATTATAGAACATAGGTGAGAAGTGAAAACATGGATATGGAAGAGAAATCTTACCATCAAGTTCTGATAGATAGTGATAGAGAATAAGGTTTGGATAAAGTTAACAACTAGAAAGCCCAAAAATATGCAATGATTGAAGGGACCATCTGATTAATCAGATAATGAGGTACTAGGATAACATTTTTGGTTTTCAATATTCTTTACCTATAGTTGAATAATTTTTCATGAGAATAAATACTTACTTGATTTTTGTACAATCTCACCGTTGTTCGTGCCTTGAACAATTTCCACTTCATCTCTTATTTAATAAAATGAAGTCAAATTTTTCATTATTAAATTTTTAGGAGATCATGCGATAGAATGATAGGTCATCCAATCTATCTCTATCATAAAAAGTTTAGCACAAGTTATTAAATAAACATAAGTTTATCTATGGTGAGATTAATTGTATATGGTTTAAAAAATGGACTTATACTTCATCTATCATAACACTTAATAAATTAAAGTTAATTTCTACTAACCATGGACTTCCTGTAGGCAAGTGGTAGGCGATAAAGGCCTACCACACTTTATTTGTGGGTTCGATTCCCATAGCCTTGTCCGATGTGATGGGTTATCACCTGTCCTACGAGTTGTCTTTTTACTAAAACTATACTACTATAACATTATAGAAATAATATAAAAAGATGTTATAGGCTGAAACAATACTCTTTGATGTTCAACATAATCCATTACAGACTTTAGGCTTATCCAAAATACTTCTGTCAAATCTCACAGTATAGAGAAAAAAATTACCAGAAATGGAATATAACAAGCATGAGAATACCATTATTTATCCCCCATATATCATATGATATATCTTGTTGGTCACATTGCAAAAAATTGAATGAATTCATCATGAATTATCTTGAGTCATGGTAATAACCTTAATTACCATATATACTTATTGAAAACATGTATGTTTCCTTATTAAAAAACTTATTGGATACATTCCTTAAGTCTTGAAATGTTGTATACTTCATCTGTGACAACATAACCCACATTTCAACAAAACCTTAATCAGTTCCAAGGTAACCAATATCGTCCAACATATCTTTAAAAAAATATAATTATCTCAACATCATGCTCATATTAAGGGTTATCCTTTCCTTAATCATGTGTTTCTTAGGAATATCAACTTTTCATTAAATAACTTTTCTTATCCATTATTACTATTCAAAATATTCTTGAAAATAATTAGCAAAAAATAAAAATAAAAATAAACATATAACTCTTACATAATTCACAATTCATCATTCATGGATTCAAATACATAAATAATTCAATATTCTACTTTAATGATTGGCATGGAATAATACTTTTCTTGTCTTAGAAGTAGATCCTTATGTCTAGGCATTGAGTTAGGTAATGCCCATGTTTTCCATAGATGAGACATTGAACTCTATAACAATTCGTCACTCTATGACCCTTTTTCCCACAGATATATCATCTTCCCCTCCATTTGAGGTATTTCTCAAGGTTCTTCTTCCCTTCTTCTTAATATGTAGGAATATTAATCTTATTTCGTCTATGTTCCACACTATGGAAGCATGCATTAAAGTCCATTTTCCTCTTATTCGATGACTTAGGAATACCACTAAAGTTCACCTTGTTGATCATATACCATGATGACTGATTCAACATAATCACAATATCATTCACTCTAGTCATTACAAAATTTCTTTGATCATAGTCACCAATTTATTCATCAGATTCAATGTTTACCCAATTCCGTTTGGTTCCCTCCATTGACTAAAACACAAAAAGAATAGTGTGAGAGGAAAAAATCATTCTAAGGAAACAACATAATCAAGGGTGAGTAATTTCAATATCTAGCATCTTAGGTTTAATTCTAGATTATTCCTGATCATTACCAAAATTTTAGACTGTATCCTATACTTATACTTAACCTTATGGACATCCCTTGACATACCTTAGAAATATCTCTAGGGATCTCACTAAAGTTTTCACATTCTAATTTCCAAGGTTTAACTAAACCTTCACTCTAATACCAACTATAGAGACCCAAGCTTGACAAACATAGACATTACATTATTTTTTTTGGAATACTTAATACATGAAAAAAAAATAGAAGCCCAAAGACCAAATTAGTTTAGTGTCTTTGTAAAATTTGAACACAAACTTCTAACTTGCTAAAAGATGTTCAACATCTCCCATTAAGATCTTCCCATTTTTCCCACCTAAAACTTTTCTTTATATCCTAGGAAAAAAACATAAAAAGGGTGAGATTAAATTCTAAGTAAAAATAAACATGGAGAACATAAAACAAACCATAAAAATTTGAACATAAAAACAAGAACATAATGTTTTAACATAAAAATCGTGATTCATGAAATAAATATTAGCAGTATTTAAGGCATGAATCATAATGGAACATTAACCATGATAAAAATAGCATTTTAATAAAACTTATAATTATGGAAAACAATTAAGCACATAATATGATTTCCATAGTATCTAAGACATTACATCCAAGACCATCATAGTGGACAAAGTCCATTACTAAATTGGGTTTACTTGCAGTACATCCATGTATTACTGAACCAAATATACTTTTCATTCCATCCCTGCATTACTAAACTAGATTTACTTACCATTACATTAATGTCTATCTCATGATATATAAATCTTTACCCAATGAATTGGAGGGAGATATAGGTCTCACCCATCTCATAATTAAATCATTCTTACATGTGCCTTAAAAACATAAATCATACAGTATAGCCTAACCCATGAAATGAAATGGGATTCTTAAACATCATGCCATCATAACATAATCCATATAATATAGATAGATTTAATAAAAACAATTCCATCATAAACATAATTGAATCAAAGTAATAATAGGTATAGAAAAACAACCATATGTCATCTTATATGGAAAATAATTTAGATAAAACACTTGAACTTAATTCCTGTGGAAAATATCCTTTCTTCTTTTAAAAACATTTTTTCCCTCAAAATGCCCTGAAATTTTAAAATAAAATAATTTAGTTGAAAAGAAACATGAAATGTTGTATATCAAGCTTCATGGAAATAAGGCATTAAGAAGATTTTAAAATCTATTCATGCCGTATAAGTTAAAAAAACATTTTCCTCATACTTTTACTGGAAAAGTAAAAAAGTACCTCATATGGTAAACAAAAGAAAAATTCCATCCATATCATTTAGTAAAAGTCAAAAATGGGTAAAAATGACTTTAAACATACATAGAATAATAGTAATTTTTTTTGTAAAAAACAAAATTTATAAAAAAATCGACATGAAGGATAAATATATCCCTAGTAAATACTTACGTATGAAAAATCTCAGATAAAAATGAGATTGCAAAATTATCCTGTACCTTAGGTCCGATTTATTCCATATGTGTCTGAAAATCCTGTATATTAGGTTTAAACAAATTATTAACTTGTAATAGAACCATAATAATATTTATGATATCATATATGATTCACTTTCTAATTTATATTACCCTTTCATTTATCAATTCCTTGTTAAAGAAATGTTTTGGGTAATACTAGTTTTATTTATCGTACGTGTTTGGACTTGTAATTACTGATATTATTACATAGATAATGATTTAATTAATTATATAATCTAAAACATGATTTATAAATCTTATATATTTAGTACACAAATATATATAATAGATATACAAAGGGAATGGAATACACCATTCATGGAGATGGCATGTCGTACGTACACATGAATGCTGTTTTTGTTTCCTTCGTAAATTGAATGGAAGTAAGTAAATGAAACACACACACACACACATATATATACATAAAACATTAGAATTATTATTTCATATATTTCATGATTATTTATTATATATACTTTATAATCATTCCTGAATGGTTAACGTGGAGAATGAATCTCATCGCGTTGTGGAGATGGTATGCTGTATGTATCCACAAGCGACGATATCATTACCATAATTGATGACTGTTATTGAATTTGATGGTGTATAATATCTCATAATTAGTATCATGTTATAATAATAATATAAAGTTATTATTTCCACCATTATACCCATCTAAGTAAGGTGGTGGTGAAACAACAGATTACACCACGGCGTGGAGACGGTAATCTGTAAGTACGTACATGCGGTGATTTCGTTTTTAGTAGGATGGATAGAAGGTGAAACAAGGTTTTTTCATATTTATAATAACATATTAGTATATTATTGATATTGATGTTATTAATTTATAATGAAAAAACTAAATAAGAGTAAGTAGAAGAAGAAATAAATTTGAATGAATCGGTAGAAGAGATTACCTCTTCCTCGACATGCCTCCTTTAAATTTACTCTTAGGGAACTATAGTTGGTATTTTGAGAACACCATAACCAATAGAATTTAATGAGGGAAGTTTATAAGAGAAATGGTCAGGGTTTGGATGAGCTTGAAGGCTCAAAATGGAGTGAAGAGGAGAGGGATGAGATGCCCATTTATAAGAGGGGAGAGGGGAACTTTAAAAAACTCTCAAAAATATTAATTTATAATAAAATAAAACCCTCCCAAAAAACCTTTAAAGTTCCCCAAATTATAATATGAGATGAGATAGGGTTATAATATCATCAACCAATAAATCTTGGACAACTTATTTTTTCAATTTAAACCTTATCCTTTTAATTAACACTTAGTTATTCTATTAATTTTTAATTTTGGTAATAACATTCTAAATAATTAATGATAATTAATATTTACTCATGTGTTATTAATTTATAATAAATGTATAATTATGAAATTATAGAATTTTTAATTATCAATTTGTAATTTTTAAATAATTTAATAACATGTTATATTTATAAAATGTCAATAGTGTTAATTTTGACACTATTCATTTGTTAGACTTTAAATAAAATTCACACATAAGATAAATTCGAAAAAAAATATTAAATACAATCCTAAAATCTCATATTATCCTATAAAATTCGTGGATCACTTCAATTGGTTCATATGATATTTCTATTAATTTTTTTAAAACCATTTATTTGATATTTCTATTAATAAAATAATTTTTACATCACTATTGGGTCATCATTAATGATAAATAATTAATCTCTAAAAATTCATAATAAAATCACATATCTTAGATAATTTAATTATATTTCTAGTGATTATTTACTTTCTAAGTTTTATAAAGTTTATCACTCAATTAAAATTATTATACTTACATGGTATAAGAGAGTGACATGTTGTCACTTTCTTTTGTTTTAATAATAATTATATCATTTTCATGGAAAAGTCCACGAAATGAATCTACTCTGACCCTTATGTGATATGGGTCTACATTTATTCATCCAATTTAATTTTGGAAGGTGTTAGGGTAATTTTATAATATTATTTTTACCCTTAATTACTCGATTTACCTTTAACTATGGTAATAAAAATAATTACCAAAGTTGCTATTCAAAATGACCAAAAATCAAAGTATACCTTTAACATAATTTGGAATGATGATTCCAAATATGTAATAAAATTTTCAAAATTCAATAACATATAACTTGGATTAATTAATTTAAAATTAATTCCATTGTAGAAAGAAAATAGGTTTTTGTTTAAAACATTGCAAAAGATTGAAATATTTCTACATATGAATTCAATGTAAAATTAATGAAAATTACATAAATTGTCTTAAAATATAAATATATATTCTATTTATACTTTAAAACCATTAAACAATATATTTTAACCATATAAATTATTTCAATGAATTTTTTTTTCAATTAAAATTTAGCGTATTTTACACTATTCATCAAAATATTAATCTTATCAAAAAAATATCAAAAGTTTATCCAAAGTAAATTTTTCTGTACTTCTTCCAAAGAAGTTGTTTATATTCTAAAATCAAACTTACAAAATTTTCAAAAACTATATTTAAAATGGGTGCGCCATCAAAAGGCGGTAGAACTGCATTTTTTAAAAAAAATACTTCTTTTATCTAAAAAATTGATTTTGTTCTCATATCATGTGTAAGATGATTACTAATGTTATATAAAATTAAAAATGTTGTTAATAATATTCCTAACAACTAGTTTATATAATATTTTAATAATATATCATTGTTTAGTGAAACTCGATATTGCGTACCACACAAGCTATCGAGGAAGGTCGCTCTTGAGTGTTACGTAAGCCATGTCAGTGTTGCATATAACATAATCTAAAATTAGTTAATTTAGACATTAAAAAAAATATACTTAGTGTTTTGTGAAATTAATTATATCAAAAGATCTTGAAATTGAATATAACACAAGCCAAGAATAGTGTTGCATATACTACAAGTAAATATGGTGTTGGATATAGCACAAGCTAATATATGTGTAATGTACAACACAAAACAAAAAAAAAATTAAAAATAATATTTATCATAAAATCTCAGGGTGTTACATTCTACCCCCTTAAAATTAATTTCACCCTCAAAATTCATAGGGGTTATATATGGTATACTACTTGAATGTTTCATTCATGGAAACCCACATTGTAAAAACGAATACTAAAATTTCATTTTAAAAAGGAAAGTTAGAAACAAAACTATTACCCAAATTAACTCATCACCGGGTTTCCATATTGGAGAACATATGTGGGAAGTTAAAACATTGATATAGAAGAGAAATCTAACCATTAACTTCTAATGGATAGTGATAGTGAATAAGGTTTGGAGAAAGTTAACTACCAAAAAGCCATAAATCTGCGATGATTTAAGGGACCATCTGATTCATCAAATAATATGGAACTAGGATAACATTTTAGGTTTTCAAGATTATTTTCCTAAAGTTAAATAATTTTGCATGAGAATAAATAATTACTTGATTTTGGTACAATCTCACCATTGTTCGTTCCCTGAACAATTTTCACTTCATCTCTTATTTAATGAAATGATGTAAAATTTTTAATTCTTGTAGTGTTAGCAGACCATGTGATAGAATGATAAGTCATTCCATCTGTCTCTATCACAAAAACTTTATCACAAGTTTTTAAATATACATAAGTCAATCTATGGTGAGATTAATCGTATATGGTTCAAAAAATGGACTTATACTTCATCTATCACACCGCTTAATAAAATAAAACTAATTTCTACTAACTAGGGACTTTTTGTAGGACTATTGTAGGCGATAAAGGCCTGTCGCACTTCAGTCATGAGTTTGATTACTGTAGCCTTGTTCGACGAGATGAGTTGTCCTTTCTATAAAACTATAATATTATAACATTCCAGAAATAATATAAAAAAGTTATAGTCTTAAAAAATACTATCTGATGTTCAACATAATGTATTATAACCTTTATTCTTGTCCAAAATAATTTTTTCAAATCTCGGAGTACAAAGAAAACAATTACCAGAAGGTCATATAACAAGCATGTGAATACCATAATTTACCCCCCATATATCATAATATATATCTTGTTGGTCACATTACAAACATTTGGATGAATTCATTATGAATTCTCTTGAGTCATGGTAATAACCTAATTTACCATATTTCCTTATTGAAAACATGTATGTTTCCTTATTCAAAAACTTATTGGATATATTCCTTAAGTCCTAAAAAGTTGTATAATTCATCCGTGACAATATAACCTACATTTCAACAAAATCGTAATCAGTTCCAAGGTAACTAATATCATCCAAAATATCTTTATACAAATATAATTATCTCAACATCATGCTCATATTAAGGGCTATCCTTCCCTTAATCATGCGTTTCTTTGGAATATCACCTTTTCATTAAATCAATTTTCCTATCCATTATAAATATTATAAATATTCTTAAAAATCCTTAGTAAAAAACACAAACCGATAACTCTTACATAATTCACCATTCATCATTCATGGATTCAAATACATAAATAATTAAATCTTCTACTTTAATGGTAGGAATGGAATAAGAACTTCCTTATCTTAGAAGAAAATCCGTATGTATGGGCATTGAGTTGTGTAATGCCCATGTTTTCCATTGATGAGACATTTAACTCTATAACAATTCGTCACTCTATGACCCTTTTTCCCATAGTGATATCATCTCCTCCTCCATTTGAGGTATTCCTAAAGGTTCTTCTTCCCTTATTTTTTTTAAAGGAAATGTCCTGGTCAACAACCAAGACAGAATTTATTTAAAGAAATAAAAAAGGTTACAAAAGTCTGAAAGAGGGAATTTTATTACAATCTTTCTCAAGAAGAGGGAGCAGGCCAGCGGGCAACTCATCAGTACAAGTAATGGCCTAGTTAATTCCCTTGTTGGCAAGAGCATCTGCCACTATATTAGATTTACGGTAGGTGTGGGTGGAAATATAGCTGAGCACCAGGAGCGAGTTGAGGTAGTTCTTCTAACTCGCAGTAAAAGGCCAAGAATGATTAATTACCCCATTCCAAATTGCCTAAAAAATGGTGGTGGAGTCGCTTTCAATCCAGATGTTGTTCCAGACGTTTTTTTTAACAAAGTGGATGGCATGGATGAGAGCCAATATCGCACCTTCAAGGGATGAGGTGAATCCATAGACTCTATAGAACCATCCATGGCAGTGACCATGAGAGTCTATGAAGATCTCACCGTAACCCACAGAACTCATATTTCCTTTGGAATACCCATCTACATTGATCTTGATCCATCCAAGAAGAGGGGCTTGGCAGAAAACCTCAAGTAAACATTTCTGATGAGGGAAAATTCCATCAATCTATAGACGACGCAGGATCACAAAAATCACTAATCAAGCTGTTACAATTAGCTTTATGTATCGTGACAACATCTCTGATGGAAATCAAGACTCTCGTTCGACCTGAAATGAGATTAGACGAGTAATTATTATGAATAGTGTCATTTCTATCATACCAGATAATGTGAACGAGCTCTGAAATAGTAGATAAGAATAGGTTTTTGACTTGTGGTGAGAAGTCAAACTCCACACAACATTTGAACTGGATGAGGACATTGTTAGAAAAGGTCCATCTACAATAAAAAATGTCAGTAATAAAATTCCAAAGCGCAGAGGCCGTAGCACATGATAAAAATATATGATTGATATACCACGATGACTGATTTGACATAATCACAATATCATTCACTCTAGACATTAAAAAATTTCATTAATTATAGTTACCAATTTATTCATCAGATTCAATGTTTACCCAATTCCTTCTAGTTCCATCCATTGACTAAAACACAAATGGAATAGCATGAGAGGAAAAAATAATTTTAAGAAAACAACATAATCAAGGGGGAGTACTTTCAATCTCTAACATATTAGGTTTAATTCTTGGTTATTCATGACAGTTACCATAATTTTAGGACTGTAGTCTATAATTATAATTAACCTTAGGGATATCCCTAGAAATACCTTATAAATATCTCTAGGGATCTCAATAAAGTTTTTGCATCCTAGTTTCCAAAGGTTAATAAAACCTTCATTCTGATAACAACTATAGAGACCCAATATTGACATACAAATACATTACATTACTTTTTTGGAATACGTTATACATGAAAAAAAGACGCACAAAGATTGTATTAGTTTAGTGTCTTTGAAAACTCAAAAAAAAAAAATTCTAACTTGGTAAAAGATCTTCAACATCTCTTATAAGGATCTTCTCCTTTTTTTCATACCTAAAACCTTTCTTTATATCATTGAAAAAAAACATAAAAAGGGTGAGCTCAAATAATCTATAAGGGTAAACATGGAGAACATAAAAAAAACCATAAAAATTTGATCGTAAAAACATGAACATAATGTTTAAACATCAAAATCGTGAGTCATGTAATAAATCATGGAAGTTTGTAAGGAATGGATCATAAAGGAACATTAACCATGATAAAAATAGAATTGGAATAAAACATGGAATTTTAAAAAACAATTAAGCACATAATATTATTTACATAGTATCAAAGGAATTGATTCCAAGACCATCATAGTGGCAAAAGTCTATTACTAAACCAGGTTTAATTGTTGTTCCAGCCATGTATTATAGAACCAAATTTACTTATCATTCCAGCCCTGCATTACTGAACCAAATTTACATGTTGTTCCAGTAATGTCTATCTCATGAGATATTGATCTTTACCCAATGAGTTTGAGGGAGATATAGGTACCACCCATCTCATAATAAAATCATTCTTACATGTTCCAAAAAACATAAATCATTCAGCATAACATATCCCAGGAAATAAAATGGCATTCTAAAATATCATGCCCTCATAACATAATCCATATAAGATAAATGGAATTCATAAAAATAATTCCATCATAAAAATAATCAAATCAAAGTAATAATAGGGATATAAAAAAACCCTATTTCATTTTAGATGGAAAATAATTTTGATGAAACACTTGAACTTAATTCCTAAGAAAAATATCCTTTTTTCTTTAAAAAATGTTTCTTTTCTCAAAATGCCATGCAATTTTAAAAGAAAATAATTTAGTTAAAAATAAACATTAAATATTTTAGATTAATATTCATGTAAATAAGGCATTAAGAAGATGTAAAAATCTATTCATTTCATATAAGATAAAAAAATTCTCCACATACTTTTACAAGAAAAGTCTAAAAGTACCTCGTATGGTAAATAAAAGAAAAATTCCTTCCATACCATGTAGTAAAAGTCAAAAATGGGTAAAAACGACTTTAAACATATATAGGAGAATAGTAAACATATTTTGAAAAAACAAAATTTATAAAAAAATGGACATGGATGATAAATATATCCCACGTAAATACTTACGTATAAACAATCTCGGATAAAAATGAGATTGCAAAATTATCCCTTACTTTAGGTTATATTTCTTCTATATGTGTCCAAATATTCTGTATAGTGGGTTTAAACATATTATTAACTTTCAACATAACCATAATAATTTTTATGATATCATATATTATTTAGTTATGAATTTATATTACCCAGTTATTTATCAATTCCATGTTAAATAAATGTTTTGGGTAATAATCGTTTTATTTATTATACGTGTTTGGACTTGTAATTCTTAATATTATTGCATAGATCATGATTTAATTACTTCAATAATTTAAAACATGATTTATATATCATATATATTTAATATATAAATATATATAATAGATAAATAAATTGAATAGAATACATCGTTCATGGAGACGGTAGACCGTACGTACTCATGAACGCTGTTTTCATTTCCTTCATAAATTGAATGGAATTAAGTAAATGACATATATATATATATACATAAAATAGTATAATTATTATGTCATATATTTTATGATTATTTATTATATATACTTTATAATCATTCTTTAATGTTTAACATGAATAATTAATCTCATCTCGCCGTGGAGACAGTAAGCCGTACGTACGCACGAGCGATGATATCATTCCCATAAATGATGAATGATATTGAATTAGATGATGTATAATATCTCAGAATTAGTATCATGTTATAATAATCATATATAGTTATTATTTCCACCATTATACCTATCTATGTAAGTTGTTGGTGAAAAACAGATTACACCATGGCGTGGAGACTGTAATTCGTACGTACGCACGCACGATGATTTCATTTTTCGTAGGATGGATAAAAGGTGAAATATGGTTGTTTCATATTTATAATAACATTTAAGTATATTATTGATACATATATTATTAATTTATAATGAAACATGTAAATAAGAGTAAGTAGAAGAAGAAATAAATTTGAATGAATGGGCAGAAGAGATTACCTCTTCCTCGACGTGCCTCATTTAAATTTCCCCTTAGGGAACTATATTTGGTCTTTTGAGAAGAACAAAATCTCTAGAACGTAACTAGGGAATCTTAGAATAGAAATGGGTAGGGTTTTATTGATATTTAAGGCTCATAATGGAGTAAAGAAGAGAGGGAGGAGGTGCCCTTTTATAAGTGGGGAGAGGGGCACTTTATGAAACTCTAAAAAATATTAATTTATAATAAAATAAAGACCTAAAAAACCTATAAAGTGCCAAAAATTCGAATATTAGATGATAAAGGGTTGTAATCTCATCAACAAATAAATTTTGGACAACTTATTTTTTAAATTTAAACCTTATCCTTTTAATTAACACTATGTTACTCTATTAATTTTTAATTTTTGGAATAACATTCTATATATTTAATGGTAATTAATATTTAATTATGTGGTGTTGATTAAACATAAATGGATACTTTATGACATTTTAGACCTTTTAATTACCACTTTTTAATTATGAAATATTTTTATAATTTTTAAATAATTTAGTAAAATGTTTTTTCTATAAAATGTCAATAGTGTCTATTTTGACACTATTCATTTATTAGACTTTAAATAAAATTCACACAGAAGATAAATTCCAAAAAAAATATTAAATACACTCCAAACATGCCATAGTAACCTATAAAATTCATGGATCACTTCAATTAGTTCATATGATATTTATTTTATTATTTTTAAAACCATTTATTTTATATTTCTATTAATAAAATAATTTTTACATCACTATTGGGTCATCATTAATGATAAATAATTAATCTCTAAAAATTATAAATAAAATCACATGATATAGATAATTTAATTTTATTTCTGGTGACTATTTAATTTCTAAGTTTTATGAAGTTTATCACTCAATTAAAATTATTACACTTATATGATATAATAGAGTTCCATGTTGTCACTTTCTTTTTTTTAATAATAATTACATCATTTTCTTAGATAAAAGTCCATGAAATGAATCTATTCTGACCCTTATGTGATATGAGTAGACTTTTATTCAACTAATATAATTTTTTTAGGTGTTAGGGTAATTTTATAATATTATTTTTACCCTTAATTACCTGATTTACCTTTAACTATGGTAATAAAAATAATTACCAAAGTTACTATTCATAATGCCCAAAAAATAAAAGTATACCATTAACTTAATTTGGACATACTGATTCCAAATATGAAATCAATTTTTTAAAAATTCAAACCACAGAAGTTGTATTAATTAATTTAAACTTTATC
The DNA here is from genome assembly GCA_963277665.1 of Viscum album. Lineage (NCBI taxonomy): Eukaryota > Viridiplantae > Streptophyta > Magnoliopsida > Santalales > Viscaceae > Viscum > Viscum album. The sequence continues at coordinate 947,058,789 of OY728163.1, forward strand.
CCGTTGTCGAAAAAGATGAGTTTTTGTTTAAAACATTGTAAAATATTGAAATGTTTCTACATATGAATTCAATGTAAAATTAATGAAAATGACTTACATTGTCTTAAAATATAAAAATATATTCTAATTATAAATTAAAACCATTCAATAATATATTTTAACTATATAAATTTTTTTTATGAAAAAGATTTTTTCAATTAAATTTTAGCGTATTTTCAATATTTATCAAAATATGAAAGTTATCAAAAAAAAATAAAAAATTGTTCCAAAGTAAATTTTTATGCCCCTATTCAAAATAAGAAGTTTAAATTCTCAAATATAACTTAAAAAAGTGTTAAAAACTATATTTAAAATGGGTTTACCATCAAAAGGCGTTAAAACTGCATTTTTTTGAAAAATACTTCTTTTATCTGAAAAATTGATTTTGTTCTCATATCATGTGTTATATAAATGCTAATGTTATATAAAATTAAAAATTTCATTAATAATATTCATAACATCTTGTTTATATAATGTTTTAAAAATATATCATTGTTTAGTGAAACTCGGTATTGCGTACCATGCAAACCATCGAGGAAGGAAGCTTTTACGTGAAATGCAAGCCATGTCAGTGTTGCGTATAACATAATCCACACTTAGTTCATTTATACATTGAAAAAAATATATACTCAGTGTTGTGTGATATGAATTATATCAAAAAAACTTGAAATTGTGTGCAACACAAGCCAAGAATAGTGTTGTGTATACTGCAAGCTAATACGGTGTTGCACATAGCAAAAGATAATCTTGGTGTAGTGTACAACACAAAACATCAAAGAAATTAAAAATAATAGATCTCATAAAATCGTGGGGTATTATAATATTTCATTTACATAATGTTATATGTGGATCAGGTTTCATGCCCATAAGTTTATAAGAGGTCCCTATTTCATGTACTTACTTTAATGTGTGAACCTATATCCATTTATACATGTTCAAAATGTTATAATATGATATGAATTCAACAAATCTATGTCTTATGATAATTTTATACTCTCATAGATCATGTTATTTTATTACATTATGATTAAAGTCTTATGAACTTCCATTCTCTGTTCCACGACTCAAGATTATGATCTTTTATATGAAGGGTATGGTTTAAAAATGTTATTCTCATGTTCTCATACACTTATATTCATGTTGTTCTTATGAATTTACCATGTTTAACCTCACTGAGAATTTTATATCACCATTTATTATGTTTTCTTCCCTAGGTTATGAGTATGGGTTTTATGTAGGGTATATCTATGATGAGTACTAAATGGTAAGATCTTTGCGATCTTTCAATAGATAAGAAGATTGTGTATCTAGTCTCCAAAGACACTAAACCATTATAGTCCTCATGAGTGTCTTTGTATGATGTATTGAATATTTATAAAAAATTATGTAATATCTATGTATGATAAGCCTGGTTCACTATAGTTTCTATCAGATGAAAGTTTTATTTATCCTTTGTAAACTAGGATGAAAAAACCTTAGATAAATACATAGTGATATTTCAAAGGATTTGTCTATGACTGTCTCTAAAGTTAATTCAAAGGATAAGTCAAAGTATTGGAAAATTTCATGGAATTTTGGTAATGGTTTGAGAAATTGGGTTCCAATAAATTACATCCCTATCTGGATACTACAAGTGGATTTGGCTTTGGAATAAAGGTACATAGTGGTAATAAATCGAAAAGGGATCATTGATCTGGACTCGATTATCACCTGGGGCACAAAAATGGGATTTTTTTGGACACTTGGTTTGACACACCCAAGGGAGACACTTTGGAAATTCAAAAACTCATTATAAACCATCATGAAGGATTTAAATAGATGATGAATACACATTTCCTAATATAAACATAAAATTTCAATGATTTAAGAGATAGTTCTGTTATTTAGATATTTTATATTTTATTTCTTTGGATTATATGATTCCTACATATGATTATCATTTCTCTCACAATGGTTTTTGGTTTTAGTTAATGGAGTTAACCAGAAGGAACTATGTTAATGTTTAATGTGATAGAAAATTTTATGATGATCATCCAAATATGATGATGATTGGAGTAATGGATGTTGTGATTATTCCTAATAAGTTTTCATAGAACATGATTAAAAAAATTCATATTAACAAACCCTAAAACTCACCATGGATGAAAAATATTTATTTCTATGAGAGTTATAGTAATGAAGTTCATGGGGAAAATAAGATTCAGTTTCTTATATGTAGAGAATGTGGGAAGAATCACTCCAAGAATGTCTCACTAGAAAGGGAATATGCTTTCTATGTAGGGAATAAGGACCCATAATAAGAAATTTCTAGGAGAAAATGAAAAGTTTAGTTAATTCAAGGGATTGGAATATTGGTCTCTAGAAATTATTATCATTTGATTAATTATTTAAATTTGTAAAGTATGGGAATTATGAAAATTTATGTCTTGGGGAGAAAGCTCGTGAAGAAAATGAGAATGGTGGTATGAGTAATGGTTATACTGTTGATGAAGAAGAGAATATAAATGAAATATGAAAGGAAATATGTATTAAAGAATAAGATGGGGAATTATAGATAATTCCTAAAGGATGATGTGAAATAATTTATGTTTTTATGTATTGGAATTTAAGGATTATGTTATGGGATTCAGGAAACTAATAAGGAATATTTAGTATAAGTTTTTCATTTTTGATTTGAAAAAATATATTAAGTGGTACCAATGGACTAGATGTTGAGACCTAACCCGATAAAGCTAAATATGGTTCTTACAACCATTACATTGTCCTAAGATACAAGTAAATCACATCCCAAGGTACCAAAAATTTTAGTGTTCTTGGTAAACTAGATACATACAAGAGACTTGTATTACAAATGAATACACAAACTACAACATAATTTTTTTTGATAGTAACTTTATTCCATCTAGTATATCCATTAATATATTTCTTTGTACACTTCATGAAATTTTGTAGAAAGGGAAAAAATTAGTATGAGCATAAATGCATAGTAAGGGAAAAATACAGTGAAAGAAATAATAAATCAATGAGACTAATCAATATATAAAGGTAATTAACTAAGAACACATCCCATGCAATCAATAACTGAGAAGTGAGTAAATAATACAAAATGGGAAATAATTTAAAATACATTATATTTAATCAATAAACTGATAATTATGTGAATATATATAATTTTTCATATTGAAAATATCATGGTTAAAAATAACTGAAATGAAGAAAATGTTTAAAAATTTGACGTCATGTATTTGGAACATGCACCACTATACTATCAAGACCTATTCTCATGACAGTTTATGTATTTGGTAAGAATCCTATATGATTTTTCTTGGTAATTAAATTGATGGTTTTTCCTACTTATTTAATCTCATGATACTGTCTATGCATCAAGGGGATTATTTCCAATAGCCCCCAATCCATGTATTGCATGTACAAAGATTTCCTCATATATCTAATTATCGATTTAATTCATAAATAATGTGTGTTATAAAATATTTGTATTGAGTAATAGATAAAAATTTATCCACATTTTTATAGCTAATCAAGTAACAATCAATGTAATGACCATATGTAAAAATGGTAAATAGTGTAATCAATAAACAAATCCATTATAAATGATATGTATAATTAGGTGAAATATAATGTACAATGATCATAAGAAAGTGAATATTTCAAGGGGACTACAAAAAATGAATCAAGGAAGTGAATGTAAATAATATACTTGAAAAAATAAACCATAATCCATCCAATTAAAGTATTTGGACGATATTAATTTGACACATACCCATTGGAGTAATAATAAGGGATGTTTTTATTGATGAAATAAAGAAGATATTTAAATCATTTATTGAGGAAAATATCAAGTTTTTTTAAAAAATATTGGAAAACCATTTCTATGAAAATCGATTTTAAAAAAATAAAACATTTTTAAAAGGTGGAAATTCTTTTTTTGAACTATTTTGAAAATTTTAAAAACATTTTTTTAGTTTTATATAAAACATGGATCTGAGGGAAAATAGATCTCTGATTCAAGAGAGAAATAGAGTAGGGTTTTCTTAAAAATATTTTTGAAAATATTTTATGTTCCAAAGAGTAAAAATGGTACTATTACTTGAAAATGATTTTTACTATATAGTGGATAATAAATTTAATGGTTTTATTAATCAATGATCAAATTATTTTCTTTAATGGAAATTCAAACAAAAATATCTATTAAAATGAGATTGTAGAATAAGAAATTAAAATGATTATAATGTTGAAGTGAGAATTAATCAATGACTCGATTATGTGTATTAAATATAAAAAAAGTAGAAATAAATATATATAAAATAAAAAGTCATTATACATATAATCATTGAATATTAATTATAATTAGGAAGTAATATAACTTAATGAAAAGGAATTCAGTTATGAAATTTCATTACCACTTGGTAACTTTAAGTTAAAATACCATTAAAAGAAATAATTTAAATTGAAACTCAAAATAACATGAAGATAAAATATTTCATGATATAATATATCAAAATATTCAGTAGATACACCAAAAAATAATAATTATGTGATGAATATGACATTTATCTCATAGATGTAAAAAGTGACATGAAAATCCCTTACCTTACGCTATTTTTTATAGATACCATTTAAACTCATGTATAATTATTTAAAAAATGATAATAACTTATTATATTATGATATTAATATTTATTATATAATATATTATTTTTTTTAAAATATTTTATTACCTATTTGTTAGTAATATATCATTATTATCTCTATTTTTGGTGTTAATTGTATAATTTTTCAAGTGTGTTGTTGAATTATTATTTATTGTTCCTATTACCTACATCATTATTTAATCATTCCCGAAATGTAAAACATGAGTTAATTATCATATATATTTAGTATACATGTGTTTATAGTTATCCAAAAAATATGTTGATAGGAAATGAAATACACCATTCATGGAGACGATAGTTTGTACATATGAATGAATGATGTTTTTATTTTCTTATCGTATTAAAAGAATAAAAAGTAATATATATATATATATATTATAATTAATGTATAATATTTATGTCATATAAATTAATATTTTTATTAAAACCAATCTTTATGCATTCTACGTAACATTTTAATGAATCACATTTCTTTGAGAATGCAATAGTCCACACGTCCAAAAACAATATTATTCTATTCCCAAAAATGAAAATCATGAAGGTATATGTTATGAAATAATTATAGAATCATAAATTATTTTTAAATATCATATATTTCATATATAAACTACAATTAAATCATTATTCCCATCCTTTAAAGGTGGAAATGGAATAATGAAGAGCATCAGTTTGCGAGGCGGTAGTATACCGTACAAATGAACGATGGTTACTTATCTCATTTGATGGATGTTTGTGAATGTGAGGGTCATAAACTTAATATAAAAAAATCTTAGTATACTGAGGATACTTATGTTATTTTATAAGAAATATATAAAGATAATTTAATGGGTTTATAAAGAAATAAAAAAGTGATTGTTGAAAAACATGACCTATTCTTTGTATAACTCCAATTGGTTTATACCAAAAGCCTTCCATGGTTGAATTTATGAAAAAACTGAGGCTTATAAGTTGAGTATAGGTATGGTGGGATCTTATCGTAATAGTTTCTGGATGATTAAAAGAGCTTTATAGATGTAAACAATTTAAAGGGATGAGTACCTTTTTATAGTGGAAAAGGAGTAGAATTCTTCTAAATATAAAAAGGCAAATACTATTGAGAGGTCTCCCTTACATCATGTTCATCCAATAATGAACCTCATTAAATATAATGTTGTATAGGGTTTAAATATATCCATAAAATTAATTTTTTACATTTTTCTAGGTCATTTTCGCACTTAATATTAATGTTTAGTTTCTTGTTAAGCTAGTCTTTCTCATTATTGATGTAATTAATTTTAATTGTTTTCTCGGATATTTTTTTGGTAAAAATACTAAGTTGAGATTACATGAAATTATATATTATTTTTATTCCAAATATGAAATCTCCTTTTCCAAATTCTAATCATGGAAGTGGTAGAAATTAATTTAAAATTAATCTCTCATACGGGACAAGAAATCATGCTTTTAAAGTCAACTTGTTCTAAAATTTGCTAAGTTTTTATATCTAAATTCAATATAAAAATGAATAAAATGACCATAATAGTATTAATAGATTTAAAATTTTACTAATTAAACATTAAATATTTTAAATCTAATTTAATAGTATAAATTATATGGATTAATAAGTGACATTAAATTAAAATTCAGTATTTTTTTACTATTCCTAAAAAAATGAAACATCTCAAAAAAATCAAAAAATTCTCCATAAGATAATTTTTTGTCCAAATTTAAAAATTATTTTAATTTTTACATATAAAATTAATAATATTTAAAAAATTTATTTGTAAAATAGTCCCACCATTAAAAAGTGGAAAAATTTTCTTTTTATAAAAATACAAATTTTAAGCAAAAATTCAGATTTACTCGTTTCTTATGCCTATAAAATATTTTGGATGAATATAAAAAATATTATATTGAATATATAATACATATATATCATTAATATGAATAAAAAATAGTAACTACTTTAATTTTTTATGATAAAACACCTTTGGTGAATAATAATAGAATTTATAAAAAGACCCCCTTTATAATAATTTAGTTCTTATATTCATTTCTAATTAATTAGTAACCAATGAATTTAATCATCTATATTCACATGTTAGTTAATTATATTCATAATTTATAATTAAATGGGTATTTTAAATCATATTTTATTAAATAATTATATTTTAATAATGTATTGTTGTTTGGTAAAAAATGGTCTTTCATGTAACGCAAGATATCGAAGAAACTCGTTGTTGCGTTTGGTAGAAGATAACTCAGTATTGTGCTCATTGAAAGATATAAAATATATTTTTTAAAAATATTAAATATATTTTAATTTATCGGGATGTTATATTCCCTTCTATGTTTTGTGTTGCGTGTCATATATTCCATCGAATAAAATGTTATTCTTTTTGAATTTTTTGGGGGTCACATTCTCTCCACCTTAAATAAATTCTATCCTCGCCATTTAAAATTTATCTTGGTAATATTTGGTTTGATAATCTAAAACTAATTTATCAAAATACCACATATTTATAAGGGTTTTTAAAATATCCTCTTAATAATAGAGAGTTATAAGTACTATTTCTACATAGAAGTACATTTGTAGAAAGTAAAGATATGAGTTTGGGGGGAAAGGATAAATATTTATACATAGTGATTGAGGTCATTGATAAAAAATAGGTAAATGATCAATGTAATGTTGTGGGCCGCAAATAAATAAATTAGTGATGATCCAACAGACTATCGGTTCAACAAAAATTATGGTATTATGATAAAATCTTATTTTTAGATCATTTTTCACAATTTTATGTATTTTTTACTACCTAAGAGTATAAGAAAATATAATTACGTGAAATATTTCTATTTAACAAACATTGTTTTAATCATTTGGGTTTTATTTGATCAATTTCTAACCTATCCATTTTCTTTAGGAATTTAAAACAATTGTTTTTGCCTGAAGTAGTAAAATTCACTTTTAACAGATTTGAAGATCTAAAAAACGAGTCTTAATTTATATCTCTAACTATTTTACCAAACCAATATGGTTAATACCTTAATATCTAAACCAATAAATTAATACAATTTTTTCCTCATTAATATTTATTTATTAAAATTTTAAATTAAAAATAATGACATATTGACTAGGATGTAGCATAGGTCAGTGGTAGGCGAGATACCCTTATCATCCTACTTCCATGGGTTCAAGACTTACTATATTTCCGGATACAATGGGTTGTCACCCAACATGAAGGTTTTCCTTTGTCATTACTACATTAATATAATTCCTATAATGTTTACAAAAATTATTATGAACATCGTTGAAATAAGGTAAATCATTAAATAATATTTTTACTACGGTTTTCAATACAAATTTTTTTATCATACAAAGTCTTATATTCTTATTTATATATCAAAACCAAAATTTTATAAATAACTATAAACATATTTCTATAAAATTTAATGGAGTTATTCCTCAAATATGTTTTTCCACTAAAACATATATACTTTCATTTAATTTCTCCCAAGCTAACCTAAATCTTATTAGGCTCTCATCACATAAAACCTAAAAAGATATTTTTAAGACATAGACTTTATAATAAACCTTAATCTCATAATCCTGTAATGGTATTTATAACACTTATGTTAATGAATACATATATGTTTTTATGCTAATGATAAAATTATATCTTAAGGTTATGTTTCATAATGTATATTTTCTTAAATATAGTTCCCATGGTAGCTACTAAACTTGCTTTGATACCAATAATAGAGTCCCGATTATATAGTGCATGGAGATGATTTATGCTACGTTTAAATTGGAATAAGATTCATGTAAATAGTGTCCCAAAGGACATAAAAATTTAGTAGCCATGGTAAAATAGATATATACATGGGTCTTGTATTACAAATGAATAAAAAAATTACAATATATGTTTTATATAATAACTTTATTTCATACAGTATATCTTTGAATATCATTCTTAGTACACTTCATGAAATCCCGAGGAAAGTAAAAAAAGTTGAGATCAAATTCTCAGTAAGGTACATGTAAAAATGAATAAATAGTGAATAAATGAGAATAATAATTATGCAAAGGTAAATAAGTTAAAACACATTCCATGTAATCAATAACTAAGAAGGAAGTGAGTAGATTAAATAGAAAGAAAAATAACTACAAACACATGTAATTTAACCAATAAAATGGGAATTAAGTGCATCAATAGATTTTTTAGAGTGGAAATATCATGGTAAATAATATTTTTAAATGAATTAAATTCTTAATTATTGGACGTCATTTATCTAGCACATGAACCACTATACCTTCAAGACTTATCCTCAAGATAGTTTAAGTCTTTGGGTAGAAACATATCTGATTATTATTTGAAAAAAACATGAATGGTTAGTCACTGACTTATTTTATCTCATGAGAATACGGATGTATAGAGTGGATTATTTATAATTATCCCCTACCCATGTATTTCATGTTTAAATAATTCCTCGTAAATTGAATAATCGATTTAATTTATAAACATTATGCCTCATAAAATATATATATTGAGTAAGGTATATAAATTTATCAAAAATTCCCTAGTAAATCAAGTAACTGCCAAATTAAACACCATATGTAAAAATTGTACATGGTTTAATCAATAAACGTATCCATGATAAATGATATGGATAATTAGGGTAAATATAATGTCTAATGATCATAGGAAAGTGAAAATATCAAGGGGAATACATAAATTAATAAAGTAAGTGAATACCAATACTATACTTAGAAAAATAAATCATATTCCATCCATAGAAATAATAAGTTTGTTATAAACATGACATACACCTTTTAGAGTAAAAATAATGGTTGTTGTCATTTATGAAATAAAATAAGATATTTAAAAACATTCTTGAGGAAAATATCCTTCTTTATAAACATTTAAAAAAACATTATTTTAAAATAATATTTAAAAACATAAAACATTTTGTAATGGGTGAAAATTCCTTTGATAATTTTTTTTAAAAAGTTTAATTTTTTTTTATTTTTTCATAAAACATGGTTTTGGGAGAAACCAGATCATCGACTGGAGAGAGAAATAGAGTCAAGTTTTCTTAAAAACACTTTCTAAAATATTTTAAGTACTAAAGAGTGTAAAAATGGAACTATTAATTGAAAATATTAATTAATAACCAGAATTATATAAAAAATAAATGTTTTATTAATCAATGATCAAATTTTTTCAGTCAATATAAATTCAAGAATAAACAATCTCGATTAAAATGAGATTATGGAATGAACCCCTAAAATGATCATATCATTAACGTGAGAATTAATAAATTAACAGATTATGAGTATAAACTATAAATACACATAAAAAAGTTTAAATTCATATATATATAGTCTAATTTCATTATACACATAATCATTGGATATTAATGACAATGGGGGAAGTAATGTAACTCATTGAAAAGGAATTGAGTTTTGAAATTTCATTACCACTTTGTAACTTTAATTTCAAATAACCTTTGAAGAAATAATTCAAATTGAAACTATAAATAAAATTAATATAAAATAATTCATGATATAATATATCAAAAGGGTTAGCTTATTAAATACACAAAATAATCAAGTGAAGAATATGGAATTTATCTCCCAGATGTAAAAAGTGAGAGGAAAATCCCTTACCTTACTCTCATTTTTTGTTGAACATACTTTAACCACCTCTATAATGGTTTTAAACATGTTAATTTCATATTATAAATCTATATTAATATTTACTATATCATAAATTATATTCTTATAAAATTTTATTACCTATTTTTTAGCAATATTTAATTATTTTCACTATTTCTGGTGTTAATTGCCTAGTTTTTTGAGTATGTTTTGACTAATTATTTTTTTTCCTATTAATTTGATCATAATTTTTTCATATTCAGAATTTTAAACATTATTTAATTATAATATATATTCATTATATATGATTTTAAATTTATAGATAAAATTTTTAGATAGGAAATAAAATACACCTTTCATGGAGAAGGTAGGCCATATGTACGCATGGACGTTCTGTTAATTTTCTTATCATATTAAAAGAATTAAAATTAAATGATATATATGTATATTTTCATTAAATTATAATATTTAGATAGTAAACATAATATATATTTATTAAAACCAACCTTTATAAATTCCACATAACGTGTGATTGAATATCATCGTTTTGAAGAGGCAGTACTCCACATGTCCACAAATGATGTTATCGTATTCCCAAAAAATGTAAATAATGAAGGTACATGTTATAAAATAAATAAATAAGAATAATTTTATTATAAATATCATATATATCATATATAAAATATATATCCATCATTATTCCCAACCATTAAAGGTTGAAATGGAAGAATGAACAACATCGGTTCGAAAGGTGATAGTTCATCGTACAAACGAACGATGATTATGTATCCCATTTGATAGAAGTGTGTGAAGGTTCAGGTCATAATATTATGTTTAAAACATATAATAGTACATATTAGACTTATTTTACTATATAGTAAATATATAATAATAATTTAATCAGGGTATAAAAAAGAAAATCAATAGTGCTCGTTGAAGAATGTCACCTCTTCTTTGGTAAAATATTTTTGGATTATACCAAAACCCTTCCATGGCTGAATTAATGCCCAATTTTAGGCTTCTAGTATAAGGATATACATTTTAGGATCTTAGTTTTTCAGGGTTTTGATGAGCCAATGGTATTTATAGTTGTTCATGAATGAGAGGGTTGATTTCTTTTTATAGTGGAGGAGGAGTGGCATTCTTTTAAATATAAAGTGGTAAACACTATTGAGAGGAATCACTTACATCTTGTGCCTCCAGTAATAAAAATAATTAAATAAAATAGAATATATGGTATAAATAGTTTAATAAAATGTGTTTTGGATAAGTTTATAAAACATTTTGGCACTTAATATTAAGGTGTACTCCCTTTTCAAGATAGTTTTTCTTTTAATCAACGTAATTAATTTTAATTGATTTCAATAATATTTGCAGTCAAAAAACTAAACTAAACATAATATAAAATATAAATTATGGTTATTAAAAATATATAATACATATTCTCAAATCAATGTTACATAAGTGTGTTAAATTAATTTAAAATTAATCTCGCAGATGGGACGAGAAAACTGGTTTTTATAGTGAAAACGTTCAAAAGTTCACTAAGTTTTTATATCTAAATTCAATATAAAAATTATTGAAATAAAATAATTTTTTTTGAATAGATGTAAAATTGTACTAATTCAACCTTAAAACCAATTTAAAATATTATTTAACACTATAAATTATATAGATAAAAAAAGTAGTTTTAAATTAAAATTTAGTATTTTCACTATTCATTAAAAATACAACATCTCATAAAAATACAAAAACTTTACTCTAATATATTTTTTATGACCTTATTAAAAAAATTAATTTTATTTTTAAATATGAAATTTATAAAATTTCCAAAATTTAGTTTTAAAATAGGTGTGCTATTAAAAGGCAGCAAAATTATCTTTTAAAAAAAATATAATTTTTAAGCGTAAAACTGGATTTATTATTATCTTATGCCTATGAAATCCATTGGATGAATATGAAAAATATTTTATTCAATATATAATATATATTTCATTAATATCATTCTATAATTTTAATTAATTTAATTTATTATTATAAAAAACCATTGGCACATAATAATAGATTTTATAAAAATATCCCTTTTATATTCAATTGGTTCTTATATTCATTTCTAATTAATTTTTAACCAATGAATTAAATAATATATATTAATTTTTTAGTAAATCCTATTAATAACTTATAATTTAATTGATAAGTTATATCTTATTAAATTAAATTATAATAATTTAATAATATATTGTTATTCGGTAAAACTCATTCTTGCATGTAATGCAAGACATTGAAGAAACTCATTATTGCATGAAACATAAGATAACTAATTATTTTTTGAATTTCAAGTAATAGAATAGATTTATTTAATTTAGGAAATATATTTTAAACTCTTGGGATTTTATATTCCCTTTTACACTTGGTGTTTCATGACAAACAAGCTATCGAATAAAATGCGATTATTTTAGAATATTTAGAGTAATACACTCGAAAATTGATTTAATGGAAATGTGATATTAATGTAAAATTCATGATTAATTAAAATATAACCGTTACTATTTTTTTGATATTTTGATAATGATTTTGGTATAAATAGATGATTGTTATGATTAAAGTTAATTTGATAGTATTGTTGAACTTTGAACTGATTAATGATTTTTGGATAAAGTAGTTATGTTATCATTAAGGCATTATAATTTTTTTAGAATTAATGAATATCTAAAAAAAATATATTATTTAAGAAATATGGAATAATATATTTTTTCAATGAGTTTTTTTTGTAATTCTAGTTATTACCATGTTTTAATAGAATACATAGTAAAGGTATTAACATGTTGTTATGTGAAAATTAAGATATACTTAATTTTTTACAGGGGATTAAATATAAGATCATATTGGATATTTAGTAAATTTATTTATAAATTGTTTGTATTCTAATCATTTTGATGGATTATATGGTTAACCATTTATGAGATGGTTTAGTTGAACTTTGGATTAGGTTTTAAATATTAATTTATTTCTTACATATATAATTATTTATGCATAACCTGTGGTAACCATTTTTTTGAATAATAACTAGAGATATAAGAAATGATTTATTATTCCTTTATGGATCTTATTTAGTACTTCATACATGAAAAATTATAACTATAGAATAAGAGATGATGTGGAAATTTATCAAGGAACAACCAAATGATGAAATTGTTCCTATAAAATATAAAGATATCATTTAAGTACAATTTAATATGTTCTCATTATATATGGTAAAAAACTCATAAACATCCAGAAAATTTTCTTGAAAAAACGTTTTCCAAGTAAATTCTTTTTTGATGAATCCTATGGTCCCTTAAATCATCACATAGTTATGGTTTGTCGGTTGTTAACCTTCTCTAGGTCACCCACATTCTTGTTCCCAATGTTATTTACCCCTCTCCATCAGTATTTTGTTGTTATTATTCCCTTGTATGTCCATATTTTCACTTCAAAAATAAATTATCCAATTTTGATACCTAGTATTTGTTATTCCATATGACCTTCACACACCACATTATCTTTTTATATAGCTTTTTTGTTAACCCTTTTTAAGATATTGGTATCTATTAAGGAATTTTGAAATGTAAAACTATTGATAATTGAGGTGAATTTAGAGGGAGAAATTAATTTCAATGGGGGTATAATGTAACACATAAAGATTTTTTGAAATATATTTTTAAATTAAAATTAATCTTTCGAATATTATTCATTACATGTGACACTGAGATTTAATAAAAAATGATATATTATTAATATATTTATTTAAACATGACCATTTTAACCTATCATTACAAGAAAATCACCACATAGTTGTGGTTTTTTTGGATATGGTGGCGGTTTAAACCACAACAATATGCTATTGCCGGAGTTTCAAAAAACAACTACTAAATTGTGTGTCGGAAGAAAATACATGATAGTTTCTTAAATTTAGATATGGTTTATGGTGACTGTTATAGTTAATGCATTTCATGGTGGTTTTTTGTGGTTTTAGTGGCAGTTTTACTAACGAAAAATGATTTTTTCACGATGGTTTAAACCTCTGATAAAAAATAATTTCATTTTCTCTTGGAAAACCACCTCTTAAACTAAGATAACCACCATGAAATTATAACGCAAGATGAAAACTATGTAGAAGTGGTTAAAACCTCCACGAAATTATTATATTTAGAGGCGGTATTAACCGCCACTAAATTATTATATTTAGAGGCAGTATTAACTGCCAACGATAGTAAAATACCAAATTATAGTGGCAGTTTTAACCACTGCTAAATATGATCCATTTACATAGCGGCAGTTTTAAACGCTGCTAATGCTAGATTTATAAAAAAATGCATCTGATTCTATATCCCTAATACCAGTGCCCTGAAAAAAACTATTCCAATTTCACATGCACATACATTCTACATCCAAAAGAATACAAGGAAACCAACATTTTTCATTAGAAAAAGCACTTTCAAATCTACACACACTTGTATGAGTATAACTCATTGCATGGTGTAATAATCCTTCCAATGAGACCATCCATGTGTTCTCCCTTAGTAACTAGTGTTACTCATATGAAGCTAAGTTACCTGAAAAGTGTGATCATCCATGATATAACATGTATCACCTGTGACATACAAAGTATCAACAACCTATGAGCCCATCCTTAGTATTCCATAAAGAGGAAAACACATGTCTTTCAAGGTGCAACTAATACATTGAGTTTCATTAAGTTTTAATTACTAATGATTCCATGTGTAGAGCCATGAAATTTTATAATTCTACTGGATTTAGTGAGGTTCACACCCATAATTCATTTCAATTATAAATTCACATGGTACATGTATTAATCATGCCATAACTCATACCATTTCATTTAATTAATTAGGTAGTCTATTCAATAATTAAAGGTTTTTGAGAATTGAATAAAAGTAATAGGTCCTTGTGGACTACCCATGGTAGTTAACACCACATATTCTAAGCTATTTGGTATTAGAATATCTAGTTCTCTCCATAATACTCAGGCCCTAACTACCTGAAAGAGGGTTTGGTCATTAAATCATACATAGGGGGTTGTCACATCCTCCCTAAATTCATTTGAACTTTACTTTGATAGTTTAAAAAACAATACACTTAAAGGGGGGTTTATTATAAAAAACAAATTATATTATGTAATTCAAGGATTACAACATTATGTGTGGTTTAAATTTGAGGTTCATGGTCCTTAACATGGACAATTTAATAAAAAAAGGGATACTAATCCTAATAAACAATGTTGAACAAAGTAAACAACAAATTCACAAGTCTCCGCATGGAAGTGATGCCATAAACCATAGTGACACAATTTATAAAACATCAATATAGGTAAATGATATAGAACACCAACAAAATACCATGGATAACCAACATGACCAATATCAAGGCATGTTTCTATCCATATAAAGAGAAATTCTGGAAATAGATGAATGCCCTGATAATATGGTGAATTTATTTTCACCAAAATAATATATCCAGAGAGGAGATAAATGTATAAAGGAGGGAGAAAGACTCCTAGACTCACTGAGTTATATAAAAATCACTTGAAAGAGGTTGAATTCAACAATTGGGGACCAATCTAACCCTTTGAGAGAAGAGGAAATGAGGATCATGAGTGGGATCCCCCTTGAGCACACAAAGGATAAATAATGAGAGGGTGAAAAGAAATAAGGGTAGAGGGGGATTTTTTTTAATTTCTAGCCTATTTAATGAGTCACATAGTTTTTCTACACTTTTAGCCATACTGTGTGCTAACCATTATCATGACACTACTTATGGAGGTTGTTCAAACAGTTCATGAGAAAAAATTAGAAAAACGGGCAAAAATTGTTCATTCTACCTCTTTTCAATACCTGTATCATGTTGTACTGGTTAAGGGATATTTGTTTCTTTTCTCTAAAATTATGAAACTATTAGGGTGATAGTATAATGATCCAGTGGGATGATTTTGAGTTTGGTATGAACCATATATGGATACATGTATACATTTTCCCTATTGTATTCATTGAATGACACTAGTGGATCATATAATCTTGGTGAAATTATAGATCATGCCAAGAACTAGAATTTTGTTTTGAAAGGTGAAATTGTAAATCTTTGTGTCTCTTGTGTGTGTGTATTGGGTTGTGTTGATCGAAATAAAACAGATAAAGTGAGTGAGAGAATAATATAATCACTCACCTAAATGTGGAAAAGTAAAAGTTAATAGGGATTAAAAATTATTAACTGGATTCCAACACTGATTCAATCCCCCTCTCAGTATTTATCATTTCCATCCTTGGATCCTATAAATTGGTATTATAGTGTAGGTTAATATCATATTGAGTTATCTATTGAAATTTTATTCTTTTTTTAATGTTTGAAGTTTCTTTCATGATTGAGTAGAACTGTGTAGGATTGGCATCCCATAGTTATTTAATTTTTACCTATAAATCAAATATCAGTCATATTAGAAGAAATATATATTAACATAGTAACAACTCAAAAATAATTTATTATAATAAAAAATGATTTCATACCCTAAATTCTTTTTCAAGCTCATTAAAAGAATTTCCATCAAATTTTTCGTAAACATTCAACCACACTTCTGTTTGGGATGCTTGGTGCCCTAAACTCTATGACTTAATTAAACAAATATCAATCAACAATTTAATATATTAAACATATTATATTGTATTATAAATATTTAAACTAATGAAAAGATTACCGGAGTTGATCGACTTCTAGAAAAACACTTTAACCCTGAAGTGTGAGGGATAACTTGCTTAGCTCAGCTTGATGCATTATTCCTTGAAAGATCCTGAAATAAATAAAATGCAATTTAATAGTAAAGTATTCAATGTCATATCCTCTTCATATACATTTATAAATGTCAAATTATATTAATATAATAATATATATTTAAATACCATCATATTCTCATCATGATGTTTTTCAATAAAAAATTTCCATTTCTCTTTGGGTACCCCATCAGGTAGCATGTCATACATCTACTGGGTGGTCAACAAAGTATCATTGACATCGTTCCACAATATTATTTAAAATTATTTCCATTTCTTGCCTAAATGTTTCAATGTCCACTTTTGTGCGAGCACATCAGCAACCATAAAGTGAAAAAACATCTGTACACTGAAATTCATTTTGAAAATATTATAATTTAATAACATGACATTAAATTACACCATAATGAATTAAAATTACCTTTATTTGGGAATAAAAAACTTCATTTTTCCAAGTTTATGGCATATGCCTCCAATCATTATATGAAATAGGAAGGGAAACCAGATCTGCGACCAACTAGCCTATAATCTGGGCAAGTAATCTTGCGACGTCATCTGTAGGGACCCCATATTAATCAAATGGGAACAATATCTTCTCTCAAGTTAAATTCCATAAATATGATGTTTTTATATTTTTCTCCATACTTGCATTTTTTCAACTTTAATGAAAAAATATTTAGAATAAAAAAGTGAAATAAATTTATTCATATTAAAATCTGTACCTATAACAGTAACCCTCCAGTATCCCCGTGAAGAACTAGATGTGGCATGCCTCTCCCTCACTACTGAGGCTCCTAAAGGGAGAGGTGATGACTAAGCTGCTGAAGGGACACTCATAGAGGGTGTGAGAGATGGTGCAATGGGATATGGTGTAGGGGGAAAGTGGATGGTGGCTCAAATACCGTATGGAGGGAGGCAGATGGATCGCCATCAGTCGTAGTGGTCAATGAAATATTATATCACTTCATTCTTATCATTCATGTCATTTAATCAAGTAAAATTAATTTCATAACATATATTTCAAAAAATTTATGCAAAAAAATCATAAAAATGATAACAGATGCACAATACTAACAAAAAAAAATATACATAATAATGATAAGGAATGACTTCACAAATGAAATAAGTGGTTGCTAAATGAATGCATAACTATACATATAATAATTTTCCCATTTAATGATGTCAGTTTCCTACTCCATTACTTTATCCACCTCATCTATCCATACTAGACTAATATTTTCAATATCATGATGGAAAAACAAGTCCTCTTATTGCTATTGATGAGATTCAATGTCATATGTCAAATCTTGCACTTCATCACCCATATCATACAAATCTCTTTGTTTTATGTGTGAAACTGCAATCCACCCTTCATCAACAACATAATTCACATAATATACCATTTTTGGTTGCAATTATAAGATATCCAGATCATGTAGTTTATGATCACCAACAACCATCAAGCAAGAGAAGTTCATAGAAGTAAATTACAAGGAATATCTTTTAATCGCTCTGATAATATTGACCTAATTTCATTTGAATAAAAAACTGAAAAATTCCAATGGTATTTTAATTAAATAATATTAGTCATCATTCCATAGTAGCACACTTCATCAAATGTAATTATACCACTACTCTGTGTTTTCAAACCCTCTTCTCGATCGACTGTATGAAATCTAAATCCATTCATGTTGTAAGCGTCTGACTTTATAACTTGTTTTAGAGTGACTCGAGCAAGAAAATTCAAATATTCTAACAAATCTGCTTGAGTATCAGTATTACTGATCTAAAAAAATATACATTATTAGATTTACAAAAGATATGTGTCAACATAATATTCATATTTATTTCAATATTTATGAACTTACACGTTGTTCAAACCATTCTATAATATCTTTATTAATAATTTTTGTTATATCTTTCTCATTTAGTGTTCGACCTCTCATTCATCTCTTTGTATGTATCCTAAAATCTTCAATAAATGGATCTATAATTTCATTATTCAGCAGCACATATCTATGTGCCTGTAATAATTTCATTTCTATCAGTGTAACATTTATGGTCCTCCCAACTAATCAGGCAATAACAGAAAATATTTTTGATTTCCCATATTTGAGTTTCAGTTGATGTGTCATCAACACATCTAAATCAATTAAATATTATTTCAATATCATCCATGTATCTAGAAAAAAAGGTAAGACACTCCACTTCCAAATATCCTTCAGCAATAGATCCTTTTAGTTGAGCTTTATTTCTCACGAATGATTTCAAATTCCCAAGATATCTACGAAATAAAATAAACAAACATAATTATGCATTTAATTAATTTCCAAGAATTTTTTCCATAACTTAAAAACATATATATAAAGTTCCTCTCAATTGGATACATCCATCTATAATGTATGGGGCCTTCTAATTTATCTTCCTCAACCAAATACACATTTAAATTCATCATGACAGTAAAAAACAGAGGAGGAAGGATCATCTATATTGCACAAAGTGTCAATAAAAATCTCTCCTGAAGGTTTTCAAGCTCAAATGGATGTAGATATTTCTCATATATTTTTCTAAAAATGTGCATAATTGGAGTACAACAACAATAACCTTTTCAGGTAACAATGTAACCAATACCAATGGTAGTAACTTCTGTAACAAAATCTGTGAATCAAAACTTTTCAATACATGTAAACTATGATTATTTAAGTTAACACACCTCTAGATTTTACTTGAATACCCATTATATACCTTCACATGCTTTTAAATTCGAATAAATGTATCTCTATCCCTATTTTCATTGTAAAAATTGTCGGGGCATACTTTTCATTCTCATCTAGATAGAGATCACATTTTATGTTCATTACTTGTAAGTATTTTCGACCATTGAGATGGTCCTTTTAATTTCCATTCTCATTAAGCAATGTAAATATCAAATTGTTACATAAATTCTTCCTAATATGAATCACATAAAGATTATTCCATAGCAAATTAAATTCCCAATATGGAAGTTTGAGGAAAATACATTTTTTCTTCTGTTGTTGTGTTTCGATTTCTCTTAACGATGCACTTATAACCCATTTCACACTATAATTCAAATGATGAACCTTCCCAAATTCTATTGAAACATTTCCAAGTTGTGCCGATATTTTAGAACCAGTTAAAAAAATGATAAGTGGTATACAATCAATGAAATAATTAAATTTTGATCTGTTCGGCCGAAATATATGAGATTAATTGAGAAAGCTTTGATGGCACAAAAAGCACCATTTTCTACTATGAGGTAACTAGATGGGATAAAAATCAAAGTTATGAATAAGACAATCCAAACCCATGTAAGTTTTCCAAGAAGATAAATTCCCAAGTCCAGGGATGTCACTATTGGTCCACATTATAGCAGTATTCATTTTGAACATTGTTTTAGAATAAGCTTCATATGTCTCAACACTGTCTCTCTATAACTCATATAATTCTTCAATTAAAGGGTGCAAGTATACATCAAAAACATTTCTAGGAATAATCATCAAAATGATAAAAGATGTTTTTTTCATACACATCCATGGAGGAAGATTATAATAGATCAAAACAACTGGCCAAATGATATAACTGGTACTCCGAGTCCCAAATGGGTTGAATCCATCGACAACCAATCCCAATCGAATATTTGTAGGATCAGCAGATAAATTATTATGTAATGAATCAAATGTATTATATGATTGTGAATCTCATGGATGTCTCATTAGACCATAATTTTTATTATCTACATAATTCCAATTCCTGTGTTCGATGGTTTTTGATGACATGAATAATCTTTGAAATAGAGGCTTTAAAGAAAAGTAATGAAATAACTTTGCTGGTGTGTTCCTTTTCTTATTCTTCTTCATGTTAGTATGTTGATTCATACTTCCAATATCACCCATTTACATCCATCTATAATAAGAACATTTTTTTCCAATCCTTTCTACTTGAATCCTCTCACCAATAAAGCATACAATCATTGGGACACACATGTATTTTTAGATAATTCAGACTAACCCCATTAACAATTTTTTTATATCATGAAAAGACTCAGGGATGTTTGATTTAGGAAATGCATCATGAAACAATTCAAATATCATGTACATTTCCTTATTTATAATTCCATATAGAAATTTGATATGGTAAAACTTCAACAGAAAAGAATGTTTTGAATATTTCAAACATCCACTATACAACTATTTATTTCCATCATCAAATAAAGCATGAAACATATTTTCCTCATTTATGTTTTCTCTTACATTATTCTCCACGGAATCAGGAGGTGGATACAATGATATGTTACAATCCTGATATGGTTTTCCTACAGTCTAAAAAACATCAGTTGTCACGTTGTTATTTACAGCACCCTCATCTGGTTGTTCTGATATGTTTTGATGTTGATGGTGGGGTCTTGCAATACTGAATGCAATATTTATAGGGTTTTTCATTTCATTTTTCATTGTCGGTGAATTTGGGATCTCATTCTATGGATTGACATTAGTGTTCAACCTTTCTTTAACATTCGATTCTCCCTGACAAATCCAACACAAATATTGAGAAGGGAATTTATTCAATATTAAATGTTCATAAAGTTTATATATCTTCAAAAAAAATTATAAATTTACATTTAGGACATGGAAAAATTATTCTTCCTTCAACATATCGATTATACATTGAAAAATCTAAAAACTCCTCTAAATCATTAGCATACTGAGGTGTGTTACTCAGTAATGTGATCCAGATTTTATCCATGTATATCACAATGTACCTACACAATATTAAAAAAATTGAAACACATAACTATTAAAAAAAAATAAGGAAATGAATTCATATATACTAGTTGAAAAAATATATAAATATTTTAAATAATGTTTTCTTATATTAATACATATGGTAAATAATGAACCCACCCACTAGAAAACCAAATCATGCAAATTAGAAAGATCCATAAAAGAATAGAGAGATAATAAAAAACAAACCATGCTATTACAAATGAACTATATACTACATATCAGTAAATGAATACATTAGTAGCTAATCATATACATCAAAAACCGAAATTCAAAAAGATAAACCTAGGAAAAAACTTAATGATGGTCCCAAGTCCAATCCTAGTCCTAAAATCCCATATTTTACCGAGTAATCTAATCATCTAGCATTGGGCCTTGCCCAAACACAAGCCTACAATCAATTATCATCAACTTTGGTAGCAAGTTCCATGGTATCCTGAAAAAGGTGTGAAAATAATTAAATAGGCCACCACAAATGATACACCTAAATATAACCAGACTATAATAATGTACATGTAGAAGTGGTACAAATAAATAAATTAATAATTTAATTAAAATGAAGTAAATAACCACTAATGCTTGAGCTCTATGATGACACCTGAGAAGCTGATGAAAAAATATCCCATATGAATGAAAATGTAATGAATATATGGATGAAATACATTTCACATATGATAATAATATTTCATGCATTATCAATCACACTAATGAAAAAAAATACATATATGAAACCAATCATAATGCTGAAACCAAGATTATATATGATGAAAATGACACTAAAAACATCGACACATTGGATTACATCAAAGAAATAGATATCACAAATTAAATTGATGACATAGATTACATGGTTATGAAAAATAACACTAACAATGTTGATGGTTCCAAGAAAAACAAAAATTACAATGATTGTGGTGATGTTGTAAAATCATTTGATGATGAAGACCCCAATTAACTGAAGAACTAAGGAAAAAATGATGTTGATGAAAAAACTAATAACTACAATGACACTAAATACATAGATCATACTAATAAAATTGATGACATGGACCATTCCAATGAAAATTATGACATAAATAATTTCAATGATGCCAAAGAAATTGAATACATCTATGAGAAAAACAACATCCACTACTGGGAATCTTGTTTTTACCAACGGTTCAAATTAACCATTGGTATAAGAGAGTTTGGGTATGATTTCCCAATGGTTTTATTAAACCATTGGGAAATCTGCCACATATGCTCATTTTTTCAATGGTTTGATGAAACCGTTGGGAAAGGTTGATGATTTCCCAATAGTTTAAGAAAACCATTGGGAAATCTTCACTTTCCCAATGCTTTCTGAATGGTTTGGTTCAAACTGTTGGGAAAAGATGTCCAGAAATACTCAAACCAGGTAGTCCTCCTCCAGTTGCTCCTCCAGTTGCGTTTCTCCCCCAATTTCCAGAACCACTATCCCCTAATTTTCAGAACCCTCGTGCGTACCCCACAGGTGAACTTCGTAAAATCCGGTGAGACTCCCCCATGAGGTTAGATGGGATAATTCCAAATATTCATGTCTTATTGATCATTTTCCACTTATCTTACATATTTATCCATTTTTATTGAATTTGGAAACACTAAATTCAATGTTTTAATTGGATATTTGGTTTGTTTTATTAAGGATTATGTGTATGAGGCATTACCATTTCTATTATGGGTGGTTTTAATGAAAAGTTATAATGTTGGAAACATTTATGATGTTGTTTTCTCTATTTAATCTCATTTACCCTAACTTAACATTAAATTATATATCACATTTGGTTTTTGTTTTTTTAATTTTCAGTTAAGTTATTTGTGGTTGATGATTGTCCCATGTTAATTGTTTTCAATGGTTTGGCATAGAAATTTGGCATTTAATTGTGACTTTTCCAAATGGGGGTGCCTTGAGAATACTTCAAATATTTGTTAAAAATGATCAAACGGATTTTATTATTTAAAATGGATTTTGAAATATATTTCAGAAATGATTTAATATCGATGAAAGTGTTTTATTAAAATGGGAATTTTTTTAATAAGGCTTGTGTAATGTATTTTGTTATAGTACACTTGTTATGTGACTATGTTTGGTATTTAGTAACACATGAGATAACTAGTGTGTGAGAATGTGTTGTGAAAGAGATTCCATGGTTGGTTCAAGATTATATTTACATTTTGAGCCTATTAATGAGTTGTTTTAAAGATATTTTGAGATATTTACCAATTGGTGTTAAGTCATACAATGATCATGGGGGATATTATATGTTTATTGGTGAAAACTGGGATCTGTAGAGGTGGTTCATGATTAAGGCATATAATTAGTGCTAAACATGTGGATAAACCATGAATAGTAGTGAATTCTTAAAGTGTTTGATGTTTGTAGTCCTTTTTTATTTGGAGTTTCTTTTGATTCTAATGTTTCTTATTGATACCTATGATGGTAATTTATTTTAGTTTCTAAATCAACTAAGACTCCCCCACCATGCACAGTGTATATGACCTTTACCCTTATTTAATCTTTCTATTTACACATCCTATGCAACCTCTACCCTCATTTAATCAGTGAAATCAATTCATTAATTCAAGCCTTCATTCTCACTAGCATGTAAGAAATTGAATGATGTAAACCCATCCTCACATGATTTCTTACCTTAGATAGTGTCCAACATATGGAATACGAGCTTTTGAATTCATCAGTTAAAACTAGGATCATATATTCCATTTCCCCCAAGATGACTGTACTAATATAACTTTAGGGTCAATTAAATATGGTTCTCATTGTACGTTGTATATTATGTGTCCTTCTTGGACAATACTCACTTTTATGAGGGTGGGGTGGTTTTCACTAGCCATGCTGGCATTTGTAGACATCCATAAAAATGTTAGATAAGTCACAAGTTTAATTCAATAATGTTGTTATCATTGACATTATTTATTATTAATCTCAAATTTAAAAATAAATGTTTTTGTCTATACTTAATGAAATTAAATCTTTTTAAAATCCATGAACAACCTATTAGTGTAGTAGCCTAAAATTTATTCACCCATGGGGTGTTATTGACTTGGGGAAGTAATTGGGTAATGAAAGGTATGACCATAGAGGCACCAATAATGAGTTATTGAACATGAGTGAATGATTTGGGATGCCTATAACACATAATGGGACCTGAGGCATGTGCCTCTTATAGACCTAATGAAAATTAATATAAATAAATTTTAATTTAATTTATGAGTGCTTATTCTTTACATTATTTTAATAGTTCACTACATCGAATAGAAACTTCTTCCTTTATCATTTACTTAAATGTATTTTCTATTAAAGTTCAATCCTATTGAATTTTTTATGACAAAATGACTTATATAAATTCTTTATACAGAATGGACAGAAGTTGGATGTATGAAACCGATCGGATCTCAAGCGATTTCCAAAAAAAATTTGGAGAGCTTTATAGATTTTTCATTTCACAATGCTTCAGATAGTGGTCGCATACACTACCCATATTCCAATTGTGTTGGTAGACCTTGGTTGAGCCGTGAAGAAGTCAGCTACCACATAACCAAAAATGTTTTTCAATAAAACTACTTTGTGTGGTATCACAATGGGGAGAAAATGAAATCATAAATTGGTGATGATCAAAATGAAAGGACTTGATTGGAGAATTTATTAGATGATCGGTTTCTGTTTATTCGTCATCATGAAAAATAAAGGATTTTGACTTAAGAAGACTTCTATATGAGGATATCTAATTAATCTAGTGAAAATGATGATATTGATAGGGTGAAGAAATTAAATGATGCTGCTGTGACTCCAGTATGTCGATAATGCGATAAAATGAAAAAGTTGTAATTTTTAATCTGATTGTTTCATGGGAAAACTATGTATGGGATTCCTAATACAAAAATAAATTATCTTACCCTCTTGAAGGATTTACTTCCAGATGATGTAGATATTCCCTCAAACCACTATATGGCATGGAAGTTAGTTGAGGAACATGGATTTTCAAGAAACAAAATTCATGCTTGCCCGAAAGATTGCAGTTTATTCTGGGATGAAACCACTGAATGAAATGATTGTATAAAATGTGGCACATCCCGCTAGAAGTCAAAATCTGATGGAATACCGTCCCACATTCCACAGAAAGTAATTTGGCACTTTTCATTGATCCCCAGACTCCATAAACTTTTTATGTCTGATGACATATCAATAAAAATGAGATGGCATGATACAGAGAGAAAGAATACTAATGATTAGTTGATTTATCCTGCAGATGGATTTTCATGGCAGGGATTTGATGCTCAACATCCTGATTTTGCAGGTGACGTGCATAATGCGAGGCTATGTCTTTCATGCGATAGTTTTAATCCATTTGGGAAGATGCTTACTTCGCACAACACATGACCAATTTTTATACACATTTATAATCTTCCCCTATGGTTGTGTATGAAAAAACCTTTCACTTTCATGAGTATACTCATAAATGGTCCTTCTGATCCCCGCATTGATATTGATGTATACATGCAACCTTTAATAAAAGAGTTGAAACTTCTTTGGGATGTGGGTGTGCTCCCATACAATGCATGTTCGAAAGACATATTTCAGATGTGTGTTGTGCTTATGTGGATGATCAATGATTTTTAGGCTTATGTAATGATGTCTGAATGGAGCACGAAGGGAAAACTGTCATGTCCAGTTTGTATGAAGAATACACGATCCAGAAGACTGAAACATCGCTGTAGTTTCAGTTTTATGGGACATCGACGATTATTGCCAAATGATCATCCATATAGAATGAATCGTAGAATATTTGATAATACCATAGAGACCGATGATCCACCTCAGCATATGTCTAGAACTGATGTGCTTAATGAATTGAAATATTTCATTTTTTTATTCGGGAAGGTTCAAATAAAATCTAGAAAGAGAAAGAATGTTTCCACTGAAACCAATTACAATTGGAGGAAGAGGAGTATCTTTTTTGATTTGCCTTATTGGTAAACCAATTTTCTACATCATTTCTTAGACGTAATTCATATTGAAAATAATATATGCTAAATATTGCTTTGTGTTCTTATAAATGTCAAGGGGAAGAAAAAATATGATTTGTGATCTCGACGTGACTTGGTGGATTGGGGCATCAGACCAGAATTGCATCCTGTGCGTATCAGTGAAAATAAATGGCAACTTCCATGTGCATATTATGTGATGACACCTACGAAAAAAACACTTTCTGGAAGTATTAGAGACTATTAGAGTTCCTAATGGCTATTCAAGCAACATATCTAAATGGGTCAACAGAGGAGAGTTGAAGCTAAAATCTTTGAAGACTCATGATTATCACGTTCTATTGTGTGAGTTGCTTACAATAGCAATCCATCATATTTTGTCCAATAATGTAAGGGTGACTATTATTCGGTTGTGCCATTTTTTTAGATATCTTTGTGATAAGAAGTTTTCCAAGTCTTTCTTGCAAAAAATGTTGACAGATTCCCCATTAATTTTGTGTGAGTTGGAGAAAATATTTCCTCCATCATTTTCCACATGCATGCTGCATCTGAATGTCCATATTCCCACTGAAATACTTCTCTAAGGACCTGTTTCTTTTCGTTGGATGTATCCAACTGAACGAAATATGTACACATTAAAGTCTTATGTCTGAAAAAGGAATAATCCCGAAGGTTCTATCGTGAACGGTTACTTTGCTCAAGAATGTATGGATTTCTGCTCAATGTATTTGTATGATATTACTACAAGAATGAACAGACCAATGAGAAATGAATAAGAACAGTATGAGAAAATTGAACCTAGTTTCCCATCACTTCCTAAAACAAGAGGAATTCCTGGATCATATACATTGAAGACATTAACCCATGAAGAGCGGAAGATGACACATCACACAGTTTTGTTCAACTGTGATTTGTTCGATGATTATATCAGGTAAATAAATTGAATATGTATATCTTATATATATATCTATTAAACTATTCATATTTTTTATCTACAGGGAACATAAAACAATGATAAATAGGAATCATCGTTCGTTATCATTGAGGAGGAGAGAGACTTTGAATAGAAAATAGTTTTCTTCTTGGTTAAAATTGAAGGTAAAAATATTACTATTTAAAATAATTACATCAATATTTAATTAAGTTTAGTAGTCATTTATATTGCAGGTATTGAGTTTTTCTACTGACTCTGTCTCTAAGGAAATAAGAGCTTTGGCTTTTGGTCCTAATACCATGGTTTGTGGCTGTAAATCAATTATTATCAATGGGTACAAATTTATTGTCGCTGAATGAGCAAAGAACATGAGAAAAAAACATGATGGTGTTAGGGTTACTGCCACAACATATTGTTATGCCAATGCATCATATAGTAGACCGCAATTTGAAAATGTGGGTTATTATAGAGTCGTTGAGAAAATAATAATATTGGATTATTACTCTCATGGACAAGTCACAATGATGAAATGTCATTGGTTTGATTCGATGACGAGACAAGGTACATTTATTGATGATTGCGGATTTTGAGTAATTAATATGACTCGCACTCTTACTACCGAAGAACCAAATGTGTTGGCATCAATGGCTAAAAAAGTTTTTTATGTCAAAGACCAACTTCGACCTGAATTTGGTGTCATAGTTGAAGTAATTCCAAGACATATTTTTGATAATGGTGATGACGGAATTGACACTGTTCCTAGTGCCATTGGAACCAATCAATTTATTTCTTTTGATGAATCCAATATCTCATTTTTCAGAGTTTATTGTGAACCTGAAGTTTTGGTAGAAAATATATAGAATCATTCATCCATTTTCTCAATTATTTTGGTTTACCTCGAGTTGGGTTTTTAAGGTTGGTAATATTCAATTTGATTTAGTATTGATCACAAATATGTTTTAGCAGACTTGAACATTATGTGAATTATCAATGCTTATTGGTTGCAGTTTTATTTGAATTAAATTTTCTAATTTGGAATTGAACTGTATTCAAACCTAGTCAAACAATATTTCTAAATTGGTGAACATTACAACTTGTATGATTTATTAAATCCATTCAAGCTCTTCTAAAACAATTGACAGCTAAATTACCAATGAATCCCCTTATTCCCTCATATATTTAGTTTTTTGGGTTACACTTTAGTTTCCTTTTTCTAATTAATTATATATTTGTTTTCAAAATTAGGAAATACATCCATTTGAAGAGAGATGAAGGAAAAAAATGACGGAGAACAATCGTCGAATGGCAGAGATGGGAATTCCACCATTACTTCCTACAGTGAGTACTTTATTTCAAATATATATATATTTAAATAATATATAATGTCATGTGATTAATTTTTTTGTAAACATTTTTTGGGGGATCCACCTATACATTGACAGTTATTCGATGAGGAGACTAGTACTGGTCCTAGTACTTAGGCCGGTGGTACGAGGAGGGTTCGTACTAGAGGTGGACGAGCAGCTTCACGTACACAACTAGACCCTGCCCCTCCCACTGACATGCCTTCCTTCCCACATTATGATCCTGGTGTGTCGTTAGGGACACACATGATATTTAGGCCTCCCATGTTTTTGCCACCTTTTTCATCTTCTGGCCCATTTTTCATATCTCATGATGATTCCCACTCCCCAGTCAGAATCCAGTCATACAGCTATCCCATCTTCTTTTCCTTGTACTTCTATCTCTCTGATCTTCTATATTCCATCATCTTTGACTCCTGTTCCACCACAGGGTGTTCCATCAGTTTCTATGGATCCAGCAGCGCTCAATGATCAGACTGGTGCAGGTATATTTATAGAACCCTAACAATTTTTTATAGAAATATTTATTTTCATTATAACATGTTTTGATAAAATATTTGTTTTTTTTCATGACAGATACATCTACTGAAAGGATGCGGGGGAAGGGGTGTATACGCATGAGTACGGCGTGGAACTCCATACACAAGTTATGGTGAATTACAATTAAGACAACCAAATAGTTGAGAAAACATGGCATCAATGTTGGAGTTTTTTGGCGACGCTTGCCAAATACTCCGACATCATTCCCATCAGCCCACTATCATGGATAAATTTTCCACATGTGGTAAAGGATAGAGTTTGGGAAGAGATATGGGTAAAAAAATATGTTGTATTTAATACCAGGAATTATTTTTGTATTTATATGAATTAATATTTTGATGTCAGCTTAGATTTAATTTTCCCGATGGTGAGGGTGCACGACCGGAACGTATAAAGGATTTATGCGAGATTTGGAGAGCCTACAAGCATTATTTGTATATTGTATGGCATTCTAGAGTTGACACTGAGTTAGAGGTGGTACCAATTGTGGACGATTTTCCTATAGAGCAGTATCGTCAGATGAGTACTCATTGGATGACTAACAAGTATAAGGTATTAATTACATTTGAGGTATTTAAATAATAAATTTTATGTTTTTCATTAACACTATCTTTTTCATTATCTAATTTTATTTAGGAATCATTTGGAAAAAATAAAAAAAAAATTAATGCAAAAAATACCTCCACACACTGGGATGTACTACAATGCCAGATCATGAGAGGAAGCAGGTATGAAAATTGTTTATAAGTTTTCTTTACGACTTACACTTTATTTTGTTTCCTCAATTATTTAATAATTTTCAAAAGTTTTCATATAACTTTAATTTTAAATGTCATTGTAGAGGAAAATACAGAATATTGAAGGATGTGTTCCTCTAGAAAAATTGTTTTGCTCGAGTAGACGGAAAAAGGATGGAAGTGCCGTCAGTGAAGCGACTCAGCAGCAGATTGTAAGTTTTAATATGTTGATTTTATATTTTAATATCTATTTTATAACTTAATAATATAATTATATTTTTAATAGGTTTCTCTAGAGGCCCTCGATGCCCAAGAACCAGACAATTTTGGGCCAACTGATCACCAACATCAGGTGTTGGGAGAGGAGCATCCTGGCAGAGTACGCTGCCAACATAAGATAATGCTGATGAGGTATTTTCCCTCCTCAGGTACGAGTTGTAGTGCCACTGAGCTACAACAAGTTAGGGAATAGGTAGAACAGGCTGAGAAAAGGGCCATAGAGATGGAATAATAGTCTGCTAGGGCAAATAGTGAATTTATGAAATTTATTGAAGTTCTACGTCCAACACTTCCACCAGAGGCCGACCCAACTTTTGATGAATATATGTCATCGATACGTTCTATATATGGTGCACCAAGTGGAAGTTCTAGTGGTGGTGAAGACGATTTACATTCTGACGATGATGATGGTGAGGAGTCTGGTGTGGAAGAGGAGGGAGAGGAGGAGGCCGAGGTGGATGGCGAGGGTGAGAAGGAGGGCGAGGCAGATGGCGAGGGCGAGGAGGAGGGCGAGGAGGAGGGTGAGGAGGAGGGCGAGGAGGAGGGCGTTGAGGAGGGAGATGATGAGGATGAGGGTGATGATGATGGTGATGATGGTGATGGTGATGTGGGACAAGTTGATCCATTACATTTTTGACTTATATTATTGAGATTTGATGTTTAATCTATTCTAGTTGTTGGTTTTATCTAGACCCATAGTATAATATTGGAGTTGAGTTATTTTTATATATTGTTTGTTTTCATGGATGTTGATGTCTTTTAGTGGTTGTGGTGTATCTTGAGCATGTTTATAGAGTTTTGTGTGTTTGGGAACTCCCTGGACAACCCCCTCCTTCTTGGACCCTGGAAAACACCCCACCATCCTGCTTGGACCCTGGACAGCCCCCCGGGCAGCCCCCCAGACACCACCCAGACAGCCCCCGGACAACCCCTCGGATAGCCCCCCACCCTCCTCCCTAGACCCCAGACAGCCCCCCGGACAGCCCCCACCCTCCTCCCTGGATCCCTAGACAGCCCTCCACCCCCCTCCTTGATTTCACATGCCTTTTTTTATTTCTCTGATCATTCAATGTTATTTAGGATTATTCCATTTTTGTATGACTTGAATTATATGAATGTCTTGGTAAGCTTATTAGCTCAGTCTCTTCAAATGCATGTGATGATATGCTTTAATTTGAATACAATGCCTTGTTGTACATTATCCATTTTATGTGAATTATGCCTTGTTTGATTTGGTTTACTTGTCAAATATTAGGATAAGACATGGGTTACATGTTAAGGACTCATGGACAGACTCGTCATGCTCAAGGAATTTAGACTTGATATTCCTGGATGCATGCTTTGGTTTCTAGGTGAGGGATACCTTTATTGTGTTGATACTTTAAGAAAATGATCCATGAGTCATTTGTGACGTGTACGAGTCGACCCTGTCTAAATTCGAGGCGCGGTGTGGCTAGTAGCACTCTAACTGTGTCTCTTTTGTTTAAAATGGATGAGATTTTTAGTGAAAAGAACAACTGATTTATGGAAAACTGACCAAACACATTAGGATTATATTGATACATTATCACAATGATCCATGGGTCATATGTGATGTGTACGAGTCAACCCCGGCTCAATCTGAGTCACGGTGTGGTCGGGATCACTCTAAGTGTCTCTCTTTTGTTTAAAATGGACAACATTTTAGGTACATACAGAAAACCAACCAAACAGATTCTGATTGTGTTGATACTTTAGAAAAATGATCCATGGATCATATGTGACGTATACGAGTCAACCCGGCCTCAATCCGAGCTACAGTGTAGATGGCACCATTCGAAGTGTCTCACTTTTTTTTGTAATGGATAACATTTTAAGTGAAAAGTACAAATAACATAAATAAAACTGACTAAACGCATTTTTATTATGTAGATACGTTAGTAAAATGATACTTGGGTCATTTCTGATGTGTACGAGTCAACCCAGACTCAATCCGAGGTGCGGATTGGCCGACACTACTCAAAGTGTCTCTCTATAGTTTAAAATGGACTTCATGTTAATAGAAAACAACAACTGACATACGGAAAACTGACCAAATGCATTTGGACTGTGTTGATACTTTAGGGAAATGATACTTGGGTCATTTTTGACGTGTACGAGTCAACCCACCCTCAATCTGAGGTGCAGAGTGGCCGACACCACTCGAAGTGTCTCTCTATAGTTTAAAATGGAATTCATTTTAATTTAAAAAACAACTGACATACGGAAAACTAACCAAACAAATTCATATTCTATTGAAACTTTAGGAAAACGTTAAATGAGTCATTTTTGATGTTTACGAGTCAACCTCGCCTCAATTTGAGTCCAGGTGTGGCCGGCACCACTCAAAGTGTCTCAGGTTTATTTGAAATAGGCAACATTTTAAATTAAAAAAAAACTGACATACAGAAATCTGACTAAACGCATTCATATTCAGTTGAAACTTTAGGAAAACAATCCATGGGTCATATGTGACGTGTAAGTTTCAAACCGGCCTCAATCCGAGGTGCCGATTGGCCGGCACCACTCAAAGTGTCTCTCTATAGTTTAAAATGGACTTCATTTTAATTGAAAACAACAACTGACATATGGTAAACCAACCAAACGCATTTGTATTCTATTGAAACTTTAGGAAAACGATCCATGGGTCATATGTGACGTGTAAAAGTAAACTGCTCCTCAATCAGAGTCATAGTATGTCCGGGATCACTCTAAGTGTCTCTCTTTTGTTTAAAATGGACAACATTTTTAGTTCATAAAGGAAACCGACCAAACTAATTCTGATTGTGTTGATACTTTAGAAAAATGATCCATGGGTCATATATGACATGAATGAGTCATCCCCGCCTCAATATGAGGCATGGTGTGGCCGACACCACTCAAAGTGTCTCTCTTTAGTTTAAAATGGACTTTATTTTAAGTGAAAACAATAACTGACATACATAAAACTGACCAAATGCATTCAGATTCTATTGAACCTTTAGTAAAATGATCCATGGGTGATTTTTGATGTGTAAGAGTCAACCTTGCCTCAATACGAGGTATGGTGTGTCCAGAACCACTCAAATTGTCTCTCTTTCGTTTAAAATAGACTTCATTTTAAGTAAAAACAATAAATGACATACGGAAAACTGAACAAATGCATTCGTATTCCATTGATACTTTATAAAAACGATCCATGTGTCATATGTGACATGTAAGAGTCAACCCCACCTCAATCCGAGGCCTGGTGTGGCCGACACCACTCAAAGTGTCTCACATTTATTTGAAATGGACAACATTTTAATTGAAAACAACTACCGACATACGGAAAACTGACCAAATGCCTTCAGAATGTGTCAAAAGTTTAGAAAAACGATCAATGGGTCATATGTGACATGTATGAGTCAACTATGACTTAATCTGAGGCATGGTGTGACTGGAACCACTCAAAGTGTCTCAATTTTTTTAAATGAACAACATTTTAAGTGAAAACAACAACTGACATACAGAAAACCGTCCAAACGCATTCTTAATGTGTTGATATTTTAGGGAAACGGTACATGGGTCATATGTGACATGTAGAAGTCAACACAAACTCAATCCGAGGTGTGTTGTGGCCGAATACACTCAAAGTGTCTCTCTTTTGTTTAAAATAGACATCATTTTAAATGAAAATAACAACTGATATACGAAAAACTAAACAAACAAATTTAGATTCCATTGAAACTTTAGTAAAATGATCCATGGGTCATATGTGATGTTTACAAGTCAACCCCACCTAAATCCAAGGAATAGTGTGGCTGTCAAAACTCGAAGTGTCTCGATTTTATTTAAAATGGACAACATTTTAAGTGAAAAGTAAAACTGGCATAGGAAAAACCGACCAAACGCATTTCTATTCTATTGAAACTTTAGGAAAACGATCCATGGTTTATATGTGATGTGTATGAGTCAACCTCATCTCAATAAAAGGTGTAGTGTGGTCGGAACCACTCAAAGTGTCTCTCTTTTATTTCAAAAGGACATCATTTTAAGTGAAAACAACAACTGACATATAGAAAACTGATGAAACGCATTCAAATTCCATTGAAACTTTAGGGAAATGATCCATGAGTCATATGTGACATGTAAGAGTCAACCTCGCCACAATCTGAGGCCTGGTGTGGTAGACACCACTCAAAGTGTCTCACGTTTATTTGGAATGGACAACATTTTAATTGAAAACAAATACTGACATAAGAAAAACTGACCAAACGCATTATGAATTTGTTGAAACATTAGCACAATGATCAATGAGTCATATGTGACGTGTACGAGTTAACCTCACCTTAATACGTGGCATGGTGTGGCCATAACCACTCAAAGTGTCTCATTTTTTTTGAAAGGAACAACATTTTAAGTGAAAACAATAACTGGCATATGGAAAACTGACCAAACGCTTTTAGAATTTGTTGATCCTTTAGGAAAATGATCCATGGGTCATATATAACATGTACGAGTCAACCCCGATTCAATTAGAGGCACGGTGTGGCCGGTATCACTCCAAGTGTATGTATTTTGTTCAAAATGGACATCATTTTTAGTAAAAACAAGTGGTATATGAAAAACCGAACAAACATATTCGGATTCTATTGATACTTATTCAGTTTTTTATGTATTTTATTGATAATTGATAATTAAATTATGTATGTATTCAATTATGAATTGAATTCCAGATTCCACATATAATTTTCATCTAAATTTTAAATTTAATTCTAAATCAATTATGTATGTTTATAATTACATTATGAATTATGATTAAATTCTGGATGTGTATAGTTAAAGAATGCATTATATATTAAATGTGTATGATTTTGTTCTCTATATGTATGTCTTAGTTTGTTATTTCAGGTATAGTAATTGGAAAGGAGGAGAATGGACATCATTAGAGGCTGCTGTGCAAATTGCAAGCTACTGTGCAATTTGCACAGCATAGCCTATGCCAACAGTTTTGAACCGATGGCATAGGATTGTAATAACCCATTCCCAATAGTTTAAAAACCATTGGGAAATTTTTCTATGGATTTTTTTGCCAACAGTTCAATGAGAACCATTGGAAAAAACGATTCCCAACGGTTTCTAAACAGTTGGGAAAAAGGTTATTTCCTTAGTTTTACCAACGGCTTTGTGTAAACTGTTGGTAAAACTTATTCCAATGGTTTGGAAAAACCGTTGGCATAGGTTAATTTTAATAACCTATACCAACAGTTCTCTGTAAACCGTTGGGATAGGTTTTCCCAATGGCTTACTTCCCCATGGTTTGGAGAACCGTTGGTATAACATATACCAATGGTTTTACAGGCTTTCCCAATGGTTTAGAACTGTTGGGAAAGACCCCATTTCCAACAGTGATCGGTGACACCTATGAGATGAACCATACCGAATAAACTCTTGAAACAAATAAAACATATAAAACCAATTACTCTAATGAAATTGAGGACACATATGACAATGTTGAAACTTATTACCATGAGCACATCAACACAACCAAATATGATAATGAATGGGACAAGACTGATCACATAAATGATGTTGATGACTCTAAAGAGACCATAAATTCTATAAAAACTAATGAAACCAATGAGACTAGATACACTTATGATATTGATGAGATAGAAGTGTCTAATTAAATCTCCATCACTTATGAACACAATAATAATTATGACATGGGTGGAATTAAAGACACTGAGTAAATCGATGATATAACAGATAGTAACCAAGATAAAAATATAGTTTTACCTAATGAAACTTAATGCATAAACGACATGGGAGACACTGACATCCCTAATGAATCATATAACATCAATGAAACTGATGATGTTGATGACTTAAATTGAACTAAAAAGACTAATGAAACTAATGATACAAATGACCGAAAATAATTATATAGTTTTTCCGCGTCGAGGGATTTGGGGGGTTACTGGGGTCACGGGGGTTGCTGGGGTTGCAGGGGTTGCCGGGGTCGTGGGATCTTAGGGTTTTGGGGGGTTGTGATGGGCAGCAAGGTACAGTGAGGGGCGGTGAGGCACTGTGATGGATTCAGGGGTCACTGAGGTCACACGGGTCACCAGGGTCCTAGGGTTTCGCGGGGTCATAGGGGTCAGGGGGTTTGGGGGTGGGGGTGTCAAGGGGAGTTGGGGGAGTTGGGGGGAGAAGTCCTATTGCTGTAAAAAAACCACGTTTCATGGCAGTTTATTAAAAGCTACTGCTAATTTATTTTAAAAAAATTTAAAAGAAATTTATTAAACCGCCACTAAAAAATCACATCTAAAGGCTAATAATGTGGTAGTGTACCTTTTTAAACATAGAGTTATAAATAGTAATAAATAATTTTTAAATATTCATAAAATGGATTTATATAAGGGAAACATATTTATGAAAAATTACATCATTTTTGGCAAAGTCTTTATAAGTTTCTGAAATATTTTTTTTAAAAATGATTTTTATTTATTCCTGTGAACATTAGTAAACTTAAATTTTCCATGTTTTAAAAAATTATTTTGATAAAATAAACATTATTTTTGAAATAATCTTGAAAAAAATTAGCTTATGGTGTTTTTTATGTATTTTTTTGAAAAGTTTCATTTTTTATAAATAGTTAAAAATACTGAATTTTAATTAGAAATAGTCTTCTGGTTTAACATATTTATAATGTTAAATTATATTAAAAAATGGTTCAATTATATATCCATTAATCCAACTTATTTCATTGTAACAAAGTTAATATTTAATTTTTTTCTTCTAAAATTTGTGTAATGTTTTCAATATTTTCTCTTTAAAAACCCTCTTTCTTACCGCGTCTGCATGAATAATTTTGAATTATTTTTTATGAATTCATTGAATGGAAATTGGTAAAATGGAATAGATATTTTAAATTGGAATAAATTATATTATATAATAATTTCAACATAATTTTTTACCATAAAAATTAGTGAAAACTGCTATAAATTAATTATCACGATTAAGGTTAAAATGGGGTTTTGTGCGTTACATGCATTTGTTTTAAAATTAACATTCCACATATAAATGATTTTTATTTAGTAAATTGGATTTAATATTTATAATCAGTAGTATTAAATTATCTAATAAATATAATTTTAATTTTATTATTAATGTATAAATTACCTAGGTAAATAAAAATATGCAAGTTACCGTGGTAAAAACTAAAAGGGTAAAATCGATTAAACATAAAGACTAAGGAATAAAATTATAAAACATGTCTTTATTTCATGTGTTGGAGGTTTTTATAGACCAAATAATTCCTCTAAACCATTATTGATCTATTTTTGAGGCACATTAGGTAATATTGACCTCCCAAAAGTGAATACAATTGAGTGTTTACAAAAATGTCACCCCATCTCAATTATAAAAGGGAACTTACTCCCATAACTTATTTGGATCGATAAAGAAATTCGGGTTGAAAAAAACCTACCAAAACCACTTATAAACTTTCCTTCTCTCATCCTAGATTATATAGTTTGTATATAAATCCAACCAAAGATGTTATTTAATGAAAACCTAACCAGGATACCCGAAGAATAGGCAACATCCATCAATGAGTGTTTTTATTTTATTTCATCCTCATCCTATTTAAAATATTATTATAACATTATGACATAAAAACCTCAATAAATTCCATATAATTATATTTTTTTATACTAAGGTACTAGCCTACAATCATTTACACATCCATCAAATGGGTTTATGAAATCATCATTCTTGTTTACTGCAGACTACCACCTTGGGAACAGACGACATTTATTTTTCTATTACATCCTCTCACGGTTGGAAATAATGATTTATTTATTGTTTATATATATATATATATGATATTTATGATATTATAATTGTTTTAGAATTATTATATCACACAAAACATCATGCGTCCTATTTTTTGGTAATATGATAACGTCTATCGTGTGTACGACCAACTACCGCCTTACAAAGCGATATGAATCATTCAATATTTAAATAGAGGGTAATAAGGATGAAATTAAAGAAAATATGTGATATATATGAAATAAAAAAGATTATTTAATTTTAATATATCATTTAAATTTACTCCTTTTAATTTGACAAGAAAATGGAAACAATGATTATCTATACGAATGACCTACCGTCTCCATGAAGGGAACATTTCATTTTTTATCTCTAAATATAATGGATTATTTATAAATTTATACAATGAATATATATGATATTTATATCATGGTAAAAATTATGTATATTATTAAAACATGAATTATTGAAGAGGAAAAAAATAAAAACTTAAAATATACATACAAAAAAGTAGTCATTGCCCGAAATATGACTTTAAAATGGAATTGATAATAAATAGGTAATAAAATGTCATAAAAGACCATAAATTCTATGATATATAAAATAATATGATTATTTAATAGATTTATAACAAACTTATATTTACTATATAGGATTTTTTAAAATGTATGAATGAATTATAGACTTAAAGTAATAGATTTCTAGTCTCTCTTTTATTTATAAGAGAGATATGAAAATTCACCACTTGTTTCTTTGTTATGGTGTATATAATAACCCATTGACATAATATATCAGGAATATACTAGTTTTAATGATACTACATGTTTCATTTGATTCTATTATTTATTGAGGAATACAATTAAAAGGATTACTAAAGCAGTGAGGGATTTCGATCTCACTTTAATTTTCCGTGAGAAAAATTCTATATTCACCACATTTTATTTTATGAGGTTAATAAAATTAACATTAATATATTTTATTATGATTATCCTTAATATTATAAGTATTTAAATATTCATTTTTTGATCTCTATTTTTATGGGGGTTTGCGATTTAAAAGTTAATAAATCGATAAGGGATTTTTGTCTCAATTTCCCTTCTTTGGGATATAAGTTATGTTATACACCAATGTTATTCTATGATAAATATATACTATCACTTTTACATATTATATCATGAATACTTTTATTTTCATGGAATTTTATGTTTCATTTAATGTTATTCTTTCATTTTTTATGATTTAATGTTATCAAATTAATCCGAGTTTTATATTACAATATCATCGTTTGTTGGGATTCTTTATGATCTTCATTATAATGATGTAATATTTTGATCTGTCTCTCAAGAAACTTGTGAAGTTTTTTATACTCTTGATATTAATGAAACTTTTATGAAATAATACCATTTTCACTCTTTAGTATTTAAAATTATTCATGAATTTATTTAAGAAAATATGAAATTATATTTCCCTTCTGTCAGAAACCTATTTTCTTCCATAACCTTGTTTTCTAAAATGATTTTAAAAAATGTTTCATAATTCTCCTGTGATTTTTTAAAAAGTAATTATTACCCATATTTTATTTTTAACAAAAAGAACAGAATATAATTTTCATGCTGATTTTCAAAAAACTCCCATTTGTATTTTATCAAAAATGTGAAAATAATATTTGTTTTAACATGTAATGATTGAATGAAAATTCCCATCATCATGAACTTTATTTTTAGTGAATATTACTTTCTATGTTTATAAGGTTATTTTAAAAAATATATATTTTTAATTGTTTTTATTTTTTTAAAAGTGTTTTTTCAAATCCAAAATTATATATATTTTTAAGAAATGTTCGAATATATTTTTAAAAAATACTTTATAATTTTACATTGTTATTTAAAAAGAAAAGGATTTTGAAAATATTTTATGTATTAAAAATTTATTTCCCTAGAAAGGATCTTTCCCTTAAATGTTTTTTCAAAGTAATATTTAAAAATCCATCTCCATCTAAGATGATATTCTTTGAGATAACTCATCATTTAATTAGTATATGATCTGATGATACCATTATTATTCATTGTTTTCATAGTCTATGTTTTTGATGATATGATTTTTATGAAACATGTTTCTCTAACACAGATTATAACATGATATAACTATTATGAAAACTGATTCTTTTCATGGGTTGTGCTGTGATTAATTATTAAATGATTATGAACCTTGTCTCTTCTCCAAAGGTTATGATGAAATTTTTATGAAACCAATTTCATTTAATGGGTTATGATATGATGAATGTTTTGTAATATTTTAGAAAACATATATATTATTTTCATTATGTGATGAGTGGGACGTATATCTCCCTCCAATACATTGTGTAAATATTGATAACTCATGAGTAAATATGTTATGTATGAACCGATTAAATGTTCATAATGTTACTTGTGAACCTAATTACATGTTCAAAATGTTATGTGTGATCCTGATTTCATGTTCACAATGTTAGGATTGAAAATTATTACATGTTAATAGTGTTGTGTATAGACCTATCTTCCTATTCCATAATGATACATGTGGACCTAGTTTCATGACCTAAAGTTCTTATGAGGACTTTATTTCATGTTCTTAACATAACGAGGGAACCTATCTCTATTTATACATGTTCACAATGTTATAAGATGATGTGAATTCCAAAAATCTATCTCTTATGCTAATGCTATACTATAATCGCTCATTTTATTTGATTCCCTTATGATTTATGTTATGTGAACTACCAATATTTATGGGACAACTCAAGATTATGATATTTGATATGAATCGTATGATCTTAAAATGTTATTCCCTTATTCTATTACCCTTATTTTCATTTCATGCTTATGTATTTCCATTTTTTACCCTTAATGAGCATATGAAATCATCCTTTCATAGGTTTATATTCCTCAGGTTATGAGAAAAACTTTTACGTAAGGTATGTCTATAAAGAGTAACAAATGGGAAGATATTTTTGGAAAACATTGAAGATCATTTAATAGATAAAAAATTGTGTACCTATATCAAAAGGAACCAAACTATTATGGTCCTCAGGCATGTGTTTGTGTAATGTTTTGAATATTCATAAAAAATGATCTAATATCTATGTATTATAAACATGGTTCACTATATAATACAATGTAAACAATCTCAAGTAATAATAAAACACTCGACTTATGTATAAACAATTCCATGAATATTTTATAGGAAAAGATATTTATATTTTTATGTGCATACATATAATAGGGGAAAAAATATATTAACTAATTTAAAAATAAAAAAAATCTTTTTATAATCCTGACATCTAAATATATGACCTAATTCAATTGAACTCAATGGAATTCCCAATTTTTAATAAGAACTAATTTTGAACACCCAATTACATAAAACTTATCATATAAATGAATAATCATGGATGAACCTACCTACGTCAAGAACATATGATTTGAAACCTTTATTAATGACAAGAATAATGCTGTAGAGGGCCAACAAACACCATACAACCAAAGCCATAAGAAATCATGAACGAAACACACCTAGGGTTCTACCTATATTGTGATGAACAAACCCAAGAGCCACTACAAGTTCCCCAATCCAATTTCCCACATAGACTCAACCACACCACCCCATATATAAGAGGTTACTGAGTAGCAGAAAGGGACTTGGGTGTGTCCATTGGGAAACTATTCCCTTAGGTTAGGGTGTAACACAATAGAATAATGGGAAGAAAACATAAAAGAAGAACATGTATTAACAATGTTATGTAAAGGAAGTAAATCATCATGGTATAATAAACCAATAAACATCAAAAATATCAATGTTGTATTTAAAAAAATATTATAATGTCATGATTCTATAAAAACATGAATCAATCATTCATCAGAACATGATATACAAAAATACACAGTAAGAACAAAATTCTAAACTCCAAAATCATCCCAAGTATTTGATCGATCCTCTTCTCCCAACCACCATCCTATCACATTAGTAAAACATCCAATGAAAGACCCTTTCCCTTATCCTAACCTGTAACCATGAGGTTCTTATGGGTACTAATATGAGGCCTGAATAGTGTATGATTAAAGATTATTAAACCACTATTAATAGTTTCTACAATAAATCCATTCCATGAGTATAAATATTGATGTAAACAAGTAAAGTGACAATCAGATGAATGAGAAAATTAAATAATAATCATGTTAGGATTTGCTTTGTGTTGGATCCTAATGGAGATGTAAATGTATATTAGATGGGACAATACAAGAGGGAGGGGGGGGGGGGGTGGGTGAATTATATAATTAAAAACTTATATTAAAACACTTAAGAAGAGACTTAGTTTAAGAAATCTTAAACTAATACAATTCTCAATTAGAACAATTAACCATACATGTCTTGGATCTGGTGGATAAAGAAAGATGTAATACTATTAGTGATGTAATAAAATTGTATTTTAATGAAATAAAATTAATTTAGTAATTAAAATGTAAAATATTATACCATATAGTGTATAGAATCAATTAATACAATGTGTAGTAAGATAATCATAATTGAAACAATTACAATTGAAAAGAGTATGAATGGAAAGAGGAAACATTACAATTACCTTTCAAATACAAATAGCATTGGAAATGTAAAGGTATTACAATTATTTTATCCCAAAGATAAGGGTATCCTTTCACCTAGGATATGGGTCTGTCTTACCACCACCTTGATAATCCCTCGATATGAAGATTGGTATTACTGTCTTTTTATTCCTGGAATTTCTCGATTAAGAAGGTAATCGACACCTCTATCCTATGAGAAATTGAAGGCCCTCGATATGATGATCAGTTGCACATATTCCTATACCTGGAATCCCTAGATTGTTATTACAATAATCAGTCATATGAAGTAGAAACAACTCACTTATATAATTACAAAAACACAGAATAAGTTGTTTACTTCTTATATCTTCAAGGATATCGCACAAAGCAAGAGAGAAGTTACAACATCTCTCTCTATAACTTGATAGAAGAAAAGTTGTTATGTTTTTATTTGAGTGACCCACTATTTGTAGGATTTAGGTTCCAACATCATATTTTCTCCAACAATCATATATCTCCAAAAAACTCAGAGGTATTTGGACACCTGGCATTACAATGGTAAAAAAAACAGAATACAAGACATCGTTTTGATTGGTAAATAACCAAATCAACGACATAGTTTTAGTTAAAAATTATTAAGTATGAAAAAATGAGTGTGAGACTCATGTAATCAGTATTGAATTTAAGATATGAGTGTAATACATTTCATAGGTACAATAAAAAACTTGTTTTCTAAGTTTAACATCAAAACAATGCATATCGATTGCAAATTAAAACCTGGTTACAATTCTTAACATGGTTACGATGATTGGATATAATACATAATAAGAATATGATACCTAACCTGGTTATGATATCATGATTATGATACTTGA
Organism: Viscum album; assembly: GCA_963277665.1. Taxonomy (NCBI): domain Eukaryota; kingdom Viridiplantae; phylum Streptophyta; class Magnoliopsida; order Santalales; family Viscaceae; genus Viscum; species Viscum album. The sequence goes on from OY728163.1 coordinate 947,102,926, forward strand.
TTACAATTCATAATCTATATTGGTTACAATATCGTGATTACGATACTTGATTACGATTCAGAATCTAACTTGGTTACGAAGTATGAGTATGATGCAGTTACGATACTATAATTATCTTGATTATAATACAATACACAGTCAGGTTACGATTCATGATTATAATACAATACAAAGTCATGTTATGAAACATATGGTTACAGTGCATGATCTCATTATGATTCATGAGATTACAGTTCATGTGAAAAGAAAGTAGTATATAAACTAATTACGATTTCTGCTTACAAATTAATAAATAATCTGATTACAATTTCTGATTTCAATTCAATGCATAATCTAGTTACGATTGAAACAACATATGAAACAAAGTAAATAAATTAACAAACAAATCTATGATAAGGATAAATCAACCATTTTAAATAAAGTGAGTGATTACGATTGTGTGATTTTTCATTTCGAAAAAAAATTATGGGAATGTTGAAACAAGTTTTGACTCAACAATCTCCCCCTTTTTGGAAAGCAAAAAACAAATAAGATAACAAAAAATAAAGAATTATCTCACCCTGAGTTTAATAACTCTATTGATTATGACTAATTCAACCCTTGGTTTAAAAATATCACAAGGGATCATATTCTCCTCACTTTTTCTAGTGAATTCTCCACCTTAATCAAATATTTATAAGAAAAAACTTTCTTTTCAAATTCATTCTCCCCCTTTTTGATTTTCCAAAAGAATAAGGGAAAGTATTTATTTCCTGCCAAAAGTTATAGAAATAGATTACGAAATAATAATTGTTACTCGAAATAAAGTTTTATTACAATAAGAGTTCAACCATCATTTTTTCCCTTTTTTTTCCAAAAGATTAAATAAGGAAAGTTTTATCTTCCAGAACTCTTTTCTATCCTCCATGAGCTTGTTAAGAGCTTCTTTACGAGCCTTTAGTTTCTCATCCTATTTTGCAATAATCTTTTCTTGCTTCCGAAGCTGATCTTCATAAAGCCGATATATATCTTCTTGAGATTTAAGTCTTGTTTCTTGATTATTGAAATCATCCAGTATGAGATTGTAGGATTTCTCAAGGGTAGAAACTCTATTTGAGAGTGAAACAATATCATTACTCTCATCTTGAAACTCTTCCCTTAAGGTCTCAATTTCTTCTGAGAAAAATCCTTGAGAGGTATCAGATCTTTGAAGGTTTTTAATATTTTCATTTAAATCAGCAAACAACTGTGATAATGATACATCAACCATGAAAAAGAAAGTGAGTGATTATGATTGTTTGATATTTTATTTCTAAAACAAATGATGGGAAAGTTGAAACATGTTTTGACTCAATAGTTTGTAACAACATAGGATTATTACTAATATTTGTTTCTTGACTAAATGTGTGTGGTATTATATTATAAAATATTATATACATATAAAATATATTAAAACCAACATATATTTTTATATCACCAAATATAGTTATATCAATCAGAAATGAAATCAATTTAAATTCCAAACATTATAAAATAAACAAAAATATAAAATAGAAATCGGAAATGGGAAAATATGGATCCACCCAATCTACTAGAATCATTTCCCCCCAATGAAAACACTATAGAAAAGAAACAAAATATTAGTAAATAAATCAACATATTATGAAATATAAATATAAAACCTTGAGAAGAATTTATTTGAATATTTAGTAAAATAATGAACTGGTATATATATGAGGTAATGTAACTATTGGAATAGTAATGTGGATATTGTAATAGTGACATGGCCATTAGGAATAGTAACCAGACCATTGAGAATATAAAATTGACAATTGGGATGGTAATTTTACTTCAAAATAATAATTTATGATATAAATAATGTTTTTTCATGATTAATTTAAGTAAATATAAATATAATAATTCCAAAAATAAATATCATGACTAAAAAATCAAAGAAAATATAAGCACATTTTTAATAAAATGTATTTCAATGAATATCATAAAAATACTAATTTTTTATTAAAAATAAAAATCACATATTTTAGAAATTTATTTTCATAAAATAAATTTAATTTCTAAAATAATAACATAAAACTTTTCCTCGGGTTATTTTTTGGAAATTTTATAAAATATTACAATTTTTGTATTAATAGTAAAAATACAGTTTTTCACATAACAAGTGTATCCTAAAATACATAATTGATGATTTAATAATGAAATAATGATTTAAATAAATTTTGGATCATCCCTTATATATATTTAATTTCATAAATGATTCATTAAAACACTAAAAAAATAATTTCCAAAACCTAAAGTCAAAAGTGATTCCTTAAAATAACAAAGTTTCTTTTTTTCCCACTGTACATTTTAATAAAATAATTATTTCGAGTTATAAAGGGGGTTATAATTCTTAAACTCATCATATTATATTTATTTATAATTTATATTTTTAGAAATTAACTATTATAATTTTAACCTTTGATATATTATTTCATTCAATATTTTATTCACAAAATACTCCTCTCTTCATGTATAAATAACCCCTCTCCCTCTCATTTAAGACACCACTCATACCACCCATTTAAAATACCAAGATATCCCCAAATACTCCCTATATAAACCCTTATAATACTTATGAACATTTTGGAGAAATCCAACTCTAATAATAATGGATTTGTAGTGTCGTACAAGTGAAGATAAACCGAGGAGACAGTAAGCCTATATTAACTCTTCCCTATTTTATTCTTATCTTTCTTCTTTTACCCAATTCCTTTTGAAACCATATACTATAAAATTAATAATTCTGTAATTTATAATTATACTAATGATTCTAACCTACTGTAAATATCATATTTTTGATAAATAATAATGTCATACCTCCCATTCCCTCCCTTTAGACAACGACCCATTAAAGGTCATTTAACCACATACAGAGACCTTGACATGTCAACACAGATAACCATGATCATGTATAAATATTATAATCTATTATTAATTTATAAAACTTTAATTATATGTTTTATAAGCTTCTATAATTAATTATGCTAATGTATACATTACATTGGATGAAAATAGAGAAATCAATGTGAAATGAGAAATTAAAAAAACATGATATCAAAATTATTAAAATTAATCAATATAAATTAAGTAATAAAATCCAATTTTTATAATTGATAACTTTTTCTATAAATGAAAATAATTGATTTCTGGATCAATGTTTTAATAAATATATGTTTATTATTTTGGAGGCACAAAAGCGATTTAATTAAGATGAAATTAAAGTAAGGGGATTCTTGGACCCAACTCCTTTAGATTGGGATATCTCTCATTCACGAAACCATTGGTATGAATACTCCTTTATTATTACACAATTATCATTTCATTATTCTTCAATTTTTTCACGTATATATATATTTCCTAATTTATTTTCTTATAACTACAAATATTTTCCAAATGAACTATTGTTTCCAAAAACACATCTTTTACTCATCTTGTGTTGTTTCTTCTTTCCTCAAGAATGATGATTCTTCTACAAAATATGTTTTAACCTTTTCATTTGGGAACCCCATACTTTTCTTGAAATTAGGTTTTATGAAATCATTATGAAACTCATTTATTTCCTTGAGTTATTTGATAATTATGATTTTTATATATTCTATGTGCAATGCATGATTATATAAATATTATGATGTGACAGATGAGACCATAATTATATATCCCCAAATACATTGGGTAATGTGATGTATCTCATGAGATATTGTGTAGTATGCATGGACATAATTCTATCTTTGATCGCAACATGATATTATGATTATGCACATATGTTATGTGTGAACATGGATCTAGATTTGTTCACAACTATGTGTGGTTTTATACCACTATGGAATGATGTTTCATTTTGATTCATTTCCACATTTGATGCCATTATCACATGATTCCTTCATATTTTTGATGTTTATACTATTATTTTTATATGACGATGATGATTATGGTTACCCATTTCATATTGATTCATGTTCCTTATTCATCCTCTTTCTAGGTTTTTAGCTGACCCCTTTCATTAATGTATATCCTCTAGTGGTTAAAATTATTAAAGATAATGTGATATTTTAGAAGGATAAAGAAGAATTATTTAAATAAATGTTTATGTTTTATTTTTTACAAGTTATTAATGTGCATAATTTTTCCAAGAAACAAAACATTTGGATCAAGGTTTTATAATTCTTTTATGTTGTTTATGATAAAAATGATGTAATAGTAATTTAAGAAGAATATGGGTCACCATAGTTCGAATCAAAGAACGTTTTAGTTAATTTGGGATTGAGATTAGAAATTAAGAGTGAAAAACAAAAATAGACATATATATATAAGTAAGACATCCAATAAGAATCATTTTAGAAAAGGATAAACATAGGAATCACATAACATATTTCTTTAGTGTTAATTACATAAATGAATAAATTATTCTTGATTTTTTTAAATAATTTTTTTTCAAAGCATTTCTATTTTAGAAAATTGTTGGAACTAGAAGAAACCAGGCCAAAAACCAATGTGAGGGGCAATACAACGATTGTCTGAATGACACCCCAAATTCCATGAGTGGAGGAGTACAAAAGTTCATGGCAATGCTCACCCATTTATCTCAGGATATAATTAATAACATAAAAAATTTTAAACATCCTACTTCACCCAAAAGGATCAAATTTCCATTTAGTCCATTATGCAACAATTACCATCATTATTTAGTGGAAATTTCAATCCACTTGTCTTAAACGGTTGGTTAATTCAATGAAGAATAAATTTTCTGTGATCTATTTTTTTGAAAAGTAGAAGGTTACTCTATCCATTTATCATTAAGATGGATAAGTCAATCAATGGTCAGAATTGATAAAGAACACTAATCCAAATGATGAAATATAAGAGATGGTGTAGGATGAATTTAATAAAATATTTCTTACAAATATTTTCCCTTGAAATCATTGAAAAAATAAAGAGAGATAGAATTTGTAGATCTAAAGTAAAAGGATGGTGAATCTCTTACGACTTATGAGGAAAACATCACAAGGCTTAAACGATAGGCCTCAGGTTTTATTATCAACAATGATATAAAAATAGATAGGTTATTTAGTGGTATAAAACCACAGCTTTGAAATACTCTAGTCATTCATGACATTAAGAGATATTAAGATTTTCTTTGATGTTATCTAAATGTAGAGAAATAGTTTGAAGAATGGTCCCATGGTTATGGAGATAAGAGGATAATAATGGATTTTCAAGTTGGTGTGTCAAATGAAAAAAGAGGAAAGGGGATCCAAACACCCACATGTCAAAAATGTGGGAATAAGAATCATTGTAATTTCTTCAAATAGATTAGGAAATGCTTCAAGTGTGGGATAAAAGTCGACCAATCTCCTAAATGTTGAAGAGACATGAAGAATATGACCAACATGATGGAGAAAAAGAATTAACCTCCTAATTCACCACCCATGGTCCAATGCCTCAACTTTAAGGAGATATGGAACTATACAAGCTAGTTCACTAAACCATGGGTCCTTGAGGGTAATCTGTATTAACAACCAACAGATACAAATGAGCATGGGAAATAATATTCCATCACTACTACTAAATTGGAACATAAAAAATTAGTCATAAAAGGTACACTTCATATTTAATAAAGAATGGAAAATGTTTTATTTGATTCTTATTAAACTCATTTCCATATATCCTTCAGGTTTTATATAATTATTTAATCAAAACCCCAATACCTTGAATTAGAGATATCAATAAAAATACCTAGTGGTATGATCATTACATCCCAAGTGTTTTTCTCTTCTTCTGTAAGAGTCAGTGAGAATATTCTTCCAAAAAAAATCACAATAATTCCCATCATGTATTTCGACACTATACTAGTCATGGCTTGGCTATCAATATATAGAGAACACATCAAATTTCAAGAAAATGAAATATCTTTTCATATTCTAAACCATCAAATTCTCCATTAAATATCCGAGTAAGATTATGAATATCTTTTGGAAAATCCATAAATGTTATGGGTGTTGATACCCTGTGAAGAAGCATACCTTTACAAAATTATTAAGTTAAAGGAAGGTATAATCCTAAAGAAAATTATCATTATTAGGTAATAAATTGATGTATTTTTGGAAGTATCACATAGTCATCCCCTAGATTACGAGACATGGTTCGCAATAGAGATCATACATAAAGATACTCATATCTCACAATTCCCCTATATGAGAGACTCAATAGAACTATAAAATTTTTAGAAGTAACTATAATAGAATTTTGACAAAGGGTCAATATTCCCTTGTTAATAACCTTGGGGTTAGCTAGTTATATTTTTCAAGAATAAGGATGGATCAATGTGGATGTGTATCGATTATTGGGATATCATCAAAATAACCAAAACAAAAAACTATACCCTACTAAGGATTGATGAATTTTTAGATAAACAATGAGGATAAAATTACATCCCAATTGTGTATCTTTATTATGGATATCATCACCTAAAGGTGAACAAGGGAGATATTCATAAGACTCCTTTATATACAAGGTACATGAACTATGAGTTCATAGTGATTCCCTTCAGGATTACTAATTTCCCATAAATATTCATATATTTAATGAAAAGAGTATTTAGATACTACGTTTAAAAATTTATGGTAATGTATATCGATGATGTTTTTATTTACTACAAGATCAAGGAGGAATATGAAGAGAGTCTAAGGATTTTGTTGGTGACATTAAGGTAGATCAAATGTATGCTAAGTGTAGAAAGTGTGACATTTAGATGCAACAAGTCACATTCTGGGGGAACATGATCCAAAGTGAGGGAATTTATATGGACCCTTAAAAGGAAATGGAAATTGAGGAATGACCTAGACCCACTAGTGTCACAAAAATCTATAGTTTTCACAGTTTATCTACGTACTATTGATGTTCTATGAGAAATATCTCACAGTTTTCTTGCCTGCTAAATAAGTTAACATGGAAAGAGGTAATGCCTATCTAGATGGAATAATGTGAGGAAATATTTAAGGATATCAATAATAGGATACTAAATATGCATCTACACACATTACCAACAAGTGGAGAAGGTTTTGTGATATACAATAATGATTTAAAGAAATTATAGGGTTGTGTACTCTTGCAGAATGATGAAGTGATGGACAATGTTTTATGATAGTTGAAGATCCATGAGATGAACTAATCGATTCTTGATTCAGTGTTAACAGCTATAATATTCAAATTAAATATTTTTCATAACTACATCTATGGTGAGAATTTTAACATATATACCAACCATAAGAGTCTAATGTATATATTCATATAGAAGGATCTCAACATGTGTCAAATAATATTTTTAGAGCTAATCAAGGAATTCAGTTACTCTATTCACTACTATCCAGGAAAGGCAAAGAAATTAGCTCATCCCCTTAGCTGAAAATAACCTACTACTCTATGCATTATGTGGATTTGGAAAGACCCTATCTTCATGGATAGACAGAGTATGGTTCTTGTAATCATATCCAAAAGTAATAAATCATACCTTGAGAAATTATTTCTCAACCGTTTATCCAAAGAAGTTCAAGGAGGCATAAAAAGGATGAACTAGAGATATAAAAGAAGGTGAAATTAGTTAAGTAAGGGAAGAAAAATGAGTTACACATCAATGATGATGATGTGATTTGGTTTGAAATGAGTCTTTATATGCCTTAACAACTTGTGATAAAGAAGGAGTTATTGGTTATCTCACATAGCTCAACTTTCTCTATCCATCATCAAAGTACCAAGATGTACCATGATATTCGAGAATACATATAGTAGGAAAAAAATGAAGAAGGTTATTATAGAGTATATCTCAAGGTGTTTGTATGTTAGTAAGTTAATGTAGAGTGAAATAATTCCAAAAAGATGATGAAACCATTACCTATACCCATGTGGAAATGTGAAAATGTCACTATGGAATTTTTCACTGGTCTCCCAAATACATCCAATAGAAACAATGCAATATGGTTTGTGGGGGATCAACTCACAAATACTCCCCACATTATCACAATTTGGGAAGATTTATTGCTTGAACTGCTTTATAAGATATATGTTAATGAAGTGGGGAGGATGCATGTATTTCCACTTTTGATTGTCTCTAATCATGATCCAATGTTCACATCTAAATTTTGGGGAATTATTCAACATTATTGTCATACTGATTTGAATTTCTGCATGAATTATCACCCCCAAACTAATGGCCAATCAATAAGAACTATTCAGATACTTGATGACATGATAAGATCATGTTTAATGACATTTAATGATGGATGGGATCAGTATATCACATTGGTTGAGTTATCATGAAACAACAGATTCCACATATATATTAAAATAGATCAACATGAAACTTTATATGGGAAGCAATGCATAACTCCAACTTTTTAGGATGAATTTGGGGAACGAAATCTACATAGAATCGGTCTTGTATATAAGATGAAAGAGAAGGTTCAATCCATCCAACAACTTATAAAATATGTCCATAGTTAGAAAAAGAGATATGCAAAAAATAGTCAAAGGGACTTGGAGATTGATGTTGGAGAAAAATATTTCTTTTGAATATCACTATAGAATAGAGTAATGTGGTTCAAAAACAAAGGGAATCAAATCCCAAGGTACATTAACCACTTTGAGATCCATGATCGCATATGATCACTGGATTATTAATTTTCACTTACGCCAAGTATTGGTGATGTTAATGATGTGTTCTATGTATAATCTCTTGAGGAAGTACATACTTGATCCATCATATGTAATGAATATAGAGTTGGTACAACTAGTAAAATAACTCTCATACAAAGAGAATCTGGTGAATAAATTGGATAGTAGGGATAATTTTCTACATAATAAAACAACTCACCTTGTCAAATTGTTGTAGTGGAACCATAAGTATGAAGAGGTGACATGGGAATAAGTGAAAAAAAAAATGAAATATATGTAACCTCATCTATTCCCATAATAGAATATGAGTTGAAATTTCTATGATGAAATTTCTAAAGGGGTGAATAATTTAATGAAAAAATATCAATTATTAATATTTATTTCATTAAAAAATGTGTGTTTTATTATATTATATAATATCATAAAAATACAAAATATAGATAAACCAACATATAAATTATTTTATTGGTAAATAATATTACATTAATTATCAATGAAATTGAATAAAATACCAAAAAATAGAGAATGAAAAAAAATATAAAATATAAAATATAGAATTGGAAATTATGGATCACCCCAGTATACTAAAATAGTCACCCCCACTTCAAACACTATAGAAAAGAAACAAAATATTAGTAAAAAAACTAAAATCTTATAAAATGAAAATATAAAACCTCAAGAGGAATTGAGTAGAATATTGATTAAAATAATGAAGTTGTATATATAGGAGGTAATGTGACTGTTGGATTAGTAATGTGACCATTGGAATTGTAACATGCTAATTTGGAATAGTAACTTGACCATTGGAAATAGTAACTTGACACTTGGGATAATAATTTTACCTCATATTAATAAATTAATAAATGAATAATATTTATCATTATTACAATAATAAAATATAAATATTTTAATGGAAAAATTGTCATGGTTGAAAAAATAAAATAAAATATAAACACATTTTAAACAAATTGTATTTTAAAGTATTTACTAAAAATCATAATTTTAATATGAAAAACAAAAAATATTATTTTAGAAATTTATTTTGATAAAATTAGTATCATTTTTGAAATCATTATATTAAAATTTTCCTAAGGTTATTTTTTGGTGATTTTCTGAAATACTTCAGTTTTCTAGTGAATGGAAAAATATAGTTTTTAACATAATCAGTGTATCTTAAAATACATCATTCATGATGTAATAATGAGATAACCCTTTATATAACATGAGTTTTTTCCATGATATATTTAATTTCGTAAATGAGTTATTAAAATACCTCAAACCTAAAAAGAACATTCCAAAAACAAAAGACAAATGTGATTCCTTAAAATAACAATTTTTCTTTCTTTTAGATTTCCTTTATAATAAACTTATGAATTAGAATTATAAAGGATATTTAAAGTCATAAAACCATTATATTATATTTATATACTATTTAAATTTGGAAAAATTAAATATGAATATTTTTACCTTTGATATATTATTTTATTCAATATTTTATTCAATATTTTATTCGATAAATAACTCTCCCTTCAAGTGTAAATAACCCTTATCCATTCCCTAGGAAAACAACTATTCAACCAAATTCCAAATCCCATGAACATCCCAATTTTTCCCAGTAAATCCCTTTATAATAAATTGGTATTGTCTGGAGAAATAATTCTCCAATCATCATGGGTGTTATAATGTCATGCAAGAGAAGCTACATTGAGGGGAGAGTAAGTCTTTATTAACTATTCACTTTTTCTTCTACCTTTTCATCATTTTCCCATTTTATTTCAAGAAAAATATATTATAAAATTAAATATTTAGTAATTTAACATTATATTAATGATTCTAACCTACTTTAATTATCATATTTATGAAAAATATAAATTTTATATCTCCCTTTCCCAGTCTTTCGACAACATCCCGTTAAAGTTTAGTTAATAACCAAAAGAGACACTTACACGTCAACACTTATAACTATAATAATGGAAGGATATTATAAACTATATATAATAAATAAATATGTAATTATATATTTTATAGGATTCTGTAATTAATTATACTAATGTATAAATTACATTGAACAAAAATAGAAAAATCAAAGTGAAACTATATTTTAGAAAAATGATATCAAAACACATAAAATTAATAAAATGAAATCAATAAATATAATCTAATAATTATAATTGGTAATTTTTTTTATAAATTAATATAATTAAATTCTAGATAAATGTTTTAAAAATATATGTTTATTATTTAAGAGGCGCAAAAGCGATGAAATAAAGCGAGAATTAAGGTAAAGGGATTCTTAAACCCAAATAATTGTCTTTGAGTAATCTCCCCTTAATGAAACGTTTGGTAAAAATACTCTTATAATGTCTCCTAAATAATATTTCATTATTATGCCCTTTTATTTTTTGTAATATACTTCTTTCATACATGATTTTATTAAAAATAACATGACTTTCCAAAAGAAATATTCTTTAAAAAAACATCTTTTACTCCTCTTGAGATGTTTCTTCTTCACTCAATAATGATGATTATTATACCAAACATGTTTCCCATATTTTCTTTGGGAATTCCATGTTTGTTCATGAAATTATTTTTTATGAAATCCTTTGGAAACCCATTCATTTCCATATAATATTAGATGATTAGGATTGTTATACAATCTATGTGGTATATATGATTATGTAAATATTATGATGTTATGGGTGGGACCATACTTGTATGTCCCTCTAAATCAATAGTTAATATGATTTATATCATGAGATAATGGGTATTACGCATGAACATGATTCTAGATGTGTTTATAATATGATGTTATAATTATGAACCTATGTTATGCGTGAACATGATGCTAGCTTTGTTCACAACTATGTGTGGTTTTTGAACACTATGAAATAATGTTTCATTTTTATGCATTTCCCCATTTCTCGACCATTGTGAGATGTTTCATCCATGATGTTGATGTTGATCCTATTATTATGATAAGATGATGATGACATTTCTCAACCATTTAATGTTGATTCATATTCCTTATTCATCTTATTACTCAGATTTTAGAACCCCCATTTCATTATTGTATATCCTATAGTGATTACATGCACTAAGGAGAAGGCTATATTTTATAATGATAAAGAATAAGGATTTAAATAAATGTTTATATTTTATTATTTACAAGTTATTTATGAGAATAATTCCCGCAATACACTAAACCATTTGATCCTTGATTTTTAATGATATGATGTTGTTTATATTTAAAATAATGTGATAGACATATAAGAAAATATAGGGTTGCTATAAGTTTCCTCATGGAAAGCCTCACCAACTATACCTAATTTGGCCTAAGCTGGATGTCTTCGATTTGGTAACCTATTAAAAGTCAGGGCCCATAAATTATATAAGATTGTCGATATAATTATAACAATGAAGGAGGAACTAATGTAAAACCGATGCATCTATGACCTTATATGGTTGATCCATCTCTTAGTAGTAACCATGAATCCTATCTAAAGGGACTGAGTTTAATATGAGGGGTGTACCCTTGTCATTCCATTGGAGAAATATCTCTAACCTAGTCATTGGATTACTTCATATGTAAATCCCAAGATAATAATTTTTGGATCCCAAGTAAATGATACATGGTGTTGTGTGTCAATTAATTTCAAGATCAACATAAGGAGACAATCAAAGGAATTATAATTTTCAGATTGGACTTGAATCAATCATCGATAATAAATCGATAAATTAATATACTAATAAGATAATGACCATATTTTAATAAGGGAACAACCCTTAGTAGTTGTATCAATGAATCAAGCTGGTGTAACAAGAGTGATCATTTCATTCCCTTAGAAACCCAAATATAGTTCATGTATAACCACTCATTTATTAGGAAAAAGGGCCATAATCAATTGGATCCATTTATAAGTAATCATTGATCATGTTTTAATCCATTCCTCTTTACAATTATATATTTTTTTCAATAATTCCATTTCATTTATAAATGATAAATGTTTATAAGTGTAGTTATACATTTTAATCATGTAGTACATAAATAATAAGGTCCACGTGAAAATTAATTTCCATTACATTTTAAAATTATACATTTATTATATCTTAATGAAATTCATTTTCAAAAGTCATTCCAACATGTGTAATTTGTTTTAAAGGCTCAATGTAAATAATGAATCACCCAAACGTGTGACCGTAGGTGATGGTACAAACTCTAACAAGATCAATGGGTATTAAAAGGGTGTCTTGGTTATAGTTACCATAATTAAATCAACAAATTAATTAATTAAATATAAAATCACCAAGTTTTGGGTTTTCAGAACAATATAAACAATTATAAATGGGTGATACTTTTGGATAAATGGAATAAAGACAGTACATTATAGATGCAGAGAAACACTAATTCAATATTATCTTTGGATTCATGTGATGATTAAATAAATTGGAAAAACAGAAAAACAACTTAAAATAGGGAATATTAGCTCCCATAGATAGCACTGAAGATGGTGAGGTAAACTGAGTGAGGAGGAAAATGGATTAAAAATCTTACTGATACTCTTATAATGTGATAGACGATAGTCATGTTAGAATAAATGTATGGTAGATACTTCAAATCCTAGCCTGAATCAATGTAATAGAGTTTTCATGGGTGGGAGGAGTTGTGAGTGGATATAAATGAACAATTATTGTGTAAATTTATAAAAAATTAAAGGAAAAGTGTAATTTTAACCTTATTTAATGGGGCACACTATTTGACCACATAGTTGAAAAACTATGTTCCAACCATTCAACATCATAGTCCAAGTGATCCACCCTCACATTGTTAAGCACATGGTTAGAAAAACTATACACTAACTGTATATTTTAACTTTGGAGAATTTTTTCTATTTATCATACATGAAGTTGTCTCCATGTTCATATTTAGCCAAAATATTCTCCTTTGTATATGTGTCACATAGTTGAGACATATGGTTATAAATAACCATTATCCAACCATGCACCTCATATAGATTCTCAAAAAAGCAGAGCTCTGGGATCTAAACAAGACTCATATATGCCTAAAGCCTTCCTTAATCATTTAAGTAACTTTTTAAAGATAGAAATGAAGAGTCAAACTTAAAGATAGATTATCTATACCTAATCCAAAAATTTTAACATTACAACCTCCCCTATTTAAGACAACTCATCCATGAGTTTCTCTGAGGTAGTTCATTTACATCTAAGAAAATATTTTTCCACTAAGTATGTATGTCAGCCTCTCTCTCACATTTCTTATCTTGAATGTGATTATTCTTTTTCCGAACCTAAACAAGAGTATAGATACACATTTTTATCATACATATATATGAAATCATATTTAATTGTATCCATTAAATTAAAAAAACACACATATGAGGACTGTAAAATTTTAGTGCATTTTGACACATGGAAACACAAAAAACTGGTTGATAGCTAATCTACATTATCTCCTACTATGATCTTAATTAATAGAACCATTATTATAGAAATCATAGGTAACAAATTTCTTCATAACATGTGTAAAGGAAACATAAGAAAGGGTGAGATTAGAAGCTCATTAAGGGAAGTTAAGGAGAATATGTAAGCATAAGTTGAACATAAGGGTATGAGAACACAATCATAACAGATTAAAACCATAAAATGCATATAAAATATCATAATCATGATTCATGGAATTATTATTGGTATATTATAATATATTAATAATAAGGGAATCAATGAACATGATCTCTGAGAGCATAACATTATATTTTTTGAACACACATAATCATAGAAAATCATTTTGATAGTAGTCAAGGATAACTTCCAAGTCTATCATAGTGAAATGAGTTAACTCTCCAAACCATCATAGTAGTCAAGGTTCACTCCCTAGAGTATCATTGTAGAAAAATTCCCTTACTAAACTATAATCACGGCTGATTGTTGCCTATCGACCGGTCAAAGTTCCGATGCTATGCTAATGTGTATAACAGCACTCGGGTCGAATCCTTGGCGATGATACTTTTTAATTTTAGTTTGTTTTTATTTGATTGTATTATGATTGGGGGGTTTATTTGCAGAGATTATGAAATGATTTATTGATTAATATTTATTTAAAAAATTTATAAAGATTGGGGTGAGTTCATTTTTGGGGAGTTAATCTTTTGATATCCTTGAGCTTTGCTTTATATCCCATTTAAACTAACACGCACTTCACAAGATAACATTGATTGGAATTCCAACGTGATAAGGATATAATCCAAGACTTAACTTAACTTAGGGCCATAATCTCAGTTATAGATTGTTGATGGTAGTGTATTTATGGTTCCAATAATCTATGGAAACCACACATTAAACAAAACAAGTCATTAATCCATGACATGTTAAGTCCAACACACACAATGTTAATTTGAAGAATATTCATCGAGAAAATACTCTCAATCACTTAAAATCCCTAAATTTTTACTAACCCCAATAATATACATACTCAGCCATTAAGATAGTTATTAATTTGGTAATATTTGTTAATGGTGATGAATTATAAATAGAACAAAAGGAACGGGATAAGAAAAGATTTGTGCGTCGAACACACACACCCACGAACGATAATTAGAAATAAAAATAGAATTTATATTGAATGAGGAAGTGAAAGAAGGGAAGGTGATTAAACTGTATTTAAACTATTTTAAGAACATTAATATAAAACTACAGAAGGTATATGAGAATAAGATATATTGAAGAAGAATCTTTCATTAAAACAGAATTACAAAAAAAGACTTACAATATTGCAAATAAAGAACAACACAAAAGTAAATGAAAGGAAGAAAGGAGGAATGGTTTCTCGAGTAAAAACGCGAGTATAGAAGATCCTCCCAATCCTTTGGGAAGGCTTTGTTCATGCCAATATGTGCTCCTCTCTTCAAAAATTCCAACCCTTTTGAAGGAGAGGAGGGGGATGAATTTATAGCCTAAGGAATTGGACTGTTGGCATTCCCAATCTGTACTTCCACTTGGCTCGACAATTTGGAAATCCAGGTAGCCGAATATTGAGATATCTCCTTCTTAAAAGTTGTAGATAATAATGTTTTCCGATATATCTATGAATTTGGAGTCATTTGGAATTATGTATCCAAAGTTATGTCGGTTTTGTTAAACAAAGTTAAACTATCCATTTCAATCCAAGTGTTTTCGGTGGCCAAAATGTAAATGGATTGTGGAATAGGAAGATGCCTTCAAATAAGAATTATTTCTTAAAAAATGTAGGCTGCCTATATCACCTCTTTCACACTGAAAAATCTCATCTTGATTTGATGAATATATCAGGAGACATGTAATGAATAATGTACTGATTTTAATTCTCGGTCAGAATAATGGGCTTAGTTTAAATGAATTATTTGGGTCCCTTGTCTTTGGAGTTGGGACTTGAATTTTTTATCCAAGACTCCTTACATTTTCATGTGAACTTTGGACGAGAATAAAGGAATTTTTACATCCTGATTGAGCCCATAAATTAAATCTTCATGACTGGTCCAGTTTCTTCATAGATTCTATAGGCCTTCTTATGTGGTCCATATGGGCCTTCAAATGGACGAATTGGCCCATGATCCTTTCTAATTAAATGTTGTATATTAAATAATAAATCCTAAAAAAACAGGAAACACACAATTTGGATCATTAGGGTGATAGTTATAAATAAAATATTAAACTGACTCAATTGGACTACTTCTAAAACTGCTCAAAAATTATACTTAGTATTAAAACATTAATATTTCACACAAATTATGCACATTTCGTATAAAATAAGTAAAGAGAGTATATAACAAGTAATTAAAATATTAATAACATCATAAACCAACCTACTCCAATCCTTCTTATCTCATTAGATATAAATCTTTTCCTAATTCATTAGTAGGATCCGCATATATCAAAATGGAAACCATATTTATGTGTTCCAAAATTACATAAAACATTCCTCATATCATAACCCATTAAATAAAATGGATTTTATAAAAATTTAATATTATCATAACCTATAGAAAATAGAGATATTTTAAAAACATTTCAATATTTCATCATAGCATAACGTGTGGAAAAAAGTGATTTCATATAAATTTTATCATTGTATAACTCCTGGAAGAGAAAAGGGTTTCACAAACATCATGTCATCATAAAAATAAACTATTAATATAATGAATAATAATGGTATCCTCAGATCATATAAAAAATAATAATTTGTCACATTAATGTATGTCATCTTAGATAGAAGATGATTTTGATTCATCATTTGGAACATTTAATGAGAAAAATATCATTACCGCATTAAAAATAGAACTTTTTAAAACATAAAACATGTTTATAATATTTTTAATTGAAGGTAACCCTGAAAATTTATAAGTAAATGTTGAATGAAAATAAAATTTATGATGAAGGGAAGTTTCCTTTATACTGTACATATTGAAACAAATATTCTTTTCACATTTTTAGTAAAATCCAAAAAGTCGTTGTTTGAAGAATGAAATGAATATTACTTTATATTATTTTTTTTGGAAAAAGTCAAACATGGGTAAAAATTTATTTTAAAACTCATTGTATAATAATGAATCATTTTTGGAAAATTTTTCTGAAAACATGGTTTTGGAGGAAAATGGATTTCCGACCGAAGAGAGAAATAAAGTGAGGTTTTCTTAAATACAATTTCTCAAAAATCATAAGTAAAGAAGACTATAAAATTTTTATTATTAATTTAAAATATCATTAATACCATTACGATAATAAAATTCATGAGTTTTTTGAATGATGTATTATAATATTTTTTCACCGAAATCATAATCATAAATAATCACGATAAGTGATGAGATAGTAACATAAAATAATTTCCACTATGGTAACATTGTATTATAAGAACTATAAAGTAATAACAGAAAATGGAATGTAAAATATCCTTTGGATAAATAAATTCAGGAAATTACATGTTAAGGGGGCTATATATAATCCTTATTAAAGAATATAGGAGCATGACAAAACATATGTAATAGAGAACAAAAATTGAGGAAAATATCCTATACCTTATGTCTTGAAATAAGTTGTACAAAATCAGACATAAACTATAATAAATATAACTTTTTATTACTATATTAGATAAAAATATATTTATCATACCACATATTATTTCTTTATTCCCTTCTATTACCCTTTTATTAACAATTCTATGAAAAATTTACATTTTGGATAATAACCGCTTTGTATTTATTGAATGTTTTTATTGGTTATTTTTGGTCATTATAAATTGATCATGTTTTAATAATATAAATAATGTTAACCATGATATAAATTTTATAAATATTCATTAAATATGTATTTAAAATAATCTATAATATCTAGTGACAGAAAATGAAATATACTGTTCATAGAGACAATAGGTCATACATACACATAAACATAGTTTCCAATTTCTTTTCCGATTGAAAGAAAGAAATATATATGATATATTATAATTAAATAGTAATTTTATTTCATTTATATAACATATTTCATTAAAACAATAAATATTACCTTCCATGTAAAGCGTGAAAAATTTATATCACTTCGTGAGGTAGTAGTTCACTGTACACATAAGCGACGTTATCGTATTCCCAAATAATGGAAATAATGAAGGTGTATGTGATATAATAAATCCTAAATCATAATAATATATTAAATATAATACATAACCTATAAAATGATCGTTATTTCTAATCTTGAGAGGTTTAAATAGAAAAATGACCAACATCAGTTCTCGAGGCGGCTGTCCACTGTATATATGAACGATGATTTCATAACCCATTTGATGGAAGTGGAGATGGTTTTAGATCATTAAATTAACATAATAAATCTATCTATATAGAACATACTTATATTATTATATAATCATTTTATAATAATAATTTAATGAGTACGAGGAAGAAATATAACAAAAACACTCATTGATGAATGTTTCCTTTTCTTCAAGAATACTACTAAAATTTCCACAAAAATCCTTCATTTGTTGTGTTTATTACTAAAAACGGATTATAGTATAAATTGAAGGAAGTTGTAAATTTTTTGGGAATTTATTTTTTGAACCAATATTTTTATTTTTGTGAATAATAAAGGAGAGGGGTGGACTTTTATTAGTGAGGTGAGTGGAACACTTGTAATTTTTGGAAAGAAAGAATTACACCCATGCGTTTTTCATGTCACAAGGCTCCAATAATGGTCCATTATTGATTCAAGAAGATATAAATCTAAAATTTATCTATAAAATTGGTGTTTTACATATTTTGGATTATTTTTAACCCTCAATTTATTATTTTAAACGCCCGGTAAAACCATTTTTACCTTAATGATAGTAAATGATTTCTACTAGTTTTACTATTATTTCTGGTCAAAAATTATGTTGACCATATTAGATAATATAAATTATTCTGATTAAAAACATTTAATCAATTTTAATAAATTCCATTTAAAAAATTATAAAATCCTAATTAAAAATTAATCTTATAGACTAAATAAGAAAGGGATATTTTAAAGAGGAAAAGATCAAAAGTATAAATTGTTTTAACCTAAAAATTAAATATAAAATTTAATAAAATAACCTATATTAGAGTAGAGGATATATAATTGAAATAATTTTACATTAAAACAAATTTGAAATATAAATTTACATTATAAACAACTTAAATGAAAAACCAATTTTCAATTTAAAATCAGTATTTTTCACTATTCATTAAAAAATGAATCTCTTAGAAATATCCCAAAAAATCACCATAAGATAATTTTAAAAATATGATTATAATAATGATGATTATTTTATCAAATTAATTTTATAAAAGTTTCATAAAATAATTTTATTATTGTTCACAAAAAGAAATAAAAATATTTTTTTAGAAAATATTATTTTCAAAGCATATAATGACTTTACTTAAGATTATGTATTTTTTATCAACATGTTTTTTATATAAAAACATTTTATTTAAAATTTAATTATTATTTTTTACTATTCATATATCTATGTTAAAATTTTGAGTTATAATAGTTGTGTCTAAATAAATATAATAATAATATATCGTGGTTTTGTTAAAACTCAATTTTGTGTATAATGAAAAATAACCTAGTATAGAATGAAGTGAATAATTAACATGGTTTTTCATTTAACACAATATAACCTAGTGATACATGTACTAAAATATTATATTGGTTTTTCATGTAATGAAATCTATCAAAGAATTTTAATTTATTCAATAATTAATTAATTTATAAAAAATAAAGTTGTTATATTCTACCACCCTTCAAATGAATTTACCCATAAAAATCAATCACTATGATACAAATAAATTAGGGTAATTTTTCCTCATAAAATCCTCAAGTTCCCAATTATCATCCTTAAATTGGTGGGTTTTCCACAAAACATTAACCAAGTAAGTGGTTTTATTTTTTATTACTTTCTTTGTATGAAATATAATCTCAACAAGTAATTCATTATAATACATATCTTTCTCCAATGGTATAACCTATGGGTTCAATACATGTGAAGGGTTTGGTATGTAATTCCCTATGAGATATACATGGAACATATCATGGACTTAAGAAACGTTTTCTGTAAGAGCCCTCTGATAGGCTACCATCCCAAAATGACTAAGAATTTCAATCAAAATAATACACATAGGGATTAATTTCCCTTTCATCCCAAATATCATAACCTTTTTATAGGGTGAAATTCAGAGAAACAAATTATCACTAAATTCAAATTATAGATCACACCAGTTATTTTCAGCTTTACTTTTCTGCTGACTCTGAGATTCCATGATGTCATTTTGAATGGATATGACCTTCTATAACAATTTTACAACTATCTCATATCTCAATACCTCTTTTTTTCCTACTTCATTCCATTATGTTGGGGATTTACATTTCATTATAAAGAGGCCTTCATAAGGATCCATATGAATTCATGAGTGAAATATATTATTGTAAGAATACTCAACTAGAGGAATGTGTTGATCCCATAGACCTTTGAAATCCAAATAAAATGATCTCAACATATCTTCTAGGGTTCTAATTGTTCTATTAGACTGACCATTTGTCTGAGTATGATACACAGTTCTGAAACTCAACTCTATATCAGGATCTTGTTGAAGACTTCTCTAGAACATTGAGGTAAAATTTAGATACTGATCATAGAAAATGGATCGTGGTACTTTATTAAACCTTATAACTTCCTTAACTTATATATTTTCAAGCTAATCCAAATATAAGTGTTCTTTTATAACGATGTATTGTACTGAATTAGTAAGAAAAAAACCACAACCTATATATATTTATGCCTTTTAGATGTTTTGGGGAGTCCAATAACAAAATCCATGGTGATGTTTTCCCATTTCCATTCTGGTATGGGTAATGTATGTAACATCCCCTTAGACTTTTTCCTTCCATCAATAAGTTGAAAACATACCATGCACCGAGATAATAACTCTATGATATCTATCTTCATGCCATACCACCATAAGTACCATTTCAAATCACTATATAATTTAATACTTCTCTAATGAATAGAGGTTGATGAATTATGAGATTCCTCTAATAACTATTTCTTAAAATTTGGTATGGATAGAATACATACATAGTTCCAGAAATGTATCACTCTATAATGAACAAGGTTTAACCCAGAAACATTTCTATCCTTCTTCTGCAGATCTACATATTTCTTCTGCACTTCTTTAATATTTACTTGGATAAATGGCTAAATATTCAATTGATAAAGATAACATTTTCCCCTTCCGTGATGATTTATAGATCCATCCCTTGAATATAAAAAAATATTGGATCTATTGTAATCCACATCATAAATAAACTAGTATGATCCTTTCTACTCAAAGCATCCGCCTCCTTGTTCACTTTCCCAAGGTGGTAATGTATTAAGTAGTTATAATATTTAATCAGGTCTAACCATCTTCTTTGTTTTATATTCCTCTCCTTCTATGTGAATATATACAATAAACATTTAATATATTTATATATATCACAATTTTATCCATAAAGATAATGCTTCTAAATCTTTACTGAAAAAATTACAACAGTTAAATTCAAATCCCGAGTTGGGTAATTTTGACTATGAATCTCCAATTTTCCTGAGGTATAAGAATTAAACATGTTTTTATTCATAATAAAACATCCCAATTCATTCTTTGATGAATCACTAGAAATTAAAAACCCTTATATACTACATGGAAATGTAATAATAGGTTTAATGACTAATATTCTTTTCAATTCAATGAAATTTTCTTCACATTCATCATTCTAAAAGAACTTGGATACCTTCTAGGTTAACATTGTTAGTTGATTATATAGTCATGAGAAAATATTCACAAACGTTCTATAATATCTAGATGATATAAGAAAACTAAATTTATTAGTCACCATAGTTGATCTGGGATAATAATTAATAGACTTAGTCTTTGATGGATCTACTGATATACCCTCTCTTCAGAATATATGAAAAAAATGAAAACTTTTATAACCAAAATTTACACTCCATATATTTTGAATATATTTTTCCCTTCCATAGGTACTTTAGTAAAATTCTCAAGTGATCTTTATTATTTTCCTTTATCATTGAGTTGAATAAAATATTGTTTATAAATATGGACACAAACTGATAAAGGTAATATGTAAAGACTATATTCATTAAATCCAGGAAGATATCAAGGGATTTTTTCTAATCCAATATAATCACTATAAATTCATAGTTTTCATATCATTTATAGAATTTTGTATTGGGTATGTCATCCATATTGAATATGAAATAACGATATCCAAATCTAAGGTCAATCTTTGAAAAGTATTTTTCTCTACGTAGTTAATCCAATAAGTCATCAATATGGGTATGAGGATAATTGTTCATGATTGTTATCTTATTCATCTACTGGTAATCAATGTAGAGTCTCATTGAAACATCTTATTTTTTAACAAAATAAACTGGTGCATCACAAGGTCACAACATTTGTTGAATTAATCACTTTTCATGGTTTTCATGGAGTTTGTTCTTCAATTCCTGAAACTCAATTAGGGACATTCTATTGAGAGTATTTGAAATTAGTGTGGAACTAGTTATGAGTTCTATTAAAGAATAAAAATCAGACTTTGGTGTATATCTAGAAATATATTCTTGGAATACACCAACAAATTCACACATGATAGGAATATCATGGATATTGAGTTCCTCCCAAACCATATGAGATAAAAACAACTTTTTAATGGGAATTATGACCAATAAAATTAATGTGATCTCTATTATATGTTCTTATCAGTCATCACATTGATAGGTGGTCATTAGTTTTTATGGAATGTCAAACATGAATTAACTCCCTAAAAAATTGATGTAGGAATTATATATTTAAATCCAATACATTACCAATATAACATAATATTCAACTAGAGGAAGAAAAAAATAATTTATAGGAATCACATTCCCACCAACATCAACTGGAGAGGAATCATAGACCTGAAATGTGATCATCATACCATATAAGGTTTTCATATAAAATAATAAATATAATAATTTTGGTGGTATCTTGATACCCTTATTTTTTTTAGAATTGAAATAATTGGCTATCAAGAGTAAAATAAGGAATCAACAGTTCTAGAGTGGATGGTAAGTGTCTTATTCACCACGTTGTTATCACACCCGACATTAAAAATATTTATCATATGAGATTTACCATTTCCACTTGGATTAAGAGGTTACTATCATTGATCTTATTCATTAACCATAAAATTTGGGAGCTGGGCTGCATATTTACCATACTCCTTCCATTTGAAACACTGAATAGTGTGTGGTGTATTCTGTTCATATTTATCTATTTTTGTATCATTAGATAAAATCTTCCCATAACATTGACAATAAATTTCCCAATGACCTTCTATTACACTTTTAAAAAATTTAATATTAACATTGAGAAATTTTAATATATGATTATTCCCACACTATGATTATAATGGAAAGGTCATCTTCTTATCTCCACAATTCTTAGATTTTCTTTTAAATTCTAATTTTATATTATTGTCAAAACCATGATATTGATATGTAATTATGACATCCATTTTAACCTTTATAGAACATTGAAAAATACATTCATACTTACTAAGATCTCTTATGGATAATACACTTCTGAGAAATTGTTTTAATCCAATGAAGAATCAATCAACCTTATATTTAGGTTGGATGATAATACCAGAAGCATACCTCACAATTCTTGAAATTTTTTCCTCATAAGAACTGAAATATTCGTCATCCATTTTCTTTACAACATCAAACTCATTATCCATATTGATATAAATAATGGATGGAAAGTACTTATGGAAAAATATTATCTTGAACTAATCCTAATCCATGGAGTCAACTTCATTATGGTGCCTTATATTTGTGATAAGATTCCACCATTGATCCTCTTAACCTTCCAAATAGTGGACAATGAAAATAACCTTTTTAGGGTAAGAAGAATGGAGAATGAAAAATATTTTTTTAGTAGTTCTCATCCATATTCCAATAACCACTGGATTAGAATATTGAAAAAATGATGGTGGACATAACCTCATGAAGGACTTAATAGAATATTGTTCCCTCCTTTTTTCATTTGGAATTGCAGCATGATTCATAGATTTAGAAAGTTGTGTGAGAATAGAAATTATATTTTTAATTATTTATAAAATAAAATTTTGATCATTAGGAGGAAAATCATTGAATTTTCTATCACAACCAGCTTTAAAATAGTTCCATTGTGTTCTAGCCATCAACTGAAACAAAAAAAAAATTGTTTAAGAAACAATAATCATGATGGGGAACCGTATATTCATCAAAAATAATTAATAGGATGTATAAATAATGAAAAATTATTTAATATATGAAACCTTAGGTTTATAAGAGTTCATTAATAGATATAACTTTCATAAATCCTTCATTATTGTTTGTAAATTGTTTATGAATTTCTAATGCATATCCCCTAGTAGTTTCAACCCAGGTGTGCATCAAGGCCAATTTTCATGCACCAGGTGATGATCAAGTCTCTCTCAATGAATTGTTTTTAGTGTAATTACTACTAAGTACCTCTGTACTAGATCCACAACCTCTTTTAGTATTTATACAATGATGTAATTTCATAGAATCCACTCACTCTATACTTTAACAATTTCAATGATATTTTCCTATAGTTTAATTCATCCATAGATGTATCCTTAGACATTTCCACAATGATCTCACTATATATTTCTCATCCTAGATTAAAATTCATAACTAAACCTATAATCCGTTACAAACTATAGAAAAATAAGATTATCATACTTCGATATTAAATCATTTTTTATGAATATTCATTACATTACACAAACACACACGTGAGGACCATAAAACATTAGTGTACTTGGAAACATGGAAACATAAAGAATTGGTCCATAGTTAAACTAAAACATCTCCCACTCTAATCATAATTACCTAATCCCATAAAAGACATATCATAGGTAATATATTTCTTTATAACCTAAGGAAAGGAAAGAAAGGAAAGGGTGACCTAAAATTATTAGTAGGTATCAATGACAGAGACACACACACATAAAATGAACATAAGGGTATGAGAACATAAGAATAACATTTTCAAACTATACCATTCATAACAAATATTATAATATTGGCTCATAGAATAATGATTGTAAGTTCATAAGGCATGAATCATAAGGGAATTAAAGAATATAATCCATGAGAGAATAACATTGTCATAAGACATATTTTTGTGGCATAAACATATGCATAGAAAATTAATTCCATAGTAGTCATGGCTCTCTTCCAAGGATATCATATTGTAATGGGTTTTCTCCAAAAACCATCATAGTAGTCAATGATCACTCCAAAGATCATCATAGTAGAAAAAATACCTTACTGAAATGGTCCCACTCCCCATTAAAATCTGGTCTATATCAGGAGATATAAAATTTTACCCAATACATTTGAGGGAGATATAGTTATCACCAATATCATAGTTAAAACCATATTTATGTGTGACACAAGATCACAAGACATTCATGATATCAAAAACCCATGATATGAAATGGGATTCATAAACATTTCATTATATCATAACCTGTATAATAGAGACAGGTTTCAAAGTCATTTCATTGTTTTATCATTGTATAACATGAGGAAAAAATGGTTTTCACATGATTTTTATCATTTTATAACCCATAGAAGATAAATGGGGTTCATAAAAATCATTCCATTATAAACATAAACTACTCCAAGAAAGAATAAGAATTATATTCTTGGATCATATCACCCGTAAGGCATAGGTAACATCAACAGATGTCATATTTGATGGAAAATTATATTGATCGATCATTTAAAACATTTATTGAGGATAATATCCATTCTAAATTGGAAAAATACTTTTTAAAAAATACGAAATTTATAAAATATTTTTATTTGAAAATAATAATGATAAATTATAAAGTAATATTCAAATAAAATAATGTTCATGACTATGTAATGATTCATTCAAACTATACATGTTAAAATAATGATTCCTTTTACATTTTTGGTAATATCAAAATGGACATTGTTTAAAAAACAACATGAAAATTAGTTTATTTTTTTTGTACAAAATTAAAACAATAGTAAAAATTTATTTTAGAAAACATTGGATAATATTAAAACATTTTGAATAAATTTTAAAAAACATGGGTTTAGAATAAAATTGATTTTCAACCAAAGAGAGAAATAAAGTTGGGTTTTCATAGAAAAGTTTATCAACTATATTAAGAACCATAGATTTGAATATAGTGATATTACTTAATAATTTCATGAGTAAATAAAAGATAATAAAATTCATGAGTTTTTTGATAGATGGATCATAATATTTTATCAACAGAAACATAATCATAAATAATCCTGATAAACGATAAGATTGTAAAATTAAATCTTTACCATTTTCAAAACATTGAATCCTAAGATCCATGAATGAATAAAATAAAATGGAACTTAAAATACCATTAGGATAAAAAAATTAATGACATTACATTTCAATGGGGATACACATACACCTTGATAAACAATATAGGTGCAAAACATAATGTACATCTCAAAGAAGGAAAATTGAGACAAAAATCCCTTACCAAAAGTCTTAACTTCCGTCATACGTGTTCAGACGTCTTGTATAATAATATATTTTTTTATAAATTTTGAAAGAATAATATATATTTATATATCATTACATATACGATTTTATTATTACCATTTATTACATATTTATTAATAATTTTATTTTAATCTTATGTTTAGGGTAATAACTGTTTTTTTTATATATTTTTTTATTTATTTTTCATGATTTTATCATGATATAAAAGTATACAGAATTTTTTTAATTATATTAATATAATATATATTCAATATACGTGTATTTTTAGTAATCCATATAATTTAGTGATATAAAAATAAACACATAGTTCATCGAGATGGTAGGTCGTATCTAGGTATGAACATTACTTCCATTTTTTTATCACATGTAAAGAAATAAATTTTAAGGATATATTGTTATTAAAGAATTATTTTTTTATTATATATAAAATATATTTTAATTAATATCATCCTTATTAACTTTCATTTAAATTGTTAATGAATCACATCGCTTCGTGAGGTTGTATTTCGTCGTACACATGAATAACATTATCACATTTCAAAAATGGAAATCATGAATTTATGTATTATATAATAATTAAAAAAGTATAATAATATCATAAATTTAATTTATAAATAATAAATCCATCATTATGTTTAAATTTGTTAGTTTTTAATTGAAAAAACGAATTGCATCAGTTAGGGAGGCGGTAGTCCTCTATACACACAAATGATGATTTTGTAACCCAATTGATGGAAGTGAAGATGATTGTAGGACATGAAATTAAAATAAAAAAATCTTCATATATTAAATATAATTAGTTATATATATATATGTTATAATAATAATTTCAGGTTGTGGAGGAAGAAATAAACTAAAACGCTCATTGATGAATGTTACATATTCTTCGGGTATCCTGTGTAGGTTTGCACCAAAGCATTACTTGGCTGGTTTTTTGTATAATATAGGGATTCTAGGTTGAAATTAAGTAAGTTGAAAAGTTATTTCACTGTAAATTTTTAAAAAAATAGAGTTTTACGGCATGATGAAGATTAGATAGTGGTGGCCTTTTATAAATTTGGTGAGTGGAGCATTTATACTTTTCTGAAAGAACGAATTCCACCGATGTTTATTTCATGTAAAAAGGATGCAATAATTGACCATTATCATGAATAGTGGATATAAAGACCAAATATGTCCATAAAATTTGTGTTGAATATGTTTTGGTTTATTTTAAACCTTTATCTTTTTAGTTTAACACCCCAGTAAAACCATTTTTACCTTGACTATGGTGAATATTTTTTACAGTTTTTACAATTCATATTGGTAAAAAATTATTTTGACCCTATTAGATTGT
The DNA here is from genome assembly GCA_963277665.1 of Viscum album. NCBI lineage: Eukaryota > Viridiplantae > Streptophyta > Magnoliopsida > Santalales > Viscaceae > Viscum > Viscum album. The sequence continues at coordinate 947,131,165 of OY728163.1, forward strand.
ATAAATTATGATGATTCCAAAAATGGAATCCATTGTTTTTAAAATTCCATTTATCAAAGTTTCAATATTTAACTTAAAATTAATCCCTCAAATGCAATGAGAAATTAGGTTTTTAAATGTAAAAACTTTAAAACTTTATAAAATTTTATATCAAAATTCAATATGAAAGTGATGAAAATGATGTAAATTGGATTAATAGAAATATAATTGAACTAATTTTACATTGAAACAAATTAAAATATAGTTTAAATTTATAAATAAATTAAATGAAAATGGAATTTTCAATTAAAATTCAGTATTTTTCACTATTTATCAAGAAATGAATATTTTGATAAAAAAACCCAAAAATTCATCTAATTATAATTTTGAAATAATGACTTCAGAAATGAAGTTTATTTTATAAAATTATTTTTCTCTAAGCGTTGAATATTTATTTTTTTATTTTTCACAAAAAGAAATACTTTTTTGAGAAAATTTGTATTTCCATAATAACAAGGAAATTACTAAAAATTAAGTGTTTTTTATCAATATGTTTCATTTATATAAAACCATTATAATTAATGTTTAAAAAGTAGTCATTACTATCCATATCTCTATATTTAATAGCTAGGTTATAATTTTTATTTTTAAATAACTATATTAATAATATATCATGGTTTTTTAAAACCTAATTTCTCGTGTAATGCAAGATAGTCTATTGTTGCATATAGCACAAAAATAAAAAGGTGTTTCATGAAATGAAAAATAACCAAGTATTGTGTGTATTAAATGATTAAATGTTTGTTGCAAGAATGCAATATATACAATATATTAAATTTATTCATGAAAAAAATTAATAAAAAATTAGGGTGTTATATAGAGGGACTGGCCTTCCTCAGAGAGCCATCATGCTCTGATAAAAAACAAGAAAAGGATACACTTGAAAAGAATAAAAAACTTCCAACTAAATATGATAATGATTATAGATATTTGATGGGTCAGAAAATAACAACAATGTTTTGATATGTTAAAGACGCTATGTATGGCTTGGTACCTATGTTGTAACTTCAATATATAACCTACCAACCTAAATCATTCTAAAATATTAAAGGGAATTAATTAATGTCCTAATATCTTCCATTGTTTCTAAATCTATACATTCCCTATAATACAAAACAATTGAAGGAATACCTGATCACTAACCTCATACTGAAGAGGTCATTGATGGGAGTTGGCTGACTAATTCTTCATAGGATGATCTATATCCATTAACTTTCAGATAAGATATATCTAATATGAATTATAATTAATGAGATAAGGTCCTAGTAGTGCTACCTCTCCTTAATCTAACCAACATATGGGGGAACAACATGGAATATTGTCTAAGGCCTCATAGAGATCCATTTGTATTGTAACCTGAAAGTTGTTATTGAAGGTGAAATATGATAGAGGGTTATGTTTATCCCAAGAAAATTAAAATCAAGGATTCAGGCTCAAAGATTATCCCACAACATATGAATAGTATGATCAGATATCCTATCAATATTAGGGTGATATGATTTACTTAGAAGTACCTAGGAACACAAATTTTTCTACAACCCCTTTATAAATGAGGACATGAAGAAATAATATCTGCCCAATATGTTAGAATGATGGGAGTAAAGAAGTATGATTATCTCACATACATAAATCATTCATAGTTCATCTATAGAATATATAGCTACCATAGCCTTTTACATATAAAATTACATGATTTTAAGCATAATTATACATCAAAGAACAATCCAAGTATCATAAAGTCTATTGTCTTGGAGGAAAAGGTACATAATCAAACATTACAAAAATAACTTCTTATTTAAACACCATAATGATATCCTATATTAGATTGTGGTATAAAATATTCATAGGATAACCTAGGGATAACATGAACAAAGCGATGAGCTAAAATCAAAGTAAGGGAATAACCATAAGAACAAAGCATTAGCACATGGGATAGAAGGCATGAAATGATGACATAAAAAGGAATGTAAAAAATCATAAAATATAAACATGGGATAATTTAAACATGGAATCATAGAAATTTGGAAGAAATATAAAACAATGAATTTATTATGAGTCAAGGCTAACAACCAAGGCCTTTCTCATAGTAGCATAATCCAAGGCTAACTACCATGACCATTGCACATAGTATCACAAGCCAAGGCTAACCGCCAATACCATCACACATAATGTCTCATGAGACTAAAAATTACCAAATGAATTGTAGTTATATTTGGGTGCACCCATCTTACATTTCATGAAAAAGATTTCCACATAAATAATCTTATATAATCAATCTTACTTAAACATATGTGTTTCCCATGGAAAGAATTGGGCACCACAATCATGACATACAGAATAACCAATTGGCATATCATTAAATTTTCCATGATAGAATGTAATTAGAACATACATGGAAATTTATAAGGTAAAATAATCATATATCATGGTATTTTATGTCAAACAAAGGTGAAACCATGTAATAAATGTATTTGAGAAATTTTAGCATTTATAAACGTTTTTCTATGGTTTCATGGAAAATATTATAGATCTTTCAAAATAAAAAATAAAAATATATTATATAAAGCTAGAAGTAAACCAAGAAGGTTTTCATAATAAAAATTATTATTTTATAAAGAAAATGGTGGCTTAAAACAGAGGATAGAGTTCACTTGAAAATGGGTAAAAATTTGGGATGTTCCCTAAAAACGAGTTTTCTTATTAGAAAGTATCGAGGAGGGATTCACTTAAAAGAATTTATATCCCCAAAAGATAATGAGGGATGGATATTAAAACACAAGTTTAGAGAATATAAAAAGAATTTATATGTTTTAAATAAAAAGAAAATACAACTTCATTTGGGTAAAAAGAATGATAGAGCAACACGATGGAATAAAGGAAGTTCCGGTATAATTCCTTATAGATTATAGGAATGGTATCAGATGTACTTAAGAGAGATTGATTAGAGAGAAATGGGTTTATCATAACTTATACATCATGAGTTCAGTACGGGTATGATGAAAAATCAGACCCCATCATTAGAGATTACACATAAAATTTCATAACATAGAGGATATTCTTGAATAAAAGTGAAATGGAGAGGATCCTTAACCTTAAGTTCGATGGTGATCTTCCCTTGATCTTAATAACCTGAAGAGTAAAATTAGATTCATTAATTAATAATTCCAAAACCTATTATATATTTAAAATATTTATTATAACCATTTTAAGATCATTTATAACCATTTTGATTAGTTAAGAGGTTCAATTTTGTTGTTTGGGTCAGTTTTTCTTGATTGGGTTTCATGATCGATTCATGTTCGGATTAATATGTATGATGAAGGTGGTTGTATAGAATTTAAGTTATATTTTATTATTGAAAATATATAATTTTACATGGTTTATAAATTAATTTGGTTTGTCGAAGTGATGTTTAATCATTATATAATACTCTAGTGACATCCTTTTGGGTTAATTGGCGGGTTTTTGACCACAAAGAACATATTTTGTTTTATTAACCAAAACTATGAGTAAAAAAGGATATAAGAACCATATATTAGGAAGAATAAATATATTATAGTCTGTTTAAACCCTGAAAATGGTTTCATGACCACAATTTAAGATGGTAATGGAAATCTATAACCCGTCGTCCTTGATTGTGCTAAATTAACACATCTCAAACGGTGTTTTCATTTCCTTCAAATAAAAGATGGGGGAAAGGAGATAAGATAATGAATTATACCATTATCATAATATCCTTATATTAAATTTATGTTACTAGAGTTATCATACCACTTGGGTGAAGGGAGTTTATTATGGAAATAAGAAAAGAAAAGAGCATAAAAGAAATAAATGAATTGGAAAATGGAATTTACATGTTGAGTTTACCTCCTTTGAGAGCCTCTTAATGGGAGAGGATTTGGTATTTTGAAGATACTAGGGGATTTTTGACGTGGGGAAGGAGCTTGAAGAGGGATTTGGGTAAAATATTGGTAAGGAACAAGGCTTTAGAGGAGTAAAGGGAAGAGGTAAGGATGGGCGGTATTTATAGTGTAGGGTAGGAGAGTTTTCATAATATTATAATAATTAATTTATTATTCGTCTATAATACCAAAAATAGTGATGATTTTATGACCAAAAATAGTAATAAGTGCATGTGATTTAGAGATAATTGGTCTTAAATCATCAGATCATCATCAATGACTCAATAAATCCATTATTTAGCATTTATCGTTAATTATCGTATTTTACTATTCATAAAAAATTCAAGTATTTTTGAAATATACCAAAAATTACCCATAACCTTTTTTTGACATGTAGAATCCAAAAATGAAATCCATTTTTCAAAAATAATTTTCTAAATATGATTAATTTAATATTTAATTAAAATCATAATTTACTTGAAAAATACAGATTTTAAAACATTTATTTCCTTATTCCCAGATATAGGCATATCGTACTTCCACTTGAATCTTATTTATATACTATAATAGGTAAGGTTACTATTCATTAAGGCATGTAACTATTCATAAGGGTAACATTATTATTCATAAGGGTATGTTACTATTCACCAAAAATTATGTTGGTCATATTAGACTCCAAATAACTTACTGATCACAACCGTGTATGTCATATTTTCGAAATTCAAATCACAGAAGTAAAAAAATAATGTTTAAAGGTCACATAAAAACTATTAGTTCATTATGTTGTGATTTTATGTGATTATATGACATATTTATAATAAGGTAATTTCTATTGATAAAACATTGGGTCGTTACATTCTTCCCCCGTATGAAATTTCACCCTCGAAATTTCGTTTTACATTCTAAGCCATAAACAGGTGTGGGTACTTTTCCTTCATTACCTCCTCCAATTACCATGTTACCTATTCATACTTATGGTTCCACCAAAGTACCTTATCCAAGTGAGTATTCTTGTTATGTATAACTTCATCTCTACGATCCAAGATCTTCACTAGCTGCCCCTCATAAGAAAGATCATCCTCCAACTGTACCACCTCTAAAAAGGGTACATGTGAAGGGTATGGTATATAATTACTTGAGAGTGATAAATGAAAGATATCATGTACATTGGCCATGGTAGGTGGAAGTTCTAGTCGATAGGCCACAACCCCGACATGATCAAGAATCTCGAAGGGGACAATGTACCTTGTGCTCAACTTCCTTTTCTTTCCAAACCTCATGACCATTTTCCACGGAGATATACATAGAAAACCCATGTCTCCTAATTTGAACTCAATGTCTCATCGACGATTTTCTACATAACTCTTCTGTTGACCTTGGGCTTCCTTGATGTGATAGTGAATGGTTTTCACCTTACCCACCATTTCTTATACCATTTCAGGTCCTAGAAGATTAAGATCACTGAATTCATCACAAAATGCCAGTGTTCATCACCTTTCCCCAAAAAGGGATTCATATGGTTCCATTCGGATGCTCGAGTGGAAACTGTTGTCGTAGTAGAATTCAGCCAATAGAATATGTTGGTCCCATACTCCTCTGAATTCCATTTAACATTATCTCAACATATATTCTAGTGTCTGAATAGTTCACTTAGATTTTCCATGAGTTTGAGGATGATAGGCTGTACTAAAGTTCATTTCAGAGCTTAGAGCATGTTGTAGACTTTTCCAAAACCTTGAGGTGAATCTAGGATCTCAATAAGATACAATAGATAGTGGTAATCCATACAACCTTAACACCTCTTTGATATATATCCGTGAAAGTTGGTCCAATGAGAATTCCTCTCTAATTGTGATAAGGTGAGTTGTCTCTGTAAGATGATCCAAAATAACCCATATAACATTATTTCCACTAGATTTCCTTGGAAGTACAGTGGCAATTTCTATGTAAATGTATTCCCACTTCCATGTTGGTATGGTTAGTGGTTTCATCATCCCCTTAGAACTTTTCCTCAGCCTTCACTTTTTGACATACTAGACACTTTGATGTATATTTAGTAATCTCCATTTTCATATTGTCCCACAAAAAGTTTCCTCGGAGATCTCGATACATCTTTGTGCTCCTTGGGTGAATAGATAAGGTTGAACTATGTGAATCATTCATAATCTCCTTCATTATCTCTGGATTATATGGTACATATAATAGTTATCCAAGCCTTACTACTCCTTACTCAACAATCTTTAACTCTATGGATTTCCCATTTCTGATGCTTCCTCCCATTTCAGAATTTCCACATCTTCTCTTTGAGAATCCTTTATTTTCTCAGGGAGGGATAGTTGAGCAATCATTTGAGAAAGGATTGATGATGTTCCTCATTTAATTATTCCCATGTAAATCCTTTATAAATATAAGAGGATAAGATCCTTTTCAAGTCTCATCGTTGATTAAGATGCAGGATCCTTTCAACTTAGAGCATCCACCACCTTATTTTCTTTAACGAGATGGTAGTGGATTGAGAAATAATAATCCTTGATGAGATATATCCATCTTCTTTGGAAGATATTAATCTCTTTCTATATGAATATATATTTGAGACTCTTTTGATCATTATATATCTCACAGTTCTCCCCATATAGATAATGACACCATATTTTCAATGCAAAGATCATAGCCGCCAACTCCAGATCATGTGTGGGATAGTTTTGCTCATGGATTTTTCAGCTACCATGAGGCATAGACTATCACTTTATCATTTTTCATTATCACATAGTCCAATCCATTCTTTGAAACATCACTATAAACCACAAAGAGTTCTCCACTTGTTCGGAGTGTGAGTACTAGTGCAGTGACACGCCTATTTTTAACTCCTTGAAATAATCTTCACATTCCTAAGTCTAGAAAAACATTACTCCATTCTGTGTCAGCTTGTTCATTGGGTTTGACAACCATGAAAAGTTCTTCACAAATCATCGATAATATCCATCTAGATCAAAAAAGGTTTGGATCTCCATTATAGATGTTGTCTTGGGCCACTCTTCAATATCCATTGTCTTGGAAGGGTCCACATATTTCCCTTTGATGGTGATAACATTCCCCAAGAATGATACTTCTTCCATCCATAACCCATATTTACTATACCTTTCACACAAATTATACCATCTCAAAGTTTTTAAAACAATATTTAAATTCTCCACATGTTCCTCCTTGCTATTCAAGTATATTAAAATATCATTCATAAAGACTACCATAAATTTGTCAAGGTAATCTCTAAAGACTTTAATCCTTAAATCTGTGAAAATTAATGGATTATTAGTATAGAGACCCAACCTTTTCTTACATTGCTATTACATCATTTTAAATATAAAAAAATAATAGTATTACACATAGAGGATCCAAAGTTTTAGTGTCTTGGGAAAACTAGGACCACATATAACAAATACAACATCAAGCATAAACATTTATTTAATTTCTTCTTCTCTAGTTTCTTATTGGCACCTATACTCTCCTTAGTACATGTAGAAACCTGAGGATAGACATCAAAAGGGGTGATCTAGAAGCCCAGTAAGAGGATAGATAAGAACAATATAGCATGGGGTGAGAATAATCATAACATAGACAAGAGATCATGAACATGAGAGGAGCATAAATAAAAGACTTGAAATGTGGCAATGCATAAAAAATGAAACATCATGTCTAAGTGGTTAACTAACAAAAATACTTGTGAACCAAGATAGAATATTTTTCACACATCATTTCAAATTTAATCATGAGATTCATCACTTTACCCAATGCATTAGAGCGCTGTATAATTCTGGGCGCACCCGTCACATTGAAACATTCATATTTCACTATATAATTCCAGGCACACCCGTCACATCATAACATTATAATCATCATGATTTACACATAGAAAGCATATAAAAAATGTACATAACTAATCCATGTAAAGGAACAGGTTTCATCTCATAATAACACATTCATAAGATTTGGGTTCCCAAAAGAAAGAGGGAATAACATACATGGTACAAGAACTGTCCACTTTGAGTGAGAAGTAAAAGGGGTGTTCTTAAAAGAAGAGTTCCTTTGGAAAAAATTTTGTTGCACATAAAAACAAGTTAAAAATATGTATATCTTAGAAAATAAAGACAATTATGAACAAATTATCTTTAAAGAGTAACCATATAAAAAATGGAGTGAAAGAGGGAGAACCCGGAAGAAGAAAATTGGGTTCGAGATTTCCCCTTACCTTATATACGAATGATTTCTTCTCTTTAATGTCCTGTATAACGAAATTATATTCATTAATTAGAAATTAAATAACCTTTTTCTACATTAATAGGGTTCATTATGGTTTCATTATTTCATTTTATGTTCCTTTGGATGACATATAGATTTTAAAAACATTGTTCGGGGATGTTCCTTTTTATGGGTTTTCTTGGGTTGTTCACTTGTATTCATAAATTGAAGTTAAGGTAGAACATGGTAAACATACAGAAATGATATTACATGTCAATAATGATATTACATGAGTTTTAATGATCTTATAATGAATTATATTTGATCAATTTGGATGAATAATTAGATGAGAATTAAATGGTGGTTATTTGGGTCAAATTGGGCGGTTTTTCGATCACAACGAACTTGTTTTAACTTATCACTCAGTAATGGGGACATAGATTATTTAAAGAAAATTAAATAGGAAATAATACATATAAAATATTCTGGTTCAACCATAAAAATGGTTTCATGACCAGATCTGAAGGTAGAAATGGAAGAAGAAAGCATGTCATTCTTGAAGGTGATAAATTAACACCTCACGAACAACATTCTCTTTAATAAAATAAAAGGAAGAGGGAAAGGGGGTTGGATGATATTATATCCCATTATAATAATAAAATTACAGTATATGTATAATACTAGAGTTAAAATTCAATTTGGATGAAGATAGGTGGGGAGAGATCAAGAAATGAACTTGAACTTGAAAGGAAATTAAAGGAGAAGAGGGAGAGAAATTACCTCTTGAATCCTTCTCTTGAGAACCACCTTAAGGGCCTAAGCATGATATTTTGATGAGACCAGAATCTCTTGGACGTGAGGTAGGGGCTATTTAAGGTATTTGGGAAGATTTTAGTGAAGTCTTGGAGCTTGAGATGTGTGAGTAAATGAGGGTGTGAAGGGTGGCTTTTATAGTGGAGGGAGAGGGGTTTCCTTAATATAAAATTCATTAGTTTATTAATTTACCCAGAGATAAAGAATAGTGAGTCTTGAATGACCAATAATAGTAATTTTATAATATGATCCCGAACCATGTGGGATTACATCAGCAGAGCATCATCAATGACTCAATTAATCCATTATTTAGCATTTATTGTAAATTATCAGATTCTACTATTCATAAAAAATTCAAGTTTCTCAGAAAAACCCCAAAAATTTACCCCAACCATTTTTCGATGCGTAGTATCCAAAAATGAAGTCCATTTTTCAAAAATAATTTTCTAAATATTATTATTTTAATATTTAATTAAAATCATAATTTTCGTAGAAAAACTGTTTTTAAGATTAATACTAATTTTATAGTGCTTTTAAAAATTATATAGGGTATTATAAAATTATCTTAAAACTATAAGACATTGATTCAATAATTTATGAATACATTTTAGGGAAATCAATTTTTTTTAAATTAATTAATTATAATTAATTATTTATGACTTAAAAAATACCAAAACGTTTACTAAGGTCAAATTGTCACTTTCTAAGATGTCTAAATTTTATTTAATTATTCATAGGTAATGTTAATCTTATGTTGGATGTTTTAATATTAATAAGGGTCATATTAATATTCCTAAGGGTATGTTACTATTCATAAGGGTAGGTCACTATTCACCAAATTTTTTTTTTGTTTCATTAGACTCTAGAAATCATCTTGAACACAACCGTGTGTGTCAGATTTTCAAAATTCCAAACACAGAAGTGAAAAACTTATATTTAAAGGTCACTTATCACTTATTAGTTGATTATGTTGTGTTTTCATGTTATTTTATGACATAAATATAAGAAGGTAATTTCCATTGAAAAACTTTGGGTCGTTACATTCTTCATCCCTTAAGAAATTTCAGCCCCAAAATTTTACTTTTCATAAATAGGTGAGGGTACTTCTCCTTCATTGCCTCTTTTGGTTGCCAAGTTTTTTACTCAAACTTATGGTTCCTCCACAAAACTTTGACAAGATGGGTTGTCTTTTTTAGTAGAACCTTATCTTTCCGATCCAGAATCTTTACTGGATGCTCCTTATAGGAGAGATCTTCCTCTAACTGCACCACCTCTGAGTTTAGTACATGTGAGGGTTCTGGTATGTACTTCCTCAATAGTGATACATGAAACAAATCATGAACTTGAACCATATTTGGTGGAAGTACGAGACAATAGGCCACAGTTCCTATACGGTCAAGTATTTCAAAGGGGCCAATATACCTTGGTCTTAGCTTCCCTTTCTTCCCAAATCGCATGAATCTCTTCCATGGAGATGTTTGAAGGAAGACTTTATCTCCAATGTCGAACTACAAGTCCCTTAGATGGTTGTCAGTACAACTCTTTTGCCGACCTTGAGCAGCATTTATGTGTTTCTGGATGACTTGAACCTTCTCTGTCATCTCTTGAACAAGATTAGGTCCAAGTAGCTTTCTTTCTCCAACTTCATCCCAACAGGTTGGAGTTCTACATCGCTTTCCATAAAGAGATTCATACAGAGCCATCTAAATACTTGAGTAGAAGATATTTTTGTATGAGAACTCATCAAATGTGAGATGCTGATCCCAACCACCTTTGAATTCAAAAGAGCATGCTCTTATAATATCTTCAAGTGTATGAATAGTCCTTTCAGATTGGCCATCAGTTTGGGGGTGATAGGCCGTGCTGAAATTTAATTTAGTACTCAAAGCATGATGGAGGCTCCTCCAGAATTTAGATGTGAACCTTGGATCACGGTTAGAGACAATTGAGAGTGGAACACCATGCAGTCTCACTACTTTCTTCACATATATATTTGCAAGTTTTTCAAGCGAGAGGTCTTCCCAAATAATGATAAAATGGGCAGTCTTGGTGAGTCAGTCAACCAAAACCCATATTGCATTATTTCCCTTTGATGTCTTCGGGAGACCCATGCCAAAGTCAATAGTAACATTTTCCCATTTACACATGGGTATAGGCAATGGCTGCATCATACCTTTGGATGTTTTTTCGCTCAACTTTAACTTTCTGACATACCAAGCACCTTGATATATATTCTGAAATCTCTTTATTCATGTTATCCCACCAGAAGTGTTCTTGGAGATCACTGTACATCTTGGTACTCCCAGGAAGGATAGTGAATGTTGAGCTATGTGCATTATCCAAAAGCTCCTTCCTTATCCCGGGTGATGAAGGCACACAATGATGCGTTCCAAACCAAATCAAACCATTATCATCGATATGGAACTCCTGTAGCTTCCCTTCCTTTACTACATTCAACCTATTTTTTATCTCCACACCATCCCTTTGTGCTTCCTTAATATTCTTCTGGATATATGGTTGCGCAATCATTTGGGAAAGGTAGGATGTATCCAATTCCCTTATGATTTCCAAATCCATCCTTTGCATATCCAAGAATATTGGGTCTTTCTCAATCCACAACATGGCTAGAGTAACAGGTTCTTTTCTACTTAGAGCATCATCTACCCTGTTAGATTTTCCAGGATGATAGTGAATAAAGAAATCGCAATCCTTGATTAGCTCTAATCATCTCCTTTGACACCTGTTAAGCTCCTTTTGTGTGAATATATACTTTGGTCTCTTGTGGTCAGTGTATATGTTAGACTTCCTGCCATAAAGGTAGTGCCGCCAGATTTTCAAAAAAAAAATCACGGCTTCCAACTCTAGATCACGCGTCAGGTAGTTCTTCTCATGGATATTCAACTGTCATGAGGCATAGGATATCACATTATCATTTTTCATGAGTACACAACCCAAGAATTTCATTGAAGCGTCAATGTATATGACAAAAATGTCTCCACTTTTCGGTAGTGTGAGTACAGGTGCAGTGATTATCCTTCTCTTTAGCTCCTTGAAGCTTCCCTCACATTCTTCCGTCCTGACATACTTTACCCCTTTCCTTGTTAACTTAGTTAGCGGGCTTGACAATCGTGAGACGTTTCTCACAAAACTTCGGTAGTACCCAGCTAATCCAAGAAAACTATGGATTTCTGTGACACTAGAGGGCCTGGGCCATTCCTCAATCACCTCTGTCTTTGAAGGATCCACACAAATTCCCTCACTTGTGATCACATGTCCCAAAAACGTGACTTGATTCATCCAAAAGTCACAATTTCTGAACTTGGCATACAACTTCTCCTTTCTCAATGTCACCAACACAGGTCTTATATGTTCTTCATGTTACTCCTTTCTCTTATAGTATATGAGAATATCATCGATAAACACTACCAAAAATTTGTCGAGGTAATGTCAAAAGACTATATTCATCAAATCCATGAAGATTGCAAGGGCATTTGTAAGTCCAAAGGGCTTCACCAAAAACTCATAGTGCACATACCTTGTACGGAAGGTAGTCTCTTGAATATCTTCCTTCTTCACGTTTACCTGATGATATCCAGAATGAAGATTTACCATAGAGAAGTATTGAGCTCCTCTTAACTGGTCGAACAAGTCATTAATACTTTGGAGAGGATACTTGTTCTTTATGGTGATCTTGTTGAGTTCCCGATAATCGATACACACCTGCATTGTTCCATCCTTCTTCTTCACAAAGAGCACTGGTGCACCCCAAGGTGATGCACTAGGGTGTATGAACCCTTTGTCCAGATGCTCTTGCAGCTGCTTCTTTAACTCCTCCAGTTCGATAGGACCCATCCTATAAGGACAATTTGATATAGGAGTAGCTCTAGGTATGAGTTCAATTGAGAGCTATACCTCACGATCCGGGGGAATTCCGAGTAACTCTTCGGGAAATAAATCGACGTATTCCCTCACGATGGGAATTTCTGTAAGGTTGGAACTTTCCCTCAACTCAAAGATTTGGGTGAGGTATGCTTCTTCAAAGGGAATAAACACACACACCATTGTAGGATTTTTCAAAGGAGATTCATGATCTTCCTTTAATTTTTATAGGAGCATGGGATGGTTCAGAATATGAAAAGATATTTCCTTTTCTCGACAGTTGATATGTTCTCTATATAATGAGAGCCAATCCATTCCCATTATAGCGTCGAATTCCACCAAGGGAAGTATGACGATATTTTTCGGAAGAATCTTCCCACATATGCCAATAAGAGATGAGTCAAACACTTGGGTTGCAATTATTGCACCACTTGGTATTTTTACAGATATCTCTTCTTCAAGGTTCCGGGGCTTCGATTCTATAGTTCTAGCAAACTTGTAAGATATAAATGAATGCATAGAACCATAATCAAATAATACTTTTTTCCATTATTGAGTGAATAGAAAGTATACCTTGTACGACTTCATTATCATGCTCCACCTCCACAGTAGTGATGGCATAAGCCTTCCCTTGTTCCTTTGGATTTGGTGGTTGCTGACGTCGATTACCCTCGAGAAATCGAGGTTTAGTGCACTGGTTTTCATAATTCCCTAGCTCCCCAAAGTTGTAGCATTGAATCATGAGTGGTTCTTTCCTTTCATCGGCTACATTATCCTTCCTTTTCATTTATTTTCGACACTATTGAGCATGATGTCCTTCTTTCCCACACTTGAAGTATTTTCCCGTCCCTTTGAGGCAGTTCCCATGGTGCTACTTCCCACATTTTTGGCATGTGGGTCATTGATTTTTCTTCCCACCTTTGTCATTAGATCCACCAGCTTGAACCTCCATCTTTCTTTTCTTATCCCCATAGCCATGAGACCATTCTCCAAACTTCATCTCCACTTTGAGAGAACACCAAACAACTTCTTTATAACTCCCAAATTCTCTAATTGTAAGAGCCTTTCGAAGGTGTGGTTTTAATCCACTAAAGAATCTATCAATTTTGTTATCATTGTTGATAACAAAACACGAAGCATACCTTGAAATCCTTGTGAAATTCTCTTCATAGGTTGTGACAGATTCTACTTCTTTTTGTTTGAGATATATGAATTCTCTCTCCATCTTCGTGCGAAGAGTTCGTGGGAAACACTTATTAAGAAACATTATCTTAAATTCTTCCCCTTCCATCTCTTCAATTTCCTCCCTTGTCTTGGTGTTCTTAATCAAAGCCCACCATTCATCGGCTTCTACATATAGACGACAAATGGATAGAGTCACCTTCTCCATCTCAGAACAATAAAGTACAGAAAAGATCTTCGGCTTGTAGTTGACCCACTATTCCGCAACTAGTGGATCAGAAGATCCACAAAATGTCAGTGGTCATTGCCGTATAAAAAATTTGATATCCAGTTTCTCCCTATTTGGTGAAGGATTACATTCCCCATTATTATGGTTATTATTCATAACCTGAGATAATTGGGTAAGCATCGCCATGAAGTTTTGAACTCCACCTCCTAAATCATTGGGGATGTCGTTCGGGCAGTCGTTGCACTAGCCCTCGAACAAGTTGTTGGCCTGATTTTTCCTAGTTCCCACCATTTTCTAAAATAGGAAATGTTAGAACAAAACATAAGTAAACAAGTCATGGAAAACTTATTCATTTAAACAATTATACCAAAAACATAACATAAGGGATCCCTATGTAAATATTCTTTTGTGCATATTTGTACTTAGTCTCATGCTAGAGGTTTTCTCTAGGGTTCACTAATCCTAATTCCCAAATTAACTAAACCTTACCTCTGATACCAACTATAGCGAACAAAGCATTTATTACATTACTATTACATCATTTAAAAGATAAACCACATAATAGTATTACAAATAGTGGATCCAAAGGTTTAGTGTCTTGGGAAATCTAGGACCACACATAACAAATACAACATCAACCATAAACATTTATTTAATTTCTTTTTCTCTAGCTTCTTATTGGCACCTGTACTCTCATTAGTACATGTAGAAATATGAGGATATAAATCAAAAGGGGTGAGATATAAGCACAGTAAGAGGATATATATAAGAACAATATAGCATGGGGTGAGAATAATCATAACATAGGAAAAAGATCATGAACATGAGAGGAGCATAAATAAAAGACTTGAAATGTGGCAATGCATAAAAAATGAAACATCATGTCTTAGTGGTTAACTACCACACCTACTTGTGAACCAAGATAGCATATTGTTAAAACATAATTTCACATTTACTCATGATATTCATCACTTTACCCAATGCATTAGATCCCTGTATAATTCCAGGTTCACCCGTCACATTGAAACATTCATATTGTGCTATATAATTCCGGGTGCACCCGTCACATCATAACATTATCATCATCATGCTTTCCACATAGAAAACATATAAAAAATTTACATAACTAACCCATGGAAATGAATGGGTTTAATATCATAATAACACATTCATAAGCTTTGGGTTCCCAAAAGAAATATGGAATAACATACATGTTATAAGAACTGTCCACTTTGAGTGAGAAGTAAAAGGGGTGTTCTTAAAAGAAGGGCTCTTTTGGAAAACATTTTGTTGGACATAAAAACCAGTGAAAACTATGTATATCCCAGAAAAGTAAAGAAAATTATTAACAAATTATCTTTAAGGAGTAACCATATAAAAATGGAGTGAAAGAGGGAGAACCCGAAGGAAGAAAATTGGGTTCGTGATTTCCCCTTACCTTGTATACGAATGCTTCCTTCTCTTTAATGTCCTATATAATGACATTATATTAATTAATTATAAATTAAAGAACCTTTTATATATTAATTGGGTTCATTATTGTTTCATTATGCCATTTTATGTTCTTTTTTATGACTTATAGAGTTTAAAAACATTGTTCAGGGATGTTCGTTTTTATGGTTTTTCTTGGGTGGTTCACTTGTATTCATAAATTGAAGTTCGGGTAGAACATGTTTAAACATACAGAAATGATATTACATTTAACTAATGATAGTAAAAGAGTTTTAATGATATTAGAATTAGTTATATTAGATCCATGTGGATGAATCATTATATGATAATTAAATGGTGGTTATTTGGGTCAATTTGGGCGGTTTTTCAATCACAACGCACTTGTTTTAACTTATAACTTAGTAATATGGACATAGATTATTTACAGAACATTAAATAGGAAATAATACATATAAAATATTATGGTTCAACCATAAAAATGGTTTCATGACCAGATCAGAAGGTAGAAATGGAAGAAGAAAGCATGTCATTCTTGAAGGTGATAAATTAACACCTCACGGACAACATTCTCTTTAATAAAATAAAAGGAAGAGGGAAAGGGGGTTGGATGATATAATATCCCATTATAATCATAAAATTACAGTATATGTATAATAATTTATTTTCAATACCATTTGGATGAAGATACGTGGGGTGAGATTAAGAAATGAACTTCAACTTGAAGGGAAATTAAAGGAGAAGAGGGAGAGAAATTACCTCTTGAATCCTTCTCTTGAGAACCACCTTAAGGGACTCATATTGGTCTTTTGATTAGACACAAATCTCTTGGACGTGGGTTAGGGGATAGGTAAGGTGTTTGGGCAGAGTTTAGAGAGGGCTTGGAGCCTGAGAGGTGTGAGGAAATGAGGGTGTGAAGGGTGACTTTTATAGTGGAGGGGAGAGGGGTTTCCTTAATATAAAATTCATTAGTTTATTAATTTCTCCTAAGACAAGGAATAATGAGTCTTGGATGACCAATAATAATAATTTTATCGTGCGATCCCGAACCAAGTGGGCTTACATCAGTAGATCATCATCGATGACTATATTAATCAATTATTTTGTATTTATTGTAAATTATCGGATTCTACTATTCATCAAAAATTCAAGTATTTCAGAAAAATCCCAAATATTTACCCCAACCATTGTTTGATGTGTATAATCCAAAAATGAAGTCCATTTTTCAAAAATAATTTTTTAAATATTATTAATTTAATATTTAATTAAAATCATAATTTACTTAAAACTGTTTTTATGATTAAAACTAATTTTATAGTGCTTTCAAAAATTACACAGGGTCTTATAAATTTATCTCAAAACTATAATATATTGATTCAATAATTTATGAATTCATTTTAGGGAAATAAATTTTCTATTAAATTATTTAATTATAATTAATTATTTTTGACTTAAAAGATACCAAAACGTTTACAAAGGTTAAATTATCACTTTCTAAGTTGTATAAATTTTATTTAATTATTCACAGGTAATGTTACTCTTATGTTGGATTATTTACTATTCATAAGGGTCATATTACTATTCGTAAGGGTATGTTACTATTTATAAGGGTAGGTCACCATTCACCAAAAAATTATTTTTGATTCATTAGACTCAAAAATCATCTTGAACACAACCGTGTATGTCAAATTTTCAAATTTACGAACACAGAAGTGAAAAAATTATGTTTAAAGGTCACTTATCACTTATTAGTTCATTATGTTATGTTTTCATGTTATTTTATGACATAAATATAAGAAGGGAATTTCCATTGAAAAACTTTGGGTCATTACAATTAGTGAGTCTGAAGGGAACCACTACAAAATTATATTGTCCATACCTTGTTCAAAAAGAATTCTTGGGAATATCTTCCTTCTTCACCTTTAATTGGTGATATCCTGACCAAAGGTCCAACTTAGAGAAATAAATTTACCCACAAAGCTGATTAAACAAGTAATCTATCCATGGAAGGGGATATTGGTTATGTATTGTGATTTTATTTATCTCACAATAATCAATGAAGTGGTGCATTGATCCATCCTTCTTCTTAATGAAGAGGACTAGCTCACCCCACGATGAAACACTCAGGCATATAAAACCCTTCTCAAGATTCTCCTATAACTTTTTATTCAGCCCTTCCATCTCTATGGTGGCCATTATGTAAGGTATATTTGATATAGGTAGAGATCTAGGAATAAGTTCAATTTAGAACTCAACTGCTCGGTCATGAGGATTATTTGGAAACTCTTTAGGGAATACATCAGTGTAATCTATCACAATGGGTATGTCATCAATCATGATTCCCTCCTTTGTCCCAATAATTTGATCTCGACATGCTTTCTCATAAGGAATTAATATCCACACTTGAGATAATAATATTAAAGGAGATTAATTTTCCTCCTTACACTTCTAAATAATCATAGGATGCTTCACGATTTGAAGAGTGATATCCCTTTCTTGACAGTTGATGTTAGATTTTTATTAATATAGACAATCCATGCCCAAGATTGCAACGAACTATAATAATGGTTGTATGAAGATATTTTCTAGGAGGTTCATTCCACAAACGTTAACTGGGGAGGAGTTATAAACCATGGACGCAATAATATCCCCATTCGCTGTTCTCACAGATAGCTTGTCCTCCAAATTTTGAGGTGGTTTTTGAATATTTATACTAAACATTAAAGATATGAAAAAATGTGTTGAACTAGAATCAAATAGTACGTTCACTATTCATGAATGAATAACTAGTGTACCTATCACCACATTGTTTTATAGATCCACCTTAGCATTAGTGATAGAGTAAACCATTCCTTACTACCTTGGAAGTTGTTGTTAATTTCCTCTAAAAACCCTTGGCTTTGGGAATTTTTTTTGCATAATGCCCATGATTCTTGTAGTTGTAACACTACACCAATGGCTGATCGTTGATCTAAAACTTCCTTTATTGTTCAACATTGGTAGGATTTTTCATATCTGTTCAGCAGTTCTTGTCATGATTTCCTAGATTTCCACATTTGAAAAAATTCCTACTTCACTTTAGATAGTTCCCAGGATGCTTCTTCACACAAATTTTACAAGTGGGATACTCGGGCTTCATTCCATCATTAGATTTGTTTTGGAACCGCCCATGTTGTTTTCTATTTTACGCTTCATGTCACTAGGACCATGAGACCATTAAGAGTACCCAATATCCATTTCAACCTTGATGGTACAATGGATAATCTACTCATAACTGTCAAAGTCTCAGATCACCAACACCTACCATATACTCGGATTTATCCCACTAAAGAAACGATACACCTTGCTTTCAGTGTTCATGAAAAAACCCAGAGGTGTACCTTTCATGCCTTGTGAAGTTTGCTTCATATGCCCTGATGAACTCATCTTCCTTCTACTTGAGTCTGAGGAACTCTCCTTCAATCTTTAGATGGACGGTTCGAGGAAAAAATTTATTGAAAAAAATTCTCTTGAAATCATCTCAATACATAGATTCAATTTCATCTTCAAACTTTGTATTCTTGATCAATGTCCACCACTAGTCATCTTCCCCATAAAAAATATAGACCACCAGTACAAATTTATCTTTTCCAAGAACTAGAGGATGGAGAATATATTTTCAATGGATTTAATCCACTATTCCACGAGGATGGGATCATAAGATCTGATAAACATTGATGTCCTTTTCTATATAGAGGATTTTATGGAAACTTTCTCTTTCCTTGGAGGATGAGGGAGTTCCACATGATTCAAGTTATTATTCATAACATGAGCCAGCTGAGAAAGTACTTTCATGATGTTTTGAGCACCCATTCTCATCATATCAGGCATATCATTAGGGAAATTTTCACATTTCCTATCACATTGGTTGTTGGAATCTATTCTTCTATTTCCCACCGGTATCTAAGAAAAAGAATGTACAATTAGAGGGATTGAATACATAATTATTGAACATAAAAAGGAAACTTTTTAACAGAAAATGATAAAATTGTAGAGGAGAATTATACCCTAACATGTGATTTCGTATGTTTAAATCTAGGTTATCCTTGATCTATTTTCTAACTTATATTCTTATGGGATTTTTTTATTCCCTTAATAATAGTTTTTACGAAGCTCATGAATTTACCAAACCATATCCTCTGGGAGTGTCAAACCAAGAGTGCATCAAGGCCCGTTCTCATGTACCAGGATACCCCGGGTCAAGCCCAAAACTCCTTGTCATAGTTTCCACTCTAGGTAAATCTATTCCAGAGCCTCCTCTACCTATTTGTATCCAGATAGGGATGTATTTTCTTGAAAAACCACTTACTCTATAGTTGAAAAAAATTGAGGGATATTTTCTTATACTTTATATCATCCTTAAGGTTCTTACTAAAGTGTGCTATTCCTAATCTTGAAAAATAACTATACCATCCTATGCTACTAACTATAGTGACCCCATCCTTTTAAATATATCGTTAAATGATTTTAAGAATAATTATACATCATAGTAGAAGACAAGGATCATAAAGTTTAGTGTCATGGAAGACTGGGTACACAATAAAACATTATAAAAACAATTTTTTATTTAAACTCCATAATGATCTTTTATCTCACATTGTGCTCATAAATATACATTGGATAACCTAGGGAAAACATGAACAAAGGGATGAGATAAAAGCCCAGTAAGGGAATAACCATAAGAACAAAGCATTAACACATGTGATAGAAGGCATGACATGATGATATAAAAAGTCATGTAACATATCATAACTTATAAACATGGGATCATTTAAACATGGAATCATAGAATTGAGAAAGAAACATAAAACATGAATTTAGTATGATTAAAGGCTAACCTCTAAGACCGTTTCCCATAATAGAACAAGGTAATTCTAACTTCCAAAATCGTTGCACATAGTAGCACAAGCCAAGGCTAGCCGCCAAGACCGTCAGACATAAAATATCATGAGACTCAAATTTACCCAATTCATTGGAGTAATATCTGGATGAAACCATCATAGATTTCATGAATATTTTTTCCATATAAATAATCTTACATAATCAATCCTACTTAAACATAAGGGTTACCCATGGAAATAATTGGGTACTACAGTCATGACATAAAGCATAACAAATGGGCGTATCAGGAAAGTGTCCATGAAAGAAAGGAATTAGAACATACATGGACGTTCATAAGGTAAAATAGTCATATATCATGGTATGTGATGTCAAATAGAGGTTAAAACATGTATGAAATGTATTTGAGAAATTTTATCATTTAAAACATTTTTGGGCGGTTTTATGGAAAATACTATAGAGATTTCAAAATAAAAAAGGGAAAAATCAATTATATAAAAACTAAAGTGAACCAAGAAGATTTTAATAAAAAAGAAAATTATTTTATAAAGACAAAGGTTTCTTAAAACATAGTATAGAGTGCACATGAAATTGGGAAAAATTTGGGACGTTCCCTTAAAATGAGTTTTCTTATTGGGAAGTATCGAGGATGGATTCACTTAAAAGAAGGTATATTCCCAAAATAGAGTGAGAGATGGATCATGAAACATGATATTAGAGCATTTAAATATAATTTATAAGTTATAAATTTAAATAAAAGACAACCTAATTTGGGTAAAAATAAAGATAGGGAAACCTGAAGGAATAAATGATGATAAGGTAGAATTCCTTATGGAGTATCAGCATGATATCAGATGTTGTTAAGAGAGATTAGTGAGAGAGATAGGGGTTAATAATCACATATAAATCATTATTTATGTTTGGTAAAGGTGATAAATAATACCCCATCATTAGGTATTACACATAAAATGGCATAACATAGATGACATTCTTGAATAAAAGTAAAATCGAGAGGATCCCTTACCTTAAGTCCGGTGGTGATATTCTCTTGATCTTAATGACATGAATAGTCAAATTAGGTTCATTAATTAATAATTAAAGAACCTATTATATATGTATAATATTTATTATATCCTTTTTAGGTTCATTTATAACCATTTTTATTGGTTAAGAGGTTCAATTTCATTGTTCAAGTCTATTTTTCTTGCTTGGTTTTAATGATCAGTTCATGTTCAGATAAACATGTATGAGGAAGGTGGTTGTAAATAATTTAAGTGATATTTTATTATTTAAAATACATAATTATACATGTTTTAATACTTAATTTGGTTACTTTAAGGGAAGTTAAATCATTATATAAAACTTTAGTGACATCCTTTTGGGTTAATTGGCAGTTTTTTGACCACAAAGAACACATGCTGTTTTATAAAAAACCCATGAGTAAAAAAGAACTACAGAACCATATAACAGTAATATTACATCTATTATGGTCTAGTTCAACCATGAAAACGGTTTCATGAATATAATTTAAGATGTTAATGGAAATTGATTACCCGTCGTCCTTGATTGTTCTAAATTAACACATCGCAAATGGCGTTTTCATTTATTTCAAATAAAAGATGGAAAAAGAGTAAATTTAATGAATTATCCCATTAGAATAATATAATTTTAAAAAATTTATGTTAATGGATTTATCATACCATTTTGGTAAAGGAATGTGAGGAAAGAAACAGGAAAAGAAAATAACTTAAAAGAAATAAAAGAATTGGAAAGTGGAATTTACCTCTTGAGTTTACCTCCTTTGAGAGCCTCTTAAGGGGAGAGGATTTGGTATTTTTAAGAGAATAGGTGATGTTGGACGTGGGTAAGGATATTTAGGAGATATTTTGGAAGAATATTATCAAGTCACAAGGCTTGAGAGGAGTGAAGAGAAGAGGTAAGGATGGGTGGTATTTATAGTGGTGGGGAAGAGAGTTTTCATACAATTATAATCATTAGTTTATTATTTTTTCAAAAGACTATAAATAGTGATGATTACATGACCAAAAATATTAATAATTGAATCTGAGTTTGAACTAATTGGTCTTACATCATCAGATCATCATCAATGACTCAATAAATCCATTATTTAGCATTTATCATAAATTATCATATTTTACTATTCATAAGAAAATTCAAGTATTTTATAAAAATCCAAAAAATTCACCCTAACAATTTTTTTGACGTGTATAATCCAAAAACGAAATCCATTTTTAAAAAATAATTTTCTAAATAAGATTAATTTAATATTTAATTAAAATCATAATTTACTTGAAAAAAACAGATTTTAAAACATTTATTTTCTTATTCCCAAATATAGGTCTATCCTACTTCCACATGAATCTTATTTATATAATATCATATGTAAGGTTAAAATTATTTAGTGTATGTCACTATTAATAAGGGTAACATTACTATTCATAATGGTATGTTACTATTCATGAAAAATTAAGTTGGCCATATTAGACTACAAATAATTTACTGATCGCAACCATTAATGTCAGATTTTGAAAATTCAAATATTATAAGTGAAAAACATATGTTTAAAGGGAACATAACACCTAATAGTTCATTGTGTTTTGTTTTTATGTGATTATATGAAATATTTATAGGAATGGAATTTCCATTGATAAAACATTGATTCATTTCAAGACAAGAATCCGTAACGGGTGAAAATTTAGTAACCTTCACTAACCTTTCGACGATCACCCATGTTGAATCACAACCTCAAGGGGGTATCTGTAATCCAGTAACAAAAACAATGGTGGAATCATCCCATTTCTTCTCAAGAATAAGAAAAAAATAAAAAATACTAGATGGTCGCTAGTGTTCCACCTTTATCTTTTACTGGGTAGAACACCTAGTAATAATGACAGCTATATGACTTTTTATCCTTGGCCACCAATACAGGTTGTGTGAGTCATGATACATATTTGTAATATAGGGGTCTACTATCCAAAAATAATTATGATATTCATACATCAATTCCTCCCACACGTCATTGGAAACCATATGTGTGTATAAATATGCACTATCTCATCCTCATAAATGATCCATCCATGAAGTGTTTCTTCTCCTTATACACCCTCTCTTATGAAAAATACATCGAGGTCTGAAAATTTTCTCATTTTAAATATTACCATAACTGTAGATGTAACTAATAAAGCTATAAGTATAGGATATATGTGATGTTCTTGGGCCTCTAAGTGCATCTCAATAAATGTGGCCATAAGTAGCCACTCACTACTGGCCTTTTGAACTGCCTGTGTCAATGTCATCTGGCGTAGACCATTATATATAGAATTTCCCTTCTAAGGAATATAAGGAATACCATAATAAAAGGATTGTATGCATTCAACCAACCATATCTATATGATATTTTTGTAATGCTATGTAAATATTTATTTTAGGATCTTATATTCCTTGTACACCACAATACGTTCCCCCCAAAAATGATGCCACCAACAGATTAACGCATGAACTACAGTTTCAAACATGTGATTCTACATAGGGAAATACATCTTATCATGTCTTAATTAATGATATTTTTATACCATGACCCGGTCATCCTGCATCATTATACCTTCTATTAAAATGGTTAAATCTTTGTAGTAAACTATATAACTTCTTCTCAGCTTTGAAAGAATCAATATCAATGCAGAATTTATACTACAATTAAACACTTTAAAGGACATATTTTAGGCCTCAACCCATATGAATTGAATTAATATAATTTTCTATCCTATAAGTGGTGTATCCCAATGTGAAATTTAAAGAATGAAGCACCTATAAACTCTAGCTATCCCCAAAAAACTATGTATTTCAGAAACATTTTTGGGATTCTCCCAATAAACTACATCTCATACATTATTTGGTTCATTAGATACTACAACATCAAATATGATCTGACCAAGAAAGTGAATCTTGTGTCCAAAAGTGGAATTTGGTTAGAGTAGAAAATTTCATGTTCTTTCGTAGTTTTTTGAAAATGATATCAACATGTTGGGAATGTACTTGTCAATTATGCGAGTACACCAATGTGACACCCCAATATTTCATAGTAAGTTATTTTCTTTAAAGTAATTAAATATCTAGTGCTACACGCAACACTGAGTTCAAGTGAACCACGACCTACCAAACTATCCGT
The DNA here is from genome assembly GCA_963277665.1 of Viscum album. NCBI lineage: Eukaryota > Viridiplantae > Streptophyta > Magnoliopsida > Santalales > Viscaceae > Viscum > Viscum album. Next base: position 947,155,958 of record OY728163.1, read on the forward strand.
TCAAAAAACGGTTATGAATAGTATTAACTGCATTATGAATTTTATATACTCCATATAATTTTAACATCCATATTATGTGTTTCATAGACCTAGTATAAGAACAAATTCCTTTTTTAGATAAAAGAAGTATTTTTCAAAAAAAGAAAATTTACTACTTTTTAATGGAGAACCCTTTTTAAATCCAACATTTGACACTTTTATATATTTAATTTCACAAAAAATTATTATTTATAATTAGGATATAAAAATTTCGTTTGGATAAATTTTATGTGCTTTTCTGATAACTTTTATATTTTGATAAATAGTGAAAGATACTAAATTTTAATTGATTTTTTAATAAAAATAATTTATAGTGTTAAATTATACATTTTAATTGTTTTGAAGTATAATTAGATTTTATTTTTATCATTTAATCCAATTTTTGTCATTAGAAGTAATTTTACATTTAAATTGGACATAAACACATATTAGTCTTTTGATAGTTTTTACTTCTAAAAACCCGCTTTCTAGTTTTGAAAAAAGGAATATTTTTTAAAATAAATAATAAAAATTCTTTGTTTTTAATTTGGTAAAATATATATCATTTTTTTATTTGGAATATCAAAATTATCATTGGGTGATTTTTTGGTATTTTTCTAAAAACATTCATTTTTTGATGAATAGAGAAAAACAATGTGTTATTGTTTAAGGCATACTTTTTATTTAAATAATTAATGTTAATTTTAATTTATTTTGAATTAAAAATATATAGATAATACCTATATTAGTCCAATGTAATTCATTGAAGTAATTTTATAATAAGATTAGATATATAAATTATTTTTGAACTTTTTACCGTCTTTTCCTCACCTTCTAGGCACATTTAAAAATTTGCATAAAACATAATTTTACCACTTCTTTGAATTGAATTTTAAAAATCCTAAAGAAACGATTGACATGAGTAAGTAAAATGTGGTTCAATAGAATAAAAATAATTTTTGGGAAATAGTAACTTTTGAATTTTATTTACCACGGTGAAAAGTAAATAGAGTAATTAAAGGTAAAAATAATATTATAATTACACTAACACATTTCTTAATTCTATTAGATAAGTGTATTTTGACCAAAATAAACCTTAGGAAAAAAATATTATCCTTTTTTATACACTTGGATTAGATCAGGACATTTATAATATTTTATTTAAAGAAGAGTTAAAAGTGTTAAATTCAAAATTTAATAACTAAAACATTTTTCGTATAATTTTATACATAAGATAAATTAGAATATAAATATTCATTAGATATATAATAATATTTCCTACATCATGGTATTTTATTTATAATTTTTATAAATTAAATAATTAAGTTTATTTATGACACAATGATGATGCAATAACTACCTTATTAATGAAAGACTAAAATAATTAATGTTGTAAATATTAAAATAAATGTAAATTGAAAATTTTGATGCCATAGAGGAATTTTGTAGCATAATATTACTTTTTAATGTTGATTCAATGTATTGTTTTTGAATAAATAATATTTTTAGGACTTTCAAAAAAACCAAATACTTATTAGTGTCAAAATTAACATAAATGATTTTTTAAAACAAGTAATATTTTATTAAATTATATATTAGTCCTAAAAATATAAGGTTTGTACAAAGGACTTATATAATGATATATATGTCATTAAATAACCAGTTTAAGATCTTTTGGAATTTTATAGTAAGTTTATTAACAATTTATTATAATAATACAATAAGACATGGTAAAAGTTAAACTATTTAACTAAGAGTTAAATATAAAAGATAAGGTTAATATGTTGACCTAAACTTGTATAAAACCTATTAGTTGAGAGGTTTTAGACCCATACCCACATTATTCTCTAAATTAATTCATTTGGAGACATTAGAAACCGAAAATTATATTATAATAAAATAATATTTCAAGATTTTCCTAAAGTGACCGTCACCTCTCTTATAAAACTGTACTTCCACTTCTCTTAATTTCACATATCCAAAGCCTTTTTTCTCAGACAAAACCTGATACAATATCCTACCAACTACCCTCACTTAAACCTAGATTCATTTCTTTTATCCTAAAGCCAACCTAGTGATCCCTTTTGTTCAAATCAAAAGGAAGAACCCGAAGAAGAGGTAATTACTTCATCACCTATTTCAAAGTTCTTTTCTTCATCCACTTACTTTTTCTTTGGTGTATACATACTAAAATAATACCTCAAGTAAATTATAATTACTTAGTTGTTATTATAAATTGGGTATAACCATATTAATTATTCTATCCATCCTAGGAATGTAAAAGTCACCATACGTGCGTACGTACGACTTACCATCTCCGCGTCGTGGTGTAGTTTATTATTCAACACATCATTATTTTTATGGGTATAATAATTAGTATAAATGATATAAATAATAAATGTAACATGTTAATTATTCTGTATATATAATATAACAATCCAATTATATACGATTTCACCACTAATAGAATCATATTCTCACTCGTGCGTACGTATGACTTACTATCTCAATGACGCGATGAGATTTTGTTCCCCATCATAACCATTCAAGAATATTTTTCATTTCATGATTAAAAATAATGTTTAATAACTTAATATAATTATATATATGAATCAAATACATCATATCCATAACAAACATGACTTACGTAACCAAACGTATAAAGGAAAACGAATCAGCCATCACACAAAACTATGACACTACTGAAATATCATTAACAAAGAAATATTAGAAGATCATATATGATATAATATTTATTTATGTGGTTATTTAATAATTTAAAAACAATTATTTCACCATTATACATTATGATAACTTACCCTTGACTAAGGTAAAGTACAAGGTAAGGGGTTTTCATCTCAATTTTTATTCCTGTGAGATTCAGGCTATATTTTCTACTATTTCCTTTTGTGTGGCCTATGTACTACCCATGATTTTATTATTTGTGTAATATAATTTAATTTATGGGTATTTAAATATTCATTTTGTGATCCTTATTTCATGGAGTGTATGATTCTTAAGTTACCAAATCGGTAATGGAACTTCTAATTTCAATGTCAGCTCATTGGGTTTTATGCACACTTCATTGATTATTTTACTCCAAGATTATGTGTGAAATCACTATTTATTTATTTATGTAGTAATTTCCACTCCTCTTTTTGAGGATTTACTTTTTATTCACATAATCACTCCATTTATAAATTCTCAAGTCATTAATATGAACTTGATAAGGGCAATCTTAACTCAATTTCTATTCATTGAGTTAAACATCCAAGTCATTGGTTTTGTTTTTACAGGAATATGTGTGAATGTACTATGATTTATTTACACTGAATATCCAATCATATTGAGTGTATTTATATTTTTCACACATAATCATGTCATTTATTTATCCTTAATTTAAGTATACGATATTTATAAGGGATTTGGTCTCAATTTACATTCCATTGAGACTTCATTGTTGTTATGCACAAATTCACTTTTATATGGTGTATATACTATCCCTTGACATATTATATCATTAATACCTTTATTCTCATTACATTATAATGTTTTGATTACTTTTATTCCGAAATTAATTGTATTCAAGCTTCTTTCATTTGGTTAGGAACTCTTTAACTAAAATATCATTTTAAATGTTTTTACGAATTATTTTTCTAAATATTTCTCATTAATGTCCATGTTTTAAAAATAGTTTTAAGGATTAAATTATATGGACATGAATGTTTTAAAAGTAAAATATATTGAAGAATTTTTGAACATGGTATGAGACACTTTGATTTAAAAATATCTTCTGAACAACTTTTTTGATACATAGTGAAACTTTAAAATATTTCAAGAAAAAGGGGATATTTCTCCCAAATAGTTTTACTAATTATTTTCATCCATGTCAGTATAATTAATTGTATTTTATTCTAGATTTATGTTGATTCATTATAATAAAATATTCCATATTTTATTGAATGAGTTATGTTTGACTGTGGATGTACTATATTTATACCATTCATGGTTTGTGGTTAAAGTATTGACATTTCATATGCTATTTTTAATACGAATGTTTAGATTTTGTTTCAAAATTTTTATATGAGGAATGCATTGGACTTAGTAAGTGATGGGCGGGGCCCTCTATAGCCCCTCGATGCATTGGTAGGTCTGATGAGACAAAATAGTGACATGGCACAAGTCCTAAAAAATTATTATTTGTATTGTTGGCACAAGACCTTGACTATGTGGTTATGATGTCCAACATTATGCATTCCACTATTATGAAATTAGATATTGATGTTACATGTGATTATTCGACTAGTAGAATATCCATGTGAATAAGTAAATGGAATTATTTGATTTATCTTTTCCATATTATTCTGAATTTTAAGTTTTAAAGGCTTGTGTTTTAGTCTTATACATTGCCTTAAATGTTTATATTTTCTTATGATACTTTCTGCTATATTGTTATCCTTAATGAGCATCGGAGCTCACCCATTTATTATGTTTTATTTTTCCTAGGATGTGAAGCAGTATATTATGACTGAATTACAGGAATAAGATAAGGGATATGAGTGTGTTCAAAGAAGACACAATGTTGTAGTTTATCAATTTCATAATGTAATGTAAAACATATTTATGTATCTAGTAACTCCAAGGATACTAAACTAATCAGTCTTTCGAGACTTGATCTCTTGTGATCATGCCAATGTTATTTAATAATGCACCGACTCTGGGTAACATGGGTTAAGACATTACAATTGGTATCATAGAATGTTTAGTACAAACCTTTGAAACTAGATTTAGAAAAACTCAAATTATAGAACATTACCCTAAGATAGAATTTGAGGATTAGTATAGAATAACTTCCTATAATTTTGGTAATGTGGAAATTTTGTGAATTTTCCAAGAAAAAAATACATGCCTGGATATGAGCAGGTAGAGTTGGCTCTCTCACAGATGTATCTATGGGTAAAACATAAAAACACCACTTTTATCTAAACTCGGACGAGAACCGGTGCACGAAAACGGGCCTTGTGACACTCTTGGTTATGAAAATCCAAGGGGATATTCTTAGGATAATTCAAATTTTATTTACAAAACGATTTGAATTATTTTAATATAAGATAAGAATAAATAACCCTGGTTAATCATAAGGTGTTTTAGATTTAAAATAAGGTGTCATGATATTCTCTAAATGATTTTATGGCAATTGTTACTCAAACTATGCTTTCTGGTTTTAGTCAATGGATAGATTCCAAGGAAGTCATAGTAACATTGAACATGATGTAAAAGGTTGGAACGATGGTAGAAATGAGAAAATAAATGGAATTTTGATAGGCATAAGAGATATCATGTTCATGTCAAAGAATGTTTCCAAAACTATGATAAAAAACATATATATTAACCAACACCAAAAATCAACCAAGAAGTGAAAGGTGGAGAATGAAAAGACCTCCGGTAGTGGAGACCATGGAGAAAAGAAATCTCAATTCCCATCATGTAGGAAAAGTGGAAGGAAACACCTGGGAAAGTGTCTCAATGGAAAAAAGAAATGATTTATGTATGGGAAAGAAGGACATAAAGTAAAGAATTGCTGAGGAAAAATGAAGAGTACTATTGATGAAAATAAAAATGATCCTAAGAATCCATTTATATTAATTTTACATAAATTTAGGGGACCTAGGAATATCCCGAGTCAATTATCTATTCTATAGGATAACCAATAGATCAAGGAAGAACCTATGTAGAAATAAATGGATGGCGAAATTTTGAAAATTATTAATTCTCTTTGTTGATGGGATTACTTTGGAAGAATTTTCTCATGTATGTGTAACCCTATAGTTTGTTATGTGAAAATTCTATTTGAGGAAGAATTATATTTTCTTTTGTGGATATAGTTATAAAGAACCATTTGGGTTTATATGATCCATAAATTTAAGGAAATTATAGGTTATTAATTTTTAGGATGAAAATGCGATGTGTGAGATAACATTTGTGGTTAAATTATCTTATGGTTATTTTAAGGAATGTATCACATTTATGGAATATTATAAAATATATTTTTTGAAAAATAGAAACACATAGATCATGTGACAACCTTTCATGTCAGAAAAAGCTGCAGGAATCTAACCCACAACCAAAGTGTGATTGAGATTTATCGCCTACCACTGGACTACATGAAGTCCCTGGTTAGTGTGACTAATTATTTTTAGTAAAATGATTTTATTGATCAATAATATTTTGATTTGGGATCTTATGTTTTATTAAATGGATATCTTTATTATAGTAAATCAATTTCCTTATTAAGTGATAAATGTTATTTTGGAAGACGTTCGCTCTATTGGGAACACTATATGACTAAGGAAAATAGAATACCACGATATTTATTTTGAGGAGTAATGGTGGATTTTTATTTGGAATAATCTATTTTTTTTATATAGATTCAGGTTATTAATGAAAATGATTAACCTATCATAGAGAATATGTGATTTTGTTAATTACACTTTAGTATGAGACTTTAAGAGTAGTTGATGATATTTGGAGATAAATGTTAAGATTTACTATGAAAGGATATGTGATTAAATTATTTTGAGTTTTGGGTTTCAATCTTAGTTTGGATTATATTGAAGAATTTTATTGATAATTGTTTATTGAATGGTCTTTATTGAACATTGGGTATTGTTTGTTTAATTTTAGAAATTAAGATTAGTATTTCTTTCTATAAAGGATTATCCATTTTGGGGATCATCTAATATTGCAATAACCATTTTGGTTTTGGTTAATCTATAGAGATAAGGGAAATATATATTTCATCCTTTTTGGATTATGTGATTCTCTAGAGTTGATTCTAGCACTGCAGGTGTGCCCAAGTCATCTGAATACTCATCATTTGGAGAAAATATGAGTTAGTGGTAAAAATTTATTAAAGGATGAAACTCTAATTTAAAAGTAAGTATATATCATTATGTTCTTAGTCAATATCATAAATAAATTCCTCATCTTTATGAAATAGAACGTAAAAAAAATGTTGTGCGTTTAATTTTCCTACTGGGAAATTAATGGCTGTTTAACCCATCACAAGTATGCGGTTTTCCTATATGGAATCCTAGTATGAGTTATCTCAGGTGACCTTTGAAGTTCTCTTTCTTTCTTTTAAAGTGATAGTTTTATTGACTCTTATTACGATGTGAGACTTTAAATGAAGTTCCCAATACCAATTTTAAAATTGCGTGGATGCAATTTCCAAAAGGGGGAATAATGTAACATGCCAAGATTTCATAGTAGGTTACTTTCTTTAAAGTAATTCAATAACTTGCGCTACATGCAACACCGAATTCGAGTGTAACACGACTTACCGAACTAGTTGTTCAAAAAGCGTTTAGGAAAAGTATTAACATCATTTTGAATTTTTTTATACTCCATATAATTTTAACATCCATATTATGTGTTTCTTAGACATAATATAAGAACAAATTCAATTTTTTAGATAAAAGAACTATTTTTCAAAAAAATTCAACTTTACCACCTTTTAAAGGAGAAACCTTTTTAAATCCAATATTTAACACTTTTATATATTAAATTTGACAAAAGAAACTTCTTATTTAGAATTGGGAAATAAAAATTTTGTCTAGATAAATTTTGGGTGCTTTTTTGATAACTTTCATATTTTGATGAATAGTGAAAAATACTAAATTTTAATTGAAAACAAATTTTTTAATCAAAATAATTTATAGTGTTAAATTATACATTTGAATGATATTATTTATAATTATATTATATTTTATCCTTTAATTAAATGTTTGTAATTGGAAGAAATTTCACATTTAAATTGGACATAAACACATATAAATCTTTTAATAGTTTTTACTTCTCAAAAACCCGCTTTCCGGTTTTGACAATGAGAATATTTTTTAAATTAATTAATATAAATTTTCTATTTTGAATTTGGTAAAATAGAAATCATTTTTTAATTTGGAAGATCAAAATTAGATTTGGTTTAATTTTTGGTATTTTTCAAAAAACTTTCAATTTTTGATGAACAGTGAAAAACACTGCGTTATTGTTTAAAGACGAATTTTTATTTAAATAATTATTTAAAATTTAAAATTATTTTAAAGTAAAAATATATACACAATACCTATATTAGGCCAATGTAATTAATTAAAGTAATTTTATAATAAGATTAGATATATAAAATTTTATTGAACTTTTTACCGTCTTTTACTCACCTTCTAGGCACATTTACAAATTTGCATAAAACTTAATTTTACCTTTTTTGTGAATTGAATTTAAAAAATCCAAGTGAAATGGTTGACATAAGTATGTAAAATTTGGTCCAATAGGATGAAAATAATTTTTGGTGAATAGTAACTTTTTAATTTTATTTACCATGATTAAAAGTAAATAGGTTAATTAAAGGTAAAAATGATATTATAATTACCCTAAAACATATCCTAATTATATTGGATAAGTGTATTTTGACCAAAATAAACCATAGGTCAAAAATATGATCCATTTTGATCCACATGGATTAGATTAGGAAATTTATTATATTTTATTTAAAGAAGAGTTAAAAGTGTTAAAGTCAAATTTTGATAACTAAAACATTTTTACTATTGGGGTATACATAAGATAAATTAGACTATAAATATTCATTATAAATATAAAAAACATCCTACATAATGTTATTGTATTTATAATTTTTAGACATTACATAATTAAATTTATTTATGACACAATGATGATGTTGTAAATACCTTATTAATGAAAGTCTAAAATAATCGATGTTATTAATATTAACATAAATGAAAATTCAAAAATTTGATGACATACACGAATTCTATAAGTTAATATGACATGTTATAGTTGATTTAATGTATTTTTTCAGAATAAATAATATTGTTATGACTTTTAAAAAAACCAAATACTTAATAGGGTCAAAATTGACATAAATGAGTTTTTAAAAAAAGAATTTTATTAAATTATATAATAGTCCTAAAAATATAAGGATCATCCAAAGGACTTATATAATGATATATATGTCATTATGGAACCACTTTATGTTCTCTTGTCATTTTCTAGTATGTTTATTAACCATGTATTATAATAATACAAAAATACATGGTAAAAGTTAAACTATTTAACTAAGAGTTAAATCTAGAAGATAAGTTAAATATGGTGACCTAAACTTCTATAAAACTTATTGGTTGAGATATTTTTGACCCATACCCACCTTAGTCTCAAAATAAATCCATTTTGAGCCATTAGAAACCGAAAAATATTTTATAATAAAATAATATTTGAATATTTTCCTAAAGTTGCCCTCACCTCTCTTATAAAAGGGTACTTCCCCTTATGTTAATTTCACAACTCCAAAGACTTTTGGATTGGCCAAACCCTACTAAAATATCCTCTAAACTACCCTTAATTAAACCCAGAGGTTATATTTTTCTTATAAATCCAACCTGAGGATATCTTTTGTTCAAATAAAAAGGAAGAACTCGAAGATGAGGTAATTACTTCCTCACCTCTTTCAAAGTTATCTTCTTTCTCCACTTACTCTTTCTTTTTTGTTTCCATAATAAAATATTAACTCCATTACCTTCTTTATACTGATATGTTATTATAAATATGGTACAACCATATTCATTATTCTATCCATCCTATGAATGACAAAGTCACCATAAGTGTGTACGTACAGCTTACCATCTCCATGACGTGGTGTAGTTTGTTATTCAACACATCGTTATTTGGATGGGTATAATAATGAGTATAATTGATGTAAATAATAAATACAAATTGTTAATGATTATTTATATATAATATAACCACCCAATTACATTCTATTTCACAACTAATAGAATGATATTGTCAGTCGTGTGTATGTACGACTTACCGTCTCCACGACACGATGAGATTTTGTTCCCCATCGTAACCATTTTAGAATATTTTTCATTTGATGATTAAAAATAATTTTTAAGAACATAATATAATTTTATATATGAATCAAATAAATCATATCCATAACAAACATGTCTTACATAACAAAAGATATAAAGGAAAACGAATCCTTTATCACCCAAAACAATGATACTACTAAAATATCATTAACAAAGCAATATTATAAGATCATATATGATATCATATTTATGTATGTCATTCTTGTATAATTTAATAATAATTATTTCACCATTATAAAGGAGGTTAAAGTTTCATCAACTAAGGAAATTGACAAGGTAAGGGGTTTTCATCTCACTTTTTATTTCAATGAGATTAATGCTATATTTACCACTATTTCATTTTGTGTGGCATATGTGCAGCCCATTATTGTAATATTTGTGTAATATACATTAATTTATTGGTATTTACATCTTCATTGTACGATCTTTCTTTCATGGAGTTTATGCTTCGTATGTTACCAAATCGGTAAGGGAGCTTCTAATTTCAATTTAAACTCATTGGGTTTTACGCACACTTCATTGATTATTTTATCCCAAGATTTTGTGGGAAATCACTATTTATTTATTTATGTAGTAATTTACACTCCCCTTTGTGTGGATATACTCTTTATACACATAATAAGTCCATTGATATATTCTAAAGTCATTGATATGATGTTGATAAGGGTAATCTTAACTTAATTAACATTCATTTAGTTAAACATCCAAGTCATTGGTTTTGTTTTTACAAGAATATGTGTGAATTTACTCTGATTTATTTACACTGAATATCCATTCATATTGAGTTTATTTATATTTTTCACACATAATTATGTCATTTATTTATCCTTAATTCATGGATACGTTCTTTATAAGGGATTTTGTCTCAATTTACATTCCATTGAGACTTATTTGTTGTTATGAGCCAATTCACTTTTATATGATGTATATACTCTCCTTTGACATATTATATCATTAATCCATTTATTCTCATGATATTATTAATTTTTGATTAAATTTATTCCACAATTAATTGTATTAAAGCGTCTTTCATTTGGTTAAGAACTCTCTAACAAAAATATCATTTTAAATGTTTTAAAGATTTATTATTCTAAATATTTCTCATTAATGTCCATGTTTTAAAAATTGTTTTAAAGAGATAATTATATGGACAGGAATGTTTTAAAATTAATATTTATTGAAAAATTTTCAAAGTGGTATGGGACACATTGATTAAAAAATCTATTCTAAACGACTTCTTTGATACATAGTGAAACTTATAAATGTTTTCAAGAAAAAGGGGATATTTATCCTAAATAGTTTTACTAATTATTTTCATTTATTCTAGTATCCTTTATTTTATTTTATTATTGATCGAGGTTTATTTATTATAATAAAATCTTCCATATTGTATTGAATGAGTTATGTTTGATTGTGGATGTGCTATTTTTATACCATTCATGGTTTGTAGTTAAAGTATTGACATTTCTTATGCTATTTTTAATACGAATGTTTAGATTATGTTTCACACTTTTCATATGAGGAATTCATTGGACTAAGTAAGTGATGGGAGGTGACCTCTATATCCCCTCTTTGCATCGGTAGGTCTCATGAGATATGCTAGTGTCTTGGCAGAAGGCCTTAACAAAATTATTATTTATAGTCTTGGAATGAGGCATTGACTATGTGGTTATGATGTCCAACATTATGCATTCCATCATTATGAAATTAGATATTGATATTACATGTGATTATTCAACTAGTAGAATATCCGTGTGAATAAGTAAATATCATTATTTTATTTATCTTTTCCACATTAGGTTGAAGTTTAAGTTTAAAAGGATTGTGTTTTAGCCTTATACATTGCCTTAAATGTTTATGTTTTCTTGTGATCGTTTCCGCTATATTTTCATCCTTACTAAGAATCTATGATGACCCCTTTATTATGTTTTATTTTTCCCAGGATGTGAAGAAGCATATTATGATTGACCTGTAGGAATATTATAAAGGATATGATTGTGTTCAAAGAAGACACAACATTGTAGTTTTTACATTTCATAAGCTAATGTAAAACATATGTATGTATCAAGTACCTACAAGGATACTAAACTAATCAGTATTTTGAGACTTGATCTCTTGTGATCATGAAAACATTATGTAATAATGCACTGACTCTGGGTAACTAGGTTTCGGGCGTTACAACCAAAATTCTATATACAAAAAATACAACGAATTAATCAAAAAATGGGTCGGAAAACCACTTTACTGGAGCAATAAAATTGGAAGTTACATTAATAAAACTGAACTACATAATAAGATACTCATAAATACCATATATACTTCAAAAAATTTTATGAATCATGTCCAAAGTAATTGATTATACTATATGGTATGCCAACCTCAACTATATCCTCAAGAAAACCTGAGTTCCTCAGAGTTGGTTAAAGAGGTCGTTTATGTGATGAAATTATTGCAGGTTCTTGAATGTAAGCTAGTTAATACAATAGTAATCCATCCAAAGAATGAGGGTACTATTTTCCTTCATGAAAAAATTGTAGTTGAACACCACGAATAAGTATCGGGTCTTATAAAAACCATAGTTTCTGAGTCCTCTAGCTACGTCTTGAGTTCCAAAAACTCAATAGTATCCATAGTATAATGAAGAATGTATACCTATTATTCTTCTAGAACTATCTTGATAAAAAAATATGTCTCCCTATCGTGGGGGTAATCTAGAAAAGACATCTAGGAATACATCCCTGAAACTATTTACTACAAGACGTAAATCAGCCCGATGTGTTCCCCGATCATCCATATAAAGTCTAAAAATCTATTTTTTCACTCTATCAACCTGAATATGATCTGGTCTAGATCAACTCACTTGGACATACAATTCTCCATTATGAACGTAAGTACCACCCTTAGGTGAGGTGGAAGAAATACTTTAGTGATAAAAATCAACGTGAGTATGATAGGGAACCAACCAATCCATTATGGGATTGATGTGGAAACTCGTCAACTCAAGGATGAAAATGTCCCCTAAAAAATGATAGCCAAAAACCACAAGGGGGATAATTCAACATTGGAATAAACTTTTTGACCATACTCCTAATTTAGTATCAAGAGTTATTACTCTAAAGAGGTACTGAACTATAAGGATAAGAATTTCCATGATATCCATAGATATTAAAGAGTGTGGAGTGCCTGTATCAAATATTGTACATACAAAATTGGATGTTTTTAAGATTGTACATCATAATGTAGATGGTACAACACCATTATTCTCAAGTGTAGGAATTATTGAATATATATTTCTTGATCCTATACTCCTGTGATACTACCTAACTACCCAAAGTGGGTCCACTTTTTTTGAACTACACATCCTAGGTTTGGCCTCCTCAGCCATGACCACATCATGAACCAAATCGATTGGTAGCATATAAACTCCCCTCCTGATGTGGTGCCACTGATCTATCATTGGTAGTTTGAGTAGGTGTAGATCCTCTTCCATGTGTAACAGATGGAAATTATTGGAATAATAATTAATGATGTTCCATTTTTTCTTAGGATCGTCATTTGACCAATTATAAGTTGTAATGAGCCTTTATATGACCCTATCACCTAAAATGATGTCATATAAAATAACTAACAGTACATGTAACTTGGTTTCCACTACCCTACTATGAACCTTCTAGAATATTATTCCCACCACTAGATGAACTTCCCAACATTGTCTTAGAACCACCTTGCCCTGTACTCACAACATCCCTCGTGTTTCACTTAGTAATAAAGTCCTAGTTCAATATCTCTAAAACTATTGTATGTGAGAATATATTTACCTATGATCATGTGGAATACAAGTATGCATCATCAAAATGAATCTATTTGTATATAATCATCAGAAAAATTAGGTGAAAAGTGTTTTAAATCTATGAAATGAGTAGAATAGTCCATAACATACATAGTACTAGGCTCTATGTGCATAAATTCCCTCTCTTGATTATCTCTTAGCATCTCGTGAAAGAAGTAGTAATATAATTTGATATTGAAATTCTCCCCAAACCATACTATAATGCTGATCTTCTTTATACAACACATCCCACTAGCACTAAGAAGATCCTAAAATAATATAGGTAGCAATCATGACCCTCCATTTCTAAGGCTTCTCTAGATGCTCAAGGATATATAATATGTAATCTATCCTAGATTTAGAAGCCTGAGTTACACCCACCCTAGAGAAAATAGTTGGGTGTTGCTACTGGAATTCCCTTATCAATTCCGATATAGTCTATGAAAGTAATTAACATCCCTCTATATAACACACTAATCCTATAAACCCTTCCAAAAACTTAGCATTAGAACCCAAGTGAGGTATAATAGGATTTTCAACTGGAGGTGCCTCAAGTTGAACTGCTGGTGGGTTGGGTTCGACCACTTTAGGGGCATAATCATTTCCACATTATTGGTGTTCAAAATAAGGATGTCATGGAGGAATGTATATATATATATATAAATATAATTTACAACAACCCACCCTAGAACATGATAATATACATAATGAAGTTCTCATAACAATGATAGGAATAAGGGTTCTCCACAAAAAACATACTAACCCTACTATCCATGTTCCAAGGTTAGGATATTGGTCAGATTCCAAGTTAATTCGTAGGGGTTCCATTATATAAAGTTTCAATTTCATGTTATAATTTAAAATTATAATTAATTATAATTATAATCCACATTTAATGTTAAAAAACTCTATTTTAATTTTTTTCTCAAAATTTCGTGATGTTATTAAAATTATATCTATATATATATATATATATATATTTATATATATATCAATGTCTAGTTATATGAATATTTAATTCCAAAGTTATAATGTCATACAAATTATAAGTTGAAAATTATACTACATGTAACTACAAATAGGATTTTACTATGGTTAAATTAGATGGATTAACATTACCAATTTATATAGGAACACATACTATTTTATTAAATATTGGCATCCATGTAATTGTAACCAACTTAAGTTTCAGTATGTTCATACAATGGTTCACATCTAAAACATACTATAATTGGATACATAAGGTTGAACAATCAAGATATATGGGAAAAAATATTTACGTTTATATAGATACTTTAAATAATCCAATTATTTTATGGATTAAATTTTTTTAGTTTAATAATTGATAGAGAAGTCAAGGCACCACATAGGCTACATGCAATGCACGTACATTAGTAAATCTGGAATGTCAGATTCATTACTTGTGATTCCTAAAGATCATGGGATAATTCATGAGACATTATCTACATTCCATATTTTACCATGGATAGATATAAAAATTAAAATCATAACAAACACCACAAATAATGTGTCACCCAATGGTGAAATAAATACAACTCTAATAGGTATAATCTAGAACATCAAATCTCAATGCAAGAATTTTGGATTTTTCCTCATACATGTGTTAGATACACCCATCCATAGGCTCATTACCTAATTCTAATATGTTTTAATATCCATCCTAACCATTCCCAAATAGGAAGATAGAAGAAAAAGAACCACTCTGATACCACACAGTTACATACCGACCCAAGATCCACCAAACAGTTCCTCGAACTGGTTGGACACATGACCTCAGATGCACCACCCCATACAATAGATGATTCCAATTAGTAACAAGGGTATAGGGTGTGTATATGGAGATTACATGCCCTTAGGCTAGAGTGTATCACATTCCAAAAATAGAAAAAAAAACAGAACCATGAAAAATATTAGTAATATTTTGTGGTGTAAGTACATCATCCAAAACTAATAAACTATTAAAAACACAATATCGAAATCATATTAAAAAAATGATGACAATTTCATGATTCTTTGAAAACCTATAAGTAGTCATACATTATAACTTTTTATAAAGTATATATAGAATGACCAAAAGTCTAAACTCCCAAAAAATAAAAATCTTAATCTCAGTCCTCTTCTCTCAATTACCATCAAAACATATGAATTAAAATTCCAAATACAGAAACTTTCCCTTATCCTAACCAAAAACCATTAATTGTATCTGGGTACCAATCAGTGATCAGAATAGGGTTTGGGTAAAACTTAGTAGGCCACCACCAACAGTTTTTAAAATAAAAAGTATTTGATTATAAATATAAAATTGTGAAGTTAAAATGATAATCAGATGAATGAGAAAATGAAATAATAACCATGTATTTCTTGGGTTCCTCATGATAATCCCCACCAATAGTACATAGTTTGGCATATGATGGATGTCTTTAAATAGATAATTTTAAAATATTTAGGGCCTCTAAATATGATATCAGTTACCATGTAATAATATTAACTAAGGAATTCCCAAGGTGAAACCAAGAAATCATTAAACTCATAAGGCCATTCCATCTCAATGAAATACCCAGGAGGCCTATCTAATGGATCTAAGAGTAATTCGTGCAGTTCACCCATATCATTCCACTAGATAAATATCTCTAACCACATCTTTGGAGTACTTAAACTGTAAATCATGAGCTAATACTAACTACAACCTAAGGCGACGATCCAAGGCATCACATGTTCACTGAAATCAAGATGAATCCAAGTAGATGATCAAACGAAATCTAATTTATGAATATAAAGTGAATGGATATTCTTTATTAAGACAATTCATTCATATATTATACTAAAAAGATTGAATTCCATGCTGGGTAACTAACTTGGAAACCAGCTTAATGAATCAGAGTGGAGCCCCCTGAGTGATCAAGGAATTCCCTCTGGAATCTATGAATGGACCAAAAATTATCATTTAATTAATAGTAAAGAGGTACACACTCAATAGGAATCATTTATAAATAATCATAGGCCATGTGTTAATCTATTCCTCTTTATAATTCCATTTATTTCAATAATTCCATATCATATTTTATTGAAAAAGGTTCATAAGTGTGTTATTACATATTGGACACTTTGTACACAAATAATAAGAACCAAGTGAAAATTAAATCCCATTACATAACAAAATTATCTATATATTAAATCTTAATCAAATTCTATTTTAAATTTTAATCCAACATGTCTAATGTATTTCAATGGAATAATGTAAATAAGGAATCACCCAAAGGGGTGACCGTTGGTGATGTTCCAACTTCTAACAAGGTCAAAAAATATAAAAATGGTGTCTAAGTCATAGTTCCCACAATTAATTTAACATATTTATTAATTACATAGAATTAAATATAGTTTATTGTGTATGAAACAGTAGAAAAATTTATAAATGGATGAGAATTTGGGGGAAACAATATATATCACCTACCTTTTGGTAGTAGAGGAACACTCATCCTGTATCAACTTCAAATTAAATAAAAGATGGAAGAAATAAAAATAATAGAATAATACACTATAAATACATAATATTTTATCATGTCAAAATAACATTGGAGATAGTGATGTAAACTGATAAAGGGAAGAAAAATATTGAATCTCTTACTAGTATGCTTCCAATGTGACAAAAAAAGTCTAATCAGAGTACAGATGAGTAGGATGATTTAGAGCCTTGATTGAAACCATGAAGGACAACTATCATGGTGGAGAGGAAGGATAATTTATATGAAAATATATAAAAATTTTATGGAAGGGGTAATTTTTACCTTCATTAATGGGGAGTATATTTTTCCTGCACGATTTGAAAAACCGTGTGCCAACTGTGCACTATCAACGTACAAGGGACCCAACACGTTAAATGGTTATCCACACTACTAGAAAAACCATTTTCCATGGTATTTTATCATGTAATATGTTTTCAGCTTCCTTCATGGATGTGCACCTCCAATTGACTAATTAGTCAAATTATTCTCTTTTTTATATATGTTGCCTAGATGTGCCACGCGTTTACAACTAACCATGCTCCAACCATGTGCCTAATTGTTTTTTAAAAATAAGAGCTCTAAGATATGAACAAGCCCCAAAAACTCCCAAAACATTCCATAATCATTTATGCACATGTTTTAGGAAAAAAATTAAGATTAAAACTAAAAATTAGAGGATCTATACCTCGGAAAAAATTTATAATGTAATATACATTGAGTAGAAATGAGAGGAAAAAGAAGTAATAAGAAAGTAATAATAGAGTAAATGAGAAGGAGGGGAGGAAAAATAACATAGGATGATTCCTCTTGAAGTTAGTGTGATAAATTCAATTAATTCGGGTTTGGAGGAAGGGGATTCATGTGCATAATTTCCTCCTTAGATGTATTTTATTCTGTGCGAAAAGGGAGAATTAGATACCCAATTTTGGGTTTAATTAGGTTAGAGAAAACTATAAACTACAATTTCTAAATAACTAGTTATGTAAAATAGTTTTCTCACATATTTTACCAAACCATGTGATAATCTTGCACCCCATACTAGATACCAATGAACACTTTATTGGTTTATCAACAAAGTTGGACAAATCATTGATGAACAACAAAAAATGGATATTAATGAATTGTAAACTCTTCTACATGGTCAATAAATATTTTTCCAAACCATGTTGTCTAAAATTGTGACAATATAAATACATTTAATTTTATTAATTTTTAAAAAATCTAAGTCTAAATCTCAAATACATGGTCAAATTCCCATAAATAAATAAAATAATTTGGAAATTTGTATTCTAGATTTAATAATTACACTCAAAGAAATAGATCTTAATAGACTATTCCCTTTTCATTGGATAAAATAAATAAACATTTGTGGAATCATACACTACTAATAATGGTGTTTGACATAAGAATGTCACAAGCCTATCATGGAGGGTCATGTAATAACTAGAGTTTTTTTTTGAAGACGAATAACCAGGATCTATGGGTTATTTAGTGGAGGATCATATTTTGTCAACAATAATTTAGTTCCAAGGAATACCAAAACTTAAAAAATTATGGATTATAGCGTATTAGTGGTAGGGTATCGCTAAAAATTACTCATGGAGTTTGTTTATTGAATAATTATAACCAAAATAACATGGAATTTTTAGAAACTACTAATCATCCCATTTATAAATTCATATCTAAATGAATAATTCAATAGATTTATCTCCAAGTATCACCAGGACCATTGATGTAAAAATATATTTCCAAAAAAATCATTAATATGAGGCTAATATTAATGTACCGTATCCCATGTATATCAAGAAAGTACATAAAGAAATAAATCTTCCCTTGTTTATTCATAATCTTGGTACCATTTAATGCTCACCCTGTAAACCCTCTGATAACTCCCAACTAGTATAGAAACATGTTCCATGTGCAATAACCATCCTGTAATAAATAACACATAAAAAAATTCATAAAACTATCATATAATTTTTTTTCAGTCCAATAATTTTTGAAGGAACATTATTTAACTCAATTATCTCACCAAAATCTCATTTACTTCCATCATAAATATATTTGTTTTCTGATTATAAACCTAAATACATTGATACATAAAATCTTCCATTAAAAATCCAAAGATTTTGGTGCTTCCAATGATCTCCAGGAGGATAAAATTATATTCTACATGAGAAAATAACATAATAATGCCTTTTAAATTTCCACAAACAAAAATATCATTAATGATACTCAAATAACTTAAATATATAAAATAACTATTAAATAATCTCCAATTTAATGGAAAAATATCACCATAATTATCACCAAAATTATGTGATTAAAATTAAATATTTAAAAGACATAGAAAAAATATTTATAATTATAGTCTTAGTAAACAGAACATATTAATCCATAAGATTTAATAAAAGTCACACTATTTGGTGTTATACATGGAGGAGTTTCACACTATATAGGGGAATGATGCACAAAAACTATCATATATTACTGATTTTATCTTATCATACAATTCCTCTAAATTTACCCCCTTATTGGTCTAATATCAATCAAACCAACTATCCCAAGAGGAGGATTCCATCATAGTGTTCCCCTGAGGTTTCGGCTAATTACCTTTCAAAATCTATACACCCAACTCTAAAAAATATAACATGTATCCCTCATGCTCATATCAACTCAATATGATCCTCACTTTGGAGGGATCTAAATATTCTATCCAATACATTTTAGTCATGGAAGATTATTCTTCTCCAAAAAATTAAGGAATTAAATCCATTATACCCAAAAATATTCGATTCTAATATCTATATTCTTTATTAAATCCATGAAAAAAAATTTCTTACCATTTAAATAAGTCCTCTCATTGTGAACCACCTTCCTCAAATATAACATATCAAACTCCACAAAAAATCCAATATTTATATTGCAATATTAGAATGAATTAGAAGAGTCCCCAAATGATCATATAGTTTAATACTATTAAAGACTAGAAAAATACATGCATTACACTTGAAAACACATGATACAACATGAATTCATTATAAGAACATGTTATCCACATCCACTATATCCCTAAAAATTACTCATAGTCATCATCTTGGTTTCCTAGGGAAAGGAAAGTAAATAAGTGGGAGATTAGATTCCCT
This sequence comes from Viscum album, assembly GCA_963277665.1. NCBI lineage: Eukaryota > Viridiplantae > Streptophyta > Magnoliopsida > Santalales > Viscaceae > Viscum > Viscum album. Next base: position 947,176,422 of record OY728163.1, read on the forward strand.
GCATATGGTAACATATAATGGAACATTTCAAAACATAAATATTTTGTAAGTTATGTGGAATGAATAAATGAAAAACCTAAAAAAAAATCTGTTAAAATATAGTTCATACTATATGCATGCTAATAAATTAAAACACTGATAACTATAATTAATGAACTCATAATGACTGAATGATTAATGTCATACTTCTGAAACCTATAATCACAGCCTTTTTCCAAGACATATTGCTATATTGGGTAGTGGCGTACACTAAAACCCATCCTTTTTGGTCTCATGAAACCTATTGAAGCATCTAGTGGCTATATTTTTAGAGGACCCACCCATCACCTGATTAATCCCTGTGCATTCACCATAATAGTCAACAAGAGATTTCATTCAATTCCGCAAGGAACCTATTTCTAAATAGAACATGTCTATCAAAATATTGAGAAATATATATATCAAATAATTCCTCATTTAATATCATAACATTCATGTTTTGGAGAACATCCATTAATCAGCATGGAATAAATAGGGAATCATAAAAGTAATAGGTATTAACCTTATCAAAGAAATATAATTGAAATAGTTCCATTAATTTATTTGGGTTAATCATGGATGATACAACTGGGTTCAATAGTTTTCATTGGTAGGAAACAAACACAATTGTAGAAATATTCCTTTATCATGGTTCATTAAGAGTGTGTGAATATTCCAAAGCATATCTACTATGAGTGCCTTACCAGGTGTGAAGTTTTAGGCCTTATCATAATACTTTTGAGTAATAGTTGATTCAATCATAACCAACCATTTTCAGAGTAATTTAAACTTGGTGAATATATTCCACATCCACATCCACTTTCTAGTATCAATTCAATGATTCATTTTCTAGAAAATTACAGAAATTGTTTACTTTACCAAAAAATTGGATGGTTCTTCCACTTTGGAAATGAAAACTATTGAATAAAAATAATATGAGTGAGGGATAACAGTGTGGACATGTATATACCTTATTTTTCATGATTAACATGGAAAATATTATTCCATTTCAATGTATACACCACATAAAATAAAATTGGTGGTGATTATATCATTATTCCCAATAAATGTTAAATGAGATGGAAAAACCACACTTGTGGAATGGATATCAATTAAATCACAACATATTTAAGGATAGGGAATAAAAAGATCTTAAAATACCATTAATAAAGGAATTTAATGATATAAATTAACAAATAGGCTATGTATACCCCACATAATATAAATTAGGATCATAATACAAAATATGCCACAAAGAAAAGAATTTGAGAAAGGAAACCCTTACCACTAGCCCAAAATTCCTTGAAAGTTTTTAAAACACATATATAATAAATATAAATATCATAATAACATAATTAATAACCTTAATGATTTTCATTTTCATTCATACTCTTTATAAATTTGAATTCTCTACAAGATTTCTCTTATTTTTCCACATTTGGTGTTTATTATTTTTATTGTTTGTACTAGTTTTATAACAGTGATGTTGATATTAATTTTTTTCAAATATATTTATAACCGAGTCATTAAAGCTTCTATTATTTATTAATTATAATATTTTATGATTTTTCAAATCTTATCCATTTGTGTTTTAGTCTTTATCCTTTAATATGAAAGTGATAATAAGCATGTTTCTGTGATTCTTGACGATCAATATATTTTTTCTTAGTTAATGAATTAAATATTGATATAAAATTTCTATAAAAAAGGAACATATATTTTAATATTTATATTATATTATTTATTTAATTATGTTACCATAGTCATTCATGATATAGATTCATTTTATTGTTCATGTTGGTTGTTAAATTGACTCAATCTTGAACACACACTGATTTAATGAATGATTTTGGGGTAGTTTTATTGAAATATAATTATACCAGTATCATATTGAAATTATTTAGTGTTTCTCATTATGATATATCTGAAAAATAAGTAATTAAAATAAGTTTAAATGGATATAGAAATATTAGAAAATTTGAATAAACGGTTTTACTCTTAGTAAGCTTATTTTAAAAGATTTAATTGTCACTGATAATTTATTGATCATATCATTAATAGGTAATATAATTTATCACACTGAAACCTTAATTATATCATAAAAATAATATTTATACTTTAATAAAATATTTATATCCATCCTTGTGAAGCGGTAAAGGGAAAAAATATTTTATGTCATAAAGGTGGTAATCCGTACAAGATAAGAATAATGATTTTTTTCTTAATATGTGGGGAATATTAACAAATAACGATAATACCATTAAGGTAGTAACATTAAAATATATAAATTATCATTATATCATAATATTAGTGTGTCTAGGATATATTTCAAATAATTCAATTAAGAATAAAACTAAGTAGTCAGTGATACTCATGTCGAGGACTTGGATTTTCCTTGAAAGCATCCTTTAATGTGAAGGGATTAAAGATATTATGGGTTACTATGGGATTATGTAATTGAGAGTGAGTAATTGAGATAGAAATTTTTTAATATTTACAAAGGGTATTATAATGATATGCGAGTCCTAATGTGGTGATGTCATTACACTTTTATAAGTGAGTAGAAGTGTAGTTTTGGGAGTAACCCTTATTTTTTCAATAGTTTAAGGTTTATATACTAGTTTCAAGGGCCATAAAATGGAAAAAAGAGGGTTGGGATAAAATTTGTGGTTGAAAACACCTAAAAAAACATTATGAGGAAACATTTATTGATTTAGTTTTTTTTATAACTTTTACCTTTTATCCTAATTTCCTTTTACCATGGTAGTTAATTTTTAATCATAGTAATTAATTTTAATGGGAAATATAATGAAATATCATCTAACAAATTTTATACCTCTAATTTAAAATATTTAAATAAATATATCATATTTTTTTAATGATGTGGAAATTTAATTTTCATTTAAATACGCTTAACCTCATAAAAATGATTTTTAGAGAAATAATGATTTAGCCTTTCAATTTATATATATAATGTAATATAGTTTTGGTTACTGATTTTAATGACCTAAATTGATATATTATTGAAGAAAAAAATATATCAGTATTTTAATGAAATCCCAAACCATATATCCTTTTAAAATACAAGATTTAGAAAAAACATAGAAAAGTGTTCTTTATATTAATGTTATCTATTTATTAGTTCGAAAAAAAATTCCACATGTTTTATATTTTCAAAGATATTTAAAAATTTAAAAATTTATTTCTTAAATTCATATTTTATTACATAAAAGGTTTTCAAAATTTCTAGGTCATTCTTATATAATTGTAATGTCAGAAAATAATAAGTCTCATCAAAACTGTATTTTTTTGACTAAAAACTAACACTTTCATAAAAATATCAAAAATTTGTACTATGATAATTTCAATATGATGAATTCTAAAATCGATTTTCTTTGGTCAATTCAAAATTAATAAATAAATCTATAAAACATAAACACTCTTTTAAAAGGTTAATTTCATGGTAGAGCATGATACAATATTTACTAGTTATAGTAGAGTCTTAGGTGTTATATTCACCCCCTTAAAATAATTTAATACTCAAAATTGGGGTATATATCATCTATTGAATAGACGTATATATTTCTCCCTTATGTCTTATTTATGATCCCAAGTTACCTCTTTTAGTTTATTATTTTTCAAAAATACTTTCACCAAACTAATTATTTGATTCTAAAATAAATTATCTCCCACATTATGAATCTAGATAGGGTCCTAATTAAAAGAAAAGGTAGGATTAAACTCTATTCCCTTATATGTGAGATTATTAATATGATATGGAACATATTTTATGGGTAATGAAACATGGATGATGTCATTTACTTTATAAATGTTGGGTGGTAGCCAATTGGTATGATACAACACTAATGCTTTCTAATATTTTACAATTACCAATATTCCTAGGGCTAAACATTCCCTTTTAAAAAAAAGTACTACTCCAATACATAGTGAAAATCTCAAGAATACATGACCCCTAATATGAAATTTCTTATATTTTCCTCGATTATTAGTAATTTTTTTATTATCTTGGATTATTTAATAAGATAATGAATAGTTTTTTCATTTATTATTGTCTCCTCTACAAGATTTGGGCCAACTAAATTTCTTCTCCAACATATTTTTAACTGGTTGAAGTATGAAATCTATTACCATAAAATGCTTCATGTGGTACCATATTTATTCTATAATGAAAGTTATTTTTTATGAAAATTCTACCATGTGTAAATACTGATCCCACATTCCTTGGGAGTCATCACAACATGATCCCAATATATCATAAAAAGCAGGGATTGTTCTCTTATACCACCCAAAAAATCTGGGGATGATAGGTCATGATTAAATGTATCTCAATATTGATAACCACTTAATAATTATTTGAAAATTATAATGTGAACTGAAGATCCAGATTATATAAAATGTATTATGGTTCCCCATATAGCCTTAAAATTTCAATTATATAGAGCCGAGAGAGGTTCTAAAGGGGTAGATCATCATATATCTATAATAAATGTGTATTCGTTGTAATAATATCGACTATGACCCTTGAATATTTCTTACTTAGACTCCTTGGATTTCTAGTCACAATGTCCCTTATAACATTTTACCACTTCCATATAGTATTTGAAGAGGTCTTATGACTCCTTTAGGTTGTTGTTTTGCAGCCTTTACCTACTGGAATACTAAGAATATGGACACATATTAATTAATTTTCCAATTCAAACCATCCAACCAAAAATGATTTCTTCAATCCATATATGTATTTTTTAAAATAGGGTGAGTATTGATATTCGAGATATGCGCATCATCTAATAGTTCTCTCTTAAAGTCTGGTATGCATATAACACTTAACTTCTTACAACAATTCTACACTCTATCGCTACAAATAAGTATTTCAATTACCATCATTTACTTTATTAATCATTATTTTTATGTTTTCTTAATCATAATATTACATATATATCTTTTTTAGTTAGTATTATTTAACAACTACTTTGAAAATTAATGATGGACCACTTTCCTAGAAAAAACCATATCTATCTTTACTAGATATCTATATAAGAGATCCTTGTTAATAGTCATCGAGGTATGAAATCCATGTTCCCTCATACTTAATTCATCATCTACCTTTTTTACTTCCAAAGGTGGAATTATATTAGGCCATCATAGTCATTGATTAGTTCCAACCATCTTATTTTCCTCATGTTGATCTACTTTTGAGAGATTATATACTTTAAAATATTTTAGTCTCTATATTTATCAAATAATTCACCATAGAGGTGATTTCTTTATATTTTAAAACAAAAAATTAAATCTATCATCTCATGTTCGTGAGTGGGATAGTTTTGTTCTTTTACATTAAAGTACCTTTATATATAATTAATCACATTATCAATCTTCATAAGGACACAACCAATTCATTTCTTTGATGAATCATTATAATTTAAAAATGCATACCTATATAATATTTATGTTAATATAGGTGCATTAATTTTTCTCATGTTCATGATTTCCAAATAGTATACACATTCCCTTGCAAATGTGAATTTGAACCCTTTTAGTGTTAACTTGGCTAACAGGTAAGAAAACCAGGAATAATATTGAATAAACCATTGATAGTAAGATCATAAGACTTGAAGACAATGGATTAAGATTATTTTCATTAGTGTATGAAATTATTTGACTACTATTATATTTTAATGGTCAACATATATTCTATATTTTAAGACAATATTTTCATGAAAATAAATTTAATTGAGCCAAAATTCACATAACTATAATTCCTAAATAATTACATTTTTAAGGGTCTCAAGAATTATTTTTAGTTGACTCTCATTCTATTTATATCTATTAAATCATATCAATATTTCATTAATTAGTACCACCAAAATTTTATCAAGATACTCCTTGAATACTATATTCATTGAATCCCTGAAGATATAAGCCTTATTAGTTAATCCAAAAGGAATTAAACTTTTATCATTATTTATATAACTTGTTCAAAATGTTTCCCTTGGTATATTATACTTTATTACCATTAACTAGTGAAATACAAAGTGAATATTTATCTTTGAAAATTATTTTTCTCCTTGAATTTGATCAAATAGTTCATCATTTTTTGGGAAATGTTATATTCTATTTATATTAATGGAATTGATATCCCTATAATGGACACACAATATAATGGGACAATCCTTCTTTTTTGAAAATAAAATAGGGGATCCTCATGTTGAAATGATACGATGTAAGAATCCCATGTAAATAAACTCCTATAACTATTTCATTAACTCCACAAACTACATAGGATCCATTTTATATAGAGTTTATGATATCTAACTTACATTTGGAAAAAGTTCAATGGATAACCCAACTTCATGTTCTGGTTGATGATTGAGTAATTATTTAATAATAACATTAATGAAATTTTATACTATGGGGATATCCTCTATCCTTATGATACCTTTCCCATCCATAGAGCGTTCCTGATCATCCTATTTATGAAAATTTTCATTATGAAGAGCTACTCATGGAGGATCAAGACATGATTTAGATGATGAATTTTCCCATATAAAGATGATATATTTCACTTCACCTTCATGAATCATCCTCTCCTTCATTTAGAAATAAATTTTTTCATTATAATTTGAATGAAAATCCATTACAATAATTATATAGAAATTAATCATAGTAATTATAGTAATTATTTCCACCAAGTAATGTTTATTTTGCTTAATGCATGGTAAAACATTGTTGCAATAATAATACCATTACATATCTTAAACAAAAACTCATTTATTATTAACATACTTAGGAGGGACATCCTAAAATTAAATATACATGTTGATTTAGTTACCATACCACTCCTTAGTTTCTATCTTTTTACAATGAAACACATATAATTATCTTCTAATATTTAATTCTTGAATATAATTCATATTTTTTTTCTTGAATGTTCTCTTGAAATATATTGAGATTTTTGTAGTAAAATCCTAACTCATCCATATAAATATAATTTCTAAATTAACTACCAATCATACCTTGATACCAATTTTAACGTCTCATACTACAAAAAAAATCTTAAGACCTAAATTATATTAAATTATTTGTACAAATTACAATATTTCCCAAATGATCGTATAACTATTAGTATTGGATGTCCATAACCCTAGATACATTTCACTTACAAACAGAAGATACATGATGAAATCATTGTGAGAAAATCATTATCCTCTTCAATAATATCCCTAAAAAATATACATAGCCATCCTATAGGTTTACTAGTGAAAAAGAAAAAAGAAATATGGTATGCTCATATAATTATAATAGGGTAAGATATGACAGGAACAAGTTGTTTGGAGGAGTTTATAATATTTTTGGAATATTTTTTTAAAGAAGATTGGTTGGATTTTTTTTGAAAAAGATGGATTTCTTTAAATGTTTTTATTTTATTGTCTTAATAAAATATCGTCACTTGGTAATGTTTTAATACAAAGGAAATCAGATGGAGGTAAAATCAGATGGAAAATATTGGAATAAGTTTTTCAAATTAGATTCCATCAAATGATCAATTTTTCATTTATGATATCTTATAACGTTTTGTGATGAATAATTATCTTATAAAGATTATACTATTTCATTAAACAAAATTTTTGTTAACAAAATCTATTGATGATTTGATGATCTTAAGTCACTTAATTTGTGAGTTTTGGATATATCATGTTAATATCTCAAGTTAATCGAATATTATTTTGTGTAATTGGAACTATATTGGTAGTGTCAACATAGAAAGGGGGATAAAATTGATTCAATGATAAAAAACATCAAATATGATGTTTTTAGAAGCCATAGTTTTTCAAAATGTTGTAAAATCAAGGAGACATTGTCTTATGGTTAAAGGAGGTGGGAAATGTTTGTATATATAAATTTCTTTCTTAAAATTTATTGCAATGTGTTTTGGAAACAATATACAAGAAATTTGTTTTGGATGTGTATGAATTTTTTTGATATTTGGAAGTGCTTACAATATGGCATTTTTATTGGGATTTTATAAAGATTTAATGAATAGAGTAATATTTTTGAACTTCAGTGGTGGATACTAAATAATTAAATAAATTGTCGAATTTAGATGAGGTCCAATCAAATGAGGTGTTGAGGTGAAATTCATTAAACAAACATTTTTTATAGTGTCTTTCGAACAAAATTGTTATGAAGTTGGGAAGCTATTTTGGTTATAAGATGATCGAATTGAATTATTAGAATAAAGTTTATGGTATCGATTTTCTACAATGAAATGTTTTTCTAATGAAAAATATCATATGAAGAATGTTTTTGATAAATACTTATTTGATGTTCCAATGTTTTTTTGTATGAGAAAAATAGGATGGATATTCTCATCAGATAATGATTCTGATAGGACTAAATATTTGTTAAATGTTTCTTACCAAAAAAACATTATGTGGTTTAATATTCTTACTAGTTTTAAGTTATCTATGATTTTTTCACAAAGATAAAATTTTGATTATTGTGATATGTCCATTTAATGTTCCAAATATCATGGAGTAATGTATTGATAGTCTCATCAATTTATGTAAATTAAAAGATGAGTGATGTTAGTGAAGTTTCTAATGGGAATTAAATAAGATTATTGAATTACAAAGAAGATTTTGGTGAATTATTTTGAGTGGGGGATATATATTTGACATTTTCATTGTGTTTTTTTTTAGAAATAAAATATCATCTTTTTTATAAGTCTTATATCTATAAATTAGATATAATTACAATGTATGAGTGCGTAAAGTTAATATGTTCAAAAGTTGAGGTGTTGCATAATTGGTTTTGGATAGAGATAGAAAAGGAAATTTTATAGGATAAAGTGTGACCTAGAAATTTCAAACCAAGGAATATCTTTGTTGATGATGATGAATAAGTTTTTATCTATTAGTGGTTTTGTGATCTATGAAGGAGCAATAGTTTTAGTCACTCTACAAATAAATTTGTGTAATAAATTGGTTTTGATTATTAAAAGGTATGAAAAATAAATTCTAGATGACCATTTTAGATGGGAAAATGAAACAAAAATTCCATATTAATAATAAATGGGTGGATGAAGTTCTAAACCTACTGCTAGGTATGAATGTAAAGAAAAATATTTTTTAGGAAAAGAAAATGTGATGTTGTACAAGATTTAGAGTGGAAACATTATACGCTAGTTGGTGATAGTTTCTATATATTTTAAGAAAATATTTGTTACATATTTATCCATGAATATATTGCAACCACTATAGTTATAATAATAGTAAAACTCAAGTTTAAGGATATTACTTAGTTTTTTAACCACATAAAAGGTTTATTTTCAAGTGGAATGCATAGTATTTTTTAGTTTCCAACTATTCCAAGGATTAAATACTTTTTTCGAGTAGTGACCCTTTTAAATTATTTTTTTCCAATGGATTTTATTGTTAGTTGGTCTTTCATTAAATCTATAGATATTTTCCAGGATGTATAGGATGTTTTATTACAAAAAACATAAATAAAAAAGTGACCATAGATTCACCGTTCCCCCTCTTAGTGATCACACATAACATTCATAACAATTTAAATAGGTATTAAAGAAAAGGTCACCTCATTTATTAGTTTATGATGTTTGAAGAAAAGAGATGTTGCAATGGATGTTATGAATTATGAAAATAGAATGGGGAATCCATTTTTGATAGAAATAACTATTGTAGCTTAAAATATATAGTTTTGGAATATTTTCTAGCCATTAGATATAATGTTCAAAAAGTTTCAATATATGTATTTACTACTTATGGGTAGAATGTTACATTTACATCAAAAATTAAATTAATTTGGAATATGATTGGAGTTACAGAAATGATTTACATTCCTCACTCGTTGAAAGTGATTTTATTTGAGTTAAATGAGATAGAATGGCTGAGGGGGTATGATGAAATAAGAAGAATATATTTGAATGGAATAAAAATTTATATAATGTGTAATTAAAAATATAAAAGTTGAATTTTTAAGATTTAAAAATGGGTGATTATGATTTTGTTTGTGATTTCATTATAAATTTGATTTCAATTTTATGATCCATAAATTTCCTTTCAGAAAAGTTGTATGATTCAAAAATATTTAAAAATATCATATTAATTTATATTCATATGTTTGATGCCAAAGTTTCATAATAGGAAGATAGAAATCATAAAAATCTATCTCTGGATGATATACATATCCAACTCATCACATATTAAATGACAAGAGATAAAGTAATGAAAGCTAAAGAGGAGGATGATCAGGAAATTTTATTCGAAGCTAAAAAGGAATTAAAATATAATAACATTTCCAAAGACAAAGATGTTAGTTAATTTGAAACTGAACATGAGGTTAGTAAAATTTTGAGGAAATTATGTCCTTGTTTTATAAAAATGTAAAAATGAGGAATATGAAAGTTCCAATGTATGTTTTAAATAGAATTCTTTGGATGTGGAGTTATTATCCACTTTTCTGAAAATTGTCCTCGAAGAAAGGTGAAGAAAAAATTAAGGAGGTAATATAAATTCAAGAAGATCATTTAGTTAGAATTTAGAAAAATCCATATCTTATATCAACGGAAAGACTCAAAAGTGATCTAAATCCAAAATGATAAGCTTCTTATACGAAGATGAAGATGTAAACAACAGTTAATATTATGATGAAAAATATAGTGATAATTCTTCTTAAAATATTCTTATTCCAAAGATAAATGCTGATAAGTTCACCAAGTATTAAAGTATTAATTCAATAGAAGAAGAGACTTGTATGGATTTTATATAAAAAATATAATTAAAAAAATATATTTGAAATTTATAAGACATGAATGAGATAAAATTAATTCAAATAAAAATAATATCCTATAAAATGATATTAATTATTTCTTAAATAAAAATACATGTTTCTTAAATATATTTATGGTCTGAATATGGGACATTATGAAGAGAAAATCCTTAATATTGAGTAATAATAAATTTCAAATTTAAATAAGGAAGAGGTATAACTCAATAATTAAAAACTCACTAAAGAGAAGAAATGATTAATAAATTACCAAAACATAGTTACATAAGATGGTGAATTTTATGAAATGTGAAAAAAAAATAAGGATAAAAAAACTTTTTCTCAAAGGCTTATAAGGAAGATTATTTTCTTCCAAAGATATAAAAGTCAGAAAACTACATATGATGCTAAAATAAGCTGATATGAAACACCTAATGTTTATATGGTTATGAAATCATTACCAATATTTTCTAATATTGGTTATTCTATTATAGAGGAGAATAAAATATCCTGAAGTAAATAAAACATTGGTGTAATATGAAATAATAACATGGAAGGTAAGAATGATATTGAAAAGAAAAAACATAACATTGAACATCATTCAATATATATTTGTAGATATAAATTATTTGGTTATGGATGTAGTTTTTGAACTTATTGGCCTACAATATATAGTTTTTTTAACCACCAATATTAAAGTTATCCCTGAAGAAACTTGAGGCCTATTTTGAGAGGTAGTCAACCCACTACAAATAAATATACTAAGAAAGATGGTATAATAATTGAAAATGGAGTCTAAATAATGGAAAATATTTATGAAATATTCTAATATTGTAGACATCTTAAAAATGAATTTCTTAAGATGTTATCAACATGAAAATGTGTTTAAAGAAAATCTCAATATCTAGATTCAAAGAATGAAAACAGGGAAAAAATATTTTATTGGAACTACACTCAAATATACCAAAAGAGAATGAACATGGATTTTGGATAAAAGGTTTTCTTCATATATTATATGATATTTTATAATCTTATAAAATGAAAATATTTTCAAATAATTGAAAATGCCTTTTTGAAATGACGAGTCACTCAGAATCAATAATACCGGATCTGTCATTATTTTGGAAGAAAAGTTAAAATCCGAACATCTGTATTTATTGATGGTATGATACACAACATATAAAGTGATCTAAAACATTGTGATGAAGGTATTAATTTTTTTAATAAATATGGGAAATCTATGAATATAATAGAATATGATAATGATTTTTTTGAAAATCCAATGAACCAAAAGAAAATATGTCTCAAGTAGGTTTTATAGAATGTTCATGCTATATTTTCATGATAGAAGAAATATAGTTATATAAAAATAGTTTTGGGTATATTTTTTAGAGGAATATGATGAATTTATAAAATAGAGATAGTATCTATGATATTACTAATATTTTAAGAATAAGAGATTGGTGTTCTTTAATTTTCTAGAAAGGGAAGACAACAAACTCATTTCAAAAGAAAGATTATATTTGTTAAACATATTACATGGAGTTAATTCACTCTAATGTCTGTTGGGAAATTAGTAAACAATAATCATTTTTCGATAAGTATTTTCTTTTATTCCTTGATTATTTAAATTTCTTAAGAATTATTATGGATATAAAACAGTATTTACTAGATCTAATTTTTTTAGTGTTTCAGAATAATAGAAAAAATGAATGTTGATAATATGTGATGATTTAATGAATCGATAATGGTGAAGAATATAAAAATAATGAGTATAATCAATAGAAAATGTAATGTTTTTAGTGTACAATATCCACCACAAGAAAACAGTTCTTTTCAATAAAGAAACAAAATTTTGGTGGAGATATTGTAATATATGTTGATTGACATTATTCCTCTCAATGTTTTTATAGGAATATTTGCACTATAGTATTTTATATTCAGAATAAATGAATTTATAGAATTACCTCTATTATAAATCCTTATTAAAATTTTTATAATGAAACCCCATGTAAAAAACACCTAAGGATGTTTGTTAGTGCTTTCCTTATAAAAATTAGAGTTATAAATCATGGGAAGATTTATTAGAGATTGGATTACAGAACCATTCTGGGTTATGATCCCAATGGTAGAGAATATTGATGTTTTAATAAATAAATAATAAAGATAAATGATTATACAAATGTATAATTTCAAAAAATATCTAATAAGAATGTTACAAAAATATATGCTGGTGTGTAATATGGAGAATAATATGTGGTTGCTGCTAAATATTCTGAAAATTTTCATAACGATAGTTACAATGCTGATGTTACTCAAGAAGAAGGTTCTGACTCAAATATATACTATGATGAGGAATAATATTATTCATATCATCCTTTGATAAATAAGAAAGTGGATGTCCATTACATCAATATAGATTAATAAAAAGATGATCAAACTATAATACACTCAATGATAGAATCAGATATTTCCTTATATTGACAGGTTTTGGAAAAACATTTTTATGATAATTTGGAGTTTCACAGTCTATTGATACTACTATTAAAGAGTTTAATCAGATTGAATATAATGACACATCATAACATGTATGCAGAAAACATAGTAAAATGGGATTAGTATAAAGTGGTTGTTCAGAAAGAAGTTGAATGAAAATGGAGAAGTAATAACAAACAATGAAAAATTAGTTTTTTAAGGATACTCACAAATTGAATATATTTATTTTGATGATTCTTTTCTCTAGTGGAGAGATTAGAAAATATCTGACTCTTTCTTACTATTATTTCACAATGAAGTAATAAAATCATTCAGATATATATAAAGTCATATTTTGATAATAGTTATCATGATGAAGAAGTTATTACTGAACAACCATGTACAATTGTGATTGGTAAAAATTAAAATTATCTGTTTATGCTTAGGAAGCCGTTGTATGGATTGAAGAAAGATCTAATAGATAGATATTCAATAATAGAAACTTTCTTATATAATTTTTACTATAATAAAGGAAGTATATTTAGTAAAATAAACATCAAATAAAGTCAATAGGTTTTCATTAGTGTGATTGTTTATGTTTGTGATATTATAATTTATAATAACAATGGTGAATCTTGTGAGAATATTTATGAGTAAATGAAGATGTTAGTTGAATTATCCATTATAAAAAAATTTCAATATTTCAAGACTTACAATTCTTTTAAAAGAAGAAATGAATTTTCCTATCTCAAGAGATGTATGATAAGGAACATCTAAAGAAGGTTTGAATGAGAGATTGAAATCAATTTTCCAAACCAATTTATTTAGGAACAATTTTTTCAAAAAATGATAAAGAAATAGAGGTGTGTCCTATTGAGTTTATGATGTTTTTTGTAATTTTTTGATACCTAATAGATTCAATTACAGACATTATGTGTGTTGTTATATTAAGTGTGGGGTATCAAAGTTATCTTAAATAATTTCATCTTATGAAAGGAAAAATAATTCATTGATATATCAAAGGGACAACCAATTTTATTATATAATATGACATCTTAGGAAATATTTATTATTTTGGTCATACAAAGGTTTATTGAGAAATAAGTGTTTTAGATAAAATATCCACAACTGGGGGAGTTTAATTTTTAGGATAATAATATATTTTTTATCATAAAAATGAACAAAATCATATAACTCTCAGTTTGGATGAAGCTGAGTACATGTATTCCACTCGTGCGGAAGCATAGATTTCAGTGATGAAGACTCATTTTGAATACTTGTGAGTAGAAGTGAAGTTACCCCATATTTGGGGTTCTGAAAATCAAATTACAATAAATCTCACTAAAAATACAGTTCAACATTCTCATTCAAATTCCAATGATATCTATATCACTTCATCAATGAGCATGGGGAGAAAATGAGTTGATGCTAAAATAGAATCCTATAATTGGGTAAGATAAAAATCATATTTATTAAGCTAATGTATAAGTAATCAAGTTATAATCTGAGATTGAACATGGGTGTAAAACCTCTCTATCTTCAAGGATAAAGAATGTGGTTTTATACCCACCTCTCATATTGTATCTGGATAGAATTTTATGTGGGATAAAAATGAGTTAATATAAATCTATCCATTGGTATGTGCTTTAACCTTTTAAGGAATGTCCATGTTTAGGGATAGTTTTTAAAATGGTGAACATATGATTTAAGCATGAATAAACTATTTGAAGATTTTTTTGTCATGATTACATGAAACATTTTTCTTTTTGGACAATGTGGTAATGTTGTTAATGTTTTAGGGCATAATAAAAAGTTATTTGATTCATTGATTTGGAAATAATGGTTTTTCTATTTAATAATACCTTTTTCCGGCACCATTTTACTCACATAAGCTAATAATTATTTGATAAGTAATCCATTACTCAATGTAAAATTTTTATGTGAATTTTTTCATGGATTATAAAAAAATAAAATGTTGATATTGTTGGTACCAAGTTGGATGATGCAGTTTTTGATGATGTTGGAAAATCTTTTGGAAAAATTTGGTTGTATTTTTTTAAAAAATAAGGATTGGTAGAGATTTTTTCCATTTATTATTTTAAAAAAATCACATAACATTGTAATGTTTTCCAAAAAACCTAATCAGATAGATGAGGTATCATATGGGGAAGATTGGATGATAGTTTCCTAACAAGATACTATTAGAAAAATTGTTTGTGACTAAGGATTTTAGACAAATATTTGTGTTGAATGATTATCTTATAATGTTTACAATGTAACCTTAGAATAATGTTTAATTACAAAATATGGTGATGATTTTCTAATATTATGTTCCTACATTCATGAGTTCTATAAATATCATGTTATTTGCATGATTTAAAGGAGGAATTTTTTTTTTGTTGAAAAGGGAAAGTAAGTTCTCACTTAGAAAGGAGAAGATATTATTTCAATGAGAAAAAAAATTTTCTATGGTGTTTTTAATGATATATATGTCTTATTTGTTTTTAAAAAAAAGATAAATTTTCATAATGATAAAGGATGAGAAAAGTTTCTGTAGATACAATATCTTTTCTAGGATGTTCTGAGAAAGTATTCAATAAAAAATATACCAGGTGGAGTTTTGGTTGTGTATGATGTTTTTTGGATGTTTGAAAGAATTGATAGTATGATTTTTATGTTGGATATTTGTGAGTATTTAAAAAACAAATAAAAATTGTAGATGTGAAAAATAGTGACTATAAAGAATGAAATCATATTAAGTTTTAATTTTATTAATTCCAACATAAAAAATTCATTAGAAGAAATCAAGTGGAAATATTTTTTAAAATATATTTTAAAAAAACATTATAATTTTGTTAGGAAGTTGTTACAATATGATTCAATATAACTTTTAGTACAATGTTTGTGGTAAATAATTTTGACAACATACATAGTTTTCTAATAAAATTCATTCGATGAAGATTTTTTTGAGAATAATTTCTATGAAGTTCCAATGATATTTATATGAGAATAATTAGATGGATTTTCTCATTAGAAAAAGAATATCCTAGAATGGAAGATTTTTTACAAATTTAATTATGGGAAAATAATTTAGTTTAATATTATTTCTAGTTAATTTTTTTTATGATTTTTTCATAAGGATGAAAAAATTCATGATGTTCATATGGTATTTTAATGTTCCAAATATCTTGAAAAAATTGATATACTCAAGAAAATTTATGGAACGTTGAACTACGTTAAAGTCTCTAAATATTCTCATATGTATTCAAGAATATTCAAGAATTATTTAAAATATTTAATTATTGTTAAGAATATAATTATAATTATATTTTTTCATTTAGTGGGATTTCAAAATTGAAATCTTACCTTGTCTTTGAGTCAGGAACCAATAAATAAGATGCATGTACAAAGTACAATGTTTTACTATTCACATGTAAAAAGTGTAAGTGATAAAGAATTGGGTTAATATAGAGATACTAGATTAAATTTTGCAGCAAAAAGTGTGAGTAGGATTTTTCCAACCAAGGAAAATCTTAATTGAGGTTGAAGTGGAAATTGATATTGATTAGTGGTTTTGTTATCTATGAATGAGATGATGTTTTATTCACCAAGAAGAAATTTCTATTTGGTTGAACCATACATAAAATGGGATGTAAAAAAACAGGTGTATATTAATAATATGTACTATAAAAACTTTTTGAATTATCATTTCGAAAGGGATTATCAGATCAAAAAACCATATAGATAATTCATATAAATAATAAATGGATGGAGGAAGATCTTAACTACTAATATTTAAGAATGTGAAGAAGGATATTTTCAATCAAGAGAAATTGTGACATTTATTCAAGAAACAATGTGATAACATTATGAGCTAGTTTGATAAGGTTTGTAAAGTTGTTAATAAAATCTTGTTTATTTCATTATCTATTTCTAAAGAACATGCACTATATTTTTATTTTATTTTAACACAGGTGTAAGTATAATAAATTATTAATGTAACAACATGAAACAAATATTTTCTTGTAAATTCTATGGTATTTTATTATTTACAAACCATAACAAGGACTCGCTACTCTTTTTGAGTAGTTGTCATTGTAAATTTACTTGTTCCTATAGTGATTCGTGTGAGTTTGAATTTTAGTAAAGTTATATCTCTTTAATAGTAGGAAAATGTTATTTCATAAGAAAGAAAACTTAAAAGAAAAATAGATAACTATATCAACCCGTCCCCCCATCAGTGACAACTTAGATATTTCATGGGCCATTTAGTATAAAATTTAATACTAAATAAGATAAACATAGAATAAGTGATATGGAAATAAAAAATGAAAAACATAAATAAATAATTGATTGAAACTGAAGGTAGACACTATATATATGTCACGAATTGTCCTAGTGGGGCCCGCTCTTTGACTCCCCAAGCCCACCTCCAATAGGCCAGGGGCAGGTGACAAGCACCGAGTAGGCATATTAATACATGGGAGCCATTGCTGAAGAATCCTATACACATTCACACATCTCCAAGCCCAAAAATGATGAAATATAAAAAAACCACTAAGGAACAATATTCATGCATACATCTAAACCCAACCAATGGAGTACAATGGAAATTAACGAATTGAAAGTAAACAGGGCTAGAATACAAGCCCACCAAAAACAAGAGTATGAAAACTAAAAAGTCTAACTTGTAAACATGAAGAGGTACTGGGACTGCTGCTCTTAGTCAAAGGGACGCCTCGGCCTATAGGGAACTCAAAAAGATTGGTCCCACCCCGGTCCGCCCTGGACTCTGTCGAAAGGCTACTCGTCTGAACAAGACATGACACGTGCGGGTAGAGCCCATGCAGGGGTGTGTATGAAAATACTCAGTAGAGGAACCCAAAAAACATTAAGTATTAAATAAAGGAAAGGCACAGTCAGCTCTACATAGTATATGTCTACTGAACATATAATAGGAGAAAACAATCCATATATACCCAAAACATAGACCCGTGGTCTAAAAATAATTCACACCACCGTATACCTCCACTAGGGATCCAGTAAAAAGATTTCCACGAAGCACTCGTTCTAGGAGAACACACTCCATGAGTCTGATGGATTTGATGGCATCCGCCCGAGAAGCACTGTTCGTCAGGAAATGTCACGATTGGTAGCTACACTCTTTATGGGAGACACACTCCTGAGTGGGGAAGGTCATGATAGATAGATGCACTAATTAAGAGAGACACACTTTTGAGTGGGAAAGATCACGATAAACAGATGAGGATCACTGCCAGGGCCATGGTGGATACCGCGACTCATCCGGAATTCACCTTCTAGGTAGAGGATCGTTGCCCGATAGAGTTGGTCACGTCGATGTCTGACTCTACCTAGGGTCAAGAATGGATAGAGGATCTCGATCCGGGCCTCACAGATGGATGCCTGACTCTATCATAGAAAGTAATACTAAAGGGATATTACTCCTGTAGAAGGAAATGATGCCTGACCTTTAGGGGGATGAGAAGAAAGAACACTAACCCAAATAAAACATGTCCATGATACGGTGGATAAGAGGACCATGAATTTTTCTAAAAAGTATATGGCATGCAGAAAAGTTACACACCGTGTCTTCTGACCCCGGGTACTGCCCATGTACAACAACCCATTTCGTAAGGCTGGTCATGCTGAAAAGTAAGTACATGGTGTGTAGTACAGTGAACACTCCGTGTCCGGGTGACTGGGGTTGGCTCCGTGTACGCTGTACATGTTCCCGTGCACGATAATCAACCTGTGTACTCCAACCTGTGTAATTGGCACACGGGGTGACCCGCGTTTCTGGCCTCACCTATCAGTGTGATGGAGTACATGGTCGTGTACTCCATACCATGTCTATGTATCCCCTAGATACACGCCGAGTCCCAGTAGCTGCTTATGGCATGCTGCGTAGAGAGTACACGCCATGTCGTCTGAAGCCGTGTAGTCCATCTCGTGTTCGTGTACTTCCCAAAATACATGCAAGTCTTTGGGTAATGTCCAAAACACTATGTGACTAGGGTCACATGCCGTGTTATTCCTCTCTAACCCCTGAAACCGTGGCCTCCTACAGTATTACACAACGTGTTCTTTGGAAGTACACGCCGTGTATTCTGGAAATTTCCAGAACCGTGGACTTCCGCCACCACGCCTTCGTGCTGCCCCGATCGTCAATCTAACCATCCGATTGCCACGAAACTCCCAGTTTTTGATCACCCCGACACTATGAATCTGATTTCATTGTTTTTATACCACCAATAAGCTCCTAAAATGTGCAATGATTCACCTTTGCAAAGAAAGCTCAAAGAACAACCCATCCTGATCCTGTCTGATTCATCGTCCCCTATCATCGTCACACCTCCGCAAGGTCGTTGTGGAATTGAATCTTCAATTTGGGATCTTTGCATCTCAAAATGGATTTGCAACGATCCGTTGTTCCTCTCCCCACAAAGAACGCGAAGAATGAACACAGAAAAGAAAGTGGAAGAAATCCAATGAAAAATCGAGGAACGAACCTCCACCTTCGTTCGTCACGACTTCGATCCTCTTCCTTTAATAGGATTAACCCGAGAAAAATCAAAAAAAAAATCAACATGGATCAATTCCCCGAACCATCCCAATAAAACCCTCCCACAAGAATGTACAAATCCGCAGATGAACCTGTTCATGGTTGATCTATGTTCATCGTTTAAATCAAAAGTGGGGAAAATAATTTAAATAAAAAACCCCTACCTCAATTGGGATTGATCACTGATGAAGGGGTCGTGCTACCATCGTCATCAAGATCCTCCAACCTCATTGGTGCAATGATTCTCAACTTTGATTCGTCATCGTTCGTCGCTGAGAGTTTGCTCTAAAGCTCCATGGATTCTCCAGATTTTCCTCTCAATCCTTGCCAATGAGAAACATTCGATTATCCCAATAGAAAGGGAAAAATGGTTTGGCATTCAAAATATGCTTCTGTATTAATGATTCTAGCTTGCCGTTTCTAAGTCATTATGACATGGAATTTATTAAAGAAATAGTTGCCCCGTCACCGCGCTGCAGCAGATGTTTCCATATAAAATAAAATAAACATTGATAATTTATTTTTATTTTTATTTTACTAAAAACGTATGAAAATTAAATTTTCCCTCAACCCGCGCCGGTCGAGGTTAGAACCATTCTTAGGTAAATTCGTAATCTCGGATGCAACAGCGCCCTTAGTTTTTTAATCCATGAATCCGTTTGGAAACTTCCATAACCGCGCACAAGTGCCAACTCACTTAACTAAAAAAAGTTCAAACCGCCATTCCGGGATCATCAGGCCTCAGAATGATGTGCCGTCACTTCTTCTAGTCTTGTAATAATTCCATATAATATTTAAAAATAATAAAGGCAAAATATGAGACATTACATTCTCCCCACCTTGGGGATTTGCATCCCCAAACAGAAAAAACAAGACTACAAAAAAAGATGTGGGTACTTGGCATGGATTTGATCCTCCTGCTCCCATGCGCTCTCCTGAAGATTCCCATGCTGCCATAGAACGAGCACTAATGGAATCTATCACCCAAAATGGATCATCTCATACCGATCCTTGATCTCCAATGGGTAATCAGCAGAGGTCACTCCATCCTCGATGTCCAGCTCTCCCCATTCGATGACATGTGATGGGTCATGCACGTACCTCCTCAACAGCGACACATGGAAGACATCATGTACCCGATGTAACTGTGGTGGTAGAGCTAGGTGGTATACCACCTCTCCAAATCTGCAAAATATCTGGAAAGGTCTGATGAACCTCGGAGATAGCTTGCTACCCCGAAAAAATCTCTGTAACCCTCGTCGAGGTGAGACTCGAAGAAAGATGTGGTCTCCCTCTTCGAACTCTAGAGGTCTCTGTTGTCTGTCAGAAGAAGACTTCTTCTGGATCTGTGCAGTCTTCATCTACTCCTAGATGATCTATTCCTTCTCGGTGGTAGCTCTCACCTACTCTGGACCCATGAGTGATGAATCCCTGGGGTCTGTCTAGCAAAGCGGTGACCGGAAGGGTCTTCCATACATGGCCTCGAATGGTTCCATACCAATGGTGGAGTGGTAGCTATTGTTGTATGCAAACTCCACCAGTGGTAGGTGTTCCTCCCAACTGCGACCAAATTCAGTGATACAGGATCACAACATATCCTCCAGAACTTGAATGGTTCTCTCCATATGACCATCAGTCTGAGGATGAAATGTTGTGCTCAAGCATAGCTGAGTCCCAAAAGGCCTCCTTCAATCCCTTCCACAACCGAGATGTAAATCGGGCATCTTAATCTAAGACTATTTTTTATGGGACACCATGAAGCCGAACTATATCTCGCACATAGAGGTGTCCCATGATCTCTATAAAACTCTGCTCCCTGATAGCTAGGAAGTGGGATGACTTAGTGAGTCGGTCAATGATCACCCAGATGGAGTCATGCTCCTTGGATGTCCATGGTAAGCCTATCACGAAGTCCATTGATATTCTATCCCTCTTCCACTCTGGAACTTCCATGGGTGAGCTAATCCTGCTGGAACCTAGTGCTCAGCGTTCACCTGCTGGCATGTGAGGCATCAGAAACCAGACTCTTATACTGTCTTACTCATGCCCAACCATCAGAACTGTCATCAGATATCTTGATACATCTTTTCCACTCTAGGATGTACCGCCAATGGGGATGTATGAAAATCCCTTAGGAGCTCCTCCTACCATGCTACTAGTTCAATAGTGAGTCCTCTGAAAAGAAGTACGTGCTCCCCACCTTGCGAATATCCATCAAGAGTATTTCCTGTGGATAACTGAGCACGTAAAGCCTCACAGTCGACATCCCCAAGTCGTGCTTCCCTAACTCATTGTAAGAGTGTAGGGGTGAAAGCCATCGACTGTAGGTAAGCTGTATCTTCTCCATACACGAAGGATAACTACAACGTGGCCAACTGCTATGTCACCTCACTTGATAGCTATGAGCTCAACCTTCTACTAAGAGCATCTTCCACCTTGTTCTCCTTTTTATAAGTATAGATGATCTAAAAATCATAATCCTGGAGGAACTCTATCCAACAACTCTACCTCAGATTCATATCCTTATGTGAGAAGATGTACTATAGGCTTTTGTGGTTAGAGTAGATGACGAACCACTCGGCCATAAGGTAGTGTCATCACGTCCTCAATGCAAAGACTACCGCGGCCAACTTGAGATCATGGGTCACATAGTTCTGCTCACTTGGCCTAAGCTGGTGCAAACCATAAGAAATCACTACCTACCTCTGCATCAGGACACAACCAAGGTTGGTCTCTGATGCGTCGTAGAAAACTATGTACTCGACACCCTCCTACGGAAATATAAAGATTGGGGGTGCTCGTCAAACTCTGTATCAACTACTCAAAAGCCTGCTGACACTTCTCTGTCCACACAATTGGTTTCCCCTTCCTAGTAAAGGTTATCATTAGTGTTGATATTCAAGAGAAATCAGGAATGAATCTTCGGTAATATCATACCAACCCAAGTAAGCTTCGCACCTCCGTCACGCTCCGAGGTGGCACCCATTCTAAAACTGCCTCGACCATGGCTGGGTCCACCACTAATCCATCTGCTGAGATGACATGTGCCAGAAAGTGGACCTCCTAAATCCAAAACTGGCACTTCGAGAGCTTCCCATAAATCTGGTGCTCTCTGAGTACATCTAGAACTATCCGCAGGTGTCTCGTGTGCTCCTCCTCTAACATCAAGTACACAAGGATGTCGTCGATGAAGACCACTATGAATTGATCCAATTGTGGCTGGAAGATTCGGTTCATCAGTCCCGTGAACACTGTGGGGGAATTTCTCATGCCAAAAGGCATCACCAAGCACTCATAGTGACCGTAGCTGTATCTAAAAGTCTTCTTCGGTATATCCTTGTCCTATACTCGTAACTAGTGATAACCTGATCGAAGGTCAACCTTCGAGAACCACTGTGCCCCTATCAGCTGATCGAAGAGGTCATCGATCATCGGTAGCAGATAATTATTCTTCACTGTTACATGATTTAGGCACCGATAATCCACGCACAACCACAAAATTCTGTCTGCCTTCTCGAAAAACAAGACTGGGGCCGCCTAGGGTGAAATGATGGGTCTTACGAAACCATTGATATGAAAATCCTCCAACTGCACCCTCAGCTCGCGAATCTCTGCGGGAGCCATCCGATATTCTGGTTATGAAATCAGGGTCGTCTCGGGGTGTAAGTTGATGTTGAAGTTGATTTCCCAGCGGGGAGGTAATCCAAGAACATCTTCGGGAAAGATGTCCTCGTACTCTGCCACTTCTACTGGGAACTGAGAACTCACAACATCTACTGCTCCGAGGGTAAGGCTAGCCATCTCAGGAGTGATTGACTGTACCCCCCTATACCTGAGCCCATTCTATGCTGCCTCTATCTCCTTTTATCTAACAAAGGATAACCTCATCCCATCACGATGGACACACCACACCCTCCGCCTAAATTAGCCAATCTGGGCATGGACCGAAGATAACCAATCCATACCGAGAATGACGTCGTAACGCCTCGACGCTACCACCAAGAGGTTCTAACAAAAAATCTAGCCTCTAAGGGAAATATCACACTGTCTGCAAAGGTGTGTGATTGTCGAGTCTCCTTTTGTAGGTGTCTCCAAGCACAAGGATCGAGTAAACAATTCTACCGGAATCTCAAGGTTTTGCACAAGACACGTGGCGATGAAGGAATGACTGGAACCTATGTCAATAAGTACGAAAGATAAGGTATAAAAGACATAGATCTTACCTTGAATCATCCTTGAAGTCCCTGGGTCGTACGCCTCGACCACATGAAGCTGTCCCCATCTCTGTCCCCCATCTCCCTGAGCATGGTGTGGACCTCCAGGGGGTGGTGGTGGAAGTAAGTCGAAGCATCTTCCACCAGCCACAACTCTCCCTGCTCCTCTGCCTCATTTTCCGGCTAGAGGGTCTATCTTCTCCACTATGTATCTCTACATAATTGGTCCATCCACTGCTTCCTCATCAGCAGATCAACGAGTCAGACAATCTCTAGCGAGATGTCCCCTACCGTCGCACGCGTAGAATCGCTTCTCCCTAGGATGACTGGATCCAGCCTGAGAGCCCTAGACTATCGATCCTATGTCCTAGGTGCTCCTATGATGTTTACCATGTCCATATCCATGTTCCTGATGTCAGATCCCTGCTGTCGGGGTCTCCACACCTGTCTGCCTACTGCTGACTATCGTCGGATGTCTCTTCTCTACCATGAAGCTCTCGATCCCAAGGCCCTCTCGAGCACTCCAGCATAAGTTGAAATGCATATAGGCATGACGCTGGCTCAGATATCTCTTCATAGACCTCGCTCAAAGGTATGAGCTCTGAAGTATTGATCCTTGACCATATCCATCGTGTACCTGGCGATGTTGGTGAACCTCGATGAATAGTCAACTACAGTCATACCTCCCTATTGGAGATAAATATGCTCATGGATGTGTACCGCTCTCAGTGTAACCATAGAGAACTCCTCCATAAAGGGTCGTTCAAACTCCGTCCATTAAAGAGTCTCCTCGTCATGAGTCTATGTGGTCAGACTCCACCATCGTCCCACTGAACCCTAAAGAAGGCTCTCTACAAGGATCACCATCTGGTCTGTTGACATCCTCACAAGACGGAAAACTCATTTCACTACCTCAAGCCAATACTCAGCTGCCTAAGAGTCGGGATCTCCTAGGAACCTGAGGTGTCTCTATCTCTGGAACTCATGGAGTGTGCTAAGCCTATGCTCCTCATCGGTCAATACTGCAGGTACCACGGGCTGCTCCACTGGTGGTGGCATAATAGGTGAACCACCTCATGGAAATTGCTAGGGAACTTGTCCCTGTATCGAAGCCCCATCACTGAGGGGGTCATCCTCGTGATCGTGCTGCTAAATCATAGCAGGTATGCGTCATGGAGGCATCCTGAAAAGAAACAAGATGTAGAATTAGTATATCAGGATAGCTGACTCAAAGGACCTAGAAAAAACAACCCATTACTATATGATTCATGTAACGTTCTTTTATCCCACTGTTTTCATGCACCGAGTCAAAAAGTAGGTTATTAGAGTCCTTGTGTATGGATACGTCGGCCACCGCACCAACACTGGAGTCTCTGTCCTGAAAGACGAGCTCAAGAAACTGAACACCATTTCCCAAACCAATCTCACAGACTCTTGGTCCTAAGGTAGAACCGACCACCTCTGATACCACTATGTCACGACCCGTCCCAGTGGGGCCCATGCTGTGACTCCCCAAACCCGCCTCCAATAGGCCAGGGGCTAGTGACTAGCACCGAGTAGGCATATTACTACATGGGAGGAATTTCCTAAGAATCCCATACACACACACACACATCTCCAAGCCCACAAATGCTGAAATGTAAAAAAAACCAATAAGGAACAAGATGCATGCATACATATAAACCCAACCAACATATTACAATGAAAAGTAAAGTACTGAAAGTAAACTGGGCTAGAATACAAGCCCACCAAAAACAGGAGTCGGAAAAATGAAAAGTTCAACCTGTAAACACGAAGAGGTACTGGGACTGCTGCTCCTAGACAAAGGGATGCCTCATCCTATAGGGAACTCAGAAAGCTCGGTCCTTCCCTGGTCTGCCCTGGACTCTCTCGAAAGTCTTCTCATCTCTACAAGACATGACACGTGCGGGCAGAGCCTGTGCAAGGGTGAGTATAACAATACTCAGTAGAGGACCCCGAAAAACACAAAGTAGTATATAAAGGAAAGGCACAGTCATCTCTACATAGTATATGTTGATTGAACATATAATAGGAGAACACAATCCAGATATACACAAAACTCAGACCCGTGGTCTAGAAATAAGTCACACAACTGCATAACTCCACTAGGGATTCAGTACGAAGATTTCCACGAAGCTCTCATTCCGGGAGAACACACTCCTTGAGTCTGATGGCTCTGATGACGTCCGTCCGAGAAGTACTATTTGTTAGGAAACGTCACGAGAGGTAGCTAAACTAATTACAGGAGACACACTCTTGAGTGGGAAGGTCAGGATAGATAGATGCACTAATTACGGAAGACACACTCCTAAGTGGGAAAGCTCATGATACACATATGAGGATCACTACCAGGTCAATGGAGGATACCACAACTCATCTAGAATTCACCTTCTAGTTAGAGGATCGACACCCGGTAGAGTTGGTGACATCACTACCTGACTCTAACTAGGGTCAAGAATTGATAGAGGATCTCGATCCGAATCTCACGGATGGATGCCTAACTCTATCACAAAAATTACAACTGAAGGGATCATACTTCTATAGAAGGAAAAAATTCCTGAACTTCAGGGGGATGAGAATAATTGGCACTAACCCAAAAAAAACATTTCCAAGATATGACAGACAAGAGGACCATGCCTTTTTCCAAAAAGTAGACGGCATGTAGAAAAGTTACCCGCCGTGTCGTCTGACCCCGGGTACTGCACATGTATAGTGGCCCATGTCAAAAGGCTGGTCATGTTGAAAAGTTTGTACACAGAGTGTAGTATGGTGTACATGCTGTGTCCGAGTGACTGGGGCTGGATTCGTGTACGCTGCCCATGTGCCCGTAGACGGTCATCAACCCGTGTACTCCAACCCGTGTAATTGGTACATGGGGTGACCCGTGTTACTGGCCTCACCCAGCTGTGTGATGGAGTACATGGTCGTGTACTACATCATGTGTCTGTGTATCCCCTAGATACACACTGAGTCCTACGTAGCTGCTTCTGCCATGCCACGTAGAGAGTACACACCGTGTCGTCTGAAGCCTTGAAGTCCATCCTGTGTCCTTATACTTCCCAAAATACACGCCAAGCATCGTGGAAATTCCAACATGCCATGTGACAAGGGTCACATGCTATGTGATTCCTCTATAACCCCAAAACCCTATCTTCTACCGCCAGCACTACACGATGTGTTCTTCGGAAGTACACACCGTGTATTCTGGATATTTCCAAAACCTCGGACTTCCGCCACCGTGCCTTCTTTCTGCCCCTATCATCGATCCTGCTATTCAATTGCCACAAAACTCCATGTTTTTTGTCTCCCTGACACCAGGAAGCCGATTAAATTGTTTTGTAACCTTCGATCGGCTCTGAAAATTTGCAACGATCCACCCGCGCGAAGAACGCTCGAAGAATGGACCTTCCAGATCCGGTCCGATTCGCCGTCCGCTGTCATCACTAGACCTCCGAAAGGTCGTTGTGGGGTTGAATATTAAATTTCGGATCCTTGCATCACAAAATAGTTGTGAAATGATCCTTTTTTCCTCACCTCGTAAAGAACATGAAGAACGCATAGAGAAAATAAAGGGGAAGAAATCAAATGAACAAATCGAGGAATGAACCTCCGCCATCATTCGTCACGGTGTTGATCAATTCCTGTTAGTAGGATTAAACTGATCAGAATAAAACAACAACAATTCCACATAGATCAATTCCCCGAATCATTCCAATAAAACCCTCCTTCAAGGACATATGAATTCGTGGATCAACTTGTTCGTGGTTGATCCGCGTTCGTCGTTTAAATCAAAATTTGGGAAATGAATTTAAATAAAAAACCCTACCTAAACTGGGATCTATCACTGAAGAAGGGGTCGTGATACCGTCAACATCAAGATCCTCCAACCTCATTTGCACAACGATTCTCAACTTCAATTCGTCATTTTTCATCACTGAGACTTTTCTCCAAAGCTCCACAGATTCACCAAAGTTTCCTCTCAATCCTTTCCAACGAGCAATATTCAATTATCCCAATAAAAAGGGAAACATGTTTTGGCATTCATAGTATGCTGTTGTATTAATGAGTCCAGCTTGCCGTTTCAGAGTCATTATGGCGTGGAATTTATTAAAGAAATAGTTTCCCCTTCGTAGCGGTGTAGAAGACATTTCCATATAAAATAAAATAAGAATTGTGAATTTATTTTTATCTTTATTTTACTAAAAAAGTCTAAAAATTAACTTTTTCCCCCGACCAACGCCAGTCAATGATATACCCTTTCTTAGGTATAGTCGTCATCCTGGATGCAATGGTTCCCTCATATTTTTAATCCGAGCATCCGTTTGGAAACTGCCATAACCGTGCACATGTGCCGACTCACTCAACTAAAAAAAGTTCAATCCCCCATTCCGGGATCAACGGGCCTCAGAATGATGTGTCGTCACTACGCCTGGTCTGGTAAATAATTCCATATAATATATAAAAATAATACACAGAAAATCTGAGACATTAAAATATATTTTAAAATAATTGAAAACATGGATAATAATAATCACTAAAATAAAACTAATTGTATGCTTAATACTAGACCTCCCAAAATTTCTATCATGGCATTATTGTAAGACACTTTACTATTATAATAAGATGTATACACCAAAACCAAAAATGTATTGTGTCATTAGATATTTTAATGAATCAAGATGCAATACTATTTTAGGCACCACCCATCACCCGATTAAGTCCAATTCACTCACCACAATAGTCAACAAGTCTTTTCCCGCCATTCCCTAAAGAACCCTATACTGAATAAAACTTGGTTATCCATATAATGTGAATACATACATCAAATAATTACACCTTAATTAGAATAATGTGTATGTCTATAAGATAATCTGTTAATCAACTCAAAATATTTGTGGCATAATGAAAGTAAAACGCAGTACCCTTATAAATGAAATATAATGTAGATAGTACCTCCAATGTTGTTGGTTATCCATAGGAGATCATAGTTGGGATAAATAGTTTACTTTGTTAAGAGACTAAGTCAATTGTATTAATAGTACATCATCATGATTCATTAAGATCATGTTTATTTTTTAAATCATATCC
Source organism: Viscum album (assembly GCA_963277665.1). Lineage (NCBI taxonomy): Eukaryota > Viridiplantae > Streptophyta > Magnoliopsida > Santalales > Viscaceae > Viscum > Viscum album. The sequence goes on from OY728163.1 coordinate 947,205,630, forward strand.
CCTGGTTGTGTCTTTCTAAGCATAAAATCTTAGGCCCACTCAGCACATATCGTGGTGATGATTGGTTCAATGAAAAATAAACAGTTGTAAAGGTGATTAACCCCAGTCTCATGGATTCCATAACCACTTCCACTTACCAATATCCTTATAGGGATATATTTACAAGAAAATTATACAAATGTTTACATCGATAAAATGAAGTATGGATTTTTAACTATGGTAAAGGTAGCTTTTGAATCAAAAGAATAAGAGAGATAGATAAAAATATGTAATGGTAAATCCCATTTATTTAATCATTGACATGGATAAAATTATTTGATGTAAATGTAGGAATCTCACAAAATAAAATAGGTGGTTGTTATATCGTGAGTCCCAAATAATGATAATTGAGACTGAGAAACCCAACATATGACTTAGTTAGTAATTAGATAGAATCCTCATCAAAGATAAGTATTATAAATGATCTTAAAATACTATTAAAAAATTCATTTCATTATATAACATCTAAAATATTTTTTATATATATCACATAATGTAAGTTATGTGCATATTACAAAATATGTATCAAATAGAGGAACATGCGATGGAAAAATTTTACCTCTTATCCTAAATACCTTGAATATATTTTAATATCAAGTATAAAAAAATATATATTATTAAATTAATTAATAACCATAATTTATCCATTTTCATTCATAATATTCATAAATGGCCCGTCTTTACATGAATTGTCTTGATTATCCACATCAGGCCTTTATAGTTATGAATTTTTGTACTAGTTTCGCAATAATTCTGTTCTTATTACTTATTTTTATAAATGTAATTATTAAATAGTCATTAAAATAACATTTAGGGATTAATTATAATAATTTAGCATGGTTCAAATCTATTTAAATAGGTTTTTACTCTTTATCCATGAAGATGAAATCGATAATAACCATGTTTTGGCGATTCATGAAGATCAAAGAGTGTTTTATAAATTTATGAATAAATATTTTTATAATATTTAAAATGAGAAAATTAACCCTCTATTTAATCATTAATATCATATTTTAATATTTATTATGTTCCCATATTCATGCATAATTCAAATTCCTAGAATTGTTCATGTAGAGGGTTAAACCGACTCAAACCTGAACATACCCTAATTCAATGAATCATTATGAGCTGGTGTTGTTATAATATAATTATACCAGGAGAATAATGATCTGATTTTGTGTTTATTATTGTGTTAAATAATAATTATATGTATATATAAGATTATGTAATGGCTATGAAAATATTACACCATTTGAATAAATGGTTTTTTTTCTTTATATGCTTATTTTAAATGATTATATTTATAATGATTGTTTATTGATAATATAATTAGTAATTTATCTAATTTATTATTCCAATAACTTAATAATATAATCAAAATCATATTTAATCTTTAATACCATCCTTATATCTATCCTTGTAATGTGGTGAAGGAAAGTGAAACCCATTACGTTTTGGAGGTGGTAGTCCGCACAATGCATGAACAAGAGTTTTTTTTTATTAATGGATTTGGTATATGAAATAATGATTATAATAATCTTAATTTAGAAAAATTATTATATATAAATGTTAATAATATAGTTATATTAGTTTTTATAGAAGAATGTTTATATTTTACAATTAAGGATATAAATAAGCACTTGATAATACTCACGTTAGAGACATGGAATTTCCTTGTAAGTCTCTTGAATTTTTATTTCCTTATAGTTGTATTAATTATAAAACTTCTCAAATACCTCTATATATAGGGTTGATCAAAAAATTATCATATTAACTAAGCGATATTGATATTACAAACTGAACTACACAGTCATCTTTTTTAAAGATTTTATCATTGATCCTCTCACATCGCTCTCATTTCACAATTATTAGACAATAAATATATTGTAAAAATCTTTATATATCTATATAAAATTATCTCACTCTATCTACATATTTATACTATTATATAATATTCTCTAACAACCAATACTAATGGGTTTTTGTGACAATCTAAATGATGTCCTGAAATGTTCGAGCATCTACAATTGATCTTCTACAAATATGATCATAACTATGAAAATATTTACACCCAATGGAAGTTATATGGATCATCAACCATGAATTTTTTTTAATATTTTATAATGTATTATAATATCATTATCAAATGCATATCAATTTTAATTATCTAATGAGAATAAAATAATTCACTACTGAGGATTCCAAATTCTACATTGTGGGGGCCACAATCACTCCCTCCATTTCATATAAATTAATATTATATAAAAAATATTCTCTGCTTTTAAGATATGATATTAATTAAATATAACATTTCCACACATTGTTCTAGAATTTTTTTAACATATCTACTTGAATACAAAATAATTCTAAACAATACTATGTTAATCAGTTATCAATTTGATATCTACTTTGTAAAGTATTTGTACTTTTCACACCAGGGTCCCTAGATCATAAAGAATATAATTTATTTTTTTTATTTATCATGGTTTTAACTATATCATTTGAATACATAATTGTAAATCAAATAGAACTTATACTATCACCGATGTAAAATATTTTAGTTTTATTACATTAATTGATGATGTAATTCATTAAAAAAAAATAAGATTTATATACAAACTCAATCAACATTAAATGTATTTAAGTATTATACATAAGAATTATTATATATTATTTCAAATAGGAATGTTAATGTAATTATTCTCACAATCCCCAAATCACTTGAACAATATAAAACTAACTCATATTATTATTAAATAATAACACTCATCATAACTCACTCTAGAATGTATGGGGCTCCCATATCTGGTGACTAGTGGCCTCTCAATCAAAACTCAAACATTATAATAATAATATTTGATTAAATTAAATTTAAATTCATTTTAAATAAATAATATATAAATTGTTTTATATAAGATAAATTTATCAGTGCGTGAAAAATTATATACACAACAAAGGTGAATAATTTTCATAAATCATTTCATATAAACAAAAATAACATCATCATGGTAGAGGAAATTATTTATATAATAAATAAATAGAAAAATGAATTCATACATACCACTTCTCCATGATTATGGGAAATTTAGAACCTCTCATTGAGGCATCTCATATAGAATACCATTTCATAAAATATCTACATTCATAAATTTCGAAATAATATAATTTATTAGTACATGTTTTTAATTAGTTTATAATAATATATATTTTTTAAAACAATCATAAATATAAAATAAAAAAAATTAAATTATCAGAAACCTCCCATTGAAAAAATATCAATTACTTTTTGTTTATTTAGTGAATAATACACACTCCATCACAATGAGTTAATTTTTAAAAAATATAATTTGTGATTTTTTTTAATATACCTACTTTTTGTCCCTAACAGGTATTATTAAAGTTGTTCTATAAAACCATTTTAAAATTGAGATACCCAATTTTGTAATGGTACTTATGAGAAGGGGGTGAATGAAAAGTACCTATCACTCAAAACTTTTAAGAATTCATCCTTTTTATTAAAACACATGTAACCAATTAAAGATCTGATCCACTTCTTAATCACTCCACCTTTATGTTTTGAATGAAAATAAAGACAAGAAAAGCACAAGTGATTTTTACATGTTCAACCTTGATTTGAGAACCTATCTTTTCTATGATCAGTATGTGGTTGTTTCATTTATTTATTTATAACTATTAGTTGTAGTGATCACATGTTCTAAACATTTTTTACGTAATGATTGAACATGTTACATCCACTTCTTATAAAATTTCAGTGACATTGTTTATTCTAGAACCACTATTTATTCAAAAATATCATTTCTATTGATGATTAATAAGTCATATTGGATTTTTAATATGTGACAACTTGAAATAGAAAAAAATTATTTAGAGAATATTTTAATTTATTTAATGATATTAATTTAGTATCAAGGAAAGTGGTTTTTTTCTCAATTATTGAATATAGTCTTCACATGCATGAGATCATGCATGATTGTGAATATTTTCCATCCATGTTTTGAAAGTATAAAATAATGTGTTATCCTCCTCAATTTTATCTCCTTTATTAAATATGAATCATGAGTGTTCACTACGTTCTTGTAATCCAGAAGGGACTTCTGAAACTAATTCTTCAGAAAAGAAAAATTTGTTCATAGAATTTCTCATATTTCTTCATAAAATCCAAAAAAATTCATGTTTATTCAATATACATCCAAAAATAGAATATGTATATGCAATTAGGAATATTTATGAAACCATTTCAATCATAAATCTAACATTTATGAAAAAAGATTCATGATGTTATGTTTCACAAAAATGTGAGCACTATCAATCGCAATCGGTAGTAAAATATTTCTCTCATGGGATACTTGGTATTTATAGGCATGGTTACACCGCTTCTCCTCCTAGAATAATTTCAATTCACATATTTATTTTAAACACCCTAAAATATGTTTTGTTGAGGTTTTAATAATCCTATGATTATTTTAAACCCTTTAATACCCAAAATTACTTCCATGTAAATGTTTCTAATATGGGTTTGATTCTTATCACATGATGCTGAGAATAATGGTGTCATCATGAGAGAATTTTAACCGATACATGATAATAATTTCTTACCTCATAATTTTTTAATATAAAATTCATGGATGGATCTATGATATAGTTATTGAATATAAATGGTGAGTTAGTATCTAATTATTCGAATATATTTATGAATGCAAGTCATAGATTGCATGCATAGATTCTGGTAAATTCTAAATATGATGTTCTCCCAGTTCAACCATTGGAGATGGTGAGATGGATGAATGAAAATTGTTGGAAATTAATCATGAAACACCAAATATAAAAAATGGATAAAAATTTAGTTGGTAGGGAGAAAATGAATCACTGAGAAGATCATATATCTTGGATTCATCATTTTGTATGGGTGATATTGTATACATATATATTTAAATGGATAAAATGTATATGCAGATCAAATGTCCCACATAATATTTTGGTTATTTTGAGCACTTCTTAAGAACAATTGGTGTTCAACTTACAACTTGATCCATCATTAGGGTTGGAATCCAAATAAATATTCACACATGGGCTTCACATGAGCCACACGTCCCTATAAAACCCCACTTTGAAACTGAATTCATGCTCACCTAATTACCCTCATGTGGTATAGAAATCCCAGTATTCTTATAATTCCACACACACTCCCTATGGGAACATTCTATCACCCTAACACAATGTTTAGATGAGTATATCTAACTACCATGTGGTAGACCACTAGGATCCAATAGGTGTAATTTGAGTTGGGTCCATGGTTGGTTATATATAGAAACATTTTTTTTATCAAACTCTCATAAAAGTGATATGAAAAATTTACATATAATTTATAACAAACATAAATTATAAAATCTCAAATACAAAACTCATCATAAATTTCTTTTTTTATTCAATAATATATTGCAAATATCATAATCCGAAAATAATCTGCACCTTTAAAATGTTTTATACACAGTTCACTTCTCCTAGTTCTGTTTTCCATTTAGAGTAGACACTAAGAATGGTTAAAAAATCATCAGAAAAAAGTTTCATAATTCTTAGTTGAAAACTATTACAATATAGTAATAAAATATAATGGATCATAAATCCCCCCTCTGGATTTTTTGTCAACCAATATTTCAAATTCATCAAAACTGATAATGTGTCAACAAATCATATCTTCCCCAAATAGAAATGTTATAACACCACAAAATCAGATAAGTTATTGTTTTATTATAGAATTACATCTCCCAGTCATAATATTTTTTTTTCAAAGTGACACAGATTCTCCACCTCAAATCTAATTCACATTGATCTCCATTTTTTAAATAAAAAAACATTATATCAAAAAAACCACCAATGTTGTAAAGAGGAGAATAGTTTTGTCCCTCTTTTATAAAATAATAAAATAACATGTTGGGGTTTCAAACAAGGGGTTTTAATGTCATTGAAGGGGATGGACACCAATGTTTAGCCTTGGAATAATTTTTTTTCTATGGTATTTCCTTTATGAGTATATTAGAAAATTGTTCTTGAGTTGGAATAAATTTCATCCTTATGTCTCTATATATCACCTTCCACTTGATAAAGTGAAACAAGGTATTAATATTCTTGGACCATTAATGTCGTACATGATATTTCAAAATATCTATATCACATTGATTACCATAGTAAATTATATGATATTTTTTCAATTTTCACCCTTATGTCATCCTAATATTCATTTATCCAATTCATTTAAGTGAAATAACATGTTGTAGCAACATATTCTTCCTCTATAATACTCAATGTAACTAAATAATATTTTTTTTGTAGTTACAACTCAAACAAATGTCTTTTAAGAGGAAAATTCCATCTGATATGGACCTTCTATCATCACATTCAAAAACCATATCATCATCTATAAATAATGAAAGATTAAATCTATTTACTTTATTTTAAAGTGTCCCATAACGGAAATTCACATTGTTATATTTGAGAATATTTTGGAACCCATAAGATGTGAATCCTTTGGATCACTCTGATATCTATATTAGATTTGCAATGTATATAAAATATCTATTATATAATCTATGGGATAACATAAACTCAAAATCATCCATCTAAATTCTATTTTATTAACAACGATTACATTACCATTCTAAGAAAACATTATCCCCACTTGAATGGGTTTAAACACTGGATCCAATTTATCTATTTCTAACTTCATCAATAATTTTTTTGATACTTCTCATAGTATTAGAAACTAATATTTTCCTCTTTCAATACTTTTAATCTCATGAAGTATCTCATATCAACAAGAATGGGCATCATAAATTGGATCTTCATTTGGTTTACAAAATATTGACATTCATTTTCATGATCTCCTTAAACAATTATGTTATCAACATAATAAATTACAATAATATTACTTTTATTCATTTCATTGATAGATATGTTGTTATCCACCATTCCTTTATCTAATTTTAGAATTTTCAAGTATTTTTATAGCTTTAAATAATAAGACATCGAGTCCTATTTTAAATCATTAATAACCATATTCAATTTATATAATCTCATGTCATCATTTAAAAGGAAAAACCCATCAAGATTCTCTATATACACATATTCTTCAAGATAAAAATTTAAAATAGAATATTTTAAATCCATTTGATACATGTTATATTACATGGATAATGCAACAATAATGAACTTTTTATAGATTCCATCCTTGAAACTGGAGAAATGTGATCTTAAATAACAAAATATTATTCCTGAGAGTATCCCTTTCATACAAGTCTAAGTTTATTCATGAAAACCTTCCACCAATCATTTATCTTATTTCTTGAAGACCCACTTGGTTCCAATGGCATTTTTATCATTAGGTCATGGAACAAGATCCCATGTGGAATTTTTTCAATTTAACTCATATATTTTTCCATAGAATCAATCCAATATTTATGTTCAAAGGCTTATATTTGTAATTTAGGATTAAATTTAAATATATGACATGTATTATTTTCAAACATTAACTTTATTTTAGTTGGTTCTATTGTGTTCTCTTCATATCTAATGTTTCTTCTACTCTGCACAGGTTCAGAATATTTCCATTGATATTGTCCATTTACACATGTTTATTCATACTTATATACTTTAATTTATTATTTATATAAATCTCCACTTCATCAAAAATATTATTAGAATTAACACATTGTTTTTATGTTTTAACATCAGGTAGTTTTTCACTAACTTGTCTAAAAACATGCATGTTGTATTCAACATTATATTTAAAAAATATTTCTTATAAATAATGAATTGTACATTGATTTAAAATTATTTTTACCTAATAATAATAAATAAATTTCTAAATTAACTTATTTTAGTATTTTTATCATTTCCTATTAGACAGATATCCATAAAAGGAAACTTCGTTGGATTTCTCCATAAATTACCCCATATTTGAGTCTCTAATTTTTATAATGTTGAAGCTCCAAAAGAATATAATGTATGTAAATATAGGATTTATTTTATTAGAAATTTCATATGATCATTGAATTTAAATTATCCTAAGAAAACATAGGTTTTGAATATACTGATTAGTAAATATTATTTCCCTCCAAAAGAATTTTGATCTTCCAAACTCAGAAAGAATTATCCTCTCCATTTCCACAACACATATATTTATTCTTTCAAAATACACATTTTTTAGTGTATAATAAGTGTTATTTGATATCTTATCACATGATTCTCAAGATATGGTTAAAAATCACTTCCAGTGTATTCATTCCCATTGTCAGGGCTTAATTTCATGATATGAACTTGAATCTCTCTTTTGAATTCTCTCATATAGAGATTGGATATATAGATAACCTATGATTTTTTTTAAAAACTAAACTATTTTGATTCATGTAAAATTATAAATAAATGTGATAAAATAAATATCACCTTTTATTGATCGTGTCTCTATTCTCTTGGGCTTCCCTTGAACCACTATACCTTTTTGGGATGTTGTAAAAAATTATCCTTATCCTGAATTAATTGAGGAAAATTCCTAAACATATTTTATTTAGAGATATTACTTAAATTATTTGGACCAATATTTCTAAGTCTTATATTCAATATTTTTTTATTTTATTGCACTAAAATAACACAAATTACTATGATATTTAATTTGAAATAAATTTCCAATGGTTTTATCTCATCTTATAATAATTAATTCATAAATTATTTACTTAATTAGAAAACTAATTTTATATATGATTATCTCATTTCCTTCATCACATAATTTACTCACACACAAGAAGTTTTCTTTGATCCCATCGACAAAAAACTTTTGCGAGTTTAGTTTGTATGGCTCAATTTCAACTGTATAAATTCTAGTTATTTTTAATGAGCTCCTATTTATGAATTTCATAGAACACCCATCATGTTCCTTGATATTTGTTTTGGATCTTGGTATTTAAATTATTATGTGAAGAGAACCCACTATCAAAAGTCTATGGTCTTCCCCTTTTGCTGGCCTTTAAGGGAACATTGAAAATCATTGATTTTTTCCTTTAATTATTATTGAATAATAAAATATTTATATTTTTTTGATCTAGTAGAATGTTCATTCAATTTTATGTACGGTAAACTTATTGGTCACATTATCCTCATTTTACCTTAGGTCCAATATGCATATTTTGGTCATACACCGCATATCTATTTTCGTTCATCATTTTTCTTCACATAAGTCTATTTGTATTTATATATTATAATATCCCACAAAATTATAGCCTTATTTTTATCATAGGGATAGAAATGGTGTACCAATATAAAAATACATAATGTCCAAAAGTTCTACCATACTAGAAGTATCCCCTGAATATTTATCTTCCACAAAATTAATGAGTCTAACATTGAATGTAAACATGTTATTTTGAAATAACAACTTTTTTTTTCATTGGTTTTGACGGAACTTACATATTTTTATCATTATTTACCACCATAAACAAGGTTAAATTTCATTGATAATTTTTATCATCCAAAGTTATTTGAGAATTACTCATGAAACCTATACTATTATTATATATAGATTCAATATTTTCAAATTCTTTTGGTCTAGTATTTACCAGATAATTAAAAGAAATATTATTTGAACTATGAGATGATTTAACATTTTCTTCAATATCATTAACATAATCATTCTCCATATTTTTGACCCTTATCAGTCTTGAGGTATCTTTGCTCAAACTTATTAAGTTACTCCTATTGAATAATAATCTTTTTCTATGATGCTCTTATAATACTTTAATACTTTTCTACATTTAAGTTGATAATTTTGATCTTATAAATATAATAATCTAATTGAATATGAAACTCATATTTGGACTTATTTAATCAATCAACTTCCTTATGAGATTAATTAAATATTTCTTGATTCTAGTGTATCTTTCCATGTAGACATCATGTTCTATTTTTAGTATGATAATCATAGGAGATTCATTTTCTTTTTCTTCTTCTAATTTACTATTGGAACTCTCACCTTTTCATTCAATATATTTGATAAATTTAGTTTCCTTTATAGCTCATTAATTATATGAATCATCACTTATGGGATAATTCTGTTCTTCCTCTTTTCTTAGAATGCATATCTAATTCTATAAAAATTTCATCTTTTATTATTTCATTAAATTTATTGTAGATACTGATATATTTAACTTTTGACTTGTAATGTGATTTATCTTCATCTTCATCATTATAATATTCCATAGCTTTCTTTTTCTATGAAAAATAGGCATAAAAATTTATAATACCACCATAATAAAAAAAATTAAATGTTATATTTTAGTTATAGAAAAATTTTCTCCATTTAATATATTTAGATATGATGCCCATTATTTTCTTTTGATTCTCATCACTCTCATCATATTCATTTAAATATCTTGTAGAGGTAATCAGTTCATCCATCAATGTATTTATCCTATTCAAGGAATTGAAAAAGATTTCTTCTTTTGTATTTTCCTAAAAGAAAATATATTTTCTCATCTCATAATTATGGAGAGTATTTTGAAATTCCATAAGATAAATATATTTTATTTCTTCTAAGGTTGAAATCCTTGGGTCAAATATATTAGGGAAGATTATTATTCATGTTTTACCATTTCAAACATTATTATTTCCTCAAGTTTTCCATCTTATTTTTTAAATTTTATTCTATGATTTCTATGCTTTCTTCAGACGTAATCTCTTATTTATCCCGCATTTCTTAAGATGTATGCATCCCCCTCACCCTGTTCAACAATTTTTAAGATAATGATGATTTTATTACATTTGTTTCTTTACCATCATCCTAATTTTTTTTTGGTATTAAAAATTAAGGTCACTATCTATTTCGATTTTTTGATAGATTATTATGATAACATAATTTACATCTAGTCCTCTTGATAGAAAGTATGTTATCATTTGATTCTTACACCCATAAAAATTAATTCCATCAAATAAAGGAACACCTTTTATATTCATAGAATTAAAAATATCCATAATATAATTCAAAATATTATAATGTTAGGGGGAAATTGTTTTCTATGATACCACTTATAAATACCGGGTTAATAAGGATACTCTTGTGTTGGGGGGGGGGGGGGTGAATCGGTAGTACTTATCACATAACTTTTAAAAAAAATCCATTTGAATAAAAAAATTGTGTGTGATTATAGTCATGATCCACTATTTAATCAATATTCCTTTACCATATGAAATAAAATAATTATAAGAAAAAAGAAATAGATTTTTAAAAGGTTCAATCACAATGTGAGAACCTACTCCTTATCGTGATCAATCTATGGTAGTTTCACATATTTTCTTATCACTATTAATTATAGTGATCATAAGTGTTGAAAAAGTTTCATACAATTGTTAGATAGGTTATGTCAAATTCCATTATAACATCCCTGAAATTATTTATAATGGAATCACAAATTCTCCAAAAATATCTTTACTCTTGATTATGAATAAGGCATTCTTGGTCTTAAGTAAATACAAGGGATACTATTATATGAGTGAATATTATTTTAATATTCATAGTTTTTTTATTATTAGAGGGAATAATGAGTCATGATAATGATTTTATTTTATCAATTACTATATGTTATATATATTACAAGTATATGATAAATTATAAATAATATTTATGATGTAGTTAGTTTCTCAAAATAATAATTTATTACTCATTTAGAAGACGTTAAATATAAATTACTAGGAAACCCTAATCAGGTATACTGAACATCTACTATATATTTGGAGGGGAAGATAATTGTATCAGTTATTCCTCAGTAAAAATTTATAGATTCTCTCTACTCTTGAATCCTAGAGAGATAATCACTCTAACTGAGTGTATGATCTATGAATGCCTTTGTGAATCGAAGTTAGGGTAACATAGTGATCAATGCAGCATAAAAAATAAGATGAAAGATCCATGATATCTCCAAAAATTTGAGGAACGATGTACACATCGATTCAACAAGTTCTTTTGGATGATCTAGAGGGGTTCATCATCACAACCTTCAAGCAACAGTTGCCAACAACTTATGACAGACATGGACACATTGAATGTAATGATGTATTAATTTTGTTTTATTTTTTCTGCTCCAATTAATGAATGTGATATAAACCACCTCACAATGGGACATGGAGGTTTTCTCGAAGTTCAAGATAAATTAATATAATAAAAAAGTTAATTAATTTAATTTTAGTATTAAATTAAAATAATTTAAAATAATTTTTTTTTAAAAATAATAATATTTTAATATTGAGAAATAATAATTCAATTTTAGTAATAAAATAAATTAATTTTTTTAGGAATTAATATTAAATTATTGATGGGACTGAATAAAATAAATTATTTAAATTTATATAAATTATTTATTTTATTTAAATACACCCATAATTTAAATTTATTGAAATATAATTTTACCACACATTTATTTATTATATCAACAGATATTGAGCCATTTATAGAGTCTGTGTATGTATATATAATTAATTTAATTATTTAGTGCACTTAATGATTTTAATAATTAGTTTATCATATGATGGTTTGTAAAAAATATTCTTTTACTTAAATAAGTATAATGGAATTCATATACAATTTATTTTTTATGAATTTATCCCCTATACCCCCACACATATGTGTGAGTATACTTGTACATTGGAAACATTATTTTGTAAGGTGCCAACACTACCAAGGAAAGGCGCTATACTAGACGAGAAACGAATACACGAGACTAGGGTTGAACAACAATATGAGTCTGAACTCGACTCAATTATAAAACCCCTTGGGTCACGATGAATTATCTATCAGATCAAACAGAATTAGATTCTCAAGACTAGTAGGAAAATTTATTTTCTTTATGAAATGCTTATTATTTTATACATGTGCAAGTTTACTGTGTGTTCACATAAAATAAAAAAAATTAAATGATAAAAAATGTGAGGTGTGTTTTTCTTTTAATGAATTTTAATATTTGAGCATGAATATATAGTATGAATATATATAATTGAAATGGATTAAATTCATCAACAAATAATAAAATACCGCAAAGAAATATTAATTCATAATGCCTTCCATTTCTCAAATTGGACCAAAACTAGTTGGTCAAGGTTCTCATCAGCCAAAGGTGAGGGTTCATCCTATTACTGGGGATATCTTATGATATTAAGGGGTCGTCTTGACTAATTTTGGTATCTAAGAAGTTTCAAAATCTTTATTGTTATCATTTTAGTGGAAATAAATAGTGGGAATTAAGGTTACGTTTCGGTAAGTTGGGACATTACTCAAAAGTTTTTGGAACCGCAAGTTAATGTGGCTGGTTATTCTAGAGACTATATAGAAACACTATATATAGTGGATTGGAAAAAGATTATAAACTATGGGGATAATTTTTATTAATATATTCCACTAGAATACTCAAGAAACAATGTATCCCAATTCTAATAGTAGAGGCTATTACAGTTCGATAAAATATTGGGATACATATAATGATTTAATAATTAATTAATCAATAATTTCTAAAAGGATATCAAGATAAAATAATTACTCATAATTGTTTTTTCTAGATAAAAATGGAAAAAATAACACCACCGGAACATTATAAAAAAAACCATACAGGATAAATAACATATCATGAGTAGACTTAACTTATTGGATTGATTTGGGAACTTTTGTATTGTATTATACCAAGATATGAATATTTATGTGTAGGATTACTCACTTACTACTGGAATATTCAAGGATAAAGTGAGGGAAATAAATATAATTTGAAAAGAATATAGTAAAGGCACTAGATTTTCATTATATCATGTGGTCATATGTGTTCATTAAATTGAAAAAAATGAATGATTATGAAGATGAACACAAATTGATAAATCATATCGAACAATTATATCAGGATGGATCTAGGCACAAAATATATGAGATATCCGTTGTCATTTATAGGTGTTGGATTGTAGAAGGCAAACAAGTAGGAGCTCATTAAGATACTTGAAGCTCTTGGGTTCAAACTAAACCAAGAAATAGTGAAAGATATCATTATTGTCTATTTACCATCATGATTTTTGACTTTCATTGTGAATTAAAATATGAATAACATGTCCAATTCACTCCCATATCTTTTGACATTAGTTTTCCAATGTAATAAAGAATTGAAGAATACCAGTTAATCATTCTTTAAAGTTAACAAGAGGAAGATAGACAAGGGTAGGGGTCAAAGGATAATTAAAATATGATTACACAGATGTACCATCCTTCAAAATAGACAAGGATACAAAGGCATTGAATTGAGATAGAGGTTTCCTGCTTTATATGTGTCCAGAAATACCACTATAAGAATAATTTAAGATCGAGGAAGAAGAAGATATGTGACACATTTACTTCAGGCATTTTTTAAATAAATGCTATCAGTCATTATATTCATGGTGGATATCAGATATAGATTTTTTTCTCACATGTTTTTATTCATATGCATCTACCAAATAGATTTAAAAAGATTGAAAAAGGTGAAGTGCATCTCTGGAATGTAAATGGTGTGAGTCTAGAAGCCATGGTAGTGTGAGATTGTCACATAATATTCCTTGTAGATTGTTTCTAGTATTAAATAATTTTTATTACCTACCTTCAGTAACCAAAAATATAATCTCAGTGTCATGTTTGGACAATGTGGGATTTTATTTCATGTATGTAAATAAATTTTGTCTCATTTATAAGGATAAAGTGTGTTATTGTATGGAAAATCATAACAATGGTTCATATATAATTCAACTCAAAAACCCTTTTATAACAATTAATAAAAAAACTAGTGATCATGAATCATATAATAACATCCTATATCAAATCATCCTTGGTTATGTTAATGAGAATAGATTATAAAAATTACATAAAGAATGGTATTTAGGCTCAGTTGAGTTAAAACCCTTGGATGTATGTCTCATTTATATAAAAGAAAAAATGATGATAGAACCCTTCTCTAGGAAGGGAGAAAGAACCATTGAATTTATTGAATTAATTCATACTGACATATATGGTCCACTACTAGTATAAGAAAGGGGGTCATACATAATTACTTTAACTGGTCAATTTTGTAGGAATGGTTATATCTACTTAATGTTTTATAAGTCAGATTCCTTTAAGTTTTTTAAGGAATATCAACATGAAGTTGAAAAAAATATTTTCTTGAATATTAAGGCACTCTATGTAGAACAATGTGGAGAGTATATTAACTAAAATTTCAATGATCACTTGAAGAAGCGTGGAATAGTATCCCAACTCACTCCTCCTTATACACCATAATGGAATGGTATTAGTGATATAAAGAATCATAGATTTATTGACATGGTCTGGTTAGTGAGAGTTAAAAAACTATTCCATTATACTTTTAGGGATATAAATTGTATATCACGGAATGTACCCTTAACTGAGTACCGAATAATGCTACAAATAGGATTCCATGTGATTTTTTATGAGGAATGAAACCCAATCTAACATTCTTACATGTATGGGAATGTGAGGAATTTCTCAATATTACACCAAGTAACAAATTAAAATCCATAACCATGAAGTGCATTTTTATTGGTTATCCTAAATAAGAAATGGATATTACCTATATAACCCATTAGAATGAAAAGTAATTATGGTGAGAAAATACACATTTCTAAAAAGGGAACAAATCTTTCATGTAAATAATGGTTGTAATATTGAATTCAATGAAGTTAATGCTCTATATACACTAGTGTTGGTACAGAAAAAATCTACACAAGAGATAGTGGGATACATAGATATTCTCAAGACATAAGTACTACATAGGTTTACTCGAGAGGTTAGATAACGACAACATTGTATTTTTATTTTCACTAAGTCATGTAACACATTAATCCTTGAGGATAATGAACCTCTAACCTACAAGGAATCAATTTATAAAAAGGATATTACTAAATGTAAAGAAGAAATGAATTCTGGGAATTATTCTATGTACCAAAATAATGTTTGGATTTTGGTGGACCCTTCAGTTGATGTAAATTCCATTGGGTGAAAATGGGTATTGAAGAAAAATCTGAAAATGGATGGTAAGGTGAGTACCTGGAAGGAAAATATGGTTGAAAAGGGGTTTATAAATCATTAAGCTATCAATTATGATGTTACCATGTCAATAGTACCAATGCTAAAATCTAACAGAGTGTTTCATGTAATAGTTTGCTTCCATGATTTTGATATTTGTAAAATGGTTGTCAAAATTCCATTTATAAATGGGGTGTTATATGAATTTGTCTATATAACTAAACCATATGTGATTATTAAATCAAAGAATGACAATAAAGTGTGAAATATGAAGATATCCATTTATGTGTTTATAAAGGAATCCTAATAATGGATTATTCATTTTGATGAGGGAATACGAAAATTTGGTTTCATCATGAAAGAAAGTGAGCCACATGTCTATAACAATTCTAATTTGAAATCCATAATTTTATTAGTATTAATTTTTAATGAAATATTAATTATGGGAAATTAATTTCAAGTATTTCCATTGGTTACGACTAAGTCGAATGAATTCTTATTTGTGAAAGACTTTGTTGAAGCATCATACTCTATAGGAAACAATATATATCGATAAAGATCTCAGTTGTAACACCCGAATGTTTTTAGGAAATATTTTCATTAAATAATTTTTATTCTTCAGTATCTTACTTTGCACTCAATCATGATTTTAAAAGAACCATGAGAATACCTTATTATAAAATAACTATTATAGCCTGGCCATTAGGTTAACGGGAATAATTATAACCAACATATGAAAATGCATTTTGAATTCATTGGCTATCAATTATTTATGAAAGAAATCAATTAGATATTTTTATTTTTGAGTAAATTACTTTTGGTAATGAAATTAATGTGATATATATGTGTTATATACTAAATAAAATATTTTTCATATTCATCCAATAGATATTATAGTAATAGGGTATGAATAAAACCCTATTTGATGTATAACAACCTATTTTTTAAAGATTAATTTTACACCTTTGAATGGAGAACCCCTTTTAAATTAAGATTTTGACACATTAATAATTTTTATATGGAAACATAAACATTTTAATTTGAAGAGGGATATATATATTTACTTTCGATGAATTTTTGATATTTTTCTAATGATTTTCATGTTTTGATGAATAGTAAATATACACTATATTTTAATTGAAAATAAATTTTTAATTGAAAAATTAATATATTTAAATTAAATTATTGAATTATTTCAAAGTATAAATGGATTATATTTTTTTTATTTTTAATATAATGTAGGTTATTTTAATTAATTTTACATTAAATTCAAATGCAAAATTGTTTCAATATTTTCCAATATTTTAAATTTTAGAACCCATTTTCTCATTTCAACAATGAGATTAATTTTCAATTATTTAATGAATCTTATTTTTTTTATTTTTGAAAAATTGATTACATATTTGGAATCAATAGGTCCAAATTATGTTAATAGTCTAGTTTATTTTTTGGCATTATGAATAGTAACTTTTGTAATTATTTTTATTACCCTGGTTAAAGGTAAATCAGGTAATTAATGGTAAAACTAATATTAAAAAATTATCTCAACACCTGTAAATATCCTATTGGATGAATAAATTAGACCATTATAATTTATATATTGAAATGTAATAATTTAATGGCCACTTACCTATGTATATGACATGAATATAATAAAAACTAAGGAATGTGAAAAAATGTCACAATCTCATTTTATATAAGTATATTAATTTTTATATATGGATAAATAGGAGATACTATCAACTATATATAGGATATGGAAATTTAAAATAATTAAATAAATCATTTAAATTTATTTATAAATTTTATAGATTAAATAATAACCATTAATGATGACACAATAATGATGCTAAAATTATTTTATTAATAGAAATATCAACAAAATGGTTTCAAAATATTAAAAGAAATATCATTTGAAATAATTAATGTGATGCAAAAATTTTATAGCTAAATATGACATGTTAAGAGTGTATTAAATATTTGTTTTCGAATTTATCTTTGGTGTGGATTTTATTTAATTTCAAATAATTGAACAGTGTCAAAATTGACACTCTTAATATTTAATAAAAATAACATTCTATTAAATTATTTAAAAAATCATAAAAATATATATAAATTAAAATTTGACAATTAAAAGGTCTAATATTTCATTAGAAATTCATTTATGGTCAATTAACCCCATTTAAGTAAATATTTATAACCATTAAAAGTTTAGAATGTTATTACCACAATTAAAATTAAATAGAATAATTAGGTGTCAATTAAAACAATATGGTTTAAATTGACAAAATAACATGACCAAAATTTATTTTTTTGATTATATTACAACCTTATCTCATCTCATCTTCTAAATTAGGACATTTTGGAGATTTTTATGTTGGGTTATATTTTATTATAAATTATTATTTTCGGTGCTTTAAAAAGTGCCCCTCACCTCAACTATAAAAGGGAACCTCATCTCTCAGCACATAACTTCATTTTGAGTCTTAAATATCAGCCATATAGTAAAATGTTTCCTTCTAAACATACCTATTTTAATTATAGATGTTCTGGTCATCTTCAAAGACCAACTCGACTGCTCTAAGAAGATATTTAGAGGAAACAAGTCAAGGGAGAGGTAATCACTTCTACAGATTCTTTCAAACTTTGTTCTTCTTATACATACTTTTAATTAGTTTTTTCATTATAAATTAATAGAATCAGTATAAATAATATAATTATTGGTTATTATAAATATTAAAAAACCAAATTTTACCTTCTATCTATCTTATGAAAAATGAAATCATCGCGCATGCGTACGTACTGCTTACTATCTCCACACAGTGGTGTAATCTATTTTTCGCCACCACCTTACTTGGAAGGGTATAATGATGGAAATAATAACTATATATGATTATTATAAAATTTAACTAATTCTTAAATATTATAAATCATACACTAAAATACCATTCAAAATTTTTGGGAATGATATCATCGCTCGTGCTTATGTGTGGCCTACCGTCTCCACGATGCGATGTGACTCATTTTAATTGATATTCATTAAACCAGGATTATATAAATAAATTGAATGATTAAATATGATATATATTATTATAATATCGTTATTTAGATTATTTAACTATAAACAATGAAGTGGAACATAAACTTATTTGATAAATCTTCTATAAGAACATAAAAGAGTTAATAACCGAATAACAAGTGACAATGAAATGTTACTAACAAACAGATGATAATATAATCATATATGATATAATAAAAATTATTATGATTCTGTAATAGGCCAATAACCTTATTTAAATAATTATACAGGAGGTTCATATATATACAAAGGATATCAGACCTAAGGTAAGGGATAATTTTACAGTCTCATTTTTATCCAAGAATGTTTATACGTAAGTATTTACTGGGGTATATTTATCATCTACATCCATGTTTCCTATTATAGAATATTATTTATATTCTTCTAAAATATCTTAAATTTAATTTTACTCTTTGATGAATTTTTATTAAATGTTATGAAAGGAATGTTTTGTCATTATTTGATTTGAGGTACTTTTTTACTTTTCCAGCAAAAGTACGAGGATAATGTTTTTTAAAATATATGGCATGAATGGAATTTTACGGTTTCATGAATCATTATTTACATAGAGATTCCTCTATATGATTTCATGATTATTTTCTAATAAATTTTTTTTCTTTTAAAATTATGTTGCATTTTGAGAAAAGAAAACATTTTTGAAAAAGAAAGGTTATTTACCTCAAGAAATATGTTCGATTGTTTTATCAAAACTATTTTCCATATAAGATGAAATAGGGTTACATTTCCATCTATATTATTACTTTATTTTATTGGGTTTATGATGGAATTATTTTTATTAAATACTTTATTTAAAATGGATTCTGATGGAATGATTTTTATGAAACCCATTTTATTTCATGGATTATGTTATGATAAATGATTTATGTTTTTATGGAACACTTAGAAATAGTTTCATTATAAGATGGATGTGACATATATCTCCCTCCAATGAATTAGGTAATGATTTATATCTCATGAAATAAATATTACTGAAACAGAAAGTTAATCTGGTTCAGTAATACATGGCTAGAATGAGGAGTGAACTCGGTTCAGTAATGGGTTTTTTTCCACTATGATGGTCTTGAAGATGAGACTTGACTAATATGAAATGATTTTATATACTTATGTGTACATTAAAAAGTATTTCATGTCTTATTTTATGACTATAGGGATTATGTTGGACTTTTATGATTTATCCCATGACTTGATATTCTGATCTTTTTATACAAGATAAGATTTTCAAATTCTATGTTCTTATAATATGATTTCTATTTCCCTTGATTAACCTTAATAATAATTTGAGCTTACCCATTCATATCTTTCTTTTCCCTAGTTCATGAAGAAGGTTATTAATAAAGATATGTCAAAAAGGAGTCTAGTTTTTATGAAATAAGTGAGAGACAATATAGATGTTTTATGAACCAGTTATTTAAGTTTCCCAGTTTCTAAAGACACTAAACCTATATAGTCCCAGTGTGGTCTTTATTATGTTATGTAATAAATAATCTTCAATGTTAAAGTGATATCTACATGTAATGGATGGGCCACTGTAGTTTTTATCAGAGAAAATGTATATTTATCCTTTGGAAACTAGGATGAGAGAACCATTGTAAGAACTATAAGGATGTGTATAAGACTAGGATACAATACTATTGTAGTGTTTTAAATATGTTCATGAATAAACAATGATAAATCCTAAAGTGATCAAATTTAAATTTTATTCATGAATTATGTGGTTTTACCATTATGATTAGTGTTTCTCACACTATTCTTCTTGATCTAAATCAATGGATGGAACCCAAAGGAACCTTGTTAATGTTGAATGCGTCATGAAATGAAATGATTGTCCCCCTGAGCAACCAAATATTATGGTATATGGAATGAAAAATCTTGTATCCGTGCTCACACAAATTTCTCAAGAAATGACAGGCTCCAAAATGAGAAATGGAGGGAGCAATATTATGTTGAATCCATCCTGAGGTAGTGTCCACATTCATTCCACGGGTCTTCTGATTCATTAGTGGCTGAATAATGAAATAGTATGACTGAAAAGATATTTTAAGTTATATAATTTTTTGAGCATGATAAACTCATCTTAGTAGTATATCATTTGGAAGGTGAATCTAGTCAATGGTGTAATCGTATCAAGAATATGAGGCCAAGAGATGAAATTGAGTCCATGGAATGAGATGAGTTCAAGAACTTATTTTTCAATAAGTAATTCCCTCATATTCTTAGAACAAATATGGATAAGGATTTCCTTAAAATTAAGAAAAAGGATGATGAATCTGTTGGTACCTATGAAGAACATTTTTCAAGACTTAAAGGGTACACATATGGAATAATTATCCAACATGAGAGTAAAATTGATCGAATCTTTATTTTCTTAAAACCAAGTCTCCAAAGGGAATTATCCATAAGGGAATTCAATAGCTATAAGGAAATTGTTTGATGTGATCTTGAGGTTGAGATGGATATTGGAGTAACCCATCAGTCATATAGGTTTGATAAGAAGAGTAAAATGGAATTCAAAGGAAAATATAAAGACCACACTAAAAAGAAGATGAATTTTCCCTTACGATCAAAGTGTGGAAAGAAACATGGAGGTAATTTTCTTAAAGGGACTATTAGATGTTTTAAGTGTAGAAAAGAAGGTAATTGGGATGTTTAATGCCAAAGTGATGGAAAAAATATGTCCAATGATTTGAAAAAAGAAAAGGCTACACAAAATTCACCTCCTACACTTCAATGCTACAAGTTCAAGGAAAATAGGAATTATACCAATCAATTCCCTAATCCAAGGGTTATTGATAATGATCAACATCAACCAACCCTTAAGTCCAAATATAATGTAAAATCACATTAAATCACATTCAGTGATGTGGAGTATGAGAATGATGTGGTGAAAGGTACACTTACCATCCACTCTAAAGTAGAAAATGTTTTATCTGATTATATATCCAACCACTATTTTATTTCTGAAGAATTCTCTAAGGGTATCATCATATTACCTCAACAATTAGATGTTGAGTTATATGTGACAAATCATAATGGAACAACAGTCACATCAAAAGTTTTTAATTCTTCTCCAGTTAAAGTTTGTCGGAAATTTCTTTTTGAAAATCTTGTGATCCTTCATATAGTAGAATTTTATGTGGTTCTTGGCATGGATTGGATATCTCTATATGGAGAAAATATCAATTTCCAAATAAGGGAAGTCACATATCAAATTCTAGATCTATCTATGATCATCTATCTATAAAAAGTTGAATATAACCTTCCAGTATAAATATCTTCCATCTTATGGGTCTTGATTCCTATTAATGAAGGTTATTTATCTCAAATGGTTGGTGAGAAACTCATGATTAATAATACACCCATTGTACGAGATTTTGATTATGTATTAACAAATTAATTTCAAGGTCTTATACAAATTGTGAAGTTGAGTTTTTAATAGAACTCATACCGGGTGCTATGTTTATTTCAAATAAACCTTATAGAATGGCCCCAATTTAGTTGTATGAATTAAAGAAGAAACTCCAAATGAATTATGATAAGATATTAATATGACCTATTGTGTCACCTTAGGGAGAACCTATTCTGTTTATTAAGAAGAAAGATGTATTAATGAGACTCTGCATTGATTAATGAGAAATTAACAAAATCGCTATCAAGAAAAAATATCCTCTTCCCCGCATTGATGAATTATTTGACCAACTATGCTGAGCTCAGTACTTTTTGATGATTGGTATTTATTCATGATATTGTCAATTAAGGGTAAAAAATGAGGATATAACAAAGATGGCATTCCCTATAAGGTATAGACACTGTGGATTTATAGTGATTAATTTTGGTCTTACTAATGTCCCCGATATCTTCATGGATCTAATGAATAGATTCTTTAGAGACTATATTGATTAATTTGTGGTAGTCTTTATAGACGATACTCTTGTTTATTAAAATAGAAAATATGAACATGAAGATCACTTGAGAATTATACAGAAGACCATGAGAAAGGAAAATCATTATGAAAAATTTACCAAGTGTGAATTTTTGAATCATAAAGTTTTATTTTTGGGTTATATAATCTCAATATAGGGGATATCAGTGGATCCATAAAAAATAAAGGTTATTGAAAGATGGTCGAGACCAAAAACGATAACTGAAATCTAATGTTTTCTTGGTTTGGATGGATATTATCGATGTTTTGTGAAATTTGTTTCATGATTATCTAGTACACTCACTATATTGACTCAAAAAAGAGTTAAGTTTGTTTTTATGGAGGAATGTGAAGAGAATTTAAACAATAAAAAGAAGATTATATAGTGCACCAGTAGTGGAGAAAGGTTTGTGATGTACAATGATGCTTCCAACAAGTGGCTAGGATGTGTTCTCATGAAAAATGATTTGATGATAGATTATGCCTCATGATAGTTGAAAATACATGAGAAAAATTCTCCAACTCATGATTCAGAGTTAGCTGCGGTAATCATTGCATTAAATATATAGAGGCACAACATTTATAGTGAAAGGTGTGATATTTATACTGATCATACATGTTTAAGGTATATTTTGACATGAAAAGAGATTAATATATGCCAAAGATGATGGATGGAGTTGATTAAATATTAAGAATGATCAATAAATTACCACTCTAGAAAAGAAAAAAAGGTTGTAGATACATTAAGTCAACAGGACCGTGCTAGCCTATCCATGATAAGGATCAAAAAAGATCCAATATTTATGGATTTTCAAAGGATGGATAATTAAATTTTAAAGGAAGGGGGGAAATATTATCTTTCTAAAATGAATTTTTAACTATCAATACAAGTGAAATTTAAAGAGGTGAAAAAGAAAGATGTAGAGCTAATAAATAATGTGAGAAATGTGCCTGAACTCAACCTTTATTGTGATGAAATAATAATGTTAAGGAACTGTGTTTCTATTCCTCCCAAACCGGAATTAAAGAAAGTGCTATTGTATAAGGCTCATAGTTCTTCATTATATATTAACTCTAGAAGCACAAATATGTACAGGGACTTAAAAGAGTACTTATTGTGGGATTTCATGAAAATAAATGTCACCAAATATGTTTCTCGATGCTTGGTTTGTTAACAGGTTAATACTGAGAGAAAAAAGTCTAAGGGCTTGTTACTACCATTACCCATACTAGAATGAAAATGGGAAAACATCATTATGGGATTTTTCATTGGAATTCCCAAAACATCGAATTCAATAATTCTATCTTGGTTATAGTTTATTGTCATATGAAGTTAGCAAACTTCATTTCTATTAGAGAGGATTCTCTCTTCATCAGCTTTCTAGGATATATGTAAAGGTAGTGGTGAGATTTCATAGAGTACCACTTTACATTATATTTGATCAGGATTCAAGGATTACCTTGAAGTTTTGGTGAAGTATTTAGCATGTTATGGATAAAGATTTATGTTTTAGCAATGTTTATCATCCTCATAAAGATAGTTAGTCTGAGATGACAATTCAAACTCCGGAAGACATGTTGAGAGATTGCTTTATAGAATAATTAGGTTTCAATTAAAAATATATGGTTTAAATTGATTAAATAACTTGTCCAAACTATATTATTTGATGATATTACAACCCTATCTGATCTCATTTTTGAAATTGGTACATTTTGGTGGTTTTGGGTAGGTTTTTATTTTATTATAAATTATTATTTATGGAGTTTCCAAAAAGTTCCCCTCACCTCAATTATAAAAGGGAACCTCCTCCCTCACATATTCAATTCATTTTCAATCTTCAAGATGCGAAATCCCCTACCCTTTTTCCTTCTAAACATACCTATTTTCTTTCTATAGGTTTTTTTCATCTTAAAACACCAACTCTAGTGATGTAAGAAGAGATTTAGAGGAAGTAGGTTGAGGAGGATGTAATCTCTTTTATCGATTCTTTCAAACTTATTTATTCTTCTAAATACTCTTAATTAGTTGTTTTATTATTATGTAATAACATAATTATCACTAATATACTGATATGTTACCATAAATATGAAACAAACATATTTCACCTTTAATCCATTCTAGGAAAAACGAAATCACCGCGCGTGTGTACGTACGACTTACCATCTCCACACAGTGGTGTAATCTATTTTTCAGAACCACCCAATGTGGATGGGTATAATGATGTAAATAATAACTATATATAATTTTTAAAACATCTTAATAATCTAGAAATATTATACACCATCCACTTCAATACAATTCAACAATTTTGGTAATGATATCATCCTTCATGCGTACGTACGACCTACCGTCTCCACGATGAGATGAAATTAATTCTACATAATCTTCATTAAACCATGATTATATCCATGAATTTAATGAATAAATATGATATATATATTATAATAATATAATTCTATAGATTATTTGACTATATCATATGAAGTGGAACATGAACTTATCCGAAAAATCCTACATAAGAATATAAAGCAGTTAATATATAAAAAACAAATGATAATTAACTGTTACTAACCAACGGATGATAATATATTCATAAATGATATCATAAAAATTATTATGTTTATTGAATAAGTCAAAAATTTATTTAAATTATCATACAAGAGGTTCAGATATATACGAAGGATATCAAACCTAAGGTAAGGGATAATTTTACAATCTCATTTTTATCTGAGATTGTTTGTACGTAAGTATTTATTATGGTATATGTATCATCCACATCCATGTTTCATAATTATGTAATATTATTTATATTATTATACAAATTTTTAATTATAATTTTACCCTTTGGATAATATTTATTAATTGTTATGAAAGGAATATTTTGTCATCATTCGATTTGAGGTACATTTTGACATTTTTGGAAAATGTATGAGGAGAATGTTTTTCTAAACGTATATGGAATGAATGGAATCTTACAGTTCCATGAAACATTATTTCTATGAAGGTTATTATACTTGATTTCAATATTATTTTCAACAAATTTTTTTTCTTTAAAGATTATGTGTCATTTTGTGAAAAGAAAACGTTTTTGAAAAAGAAAGGACATTCTCTTTAGGTTTTAAGTTAAAGTGTTTTATCAAATTTATTTTCCATATAAGATGACATAGGGTTATGTTTCCATCCCTATTAAAACATTGATTTGATTTTGTTTATGATGAAATTATTTTTATGAAATGCATTTATTTTAAATGGATTATGATGGAATGATGTATAAGAATCCCATATTATTTCCTGGGTTATACTATGATAAATAATTTATTTTTTTGTGGAACACATAATAATGGTTTCATTATGATAAGGGTGGGACCTATATATCCCTAAAATTAATTGGGTAAAGATTTATATTTCATGAGATATACATGACTGTAACATCAAGTAAATTTGGTTTAGTAATTCATGGCTAGAAGAAGGAGTGAACTTAGTTTATGAATGGCCTTTGTACTCTATGATGGTCTTGGCGATGAGTGTTTACTGATATGAAATGATTTTATGTGATTATGTGTGTATTACATGAAATTTAATATCTTATGTTAAGTCTATTGAGATTATATTTCACTTTTCTGATTTATTCCATGACATGATATGCTAATGTTTTATATACATGATAGTATTTTCAATTGTTATTTTCTTATAATATGAATGAAATTTACCCTGTTTACCCTTACTAAGCATTTGAGCTCACCGATTCATATGTTTCTTTTCTATAGGTCATGAAGAAGGGTATTAAGAAATATATTTCAAAAAGGATTCTGGTTTTGAAGAAATAAGTAGGGGACAATGTAGGTTTTTTATGAATCAATTGTTTATCTTTCCCAGTTTCTAAAGACATGAAAACTAAACAGTCCGGGTGTGGTCTTTATTATGTTAATTTATAAATATTCTTAAATGTTTAAGAAATATCTACATGTAAATTATTGGATGTTATATCAGAGGCTTCTTGGGATAATTAAAAGAACATATATTGACAAGGTACAAGAAATGAACAATATGAAAAAATCCAAGTGAGGGTTTTTTCCGATGTTACATGGTATCAATATCTATAATAAAGTTTTTCCAAAAAAAGTTGAGGAGATATAAAGAGTGAGGAGAGTGTTAAGGTAACATTGTGCGGAACCCTAGCTGCGGCGATGGCTGCCCCTCCCTCCCCGCACCTCCTGCCGGCCTTCTCCCCTTTCACCTCCCCAGCCTCCCTTCCTGATTTCCCTCATATCCGTGTCTCCCCTAAAGTCCCTGCTCTTTTCCAGGATGCTCCTTCACTCCCGCGTTCTCTCCAGAAATTTTCGGAGGCTTCATCGCTCCTCGAGCTATCCCTCATCGCCCATTTTAGACGTTGAAGACCATCCCATGAGAGCTTCGATAGGTTTGTTAACAACTCCTAGCCCCTGAAGTCCCGCGTCGTGGTTGGGTGTTGGATTCGTGTAACTATCTTCTCCGCCTCGATAATGCCGATGATTTGGCCTCTGCATGGTCCAAAGGTTTGAATGCTTATGATGGTTCCCGATGCTTTCTGTTCCGATGGGGATACGAGTTCCACTGGAATCATGACCCACCGACTGCTGCGATCTGGGTTTGTTTCCCGAATCTCCACCTTCCTTTCCAAAATCCAGCTTTTCTGGTGATATTGGGTAACCTCATCAGGAGGTTCCTTACTTTCAACGATCGTTCTAGGTCTTTTGGCCACCCAATTACCCCTCAGATCTGTGTGGAAGTTGATGTCTCAAAGGCTCCCATGGACTCATTCTTGATTGAGGTAGGTTTTGAGTTCAAATACAATCAAACTGTGTTTTTTGAAATATGGACAGACTTTTGTTGTTCTTGTTCTCGTCTGGGACACCATCATCATGTCTGCCATTTGAAAAAATTTTCTCCTGAGGTTGGATATTCTACGGGTAGTGTCCCCTCCATAAGTGGTGTTCCTCTTCGTTTGGAGGCTCAACCGTATATCCCCGACTCAAAGGTGGACAGTACAGAGCCAAGGGAAGGGAGAGCCCATATACCGCCTGCTATTCCAGCCACCATTTCAGAGTATGCTGGAGTGCCTCATATGAATGGAGAATTAAGGATCCCCCCACTACTAAGATTAACTTGGTTCACTCTAATATTAGGGAGTCTCAGGGGTCCTCTGATCCTAGTAAGGGAAAGAGATGGAATGAAAATCCCAAGGTGGCTGATGTGCTTGATCGGCTAAAACAGAACCTAGTTTTACTGTTGCAGGAACCAGGAGCTAATGTGGAACAATAGGCCTAAACTGGTCCTAAGCAGCCATCTTCTTTCAGGTATATAGTGTAAATGAAGAAACTCACTCAAAGTAAGCATGAATGTGTTGCAATTGAGGCTGGAAAGGAGGCCGAACATTCTAGGAATGCAAAGGTTGTTCCCCCATTGTATACCGTGGTTCCCTCTCTAGACAAAGGGAGGCCTGAGGAGGGCAGGGTGGCTGAGCCTACTAGGATACATAAAGTGCCAAGGGCTGCTGATGCAGTAGCTATCATAGGGAGTCTTGAGGATGGAAGTTTGTTGGGTCCCTTGGACCCCAACATTCTCCAACCCCGATCCCCTATAAAGGATGCATCTGTAGGGGAAAACAAGCGGTTCCCCACTGAGCTGAGCAACCAGTTTGGGATGAAGGCCCCCACTGAAGGCCCAAGGGTGGAGTTAAATGACTACTTTGATTGTCTAGTGGATCATGAACAAGTAATGTTACATGAGGAGGATGATTCATGTGCTGATTTATTTAGCCAAATATCAGCGGACAACTGGGATCATTTCCAAGGGAAAGGTCCGCACAGCCCTTGAAGGAAGAAGGGGCTCAAAGGAAAGCGAGACTCCGGAAAATGCATTGTGTTTTAGGGAAAAAACCAAAGGGGCGTAGAGAATATTCTTACCTATCAAATCCAATGGAAACCAGGTTGGCCAAGAAGGGTGGAAGCAAGGAAAGAAAGGCCCTGCAAGACAGAGATAATGCCGGTCTAAGCATAGAACCAAAGGGAATAGAAGAAGAGGTGGTGGAATGCTTGAAGCTCATTTTTCACTCCAAGGAAGACATTATTGAGAAATAAATGAGGCCCAATGCATCAATTGAGGAAATTTCTAAAATTAATGAAAGAAGGCTGCAATTTGAGGCAACTGAGGAACATGAATCGTGGATTGACAAGCAAGATCGTATAATTTCTTGGGGTTTCAATCAAGGAAAAATATCTCTGGAACAATTCATTCAGACAATGGACATGATGATCTCCCATCTCGAAGAAATTATCATGGAAGATCCAAACACACAGGTTAGCACTTTTCATTGGGAATTATATAGAGTGGCTAATTCAAATTACCTTAGTCTGGTGTTTAAAAATTTTGTGAGATCCTTTAGCACATAATGGTTTTGGCTCCTCGAACAATGGTTTCCCACTTATCCTTAAATTGGATTTTTAATAAAAATTTATATTTTGGTGATAATGCACGAGTATAATTTCTTATGCCTCAACAATGGGATCAATAATGAATTCCATGATATTTATTAGGTTTGATTTTTACTTCTCATTAAAAATTGTTTGAAGATATCAATATAATCCACGAGAGTTGCATTAGGAAGCATTCAAAACTAACTTGAAGTACTTTAGGAATATAAAGGATATGCTCTAGGTGTATGGAGGATATTTAGAAGTAGTAGTGGAAGGATACATGAATGTTAGTTTCTAGATAGATCATGATGACCTAAAATCATAATCATTCTTTGTTTTTTCAGAATGGTGGTGCGATGAGATGGAGAATCTCAAAACAACCTGTGGTTTCCAATTCTATATAAGAATATGAGTATATATAGGATTCAATGAAAATAAGGAGGTAGTTTGGATAAGATTCCTTGACATAGAAATTGTTGTTGTGCCTGAAACATAAACCCTATTCTTGTTTATTGTGATAATATTTCAATAGTGGTTCTTTCTAATGAGCCCCGATCACACCAGAGGAAAACACATGTACTTTAGAATTTTCATCTTTTGAGGGATTTTAATTAGAGAGTTGATGTTTTTGTTGGGTAAGTAGCTACATATGAAAACTTTCCAAAACCCATAACTAAAGCCTTATCTCAATAGAAACATTATCCTCATGCCAGAGGTAGAATGTTGAGAATTATTACTAGTTGGCTCTAGTTTATGTGATGGGATTGAAAGTGGGTACCCTAGAACCAACTTTTAAATGTAATTTGATTACCACTACATGTATACCATTTGAAATATACATGTTTCTATTTTACCACAATAGGGTTGATAATTTTATATCCACTATATTTATGGTAATTTCCTTAGATTATGTGTCATATTAATGGGTTATTGCTGTTATAAGGCTATAATGTGAACCTATAGATACCATAACAGTAATGTTAATGTAATTTCCTATGGTCCAGAAACATTAAAATAACAAGACATAGATGATTTGTGACCATCTGGTTTTTGGGGTTTATAAATAATGAGACTTATTCTCATGAATTTATTACTTAGTGATCTATAGTAGTTGAGATCATTAGGAAAACACCATTAATAAGAACAAAACATTTTTTGGGGTCATTGGTTGTTCCTATATACAGAGACGTTTATTGGTCTCCGGACTTGAGATCATTATAAATTTGTTCCATTTGATCATTTACTTTGATGCAAGAAGAAAACCATGAAAATAAAGTCTTGGAAAGGTCGCTTGTGTTTGGTGCATAGTTCAATGATAAAGATATAATTTTTTACTTCCATGTTAAGGAAGTAATGTCTCAGGACTAATTGGTGAGGATGGTAGTACCATCATAAATCCATGTACATGGTAGTGGAAGGTAATGACTTCTATTCAGATCAAAAAATAATAATGGAAGAAAAGATGATGACACAGTTATGCATGAAAAAGAGATTATATTACACAGTGTATGTTTTAGGTTATTTTTCAATGTTATGACTATTCTTTATCTCTTTAGGGGCATTGATGGGTTTTATAGACCGAAATATTTTTCAATAAATACTTTTCACTGCTATTGAGATAAGGCCTAAGGGGGTCACAAACAATATCATATTTAAGAATCTTCCCTATTCTGGTGAATAGGTACACAGAACAAGTTGGACCCCACCTCAGGGTCTAACATTGAATAAGTTTTATAAATCATTGATAAATAAATAAATTATTTATTATTAGATTATGGAACAATTTGGATGAATTTATTTATTAATGTTATTTAAAATTATTTAAGTAAATTCAAGAGATAATGTTATATGAATGAATTTTATTTTAATATTCAAGATTCATTTAATATTAGTGGTAATTAAAAGTCAACATAATGATTGTAGAATATCACATAATAGCTTTACTATATATTAATCGTATAAAATAAAATATAAATAATATTCCATAATTTTTTTATTTATTCATAATTTATTATTTATTACTCATTTAGTGGATGTTTAATATACATGGGGTGAGGGAACACTAATCAGGTATTTTTAACATTGACAGAGTCATATATCTCATGTTTATTCTGATTTAAAATACAATGTTTTTGAAATTTAAATAATTAATTCATCATGTATTAAATTTTTTATGTATGTGGCATAATATGGAGTTTGATAAAAAATTTCCAAAAATAGAAAAATATATTTTATAGAAAATACTTCAGGAAGCATCGTGAAGTGATGCTGTGCAACATAAGATTTTTGAAGGTAGATTAATTCTATAATAGAGCCAAGTATAAGTCAAGGGACAATGTTATATCTCAAAAATAATGAACCAGTTTGATTCAGAGTGAAAAGAGAAGGGGAAAAAATTACACATCATGTTAGTCATTTAAATGATGTGTAACTTGAAATATTTTCAGGAAAAGAAGAAATTCTTAAATAAAGATGTGAAAAGTTCTGACCCACACTTTAAAAGTTAGATTTGTTTACATGACACAAATCCTTTGGGAAAAGAAAAAAAAGTATTTTTTGAATAAATTTAATTTATGGAACCTAAGTTCATGACACCTTGATGACTCGGGACCATAGAGACCCATTTATGATGTAATTAATGGCGCCTGAGGTTTTATTGAAGATTATATATAGAGGGTCAGTGTAGAAGGGAATATGATCAATTCTTGAGGATCTACCACTATGTTGTTGTCTATGTGTATTTATTCTTAGGTTTTTTCTTTTATTTTATAATTTAATTCCTTTTATAATGTAACACATCAATATATTTTTTACTTCAAGTGTTTCATAACACTTATTCTATCCCTATTTATCTTCTAACCCTAATTTCATTTCTTATCCTTACATCATTCCATCATGAATTTTTTCACTCTTTAGTGGAAAATGAATAACTCAAGGTTTGGCCATGGGGAATTTTTTATGGATTTAACAATTAATTCACCTCAATTAAACATTTTTTATTATATTTTTTGTGGATGGGGAGTATTTAACATGTTTAGTCATTTTAAAACATTACATAATTTATAATTCAATTCCGTTTATTCAATTAATTTTTTTTACATAGCTTCTCTCGGGAAAAACCTTCATACAGTGGAGATGCAGTTTCTTGATGGGATGAAATGGTATATATTAGGTCCAGGACAATTAAAAATTTCATTATTAGTTGATGTTCTATCCAATACGACTATTGGAGGAGGTGTGGTTTTTTCTACTGAAGGAATGCTAAAACTAGACACTCAATAAATCAATGGAATGTAATTCATTAATAAGGTTTCATGAAATAAATTATCAAATTAATTTTTAAAAAACTAATAATTAACGAAGTCATGTTTTCAAACCCTAGACAAAGTCCTTCATTTTTAACCCTCATTATGTATTTCATATTCATGTTAGATAGTTTTGTTATTTTATTACATTGTATTTATTTTACAAAACACAAAACCTAAAATTGTGTAGTTTTCTTGAATAAATATATCATAAAAATGAAGAATTATATTAGGTGAATTTGGAATTAATGTTTGATTGACTACAATGGTTCTCAAGTGAGACAAACCTTGCCAACTGCTGTGATGTATTATGAAAAATAAAAATTTATTTTCCCATGACCTTCAATAGGAACTTGTCAAACAACCCCTATATAAGTGCATTATAATCTCATTCCATTGATTATTCATAAATCTGAATTGAGTACTTATATCTCATTCCGAATCCTAGAGAGATAATTTCTCTAACCAACATATGATTTATGAATGCCTCTATAAGTTGAAGGAAAGAGATCATGGTGATTAAAATAGTGTTGAGGAGATCACCAAATATCCACATTGGTAGCCAAAATCCAATGAATAACATACACATAGATTCAAGAAGTTTGTGTTGAAAATCTAGGGGGATTTTTTATTAGATTATTATAGAAATTTTCACCAGTAACAAGAGAAATATATACGTTCTTCAAATCGAATGAATTACTCATTCAATTTTATTTTCTATTCTTTGATAAAACCACTTGAGATCTTTGGACCATACCAAGGCTCATATAATTGGAGATAACGATGTCTCATCAGTCCGATGAAGATAAATTTTAACTCCCAAGGCCACCAGATTCCACTATGTACCCTAGTACCAACATTATTATCATCATTTTTATGATATCAATGACCATTTTCACAATTTTATGGTTTGTGTCCTTGTGGCTATTAACATTATCCTGACCATGTTCCCTATCAATCTTCATCGATATTTTGGTGCTAGCTCACTCTTCTATGTCCATGTTTTTACTTCCCACCAATTTTCTTCTATTTAGAGACCTAATAAATGTTATTACTGATCAAATTCACACATCCATTTTTACCTTTTCAAGAGAAATATCCATTAAACATTTTAGGAAGGGGGTTTCCCATAAAGGTATTTCCTGATGTTAAACCCATTTTTTTTTCAAGAACAATATCATTTTGTCAGGTCACAATTTATTTAAGGGGGTAGAGTATAACTACCCAAAATTTTACAGAATATATATTTTTTCAAATTAATTTAATATTTTAAATATGTTTCAATACATGTAACAATGATTTTTTCTTTTGTTACATGAAACACTAAGTATTTCATGTGTTACACCCAACACTGATTTTAAACGAAACTAGACATACTAATAACTTTTTTTTTATTAAATATTATATTTTTAAACTAGTTTTTGGAATGGAAAGGGTGAATATGATTTATGAAATTATGGATGTATATGTTATACACATTTATATAATATTATTCCTTTAGTGACCAATTAATAATGAATGATAATAAAAATACTTTCAAAATAAAGGAAATATTTTTCTAAAAAAACTATTTGTATATAAACAAATGTGTTTTACCTCAATAAATTAAACAAATAAATTCTGGTGAATGTTTTTAATTAAAATAATATATTAAAAATAATTAAAATGTTTAACAATCATCAATTTTTCTCTAGATAAGAGATAATAAGATATCTAATGTTATGCTTAAAACAGTATTTTTCTAAAAAGCAGTGTTGTTTCCTTTTACACAATTGTTTTAAAATTACGTTTTCCACGTATAGAATATTTATCTTAAAAAAATAATCTTTTTTTTTCAAATAATCAATTAAAATTTATCTTTGGTTGAATTATTTATAATTTTCTATGAATCTAAATTTCTCAATGAATAGTGAAAATTCCGGTTTTTACTAAGAACTGTAATTTATTATAAATCTTCTAAAAACATTAAAAAAAATTGGGGCTGGTTTTAAAATAAAAAATAGTTATAAAATATATATTAATACAATTTAATTACTTTTAATAAATTTTCTTATTGAATTTTGATATAAAAACATTTAAACCTTTTTAACATTTTCACATTGAGAAACTACATTCTCGTCGCATCTGTGAGACTATGTTTAAATTAAAACTTACCCCTTATTTCAATATAATATCAAAAAATTGATTCAATATTTTTAATTATAATAATTTATATTATCTAAAAAGATATACTTAATTTTTTACCATAACTAATAGTAGAAACAATTAAAATTACTTACCCCAGTTAAAGTAAAAATTAATTTACTCAGGGTTAAATAGAATAAAAAATTGTTAAAAGTAACCAAAAACCTTTACAACAGACATTTTATGATAGTATTCACACCATATAACTTATTTTATATATAATGGATCATTTGGGATCATTTTTTAAGGTGAACAACTTGGGTACACACTTTTATTTTCAAAACATACAAGTGTACCACTCACCTCACTTATAAAAGGCCACACCCACTCATCTTCAATTCAAAATTTAAAAACCAATTAGTACAACCAATTAATACCAAAATAAATTCATTAATTCACTCATCACATCATATATTTCTTATTTTGGTAATAAATTTATAAAATGAATGATTTTGGTTTTAATAAAAATTATTTTTCTAGAGAATAGTTAATATCCTAAACTGAGTGTTTTATTTTATCTAATCCTCCATCTTTATAAAATATTATCAATCCAGGAATATATGATAAT
Organism: Viscum album; assembly: GCA_963277665.1. Taxonomy (NCBI): domain Eukaryota; kingdom Viridiplantae; phylum Streptophyta; class Magnoliopsida; order Santalales; family Viscaceae; genus Viscum; species Viscum album. Next base: position 947,241,306 of record OY728163.1, read on the forward strand.
GTAAATATATTAAATATATATAGATGTTTTTATTTTAATGTAATAACCTAAATCCTTCTCCTATTTCATTAAATTGGTTAAAAAATCATTATTCATGTGTATGATAAAGAACCACCTCATGAACTGATGTAATTTATTTTCCATCACCACCTCTCATGTCTAGATATAATAATAGATTTATTGTTTATATATTATATTTCTAAACCAATTATACTTTTTAGTAAAGATATTACATATAAATTCTTAATTTCCATTCCATGGGGGATACGATAATGTTGTTTGTGTGTACGGTTGGCTACTGCCTTGTGAAGCGATATAATTCATGTTTCATATACTATTTACATGCAAGGTAATAATGGTAGTTTTAAATAAAGATATGAAATATATATGTAATAAAAATAATTCTTCATTGGAAATATGTCATTTAATCATATTTATTTATTTTCATTAAGAATGTGTATACATTATTCATGCCCATATATAACATACATCTCCATGAACTAGGTATTTTCTTTTATATCTCTTAATTTTTTGGATTTTGATAAATACATATACACTAAATATATATGATATTTATATCATTTTTAACATTTTGGATATGATATAACCATGATCGATGTAATAGTAATAAAAAATAACAAATCAAAACATACATAAAAAGTCATTTATTACCCGAAACATGATTTTAACAAGGAATTTTTGATAAAATAGTAAAAAAGGATCATAAGTAAATCATATAAGGTATGATAAATATTATTTAATTCTTTAAAAAATGTTTAATAAACTTAAATTTATTATATAGGAGGTTCAAACATATACTATGGAAGGTGATACTTAATGTAAGGTCTTTCTAGTCTCTCCTTCATTTTTGGGACACATATTCCAATTCACCACTCATTTATTTTATGTGGTGTATATAATGGGCCATTTAAATGTTATATAATTAATAATATTATTTTATATTATATTTAATTGTTCATTTTTTATTACTCTTTATTTTTGAAAACTATTTAATAGATTTGTAAAGCGGTATGGGATTTTTCATCTCACTTTAATATCCATTAGATACATGACATATTCACTAATTGTTTTTTATATGTGGTGTATATAATATCAGTAAATTTATTTTATGTTTATTATTATGAAAATTATAGAGATTTAAATATCCATTTGAAGATATATCTTTCACGTTGTTTACGGTTTAAAAGGCACACAAGTAGTAAGGGATTTCTGTCTCAATTTTCCTTCTTTGAGGAATATGTCATGTTATGAACCTATATTTTTTAATGTCATGTTTATACAGTCCATTGAATATGTAATATCCTAAATTTATTTATTCTCATGATATTTTCTGTTTCATTTAAGGTTATTACTTCACGGAGATTACAATTCAATGTTCCCAAATTAGAAAATATTTTATGAATCAATCTCATCATTTTTGAGGATTGTTTATAATTATGTTTCCAATGATAAATTATTTTTATAAATATATCAAGATACTATTTAATTTTATTATCCAATGTTTATTTCAATAGAATACATGTTTTCCCCTCATTTTCCCCTTTATGTACTCAAGAGTTCAAAATAATGTTTTTATGAAAAATTTTATCTACTTATCTCTTCGGTCAGAAACATTTTTTCTTCCAAAATAATGTATTAAAAAAATATTTTCAATTTTTCTAATTGAAAAATTGATATATTAAAGTAATTTTTCCTATTTTTTACTTTTTAAGAAATGTTTTTAATGTAATCTTCATATTTCTTTCCAAAAAAGGCTCATTTTTCTGTTACTAAAAATGTGGAAGGAATATTAATTAGAACATGTACGACTTGAATTTAATTCTATTACATCAAGAAAAATAATTTCATTGAATATTCCTTTATAATATTCCATTTTTATTTTTGAAGAAAATTATTTTGAAAATGTTTAATGCTTGACTTTTATTCAATGTCAAAATAATATTTTCCTAAAAAACGTTTTAAAGGGTTTTTAAAGATTCCTTTATAAATTTTCTATGTTATTATCAAAGTAAATGATTTCCAAAATATTTTATGCATTTTAGGATTTAATAATTAGTTTTAAAATTAAAGATATTTTCCTCATGAAATATTCCAAGCATTTTTTAAATCGTTTTCTATCTAATATGACATCAATTGGTGTTAATTTTTCTTTTCTAAGGACTTGATCCCAGGATACCAATCCTATGATTTCTATAAACTATTTTTTATGTTGAAAATATGTTTATGAACCCTATTCCTCTTCCACTCGTTGCAACATGAAAAAATTATTTATAAAACCACTTATTTTTATATGGGTTATTCTTTGATGAAATAATGAATTGATTATGAAACATTTTTATTTTCTACAAGTTATTTTATGATTAAATGTTTATAAAATCTATATAATTTAATGTTCCCTAATATGATGAATGTTTTATGATCATGTGGAACACATTTTTATGATTTTCATTATGTGACAGGTGGGACCTATATCTCCCTCCAATGCATTTGGTAAAGCTTTATATATTTAGAGACAAATGTGCCTAGTATAGTGGGAGAACCTGATTTAGTAAGGGTCTTTTTCTGTTATGATGGTTTTGGGAGTGAACCTTGACTATAATGATAGTTTGGGGAGTGAACCCATTCTACTACGATAACATTTTCATTGAACCACGAGTTCTACATAAATCATTTTATATGCTTATGTTTATGCTACATTTCAATGTCTTGTTACAATGTTATTCTCTCAGGGATCATGTTCTTTTATTTCCATTTGGTTTTTATTTTAAATGATATCAATTTGTATTCCATGAATCATGATTTTAATCATTTATATTTTGGTTATATCTTTCTAATGGTATGGTCATGTTCTCATACCCTTATGATCACATTATTTTCACCTATTTTCCCTTTTTTACCCTTACTAATCAACAGAGATAACCCTTTCATATGATTCTTTTACCTATGATATGAAGAAAGGTTTTACATAGGGTACGAATATGAAGGGTAATAAATGGGAATACATTTTCCTGAAAAATTGAATATCGTTCATTAAATAGGAAGATTGTGTACATAGTCTCCAAAGGCACTAAACAATTATGATACTCAGGTGTGTGTTTGTGCAATGTAATGAATATGAATATAAAATGATGTCATTTATATTTATGAGAAGCCTATGTATGTATACTCAAATACAAAGATAATCAATGGTGGGTATGTGAAAACATCCAGAGTGGAGGTGAGGTTGAATAAGACCAAGGGATGGGTGAGGTTGGAGAGGTAGGGGGTACTGTAAAGAGATGGAGTGTCAGAGTGAGAGGGGTTTATCAATTCATCTTTATCATATTGATATGTGGAGATTAATGACTAGGGGATAAAATGGGGAATGGAGGTGGGTTTTCATCAAATCATTAAACCCTATATAAAAACAATTACACTAAAAAAACATAATAACAAAACTAAATACCATATAAAAAAAATGAGGATATCTTCGACCATCTTACGAAATTAAAATCCATCATGTTTCTTCTACAAAATCTGTTATATTTTTTATCCTCTAGCAAACAAAAATTTATTAAATATATATTATTCATCCACTCCCACTTAAAAACCTATTTTCCATTATATTTTTTATCACCCATATGTCTAATTTAGTTGATGTTAAAGGTTATAATCATCTCAAATAAATATATTTCAAGAAAAATGGTTGATGTAATTATCACTTCTCCAAAAAAGAGAATAAATAATTTCACTAATCACATATATTTGTCTACGATTGAAACATTGGATAAGGTTTGGTGGTAATGAATTAAAAAATAAAATTCCATGAAAAATAATGTTTTAATTTTTATGAAATATATGATTATTTACGAATTCCCATTGGAAATTTCCTTTCTATATTTTCTTGTATAAATGATATCCCGGTATAATACCATTTGATTTTTTATGTTTTGATTCAAAAAAAATTACAATAGGGAATTTAAATCATTATTATCTATTTTTTTATAAATTTTATGATAATTATATTTTATATTTTCGTTTTTATGATAATATAATTCCACATAATATAATAAAAGGCTAAATTATGCACATTTTTGTTAAATTTCCTAATAATTGAGAAACCACTCAAAAATTCCCCCCAACAGTTTGATGCCTCCTAAATTTACGTTTATGAAGGAATGTTCCTGAGTATTATAAATTATATAACCATATAAAGTATTATAGATGAAAGTAGGTATGCATATATTTCCTTAAAACATTTATTTAACCTATAAGGGTGTTCATGGAAATTATATGATTAATAAGGGTTTATGTTAAGGCACATTCTATGTTGAAAAAGGGATTTCTAAAAATCTCATAAATAATATTTATACACCACATAATTCTAAAAAATAATAAATTTAAACACTCATAAATTTCTAGTTGATGATTCATGACTTGAGTTCACTCAAGAAGATGTGTTATAAAGATTAAGATGTCAAAATTATTTTATAGTACCTCATATGACGGTGAACCTAATTTGATATAGTTACTAATGATCATTGATTTAAAAAATTAATCAAACTCATAAGAACATTAGAATTTTTATTATTAATAAAGAATACCACATATCATTAATTATTTAAAAATATCTTTCAAAAATCAAGGCGTTCTTAACAATTTACTCAAGTGATAAAACTTATTTAAGATAATTCATTTAGTATTAATAAATAAAACATACAAAAACAAATTTTAAAAACATATGAAAGTTATAACAATGTTAAAACTAAAAATAAAAATCATATCCCCCACACTATTCCCTTTTATTAACCCACATATATTCATAAAAATAATTTTTGGTCGTGGTAAAAAAAAATTACGTTTATAATTGGCCACATGTAGCCTACCCTTCATGTATTACTTATTAATTCCTTTTATTGATTTAAAGTGTATTATTTATTATTCAAATTATAATTTATAACGAAAAACATTACGAAAACTAAAAATACAATGGAAAAATGGATACTCATTCATGTAGAGGATAATAGATGAATTTATCTTCCACAACATATTCAATGTTGTTCCCTGGACACTATTCTTCACCAAAAAAAAGAAAAAAATGAAAAAATTTATAATAAAAAAGATAAACTAAAGATAAATGACAAGAAATTTTGGGTAGAAACCCCCCAAACTTGTGTTTTATTTAGTATTTCTACAAATAGACCAATTTAGTGTTGTATCTACATTCTGATATAATTTGGAATTTTAATGTACAACTAACTACATGTTATTCCCTACAATTTTATTATGATGCACATCATATTTTACTTCATGTCCAGGTTATCATGGTTATTCTTTTACAATCCGGATTCTGTGATGAATGGACTTATGGATGAGGGTAGATTTTGGTACGGATCTTTATCTTTAAACATATATTTAATAAATGTAATGTCCCATGATTGTATTTTTCTACAAAGGTTACTTCACTTCGCTGGGCTAAACAAAAATTTATTTAGTATATGGTATTTCTTTATCAACTTCCTAATTAAACTCAAATGGTAGTACTATATAAAATTCATGTAGCACTTCACTCTCCATGTCTTTAGATACTACTTTACTGGAATTTTCTTTTTTTTAAAACTCAAGAACATGCTGTAACTGTGCTAATTCATTACTAAAAAGATAGATGAGTAGTTAAGAAATTCAGGTTCATAATATTTTAAATCAAATTAATATATAATTTTGTTTTTTCTCCTCTACTATCATAGTTTATATCTCATGTTACCTATAAAAAATATCAAAAAATATAGTAATATTTGGAAATGGATCATCAATATTTTCTTTAATGTATATTTAATTCTATTTAATCTAATATTAATCATCTAAATATATTATAATTGGAACCATTTTTTCAATAATAAAATATATGGAGTTAAATTGAAATTTAATTATTTAATAATAAAAAGTGTTTAGATAAATAGTTACGTGAACTCCCACCAAATTCCCAGGTTGAACATCCTAATATTCATGAATTCATCTGGGAGGTAGTCTGTTTTGAGGGATAGAAAAATATTATCCTCTATTATTTCCTTAAAATACAATAAATTCTAGTGTTTTTTATATTATGTTGTAAGGGTGATTTACAATGGTGTTTATTTTTTCCTTTGGATTCAAGGATTTTTATCACTCATTCCATCGTAATATTTTCGTTTATTCTTGACTTGGTCTGTTGACATCATTGTGAGGTTTGATAAAAAATATTGTATTAATTTATCCTTAGTGTTACTATGTTATTCCAAAATAGAGATGAACTAAATAAATTTTTCCTCAAACTCTTCCTTTTCATATACAATTTCATTCTCTATATTGAAATTCCCTTGTTTAATTGATCAGATCATTGAGAGAACCACTGCATCCTTTATGTATGTTATTATCTATTATTTTATATTTCTTAAATTTTATTAGATTTTTCATTAATAAAATAATTTTAATCATTAACCCAATGATTTTATTTTTATAATAATATAAATTATACTCATTCATTAAAATTTGGTGTCATAATATTTTCCCTAAATTCATTTGATTTTAACTTTATACCATATAAATATTTTGATCATCCTTTTTTTGTATGGGATGAAATGGCCTTCTATATAACTTTTTTAATGAAATGTGTTCATAAAATCCATTATAATTGAATTAATTCATTGGGAAATGATTTTAATTACCACTCACTATTGAAATACTATAAAAAAATAACATAAAATAAAAATAAGTTTAGTGAATTGAGGAATTTTAATGAAGTAAAAAAACTAAAAAAATTGTGTATTTTAGAAAATGCTTAGTTTTTTTTGAAAAATATAGGATTTAATAAAAAATAAAATCACCTCTATAGAAACTATAACTCCATGATATTTTAAAAATAATGCTATTTTCAATAGCATATACACCACACAATACTAAGCTTAAAAGAACCATAATTTATTACTTTTTAAATATGGTTCTTATAACTTAACCATTAAATTGGTAGCTATGAATTAGATTAACTAATTTATGAAATATATATAAAGATACAATTTAATAAAAATATATTTATAAAGTTTTAATAAATAATCACCAAATTTTTAGTAAGTCATTTTACTCTTTAAAAATAGGGTTTCATAAAAAATTATTTTTATTGAATTTATTAGTAGTTAATATAATGAATATCTAACACTTATGGAATTGGTACATTATTAAAATGATATAATTTTTAAAATCATCATATAAAAATTATCATTTGGTCAATTCTTTAGATTTTTATTAAAATGTTTATTTTTCAATAAATTTGAAAAAATACTTATTTTTATTGAAAACTATATTTTCTTTTACAGTTTTTTAAAATTAATATTCGATTTTTGATTAGTTATAAAAAATCATTAGTCCCTTTTGATAAAATATAATCCAATTTTATCCCATATAATGAATTATAAACATGAAATTGGGATAAAAATATTTCAATACTTAAAAAGTATTTTTTTGAAAACCTATTTTAAGTGCATTTTTGAGGTTTAATTTTGAATTAAATCCAAAAACATTTGTGATTTTAGTCATTAAAAATGACTTCAATATTTTTAATCATGAGTTCTAAATTTAAAAATAGTGAAATTAATACAACATGATTGTGTTATATAGTTTTACACATTATTTAGATAATTATAACATATTTTGGGTGTGTTGAAGGTTTATATTTTAATTACACCATTTTATTAATGGTTTTAAATTCAAATTAAACAAATAGTGTAAAAATTGACCTTAATGGAATTTCATAATAAATAATTTTTATTATATGTTTTAAATAAATAAAAATAATTTATTTTTCCAAATAAATGTGATAAGGTTGATAATATCATCCACGGTCGATTTATGGGATGGGTTTTTTATAGTACGTTTCTGAACCCATAATGTTTAAGAAAATTAATATCATGATAATTGTAAAAAAATGGTTAAAATGAATTAAAAAATAATTATGGTAAAAAAACCTGAAAATGTACAATTTTTATTGAATGGGTCTATTTTGATTCATTTATATCATAGCTTTGAATATTATCAATTTTCTTCCATTACTATATGAAAATTAAACTTTATTAATTTAATAAATAAAAAATTCCAAGGGAATCCCTCCCCTCACTTATAAAAGAGATCCTCCTATCCTAGTTTGTTCAAAATAAAAAATTATTTAGTTACTATTAAGGATTTGGGTGTAAACCATAAGAGGTTGTCTGAATAATAGTTAGAGTTCTTAACCAAGCATTGTCAATTTGTTTATTTTTATACCCATTTTTAAACTTATTTATCCATGATAAAATTAATATACAATTATTACGTATATACTATGATATTAATATATTAATGAAAAAATCTATATTCATCTCCTCTTCCATCAAATTGAAATGAAACCATCCATTATGTGCATGCAAACTACCGCATCATGAATCGATGTAATTTGGTTTCCATCACCTTCTATTATAACTATTTATAATGATGAATTTAATTTAAATATATTATATTTTTAACATATTTATCATTATATAATTATAATATATTATTTTCCATCTTACCATTCTATTCACTGAAAATGATAGTGTCATTCATGCGTGTATTTGGACTTAAAATTCCACGAAGAAATGAGATTTTTTAATCACCACAACACTTGAAGGATATATATAAGTATATGTAAAATAACTAATATAATATCTATTACATGATTATAATTTTTTAATGAAAAAATATTACTCACCTTCTTTCTTTAATGATCAATGAAAAATGGAAATGTTACACATGCGTACTATGACCTATTTCCTCCATGATTGTATCATAGTTCATTTTTCATAATAATCATTCAAGACTGATTTTTAAATTATATTTTATGTATTTAAATTATAATTTTCCTATGATTATTACTCTAGATATGTTGAAATAATGACCCCCTTGACCTTAATTTACCTAAATATGTCATTTTGGGTATATTTGTTGAATTTGATCAAAATTTATGATGTGAATTTAGTTTACAATGTAATTAAATATAAATGGAAATAAAAGGAGAAAATAAACTAATTTTTTTTTCTTATGTAACTACCTAATCATCATTATTATTTTATTTAGTATGATTAATAATGTACCTGATGAGTCAGACTCAAGGTAAGGAAGTCATTTCATAAAAATTCTAATTTAAAATTTCCCTTACAACTCTTTTATTCCATATCGATATTTTTTTATAGATGTATTTATATTGAGATAAAATTATTATAAAGGATATATTAATTTTTTTCATCCATTTATAGGTTTTCAAAATATATATTTTAATGTATTTTAAATAAAACATTTTAACTATATTTACCAAATAAAAAATAAATGTTCTATTTTGACATATAAGGAAATAATGAATTTTCCTTCTTCCATAACCATTAATAGAAATTTTATATACATTATAAGATAGTGTGTTTTATTAAATGAAAAACCCCACTCACTATGTTTTAGTTATTTTAAAAATTATTTTAAAATTGAATGTATATTTCAATATCACAAAATGTTTTATTAAATGTTCAAGGAATATTTTTATGTGTGTAATGTTGGTAATACCAATCTTTTATGAGTTATTATTATGTTATGGTTCTTGGTAACTATTATGAGTATGTGTGGATCTAGTATAAACCATGTAAGGGTGGTTTTATTTTTAATTAATGATGGGGGATTTCCTTTTAAATCGCAGATGGGTGGGTCTGTGATAGCCCTCTAATTATTTGGGTGTGGAATTTGAAGGAATTTGTTTTTTCTTTTATAAGAGTGATATATTAAATGATTCAAATTAATAGATTATATTTACTTATTATTTCCATGTAATTAAACTGACATTATATTATTGATCTTTGCATGCTAATGATCATGTTTTTAAGGGAATGTATATTCAACCTATTAATTTTGAGAAGTGTAAATTTATAAAAAAATTCTTGACTTTTTCATGATTTCAATGATACAATTATGAGTGTTATTCAACTACAAATGCTACTTATGAAATTTATATGTAAAATATATTTGTAGTAAATTTGGTTTCTTCAGAAAGAAAATGTTTATTCAGAGACGAAAGATTATTTTTTAAATGAAACTATTTATAAGTATTTATGAACTAAATGTTTTGATTATTCTTTTTTTGTTCTATAATATGCTTGTTTGTGATCATAAAATTTTTAATATTTTTTTCATGAGTTTAATGTATTTATAAAAACAATGAATTAATTAAGTTGAAAGTCATGAATATTTTTCCCAAAATGGGAATGTGTTTCTTTTTAAAAGTTTTATATTGTTGAAAAAATGGATACTAATAAGAATTGTGCACCTTTTAAAACAAGGTAATGTTATGTATGAGTTATATCCTAATTAAATAAAATTATAAACCCTAAAATTTCCTCATGTATACTAGAATATAAATTCATGTGTAAAAAATCAATATTATGTAATGTTTAATTTTGGGTCTTTATGTGTGGATACCATTTTGAAGGGTTACATGGTTTTTGTAGAAATATTTAATGTAATAGAGGGGTAGCACATTGGAAACACCATGGGATAGTTCCCTAAAGAGGATATGGTTTAGTAAATATTTTATATTATTATTAATTTAATAAGCGTTAAAATATTTAATATTTTTGTTTTTGAAATATCTCTATAGTATAGAAATCATGGAAACGTGGTGAAAGCTGGAATAAGAAAATTAAATTAAAAAAGTAAAGATAATCATTGAATGAGATATCAAGGATATAAGTAATGAAATTAATGAGAATAACTATAATTATTTATAATTACACATTAAAGTTGATTTATCCTCATTATTCAAATGTTTTTTTCTATTTAGAAAACAAATACAATTGGGTAAGTAACGCCTCATGTAACATAAGACACTTAATCCAAAAATTTAGTAAAATATCATCACTAAAAAAATATTTTATCTTGAATTATCCTCTTCTTATATCATATATGGATATGTGTTGATATCTTGATAAAAATATGAAAACCTCTTTATTTTTACTTCACTAATTTGAGCCCAGTTGCATATGTATGGAAGTAATGGATTGGTATGAAGAAATGGTAAAAAAATGAGTGGGTAGTCATGGGGTTTAACCTCACTCCATGAACCATCAGTTTATGATAGGTAGTTAACATGAAAAATTAAATAATTAAAATTATATTCGAACTTAATATCCATTTTCCATAAAACCATCCTTAAAATAGATATAATATTTAGTTTTTTATTTATATAGATAACAATATGAAATACATATGAGGGGATAAGTGTATATAGTTAATGTTTCTATAAATTTTTTTATGGTTTCTATTTATTCTCAATCTAGGTTTAGAATCATTAAAGCATGTTTAGGGGTTAGTCATGTTTTTTTATGTTTTGGAGAAGGTTTAATATGACTTTAGAATAATTAAAAAAGTTTTACATATTTTCTATAAGTTTGGATGTCCACATGTAGGTCCTGATACCACATAAGGAAGTATATATTTGAATATTCATGTTAGTGAATCAGTCATTAAGTCATCTGGGTATGGGGATTCACTCATATAATGGGATCTAGAAACCATATATGTTTGTTCGTGTAAGAGGATTTACTTAATGTAAGGAGATCCATTTGATTTACTAAAATCAATCTATGGGTGACGACCAATGTATGTGTATTCAAGTATGATTGGTTGACATAAGGAAAACTAACATTGGGTATTGACATAATTAAATTTATTATGGAGATCATTTATCCTTATAAGATTATAATGTTTCCAGATATTTATTTTTTGATGAATCTAAACCTAATTAATTTTGAGTTGATATTCAATGCGTGATACATCACATCCAATGTGTGATTCAAGATATTTGATGAAATTTTGATATTAATTCAATGAATATAAAATCGAGTCAAGAAAACTTCATAATGTTCTACCCTATCATGTTTTCTTAAGGATGTGATGGAATGCTACTTAGACTTAAGCGACGTGCCCGAGGCGACAAAGGATGGAAATAAATTCCTATGGCTTTAATAGTAATTAGGGAATTATTTTCCCTTAGAATAAAATCAACCAACCAAATGAGTCATAACCAAAAAAAAATTTATGATTCATTGTAAAAATGTAATCTAGTACAACCCATTACCAAAAAACAACCAAATGACCAACCCCTTTCTTAATAATGGAAAAGGGCCATTAAAACAAAACCATAAAAAAATAAAAAACCAGATTATCAAGAAGAAGAATAGAAATAAAACCCAAGGACTCAATGACATAACTCCATAGCTCCACACCAATATCAAAAACCAAAGAACTATAAGACCACCCAAGAATCACGATGAAATACTCAAGAAGTGAGATTCCTTACCTTTACACGTGTCTCAGAATACAACATCTGCAAAAGCACTAAAGTGACAATGTAGGGGGTGAGTAGTAATACTAAGTTGGTTTTACCCAAATTACTTCCCAACATATTCCAATAGTATAGAACCATTCACACAATTTATATAAAATAATTTATTTAAATTAATGTAAAAAATTTAATAATCAACAATGATCCAAACACATCCTTTCCTAAGACAATTCATACATATAAATAAAATTTGAAGGAATTCCACAAAACAAAACAAGAAACCTTTCCCAACACATATTGTCATAACCCAATTCATCTTGCATGGTCGCATGTATAAAAAATACATATCCATAACTAACCAGACAAGTTCGGTATTCATTGATGGTGGAACTTCACGTCTATAACTTGTACCCCTTTTTATAGTGGTACTTCATACCCACATTAAAATTCATGACAGTGGTCCTTAAATCCCACTATCCATCCATCCAACCCATTATTATACCACATAATCTAACAAAAAATACCAAATAATTTACCAAAAACAAAATAATAAGAAAATAAAAATTTCAAACTCATATAAACGAACATATTCCAGGCCATACTATCCAACCATTTCGAAACCAAACAATCCCTTAAACCCATAAATAGTTCCAACAGCATTCCAAAACAAATTCCAACAAAGCAAAATCTTTTTATTGAAAACCATGTTTCATAAACATTTTTCCATAAATCAATCCAAGACACTATTTTTAAAGATCAACATTTTAAAATCAAATTATAAATCCCCTTTCACATCAATAAACCATTTTCCAAAAAAAATCCAAAAATCATAACAATATGGGTTTCAACCAAGATTCAAACATCAATTCCACAATCATGTTCAAGAAAAACAATTTAATATGATTTTAATCATTTTAGTTGTAGAAAAATGGAGTTGAGAGAGAAGCCACCTACTTCAGGGTTTCAGTGAAATCGACCAATGAGAAACCACACCCCAAATCTAGGTGAAACTTCTATGAAAACACCTAAAATATATTTTAATAACATCACAAATCCAAACCCTCATAATTTTTGGAAAATAACCCTAGATCAACATGTGATATATTTATATATAATCAACTGAGAGATGAGGAGAACTAGATATAAGGAAAACCAAGAAGAAACCAAGAGAGGAGACTTACTGGAGGAGAATCACCTTCAAAGAACTAAGAAAACCCATATATTTGCTTCCAAAATTAGTGGGATAGCCCCTCTAACCATTTATAAGAGTAATTCCTGATTGAGGTTCAAGTGGGCGGAAGTTTGGGGGGGTTTTAGGTCAAATCCCAAGTGATCCATTTTTTAAAATCCCATTTTTAATGTTGTGGATGGTTATCTCACACAATTAGACATACGGTACACTGATCGTGTTATTGATATTATCCAAATATTGTTTCACAAGGTTTCCTCTAATGGTTTTTTATAACCATGTTCCAAACATGTGAATCCCACTCCCTTAAGTTTCATGGTTACCTAGGTTTGCTTCATGATTTAAACTATATGTGTTCAAACCATGAACCCCTAGGAAATCTTCCAAACCTTTACAAAAACCTTCCAAAATCATCCAAATATTACCCGACCACTTTACACACAAAAAAACATATAAAAAGGATACATAACTCAAAGTTGTGTTACTAAAAACCATGTGTATAACGACAAAGTTAGGCAATGATGAATATTCATAGTGAAAATGACCAAATACTCATTCGAATATTTTAATGTGATTATGGTTTTCAATTTTAATATACATATAACCCCTTGGAACTAGTTTTATAGAGATTAAAGATGTGTTTTCTATGTATGGATATTTATGCTATGTGTTTTTTTAGTGTTGTTGTAATATACACCTCTCCTTGTTTCAAGAAGTTTGTATAATTTAAGAAAATAATGTTTTTCTTAAATATAGAAAATCAGTGTAACTTGGATTTCAAAATTCATTATATCTTAATTATTCTTGAAAGATTATATCTAGGAATTTTTGACAAAGTAATTTTATTTTATGTTAATTTTGAATAAATAAGGCAATTAAATTTATGTTATTCTACTAAATAGAAGAATTTATATAATAGAGTGAATATTCTATTTATTTTTGTGCATGTTTTTCAGAATAAAATAATTAAGAAAAAGAGAGGATCATATGTTATGATTATATTGAGATAATACCCCAGAAGGTTTAGATGGAAATACTATTTCAGGTATTTTTATAATTATTGAATCCATGGGGTGCCCTAATATGAGGATATACTAATGATAATATGTGTGTGTGTTTCTGTTGAGTCATGTGAAGTAAATTGAATCATAATATTTAGGTAAATAGAGAGCTAAAGAGAGGCTAAAACGTATGTTTTAGAATAAACCTTCAATATATGTTTGATATGGATAAATGAATGAATTAAATCTGTATTTGATATTTAAGAAGCTTATATAAATTTTATTCTTTTGAAAATGAGAATATTCTCTCTGATTGTCTAAAGTTCTTGTAGAGTAAGATCTTATCAACTTCTTCTAATGAAACCAATGCTTCAAATATATTTTCACATTTTGGTTCGACATCTTTTTATTACAGTGAGAAACTACACAGTCCAGTGTTTCCTTGGATTATAATAGTGTGATTTTATGGTAATTCACATAAACTTGTAATCACTTATATTAATAATTAAGAATATATTATTGGGGTAAATATCTAATCACATCAACCAGTAGTTTTCCCAAGAAGAGAAAAACCTTTTAAAAAAATACTGGTGTACTTTGGTCTTTATTTTCTTTAATTTACAGGTGAGGATGAAAATTTATATTTGAGGTGATATGAATTTAATATACCATAAAGGTTGATTTAAGTCAGGTTAAATTTTAATCATGGATTTTCACTAATTCATCCACCCCTTTTTAGTAGACCAACTCAATACTTGGCTCTTTAATAGAATACATAGAAAAAAAGAATTTAGAACCATGTAGATTATTAAGAGACACCAAAAGTGTTGTGGAAATAATAAAACATAACTAAATATAGAAGAAATATTTATAAATAGACCATAGAAACAAAATATTAAAAATAAAAGAACAAAAAATTAGTACATAGATTAAGAAGAACACACAAGAAAGAGTCACTAAAAATAAGAACTAACATAAATTAAGTTAGTGTAATATGGACATTGTAAGTGACTGTAAAGAGAAAAAAATAATCATCTAATAATGTAAGGTTTTATTTGAAGAGAAATAAATACAAGGTAAGAGAAAAATATTCATTAATGGGGGATCATTTCTTTCAAAAGAAAGTGGACCACAATTTTTAGAGAATAAAAATTAGAATTAGTTACCCGATGATAAACATGGATGATTATCCCTTGAAAATGAAAAAAAATTTCCTTAAAATTAAAAAGTTTGTCTCTACTTTGATTATTATATTATTTCCTTATTGATTGTAAGGCTGAGCTATAAATAATTGGTCAGGATATGATATGACAGAATGAATTATAGTATCAATGGTGATGGGATGGAATAATAATTAATTTGGGGATGTGAGTTTATAGGGGGAATCAAGATTATTTCAGTGGTATTAGTTATTATGGTGAAAAAATTGTTATTTATTATTATATGTTGTCTATAGAATAATTTTTTTGATGAATTTAATTTTTTTATGGGAACTACTACAAAATAGTCCATTAATAGCATTGAGAATGGCCTTTATTAGCGCTTGAAAAGAAATGAAAATGTGAGTGATGTTAAAAGAATAGGACATTTATTAGCGCTTTAATTTAGTACCAATAAATGAATCCTTTATCAGCATTGAAAAGTGTGTTTTTTCAGTGTGTTTAAAAGTGCTACTAATGGTCTATTTAATTAGTTCTTTTAAGAGCACTGATACAGGGCCATACTGCAATATGCTATTACTGAACACCACAACACCGGAAATGCATGAGAAACACATTATATATCAACAAAAATTAGTACCAATATAGAATTTAAATGGAATGAAATTTACAACACAAATACATGAAAAACTCTATATTATAGTCATTTCATACTTTAGTTTAAACAATTATAGAAATAACAAATTGTTACATACATTAAAAAAATAATTTTCAATGTTACCATGATTAACATTGAAATTATTTGTCGAACTGCCAACATTGCATGAGTAGCTTCAAAAAAACCACCTAAACTCGAAACAAAACCCTCCTATATAAGAATAAAATTATTATGAGTAATACAAAAAAGAAATAAGTTAATCATAGATATGAAATAATAAATTAATAATATGGAAAATTATTTTACAATGAAAATATCAAGATTACCTCTATGATTTAGTAGTGGAGGGAACATGAAAGAAAGTGATAAATTTTAACACTATAGGGGTGAATTTTTTTGTGATAGAAGAATTATATGGATGTTTTTTAGTAGAAAGGGATGAAATATGGACAAAACACCCAGACTCAAACAACAAGAATCCATTTATATAAGAAGTTAATTATTATGTGAGTAATAATAAAAAGAAACAAGTTAAACATACAAATAAAGCAATACATTAATTATATGGAACATGATTTTACTATGAAAACATTATTATTACCTCTGTGATTGATTAAAGACAATGTCATTGTTCTTACTGCAAAGGTAGTGGAGGGAACTTGAAAGAAAGTGATAAATGAACCGCTTCAGGGTTGAAAACGTTTTATGGGAGAAGTAGCATGAATTATGGACAAAGAATCCCAACTCAAACAAAATATTCCACATGTATAAGAAAAAATATAATGTGAGTAATACTAAAAGAAATTAAATATTAATATGAAATAATAAATTAATTCTATGGACAATGGTTTTACTGTATATACATCATGATTACCTCTGTAAATGATCAGAGGTAGAATTGTTTATCTTCCTATAAAGGCATTGGAGGTAACTTGAAAGAAATTGATAAATTCACCACTGTAGGTGTGAAAACGTTTTAAGGGAGAAGAAGCATGAAAGATGGACAAAGAACCCTAACTCGAAGAAAATAATCCACATGTATACGAAAAAAATTATTATATGAGTAATATTAAAAATAAATAAATTAAACAAACATATAAAAATATACATTAATTATACAGACAATGATTTAATTGTGAAAACATCAAGGTTACCTCTATTATTGTGTAGATGCAGCGTCATTTCAGTTCCTACAAAGGCAGTGGAGGTAACATGATAGAAAGTTATAATTACACCATTATAGGGGTGAAAAGGTTTTAATGGAGAATATGCATGAAAGTTAGATAGAACAATCAACTCAAACAAAATAATCCACTCGTATAAGAAAAAAATTATTATGTGAGTAATACATAGAGGAAATAAATTAAACATAAATATTAATCAATTCATTAATTATAGGGAAAATTATTTTACTGTAAAAACCTCATGATTACCACTCTAATTTAGTAGAGGAAACATCATTTCTCTTCTTGAA
Source organism: Viscum album (assembly GCA_963277665.1). Lineage (NCBI taxonomy): Eukaryota > Viridiplantae > Streptophyta > Magnoliopsida > Santalales > Viscaceae > Viscum > Viscum album. The sequence continues at coordinate 947,259,155 of OY728163.1, forward strand.
AAGGTGTCCACAAGAATAAAAATCTTCTAAAATGAACAAATTCTACTAATAATAATGAAAATTAAACCGACATTCCATTATAAAATATTTTTATAAAATAGAGAAATTATATTGTAACATTACCATTTCTTCTATCCAAAGGGTTTTCATTATTACAGTTGGTTCTTATAAGGGATTGGTAACATCAACATATGCAGAAGACATTGTATGAATGATTAGTCAAACATTTAATTTAGATTATGTTAATGTTATAGGTAACATATTATATTATGAGGACAAATATAATATATTAAAAAAAAATTACCTTCCCATTGAAATCTATTTATTTTTTTAAAGGATTCAATGATTTGGTTCATCGTTCTAGTATCCAAATCCCCTCTTTGTGGTCACCTATAACATACAAGACATTATCCACACTAGGACCATCATCAACTGATTGTGATGTCCCAATGAAAGGATCATCCTTGATCGAATTTTCATCTGACTCAATATTTGTTTTAGTTTATAGTTGGAAAATAGACCAATTCTTATTAGTTGGATTAGAGACATAAAATACTTATATTGCTTGTGATTACATTGTGAATGTTTTGTCTTTTTCCCCTTTATACACTGAAATTCACCATCACAAATACCATTTCATCAAATTTCACTCCATTGATATTATCAACCCATTTTCATTGAAAAATTAGAACTTTAAATATTGTATAATCTAACTTGTATATCTGTTTGATACTACCAACATATGAAATATCTGCAGAAATTGAATTTCTATCTTTGGAACCAGATATGTGCATCACTTTATCTACAAACATAAATAAACTATTTTGCATCGTAATGAATCCATCATGTTCTTTTTTTATAGAAATTATAACCATTTGTTACAAACCCAGTGTAAGATATAACATTTTCATTTGGTGATCTGGCTAGAAATTGAATTCGTTCAGTAATTGAATTTATATTTTATGACAATTGATTATAAATTTGACCTCTGAAACTTCCTATAAACTATATATTATGTGTATCTAATATCAATCATTCATCCCTTTATGGATTCCAATATCTAAAAATTTCCTTTTGGGATTCAATTTATGGATCAAAATCTTCACTATTATATAATATGTAAAGATGTGATTGCTCCCGCTATGTCAAGGTAATTGTAACAATTTCTAGTCTAGAAATCCTATCACCATAATGCATTTGTTGTGACGATACTTTTGGGGACTAATTCTTTCAATACGTGATAGGTAATAGATACGTAACTTAATAGTTTCTTCAACAATATATCGTTCTACAATAAAACCTTATAGCTTACTTCGATTCCAGACATACCCTTTCAAAATTTTCATATATCATTCATTGGGGTACATCCATATATAATGGACAATACCAAATTTTCAAACCTCTCTGAACTTGTGAACCATTAGGTAGACCATTATAATGAAGAATTATGGTGGGAAGAACATTTCTAATTCACATAATATGATTGAAATCTCCCTTTTCATGATGGGGAAGTTTTTAGGGTGCACAACTTTACTACATATAGCTTTAAAAAAAAGTTGAGTCTATTTATTGTATGTCATATATTTTTAAGAAAAATGAAAAGGAAAGATACAAGCATTAAATCTTGAATCAATACATGGCAGTCGTGTGATTTTAGTCTGTGTAACTTTAATATAGTCATCGACACGACATAATTTATATTTGATGAACACCCCTGTGGAACTTTTATACTCTTAAGGAAAAGGAAAATTTTCAATTTTTCTTATCTGGATTGAGTATAATCTACTGAAGTAAGAAAATTATTCCTTTTTTCTTTCACAAGTGCCATTTATTCCCTTATACCCATTTTAATCAACTACAACATAGCCTTGATGCAATCCTTTGTTTTTCAAGATCATTTAGTAATGTGCTAATAACACTATCAAATAAATTTTTTTCTATATGCATGACATCAAAACAATTTCTGATATAAAAACAATTACAATATGATATTTCAATAAAAATGATATCTTCTTACAACCTACTTTTGTAAGTTTTTTTGGGAATGTTTTACCAAAAACATTGTTAGTATTTTTTACTCTTTTGTATAGTTGATTTCACATTCCTAGAGATGGTGTTGTACCTCTTTTGATATTCCAATCAAATAATGTCATCCTGGATCGATATTTAAGTCATCATGGTAAGAAAATTTTATTTCCTAAAAACATAGTCTTTGAGTAATGTTTCAAGAGAACTGAGTATGCTCTGTTTTCACAAATGTGAGACCCCAACGAGCCTTTAATTATATATCATGATATATTTCCATAAGTAGGGAAGGAATTTATTATTCTATAAAACATGGACCTTAATGTGGATTATTCACATGTATGATCATCATACATTGTAACACCTGTATCCCACATCAATTTCATATCATAGATCAATAGATCCATATAGACATCAATATCATTACCAGGTATCTTTGGTGCAGATATAAGATGAGACAATATAATGTATTTTCACGTCATGTATAACCATGGTGAAAAGTTATAATTTACCAACATGACATTCCATGTATTATGATTACTACTTTTTACACAAAAAATATTAATTTTATTAGAAGATAATACAAGACAAATGTTTCTTGGTTCATCTCAAAATTCATGAAACTCGTAATCAATTTTATTCCACTAGGGATAATCTACTAGATGATGTAGGTTCCCATATTTAATTAATTTCTCTTAATTCCATGTTAATTGTATTTTATTTTCTTGATATCAATATAGTATTCTAAACCATGGAATGATAGTAATGTATTGTATAGATTTTGAAGGATTTGATTCATTTTTCTTGTATCGATCTGCGCCACTCTTAGGGCATTTGATGAGTGATTCATGGTGTTTTAGAAACAAAATGAAATCATTTGGACAAGCTTTTATTTTTATATATCATTACCTTTGAATGTATCATTCTGTTAGTAACATATATTCAGTATGATAGTTCATTTTCTTTTGGTAGCATAACTTTCAAAAGACCATGTAGTTTTGTAAAGCTGGTGTTACAACATCCATTTCAACATTTAAAATTATATAACTTCAATAAAGTTGATAATGTTTGGTATTTAGTAAAACCGGTATACAATGGTTTCTTGGAAAAACTATTTAACTCCTCAAACAACTTTGTACAATCACAAAGGTCATCTATAATTTCTATTGTCTTTTTTACCATGCGATCTCTATCATCTATTAAAAATGTAATAATATCAAATGATTCATAAATTCTGGTATCATACCAATCGATGTACACATATATTATTTACCTGTGTTTAGTCCCGAATTTGTAGATTTGATATATTCTGTAAAAAATTAAATGTTCATCCAACTCTTTCAAACTAATTTTTCTTGAATAACAACAACATGAACACAGAAAGTGGATTTTAGAAGGGTCATCTGAATTCTCTCTTGAAAACTTGATGAACTCATTAACTCCATCTTCATATTCGTTTGTCAAAGGATTAGTGTGAATCTCTTTCTAGTTCATATCCATCCTATTTGGTTCATAAAATTTTAATTTAATACTATATACCAATAAATACACATAAGATATTGCTGATCCAAACTGAAAGTTATTGAAAACTATAATAAGGGAAATATGGATCATTTCTATGAGACTACTTGAGAGCCTCGATATTCCAAATCCAATAATCAAGGCTCTTGGGAAAAAAATTTAGGGAGATAAAGGAAGATAATAAATGATATTATCACTAAACTTTATAGGTGTAAACCTGAAGATGAATATTGTAATGACCCTAACATGAATTACCCAAAAAACACCAGGCCAGGTCATCTTATGACCTCAAACAAACCTCAATGTCACTAAAGGATGATTTAAAATCTGGGTGTAAAAAATCATAAATGGGAGGTGGTCCCCCAAATAGAAGCAATTATTACCAATAGTCGAACAAAATTCAAGCATGCCCCTTGGGGTCAATGGACATGCAGACCCAAAATCACCATTACCCGATATAGGCATTCCTATTAGGAAAAAAAATATGGAAATAAATAACATAATATATATAGATACTCATACATGTCATGCTAATATAAAAACTCACTCACTTATAGTATAGTAGTAATATAAAATAGATAAAAAAATGACATTCAAACATAATGTGAACAAAAGGCACCACAATGATTCAAAAAGTAAGGTCTTGATGTGATAAAACCGCATATTCTTTACCAGGGATGACCCATTTGAATCTACTACACAATAAAACTAATAACCATAGTGAATTATAAAAGGAAATAGATCCTTTGATACATATAACCAATAGATGAACATAAATCACTCCACTAACATGGCTCATAAAAAATATCATCTGAAGCTACATGCCCACTGTGGTGTCCATGAAGGGTGTCAGTATATATATAATCATTAGGGAATCACCAATGTGACTAAATTCAATAGTTAATAAACAAGAATATACCTGAAAATTTCTACACATTTATATACATATTTGGGAAAAAAAATATTTAGTAAGAAGATATAAAACATAGCAGTAAGAAAATAATGAATAAATCAAAGGTTTAGTGTCAGATATAAATAACAGATCATTCATTGATAGAAAATAAAAACAACGGACCAAAAATCATTCCCTAAACAACAGATCACAAAAAATCATAAACAACAGATTATAAACAATGGATCATAAATAAAGTATAGATAAAGAAATAAAAAAATGAAAACAAAAATACAAAAAGAAAATCAGAAGGCCTACCTCACTAGGTTGAGGAAAATCTGATACCCTCTTCAGATTTTAGATGAGTTGTTCAGAGGAAGTCGAGTGGTGTGATTTGACCTTTGATTTGCTGAGGAGATGAGCTGGTAGCAGGTGCCTTCTACTGAGAGCTGCTATATCGCAAAGAGTTTGCAAATGGTTAGGATTTTTAAAATATATTGGGAAACTTTTATGACTTCTTATTACATAAGCATTGATAAAAGAACTATTTATTAGTGCTAAATTATAATGATGATAAATCCTCATCATTATATGCGTGAAAAAATTGCAAATAAAGATTCTTTTTTTAGTGCTTATTAATAAAACGCCACTAAATGATTTATAGTTATAATTATAAATTATAAATTGTAAATATTTACAATTACTTAATATATATAGTAAATATATTCCATTTATATATATTTATTATAAATTTATAATTATTTTTTTATAATTATAAAAAAAATTATTTATATCATTATATATATTTTTATAATTATACATATGTATATTTAATGTATATATATAAATATAGTAAATATTTTCATTATTTATGTAAATTTATTATAAATTTAATAATTATATAAATATAAATAATTATTTATTGATAATTATATAAATACTTTTAAAAAATATTTATTTACTTACAATTAAAAATATATAACTGTATAAATATAGTAAATGTACATTTATAAATATATTTATTTATAAGTATATTTATTTTTAAATATTCTCTTAAATGTATTTTTTTATCATTATTAATGAATATCATATTTAAAGTGCATGCATGTATGTAAAAAATGAGTGAAATTGAATAAATTAATAATTTAGGTACACTTTAACAATGTTGAAAAAATGGATATGTTCTGTGTGTGGGAAAATTATATATAAAAATGCAGTAATTATGTATATATGAAATCAAAATAACCCACATTTGATCTATGTTAAATTGAAAAATAAAATGACATTCAATTATATGTCCAATACTATACAATTAGTCAATATTATTAATTCATATTAATTTTTAATTATATACCATTATTCAATAAATATATGACAATTTAATGTATTTCACATAAATAATTTGTAATATATATTTCATATTTATATAAATTAATATATATCAAAATATTTAATATATACAATATAATAACCCTAGTTATTATAATTATCTAATTAAAAAAATGCTTAATATTTAATAATGTATAATCAATATATTCATTTTTATCATTAATTATTTAATTAATAAAATTTGCAATATTTTTTTCAAAACCACAATTTTTTTATATAATTATTCCATTTCATTAGTGTAAAAAATTCATTGATGAAGTAAATATTTATCATTACTAAACATAAAGTGCTAATAAAGTGTACCCTTTATCATCACTAAAAATAATGCACTGAAAAAGGATAGTCTTTATCAATGCTAAAAATAAAGCACTGATAAAGGATACCCATTATTAGTGAAAAAAATAATTCACTGATAAAGGTTTCATTTATTAACACTAAAATAAAATATCTGATAAATATATCATTTATCCGTGTTTTCTTCTAGCGCTGATAAATAAAATTGCTGTTAAAGGTCTGTTTTGAAGTTGTGGGGCTTTGGATTGAGTTATATGGTTATGTTTTTTCTGTAATGACATGAATGGTTTTTAGTAGAAAAGTAAATGGGGGATATGATATGTTTATATGGGGATATATAATAGGAATTAATCGATTATAGAGTGTATTTGTTGTTAAATTACGGATCGAATGGGATTGCAAAGACAGAGTTAGTTTCGGTTAACAAGTTCATATAATTGGTAGTTCCTTCTACTTAGAAATTATTCAAACATGAGGTTTTTTAAAATTAAAAAATCATATAAATACCTCTAATGAAGCCTTGGAAGCACCCAAACACATCAAAGTGAACTAGTCTGATCATCATCGAGCCTCCATTAGGAACAATAAGTAGGGAAAATAGTAACAATGGACCCCTTTTGAACCTGTTTGAGAAATAAAAAACAAAAATAATCTCTATCAATGTGATCATAGTTAGAATTGTGTGAGAAACTATATTTGAACTCAAATTTTCCAAAAAATCAAAACCATTGGTCCATCATGAACACTTTAACATAGCTAAATATTTATTTTCCCTAAATAAAATACTTGAATTATAAACTAAGAATCACAATATAGATCTTTCATCATGTTTGAATCTAAAAAATATTGAGCGTCTCATTCCCTAAACCCTACATCACGTTGAATTATTGAACTATCTTAATGTAAATTTGTTATGTGATGAATTGGTATAGAAGTCCATATTCAATAACTACAATCCACTGATTTGTAGTGATGATTTTCAATTTTATTAGATAAATGGTATTATGTATGAAAATATAAATGAATATCGATGTGGATAATTAAAATAAGGATATTTTAAACTATAATGGAGAAGGAAAAGGAGAACCAATCATATAAGAGTCTTTGGATCACATTAAATACATTCATAGATATAACTCCACTACCTGTTTGTTATATAAAAAACAAAACAATAGATTAAAAGACATGAAAACAATTAAGGACTAGAGTACCCATCTGAGGATATAAACAATAGAAAAACTAGGTGGTGGTTCTAAAAACCAATCCCATAGAGTTAGTGATTAATATTCCTGGATATATATATTTTATGCACCCCAGCCATAAAAGGATACATTGAAAAATAAAAATACAATCAATTAATAAATCTAGAATCTCCATACAGTGTCAGGTCTCAATATAAATTCTTGGAGATGATTATAATGGTAATATATGGATTCTAACTACATCAGATGAAATACTATCACTCTCTAAAGGATTAAAAACCACTGATGACCTATACTTAAAGAAAAAATTGGAATCTATATCTATGATTATTATATATTTATTTAGTGGAGATACTAATAGGGCATAAAATCTGTGTTTTTCCTTTTCCATCCTACCAATATCTCTATCTTAGTGAAAAAAGAGAATAAAAAATCCTAAAAAATCCCAAAAAACCCTAAAAATGTAAAAAACTCCTAAAACCATGAATCTCTATATGGAAACCTTAAATATATTAAAACACATAAAACCCCTAAAAAATAAAAAACACTGAAAACGCTGAAAAACCCTAAGAACCATAGAAAACCATAAAAAACTTAATATCATCACATTAAAGTAAGTGACAAGATCAAATGTATAATTCTTGTTGAGTGATGCATGTATGACATATATTAATCACCCTATTTAATGTAACAAACAACATAACTGCTCCTAGATATGGAGCATCACCAGATAGGCCATGGATGTAAAATTTAGATTGATTCACACGACAAGATAGATGAAACAGACACAAAAAAAATTTACATATGATAAATAGTCATATGAAACCAATTGACACTATAAGATACCCAACTGATATATAATTAAATACGGAAAATATTTTTTTTGAATCATATTACATGAAAAAAACACATTCTTGTAAGTCATACAGAATATAGATAGGAATGAAAATAAATGATGAATGGAATAATAAATTAATAAATTTAATTACACAAAATTCACTACAAACTCAAAGAGAAATTAAAAAATCTAGACCTTTTCAATAAATAAATTTAACTAGAATTTTTTTCACTACCTATGTTATTACATTTGGACTATATTTATTTAACAAAAACTATAACCATTCTTTGATAAAAGAAAGACCTTAGTAAATTTATTTGTTGGGTTATCATAAGTGTATATCTTGTTGACATACACCATCCTAGTCTAAATAATATCCTTAGAAAAATTTAACCAAATATCTATATTCTTTTACTTACCATAGAATTTTTTTAGATAAGTACAAGGAAGGATGAACATAACAAGAATGATCTATATTACCAGAAGATAAATAGTTCCCATTTATCAGAAAGATCATCCTAAAATGATCTTTAATAAATTCATTTTAAATAATGTATTCCTTCCTACTATGGGACAAAAGAACTATCAGTTTCATGTTACACTTATAGAAAATAGGTAAAACTTAAGAAAAAATCATTAACAGTTGCAAATTTTTTATAATCTAAATTAGTAACATCACTATAATAAAAAAATTAGAATATATCATTATCATAACTACAATTATTTCTAAAATAGACACATGGGATTGAAGACATATAAACATACCTCAGTATCCATTTCAATTAATTTTAATGGGGTTTCTCCTAGTTTTCGATAAACATTCAAAAAGTGTTAACAACAAAAGAAATTTTAGGTGTAGAGAAAATCATGGAATATATAAGGCTACTGACTACATTAGCATATCATATTTTATTCATAAAGTTTATACATCCCTCATAATTATGGGTTTGTGACTAGGATAATATAAATTGTTATCCTAAAGGAAATTTTTTAATTTTGATATTCTCAAAAAAAATATTATTTTAATACATTTCATACATTGAAACATTTGGAAATATATGTAACATCAGTTTATTTCTTCCATATCATTTATATTCCTAATATTTTCATATAATTTCCATCATCTTTCATTTTAAAATAAGCGGTTAATTGGATCTTTACCCAATTTATAATCCTCATGATCTTATAAATAATATGCATATCATAAATATATAACATAAAGTAAATAATTTCATGTTTAACATGTTTAAAACAAACATTGACATCAAAATAAATTCTATTGAAATTATTTTCAAGAATAAAAGAATAAAACTATATATACCACTATATTGAAGACTATTTATTCCCATTTAATGATGTTTTAAAAGACCTAATTGTTCCATTTTGAAATATTTTGATGAACATTTAAGATGATTCATGAAAATTATTTCATCTATTAATATATAATAAAATTTAGTTTTCATATCTAACTACTATATATGAAAGCTGTTGATGGTAGAAAATAAAATAAATAATCTAACTAATTAACGTTACACTATATGGGAAAAATCACTATATTTATTCATTCACATTGAATAAATAATTTAGAAACTAATCAAACTATATATTTAATTTCCACCTCTATATTTTTTTCCTCCTTAATTTTAAAAATAAACATGTAACCTATAAATATTTAATTTTTTTGTTACAACTATCCTAATTAAATTTTAAAGAAGAAATTATATTTCATATTTTATAGTTGTAAACCACTGATCATATTCATTAGATTTCATGTGTTAATTGAAGAGTTTTTATTCAACATAGCCTCTTTTTATATTAATGTTTAATGTATAAAAACTATATTTACTTGCCTAAATATGGAATTAGGTTGATTGAATTTCATAACCCCATCTCCCCTTAACTGATTTTCATTAAGGAAACTCTCTCCCCCAACCTCTCACTCAAATTCTGAACTAAATTTACAATGAATTGATTTTGGAAGACTAGTGGAGGTAGTATCAGTTTCAATCAACTTTTAGATTCCAAAGGAAACTCAACACCCCTAGTTTTTGGTGTACTGGTTTTATAAAAAATTATTGGATTTTGTAAATGTATCGAATCCTCTTGTAATAAAACAACCTATATAGTAACAAACATTTATTAATCAAGAATCTAAACCCATAACATATATCCCTTTACTCTAAGTAGATAGCCACTAAACAAGAAATTAGACACCCTAGGTTTATATTCCTTGTCATACAATGACTATGAATGTTACAATTTAAGAATACAACTTTTTTTAAAATTGGGGTAAAATATAACTACACATTTATAAATATAATTTATTTCATGATTTTTAACATAAATATTTGAGTAATACAATTGAATAAATATAGTGGTCTACTGTCTTTGAGAATTTAGATACCTAATACTTTAACATAATATAAAAAATGAACAATTATTTCAAATATCACTAATGCTATCATAGATTACCTTAAACTATTATTAATATACATGATAATATGTGGATTTCATAAGAAAGGGGTGATATATAAAACTAAGTTAGGGAATAACCAAGAATAATATGGTGAAAAGTAAAGAGTCAAGAATAATATAACGATAACATAAAAAGATGAGAATCATATACATAACATTGAATCATGAAATTAGAAGATGATATAATTATATTATTTAATTATTGGAAGGTTGAAATAATAAATAATTTTACATCACAATCATAATTCAAGTTTAACCACTAATATATCATAACATAGTGTGCTTATGATAACCACCCATTAACCATACATGGTATCTCCACAACACCCCAATATTGTAAAAAGAATAATTTTTTATATATTAGCATAAAATATACACACAACTAACTTAGCTTATGTTACATGCAATATTTAATTTCCTCAATACCTTGCATAACACGCAAGAACTAGTTTTACTGAACAATAATATACTCTTAATATTATTATTCAATATAGTTCTTATCGTCTAACCATTAGAATAGAGGGTAATAAAATTATTAAATAAATTATGAAGATATATATATATATTACACATTTTTATTATATATTAATTTATTAGAAATAAAATAAGGGTCATTTAAAAGAAAAATAAATTTTCTCTGAAAAATAATATTTCTTGCTAAAAGGTTGTTTAATAGTGTTTGGTGCACAAAATCTAAAATTAAAGTATTCCACATTAAGAAAATTATTTTTAAAAAATAAAGGTCATATTTTAAATCATAATATCAAAATTATAAAAGGGATAATTCTTTTTATTTGTTTGAGAAATTTTATTTTTTTGATGAATAGTGAAAATATGAAATTTTAATCGAAAACTGTATTTTCATCTAGAAAATTTAGAATATTAAGTTATATTATTAAATATTTTTAAGGTCTCAATTTTTCAATTATACATCTAATAATCAAATTTAGGTCATGGGAATATTTTTAATATTTAATTTTTATATAAAACATTGTAAACCTTTGATCTTTTTCACTTAAAAACTTTCTTTCTCATCACATTTACGGTATTAAATATAAATTAAATTCTTCCAATTTTTTAAGTTTAATTTGTAAAAATGAATTTAATATTTCTAATCATCATAATATATATTAAATAATTTTTTCAAATTATTTTTTTAGCATAATTATTAGTAAAAATAGTTAAAACTAATTACAATGATTAAGGGAAAACATGTTTACTTAGTGGTTAAACTTAGAATATAAGGTGTTAAATGAACTTTTAACCTACCCAAAACAGATTTTATGGGCATATATAGACCCTTATAACCTTATTATCTATTGGGATGAGTTATTGGGAATACTATTTAATTAATGTGACCTATATAATAAGATAACAAAATAATATGTAAAAAAGGATCCTTCCTTAATTTTAATAACTATAATGATTTCTGGTTGGGAAAAAATATTGGTTTGAAACTACATGTTATTTTGAATTAGGAATGATTTTTTATCATTATAATAATTTATATTTAATTTTGAGATTTTAATTACTTAGTTAAAATGTTTATGAAATTTGAAAGAACTAATTATTTTGTAAACAATTAACTAAAATAGATGATACTAATAATATTAAATGTGAAGTAAATTGAATGAATTATTATATTAAATTAATATTTTAGTTTCATATATTATTTTACAATGTTTTAAAATTAATTGATTCAAATTCCATCAATATATTGATGTTTTAATTTTAAAATTAAATAAATAATGTCAAAATTGACATTAATGTGATTTTATATTAAATGATTTAAAATTTATAAAATTCATATACTATTCCTTGTGATTTTTAAATTTTATTTAATATAAAATATAGTCCATTAATAGACCAATTTATCTTTTATAATTAACATATATACCCATAATTAGTAAAAGCTTTGCTAGAGTAGTTAGGGATAAAGAAGGGTTTTTACGTGTACATGCACTTCTGTTAAAATTAATTTTCAAAACACATTGGTTTTTTATTTTATAAATTAGATATCATATTTTGAGTAATTTGGTATAAATTATATAATAATACTCACTTAAATTTAGTATTAATGGATAAATTACATAGGTTAGAAAACTAGTTACCGTGGTAAAAACAAAAAGGCTAAAATTGACTCAATTTAAAGGATAAGGGACACAATGTTAAATATTATTTTATTTTTTGTGTGGAGTAAGTTTTAATCGACCATAAATTCCCTCAATTCTATTATTTTTTATTTTTGGATATACATGAGGTATGGGATGCCTCTAAATAGTGAATACTTTTGGGTATTTAAAAGAATGACACTCCACCTCAACTATAAAAGGGTACTCAGTCTCTCCACTTCTCCACACCTCTCAAGAAATTTTTATTATCAAAAACTATACCAAATCACTATCCAAATTCCCTACCTTTATCCTATAAGACTAAATTTTGGAAGAAATCAAACCTAGAAACTGTTTAGTATATCAAAATAAATATATCAAAATAATAGGTAATGTTTTTTAACAAGAAAATTTAATTTATTTCCTTCTCTAACACATTAAATTATTCTTATACCATGATTTTATAAAAAAATAATATTATAAATAAACTGACATGTTGTTATGTTAAGGGTACAACCTACACCCACACAAACATACATCAAATTGGTTTCAAAACCATCATTCATACGTGTTGGGTCCTATAAACATCGAATTATTAGTAAATATACTTTCCTGAATTTTCTAAGGGAAACATAAACTGGAAGATGAATTTGAAAAACATTTAAAGTATGTGAATCTAAAATTGATGAAGTGGTTCTAAATATGAAAAATCACAATTTGGACCGCCCCTCTGTATGGAACCCCACAAATGTTTTTATTTACAAGATATGGCAGTGTCCGTTGACATTTGTGAATAAAACTAGATCATTTGATGGGTTGGATAGTGATTTCCATACCTCATAAATGAAATTGTAACACAAATGATAGATCATTTTCTGATATAGACAATATTTTATGTCCTTGGTAAATAAAATCTTTTGTAGTATATGAATTCATTAATTGGGATCTCGTAAATGATGTACATGTGGCCCATCACAGGCGACTGATCATCCTGGTGTTCAGTTACCCCTATTCCACTTTAAAAAACATGAAGGGGGTATGTAAAAAGAGAGAGGGAGATTGAAAATATATGAGAACTTGAGTTATGGTGTTAGGGACATTTACTATGAGTAGGTAATTTTACCACATGACATTAAGGTAGAAAAGGGAATTCACCTAGACATTTACAGACCCAAGAACCTTTGTGCATGAAATTTTATGTTGAATAAGGTGATAACCTCTTTTTGGATGATCAACTTGTAAGGGTTGGTGTCTTGAGAACCAAATGTTTTATACATTGATTACATGAATGTACTCTTATTATATATTGTTCACTGTTCTCCATGACTATGATATAATAATGTATTGGAATATTTGTTGCATTAATATGGTCATGGAAGATCCCTCCCATAATGAGAACCTTAAATGCTATAACAATATTCTTAAATAATGTTCTACGGTTGGATGACATACTATGATAGGAAACATAATATATAGACCTTGATGTGAGAGTACTCGTAAGAAGATGAGACTCCCTCTCATAGAGTTTGCACTTGGTAATTACTAAGATGGAAGATTATGAGAGTATACCCACCAGTAGAAATTCTTCATGTCTTGGTGTCATCAGACATTACTATCTATGAGTGTGTGTAATGTTCCTTAGACTGGATGACTGTCATTACCTCATGTCATGAGTCGCGCACTTAGATTTGCTGAGGAAACCCGTCATGAAGAGATTTGGAGGGAAGTAGGGTATGTTGGGTGCAACATGAATGACATGTTGTTAATGGATAAGCTGAGGAAGGATATGTCCCTTCCATATTTATGGAAGTAGATATCCTGATCCCTTTGATTGAAATAAAATTGTTGCACAAATTCCATGGCCATGGTGTCATGAAATTTTTATTTCTAGAATTCAACGAATGACATATCAAGCATATAGGTTTATGACACTGCCATGAAACATGCTTGATGATATATCGAGACAAAGGGATTAAGTTACACAGTAAGCCTTCGTATGAGGTGACACATCAATGCGGTGTCAACTTCTTTCTCTTGGGTGCCTTGAACATTTACTGGATAGTAATCTTGGACTTTAGGTAAGCCCGCCTAATGCCAACGAGAAAGAGGCCTAGAGGGTCACACACAAAGTGTATCCAAGTATCTCATGTAGAATAATGATTATTCCCATATGTGGTTTAATAATTATTCAAGGAATCCTAAATCGTTTTAATGTTAGAGGAAGAATAAAATGAAAACAATTACACGGGGTGTATTAATGATTACACATCGTGTAGTTTTTATTTTGAAAACAAGTACACGTCATGTATTAATGATTACACTGTGTAGTTTTTAATGAAAAACAAGTACATGCTGTCTATTTTTGGTTACACGCCGTGTAGTTTTTCCAGTCGGGATTTTGAGGAAATATTATTTTATTAAATGATATTTATTATAATTAGCGTGGGCGCATGTCAAGGAATTAATGATTCGACATGGGGTTTTCAAAAGAGTTAATGAAATAAATAAAATGTTTAACATGTTTATTTATTTTCATAACTCTACAACCTCAAACCCGATTATAAATATCCTCACAACCCCATCTATTTTTCTAAGAGAATCGTTGTGCACAACAATTCTGGAGAATTCCCTCAAGACCGAAAGAACTCCTTCCTCCAAGAACTCTCTCAAGACCGAGAGAGATCCTCTTCATCAGATCAAGACGATATAAGGCGGGAAATGCAAGCAAAGGTTTCTCCACGCTACCACCTAGAGACACCTTTGGCGACATCCAAAGATACGTGGTGCATGTGGGGATCACCTCTAGACGATGTCTACCATTGGCTTCTGTGATGCAATGACGAATCACATCAGAATGTGATCAAGAATATCAACAAAGAAATAACCCCCAAAAGGTACTTCTTGTCAATTAATTAAATTAATTATAATAAACCTGTGATGATCCACTTTTGGGGTTCTAGGAAATTTCTTCTTCTTTGTCTATTTCTGTGAATCGATCCTTTGAGACTGGCATTTATCGTTATATTGGTCCCAGATTGATCATTTTTAATGACTAAAAGAAAAGTGGGAACATCCACCCACACGCTTCTGTTGTGCCTAGAACCTTCAAATGGTATCAGAATGAGGTTACAACATTGATTATAGTTATTTAATTTTTGTTGATAATTTACGCATTTATATTTGATTCAAGTCAAGATAAATCGTTTTATAAAATGAATGAATGAGATCTATTATTCCTTCTTCATTTCTCGATTCACATCTAAGAAACGAACTTTTAATTTTAATTTTGAATAAATTAAAAATGAGGATCTCATCCAGAGGAGTTGCTCTATCTTTCCGTACAACACAAGAATACACGGCGTGTAATGAAAACTACACATCATGTACTTAAGTTCAATGAACCAGTACTGGTCTGCCAAACCATTCCATGTGAATTTATTATACCTGAGTTTTAATACATCATGTTGACCAGAAATGAATGGCATGTGGAACCAGAATACACGACATGTATGTTGAATCAAAACTTCATGTCGTCTGATCTGGTCCAGGTGAAACCATGTACAAGGAGAAGCCATGTTCCATGTACACGGGATTGCCAGGACGGTAACCGCATAATAAGAAAGTACACGCTATGTTAGATTAATCTACTTGCTGTGTACTGCAAAATTTCCAAAGAACAGAAAACACTCCAAAGCCCCCGACATGTACTTTGGATAAAGGGTGAAAAATACACACTCTGTAATATAGCCTACATGCCATGTACATTCCATAAATGGAATTTTACCAGGTTTCCTCCAAAAGTACAAAGACTTGTACAAGGAATATGGATAAGAAAAATCTCAAGGAAATTTAGAAAGTAATTAAAGATAAAGAATTGATTAATTATAAGATCATAATTAATTGAATTCAAGCATGACTTATCTTAAATAATAGAACGATTAAAAGAATTCGAATTATAAATATGTGTAAATGTCGTTGCATGTTTTGGATGATCATGAGCTAGACCAAGGAACTTTTGTATGTGTGTATGGTTTCATTTAAATTTTTTTAATTTAAATTCATTGGCCTTCAAGCCTTCTTCCAATAAAATGTAGGGCATGCGTACCCATGGTTTCTTTAATGTAAACTCCATGTAATGGAGGATCTCCCAAGCCAGTGGAGACGGTTCAAAAATCCGAAGCCGAGGTGAAACCAACCCAAGAAGATGAAAATGTGGACAAATGGGAGCTGCAAAACACAGCCCATCAGGTTTAGGGTGTTTTCCCTAGGTTAGGGTTAACTTATAAAACTTCTAGATAAGCTAACCAATAGAAGCTCATGGTCATACCATCTTATTTTATTTCTGTCTAATTGCATGGTTTATTTATTATGTATGTGTTGTCGCGATCAAATAATTAATGAAATAAACAAGCATTGAAAGATGGAATAAAATATAAACTGGACTATGTGTAAACATTATCAGAACATGGTTAATAACTTAAGAAAGCATCACTTAATATTAACAAGCATGTTATAATGCAAAACTATTCATAAATATTAAAATCCCTCAATACCATATTAATTCAGACCAAGGCTTCCATTACTTGATTAAGGGAAAGACTCAATAAAACTATGTGTTTGAACAAACCTTGTTGGGACACTTACTTTTATAATGGAATCCCTTATGAAAGATTTCAGGTTGACTTAACAATATTACATCAAGAGGAGTAGCACTTGCTAGAATTGATGTAATATTGGAAGTAGGAGTTGAGGAAATCCAAGTCAGGATTTCAGGATTAGGGAGTCTACTCAACAGATCAAGGAACTGTAAGCTCATAGTTGGAAAAGACCTACCAACCTAAATACCTTAAAATAGCTTGAACAACCCATGTTGGGGTTATGTGAAGGGGAATATAGATCCTTGCCACTAGAATTTCAAAGCAACTAGACATTCCGGGTTTAATGGTGAGGGCCATTGGGACTTGATAAAATAGTGGGAGAATTAATAAATTCATTTATTATTTTTCATAAAATGTAATCAAAAGGTACTGATAAATGTGCTATTTTAATTTGTAGAATCAACATGACAAACTCATCAACCAAATTTTCTCTACGATCAACTCTGGAAAAAGACAATATCTCCACGGGCAGTAACTTTCAGTAATGGTTTAGGTGCCTTCAGCTTATCCTATTCCATGAACGAAAGTTTTATGTGCAGGAGTCCTCAGTTCTGGATTCTCCTTCCCAAGGGGTGAGTGATGAAGATTTCATGGTATATGATCAACATTTGAACGACGCACTCGACATTCAATGTTTGATGCTATCATCAATGTCTAGTGAGGTCATGAAGTCTCATGAAGACATGGATGCCTATAGCATGCTCGAGCACCTCCATGGTCTATACTAGGAGAGAGGAAGACAAGAAAGGTTTGAGGTCTCTAAGGCTCTATTTCAGAGCAAGCGTGGAAATGGTGCCACAGCCGGGCCTCATGTAGTCAAGATTATTGGCTACATTGAGATCTTGGAGGTTCTAGGGTTTATAATCCCCGAAGAACTGGGTACTGATCTCATTCTTGAATCACTCCCCCAGAGCTTCTCAAACTTTGTTTTGAAAGTCAACATAAACAACATTGAGAAGTCTCTGTCTGATCTATTTATCCTCATTGGCCAAGAGGACAATGACATGAAGCGTGAAAATCCTTCTATCCTCATGGTGAATAAATGGAATGGAAAGGAGAAGAGCATTAAGCCCAAAGCTTCTTCAAGGCCTTCCAAGAAAAAAAATGTTCAAAGGGGAGGCAAGAGAACAGGAGGCTGTTTGTTTCGCATGTGGCAAGAAGGGCCACTGGATGAAAAACTGCACCCATCCAAGGACACAAGGGGAAACTTCAGGTGCATTTGTTATCGAATGCTATCTGTCTGTTTCTACCAATTGGGTATTAAATACTGATTGTGGTTCTCACACCTGTATTCAAATACGAGAACCAAGTATATTCAGAAAGATTGAATGAGGTGAGGTGGATCAACGAGCAGCCAACAGAGCCAGACTTGCTGTTGTAGCTGTCGATGACTACCACCTCACATTGCATACTGGGATGGTCTTGGTTTTGAAGGGATGTTATTATGTACCCTCTGTAACCAAAAACATTATTTCAGTATCCATATTATATACTGATGGATTCATCTTGAAGTTTGGAAGTGGATGTTGCTACTTTTATAAAGATATCATTTGTTTTGGTAGGGAACATTTATATAACGACCTTTATGTGTTAGACTACACAAACCAAGTAATGGAAATTGATGAAAAAGTTAATTCACATGACTCATACCACACCCAACTTTGGCATCACTGTCTAGGTCATTCCAATTTGAAATGTTTGACAAAATTAAATCAATATGGGTATTTATATTCTTTCGAACTAAAACCACTTGGTGTATGTCAGGCGTGTCTACAAGGGAAAATGACCAAAGCCACATTTAGTAAGAAAGGGGAAAGGGCTAAAGAGGTTCTAGAATTAGTTCACACAGATGTGTGTGGACTATTTTTAGATGAAGGAAGAGGTGGGTTATCGTACTTCATAACATTTACTCATGATTTTAGTGGATATGAATATATTTACTTAATGAGGTATAAGTCAGATTCTTTTGATTGGTTCAAAGAATACAAGATTGAAGTTGAGAACCAGCTTGGTAAGAAGATTAAGAAACTCCACTCAGATAGAGGAGGAAAATATATTAATTAGGACTTCATTGATTTATTACAAGATTTTGGGATTCTTGGTCTACTCACTCCTCCTTACACACCTCAGTGGAATAGTGTAAGAGAAAGGAGGAACCACACCCTGTTTGACAAGGTGAGATCAATGGTGAGTCATGAAAGTCTTCCATTATCCTTTTGGGGATATTAATTACAAACAAAAGAACACATACTAAACCAAGTACCATATGAATCAATTAATGGTATTCCATACAAGTTATGGAGTGGACGCAAAGCCATGTCATCAAATTTACATGTGTGGGGGTAGCGAAGCATTTGTTAAGGCCTCTTCAGGTAACAAACTTGCACCCCAATGAACGAAGTGTATCTTTATAGGATATCCCAAGTAATCAAGGGGATATTACCTGTACAACCCCTCATACAAAAAGGTTATAGTGGAAAGACACGCCATATTCCTTGAGAGGGAGCACATCTCCAAAAGAGATAGTAGGAGAAAGATGGGATTCAATGAAGTCGAGGCTAAATATCTACATGAGTTGGTACAAGAATATATTCCACAAAGCCCCAGGGAAGAACAATCTGTTCCAAAGACACAAGAACTGTGTAGGAGCATGAGAGAGGTGAGAGAACCAGAACGATATGGTTTTCTTGTCACCGAGGATGGTGACTCATTATTGGTTGACAATGAAGATCCTCTTACCTACAAGGAAGCAGTTGAAGGCACAAACATTTCCAAGTGGCAAGAATCCATGAATTCTGAAATGGATTCCATATACCAAAACCAAGTCTGGATTTTTGTAGATCCTCTAGTTGATGTAAATCCTATTGGAAATAAATAGGTATTCAAGAAGAAACTGGACATGGATGGGAAAAGCAACACCTATAAGGCATGACTGGTTGCCAAAGGTTTTAGACAGCGCCACAGAATTGACTCTGATGAAACCTTTTCACTGGTTGCGATGCTGAAATCCATCAGAATACTATTGGCCATTGCCGATTACCATGACTATGAAATTTGGAAAATGGATCTCAAAATAGCAATCCTTAATGGGAACCTCTAGGAAGATGTCTACATAACAAAACCTGAAGGGTTTGTGACTCCAAAGGATTTTAACAAGGTATGCAAGTTATAGATATCCATTTATGGATTAAAGAAAGAATCAAGTTCATGGAACATTCGTTTTGATGAATCTATAACAGAATTTAGCTTTATTAAGAATGAATGTGAGCCTTGTGTCTACAAGAAGTTTAGTTGAAGTGCAGTCGTTTTCCTAACAGTTTATGTTGATGAAATATTTCTAATTGGAAATGAAGTACCTGTCTTAAAGTCAATTAAGGCATGGTTAGATAAATGCTTCTCCATGAAAGACTTGGGTGAGGAAGCATATATTATTGGGATTAAGATCCATCATGATAGATCCAAGATAATTCTGGGCCTCAGTTAAAGTACATACATTTACAAGATACTGAATAGATTCAGTATGGAACAATCCAAGAGGGGATTATTTCCAGTGTCACATGGAATTCATCTTTCCAAGAAAATGTGTCCTCAGACACATGAGGAAAGAAAGAAAATGTAAAGGATTCTATACGCATCCATGATTGGGTTATTCATGTATGATATGCTATGTATTAGTCTATATGTTGCTTTTGCATTATGCGAGGTAGGAAGATATCAAGCTGATCCAGGAGACCGCCATTGGATGGCAGTCACGACTATCCTTATGTATATGAGGCGTACTAAGGATATGTTCCTAATTTATGGAGGAGATGAGGAAATAGTCATCAGAGGACATGTAGATGCTAGTTTCCAAACTGATCTAGATGAAATTAAGTCGTAGACTGGATACATATTTAGTTTGAATAGAGGTGTAGTGAGCTGGAAGAGCTCAAAGAAAAGTGTGGTGGAAGATTCTACAGCAGAGTCTGAGTATATCATAGCTTATGAGGCAGCTAAATAAGCTTTATGGATGTGAAGCTTCATCTAAGAGCTGGATTTCGTACCTAGTAGTAAAGATCCCATCACACTCTATTGTGATAATACTTCAACGGTGGCACTTGCAAAAGAGCCAAGGTCACATCAGCAGACAAAGCACATACTTCGGAAGTATCAACTCTTGAGGGTTTTTTCTCAGAGAGGTGAAGTTGCAGTGAGCAGAATTTATATAGAATATAACTTGGTAGACCCCTTGAATAAAGCCTTGGCTCAGCAGAAACATGATCATCATTTGAGGTCTAGTGGACTAAAAGTCATAGGCAATTGGTTCTATTCCAAGTGGGAGCTTGTAAGGGTTGGTGTCCTGTGAACCAACTTTTTTGTACTTTGACTACATGAATATACTCTTATTATATATTTTTCATTGTTCTGCATGACTATGATATAATAATGTCCTGGAATATTTGTTTCATTAATATGCTCATGGCATATCCCCGCTATGATGAGAACCTTGAAATGCTATTACAATATTCTTAAATAAAGTTCTACAGTTGGATGACATACTATGATAGGAGACATAGTATATAGACCATTATGTGAGAGTACTTGTAAAAATACGAGACTCTCTCTCATGGAGTTCGCACTTGGTAATCTCCAAGATGGGAGATTATGAGAATAGACCCACCAGTAGCAATTCTGCATGTCTTGGTGTCATTGGAAATTGCTATCTACGAGCATGTGTAATGGTCCTTAGACTGAAATATTATCATTAACTCATGTCATGACTCATGCACTTTGATTTTCTGATGAAAACTGTCACGAAGTGAGTTGGTGAGAAGTAGGGTATGTTGGGTGCATCACAAATGACATGTTGTTAATGTATATTTAAAGGAAGGATTTTTCCCTTCTATATTTATGGAAGTAGATATCTCAGGCCCATTGATTGAAATAGAACTGTTGCACAAATTCCATGGCCATGGTGTCAGGACGAGTTTATTTCTAGAATTCAAAGAATGACAGATCAATAATATAGGTTTATGACACTTCAATGAAACCTTCTTGATGAGATATTGAGACAAAGGGATTAAATTACACAGTAAGCATTCATATGAGGTGACACATCAATGCGGCATCAAATTATTTCTCTTGGGTGCCTTGACCCGTTGCTAGACAGTAATCTTGGACTTTAGGCAAACCCGCCTAATGCCAACGAGAAAGAGGTCTAGAGGGTCACACACTAAGTGTATCCAAGTATCTCAAGTAGAATAAAGATTATTCCCATACGTGGTTTAATAATTATTCAAGGAAGCCTAAATCATTTTAATGTTAGTGGAAGAATAAATTTAAAACAATTACACGCCATGTATTAATGATTACACGCCGTGCAGTTTTTATTTTGAAAACAAGTACATGCCGTGTATTAATGATTACATGCTATTTAGTTTTTAATGAAAAACAAGTACACGTCATGTATTTATGATTACACGCCATGTAGTTTTTCTAGTCGATATTTTGAGGAAATATCATTTTATTAAATAATATTTATTATAATCAGTATGGGTGCATGTCATGGAATTAACAATTCGACATGGGGTTTCCAAAAGAGTTAATGAAATAAATAAAACACGTAACGCGTTTATTTATTGTCATAACTTTACAATATCAAACCCGATTATAAATATCCTCATAACCCCAACTCTTTTTCTAAGAGAATCATTGTTCACAACAATTCTGGAGAATAATCCCAAGATCGAAAGAACTCCTTCCTCCAAGAACGCTCTCAAGACTGAGAGAGATCATCTTCATTGGATGAAGATGATCTAAGGTGGGCAATGGAAGAAAATGTTTCTCCATGATAGCACCTGGAGACACCTTTGGTGATGTCCAGAGATATGTGGTGCACGTGTGGATCACCACTAGAGGAAGTATAACCTTGGCTTTTGAGATGAAACAATGAATCATATCATAATGTGATCAAGAATATCAACGAATAAAGAACACCCAAAAATTACTTCTTTTCAATTAATTAAATTAATTATAATCAACCTGTGATGATCTACTTTTGTGGTTCCAGGACCTTTCTTCTTCTTTGTCTATTTCTGTGAATCGATCCGTGGAGACTGTCGTTTATCGTCATATTGATCCCGGATTGATCATTGATAATGAAAAAAATCCATGTGGGCACATCCACCCACGTGCTTCCACTGCACTCAGAACCTTCACAACTCACATTGTAAAAATCTATGACTAGGTATACCTACCCCACATAGGAATTATCTATGTTGGGAGAACTCATAACAACATATAAAAGCACTACACAGGTGGAAATGAGACCATCATTGCAAAGTTCTATGTAGAAAGAAGACATGCATGTGAAGAAAAAGGATACTCGGAGGGAACCCCATGCTGCATACCAACACACTATATGTAATGGGGACTCCTAATATTTTTTTCTTTCCCAATCTCATTACTTCCCCCTAACATAGAATTCATCCCCACTTTTTCCCCTCCATTAACCATGCTAACAGTATGAGGCCAATGAAACTTCCAAATCCACCCATGTTTATGACCAAATAATTAGACACATTACCATGTCCTCTCGAGGGTACATACCCATGGTAAGTGGGTTTTTATTGGTAACATCCTTAATAATGGGGATACTTGAAAATTTTCATGCATATATTCGAATCATAATGAGGGTCTCGAACATGGAGGTACTCATGTGGACCTCTTCGTTTTAGTGATTGGGGGGAACCAATCGTCTTTCCCTTTGATGTGGGCTAGTTTTATATCCTTTTCTCATACTCTATGAAATCAGGGGTAGGGAATTCATCCTTGAGTAATACCCTTTCCTTTCTTGCAAGTGGTTGTTTATATATTCCTCTTCATCTACCTAGGTCCTATCCAATAATCAAGTAACTATCCTAGTTACCAAAAAAAGAGGAGACTGCCACATTCAACACCCTTTTATCTCCCTTTTTCCCATGCTATGAAATCAAGAGATGATATGGGTTACATAGCTCCACCTATCACCTTGAATTTGGTCTTAGGCCTCATCAACCAGTAGAAAATGTTGATTTTGTGATTTATACATCTACCGCTCCAATTATTTCTCACTCCTTGCATGACTCACATGGGATTAGTGGTCAATGATGATCAAATATTCTTCAAAATCTGAAGTACCTATGGGCCTTGTATTAGGTAAATGAAACTACCATAACCATGAAAATGAACCTCATATTTAGTATATTACCCATCCATACTCACTAAAATGGGCATCATCCTATGTGTAAACCCTAAACAAACCCCAAAATCACCATGAGATGAGACCTTCCTCATAGTTCCAAAAATATGGACCTCCTATTGAGTATATCATCTAAGGATAACCAAGAACGTATTGGAATCTAGTTCGGTATAATACCTATTCATGAAATATCCAAGGGTCATATTACCCATGAGACCAACCTAAAATGGGACTACTCCATTGGTGTAATCTGCAATTGTATTGAACTATGTGGGATTTGATTCCTAACTAATTGGGATATGAAGGAAGCGTCCTAGAGGTGAAAATACAACACAAATATTCACCCTAATATTCTCTGGGATACATCCCCAATAGGGTTGTATCCGACCCATAGGTCTACATTCTTTTTGGTTCCCGTTCGTCGCCATATTTATTTGGCCATATTCCTAGTGAGATCATACCCCACCTAGAAGAGCACACTTCTTTTAGGTTCTTTAAGACACTTCAACATGAGTCCAACACTAAACATTGACTAGTAACCTTCTGCCAAAATATCCTTTTTGTTTCACATAAAACAGAATGGTTTGGACCCCATCACATGAACATAAATGGTTATGTGTGTAGTTAAGTGACCCCAAACTATGTGGGTTCTAATTAAATTCATAAGGATACATAAGAATCACATATTATTGGTTCGATCCTGATATCAAAACAAATCCCATTTCCCTGTATGAAAGAAAATTCCAGAGCACCCTACAACATGGATCAAAACCAGCTTTATAATTATGAGAAATATGAGAATCTATAATCCACTTGTCAAAAGGTACCATTGATGGAGATCATCAGATACATACAGATCCAACCATTTATGGAAAACCTCACCCACACATATATATATGATTCTGAATTCACACATGCTAATAATTGATATATAATTCAAAGATGTCCCATTCCAAACTAGGGAACGAAGAAAGGATTCATGTACATGTCTTAAATCAAATATATTAGAGAGTCCCATAATAAGAAACAATCCCACACAAAGGGTGTGATGAGACTAACCTCTAATCATATTTACCAATGAAATTACCTAAGTGTCATTGGATCCATTTCCTAATGACCACATGCCTTTGGAAATCATGTTTGTGAAACATCTTAAATGAGGAAACCATTGGGTGTTTCTGGCTCAATGAACAATCTGTTGAAAGCTGTTAGAAAGATGGTGAACATGATCTGAATGATAATGCAATATTTTAACCCCCAAAACTAAATCATAACAGTCACCATGATATTTTTTTGAAATAAAAAATAGTTAACATGACATAAATCCTTAACTAATGTGAAGGTGTCACCCACCCGTCAAGCCATTTTCACTCTCATAATGATGCAGTTCCATGAAAACAAGATTGATGACACATGTATTCATTTATGGATATGACGATTTTTGGGGGGAATTCTTGTGTGTGATTTTAATTATATTACAGGAAATTTTAATTAGAACTCTCTTCAATCCAACGACATATCACCAGTTCTCACAAATGTGTGAATCAGCCACTGCACAAGCAGGGACCTCGATAAAACATAGGACACCATCACCCACCCAATTTCTTTAATTATGGGTTTCAAACTCATTGGTCTAGTATTACCATTAGAACAATACTCTCCCAACTTTAGAGGTTTGTTTATAGGCCTCTTAGATTATGAAATCATGGAATCCATCCATTCAATGACGGTTAGCACTATAGAACCAGATGGACCTAATAGCTTTCTGAAACTATTTTTGAAGCCTTTCCCTAGAAGGTGATAGAGAATTACTACCATAAATTATGGAGGATCATGATGTGGTTGCTGAAAAAATCATCCTAAAAACACAAAATCCCCACCCAATGTCTCTCACCAGTAATCATTTCCACAAAATCCACGCATCAGGGCATTTTCAACATGAAGAGGATACCACCCCACAGACCCAACCAAAGTCCTTTAGACCAAGGACCCAAGGTCGGCCTACAAAGTGTGATGGTAGAATAACCTAGAATAGTCTATAATTATTATTCATGGTGAAGAATCACTCCATGAAAATAAAAATAAAAATAAGAAAATAAAAATCCATGATCACACATCCCCTTCTCATTAGTCAAATATGGTGAAAACCAATGAACTATTGCAAATCCATGTTAATGAATTCCAATACCTTCACTAAAATACATGGGGAATTTATGAGAGGAGGAAAATACCTTCTCATCCATAGTAATCCCATTAGTCAAATATGTTGAAAAATAATGAGAAGATTCAAATACATGATCATGAATATGAAACTTGTCAGTAAAATATGACGACAACCAACAACCATATGTAAATCCATGATCATACATTTCAACCCCGTCTATCAAATACGACATCAACCAATGAGAAGATGAAAATACCTTCTCAGACATATCAATCACACCTACAAAATAAGACATCAAATGAGATGAAGAAAATACTTACTCATTCATATCAATCCCATCATGAAATTAAGGTGGAAATGAGTTGATGCAAATCCATGATCACTCATATAAATCCCATCAGTCAAATATGATGGAAACCAATGAGGAAATGAAAATACCTTCTAACTAATATCATGACCATCAGTCAAATATGGTGGAAAACTATGAGAATTTGAGAATCCATTACCATTCATATAAATCCCATCATTCAAATACAACAAAAAACCATGAGCAGATACAAATCCTTCGTTTCTCATATTAAGTGTGTAAGTAAAATACAGTGGAAACAAAATAGGAGATGAAAGTACCTATGCACTCATATCAATACCACATTAAAATAAGGTGGAAAAAGGGATAAGATTCAAATTTATTCTTGCTCGTATCATTCCCAACATTCATATATAGAAGCAACTAACAGATGCAAATCCCCACTCATGCATACCAAGACCTCCATTCAAATACAACTGAAATTGATGGAAGTAGTCGATATAACTTGACAAAAATAAAATGCATACTCATATTACATGATCAACACCCAAATGGGTGTATATTCCTATTCGCCTCAAGGATTTTTCTCAGCATGTCCTGGTCATGATGGAAGACCACACATCCATTCATGACCACATCTTACAAGCTTGACAAATAATAATCAAGTTAATGGAAACAGCTATGATTCGGGCCCATGACCCCACCTCCTCATATATGTTGACTCATCCACAAAATGGGATGGTTACTTAGGAAAAAAAACAATCATCCCTACTCTTATCTAGGAAGGTTGTTGAAAATATTCCACAATAAATGGATAATTGGATCAGGCCTAAATACTCATTCCAACTGTGGATTATTGGCCCATTTTGAAGGCTGCTTCAGGGAAGGAATATATTCATGCTAAATTTCTAGGAACTCATTGGATTTTTTGAACACAACAAACTATTCACCCAAAACCACTCTTGTGCATGGGAATATCCATTTACAACACATGGTTCTAGCTTCCTAGGGGAGATAATCAAAAAATCAATCCTACCCGGGGTTCTTTGAATTTCTGAAGCAGGATCAAGACCGAACTATGTTGAATGATGGAATTCTAGAGGTTGTTAAACATCGTTCAGTGGTATCGCATGATCCTTAAAATATGGTACAAAATTACATAAGATTCATTATCTGTCATGAAGGCCCTCCCTACAACACTTATGCTCACTTATTTAGAGATCCTCCCTATAGTTATTTCCATGAAATATCACCTCACTATCACAATATGATCGATCATGTGAGAAAATATATTGATAAGTACCAGGAAAGACCTGTAAATGGACATATTCTTTGTCAAAAACATGGTCCTACCCCTTTCAGATCAAATACTTGAAATCCCTCATATTTTGGGGCACTTGGAAACATGGAACCAGTCATGTCTGACACTCTATCCATGTTAGAAAGTAGTCTTTCTCAACCATAAAATGGTTTGAGCTAATGTTCATCCTCCAAACCACCTTTGAACCATTTCCATACAAATGAGACCCCCACCGTCCCCACTACTTTCAAGTAAACATCTATGAAATAGTCATGCTAGGCTGATAATATAGAGGAGTCTCTAGAAGAAGAAAAAAAGACACGCTACTCATGAGAAGACATTTGTATAGGGATGATATAATCATAATGTTT
Organism: Viscum album; assembly: GCA_963277665.1. Taxonomy (NCBI): domain Eukaryota; kingdom Viridiplantae; phylum Streptophyta; class Magnoliopsida; order Santalales; family Viscaceae; genus Viscum; species Viscum album. The sequence continues at coordinate 947,287,921 of OY728163.1, forward strand.
TGGACCGCATAATCATCTTAGTTAGACATTATAGAGGTATTTTTAGTAGAGTGTATACAAAAAAATCCTTCTAAATCATTGAAAAAATCTCTGCCACATGAAATCTAAGTTCATGCCTTACAATGGGTATGTAGACCATGTTATAGTATTGGTAGAGCATCATTTTCAAATTGACTTTGAAGCCCTTCCATATGCATGGTGTCCATGCTCAGAGATGCAGATCAATGATCTTCAATTATCTTGACTCAATGCATTGTATGAATTAAATCATATAATTATTGATACACCTCCCGGTGTTCATATATGAGGATGGAGTGAACATGGATCTTTCCATTTCAACAAATACCTATGTCAGTAAAACCCCCTATAAATGACACCCTATAATGTCATTACTCTAGAGAATCTGTTAAAAAAGACCCATTCTTTGGAATGTTGGTGAACTCAGTTGGAATCAGTACTAAATAAGTCTCAAAAGCTATAGGCCCAATGAGAGCAAGATATCGAAAAAATATTGAAGTAGGAAACTGAGAACATTAAGAAATCTTCCTCTATAAGGGAATCTAGTCATTGAGAACTACTGAGGTCCTCAAAAGTTGGTGTTTTTTCTTCTGATCATGTATTTCACTTGGCTCAATCTTAAACAAGGACGTGTGAGACAAATAAAGAGCCAAAATTAGCATCATCTGCCTTAGTACATGATCAACCCTAGCCCACGAGATTGGGTGCCATTTTTAACCAAATGATCCCCTCCAAGGCCTAAATTTTGTCTTTATTCTTCACCAAAAAATAATGATAGAATCCACATCCCACAATTATAAGGGGGTGGGGGTTGTTTTTCCTAAACATCCTCTTAAATAGAAAGTAGTCTTCTCCCGTTTAGGGTGGAATAGTAAGAAATGGGGTCCTATAGATCATCCCATATCATGACCCATTTCCCCCATATAAGAAGCATGCTAAACGGTTGTGTGGTGGTTCCATATGAACCAATATTCCCCAAGAATCACAAATAGTATCTCGAAATAGAAATAAGATATCCATTTAAGGGATAAAACAACAGTCACATCATTTGATGTCCAATAAGACACCAATGATTCATTACAGATCAGTAAATTTTAGGGACATCAATCCTGCATATGGAACAAAAAATCATGCAAATAAAAAGGATCAAGTATAGGATAGTTCAATTTGAAATGTGGTCCTCACTGAGCTAAATTAATGAGTTTTACGTACCCGGAACCCGAGACTCACCCTAAAATTGGGTGTTCCCTTATCCAATGCATCACAACCTCCTCAGAAAACAACCTTTAAATAAAATGGTAAATGTATGAAAACCCACCTCTTAAAGATGATTAATTCCTCAAAATTGAGGAGAAATATTTTGGTATGAGGTGGAAATGAACGAGTTGAGAAGAATCAATTTATAATTTCTCCATGGAATCATTCCTATGAAATATAATCTCAAGGAAGAGCCTCAAAATTCACTTATAGGTGATGAACCTCGCCAATGGTGGTTCACCCTAATAACAGAGGTTGGGAAAGGACAAATTCCCATATCTTTTCCTAGACCATTGGTTTAACTAGACTTGATTATGGAAGGATATCATGATTTACCACCATTAGGGAAAAAACTAGAACTAATTTAGGAAAACTCTCAAAAGATGTCCCCTTTCAGATATCAGCCTCAAATATTAGTAGAGACAATTTGTCATGCCCAACCTCTTTTTTCACATATTCAAGATAATATTCCATGAAATATTCATCTTGTATTGTCAAAACCATTAAATCATTTGATGATTGATCAGAAGATATTGAAGAATAATGTGCATTACTATATCCAAAATGGAATCTTTTCCCTGAATGGATGACCAACATCACACCCCCAATTTTTGGATTCTTATGTTTCCAATATTAAATGACTCAGGAGACAGAGAACCACATTTTTTGCAATTTTTCCCTTTGTAATCCCATAATGGGACATCCCATGCAACAAGAATTAGTGAAACATAGATCCTTCACGAAAACCTTAAAAGGGTTGGCCTTTGTAAAGTACACTAGTTTTCCAGCTCGGTCAATCATGGTATGGTAAGACCTCCGTCAGATGTTTCAATTTCCTTTTATCTCAACACTGAAAAATACAATGATCCTTGAGATATCCAATTACAAACAATGGTAGATTGAGAGGGTCTTGGATTTCATTTCAGTATGGAAAGGGATGACCTACTCTCTGAGCCTACCCCATACCGAAGAAGATCTGATTTAACTTTTCATAGATAATATTTGAGGTGAATTGAAAACTCCACTCATCTATGTAATATATATGGGTGGGTTTTGGGATCTCAATAAGATAGATTAATGAATGGATGACTCTATATAGTGAACTAAAATCACATCCTAAATGATCCCATCATCCCTATTGAATAGAATGGGAAAGGAAGAGGTTACAATTATCATAGTTAACATAGAATCTACACTAACTCCATCTCCAAATCTCACTCCATATTGTTTGGAATCCCCTAAGAATCAATAAGAACCCCCCCACATAAATAGAATGAGTAAAGGGGACCCAAGAAAAACTAATTTTTGGATCAAGGAAACAAATATCATTAATTCCAAGATGAGACAGTCCAAGTCTACTTTATAGCCACTACAAACAATAATTTACCACACTTGATAGACCCCAAAAGGCCCAACCAGGTGGTTATTGAAGAAAAACTATATTATTGACCCTTACAAAGGATGATTGATCAAAGAATTCAGGAATTAATAATCTTCAAAGAAAACTTGTCAAATATATTAGACTCTGGGAAAGTGAAGCTAGGAAACCCTCCAGGACATGGAGGGTAAATTTCTGTTACATCCAGTGAAAAAATAGGTTAATGGAAGGATGTTGTTAGAAAAAGGGAACATAATTTTGATGGCTGGATGATGATAATGGAAATCAACCAAACTCATGGAATTCTACGAGCACATTTAAAACAACCAACTATTCTCAAACCACTTCCATTATAAAAAAACTAACTCCTTTAGCATCATAGAGCCAATATTTGAAAATGTGTCCTGGTCGGAAAGGAATGGATAAAATGTAGGAAAACGAAACCAAACTTGGTAAATCTTAGTGTTGAAACTTTCATACATTACTTCTTCAGGTTTGAAACAACGGGATACTCCCTACTAAATGGTACCATCTGAAATGGTTGGCCATAAAAAATCATCCTTAGATGAGGAATTAATCTCAGGATTCATTAATATATTTCAATTAATTGATCCCTAATTTGATTATGGGTATAGATATGAACCATATCTCCATACACCTGATTAGAGAACTAGAGGAAGAGTACATATGAGCTATGGGTACAAGAGAAGATGCAATCATGAAAGAAACCAAAATTCTGGCAAAATCTCTACTCAAATTTTCAATGCTATGGAAAACCACAGAAGTTACCTTTATTGAGTCGAACAAGATCAGGGAAATCCCCCTAAATATACCAAAATTATCCCTAACCTGTTCATCCCAAATATCAATAAGAAGTGGTACTAGTGTTTGGTTACCCTTAGAGGGAAGGCAATCCAATTTGGCCTTACTCACCATCAACGAGAGCACCTTTAACTCCTATTTTTGGGGTCGATCCATATGTCTTGGGTAATACATCCTCTAGAGTTCATGTGAAATATCATCCCCCTACCGGGAAGCCTACACCTTTATCCTAGAAGTATGAGATCTTGAATTAATTGGCCCTAGTACCAGCCATGTTATTGATCTTGGACACCCTAGGATTATCAAAAGTCCTCATAGAATCAACCTATAGGCTTCTAATTCCCCAAGATGTTAAATATAAGGATGATAATTAAAATTTCACATGGTTATCTCCTTTACTGATCAAGATAAATCATCCATTATATAGGGACATATCAGACACTTGTACATGTATAGAAGAATGAAGAATGTCGTTGTCTAAAGGTATTTCCCTAAAAATGGATTTGGATTCGAACTCATTCTAGTACGGAGACTTTAGAAACTGGTTAATAATGAGGATAACTTGATTTCATCCACTATTACACTACATAAATATGAAAAATATGATAAAATTATGTTTGTAAAAATAACGATCACTATTCAGTTTGGAGACCTCATATACTACCTAGAATTTCTAGTTTTTTGGTAGGATACAGACTTCAATATGTTTCTAGGAATGGATTGGTTTCATCAACATATAGAAATCCCCTCATCAAACCATCAATGCATAAAATAATTCATTAATTGAAAAATCGAGATGTTTGTCACTGATAAGGCCCCATTAGAATTTTATGAGTTACATTGTATCAATGCATGATTATATCAGAGGGAAGGGAAACAACACTAGGTTAATGGTGTTGCTTTGATAACTTCCCTGAATGGTCTAAAAATGTTCCCAACCAACTTCTTCAATCAAATTAGTGAAGAGTATGTGTTTACATCAATTAGTTGAACAATATGTTTCCAAATTCAGGCACATATTCAATGACCCTCATGATATTAGTCATGAAAAAAGATTCTAATAGTGTTGAAAAGGTCATTGAATCTCTAGACATGGGTAAATATATGTCTGAATATAACCTCATTTTTTCCATGAGGACTTGAGAAATCCATGCCTCATCAGCTGATACAGAAGAGGTTTTCTCATCACCTTGGGGAGATAAAGACACTCCTTCTCCATCCATCACTCCACCCCCTCCATAGTTTCAAAGAGATCTAACATTGTCAACTAGGTCAAGGGAAATATATTAATGTTTTGAATGTAAAACTATAGTTACCTCTCTTAACCTTGGAGATAATTATTCATTACGTTCCCCCCTTTTGGAATTTGAGGAAGAAATATGAACCTTTGGGATACCCCTATAGAATTTTAGGAGGGTGTATTGGCCACCATTAGTGGACTCAAAGAGATAAGTTTGGGTATAGAAGAAGACCCATGGCCCACTTTGATCAGCTCATCTTATTATTCTGATGAAAAATTGGTATATAACTCCTTTCCTATGCAGCATTGGGATGTGTTCTACATAAACTACATGTAAACTTTGGGCCTCGATTCCATGGTGTACACTCACCACCTGTACGTGCTAGGGGATCACCAGGCCTATAAGAAGGTATCCAAAAAGACACATTTGATGCACAATGCAATAATTTAAGTTGAATTTGACAGTCTCATATGGTCCAACATCATTTGAGAGGCTTAATATCCAAAATGGCCATCTAATATAGTCCCCATCACGAAGAAGCATGGGAAAATAAGAGTCTTTATCTATTTCATAATTCTCAACCATCACTACCTGAAAGATGATTTCATATTCCTAATCATAGTTCTATTGATCGATGAAATAACTAAATATCATGCCCTCCCCTTTATGGATAGCTATTTGGGTTATAATAAAATATTAATGAACCATGAAGATAAAGAATACACAACCTTTAGGGCCTATGAGGATTATTTTTCTATTGGTTTTTTCCATTTGTCTTGAATAATTTTGGTGTTATGTACCCACATTCCATCCATCACATCTTTAATCCATTATTGGGGTGTTTTTTAAAAGCTATGTTGATGATCTGGTGGTTAAATTTTTATTCCAGTTGCAACAGAAAACTAATCAGAAAACCATATTCAACAAACTATGACATCATAGCCTAAAAATAAACCCCTTTAAATGTAACTTTCGAATTACCTCAGTGAGAATTATCAGATTCTTCATAATCCATTTTGGCATCAAATTTGGCCATGAGAATATAATGGATATCCTTAGCATGTCACCTACTCAAAACCCTGAAGAGTTGGGGGGACTTCTCGGACACTTGGCTTACATTCTTCACCGTATTTCAAACCTTATAGGGAATTTTTTTCCCATTACTAGGTTGGTGAAAAGGGTGTTAATTATTAGTGGGCTGAAGACTTCCATGAATCATTTGATAGTATCAATAAATATCATTTGATCCTACCAGTTCTAATGTCTCCCATCTAGCGATGAACACTCATTAAATATGTGAAATCCCTTGAGTGGTCATTGGGTACCTTCCTCACACACAAAAATGACACTCGTAGAGGAAACAACATTTATTACCTCATTCAAACCATGCTAGATGTTGAAACTCATTATTCAGATATCGAGAAGATCTGTCAGGTGCTAATATTTACAGTCTCGAAATGGGGTCACTAGTATCCCACTCAAATAAATTCTCAATCGTCTGATGTTGGTTGAGAATCTGTGAGGGTGGGTAGTCATCAAATAACATTTTTACATCATGATCATGTATTAGAATGTCGTGAAAGGCTCAGTGTAACTATATTTTGTTCATAGCATTGCTTGGTATACATGAAATCATTAGAAAATTAATTAACTAATGAATATATCTTCATTATTAAACAGTGCCACTAGATATGGGATATTTTTTTAACTGTACATCCAAAAGCCAAAAAGGTAAGGGGATGGAATACCCTACGCTCAAAAAAAGTTGTGTTGCAATTATTCTTCATTTATCTACCAAGTGAAGTGAAATATTACCTACTCCTATTGTCAAAAGATTTCATGAATAATTAAGTAGAATAGCATGCTCTTTTTTCAGAACTAGATTTGACACTTATGGTAAATGTAAATAACTTAAAGATAAATGTTGATTTATAATTGGTCATATAGTAGGTTAATAATGATTATTCCATAAAAATGGAAGAGATAATCATCCTTTGAGACTACATCTGAGGATTAATAACATAATTCCCTTTGGATTCAATATTGACTCATATCCTGCACTCATAAAACACCTAGAATGACACGCTGAAAAATTCATCCATGACTCTAACATATCTAGACTGGGTTGAAATAGTCATCAGTATTTCACATCGTCAAATGTTATCACCTTTTTTTGAGTCTTAATTGAATAGATCAATGAAGTTAATCCCATCCTCAATCCATATGGTCTTACTACCAATTGAATGAAAACCATTATAGACAACCTTTGAAATAGATTACTCTCATCACAGAGATGGGAATGAAAAAAAAACAAATATGAGAAATTAAATTTTTTCAATATAAGGGAAAAAAGCATAAATAGTTTATCTATAATAAAGGGATTTAGGGCGTCCTTCTCAAGTGAATTGATGGAAAAGAAGCTGTTTATTCATGAAAAGGTTCATACTAGAACCTATGGTGGCCACTAGTTAGGGTTCAAAAATTTTCATCAAATTCATAGGATTGGGTACTACTGGCCCACTATGTCTTAGGATTACAAATTTTTTTTGCAAAAGTTACACTCATTAAAGGTTCACACCAACTTAATTCACAAACCCCCAGTGTTTTTGCACAGATCAAAATACTCATAGCTATTTACCATCTAGGAAATGGATATTGTGGGACCATATCCTCCCACTACATCCAAGAAGTTAAAGTACATTCTCACTACAACTGACTTCTTCTCTATGTGGGCCGATGTTGTACCCCTCATAGAATCAAGGAAAGATATACTGTCAGATTCATGAAATCCAACATCATTAGATGATTTTGTGTCCCTCATACAATAGTAATGGACAAAAACACTAATTTTAATTATTCTAATTTAGTGAAGTTATATCTAGAGTATACTATCAAATCAAACCATTTGTCATACTATCATGCAGTGGAATGTAGATAGATAGATTCCTTCAACAAGACCCTATCGAATGTACTCCAGAAGATGGTATAGTAGGACAAAAATAATTTTTTAGATAACCTCATTCATTCCTTGTGGAATTTTTGGACTATAACCTTCACCACTACACAAGTGACCCCATAATGATTGGTATATGAGATAGAGGCAGTCTTTCCTGTCACACACCAACTTTTGTTTTGGTCTTTTTAATAATTTTCATTGGCTTTTAAATTTTTGTCGAGGTTCAGGTTGAATTCCGAACGAGTTTTTTTGAGTTTTGTCAAAAAGTGCATGTTTTTGAGTTGACGTCACTGGACGAATGGGCAGAGCACGTTTTGGAAACCCCACGCGACTTCACCCAGGCATCAGCATGATCCTCCTGTCTCTGGAAAATTATAATGTGAAACTTTTGTAATTTATTGTGTCATTTACAATTTTTATTGTTGTTAATGATTTTATTATTATTATAAAAGTGAACTGGGTATTCTTATTATTTATATTTTTATAAGTATAATTTTTAATGTTCTTATAAGTGTTATAATTAATAAGGATTTATTTTTATTATTATTTATTTAATTAATTAATTAATTATTATTATTATGTAATTATCATTATTATTTTAATGTTATTATTATTTTTATTATGTTGTTATTATTATTATTATTACCTTTATTATTACAAAAATTATTATTGATGTAATTTCCCTCTAAATAAAGTGAAGGGTTTTATTAATTTAACGTTATGTGATTATTATTATTATAATTATTTTTTATATAAGTAATACATACAAACTATTATTAATATTTATTCAAGTATGGTTTCTATTTTATTTTAATTATTATTATTATTATTATTATTCCCTTTTCCCCTTATTTTTCTATGGTTATGCGCAATGCCGCCCCTTATGCACTCCCTTCTTCATCGCGTGGATTCTCTTCCCTATGCAGCGCCATATTCTCCAAGCCAACATCCCATACAGTACCCGCCTAGCCAGATCCCCATGTCCTGACAATTGGCCTCCCGCACCCATGCCCTACACAGCCCAACCACACGCTCCCCCGCCCTCTGCCTCATGTCTGCACCCTTCCCTACTCCACCTCATGCATGTCGTCCAGCCAGCCGCGCCTCTCGAACCTCTGACCAGCACCAACTATCGCCTCCTCCATCATTCCCAGTGTCCCCTTTTCCCTGCTCTCCCTCCTGTGCGTCATCCAGCCAGCCGCGAATCTCACGCCTATGACTAGAATTGGCTACCGCCTCATCCCTTACTCCTAGTGTCGCCCTCCTCTGATCACCCCCAGCTTCCGACCTCCCTCCTATCAGTTCCCACCATCTGTGCCTCCTACGAGCACCCGTAGGCCACCTCGTAAGCCCTGGACGCGGTCCCCTTTACCTACTCTAGCCGACCTGTAGTGGCACAAAACCATGATGACATCCCCCTTCGATGTGACGGCCACATGCTCCTCTTGCGGGCAACCACTATCCCTCTCGTCCACACGCCCCTCCAGACGGACCTCCTTTTCGCCGCTACACACCCACTAGAGCTCCCTCTGTCCGCACACCTCCCAGTTGGTGTACTCCAAAAACTCATCATGACTATGATCACTGTGCACCCTCCCACCAGTGCATCACACACTCTTTTCTGACCAGCGACAGTCTCTGTTGGTGCAGGATTCCCCTTTCCGACGGTCATGAAACCCCACTGGTCGATCACGTCTCCGCGTCTAGGTGAGGTTTGCGCTGTCATTTCTTGAGCGTTAGATAATTACCTTAATGCATGTTGTGTTTAATTAAGTCGGTTTTAATTTAGTATTTTTAAAAATAATTGATTATGTTTAATTATATGGTGCGATTTGTGTTTTGAAAGCATGTTGAGCAGATTCTTTTGTGTTGTTTGTTCTTTTGGATTGTTTTAAGTCCATGTATATGTGTTTGTAGTTGTTTCTTGTTATTACATTTATTTTTTTAAATTAATAAATAATTTTAAATAATTATTTTTATAATTATTTTTTTTGTAAATTAGACTATTTATTTTTATGCATCCCACTGGAATTTATTTTGTTGTTATTGAATTGTCACACAATAGTTAAAAATGAATGTTTGGCCTTTTAACTTAATTAATTGATTTTCATGTGTGGTTCTGGTTTGATGATAAATGTTTTCTTCTAAAATGTGAGTAATTGTTTTTGTTTCTCTTAAGAAATTTAGTTTTTCATTATAGTTGGTTAAGGCTCATTTGGAACTTTGATAAAATATATTATTTTGAAAAACTTTCTTTGGGGTGACTTAGGGGTGATCTTGTTGTGTACGTCGATTGTGTTAGTAGTCTTGTGTGATGTTTGTACATTGTAACAGGTAACTATATTTACATTGTTGACTCACCCCTTTTCATTAAATGTGTTGACACGGGAATCTGGCATAGTAAGTTAATCTTCTGAGAACGATTGCTGCTCTAGTTTAGACCACACACAAGATAGTGGCCCTTAGTTCAGACTTTTCACTACTAGGGGATTGTCCCCCTCAGTTAGGCTAGGTAGCACAACACTGAGTGTTAGGGTGTTATGATATCATCAAGAGTAGGAATGCCTTTAGTATGAGTCACACGTATAGTACGTTCTGGATTTTTCATGATCTCCTAGGTTATACCCATGTTTTCATTAGTACTAATTTGTATATGAAAGATGATTGAGAGGGAAAGTTTGGTTGCTGGTCATCATTATCTACTTTCCCATTTCCCTTATGGTATGTTTTGTGTTGTGTGTGTGGTTTTCCTCTTTACTAACAACTAAATATATAAATTTTAAATTGTTCGAAAAAATGTTTTAAAATGTAATACACCTTCTCCCTTCAAAAATTAAACTTGTTTTTAATTTAAAAAGGGAAATGGACTATTAATTGTTTTTTAAAATTAAATTGTGTGTGTAAAAACATATTTTATATAACTTAGTTCAATCCTGAAATTGGTAAATTTTTTATTTAAGGGTAGTGATTTAGGAATAGATTGTTTGGAACACCTGCTATGTTTTAATACTCAAGCCTATTGTGTTTTCCTGTTTTTAGTCTATATTGCAGGTTCGACTCGAGCTTTCTCACCATGGGAGAGAGTTGGTTGTGGATTGGTGAGCGACTCTCAGCTTCACAGGGATTTTTGGTCGTGGTCAGGTTAGAATACCTTGTTGGTAGTTCATTCTCTCTTGATTCATTTTTTTGTTTTGTGATGTTCTATTTTATTTATGATGCTTAGTTTTATTTATTTGGTGAGAAATTGTTCCCTTGTTGTTCTCTGTTGATCACCTGACACTTGTCACCAGCCCGAGAGGATCGGGAAAACCTCTCGGGCCTAGCTGCAGATTGGCTTGGGTGACCGGTTCAGGGTCGACCCGGGTTGGTTCATAAAAAAATAGTATCATAGAAGGTTGGCTCTTGAGTGGACCTTGTTTATCAGAGCGCCCATAGTTATTTGGGGTTTTTATGGTAAAAAGAGTAAGAATGTTGGGGCTTGAGGTGTTGGAATAGAAAGGATTCCATGAAAACTTTCTCATTCCAAACCTCAGGTTACCATGGGATGTTCGGGTTTGTCGATGTCCATTGATTCTTATGGTTAGTTTAGTATTGGAAAAATGAAATAGGAGCTGAGAAAGTGACCCCTGTGAGATCACATGGTCTAGAAAGCCATGTGGATCTGGGGACATTACTCTAGAGTGATCCTTTTAACGGTGGAATGACTGGCATATGGCAGCCAACCATATGTCCATGTCACCCATCAACACTAGTTACCCCTAGTGAATTGTTTGGATCTTCATTAATTCTAAAAAATCATTGTAATGTTTTCTTTTGGAAATTGTGAAGAGTTGAATTTGAAATGAAAATGACCATGTTTTGATTAAATTCTTTGTTTCCTTGTTATTTAGTGTCCACCCCCATGACGGTTTGATGAATGCCAAAGGTGCAGCTTCTGGTGGTGCACCTAAGAAAATCCTCCAATTGATCAGTACATAGACTATGCCCTCATGTTTCAGAAATTGAACCCTACTCTCTTTTATGGAACAACAGTTCCACTTGAGGTAGAGGAGTGGTTGCAGAAGATTGAGAGAAACTTCATTTTCATTGGGTCACCATTGTAATTGCAGATGAAGTTGGATACCTTTATGCATTAAGGATCAAACCAGAAATGGTGGAAGTACGTGTCTCATAGAAAGCCTCGAGAAGATCTCACTTGGGAATTCTTCAAGTCTTTGTTCAACCAAAAATATTTCTCTGAGTTGATGAATCTGAGGAAGAGGATGGAGTTTTGTTGTGTTCAGAAGGTCATTGAGTCTATAATAGAATTATATCGATGTTTCTCGACAATTTGAGTCTAGAATCTAACCTAAATTGCAGTCGAAAATGACAGAGCTCAACCTAACCACATTCATAGATGTTGTGGGGAAATACTTTCTTTCCACCTCCAAATCTCTTTTTTTCATTTTCTAAAAGACACTTTTTGGATTAGTGGTAACCACACAATTCAAAATTCAACTACAACAACATTCCATACATCAAAAATAAGAACTTGAATAGATAAAATGCACAATACCAATATTTAGAAAAAATTAGAAAAATACCATCCCTCCATTGTTACCTCATCAGTATCACCCAGCCAAAAACCATCTGTGAGAACTTTGAAAATTTGAATTTAAAAATTGAAAATTCAAATAACCATCATACCACTTCAGTTGATTTAACACCTCGCACCGCACACCCTGACCACTATCACTGGAATCTCACCACCATCAACCGCTTCTCTACCGCTGCTGTAGATACACCACAACCAGAGCTAAAGGACATCAGAAACACAAACAATCAAAGCTCCTAAAATGCCGACGACCACTCAAACTGCACAACCCAAGACCCGTTGGAAGCCATTGCGTGATTCCGAATGGGAGAAGATCAGTGGAATCCTGGAGAAAGAGTAGAGTAAGGAGTGGGAAAAGGCCATGACGAGGAGATCCACACCAGAAGAGTCCCACTGGCAAACCAAACACCATCCATAATGGATAACTTCATCATCTCATTACTGAAAGCCACAATGCAGTTTCTACCGTAGAAAATACAAAGCCAGACATCCCAGGACCTCAAATCCACCAGCCAAACCAGAAAACAGTTTCAAAACAAAGAACCACCATACATGATATCCTCCGAACAATATGAATATGAGTACATGAGGTGGAAAATCCTCTCTCATTCCTTCCCTTCTTCCCCTTACGGTGGGGCTTTTTGGTCCATATGGAATGTTTTCAAATGTTTTAATTGTCATTAGTTCTTATAGTGGGGAGACCCACAATGGGTCTCATAGAGTTACACACAAAGTAATTTAGTGTTATCCCAATCCTTGTGGCGGGGAATCTGTTAAGGCCTCCACGTGTAAGTGTCAGAGTTTCTTTTAATGTATCGTTTGGTGGTAGTTTGTCTCATGAAAAACCACCTAATCATATGTTCTTCTTCTTAAGTAGATGTTGGGATTGGACTATACACAACGACTCAGTTGGACTAAGATTATGGGAATAAGTGTCAGAGGTGGGATACATTCATTCGTCCCTTGGTTGAAATGGATGGTTTGAGTTCCGTTTGGTAGTGGGTAAGGTGTTTTTGTTTTGAGGATTAGTTGTATGTCCTGGGAGATCATTCTTTATTTGGATCGACAAACTAAAGGTGCTTATTCTTTTGGGGATAGGTGACACATAGCGGGGAGTTCTTTTATGTCACCTGAGTTTCTCTTGTTAATACCTCCCTTTTGGGTAGTGTTTCAAGATCCCTTCATTTTCACTCTTTGGACATCTCCTTGACCTATAATGGAATGTCGGTTCTTGTTTTGGGGTTTTTCCTTGTTATGGATTTTTGGGGTTGGAAAGCATTACAGTAGGGAGAATTGCCACACCCCGAATCATGTTTTTGGTCTTTCTAATAATTTTATTTTGATTTTAAAATTTTTATCAAGGATCGGGTTGAATCTTGAATGATATTTTTTTGTTTTTTCAAAAAGAGCACGTTTTTGAGTTGATGTCATTGGATGAACGGGCGGAGCACATTTTGGAAACCCTAGATGGCTTCGCCCATGCATCTGCATGATATGTCTATCACTAGAAAATTAAAATGTGAAACTTTTGTAATTTATTTTGTAATTTACTATTTCTATTGTTGTTAATGATGTTATTATTATTATTAAAATGAACTGGGTATTCTTATTACTTGTATTTTTATCGGCATAATTATTAATGTTCTTATTAGTATTATTATTAACAAGGATTTATTATTATTATTATTTTAATTATAGAAATATTATTTTTATTATTATTGTTATTATTATTTTATTATTATTATTATGTTATTATTATTATTATTACTACGTTGTTATTATTATTATTGTTACCATTATTATGACTAAAATTATTATTAATGTAATTTTTCTCTAAATAATGTGAAGGGTTTTATTAATTTAACATTATGAAATTATTATTAATAACATTATTTTTTATATAAGTATTATGTCTACACTATTATTAATATTGATTCAAGTATTTTTTTTTATTTTAATTTTTTTTCTCTTTTCCTCTTAGTTTGCTTGGGTTTTGCGCAGCGCTGCCCCTCCTGCGCTCCCTTATTCATCACACAGATATTATCCCTTGAACATTTCCCTCTTCTCCCAGCTAGCATCTCATATAGTACCCTCCCAGATAGATCCCCATGTCTAGGAAATCATCCTCTCGCTCTCCCGCACTACATCACCAACCCACGCTCTCCCCCACCCTCTTCCTCCTATCTGCACCCTTCCCTGTTATGCCACTTACGTGTCATCCATACAAAAGTGCCTCCCGCACCTCTGACCAACATAGATTGTCACCTCCTCCCTCATGCCTGGAATCCCACTTCTGGACTCCACCTCCTACACGTTGTTGAGCCAGCCGCACCTCCCGCTTCTCTGACAAACACTGACTGCCGCATCCTCCCTCATTCCAGGTGTTCCCCACCTCCAGTCACCCCCAGCTTCCGACCACCCTCCTATCGGTTCCCACCATATGCACCACCTATGGAAACCATCGAGATTCCTTGCAGGCTCTACACGCGGTCCCCTTTCCTTGCTCCGGTCGACCAATAGTAGCGCAACACCCCGATGACGTCACCCTTACCTGCAACGACTACTAGCTCCTCCCGCCGGCACCCACCAGCCATCTCAGCAATGTGCACCTCTGTCCGGACCTCCTTCTGGATTCCGCGCACCCATTAGACCTCCTTCCATCCACACACCACCCTAATGACGTACTATGACAAGTCAGCGTGACTCCTGTCACTATGCTCCCTCCCGCTGGTGCATCACGCCCTCTTTTCCAGCCAGCGACAATCCCTACTGGTGCGCACCACCCCTTTCTGATAGCCGCGTGACCCCACTAGTCGAGTGTGTATCTATGTTGAGGTGATGTTTTAGATTTCCTTTATTTAGTGTTATATAATTACCTTAATGAGTGTTGTGAATAATTAAGTTGGTGGAAATTTTATCTTTTTAAAAATAATTGAGTTAGTTAAATTATATTGTGTGAGTTGTGTTTTGGAAACATGTTGAGCTGGTTCTTTTGGTCTGTTTTTTTCATTTGGATTTTTTTAATTCTATTTCTATGTATTTTTAGTTTTTGTGTGATTTTTTCTGTGGTTCGGTGTAGAAAACCCATGATACTGCGGTCATCAGCTCGTGCATGCTTGTGTGCCTTTGCGAGGCGTGTCGCCTCATCATGTTTGAGATGTGAATCGAGGTAGGTCCCCCACTAGACTAACCTTTAAATTTAGAATATATTAATTTCTTGATATTTAATTGATTTTTGTTAATTGAGAAATAATATTAAATAATTAATTTTAGAATAATGATTTTCTGTAAATGAGACTATTTATTTTTTTGCATCCCACTGAAATTTATTTTTTTGTTGATGAATTGTCGCACAATAGTTAAAAATTCCCATTTGGACTTTGAATATAATTAATGGATTTTAAAGTGTGGTTTTGGTTTGATGATAAATGTTTTCTTCTAACACATGAGAAAATGTTTTGGTTTCTCTTGAGAAATTTTGTTTTTATTTAAATTTGGATAAGGCCCATTTGGAACATTGATAAAATATATTATTTTGAAAAACATTCTTTGGGGTGACTCAAGGGTGATCCAATTGTGTACGTCGATTGTGTGAGTTTTTGTGTGTGATGTTTGTGCATTTTTACTAGTTACTTGATTGACATTGATGACTCACCCTTTTTTATTACATGTACTGACATGGGAACCTGGCATAGTAAGTGAATCTTCTAAGAATGATTTCTGCACTAGTTTAGACATTGCACTTAGTAGTGGCCCTTATTATGGAATTTACTCTACTAGGGGATTGTTCACCTCGGTTAGGATAGGTAGGGGAACACCGAGAGTTAGGGAGTTATGAGGTCATCGTGAGTAGGCATGCATTCACGATGAGTCACACATATAGTACGTTTTGGATTTTCACAAGCTCCTAGTTTTGACAAATGTTTTCTTTATTACTTATATGTATGTGACAAATGATGGAGAGGCCTATTAATATTGTTGGTCCCCATTTGCTACTTTCCCATTTCCTTTATGGTTTTTTGGGCGTTGTCTATGTGGTATTTCTCTTGACCAACAACTACATTTTTAGATTTTAATTTTTTTGCGGAAATGTTTTAAAATGTAATGCACCTTCTCTCTTCAAACATTAATGTTTTTTTTAAATTGAAAAGGGAAATGGACTGTTACTTGTTTTATAAATAAAAGTGTGTGTGGAAACACATATTTTATATAACTTAGTTCAAATCTTAAATTGGTTAATTCTTTATTGAAGGGTAGTGATTTGGGAAAAGGTTGTTGGGAATACCTACTGAGTTTTAATACTCATTCCTATAGTGTATTCCTATTTTTAGTTTCAGTTTCTGGTTTGACTCGAGCTTGATCTCTATGGGGAGAGTTGGTTATGGATTGGTGAGAGAATCATGGGGTCACAAGTAGTTTTGGTCGTGGTCAAGTTAATATGTGTTTTTGGTTGTTCTTTCTCTTTCATGTTGTTTATTTATTTTGAGATGTTCAATTTTATTTTTACTGCTTAGTTTTTTTATATGGGTGAAACCATTCCCCTGTTGTTCTCTATTGATTCGCTGGTGCTTGTCAACCACCTGAGAGGATTGAAAATGCCTCTCGGGACTTTCCAGAGATTGTCTCAGGTGACCGGTTTATGGTCGACCTGGATTGGTTCGTGACATTTCCCCTCAAAGCCGAATTTCCCCCACTGCATGTTTCCATTTGTGACCACATATCCATTGTTGATCAATCTTGGAAATGGATGGATGAATTAGAGTGACTGGATGAGAGGCGATTTCATACCTTTCACCATTTGTAAGTCCACCAGAACTAGATTTCATGAGCCTTGAGTAAAAATGTTTCCTTTGATCTTTCCTTCAGGGGGAGATGTTTATCCTTAAGACACTGAAGATACCAGGAAGGAAACCACCAATGATGAAACCAAAGTGGGAGGGACCTTATGAAATACACAAATTCTACTCCAATGCAGATTATTACTTGATCTCGATGGATGGACAACTCATCACAACCCTAACCAGTTTATGTTTTCACAAGAAACACTTTGTGTTATAAATGTGTACATATTCTAAACTCCATGATGATAAACTACATATCCAGTCTTTTTCACATGACTATAAAATGTGTGACACATCATCCATGTCATATGATGAAAACAGGTATGCCACACATTGTTAGAAATCCAGGTGGGAAGTAGAATCGAATGGGCTGGGAATTTTTTTTTTTGCATCACCAGAGCAATGTTACAATGTCGACTCTAATGAACTATCCTGGTTCGGTCCGAGGACCACACTTGGATTTGACAGAGCACAAAAATAAAATCGAACATGTACCTTTTATGGATATGAACTGTGAAAGTCCATCACAGGATTTATGAAACCATTCCTTGAAGACTCTAACATCAAATATATCTAGATCTTCTAAAGACACCTTTTGAATATGCTCATGTGTGGTTCATTGGAATCGTAGTGCTAGTGTGGTACAACAATGAGCTCATAGACACAACAGTGATAATCTAAAGACAGGAGTATTCAATCCACGAAGGATGAGACTGAAGATCTTCCTTTCTTGAGAGAATATATCTCTAGAATCCCGGAGGAGAGATAGGCTGTCAATTCTAACACATGAATATTTATATGGGGAGATCCTCTCTCTTACTTATATAGGGAATATCTAAAATGATTGGTTTTGGTTCTCGATCCCTGTGTAATAGATATTCATAATATAAGTATTATAAATATTTGTTTAAGACAAATTAAATTATGCCATAAATAATATTTATAAATTTATCACCAACTACAACATATATTAAATATATATTGCATGACAAACTCGAGTCTATAAATTGATTCACTTCTCCTGAAATTATTAAAAAAACCTTGGATATTTAAATTAGTTGGAATAATATTTTATCTTTGTATTTAGTTAATCACTTGTAAATACAAGTTGTAAATAAATTCCACAAAATATTAAAAACTTGAATAATTAAAGAATTTATTTATTACTTGATGATCCAAAGAACCTGGATAATACACGGACCCCATGGTGGGGCCCACCCAGTTCTATAATACTATTAATAGAATAGGGAATATTTTCAAGGAGCTATAGTTTGTGACCCTATAGGTTCTTATCCCAATAAGAGGGAATGATACTCATCGACCAAGAGCGGGGTCTAGAAACCCATCAAGGCCCTTATAGAGATAACGTAAAGTCAAAGAAACAACTACCTTCCTATAAACATGATATGTGTAATATAATATATTCTTCATCGATATCTCAATAATGCAGAATGCACACTAGTGTCATCACCCTTAATCTTGATTTATTTTATGTGTTGATCTGTCTGGACGGTCTTACCTTTCACTACTATGGCCATGGATTTAATGAAGGTTCAACAATCTTAATCAACCAGGCCTGAGATATCCCTTCCTTAACTTAGAAGCGACAAATCCTATCTTGATCATTCAATCAATGTCATGCCACCAATGATATAACCAACACAAACTACCTTGCCATGAATTAATTGCCATGGTTTTTCCCTTGCATCAAAGTAAGAAATTAAATGACATACATTGATAATGATCTCATGTATGTAGACCATTACACCTATACATTGATAGGAATGACCAATGACACCTGAAACATGTGGTGTTCCTATTATGTGGGTCAGACCTCGTGATCTCAATAACTATAGATCATCAAGTGAGAACTTAAAGAGAAGAAATGTCAATTCTTATGATCCCCCAACACCAGATTGTCACACATCATCTACTTAATTTCTGAATGATGTAACTGGACCATAGGAAATTAATTTAAGATTACTGTCATGGAATATTGGGGTTCTCATTATTTCCTAGGATCTACTGTAACCCATTTATACGATATGTAATCTAAGGAAATTTTCATAAACAAAATGGATGAAGAAGTATCTACACTATTATGACAGGATAAACACATGTATATATAATAAACAGAATACATGTAGTGGTAATCAATGTAAAACAAAAGTTGTGTCTAGGGAACCCACTTTCAACACTCCCTCTTGCATTAGAGCCAACTGCTAACTGGTTTCAATCTGCTAGCTCTGACATGAGAATCATGCTTCTGCTGAGAAATGGATTCAGTCAGAGGGTCTTCCATGTTATCCTCTATGGCTACTCTGCTAACTGTGATTTCACCTCTTTGAGAAAAATACCTCAAGATATAAAACTTCTGAAGAATATTATTTGTCCTCTGGTGGGACCTGGGCTCCTTGGCATGCACCACTACAGCAGTATTATTGTAATATACTGGAACATGGTCTGTACTGCTCGGAATAACACCAATGTCTATGATAAATCTTAGTATCTAGACAACTTTTTTTTGCTGAATCGAAAGCTGCAATATATTCATACTCTATTGTAGAATCAGCAACCCATCTTGCTTTAAGCTTCTCCAGCTAACTGAACCACTATTTAGGCAAAATATGTATCCTGACTGCACTTTCAGATCATCATGATCTATCTGGAAATTAGAGTCAGTGTATCCTCTCACAACTAGTTCCTCATATCCTCTATACACCAAAAACATATCCTTTGTATGGCTTAAGTAATTTATTATAGTTCTAACAACTTCCCAATGCAGCTGTTCTGGATTGGCTTGATATGTACCCACCATTCTTAAGGAAAATGTGACACCAAACCTAGTACATATCATGGAATACATGACAGAACCCACTACCAATGCATAAGGGATTATACTCATTCTGACCATATCCTCCTATGATTGTATACACATTTTCTTGGAGGTATTTATACAATGTGATATAAGCCACAATCCTCTCATCAATTGTTCCATATTGCACCTTTTCAGTACCTTGTCAATATATGTACTTGGACATAGCCTAAGAAACCTTTGAGATCTATCTCGATGGATCTTGTTCCCTAGAATGTAGGCTACATCACCTATGTCTTTCATACAGAATCATTCATTTAACAACGTATTAACTAACTGTAATACTTATACCTCATTTCCTATAATTAATATTCAATCAACATATAACCCAAAGAAAACTGTCACATTCCATTAAACCATTTTATAGACACAAGGATCACTTTCATTTTTGAAAAAACCAAATTCTCTTATGGCCTCATCAAATCGAAACATTCCATGACTGTGATGCTTGCTTCAACCCATAAATGGATCTCTGTAGCTTTCATACCTTATTGGCATTCTTTGACTTGATAAACCATTCAGTTTGCGACATATAGACGTCTTCAACCAACTTCCCATTTAGAAAATCAGTTTTGACATCCATTTATCAAATTTCATAATCATGTAAGGCTATTATTGCATGAAATATTCTAGTGGATTTAAAAATTGCTACTGGTGAGAAGGTTTCATCGTAGTCAATGCCATGGTGTTGCCTAAAACACTTTGCACCTAGACTTTCTTTAAAGATATTAACCTCACCATCCCTTTCTATCTTCTTCTTGAATTCTAATTTTCATCCTATGGGATTTACATCAGCTGGAGGGTCTACCAAAATCCAAAATTCATTTTGGTACATGGACTTCATCTCATAATTCATGGATTCGTTCCATTTAGTAGCTTCTTTGCCTTATACCAATTCCTTGTAGGTTAGAGGTTCGTCATACTCAAGGACTAATGTGTCACCTGACTCAGTGACCAGAAAAATATAACGCTCCAGTTCTCTAACCTCTCGCATAGTCCTATACAGTATTTGTGTTTTATGAACTTCTTCTTCTTCCACTCACTCTTGGGGAGATTGTTCCTCTACCAACTCTTGTGTATCTTGGGCATTAACTTCATCAAAGTCAATATTTCTCCTACTATATCCAATATAAATTTTTCCCATTCTAGAAATAGGGTGTATATTTCCACAACAACTTTTCTATCTAAAGGGTTATATAGGTAATATCATTTTGTTTCCTTAGTATAACCTATAAAGATGCACTTCATGCTTCTAGATGTTAATTTTTCACTTGGTAAGGTTTTGACAAATGCCTCACACACTCATACATGTATGTAAGTTGGATTGGGTTTCATTCCTAACCATAACTCATATGGAATCCCATTTGGGGCTTTAGTTGGTACTCAGTTAAGGGTATATGCTACTGTCTGCAAAGCGTATCCCCAAAAGGATAATGGAAGAGTTTCATGACTCATCATTGATCTGACCATGTCAAGAAATGTATTATTCCTCCTTTAACTAACCCCATTACATTATGTTGTATAAGTAAGAGTGAGTTGAGATACTATCCCGCACTCCTTCATGCAATCAATAAAATTTTGGTTAAGATATTCTCTGCCTTGGTTTGAGTGGAGTGCTTTTATTTTCTTACCAAGTTGGTTTTCTACTTCATTTTGGTATTCCTTAAATATCTAAAAGGAATCAGACCTATACCGTATTAAGTAGATATATCCACACATACTATAGTCGTCAGTAAAATTAATGATGTATGATAAACCACCCCTTTCCTATATAGGAAATGGACCACATAAATCAGTATGTGTTAATTCCAGTACTGCATTGGATCTTTCTCCCTTTCCGGAGAAAGGTTCTTTCATCATTTTGCCTTGTAAAAAAGTGTGACATATATCCAAGGGTTTTAACTATACTAAGTCTAAATACCCTTTTTGATGTAATCATCATAATCACTTCTCGTTTACATGGCCAATCCTGAAGTGACATAGCAGGTGATATATGAATCTTGTTGGCTGTTTTCTTTCATTGATTTCCATTTTTGGGTTCTGAAGTTCTATCATGTATAAACCATTGTTAAGATGTTCCACACCATAACATATGTTATCCCTATAAAAGAGACAACATTTACTTTTAAACATGAAATAAAATCCAATAGTGTCTAAAATCGACATAGTGATAATGTTCCGGGTTATAGAAGGTACATAATAGAATTTGTTTAAAACTAAAACCAAACTACTTGGAAAGGTTAAGTGATAGTCTCCCACTGCCAAGGCTTCCATACTTTCACCCTTTACAACTCAGATATCCACTTAACCCTTTTCAATATTCTTGAACCTAATTGGTTCCTGTATATGAATATAAATTTTTGATCCACATGTCGTATCCAATACCCAACTTGTAGATAAAGATAGATTTCATTCAATGAAAAAATAACCTGAAGTAGAAGAATCCATTTTCTTCTTCTTCCCAGCTATGAAATTCTTCTTCTAGTGGTCTTTATTCCCAAATCCAAAGAAGATAGCTTCCTACTCATTACATTACCTCTGAATCATTGGCTTCTTTACAGGATGAAACATTGGTTTATTTGGCCTTGACTTGGCCTTTGACCCCTTTTACATACCCATGTTTTTCTTTTTCACTATAAGGACAGATAAATTGGTATTTTTCATATCCTTGTCAACTTGAAAAACTAAATCCAAAAGGAATGGGACGAGCTTTGTCATATCATTCAGGTTATAATTGACAATAAAAGTCTAGAAGCTTAGCGTTAAAGAGGCAGGAATGAGATACACTGCTAGTTCTTGGTTCAATTTGAACCCAAGGGCTTTAGGAATCTCAATATACCTATTCATCTTGAGTAGATGAGGACCATATTAGTACCCTCCTACTAGCATACACTTATAAATGGAACTTGAGATCTCGTACCTTTCCTATCTGGCCCTCTCCTGATATAATTTTTAGAGATTTGAAAGCATCTTGTAGGCATCCTCATCCTCATGAATTTTTTTAATTAGCTGGACATGGATGACAACATGATGCATTGAAAATCAAGTGAATTGTCTACGATCTTTATCAACTTATTTATTTCCAAATTACTTTATCCCTAAGGAGGCTCAGTAGTAATTGGGGATTCTAGCACATATAACTTCTTTTCTTGGCGTAATACTATGCACAAGCGCCTGTACCACTCTTGGAAGTTATTGCTAGTCAAGATATTTTATTTATCCAGAATTGATCTCAGTGATAAAGTACTTGTGGTGTTGGAAATTTCCATTTTAAATCTACATCCAATAAACATCAGTAGATAGTACATTGTCATGATTACATTTTGACATTTTATGGTTAATAAATTATTATATCATTTTAATGTCACCCACTATTCTAGTGAATCTTGGTTGGCCTCACTGTTAGATTTGGAATACTCTTTCTCTTGATTACTCTAGTGGAAATGATCCTTGAAACCTCCATCATAGTCTACATGCTATGGATAGGCCACTACTTAGAGGGTTTCAAGGTAGGAACTAGGATTTCCAACCACTTGACTTGTGGTTCCTTATATTGTTGTGTAATGTCTTAGATTTTGGAATCCAGAACTAATTCCCTCAACATCTTGCCTCTAAAGTGATAAAAAGTTAGCTATGGATAATCCTTGACTACTCACATTAGTTATTTCGACCTCGTTCTCTCATGAAAACGTCCTGGTAGTAATAGAACTCTCAAATATGTTTGAAAGGAAACCTAAACACATAGTTTTGTTTAAATGTGAAAAATGGAAGGCTTTCAGAATTTATATTTCATTGAGGGATTTTTTATATTTATTTACGAATATAATCATTTTCTATTTGTATGTTCAAACTAGATTTTTTCACTCATAAGTGAACATGAAATAGAAATACATTCGTCACTCCTTTATTCATTTTTATCTTGTTTTCTATTCTATGTGATCAACAAATAATTATGAATTTGCATAAAACAATAAACAATTCATAAAGGTAAATCATGAAATCTGTTTGGTCTTGAGAATTCTATTATGATCAATCCATAATGGATCAATCTTGACCTAGGGGCATCCATACCTGAGTTGACACCCGACTCATGTCATAGCTAGACCCAATTCAATGCGCTCGACTCCTGTCTGGATTACCGCCTCGACTTGGCGGGGTCTGCGTCTCTGATCATCACTGTATAATTACAAATATACTTGCATGAAGTAGAGGGGGCTTAGGGATACAAAATACAACTTGTGCATTGGACACACATTCCATTATACATATTTGACATAATTGATGATTCACAGACCCAATTTATCTAATTAGTTATTACAATAATCACACACATTGAATAATTAATTAAATAAATAAACCAAACATGAAGGATTTAGTTACTTTCTTAAGAACAGTCAGTGTAAATAGAGAAAATTTAAAAAATGTAAACTGCAATAAATTTCAACAGTACGAGGGAGCTCTAATAAATTAAATTAATTTATTTTATCAGTTCCAATTTTTAATTTAATTTTAATTCCAAAAATTAAATTAAACCATTTATTAAATTTTAATTCTAAAAATTAAATTAAACCATTAATTTAATTTTATATATATAATTTAAATTAAACAATTAATTTAATTTTATTCTTAATGAAATTAATGTTTTCGGTTTTTAATTAAATTTATACCCTAAAATAAAAATAATGAATTTAATTTAAAAAACTAAATTAATTAAAAATCATTAATGGGGATACCTCTAGCTGGGGAAGGATTCCAACTAGACCACGAACCGCTGTGAGGGAGTCTTACTAGAGAAGAGCCGAATCGCGGAACAAGAGCGGCACGACCACGACATGACTGTGGTGTGAGCGTAGCTTGACCACTGTATGTCTACTCGGTCCAGCAACACCCTGTGGTGACAACATCTTTCAAAGAGGTACAAAGGTGGAAATTCACTACTCTGTACAACCACGATGGAGGTAGCCTACTACTCTGGCCAGCCGCAAGGGCGGTAGCCCACTACTCTGGCTAGCCGCAAGGGCAGTGGCCTACTTCTCTATCCAACCATGAGGGTGGCATCCCGCTGCTCTGGCTAGGAACCGCGGGAGGTCAGACAGTGTGGTCCGGTGGAGACAACATCTAGGGGTGGGGGGTTCCAGTTAGTGTGAGAATGGAGGCGATGTGATCCAGAAGGGGTGAGGGGGGTCCAGGCGGCACAGTTCGACAACAGAGAGGGGGTTCTGTGAGCATGGCAGGAGTTCGGGTGCGGCGTAGTCCGTGATAGTGAGGTAGAGGCAGCCCAAGATGGAAAGAACCGATGATGAGGAGGTCCGGGTGGCCCACGCCGACAATGTGGTGGGGGGGGGGAGCTCCAGGCAACGTGGGCCTTGACTGGCTGAGGGAGAAAGGGGGTAGGGTTTCGGGGGGGGGGGGGGGGAGCTCCAGGCAACGTTAGCCTGGACTGGCCGAGGGAGAAAGGGGTAGGGTTTCAGGGGGGGGTTGGTGTGGCACACTGCTCGGTGAGGAAGAACACGTAAGGGTATTCTTATATTTTTTGGACAAAACCAACCCCACCCCTCTTTTATTATTATTTTTAAAACGAAAATGAGAAGACAGAATTTGGGGTCTTGGTCTTCCAATTTTTCTTGAAACATTCTAAAGTCTAAAGACATTAAAAAATTAAATACTTGACCCAAAGTCTAAGGACCCCCTTTATTTAATTTTAATTTTTATTTGAGTAAAATAAATTATTATTATCATGTAATATATTTTATTTAACACCTACAATAAACCCACTGGAAAAATTCCGGCAACATGATTATGGGAAAAGAGTGGCTGAATTTTGATACTTTAAAGAACACATAAATAAAATTAAAACGTGTTCTCTGAAAAATAATAATCTGAAAATTTAAAACTAACATCCTTAATCCCATTCATATTTTCAAATAGCCGTAATATGGACATTCAGAAACGGATTGAATTACGGTCGTTTCTGTTGGAACTATTTTAATTCCCCATACATAAACTTAATGGAATTAAATTTTTTCTTTGACTCTATGAGACCACACATCCCTTTTAAACCACTATTAGGAACTTGGATGGGCAGTGGAAGCAGATGGGTTAAGAATTTAAATTTCTCTACATCATCAGAGCAACATAACAGTGTCTAATTTGGTAAACTATCTCGGTACGGTCAGAGGACCATGTGTGGATTTGATAGAGTACAAAAATAAAATCCAACATGTACCTTGTTCAGAGTTGATGTGTGAAAGTCCATCATAGGATTCCAGAAACCATTGCTCGAAGACTTCTATGTTGATGACTACTAGATTTTCCACACATGTCTCTTCAATCTACTCATGCGCCATTCGTTGAAATCTGGGTTCTAGTGTTGTACACCAATGATATCTTCGACGTAAAAATGATCACCTCAAGGAAAGAGTTTTCAATCTTAGAGGTATGAGATTGAAGATCTTCCTTGTTTGATAGAATATGTATCTAGAATCAAGGAGGAGAAAGAGTCTCTCAATTATAACACCGGAATAGTTACATGGGGAGAGCCTATCTCTTAATTATATATAGGGAATATCTAAAATACCTAGTATGGGTTCCTGACCCCCATGTAATAGATATTCACAATATAAGTATTATAAATATTTATTTTTGAAAAATTAAAATTATCCATAAATAATATTTATAATTTTATCACTAACTTCAATATATATTAAATATATATTGCATGAAAAACATGAGTATATAACTCGACTCACTTCTCCTGAAAATATTAAATAAACCCTGAATATTTAAATCCATTCAAATAAACTTTTATCTTTGAAGTTACATAATCACTTGTGAATACACATTATAAATAAATTCAAAAAATTATTCCAAACCTTAATAATTAAGGAATTTATTTATTACATGGTGATCCATAGAAGATGGAAAACACTCAGACCCCATGGTAGGGCCCAATGAGTTCTATATTTCTATTCCCAGAATAGGGAAGATTTTCAAGGCGCTATAGTGTATGACCCTCTATGACCTTTTCCCAAATGCATTGAATGATATTACCTGACCAAGAGTGCAGTCTAGAAACCCATCGAGACCCCTATAGAGATAAGGTAAAATCAAAGTAATCACTACCTTCCTACAAAAATGTTCTGTGTAATATAATCTCTTCTTCACCAATATATTAATAAAGTAGAATGCACACTAGTGTCAACATCTTTAATATATTTTTATTTTATTTGTTTATATGTCTGGATAGTCTTAACTTCCACTACCATGGCCATAGATTTAATGAAGGTAAAACCTTCCAAATTAACTAGGCCCAAGATATATCTTCCTTAAATCAGAAGCAACAAATACTATCTTGATCATTCAATCAATTTCATGTCACCAATGACTTACCCAACAAAAACCACCTCACCAGGACTTATTTTCATTGGTTTTCACCTTGAATCAAATGATGCAATTAAATGACATACATTGACAATGATCTTAATTCTAGAGACCATTTCACATGTCCATAGATAGGAAAAACTAAGGACACCTGAAACATGTGGTGTTCATATTATACAGGCATGTCCTCATGATCTCAATAACTAGAGATCATCAATTAAGAACATCAGGACAAGAAGTCTCAATACTAATGATCCCCCATCAGTTGATGGTCACATATCATCTGTGTCCATTCAGAATGATGTAACTGGACCATAGAGAATTACTTTAAAATTACTATCATGGAATCTCAAGGTTCTCATTATAGCTCGGGGGGTCTGATATAACCTTTTGATAAAACATGTAATATAAGGAAATTGATATAAATAAGTGGATGCAGAAGTATCTACAATATTAAAGAATGATAAACACATTTATATATAATAACCTACATACATGTAGTGGTAATCAAAATTATAAAAAAATTTGTGTCTAGGGAACCCACTTTAAACATCCATGTCCTCGTTGTATGATGTTAAACTAGATAAAATCTTCATCCCAACCTCATGATGTTAAACTAAATGGGATGGGTCCTTCTTGTATGATGGTAAATTTTATGTTAAAAATCCTTATCACATAATGTTAAACAACACGCATGTGGCATACAGTAAACCTGGGATTCCTTTTCTCACAAATGATGGATATTTCAATTTCCTCACTAGAGAATGCACAACCCCAGTAATTGGACATTTACCAACTCTGATCACAAGAACTACTTTTGGATTGATTTCTATTATTAAAGGATACATTGTGACTCCCAGATCTCCAATCCCAAGTCTAGCTACAAAAATCCACACAAACAATTCCCCCTCCCCATGGATGGGTTAAAACTATTCTAGGATCCTTTCAAAACTATGTGTGGATTGATTCCCATCCTCTAGGGATACATAGAAATTCCTCGATCCCTTTTTAGGGGTCCAACCCCTTTATCAATAAGTCATGAAGTCTTTTCCATTCAGCATCATGATAGTGGCCCTTTTCCAATATGTATAGATATTTTTTGAGATAGAGGGTCACCATGTACCTACATTCATGTTGGTTCATCATGTATTAGCCATAAAATCTCCTCTATGAAATTTTGACACCATTATGGTCAATTTTATGCAGTGATAAATTGTTGAACTACCCCATAGAAAACCTGGGATGCCTCATGAGATGAAGTGTGAGAGGAATCAATGAAAAAGTTTCATTTACATGAAATTAAAATGCATATATGGTCTTTTTTTCTTGACTGTAAATATAATTACATGTCGTCCTTTCTATAAGAGGTCAAACTGCTTGGTTTATGTTCATGTTTCTTGATGTAAAACTACATAACAATTCAATCCTTTATCTAGTAGATAATAATATTTAGTGTTGGTGTCCCTGCACACCTTTCCTCAAGAAAAATGTGTGGGTTGATTCCTTATATCACAAAATGCAAAGTGATATATGGATCTCTAATCACGAGTTTAGCCACAAACAAGGAAAATTCCCCTACCTATATATGGGAAAGACATACATAAGGAGCCAATTATTGTACTATATATGTGTTTATTTTTACTCAAATGAGATACACATGGATACCTGGATCTTACCTCCTGGTCTGACCACTAAAAAAAATTAAAAATCCATTATCCTTCATTTTTATCCCATTTGTGTGGTGGAATACACCATGTCCACCCCTTCTTTCTCACACTAGGCCTAGATCATTTGGGATTTGGAGTTTCAGTAAAGGATTCCCCACATGATAAATACATGTCAATTCAAATTAGGGTTACTGTGTTCATAGTCACAAGACATGAAGTGGAACACCATATGTCTTTACTACTTGACATTAAACTACACTATTAATGAAAGGACAAGAACTACATCTAGATTTATTCCTATTATCATAGGATATGTTGTGACACACAGGTCTTTAAAATTGGTTCCAACAACAATATTTACTTTTCACATCATCGAACTCATGTCCTTGCCACAAGACATTAATCAACATGGTTATTAGAGAACTTTGTGTGTCTTGATTCTTTTTTAAACAAGATACACAATGATTCCAAAAAATCATGTCCTAGTCCCATCCATGGGATAAAGAAAAATTCCCCCCTCACTTATATACAAAGAAATATCTATGAAGGAGGTATTAACTTGGTTTCCCTCATTTAGGGGTCTATCAAGGAATATGAAATTTCCCATACTATATAGGAGTATGATATATATAGGTAACTTTACAATCCATGAACAATAAAGTTATGAATACATCATAAATTCGTAGAAACATTCCTTCTATTTATTATAATAGGTTTTATGGGAAATTTTGGATCTCCAAAATCACTATCCAACCATCATAGATAGAAGGTCAGTGTACTGACATCACCTTTGTTTGTCTATGAAATGATACACAATATTTGTATTTTCATAAATCACCCACAAAGGCCTCTCCACTAGAGGAAAATTCATCCCAAGGAGAAGCCTCATAATCCCCCATGCCATTTTTGTCCCATATCATTTCACCTTATTTGAGAACCCCCAAAATCATGGTTTACATTTTTCCTCTTTGTGTTTGAGGCATGTTGAAACGTAATTAACTAATAGGCCTTTTATTAATCATTATATGGACCTAGATATATGACTTAAAAAAGTAAGACCACATGTTGTCCATACCACATGATGCCAAACTGCATGTTTAACATCCCTCTTATTTGTTATTTGAATTTGGGTACTACATGTTGCTTTCCCCCCCACAATTGAAAGATAAATCATGACACCAGGATCAAAAACATTGATTAAATCTATAATATTTATCTTTCCACATGGATTTAGATATGTCCTTAGTGCATGATGTTAAACTTCATAGATAGTGTCTTTATTGCATGACACTAAACTATATGATTTTCTAGAACTACCTTTGGATTTATTCTAGTCATAATATGATACATAGTAGTTATTGAATCTCTAATTATGGATCCATATGAAACATAAAAATTTCACCCCTTCCCTATTTATGGGTTATGACTACACATGAAATATTCACATAAGAATTTTATATAGCCTGATTCTCATTTTGATGTGTTAAAAAATTATTTCTAGATCCTGTATTCCGGTCTGATCACAGAAATAAAAAAATGGAACCCTACTCAATATATATGAGCTAGATATTAATAATAGGGTCTAATACACATCTCACACAACTTTTGATCCCATTTTCAAAGAAAAATACTCGTTCCCCACACAAGAGTTCAATCAATTCATGGGGAAACCATCTCAGAACTACATATAGATTGATTATCATTTTAATGAGATACGTAGGGATGGTTGAAACTTATATATTGAGTACTATTTTAATGAAAAAAACCATTCTTCAATGTATATGGGTCATACCTACATGTGGAAAAAATTTCTACCCATTATCGTTTAAATTTTACATGAACTTATACTTTCATAATGAGACACTTTCCTTATACAAACCAAAATTTTTATTTGGGGTAGTCTGAATCTTCAAAATCATTATTAGTCGATCAGAAATTGAAATTCAATGTCCCAAAGACACCTTTGTTTTAAAATGAAAAATATTCCCTAGTTGGATCTCTATAAATCACCCAGAAAATGGCCTGTCAACTAATGGAAAATTCATCCTTTGGAATGACCTCTTCTATCTCTATAATAGAAAATAACATTTTTGTCCCATATCAATCCTTAGATTCAGAGTACCCTAAATTACAACTTAAAATTATTTCCCTTAATTCCTAAAGATGATGGGATATTATTGTATATATTACATTGAAATGTGAAAATAACTAATCATACAGTCAAATATAACCAAACATAAATCATATCCATCAAACACCCTTTCCAAAAGTTATTAAACTAAACATTACATTTTCTATTAGAACAAAATTAAACTAAACTATGCTTCAACCTTCTTTTACACCAGATAAATTCATGTAAGTGTGGTTTCTCATTCATCAACAATGTCGATAAAAATGTTCCCTTCATTCCCAGACGTATTCTGTTGATAAACCACCCATCTTTATCGTGGGAATCAATATCTTCACAAACTACCTGTCCATATGCAATAGGGATTTAGATTCATAATGACAACTTTTTTTGATAGTTCATACTATACCCTAGTTGGCTCTATATAAATCCCCCACAAATTTATTTTCACCCATAATAAAATTCATTCTAAAAAAATACCACTTATATATCCATACACCCCAAAATAAATTATGCTGGAAACCCCATTTTAATCATGCTCTATGATTACTCCTTTTCTACATGTCCGATATCATACCATAGATTCAAAAATCAAAAAATCAGTGTCTAAAAATCCCTAATTCATATCCCTGAAAAAAATAGTCACATTATCGTCCTGAAATCCTTTCTTTGGTAATAATTCCATAACTCATGGACAAAGATGGTCAAAATTAAACACCATTCGCATGAGTCCGGCTTCCAAGAATCTATATATTACACAAAAATAGACACTATCCTGGACAGGTTAAAAACCTAGAAAGGGAACCCTGGGTAAAATTCGAGTCCCTTGTCTTACTACTCCTATTATTTGAAAGGATTTGGAATTGAATCAATTAATGAAAATAAAGAAGTTACAAAACATGTGAGGTAAAAACCCCACAAAGGATGTTTAATAAAAAGTCAAGTCACACCCTATTAGGCCATACCACATTGGACTTTTGAAAAAAATAGCATAGTAACAAAAAGCTAAATCTTTATTACGTTCACCATGTAACCTGAGAAATAGTCAAACCTATGCATTTTATATCCCTTGGATCCATAAAAAAGTATATCATTACCTTTTCATTCATCAAAATAAGATTACTTGGGTTTTATGGTGTTGATTGATATTTTTATCTCATGATAAAGAGATTTAGGTTATCAAGGATATCCTTCAAAATAGTGCAAGTTACGATTGATTAGAACTAAAGGAATAGATAAAGAATAATTACTCGAGGGAGAAAAAGTTTTCATTTATTATTTAAATGGGAAAAAAGGAGGAACAATTGCCTTATAGATTCCTCCTTGACACTACTATCCATGAAAAATAAATGAAATTACTACAGTGAAAGATGACTTACTTTATTCGGTAGATCAGTTACCACCTACCGTGAGATATCACAGGCCTACTCCAAATTTGTTATCTTCCCAAATTCAAATTCAGATAACAAATATTTTTTTAATATCCACCATTCTCTATTTACCTTTCTGTTTGACAGATCTAAATCCCACTATTGTTGTTGATAACTATACCTTTATCCTACCTAAGAGAGTCTCATATTCTCATAGATCCCCAGTTTGTATGACCATCCAATTGAGAGATCATTCTTCTTAATCAACCGAGTTATGAAGTTCAGTAGTAGTATCTTTTAAATATTCTACCTGATTATTGGGAATATTAAACTAGATAAGATAAAATTAAAAGGATGTAATATGTTTTATAGCAATTAGAACATAATTACTATGTACATAAAAATGTGAATAATTAAACCCACCTACACCAAAACCAAGGAAAAGTTGATGCATATTTTCTATATTATCAGAAATCTTCACCAATGTAGACTCTATGATGATAGTATAAATTTTGTTCCAAAACCATTTTCGTACAAACTAATGTTCAATAGAAACCCTTGGACCCTGACCCTATTCACCATCTGATATGGGTATATAATCATGGATTACACTCTAACAGAGTGGATCATTATAAACTTTCACATCAAATTAATAAATTTCTCCATATTTGCTTCCTATTTATTATCTATGATTGGGATGAAAAGGTTAGAATTAATCAGTGGAACACCCAATACAATCCCACTAAGCCCAACCTTAGCAGGGTTTCCAATAGTTCTAGTTAGAAGTGTAGGGCCTAAAAAAATGCATAAAAAAGTTGAACATGAGGATGATAAAACCCTAGAATTCATATAATCTTTAGAATAACTTATTTCCCATTTTTAATTTGGTCAAGTTATCATAATATGAAAAGAACTAGGAGATTCCAGTAGTTTATGCACCCCAAAAACTAGCTTCACCTACAGCCCATCGAGATAGTAGTGCACACACATTCTTGAATAACCCCATGATATGTTTGTCATAGTTCTCATGGGAGGTATTGAAATTTCCTTAGAATAATCCTCAGACATCATCATCAACCATAATTGATGAAGGATGATTGGGTTTGATTATTTTTAAATATTGGTAAGGGGTAAAGATGAAGCCTATTACAGGAATAATTTTTTTGGCAAAAACTTTTAAGGAGCATAAGGTTCACAAATGGTTACCCTATCTACCTGATAATTCTAGATCCCATCTCACAACAAGAAGATATAAGAGTTTCCACCTAGAAAATTCCTTCTAATATCTACCACCGCTCTATATGGGTCTGGATAAGGGATGAAAGAAACTTTGGAGAAATAATTTAAAAAATAACAGCATCATTGATGACCAGTGATGTCAGGAGAATGATTTTAATATTTTGTTTTACAAGGGTAATGGTGGAATAATAGATTGTTTTGGTATACTAATATTCATAGCATCAAAAGTATTCATCCACCTAGCCACTTAAAAATAGAAATGGAAGGAAAATACAATGTGGTGATTTTTCATCATTTATATGGACCAAAAACACATAAATGCATGTGAGGGTAGGAAAGAATAGGTTAATGGGTTGTCCCTTCAGCAATGAAGCCTCCAACATTATGGTTTATACCATAATAACAAAGTTGTAATAAAGAGATGGGAAATACCATCCACTCAAAAACATGGTGAAAATAAAACCATCCCATGTTTTGGAGATACGCCTAGCCAGATCTGATAACCCCACATAGTATGTTGGCCTTCCTCAAGAGTGGCTTAGTATGAACATTGAATACCACATGACTGTTGAGTCAGGTAAGTCCTGGTGTGTCAATCCTTTGGCCTCGTATAGGAAGCTTGAAAGAATAGATTTGTCATGTCATAGAATAAAATGAGAGAATGAGTATGAGGAGTATGTCCCAATAATTATTCTACCACACTTAGTAAATATGCCACTAATGGAGAAACCTATTCAATAGCTTTCTAGTAACTATCTATAAGAATGGATTCATTATATATATTGATGAGAATAGGAATTTCACCTAAGGGGTAGATATCCCATATTCTCATCCTAACTTCTCTATGAGTTAAATGAAAGGTGTTGGTGCTCGATCACCAATAGTTAATCAAGTTGGGTAAGACCTTAGTTCGTGAATATTCCTAAAAATTAGAAATCCATACTTCCTAGTATAGGTTTATAACCTCCAATAATTTTGGAAATTCCATATAGTTATGGCACACCCAGAATTCCCAAGCCCATTCATCAAAGAATCTTCTTCTAGATCACAAATCCGACATGGAACTCCATCATCCACTAGGATTATATCATTAGATATTAAGGATGGGTTCATATTCATGAATAGTATAATGAAAGGATATATCATCATTGTGATGGATAATTTAAGTCTAAATTGAACTATTTAGAATAGAGACCCTCTTTTTACCTTGTTTAGATGTGATTTACCCTATAGTGGAGACGTTCACTTGAATGCAATTCAACGATTCCTCAAGCCAAAAAGAAGGAAGATTCTGATCATTCGATGGAATGAGAGAATCAACAAGAAGTCCAATGTTGTACAATGGTAATATGTTAGACAGTAAGTAATTAATGAGCCCTGGAGAAAGGAGACTCTTCAGAATACCCTCTTGAGGGATGATGTGATGTCTATGATCATCTTCAATATTCTAATAGATTGTATATCTTCTCTTAGTCACATTCATAGAAGTGAAATCTAGGGTTTCATTAATAAGATCTATTTCATCATTATGAAAATATCAGAAAAATCATGTAATATTTACTTAAATACATCAAAAAATATGTTGAAACCATATAAGAGGTGTTCCACTCACGAAATGTACGTGAGACACTCATCCCACAAGGTGCTCGTCCCCTGAGGTTCTCATCACATGAGGAGCCTAACCCGAGAGACATCTATCCACCATGTGGGTGATTGTATCAGTAAAAATAAGATTGGAGTTACCAATCATGAGAAATGAATTTGAGTTCGCAGATATTTCATCCGAAAAGTATAATACTATATAAGAGAGAGTAGAATGTGATTGGAGTCATGGATTTCTAGTTTTTAAAACGATTTTGTAAAGGAAAAATGATCTATGTCCCTCATTTTTTTTGGTGTGGGCCATATTACTGGTCCACATGAATTCCAAAAACATGTTTAAATGGAACCAAATTCTTCATCAGAACCTCCTCTTCTTCATCTTGATCACACCCCACTCTGATGGGGGGGTTTTTCTAGGTACTAATATCATTGCATAGAAGGTGACACTACTTTCATGTATTTTTTATGCTAAAATAAACCTAAATAAGAGTTATAAAATTTTATAAAGGACATGATTATTCAATGGATGACATAGTTCTAGATAGAAAAACACTCTATACATACTACCTCTTTACATGGAATCTAGAAAATGAAATAACTTGTGGGACGCGGCGGTGTCCGTTATCAACCCCAAATGAAACTAAATCATTTTCTCAACTGGATGGTGATTTCATTCCCCCATCAATGACCTTCCCTAAAAAATGATAAATAATTTTTGGACCTAAATGGAATTTTCCATCACTCAAAAAAACAATCATTTGTGATTTGGGAAACCCTTAATTGGGATCCCACAAATGAATTACCTATCGCCCACCACAAATAGTCAAACATTCTGGTGGTTAGTTACCCCTATTTATCTAAAACAAACCCCTTGGGGGAGCTAGGAAAAAAGAGAAGGATATAAATGATGGATGAAATCTCGAATAAATTTTTGAGATACTTCGATTGTGAGAAGGTAATCATAATTCATAACATTAAGGTAGAAAAGTAATTCTCTAGGATATATACCGAGCCAAAACCCTTTTCAGACACCATTCTATGAATCATAAGCATATAGTCTCTTTATATTCAATCAAACCACATAATAAAAGGCTAAGACATGGTAACCTAGCCATATGTCGGAAGAATATTTATGAGGGGAAGTTAGAACAACATAGAAAAGTTCTATGATGGCGTAAACTAGACTAGAGTAGAAAAGTGCTATGTAGACATAACCTTGTCCCACATAGAAAAATGATACATGAAGGGAACCCCGCCATTTATACCAGCATGCTAGATAGAATGGTACATTTTATATTTTTATCCCATCCTCTATATCATTACTTCTCGCTAGTGTCAAATTTTTTCCCACGTTATTCCCTCCAAAAACAATGAAAATAGTATCAGGCTTGGGACTCTTCCAAAGCCACCCAATTTCTATGATTAAATAATTAGTAATATCATTGTGTCCTATTGAGAGTACATACCCATGGTAAGTGGTATTTGATTTGTAAACTATTTAATAAGGTAAATCCTCATAATGTTTTCAAGTGTACATTTATATGGTAACGTGGTTCTTGACTTTGGAGGTACTCACACAGACATCCCCATTTCACAGACTTAGGGGAACCACTTGCATTTCCCTTTATGATGAGGGATAATGTTGGATCCTTTTATCATCTTCTATAAAATAGGTAGAAGGGAATCCCACAAGGAGTAATCCCCTTTACTTTATTTCTAGATGATGAGTCCATCCTTTTCTTCGTTCGCCTGAGTCTTAAATAATAACTGATAGGACTATCCAGGTTACCAAAAAAGTGGAGATGAGAACATTCAACACCCCTTTTCACTCCATGTGGGACTAGGCTATAATAAAAGGAGAGAATATGGGTTCTATAGAACTTAGTATTCCTCTCCTGTTGGATTTAGACCTCATCAACTAGCAAAAAAAGTTGTTTGTGTGATTTCCAGATCTACTGGTTCGTCTTGTTTTCAACACCAAGAATAAATCAGGTGGGCTTAGAGGTAAATAGTGATAATGAAGTCTTCTTGGTCCCAAGAACTTATGGGACTATTATTTGGTATAATCACCAAGAATACCCAAGAAAATGGGCCTCCTATTTGGTATAATCCCCATCCATCTACACTCAAATGGGTATCCTCCTAAGTGTAATCCCCAACCAAACCTGAAAATCACCATGATTCGATAGTTTCCTCACTATTCTATAAAGACAATCCTTATAATTGGTATAATCCCAAAAAATAATCAAACACATATGGACCTACCATTTTTTATAATCCCCAATCATGAAATATCAAATAGGCCATATTACTCACATGACAAATATCCAATGGGAATCCTCCATAATTTTTAGTCCCATACCTATAAAACTACATTGGATTTGATTCCTGAATAATAAGGATATAAAGGATCCCTCCTTGAGGTCCAAACCCAACACCCAAATTCACACTAATATTCTTTGGAATGGATCCCCTATATGGTCATACACAACCTAGATGGCTATATTTATTTTGGGTCCCTTTAATCACCAAACTTATTGGGTCATATTCACAATGATATCATTCCCCACCTAGGACACCAAATTTCTTTTAGGTCCCTCAGGAAACTTTGGAAAAATTCCCACATGAAATGTTGATTAGGTACGTTTCTCCATGATGTCCTTTCCACATGATGTTAAACTGCATGGTTTGGTACTTGTCACATGACCTTAATAGGTGATGTGTCTATTTATGTGGTATCAAACTATGTGGATTCTAATTATTTTCACAAGGATACATCGAAAGTCCATCTTATGGGTTTGATATTAATATCCAAACAACTTCCATCTCCCTGTATGATAGTAAATTCTATAGCGCCCTACTACATGGCTTAAATCCACCTTCATAATGGCGTGAAATATAAGAATCTATAATCTTCATTTAAGAAGATGAAATTAATGTAGAACCATAGATATATATAGATCAATATATTTATGGTGATCCATGGACACATATAGATGATTTTGAATTCATGAATGATAATAATTGATAATTAATTCAGTGGTGGACCATGCATTACTTTGAAATTGACAAATGATCCCTGAATATGTCTTAAATAAAACATATAATAGAGTTTATGATTAATAAATAACCCCCCCAATGGTTGTGATGAGACCGAACTCCCATAATAGTAACCAATGTGACTCCCTAAGAATAATTGGATCCATTTCCCAATGACTATATGCCTTTGGATATCAGGTTCATGAAACATCTCCAATGAGGGAACTGTTGCGTGTTTCCATCTCCTCAAAAAACCCATTAGAATCCTTTCTAGAGATAGTGAAGTCGATGTGAATGATACTAAGATATTCTAACCACCTAAAATCAATAATATTTTTCACTGTGATTTTTTCAGAAATATATTATATGGGGAACTACTGTATCACAAAACAATATTCTTCATTTTTAAATTACCACCTCTCATGGTTGGGAATAATGATAAATATAAATTTCATATATGATATTTATAAAATTATTAGACTTATTGAATCATTAAATTATATATACCCTTTTTATATTACAATACTTAAGGAATACGATAATTTCATTCATCTCTATGGCGGGAAACCACCTAGTGAAGCAATGTGACTCATTTTCACCGACACATTATATGGAAGGTAATGAAGGTACATATAATGAATATATGTGATATACATGAAATATTATTATATTTAAAAAATATTTATCATTCTATAAGTATAATATAAAATTTTATTTCTTACAATTTCAGTCACTATAAAAGTGATAACATCATTCATGGACATGTGGACAACCACCTCCTTGAAGCAATTTGATTCCTTTTTTAATCCCCACAGCACATGAATAATATATATAAGTCTATATAATTATGTATGATGGTATTTTTTATATAATTATTATTGTTTAATGATAATATTAACTTACCTTATTTCTAAAATGATCTTTGAAAAATGGAAACCTTGTTGTTGTATAGGTATGTCCTACCGTCTCCATTATCGTAACGTTAGTTCATTTTTCAAAACCATTTTTCATGTTTGATTTTAAAAGTATAATTTACATATAAATATGATAATTATTTCTTTATTATTATTTCTAGTATTTTTAAAATTAGATTTTTTTTACCATAGTCATCCTATCAAAGTCATTTTGACACATAAACTGAATATAGTTAAAACACACGACTTAAACCGAATTGATTAAGTAATTTTATTTAATTGTATAATTAGTGAATTAATAATAATAAGAATAATTAATAAGGTTCTAAAGAAAGTAAATAATTAACATGAGTTTATTATTCTACAAGATAAATACTCACATGACAAATCATACTAAATGTAAGGCACTTCATCTCAATATCATTTCATTGAGGAATTTATGGATTTAATAAACCTATATTATTTTATATGGTGTATATACAAAAACATTGAAATTAAATATCATTAATTTATCTATTCTAATTTTATTTAATTTTTTATATATTGTCATTATTTCTTGGGGATTATGATTCAATTATTTCCCAAGTGATAAGGGACTTTTCCTTGAAAATAATCATTTTTAATGTTTTTCCCTCAAAATCTATTTTTATTCCATGTATATGTTTTGAAAATGATTTTATTAATGTACTTATGTGAAATTATAATATTTATAATGTAGATTTTATATCTCTTTACATTATTTAAATATTTTTCAGACAGAAATCTTTTAATTTGTTTTATATGGAATGTTTCGACCAACAACAAAAGGGATGTTTTATTCTTATCATATATAGTGAAAATGAATTTTTTTACCATTGTGACTATTATTTAATTTATAAATTTTATTGCATGAATATATGTTTAATTTATTTAAAAACACACATTCCACCACTTTTTAAGAAAATTTTAGATTGATTTTTTTATTCAAAAAAACTATTTTTTGTATTGAAAATAGGGGTTTTAAAGAAAATTCTATTTTTGATGTATTGTTAATATGGGTTAAAATTAGTTTTTGAAAGGGGTTAACGATGAATTTTTTTTTAATGATTTGATACATGATCATTATATAAAAAAGGTGATCCTGATATAGCATATAAAAACTGTTGAGCACCATTACTGCTCACGAGAGAGCCCGACATAGCTTATAAGGAGGGTTGAGCCCCATTATAACTCATGAGAAATCGGTGAGCCCGATATAGACTGTACAAAGGGTTGTGACCCATTATAGATCATAGATTGGACCAATATAACTTACAAAAATATTGATACCCATTTTAAATCTCTAATTCATTAGGAAATGATTATATTTGAAGTCGGATGTATGTATATTCTAATTAGAGGGGGGTTGAATGTGTTTTATGAATACAATGGTCTATGTCACCAAAAATGATATTTAATTTCGTGAAATGGGTATTAAAGTATTAATATGACTAAAATGTGTGTATTTTCATATGAAAATGTTTTATTTAATTCTCTTAATGAACATTTATTTAAAGTAAATATTTCATGAGTTTTTATGTTTTTACGGAACTTACAGTTTACTTTATTTTTATATCCCTTCATGAGATTTTGTGTATATCCCATGTTTTTAATATATTTTTCATAGAATTTAAGGATGGTTAAAATAATGGTATAAGTAAAATTGAATGTCATGGATATTTTCAATAAAAATATATCCTAATTTAATTTTAAATTTTTATTTTATTTGGAAGTGGATACTAATCAGAAGTGCCCACCTAGTATTTTTTGATTTTTTTATGTTTGAATTAAGAGAAAATTATCTAAAAATATAAACCTTAAATAATCCTCAAATGTATGTTAATTAATTCTTGATTAAAAACTGATTATTTTATTATGTTTTAGGCTGATTATTTATAGTAATTAACAAATGCATGGTTTAGATAACTTTAGAGATTTTAATATTTTTAGGTGAGGTAATATTATGTGTTAGGGATACAATAATAGATCTATAATCTTACGTATTATCATAATTTAATAGTCATAGAATCCCCTTTGAGGTTTTATGTTAGGAAATATTAATGTGGAAAATGAAATTTTAGGATATTTTTCAAAAGGATGAGGTATTTTTAAATGCATGGTTTAAAATGAAATGTGAATTGAAATTTAGTGGGAGTTATATGTATTGATCACATTTAGGAATTATATGATATTTGATATTGAGAAGAAATGTTTTATGATATATATAATAACAGGATTGAAAATTTATTTGGTGACTTTGTTATTAATGTTACTTCAGAAGATGATCGTGATATTTTTGGGCTTGAAATCTACCATTTATGAGAAAACCTTTGTAGATAAAATAGACATTAATTTTGAGGTTATATAGGTTATTTTGGATATAGGGTGATGAAAGGATTTAGTTTCATCTTTGGGTACTTCTTTAGAAGTTTGAGGATTAATTTATCATATAATAGTTTATCTATTTTAGGAATTATTTTACAATGTGCTAACCATGTTGTTTCTGGTAATTGTTTAGAGATATTAGGAATATATTTCCATGATTTTGTGGATTATTTGGTCCTTAATAATTTTATTTTAGTGCATAAAGAATTAAAAATTCATCATGAATACACATTCCTTGTAGAAAAAGATAAGTTTGTGTTGGAAACTGATTAAGGGATGAAATTATACACATCCAGAATGTATATTTTCAATTTTTTTATACTATATTGTAATATAATTTCTCAACTCTAGGAAAAGGATTTTGAAACCAAAGTATTTTTAAATTTCCAATATTTGATTAACATGATAAAATTTAAATTAGAAGATAAAACTTATTAAATCGGGGGGGGGGGGAGTGTTATACCTTGAGGTTTTAAAAGAATAAAATAATTCTTAATAGTGAAAATGATACAAAACAAATATTTAGATAGTCTTTCATGCATCAAGGAGTTTCCTCAATAGCTTGTGTTACACGTAAGAGCGAATTTTAACAAACAACAATATACTGTTAATATTGTTATTTAATATGATATTTATCGCCTAACTATTGTAATAGAGGTTAAGAATAATTATAAATAACATATGATAATATATATGTTACACATACAAATATATTTTATCTATTTATTGGAAAAAACAATCATTTTAAAACAAAGTATTTTTTAAAACATAACTTATTTCTAAAAGATGGTTCAATTGTGTTTGACACACAAAAAATTAAAACTAATTTATGACACTTATAGAAACTTTATTTGAAAAAATAAAATTTATTTTTTAAATTAGAATATAAAAATAATATTAGGGTTGATTTTTGGTATTTTTTTGAGAATTTTTACTTTTTTTATGAATAGTGAAAAAGACTAAATTTTAATCGAAAACTATATTTTCACATAAATTATTTTAAACGATTAATTATATTTTTTATTTTTTTTAATGTAAACAAAAGTTCAATTATACATTTATTAATCAAATTTAGGGTTTTTGTAATCTTTTTCATATTTAATTTCAATATAAAAACATTGTAATCTTTTGATCTTTTTCACATTAAAACCCCGCCTTCTCATCACGTGTGTGAGATTAATTTTAAATTAAATTCTGTCACTTTTGGGAGTTATATTTGTAAAATTTTATTACACATTTTAAATCATCATAATTTATATTATATAATAATGTCAACATAATTTTGGAACATGATGATTAGTAAAAAGGGTTAAAATTAATTACACTAATTACCTTCAAAACAAGTTTACTTAGTGGTTAATCTTAGAATATTAGGTGTAAAATGACCTAAAAACTTTTCCAAAACCCTTGATTTTGACATATTGCGACCCTTAACACCATAGGATTTATTTTCATGTGTTATTGGGAATAACATTTCATGAACATGACCGATATATAAGAAAAAAAGAATCTTCATTTATTTTAAAATTAATAATGCTCTAGGGTGGGGGAAAATATAGTAGTTCAGTTATACAAATTATATTGAATTATAAATGAGTTCTTATTATCAATAACATATAATTAATTTTATATATTAATTAGTTACTTAAAATGGTTAGGAAACACAAAACGGTAAAATTTCAGTTAATAATTAATTAAAATAAATTATACTAAAACTATTAATGGTGAAGTAAATTGAATAAATTTCTTTCTTAAATAAATTTTTCTGATGAAGTTATCATTTCAAACTAGATTAAAATTAATAGATTCAAATTCCATCATTTTTATATGTTTTTAAATTTAATGTAATTAAATAATTTGTAAATTTTTATTATTGTTATTGTATAATAAATGAAATTTTATTAAATGATATAAAATTACTAAAACTATTATCCTATTTAAATAAAATTTTAAATTTTACTAAATATCATATATGGTCAATTAATAGATAAATTTTTGCTTTATAATGAATATATTGACCCCTAAGTCGTGAATGCATTATTAGCGAATTTAGGGTTAAAGAATTGTTTTTACACATTACATGCGCTCTTTTAAAATTAATTTCCATAAATAGGTAGGGTTTTTTATTTTAATGATTAAATATAATATTATTAATAACTGGGTCAAAATATTCTACTAATTTGGACTTTAATTTGTTCTTAATGAAAAATTCACCTATCATAGAAAACTAGTTACCATGGTAAAAACAAAAAGGGTAAAATTGAGTAAACATAAATACTAAGGAACAAAATAATAAAAATGATTTTATCTTTATCTGTTTTGAGTTTGGATCAAACATAAATTCCCTAATATCAATTATTTTTCAATATTTTGTGCACGTTACAGATAGGGAGACCTCTAGATATTGAGTACTTTTGAGTATTTACAAGAATGTCAATCCTCATAAACTATAAAAGAGAACACACTCTCCTAATTTATCCATAGATATGAAGATATTTGTGTAAACAAACATACTCTAATAACTCCCCAACTTTCCTCCTATCATTATAGAAGCATTAGGCCAGGATAAAATACAATCTAGTAATGATTTAGTAGAAACCAAAGCACGATATCTGAATAATAGTTAATGTTTTTCAACAAGCATATTTATTTTGTTTCTAACTCCTTAAATTATTTATATACAAATTTTATATAAAAAAATAACTATCAATAATATAATTAGATGTTTTTATGTTAATTTTACTAACTAAAAACACATACACACCCATAAAATGGGTTATTAAATCATCATTCGTGTGTACGATGGACTAAAGACTCGTGAAATGACCTCATTCATTTTTTCATT
Source organism: Viscum album (assembly GCA_963277665.1). NCBI lineage: Eukaryota > Viridiplantae > Streptophyta > Magnoliopsida > Santalales > Viscaceae > Viscum > Viscum album. The sequence continues at coordinate 947,332,490 of OY728163.1, forward strand.
ACCACCTATCATGGTTGGGAAAATTATGGATCTAAAATTTATATTATATATATATAAATATCTTACCTATAGAGTATTTATTTCATAAACACAATTTTTATATTCCAATAAATAAGAGATATGATAACACCGTTCATGTGTATAATGCAGTGTCGCATCACAAAGCGATGTGACTCATTTTAAATATCCCATTACATAAATGTTAATAAAGGTAAATATAATTAATATATATGATATAAATGAAATAATATGATATAAATTTTATTTTTATAATTATTGATGTATAATATAAAAATTTATTTCTTACATTTTCACTCACTAAAAAAGTGATAACCTCGTTCGTGGATGTGTAAACTATAGCCTCTTTGAAGTGATGTGATTCATCTTTTCATCACCACACAATAAGAATGATATATAAGTATAAATAATTATGTATTATGATATTTATTATATTATTATCATTATATAAATATAAATTTGACTTTCCTTCTTCCAATATTTATCACTGAAAAATGGGCACTCTACTCATGCACAAAGAGGACCTACCGTCTCGATGATCATAACGTTATTCCATTTTTATTAACCACAATTCATCATTGGTTATTAAAGTATAATATATGTATAAATATGAAAATTATTTCTTGATTATAATTATGGATATTTTAAAATAATGACATTCTTATACCATAGTCATCCTACCAAAGTCATTTTGACACATAATCAGAAAATGGTCAAAACATATAACATAAACTCAATTGATTATGTAATTGTATAAAACATGTTAATAAGTAAAATAAAATAAATAATAAACATGAAAAGGTATTAAATATAGTTAATAATTAACATAATTTTATTATTCATAATGATAAATACATAAATGATGATTCTGACTCATGGTAAGGGACTTCATCTCAATCTCCTTTCTTGAGGTATATCATTATTTTATAAACCTATATTATTTTATAAGTTTTATATATGGACCCTTTTAAATCCTATATCATGAATTTATATATTATATGGGTATTCAATGTTTTTTATAATATTATTATTTTATGAGGATTATGATTTAAATTTTTCCCAAGTGACAAGGTAATTTTCCATGAAAAATAAACTTTTAATGTTTTTCCCTAAAACTATATTTCTCTTTAATTTCCATGTTTTAAAAATTTTATTAATAATTTTTAGATGTTGAGAAAAAATATTTATAAACAAAATTTTATGTCTCATTAATTTATTTCAATGGTTTCCAAAAATTAATCTTTTTATGTGTTTTATAAAGGACATTTCGACAGACGAGAGATGAAATTTTTTATTCTTAACGTACATTGTGAAAATGAATTTTATACCATCATGACTATTAGTTGATTTCAATATTGAACTTCAAGATTAAATGTTGTCTTATATGAATAACTATCTTTCTATTTTGGGTGTATTTTGGTATTGAAAATAAGTTTTAAAACAAAACGGGTTTTCTGTATTGAAAATTGTATGTATTTCGAATATGTTTTTTCACATTGATTATAAATATTCTTTAAAGGGTTTTAAAATAAAATTATTCAATTGATTATATATTCCATGAGCATTATATGATATAGGTGATCCCTACAAATCTTATATAAGAAATTGAGCCCCATTTTAGCTCATTGGTGAGCCCAATATAGATTATACGAAGGGTTGGGAGACGTTATAAATCCTAATAAATGGGTGATCCGGTTATAGGTTATATGAATGGTTTATATCCATTATAGATCAATGGAGAGACCGATATATCTTATACAATGGTTGATCCCCATTATATATCTTCGATGAATTTGTTAATGACTATATTGGAAGCCAGTTGTATGGTTATTCCAATTAAAGGGTTTTGAAAGTGTTTTATGAATATGATACTCCGAGTTAGTAAAAATGAATTTTAATTTATTTTGATGGTAATTAATGTATTTAATAGACAAAAATGTGTTTTTATAGTGATTTTTTGTTTCTTTTACTCCAAAAAAATTGATGTATATTTAATATTTCATGGGTTTTTATGTTTTTACTAAACAAACAGTTTCCTTTATTTTTATATACCTTACTGATATTTTTTCCTATCCCATGTTTTTTTAAAAAAATAATAGGGTTTAAGTATGGTTAACGGAAATTAAGAAGTAATTTTCAGATTGATGTATATTTTCCTTGAAAATATATCATGCTTTGTTTTAAATGTTATATATACTGGAAAAAATTGATACTAATCGTAAGTTTCCACCTTTTATTTCAATGTTATGTTATTTATGAGTTATGGAATAATTATCAAAAACTATAAAAAAATAAGATCCTCAAATATACGAGGATGAATTATTGGCATAAAACATAATATTATGTAATCTTTTAGGCCAAAACATTATAATCTCATGATATTAAACTTTACCCAATGCATTAGAGCACTATCGGTTTTCACCCTTCATATTTGTAACTTTACATGTGTCACATCGATCACATAACATACCAAAATATATCATCATTTAAATCCCATGATATATTAATATTGGTTTTATAAACGGAAATAACTAGTCAATGAATAATATTTATATCTTAGTGTGTATCCTAGAATGGAAATATCAATGCATATTCAAAATAAAAGGGTACGACGTGGATAATGAAGGGGTAATTTCAACAACATAACGGGTGTATATAATAGTTTATAGTAGAGATTAATGATAGAGGAAGGTATTCTATCATTAGTAAGGAATAATTTTAATAGTATAGGGGTGATTATGAACACATGGAAACATGAAAAAATAAAAATAAAAAGGCTTATTATAATAGAAATACATGAATAAAATGATAGAGGAGGGGAACCCCTTAACTTTATAGGTCACTTCTGAAATCTTATGAGGACATACATGGAACCTCAAAAAAACCTTAAGTGGGGTACTGAGAGGGATAATGAGAGGAAATCATGCTTAAAGGATTTATAATGAAGATAAATAGGAGAATGGATCACTATTTATAGTAAAAGATGGTGGAATTTTTATTAATTTCTAAACATAGTATTTGGAATCTATGTAAATAAATTGGACACCATTGGTATTACCAATGTTAAACCCATGACTTATATAAATAATAAGTGATTTATAGTTTTTTAATACCCTAATAACTAAAGTCCATTAAAAAACATCATTCTTGTTGTGCGAGTGAGTCATATTCATAATTTTTTTTTGAAAATCGTAAAATATACCTTAGGGTTTGGAATATTCATTATAGTTTTTAAAAAATAATCATATCACATTAAACTACCATGTTTTAATGAATAATACATTTTTTTAGTTCATAAATCTCCTTATAAAATATTAAATAACTTTTAGGTCATATGATGTCATAATACTTATTGAATATTTATAACATATTAATTATTTACCCAAAAATTATACTATGTTAGAAAATTATGATAATCTCACTATTGGAAATCCCATTATACTTTGTACTACATAAAATTTTATCATATTATATATATACTAGACACTATTTTATAATGTTTTGTTGAATTCGTTAAATAATGCATTTTTTCTATACTATAGTACATTAATAAATGGGAAAAATATTCATTTAGAATAGAAATATAATTTATAAAGGTTGTGGTCATTACATTCTTACCCCTTTTAGAAATTTCACCCTTGAAATTTAATTTCATACCCTAAAATAGATGAGGGTTACTTCAAATTTATTGATTTTTGGGTTCCCATGTTTCATATTCTTACTTATGGTTCCACCATAATATATTGACTAGGTGCGTTGTATTGTTGATATAACATTTTTATCTATGATCAAATATCATTACTACTTGCTCCTTGAAAGAAATATCATTCTCCAATAATCCCATATATGGATTTTTTTTCTTATAAGGGATATGGCTTGTAATTCCTCAAGAAGAATACATAAAAAAATAATATACTTAGGATAGGTTATCTGGGAGTGTTATCTAATATAAAAAAGCTCTAATGTGATCAATAATCCCAAAGGGTTTCATGCATCATGAACATGACTATCTATTCTCTCAACCATCATGTATTTTTTTCCATGGTGATATAAGAAGGAATACATTATCTATAACATGATATTCTCAGTCTCATCAATGATTTTTATCATATATTTTCTGTCTACTTATGATGATTAAAAGTAGAACCTTCTCAATTATATATTATATATGATTAGGTCCTATCATCTTCATTTCTCCAAATTCAACCAAACATGTTAGATACCTACACCTATTCCCATATATACCCTCACAATGTTCCATTCAAATTCCAAAATGAAAAAATATTATATGTTAAATCCACCAAGGGAACTTAATGATCTCACAATTCTTGGGAATCTATTTTACATAACCTCAGCATATACTAAAGAGTTTTGATGCATCGTTTAGATTTACCATATATCTGAGTGAGATAAAAAGTGATAAAACCATTCTATAAATTCAAAACGTACTAAATAATTCCACAAAATATCAAGGTAATCTATGGATCTTGATTAGATACAATGGATAGTGGTTCTCCATGATGTTAGACCACTTCTCTTATGTATATTCTGGAATGTTAGTAAAGAGAGAATGCCTTTTTGAAGGATGAAAAGTGATGAATTTTTAAGGAGACCAACTATAACCCAAATAGTTTTATGGACTTTATGTTTCCCGAGGATTGTAATGAAACAATTGATGGTAATGGTATTCCTTCCCTATAAAGATATGGGAAATGGTTTCATCATACCTATATAATTTTATTGTTCAAACTTAACTTGTTGGCATACAAATAATTGAGATAAAACTCTACAATCACCCTCTATATGTAAGAACACTAGTAGTTTTTCTTTATATATCTATTAATATTTATGTACACTATATGAATATAGAATTATATAATATTGAATCATCCAAAATATATATATTTAGTTCTTATCTTTTTGGAACACATATCCATGTTACAAACATTATAGAACCATCAATATGAAAGTTGAACTATTAAATATTCACTACCTTTCTCTATAGATGTACATATTTTTTCTAAACCTCTTTGAAAATAATATGGGCAGTTGATTGAGTAGAAATTTGAGAAATGCATTATGGATTTCCTTATTTTATGATCCCCATGTCCATTTTTTTCATATCCAAAAAGATTATATTCCTCTAAATATTCATCATGGATAATGTTGAAAGATACATTCTCCTCAGATAATTTTCCACTTTATTCACCTTCCTAAGATGGAAATGGATTAAAAATTCATAATCCTTGATCATCTCTTACGACATTCATTTATTCATAGTCATATCCTTTTTTTGTAAATATTATACCAACCCAAAACATTTATATATAAATAATACATTTTATTAGATACATATTCATTATATATCATTAAAATGTAGGAATAAACTATAAATGTTTAGTGTATTTTAAAACCTTGATACATAAAAACTTGTACATAAAATATCCACCTCATTTCCCATTAATATCATCAAGACTAGATACCCTCTTGTACATATCAAAATTAAAATATTTCTTCATAATAAGCGGTAAAGAAACATAATAAAGGATTATATGATATTATCATTAATGGTTTACATAGGTGATAAAAATCAATGATAATAAGAGAGACTAATATAATCATTAGGGTATTAATACATGATCAAAACATAAAAAAATAATACCCAAAGTGTCAAATATCTTTAGACATGAATCATGTAATAATATATTTTAAGATCCTCTTTGTTGTGTTTCTTTTTTACAATATTTTTTTAGTTATTGAAAACTAATATCTTTGTAAAACAATATTTTTTACATTGTATGAAAGTTGTGTTACTGAAAGTTTGAAAAATTTTAATTAAAAATATGATGAGAATCCAAATTAATAAATTGATTTTGTAAAGTTGGTGATTAGATGAACTAGATTAATCATAGTTCCTTCAAAAGAATTTTTTAACGGATGTCAGATGTTTCTAAAAACAGATTCATAAATTCTATGATGTTTCTGAGTAAAAAATATATGAATGTTTCTTGTGGAGAGTTCTATAACATTCCAAAAAAAATATGAAGATGATTTTTTGTTCTTTAAATTATCTAAAATATCTTATGGATGTCATGATACAAGAACAAGTTATTAGAAGGAGTTGAAGAAACTTTTACATCGAAAGGATGCTAGAACCCATAAACTATATTCAGTTTCTATAATAAAGAAAATTTGGCTGAGCTACATAAGAAAAAAAATCAGACTGATATTAGGAAATTTTATTATCTTGAGCTAAGGATGTTTCATTAGACTATGATAAAGATGTTCCATCGGAATTAGGTGAGGAAGTTATAGTAAATTGAGCTGAGGAAGTTACATGTGATTGAGATGGGAATGAAAGTAAATCAGACTGAGATGAGGAAGTCCCATTAGACCGAGCTGAGGAAGAAAACGAATTAGAATAAGATGAGAAATTTCTATCATACTAAGTTAAGAAACTTTTGATGAACTATGTTGTTGAAGAATGTTAATTTGACTGATCTGAGAAAGTTCTAACAGACAAAACTGAATAATTTCTAACACATTATGTTTTATAGACAAGAGTTTCTATTTTTATTGAATTTGAGAACAGATTATGTAGATTTCAAGAAGATTATAGGATACACTAGAATATATGAGAATGTTTTAAGTATTTAAATATTAAGTGAAATTGAATTTTAAATGTGTCATTTTTTTTAATTTTGGTGAGTGAGAAATGTTTTTTTTTTCAACCTTTTCTTTTCTAGGTCACCTATAAATATATTCAAAATATATACATACTTTGAAATTGTTCATGTGTGTGAAGAGGAAAAGTGATGAATTTTTTATTTCAGAGAGGATTTCAAGACTAAAATCTCATCAAGAGATTAAACAAATGAATGTTCTGTTAACCTAAATGCGGAAGATCATACTAAGGAAGATCAATCTATGTATGATCAATCTGATATGTTAAATAGAGTTATTATGGAACATGTTTTAGGGATTGGATATAAACTATTTCAGATGCAATTTTAGAAAATTTGAATCAGAATTAGTGTATCAGACTAATTAAATATGAATGAGTTCATTGGACCAATGGATGTCGAATTCAGGGCCATCAGAACTGGTGGCATTTGTGGAGAATATTGAACTACGTCCTTATACTTTTATTATACCTATTTTTTTGTAATAAAACTTTTTTAAACTGATTGGAGTCAGTATATTCATTTATAATGAGGGATAGAAGGTGTTAAATGGGAGTTGACACTAGTTGTATTCACTTATTCATTATAGTGGTTTTCTATAGAACCACAAAAGTGGATATGAAATGGGTGTAGGTACTCACACTGAATCCGACCATTGAAAATTTCACACACCTTACATGAATTCCTACATTTACATGAATTGAGTGTTTACTAAAATATAGAATTCAATCACAACCTTCTTAATTTTAATTAGATCATTTGGATATTCAGTTGGAAACAAAGATGAATGTTTCATAATGGAATCCTTATCATAGATAATCAATATTATGTTAACAGTAAAGTAATTCATGTATTTCATTAAAGAAATTATTTTTATTAGAAAAAATATATGATTCGTTATCTCATATCTCACAGAATAAAATTTATTGAAGGTGAAACAACTGGTTTTGAACCAATTGAGAAATATTCTCTTATGATTTTTCTTGACAATAGAAATATTGATGTTGATGGACATGTTAGAAATTATATGTAAATGTATCGATGAGAAATTTTTTAAATGAATGTGATGGGTCTCAAAACATTATAGTGTTTGTGGGAAAATATGAAATGTATTTTCAAACGGAATACTATTGTATATGAAGCTATCCTACCAATTTTTCATTGTTGTTTTATGAAATAACACTTATAAATTTGGAAAATATTTTTGAATACTTCACCTTAGTAAATGATTTTGTTTGAAAAATTCGTGGTTTAAAATCTATCTTGAAATATTATAATATTGTGAAGAAAATAAAGATGAATTTAATATAAAAATTTTATTATAGAATTTCATCTTTAGAAGATAATGATTACTTATCTCTATATGAACTACATAAATTTTTTGTTTCTTAAAAAATTAGAAAATCCATAGTGTTCAAAAAGAAGATGAAAGATTAAAAAGAGTTTGAAGCTATGAGAAAAATGGAAATTAGATATATTGAAGATGTAGATCCTTGTTATTGTGAAGATAAAATGACTTATGAGTTGAATTATAAAATCATCCCCCTTATTTACATGAAATTTCAGAGAAAAAGTGGAATGTATGGAGGAAAAATTCCCCTCAAATTTTTTTGAGTGTTGTGGAATCATACATTTTTCTACAAATTATCCCATGAATAAAGTTGGGTAATATTGAGATGATTCCAATTTAAAATGACATTGAATAAGGTGGAGAAAAAGTTATAAAGAAAAAAATAATAGAAAACCTATAAGAAAAAGTAAACTGGAAATAAAAGAAGTATGTTGAGTAAGAATGATAAATTAGACTAAACTGAGAACAATTATTCAGAAGATGAAACTTCAAAAAAAACATTATAACATTCATTGAAGAAGATGAAAAAATAGAATAATCCTCAAATATTTATGAAGAAGGAGGTAAAGAATCTTACAGAGAGTATCATCACAAAACACATCTTCTTGCATGTGTTGATAAAAACAGATCTCTCACAAATGAAGATATAATGATAAAACCGATAGTGGAAATATTGATAAAGGTGTAAAAGATTGTTTCAAGCAAGAAGAATAATACATCGAGTAAATCTTAAGTTAGAAAATTAGGATTTTTGGGAAGTGAAATATGGTTATATATCATAATAAGAAGTTTGAAGCTAAGTAAGAGGAATATAACAAGTATCTATAAAATATTATTGAGTATAAAAGTAATTTAATAAAGATGAATGAAAACATTAAAAAATCATAATAAGTAAAAGCATAGATTCATAATTTTTCTATGAAATATCATTTCTAGAATCACTTGAAATTCACAACCCCCATAAATAATGTTTCATCTTCTTTATATAACATTTCAACATAGAATAATTTTTTTTGGAAATCATAGGTTGAGAAGGGATGTGAGAAACCTATGAGATATAAAATATTTGAAAACTCCTTTAGTATGATAGATAGTCCACACCCAGATTTTGTCTGAGTAGAAAGAAGCTATCAACCATAATAACGTTTCAACTGAGAAATATATTACTTCAACAAATAATGAAGATATTATATTATTTTAATGTTATGTAATATATGGACACATTGAATATAATAGTTGGAATAACATTTCAATTCCTAGAAGAATATTTTAAGAGTGTATGAAATGGTAGAAGACGAATGAGTTATTTTTCTAACACTTAGAGAGTAAAAAATTGAAAAACCCGGGATGTTAGAGAACTTCTGATGGAAAAAAAATTTGAATGTCATGAAATTTTTTATGGATGGTGTGACCAGGATGGTCATCATGCCAATTTTTTTGAAACATCTTCCATAAAAAGTTTCTTATAGTAGAAAATTAAAGGAATCTGGAAAGAAGGAATTTTAGGAAATAACTTTTATTGTTGAGAGACCTTCAAATGAATGTAAAAAAAGATGAAGAATACTTGATGGTGTTTGTTCATCACATGTGAATGTTTATTTGAAAATAATTAAAAATATCAAAAATCATGATGGATTAGATTTTACCATCGATAATCACAGTTCTTTAAAAAGTATAGGAATATTAATAGATGGAATTGAAGAAAAAATAGTCGAAATCTAAGGAAGTTTTATTTTACGATGGGCAGCACACATATCATACTTTGTTTAAGTAATCTTTTCAATGATAGAAAGAAGTGATCTTCAAAAAATATTCTTTCATCATCATAATTTTTGATGATGGAAAATTTTTTACAGGAGGAGAAAGAACTAGTGTTAATATATTTCAAATAGTAAAACATTATAAATACTATTAATTGAGTGCTGAAGATGAAAACAAGTTGTGGCACAGGAGACATGGAAATATTGGATATAAAAATATGAAAAAAAATATAATTTTATTTTGTTTGAAATTTTTAAAAATTAAAAAAAAGAGAAGTTGATGTTTTCATAATATGTTAAAAAGGGAAAATTACTACTTAATTTCATAAGAGTGTTGACATTCAGTCTACCATAACTATTAAATATATTTATTCAGATATATGTTGGCCAATGAGAAATAAATCAAAAAAGGGGATTTTTATATTATTAATTTTATTGATGATTTCACTCATATGAACAAAATAATGTTTATGAAATATAATTAAGTGGTTGTAGAAATTTTCATTTTTTTAGAAGAGTGGTTAAGATGGAAATAGGGGTTAACATAGAGAAGTTTAGAACAGATCGATGAATTGAATTCAAATTCAATTCCCTTGAATATTATTTGATAAATCGTGGAATCAAAAATTAGTACAATGCTCTATGGACCCCTCAATAAAATGGAATCTTATAAAGGAAAAAAAAAATTGGTGGAAATGGGAGGAAACATGTTAGGAGAATGAAAACATTAAATGTTCTATTGGATGTAAGTTCTTAGAATTACTCTCTATATATAAAATAGATGTTTGTTTAGGCCAGAATCCAACATGACTTCCCATGAATTGTGGTATAACAAAAAACCTTCATTGAAATACTTCTTGTTTTTTTGGAATTTCATGTTTATTAAAAATCAAGAATCCGAATCATCTGAAAATTGATGAGAGTGTAGAAGAGGTAATTTTAATTGGATAATCACACAACAAAATAAGATAAAAATATCGGAACAAATATTTAAATTTTTTTTAGAGTTATATTATATGAAAGTTATTGAAAATACAAGTGCCATAATGTTTTTTGAGAACATTGAGGAGGAAAAACTAAAAATTTCCAATGAAATTGGAAGTCAATCAGAATAGAATTTGCAAGATTCATAAGAATAATTTGATGAAGGAAGTGATGTTATCAGTGAAGCATTGAAATTTATTATATTACAAACACATGTTGAAACTGAAAATATTCTTCGGAATTAGAAATATTCAGTTCAGAAAACAATAAATTTGAGATTGGAAAATGATACTTTATTCATCTCAAATTATCCAAAAAAATCAGTTTCATAAGCTATTAAATTCCAAGAATGAATAAATTCTATGAATGAAGGGTTTGATCAGATTGAAAGAGAAAATAATTGGGAAATATTTCCCCATATAGTAAATAAAAATGTTATTTATTTGAAATGGATGTTTAAAAACAAGTTTACTGACAAATAATAAGATTGAAGAAACAACGAAAGGCTTTTTTGACGAGTATATTCAAAGGTTGAAATTGTTGATTTTTTATGAAAATCTTTCCATTATTGAATGATTAAATGTTATTAAAAAGTTTTTAATAATATATGAAAACCAAAACTACAATTTTTATTAGACAGATGTAATGTTATCTTTTCTAAATAGTGAAATTAAATAAGATGATTACATTGAGAAACCATATGTATTTTTAATTGATGAAGATCAAATAAATGTTTTAAATTATTGAAAAAATTATATTGGTTTAAATAATATCCACAAGCATTGTATTCTAAAATTTAATTTTTCTTGAAAATGCTGAATTTTTATAAAGAAAATGTTGATAGTAACTTGTATGTGAAAGAAGTTAACTCTAGAACCCTAATTGAAACTATTTATGTGGATGATATATTTTTTCTGGGGATAGATAAATAGTATGAATTATATTTTCCAAGGAAATGAAATTTAATTTTTAGATGTCAATATTTGAAGAATTATCATTCTTAATTTGGTTAAAATTTTCAACAAAAATAAAAATACTTTTTCCTATATCAAGAAAAGTATTGAAGGGAATTGTTAAACAATATTGGTATGGATGAATATAAAGAATATTAAACTCCAATTTTAATGAGAACAGAGTTGAGTAAATATGAAACCAAAGAATGTGTGAATCAAAAACATTTTTAGATGTTGATAGAAATTATTCTTTATCTCATAGACTCAAGACCAGATATTTATTATTTTTTGATTATGTGTGTAAAATATCAAAGTGATCCAAAGAAATATCATATGTTGGAAAAAACATTATTATGAGATATATTAAAGGAACTACTTCCTGTGGGATGAAATATAAAATGTGTTTGATATGGAATTTCATGGTTATAATGATGTCAATTGGACTAGAGATTTAATTTTTAGTAAATCGACTTCTGGAGGAACATTTTTCATGGGAGAATGTTGTGTGGGTAGGAATAAAATAGAGTTTAGTAACATTGTGAAGAATAGACTCATGATATTTTGTAGATACCTAGGTGTGTAATCAAATGTTGTGGATGAAGTTTAGATGTAATATTTGATAGTTTATATTTGGTAAACATTGAACATACTTTCTGATAAAAAGAGTACAATTTATCTTTTTTAAAAACATGTCCAACATTCAAGAAAAAAATATTGATTCAAAGATTCACTTAACAAAGGGAATGATTTCTTAGTCAAATACTATGATGGAATATGTTTCAAAAAAGTTTCAAAGTGCTTATACCTTCAACAAAAGCTATTCTAAAAAACTTATTTGTTGAATTGAGGCTGTAACATCATGTTCAACCTCCACAAAAGTCTTTCTAAACAACTTAAGGGTATACCACAAAATTATTTGGATTATAGTGTCAAAGGGGGAGAATATGTAAAACTGTAACTTTTAATGTAAAGTGAATTAATTTTCATATCAAAATGAATTTGAAGATGTGGTTATCATAAAATTGGGGAGAGAAATTGAAAAGTGAGAAGAAATGATAAATGTGGGGGTATTTTATCATAACATGACCAAAAAATTTCCTTGTCACTAAGGGATGAGATTCCTAGAAAACATTATTTTATCCACCAGTATGGTGTCAGGAAACTTGATTTTGGGAATTTTTATGTTTTTGTAAAATTCGAAAAAAAATTAGTTGTTCAAAGATATTAGGTATAAAGAAACCTAAGTGTATAAAAAATGATGAGTTGAAAAATTTGTTAACAAACATTTTTATATAATACAAATGGTGCGATTAATGATTCTTGGGGATGTTTTTGTTTTTATGAATTTTTAAATTTAATGAAAACCAATATTTTTGTATAATAATATTTTTGTACATAATGTGAATGTTGTGTTGCTGAATGTTTATAATATGTTTCTTTAAAAGTTTCTTAGAATATGAATGAGGCAAGGAATTTTGTAAATTTGGTGATCAGATGAACCTGATAAGTCCCAATTCATCGAAATTATTTTTTGGAAGGAAAACAAGTTTTGTTGAAAATTAGATTAAGAAATTTTTATATGTTGTTGAGTTTGGAGGTTTTGGGTGTTGTTGATAGAGAGATTCATAACCTTCCCAAACAAATTTGACGATCCCTTGCTATTCTTTCAAGTTTTTTTTAATAATATAAAAAGTCAAGATAAAATAAAAAGTTAGTAGAATTAGTTTTAGAAACTAGTTCATTGGAATGATGTTGACCCATATACACCAAATTCAATTTTTGGAAGAATATAAATCACACTGATTTATGGAAGAAATCTAATTGGACTGAGCTGTGGAAGTTCCATAGGATTGAGATGAGGATGTTTCATCAGAATGACCTGAGAATATTCCATCAGAATGAGATTAGGTAGTTATTGAGGGATGAGGTAAGGAAGTTACATTGGACTAACTTGAGTAAGAATGTCGATAAGATTGATTTGAGGAATTTCCATCTTCCTGAGCTATGAAATAATGTCAATAAAAATGAGAAAAGTCAGTTCTATTATACTGAGATGAGGAAGTTCCAATAGGCTGAGATGAGGAAGAAAGTCAATAGGACTATGCTTAGGATGTTTTAATGGATTGTGCTAAGTTAGTACTATTGGAATAATTTTCCATACTATAGTTTCAGATATCTTGTTGATAATTTTAAAAGAGGTTATGTATAATTCAAGAAGTTTTGAGAAGACACCATAAGAGATTAGAAGGTTTGAAGTGGTAAAAGATGAAACTCAAAATAATGTGTATTTAGAATTTTATAAATTTGGGTCTGTGGGAAATGTTTTTAGTTTTCCAAAATTTTCATTTATAGTCAACATATAAATAGATGCACAATACATACATAATTTAAAAGTATTCATATTTTTGAAAAGGTGAAGTGTTATAGAGTTCATGTGTGAGAGAATTTAAGCACCGATATCTCATCAGAATATCGAACAACCAAAATTTCTTTTTACCAGACTAATTATAATCAGACTGAGGAAGATAGATATGATTAGTTGAGAAGAGTTTATAAGGAAAAGTATTGTTTTTAATAGAATATAATGTTTCTTCTAGAAAATATTAAGAAAAAGAGAATCAAAATGAGTTTATCAAAATGAGTCTATCAGACTGATTTCATTTGACTGAGGGCCATCACATTTAGGGTCATCAGACATAATTACTTTTTGGGAGAAGATTGGAAAAAGACATTATAATTTTATTTTGGATCATTTTTTATATGAAAGTTTTTTTAGATTGACGGGATTCATTATAGTAAATTATATCTGGAGATAGAAGTTGATCAATATGATTTTATAAAATTTTATCTACTTTATTATTGAAGTGATTTTCCAAAGACCAATGGGATTAGATATTGCAAAGATATGGGTTCTCACAGTGAGGATGATCCTTGTAAATATTGTGTGACTTACCCACTTCCCTAATTCTACATGCATGAGTGTTTAATAAAAGACTATAATGTAATGAACTTTAACAGGTTTCAAAATATATGTTTCTAAAAGTTTGGATCTTATAAAATGTTAACAAAAGATTTAATACCCCTTTCTCAGTAATTATTTGATCCTTCAGATATTCCGTTTTGTTGATCTAATGAAAAAAATACATAATAGTGTTGAATCATCAATAACAAGTCATTACCTATGAGAAAAATATCATAGGTATAATACATATTTTTTTTCATTAACATATTATTATAAAATCAATTCCTTAATCAAGTTCCACTCTCAGGACCATCATTTTTATAAAGTCCCAAAACAAAAATTCATAACTAATCATTTCCAACATTACCTTAGGAGTAAATTCAATCTATTTAACCTTATTATTTATTATTATTTTATAATCTCAATCTTCTCGTAGATATTTCTCAAATGCATCATCATTACCCAATGCCTTAGAGGGCTATAATGGACCCACATGTAGTTTTTTTGTAACATAACCACCTAGAATTAGTTTATAATGAAACAAAATACCCTTGTATTATAAAAAAATCAAAAATCATATAATTACAATCCATTAATATTTTTTAGTCAATATCAAAAAAAAATTATCAATACATCTATTCATAACCCATGTAAAATAAAGCGATTCTCCCAAATATTTCCTCATCATAACTACAAAATATAGAGAGAAAGAAAACAATATTGTAACATTAGATCATTTACACATTAAATAATAAAAAATATTAAAGTAAATTTTTAATGATAAAATTCCATTAAAAGATCATAAAAATTTTTCATGAGAAAAATGAACTTATTATCTTGAATTGACTTTTTAAAAAAAATTAATTTCTAAAATATTATGAAAAACATTTTCATTTAAAATTACCATGGAAACGTGTTGAGGAAACACTAATGTAAATAGAAAAAAATGATTCCTAGAAAATATATTCCTTAATTTTATATAAAAATAATTATTCCTTTCACATTTTCTATAAAAATTCAAAAGTATATCATTTGAAAAATGACAATGGGATTCATCTAAATTATTTTCATTAAAATTTAAATATTGTAAAATGAATTAAATAAGTAATTGGAGAATATTAGATACAAATTTTTAAATATTTTAATGAAAATATGGGAATTTAATAAAATATTACAAACTTAGGAGATAAAAAAAGTCATTTTACCTCAAAGACATTTTTTGGAATCATGCGTACATAAAGAGTGGAGAATGAGCGGAAACCATGTAATCTTTAGAAATAAAAAATGGAGAATAAAATACATAATATTTTGGATTTTTGGATCATTTAATTTCATTATAAAAATTATAATCATAAAAAATCCAATTAAAAATGAGATTATAGCATGAAATCCTTACCGATGTGGTAAATTTTGATTCAAAACCCCCATTAAAGAAATATAGTAAAACGAAACACCAAATATCATCAACATAAAAATATTCATGATAAAACATATTGAATGGGTATTAGATATATAAAAACCTTGGAAATTTTATATGAAATCATTATCATGTCTTATTGATATCTATTATTTTTATTTGAAACATTCATTTTCATTATAAGAATATTATGTAATTTTTCAATCAAAAGGGAAAAACTCTTATTTCAAACCAAATTGGGCTTCCAAGAATTATATATTTTTAGTTCAAAGATAAATTTTAAAATTATAAAATTTTATTTTGAAAAAATTGACTTAATGTTTTAATTAAAAATATTATTATAATCATAGGATTATTTTTTGAGAATTTTCTGAAAAGAATAATTTTTTCCATCAATAACCAAAAATACTTATTTTAATTGAAAACTATATTTTATTTTCAAGTACTTAAAAAGTAAAATTATATTTTAATTAGATATAATATTTCATTAGTTAATTTTAATTAAAAACCAATTATGGTCTTTGGAATGAGTTTTATACAAGAATCTGGAATAAAAAAACTATACTTAATAATTTTTTTAAACAAGCGTATTTTGTTAGGTTTTATGGGTTTAATTATAAATTTATTTCTGAAAAATAAAAATAATTGATATTGAAAAATGAATATTTTATTTTTAATTAGAAGTTCAAAATTATGAATATTAGACCCTTTTACATTCACTCATTATGAAAAGAATGCATAGTAATTTTTTGTTACCATGGTAAAGGTAAAATGAGATAATTAGGGTTAAAAATAATGTGATAAGAATTAAAATTTATCTAAAAACAAGTAATTTTTTAATTTTATGGTTCCATATATTTCATAATCGTCTATATGTAGAAAAATGTCTTTTTTACATTTATCTTCTATTTTTACCTTTACAAAATTTTAAGTAAAAATAGAAAATGTCACACCCTTTGTCTAAAGATTCTATTATATATTCATAGTGGGATAAAAAATAGTGGTAACTGAATCATAGTATTTATTTTTAGAATGATGATTTTTTTTATAATGGTATTTATTTTTAATTTTCAATTATTACAAAATTATCTTAAATTCTTACGTAACAGTGACTCAGTTCTTGGGAAAATAGTAGAATAATCATGTAAATGAATTTAAACACAAATAAAGTAATATTTTTATAGTTAGAGTGTCACGTGAATTTTATTGAAAAATATAACATATTATGTATATGTGAAAGGTTGTTATTTTTATTCATGTACTATCATGTTGTTTTGAGAGTCAAATTAAATGAACAGTCCAAATAATTAATTTCATGATATTATATTATAAGTAAATTTTACTAATATATTTAAAATTTATGACATATAATATTTTTCTAAGTGAATGGGATATGGTTTAATATATCAACCATGGTCCATTTATGGGTATTTTTACATTTTATTGTATCATTATTGACCCCAAAATTGTAAAATACATGATGTTGTTTCAATTATCAAAAGGGTTAATGATGGGCTAAAACAATGACATAACGGTGGAAACATAATCTAATATTGTCAAAATTTTATTAGAGGAGAGGATTTGTAATCATCATCATGCTGTATTTTAATTATATTAATTAAATTCCACTTTACCATGAAAATTAATTTATGTTAATTTTATACTTTAAGGAAGTCCATGATTTCCCCTCCCCAACCTTATTAAAGGGAACCCCCTCTCATCTATTACACACACTAATTGAGAACTATAAATCATAAAATAACTGAATAAATACTTCTTAAATTCCCTATTAACATTATATTAGTCTTAGTGTTGGTATAACACCATAATTAGTGGAATTAACATTTAATGTAACAGAGGCTGTCCTAATAAGATTTATAGTTTTCAAATAAATATCTTAGTTGTATTTATTTTTTTTACCCCATAAAAAATTATGTAAACATGATTAAATAAAAAAAATTATTTCATATAATATAAATTTTTATTTAAATGGAATAATCTATACCGCATACCCTTTTATCAAATGGGAAATGACACAATCGTTTTTGTGTACAATAGACTACCACCTCAGAAGCTGATGAAATTCATTTTCCATAATATGCTATCAATAATGTTAATAATTATGGATAATATATATATGTATATGATATTAATAAAGAAATTATAATTCTATAAATATCATATATCATATACTTTCTTACCTTTCCATCAATTGAAAAAATTAAAACCTCATTCGTGCATGCGTGTGGATTACCACCACCACAAAGCGATGTGATTCTTCTTTAATGACCATATAACATGTTTAATATATATATGTATAATTATAAAAATTATATTTAATTTATGAAATAATTATTATTCTATAAATATAAAATAATACTTACATTCTTTCTATCATGTTCATTAAAAATGGAAATGTTTCTCATGGGTATAAATGGCCTATCGTCTCCATGATTTTAATGTAGATAAATTTTTATAACCATATTACATGGTTGGTTTTAAAAGTATAATTAATGTAAAGAAATAATAATTATATAATAATTATTATTTTTTATATTATTTAATTATGATATCTTTGATAGAAATCAACTTACCAAAGTAATTTTGATCATATAATCTGAATATCATCAAAACATTCGATGTGAAGTTAATTTGGAAAGTAATTATGCATAACATGGTAATTGAAAAAAATAAATGGAATAATAAACTTTAAAAATGATATCATTCATGTAAAAAATTTTCATAATTTTATTATTTTGGAAAATCAGTAACTTACGTGATGAGTTAGACTCGAGGTAAGCGACACATTTCTCTAAAATACCTAGTTTAAAATATTTACAATATTTATTTTTTACAAAATATTCTTCCTTGTTAATTTTAATAAAAAAATTATATGTATTTATATAAAAAAAATGAATTATAAATAAAATTTTATACCTATTTATTATAAATATTTTCAAAAGTTATCCTTTTACAGGTTGTTTTAACTTTTTTCCAAAATACAAATGGAAAATTCAATTTTATCATATACAACATCAATGAATTTTTTGACCACCATAACTATTATTTGATATTTGTATAATGTTATAATCTTATACATTTTCTTCAATGAAAACCCATTTATCGTTTGTTATTAGTATTTTAGTTTCCAAATTAGTTTATTAAAAAAGAGTATTTTGATATGTGAAAGTTCTTTACGTAAGGGTTCTAATGATTATTTCATGGTAATTATGATGAAAAGGTTCAATCTTGAAATGATTTATTCATGATATTTTCCTTGGAAAGTGTTTATGGTGAAATGTGAGCTTAATATTTCTCATTACGATGGGTGAGCTTGATATAACTAATTATGAAAGGTGAGACTAGTATAGTTCATTGTGGTAGGTGATCCTGATATAGCCCCCAAATGCATTGGGTAACGATTATGTTATCAGTATAATTTTCTTTAAAATTACTATAATGGTAATTAAAATTGTAGGGAATATTTTTAGGGTTATATATGGATGATATCCCAAGGCACATACATGATGCTTCCATTCATTATAGTTCATTTTCATGGAAATTATTTGACTTAGAATGGAATTCTAATGATCTATTATTTTAAAGGAATAATTATTCACTTTTTTGTAAAAAAAATATTTTTTGTTGTTTTTATCGGTTATAATGTTTTAAAAGAAACCCACATAGTTGTGATTTTTCATTTATGTTTTTTTTGATGTTTTTTTGAAAAAAACTGGGAAGTGATGTTTATTTCAGGTGTAAGTAAATGATTATTTTGACCTCAAATATTATTATGTTAAAGAAAAACTTTTTATTTAATTTAATGGTTTTAAAATGTACTAATGGTTTTCTTTATTTCCTTTTATATCCATTACTAAGCATTATGTTCTCATCCCATGTTTTAAAAAACAATTCATTAGTTTTAATGATGATTAATAACAAATAATAAATCATGTTGAAATAAAAAAGATTTTATATGAAAATAAAATCTATTTTATTATAAGTATTGTTTTGTGGGAAAATGTATAGCGAGGGGAAGTGTAAAATTTTTATTATTGGATTTTGTTAAGTAATAGTTATAAACTAATTATATAAAACTATAAACCTAAGATTATCTTCTAGAATGAAAGAAAAGTAATTCTTATTTAATAATGAAATAATGGTTGAAAAGGGATCAGGTCCTTATAACTAGTATCATTTAAAAGGTTTTGATAATTATAGAGGTTTTGATAATTTAATTACCCTTAATAGATTTTAGTTTATGTTTATAATGATAAGTAATTTTAAGATTACTATGTTTTTTCATCTAAATTACAAATATTCGTTATGGTTTTCTTAAGAGTAAATGGAGAAACTGATTTAAGAAGGCATCAGGAAGAAAATATCCTTCTAATTCAACAAATTGGAATGCTTGGAATTGGAAAACATATATTTTTTATTATGATAGATTAGTTAATACAACATATAAATGGTGGTGGTATCCATGTGATATAGAAACCACATTCACTGTAGAAGAACATGTCAAAAAATGGAGGATTTCATGAAATAGAACCCTCCAATATTTAGTGTATCATATATTTCTATTGTAGATAGAGGTCTAAAGTCCTATAAAATGTATTCAAAGTCATGGGTTATTTTGAGAACCGAAATTTAATTCTATTTATATATTTTTTAAAGGTAAAGACGACCAGTGGTGGTCAAAGTTGAATAATTTCAAAAAAATATTAGTGATTAATACAATGGAATGAGATAAATTTAAGAATATTTTTATTGAGAAATATTTTCCTAGGGTTGTTCAAAATATTATGGAAAAAGTATTATAATTTGAGATAAAATGGGGAATATTTATGTATTTTTACAAATCAAACTTCACCAAATTGGCAATGTACATGATTTTTTTCTAGGATCTTGATATTAAAATTGATCAGTTTTACTCAGGATTGAAGCTATGAGATCAAAGTGAATTAGATTCTAATGAATTTAAATGTTATAAAAAACTTGTTTGATTTGATAAGATTGTATAAATAGAGTTTTTTGATATTTATGTATTCAATAAAAACATGCTGATGAAAAGTTCTGGATATAAGGAAATGGGGAATAATCTATCAATGAGTTCTAAAGGTAAGAAAACAATGTTACCAGTTTGTGATAGGTTTGGTAAAAAGTATAAAAGAGAATGTTTTAAAGATCCTGGGATGATTTTATAGTGTGGAATATTTGGTAATCGGTGATGTGAATATAAAGAAAAGAGTCTTGAATAATCCTAGAATGGGGTAATAGATATCCCTCCAATAGTGAGCTATTTTAATTTTAATGATTTTCTATATTACTCTAACATGTGATCAAAGATAGTTACACAGGTTAAACATTATCATGATCAAAATTGAAAGTGTCTGTAAAAACCATTTTCTAGTACTACATTTTTTTTGGTCAATATAGTGAAGTGGTGACAATTGATTTATTATTTTATTTGAATCTCAATTATCCATGTTTGCCTCTGGATCTTGGAAATCCATTATTTCAAGGAAATATTCTTGTAAAATTGGAATATTACATCATGGAATGAAGATTTAAATTTTGCTAAAAATTATATTTTGATGTTTTAATTTAATGAATATTTATATAAATCCTCCAAATATTATCAATTGGATAATATTTCCAGAAAATGATGTTGAATTGTCCATAGTAGTGTTTGATATTATTTTGGGCATGGAATGGATATCAGTTTTCTATGATATGATAGATTTAAAATATATTAAATTTATATTATATTATTTCACACCATTAAGAACATATCATGAATATGTGAAATTGATTATATGTGGAAATTAAAGTCCCTATAATCATGGTATTAAAAAGAAATAAATAATTCAAATTAGCAACATGCTAGTAGTGAGTGAATATATCGATGCATTTCTTTATGATTTTCATGGTGTTAATGTTGATCAGGAGGTTGAGTTTACTATTTTCATTTTTATCAATGATTAGTAAATTTAAAAACCCTATTATCCAAAGGATCATGTTGATATTTTAGAATTAAAAACCCAATTGTAGGAATTTCAATATAAATGATTCATTCATAAAATAACTTCCCTATGGGGTTCTCTTATTTTGTTTTTATGAATAAATATGGTTTAATGAGAGTTATCATTGATTATAGATTATTTAATAACATCACTACTAAGAACAAGTATCATATAAATAATTTTAATGATATGTTTGATCAGCTATAAGGACCACTATATTTTATGACAATTGACCTTAGGTCACTATACCATCAATTAAAGGTGAAAGTTGAAGACATCCTGAAGATAACATTACAGAAAAGATATGATCCTTACGAGTGTGTAGTTATGCCCTTTGCATTCTAAAATTCACTAGTAATTTTCAAGGATATTTGGAAAAGATTTTCAAAGACTATTTAGATATGTTTATAGTTGTATTTATCCATGGTATATTGGTATATTCTAAAAGTCTCAAAGATCATGAATGATATATGAATATTTTTTTTGAAAACCATGAATGAAAATAAGTAAAATGTGAAATTTAGTATGTGAAAAGTTTTATTTCAACAGTTTTCATTCCTTATATATATTGTTTATATGATTTCATAATTATTGATACTGGTAAAGATAAAGCTGTTAAATTATATCCAAAACCAAAAAATTTCATAGATATTGTTTCTGACACTTTCTTCAGGGTGCACATCTGTCTGTCAAAGAGGACATGCAACTATTGCCCCACATTCCATCTTTCCAAAGTTGGGTGGCATCCGTCGCTTATTTAGGGATTCTTTCTCCTTGATCGAAACAGGATGATGTGATGTCGGTTCCTCCTGTAGTGGATTCATCCTCGGAGATCGTTACTTAGTTTGGGTCTCCCACATAGACATAAGATATTGTTCGTGAAAATATTCCTAGTGCCATGTCTTCATGGACGCTGGCTAATTATGATACTTATGTCATGACATTCCAAGGGGTCATGTTATGGAATCAACCTTCGGTCTAGGGAGTAGTAATGTTGGCCATCACTAGAGTGTCTAGGCACTAGAACACCGGTGTGTCTGGGTTTCTTCCCCTTACGATAGGGCTTCTTGAGGGTGCGGAATCCCAAGTCATCTGATGTTGAGTGTGGGGAATTTTATTCCATGGGCATGTCTCTGAGGTTTTCCTAAGCTTACCATGTTTAACACAGGTTATTATGCAATTTTAACGTCTTGAGGAGATGGTTACACCAAAGGTGTGTCTTTTGAAGGTTTCCTCAGGCATATCACGTTTCATAAGAGGTAGGAAATGGGTATAATGTCTTTTGGAGAAGAATAAGAGTGAACAGAATGCGCCATGGAGGTGGATTAGATTGGTACATCCCTAGGATGGAGCATATGGAGTGTTTACCGGGAGGAAGGATCAGAACTCTCAATAAGAGAGGACCTTGTATGGTGTGTCCCATAAAGGGATGATGTCACATCGTGAAGTCTGGTCTATACACCACTGAGGGTGGCTCAGGGAAAGTGCACCCTAGAAAGTGGGAAACCAGATGGATGGATCAAAATGATCAATGCTAAATGAGAGAAGACCCAGAGTGGTGCATCCCAAATAGGGATGATATCAAACCATGATAACCAGTCTAGACACCTCAAAGGGAATATCAGAGGATGATTGGGTAACAAAAAAGGGGACACCAAGGTTTACCATTGGATGGGATTGAACCATAGGGAGGCTTCTTATGTACCTTGTATGGATATCAGGGATCAAAACTAGGTAGTTCAAATCAGTGAGGCATGAAATCGGGGTGTACACAAAGGACATCAACTCTAAGACAAGTTGGGACTTATGCATGGTAAGCATCCCATCGCTAGAAGGAAACTCTTGGTTAGATTGTTAGGGATTATGTGGGGCTTATCTGTTGCTATCTACCCAAATGTTTCTAGGAGTAGCAAGAAAATGGGTTCCATGATCTCACCGGGATGTGGCAGGCCGAGTAAGAATCAGGATGGATATGGTTGGTTGAGTGAAGTGGATAGAGAATTAGGTGGAACTGATGTAAGGATGATAGTGATGTTGGGTTTGATCCTCGGAGATACTTCCTATGTATCCCCGTGACATGGAATCAAAGTCGACGTAGTTCGGTGTGGGTGATGGCACACATTAGGAGGTGGCATGTGAGAATGGACGCATGGATGGGATCCTAAGGAAGTAGAACCTATGGGTTGGGGAATGACCTTCCCGAAACACATAGGATCGATGGAGAGTGGCCATGATGGGACATGAGTGATAATGGTATAGAATCATGTGAACAAATATGAAAATGACTCGATTCTATATCGGGGCTTAGATGTGGTTAGCAGCCCTGGTTGGTCTGATGCTCAAGGTGAGGACCAGAAATGTGGGCCTCAATAGGGTGGAAACCCAAGATTACCTGTTTTTGGGGTTAAACCTCAGGGAGGCTTCCTACGAACCCTTCTTAGTATAAAGGGATCAAACCCACATATTTCATATGAAATTGGGGGATACAATGGATTATTGATGGCCGGAGGGCTACAATAGCTTAACACTAACTGGGGTTACAACGAATTACCACTGGATGGGGTACAACGACTTCCCACTAATTGGGATACAATGGCTTGCCACTATATGGGGCACAACGTCTTACCGTTATACGATTTTGAACCTCATAAAATATTCCTACATACCCTACATAGGAGACATAGATCAAATCCCATTTAATTTTAATGGGTACAGTTTAGCGTCATGCGGGAGGAAAAGGCGCATACAGTTTAATATCATTCACGAAGAGGGTGGACCGACGCAGAGTGGTCGGAACCGATGGGTGTTGGGCTTGAACATCAGGTAGGATTCATACATACCTTTTATAGGATACAAGGATAAAAGTACACATTGTTTGGAATGGAGGATATTGTTTGACGTCGTGTGGGATGAAGGTGAACCAATGTGAAGGGGTTGGGATAAGTTGGTGTTGGACTTGAACCTTAGGGAGGCTTCATATATACCCTACATAGGAGACAGGAATCAAAGTCCATGCAGTTTGGGACTATGCAGTTTAACGTCATTCTAGACGAAGGAGAACTGTCATGAAGGGGTTGGGATAAGTAGGTGTTGGGATTGAGCCTCACGGAGGCTTCTTACATACCATACATAAGAGATAGGGATCAAAGTACACATAGTTCGGGATGGGTTGGGGCTTACATGCTATGTCATCCTAGAGAATATTTCATGATAAATGTTTACTCAAATCCCACATGAGTCATGCTAGGTGAGAGAAATAAGAGGCATCCAATACCCAATGATCACGATGAGAAAGGTGCGTCCACGAGATGTGTAGTGGGGCTTAGACGTGGTTAACTTTCCAAAGAGGAAACATGGGAATATGTGTGGTTAAGGGCCCTGTGAGATAGAGATTGGGACTTACTCCGGGATAGAGGCCCGATGGAGACAAATCCCAGAGGGGGATGGACAAGATAATGAAGGTTTATGTGCCCCTCTCTCCTATAGTATTTCGCACGGAATAAGGGAGTATGAGAAAGGATTCTACCTCCCGCAAGAAAGGATAGGGGCTTACACCAGGATGGTTTCCCTTCCTCGCGGACAGGTGCTACTTCAGTAGAGAGGATCTCATTCCATGTGAGGAAGATCACACTCCCATGGAGACGAGCAGTCATAGAGAATGTCTGAGATGGGGAGCCCTCTGTGTGATGCATGGGGTGAGGCCACAGATTAATGTCATGTGCTGAGGATAAGGGTTCTTGGCAGTTTAACGTCCTACAGCTCGGATGAGGCGAGTTCACTCTGCACCCCTAGGAAATAGATAACTGATACCCACCCACCCTTGGGTAAGGGAAGGCATCAACAATGTCGTGGTGTTGGGATATTGTGAAGTGATCCACTGTGGGGCCCATATTAGTGTGACTATGTGAAAAAGCAATAGATGTTAGCATGCCTATGTGAAGAAGCATAATTCTAAGCAATGTAAAGTGAAGCACCGCCCAAGGGACCCTGGAATCACTTCGCACAAACCTGGATGGTCATATGGGAGAAGGGATTGAATGAAAGAGGTGTTGTGTAAATGGGGGGCTTGAACATGGAACCTTAGGGGTAGGATGACACATGAAGCGCACAAGTGAGAATTGTGTGCAAAAGAGGCAGTTTGCACACAATATGTGTGAAAATGGGAACATGTGCACGCAAAAATCTTGGTTGCGCATATAAAGTAGGTGCATGCACAATTAGAGGAGGTTTTCCGTGCAAGTATACGAGGTTTGAATTCAATTAAATGGACTTGCACGCAATTGGCCAAACAAAAAAGGGCGCAAGAGAGGGTCAATTCCTAAGGTTTCACATGAAGGGGGGCCTACCAGGGGACCTGTCTTGGAAAATTCAGTACCTGAAAGCCATGTATTCGGTGTAGAAGAGTTCTTTGTGCATTGGGGAGATGATTTTAATTCTTTAGCTACTGAAAGTGAGGGGGTCACCCTTCTATTTACAAGCGATCAGGGGCTATGGGGGCATGCAAAATTTAGACTCCGTGAAAAACCAGACCTATCTTTTGGTCGCGCGGAACTTTCCATGCAGCATGCAATAAATATATTATGTGTAGAAATTTATGTGCCATAAGGGAGGATTTATCCACACTCCTCCAATTTTCTGCAGAACCTAGCGTCCTGTCCCAGACCAGTTCATTCAGTCAAAATCTGCCTTCGGTTTTCCAAAAATGTTTGTCTGAGGCCCTCAGCGGATTTCAACTTCTACAAATTCCCCCTCGGAATCGGATCTATTAGGGGGTGAGGAGTTCAGATTCTAAGGAAAATGTGGAGACACCCGGCCCTGATGGGGGAGGCACATGAAAAATAGTTCATGTGGTGGGAAACCATTTTTCTGGTGCATGAATAACATAATTCTCACCTATAAAAACCCTCTTTGGGGGGGGGGGGTCCCATTTCCCATACAGATTTCTCCCGTGATAATCTCATGTGCTCTCACGTGCATAAAATCTCACATTCCTTTGTGATAAATATGATTTTTGTTGTGAATAATTCCCTATATTAGGCCAAATGTTTTCACGCACCATCCATTTTTTCGCACTGCATTCTTGGTTTTTTCTGCTGCCTTCTTATTTTATGTGAAACCCATTGGTCTTTTCATGCGGGATCCTCGTTTTTTCTGGACTTTACCAAAAAAAAAGGATTTCTATTAAGGTAATGTTGGATGAGAAGCTATGTATGCCGCTCGGAGAGATGATACTGTTTCGAATACTAAGGTCTATGGTGCTATGAAAGTTGCATCCGATAACCAAACTCTATTCAATATGTTAACCCAATCCCAAAAGTATTATTTGCTATCTGAAAACCTACCGATATGGGATATGTGTATTTTAGAGGAGTTACTAGTGCTGGGATTTGACATTGATACTCTGAGATCATCAGTGACGTGTGAGGATGATCTTCCATGACACAACATCACAAACAGTGGTCATCCTAGTAGAGAAACCTTGTATATGGCCATATATGTCTGGAATCCAAGGACTAGAACCATCTATGGGAGTGAGACTATCACCGAGGATTTTCTAGCCCATTAGGCATGTACCTTTTGATAGAGCATCACCGATGAGACCAAGGGCTGGTCGCAAGACCGTGACCTGGGGTCTGGAGGAAATTTCACTAGTGAGTGGTCCTGGGCATATTGGGTATGCCAATCATGCGATCAGTTTTGGGAAGAATTGTCACACATAGTGCTGTTTGAGGTGGTGTGGATGATGCAATTCCATTTCTATCACTAAAAATAACTTCGACTAAAGCTGTTTAGCCAGTGGTCCCTAGATACCATCACCTTCCATCTCCATCATGGGGAGGATTCTATCACTCATTGGGACGTTCACTGCATAAGTAAAATGAGTTTCATCCAAAAATTAATATATGGGGGGATTGGTCACGGACTCCCATCCTGACATGGAATTGGTTATTGTTGGCCAAGGAGTGGCTGGTGGTCAAGGAATTACTAAAATACATCCCCTATTCCATGTGGTTTAGCATGTTTCTGAAGAAAGAGATGAATATCAAGATGCAGGGGCGAGGAAAATGGTGTCTAACCACGATAAAGAGGAGAAAGAGAATATCATATTAGAGGATCCTAGAGGTGGGGGAATATCAATCATGGGGCTTTAGTGTGGATGAAAGTCGAGTCCTAAATGTCAGGCATGCAAGATTTCTGGAAACCTTTTTGAGTGGGTGGCTTCTGCCTGTAAGGGACACATGGATGGGATTCCGCCTGACAACATTGGTGATGGTTGACATCATGGCATCCAATATGAGGTTCAACATGGGGGGTCACTATACTAGCTCGATTGAATGCTATTCTGGGGCGTATTTCGAGAGGGGGCTCACCGGGGAGGATCTGTGGCCCTTTCCAAATCCATAATGGTTGGATCATGACTCACTGTGGCAGGTACACCTTTCAAAATGCCATTAGTCCCCCAGGTAACACCATGAAACCTTCCCTGTTGATAATTTGTGTGGTCACGTTATTGATGCTCAATAAAGAGGGGATAAGGATCAACATCATAAATCACACCAATTTTACTTTTAGTCCATTCCCCACCCCAGTTGTCCAGATGATAGATGACGGGAAAGGTTCACTAGAGGAAATAGAATACTTGTAGAGCATCAGAGGTGGGGTTCTTGTGGCCCTGGTTGATGGAAATATTCTTTGCGAGCCCTATGTGCCATCAAGATTCTCTAGACCATTTAGATACCTCTAGAAGATGCCAAAGAATGTATATACATATTTTTTAGAGGAGAAACGTTGTTGAATTCTTCATCAAATGTGGCTGATGTTCACAACATTTGGATCTGGTGAGGTAATTACATTTCCCCCACTAGAGTTGATGCTTGTATCTAAACAAAATACCTTTAACACCGAGTGGAGGAATATCCCAAAGGCCTCATGCTGAAGCAATTCTAGCAGCTCAAGGTGGCTAGCATGGAACCTGGTTGGTGAGAGAGCAGGCAAGGCACTACTGGGGAGGAGAGGCCAAGAACAAGTCGGGCATCCGAATCAGTACAGGTTGGACATTTAGTGGTGGGGATATCACATGGTGCAGCCATACCCCCATCATCCAGAGGGAGAGGGGATCATGAAAAACTCACAGAGTAGCTACAGAGATTATTGGGAAGCAGATAAGGTATCTTATGCAACCTTCTGAGGACAAAATCTCCGATGCACTGTGGTCAGCTTGTTTGACCCTATGACAGTTAATGAGAACCAACGACCTTTGGAAAAAGATGGTATGAGATGGAATCCAAATCCCAGAAATTTGACTCATTTAGATTGATAATAGGGTGAACTTTATTATTAGAACACATATTTGACAGCCATGGACGCATATTCATGCTAGCGGCTTCGACATGAGGAACGACCTCTCTTAGTAAAGGTAATACTCGACCAGGAGTATGATCCAAAAAGAATGGTGTCTGAAGATAATGATGGTGATGATGTGTCAGAGGGTAGTGATTCAGAAGAAGAAGAGGGAGAAGAAGAGGGAAAAGAAGAGGAAGAAAAAATAGGGGAAGCTAAATAGAATCTTGGAGGTGGAGGGTCTTAAGAGATATCTTGCCAAGGGAGTCCTCGGGAGAGTGGTGAGATTGCTGTCTCTAACATGGAAATAGCTAAGCTACTCATGTTGTTCCTCAATTATTATCCTATATTTTCCCCTTTTTATCATTCGTAAGCATCAATCTGATTTTTATTTTATTTACACTGTTTAGACACATATTGGCACCGGTCAAGAAGATCCATCCAAAGGGGGTGAGGATTCACTGATATAACAAGGTGGGGAGTTGATACCCATTATTGAACCGACAAGAACTAAAGGATATCCTACAGTGATAGGTTCTGCAACGACTGAAATGCTGGAGGATGATGCGTTGAGCTCTTATAAGTTTGATTACATAGATTCTTGTATCTGTCATCAGAGAGCTCAGCTGATCATGTTATTCATTATTTGTGCAGTAATCATGATATTGGAGGCTCTAAAGGCCTCTGAATCTAGGTCATCTATAGAGAATCCGATGGCGACCAGACCAACCCAATCAGAACCCGCTTCTCAAACCACACCAGCCCCAACACATGGTGAGCAAAGGGTTGTGGACACGAGTGATATCACTTCCAGGGTGGGATCTGAAGTTGTCCTGGGTGAAATTGTTGAAATGAAGATGAGTGAGGAAGGTCTCCCACATATTGAAGAGCCTAAACCCTTGGGATAAATGCCATAGACGTACCCTGCGGCTGATCTTTTGGATGCTTTCCCTAAATATCGTCCTGTAGACCCTCGGGGCTACAAGCCAGAGGGTGGTAGCACTGGTGAAAATACATCAAAGGGGATGATCCTTAAGGGATGTGTTTTTCCCAGATCGATAAAAATTTCTTCCCTTGATTGCTTATCCCAAACTATTGGAATAGACTTATCATTTGGTTTCTTGTTTATTTTGACTACCACATCTCAACTGTAACTGTGGAGTAACCAGAAATCAATCCCTAATCTCACGTGGTTAATGCCCGATGTCAGAAGAAAGGGGTTGATGCATTGGTACTTCCTCTGAACATGAGAGTGACAAAAAATATTCGAGCATCCAGGGTATAATTGACCAATTTTCAATTCTAGGGAGAAAGAGGGAGGCCTGAATGGAGAATGAAGTTCATAGAACAATCGAGTTGCTTTTTTTCCAATGTGCTTCAGTACTCGAGTGGAGTAATGACGGGGGTGTTAGAATCAATCCAAACATAGGGTAATAGGAAGTGTGAATAAAGTTTCCCAAAATTTGGAACAATATGGTGGTGGAGTGACAATGAAGGATAACTACTAGCCATGATAGAAACATAGAATCACTATTTCGTTAGACTATAATGGGGATAACAAATGAGGGATGAGTGTTGACCATGTTCGAAACACAGGGCCTGACTCAAAATTATATCCATTAGCCTTCTAAAATGTTAGCTTAGGATTGTAGGTGATCCATAAGCTGAGGGTTCGTATTGTTTGAGGGTTCCTTTAGGTATGGAATATGGCGAGGGTACAAATAAATGACATGAAAAGTGTATAGGTTGGAGTGATGGGTTGTTTTAATTTAGTCCAACACTCTTTAAATTACGCCACCATGGTGAAAACACATTAGGTAGATGCATCAGTCTGATCAGGGGTCAAACTTACTTTTGAACATGGCCTCTTTGGTAAGGACCTATGATGATCTATTGTTTTTATGTCATACCAATAAAGACAACAAAAACGTAGTTAAAACATCGTATGGTTGTGAAGGTGCACATAGTTTTACGGTCATACTGCTTGGACTAATATCAGGGCAGAAGGGACAGAATGATTAATGACCCTGGGGCTAGGCCTGAGGCAAAAGGCTTGGACGTTACTATGTATCCCATACAGATGAGCATTAATCCAAAAATAGTTATTAAAGCATGGTGTGGTCAGAGTCCAATGTTGGTAGGGAGAATTATATCTGGAGAGGAGGCTGATGCATCCCATGATTAACAGGGGGAATCCTAAACTTGTTCAGGGTAGAACCCCAGTTTAGTGTCATGCATCAAGGACATATGGATTCGTGCAGTTTAACATCATACGATAGGATGGGGAGTAAAGGGGGAGATCCCAAAAGGGGTGTACATGATGTAGTATATTTAAACCTAACATGAATGAGGACATAAGGTGTCTGCACCACACTACATATCCCTAGAGGATGTTTTTTTTGGACAATGGACCGAAAGTGAATGTTAGTCTTGGCCTGACAAAAGGTGCCTGAGCATTACTACATACCCCATTAAGATGGAAATCAAGCCGCACATAGTTCTTGGGGTGCAGTTTAACATAATGTGGGATAAAGGGGAATGGTAGAATAGCTCCAAGAAGGGAGTATTTTGTGTGGCTATTGCAAACCCGACATGAATAAATACATAATCCCGCACACTCCCCACTATGAAATATCATAAAATTCAGGGCCTAAAGGATGAACATAAGAGGTAATTAGGAGAACTTTAGTTGGACCTGAAGAAGAGGTGCCCAATCATTCCTATGTATCCCATGAGGGTGGGAATCAAGTAGTTCTGAGTTCTAGGAGATGTAGTTCTTAAGCCTTGTATAAAGGACATAGAGAGGTCTTAGTTTAAGGTCTTAGAGCTCTGACCAAAGAGAAGTGAGACTCTTCCAAATGGGTGAAAACCTCGACCAAATACATAAGCCCATGCGAGCTATGCTGGATTTGGGAAACAATGGTGGATATGGTCTTTGAAACATGTGGAATACATGAAAAAGGGGGGAAATGGTGCGGATCCCTGAATGACGCATAACTGTGGCTTGTCCTCCAAATGTGAAAACACACGCCGAGGGATAACACCAAGAGTGTTGAAATTCCACTTTGACATGATGGAGTGTAAAATGATGTGAATCATGAAACAAACATTTAGGGCTTGATTTGGGATGGTGTGACGATGGAGGATAACTGTTGAAAGTGTTTGAAACACAGCATCCATATCGTGTGACCTGAAATGGGAACAACAAATGAGTGTCGACCACTGACCATATTTGTGATGTGAGACATGTATCAAATTATCATTTGAGATCCTTAAGGAAATTGGCCCGAAATTATAGGAGATCCCTTAGGCTGAGCATCCGTACCATTTAGGGGTCCTTTTGGATGTGTAAGATGATGAAAGCCCAAATGAAGGGCTACACAAACCATGAAAACGTGTGATACCATGTCTATATTGAATCCAAAACTCTAGGACCAAAAACAGAGTGCTTCTGGGCACATTGATGAATTTCCAAAGAGGGTCAAGGGGCCCAACTTAAGAGCATATAACTCAAAAAGATGAGTGAGGAACAAGGGGAAGGAAGAGCCCTCAAAAGAAATAGGTATGTGTAATGGTTGTTACAAACCCAAGGTGAATGATGAAATAAGCCCATACCACATCATATACCCCTCCAAGAATAACTCAAGCTAGGGGTCTAGTATGATAAAGAGGCTTATATGAAATAGGATTGGACCTGAAGACAAAATATCAAGGAGTTCCTACGTATCCCATGTGGAGGGGAATCAAGCCTCACGTAGTTCTCAATGATGTTGTGCAGTTTTACATTATGTGGTCAGGATGAAGGTAGGGTAAATTTATCTCAAAAAGGAATGTGAATGGAATGGAAGGTAACCTGATGTGAATGAGGAAATGAGCCCATATATTCTATACCATTAATAACTCCTAGAGATAATTCAGACCAGGTGGCCAAGAGAAAGGGGAGATGAACCCGGGTTGGACCTGAAGACAAGACGTTCGGGTTTTCCTACATATCCCATGAGGAGGGGAATCAATCCATAAATAGTTCTTAAGATGTTTTTTTGTTTATCATCATGTGGTTAGGACGTTATAGGTATTAGTTTATGGTCATAGAGCTTGGACCGTAGATGCCCAATTTAATGTCATGTGCATGAAACAGATGGGTGGAAAGGGTGAATCACCATGCCTAACATATGAGAGACCACAGAATGAAAAAAATTATTTAGGATAACTTCTGAACATGTTTACAACACAATATCTGTATTGTGTGACTAGGGATTGGGGGAAAAAAATTGAGCATCGATCATTGACCATATTCATAACATGGGACTTGTATCAATTTGTCGCTTGAGATCCTCAGGGATGTCGGCCCGAAATGGTAGGAGAGCCCTATGGACAAGCATCCCTATTATTTGGGGGTCTATTTTGATGTGAATGATTATTGAAATTCAATTGATGGGATGTGCAAAACATTGTGGGACCCATGCAATTTAACATCTTGAGGCAAGGACGAGGGATGAAGGAAGGATGTCTCAAGGTAATATGTGTGTCATGGACAAAATTTACCGATGTGAAAGATGACATAGAGTCTATACCACCCCACACAATATTAAATGAGAACATGTTCCAGGGGATCAAAAAGATCGACAGAACTGAGACAAGAAGTCCTAGCTAGTTTGTAGTTTATTGTCTTGGGGCAAGGATGATGGATGAGGTGGAGATCTCCAGGGAGAGGGGTAAATGGTAAAGTCACGATGAACATGATGTGAATGGGGGGGGGGATTCTATAACACACCATGTGTTTAGATCTAGTGGATGATCTTGAATTTGGGTCTAGGCCTACAGATAAAATGTCTGGGCATTCCTAAATATTCCATTAGGATGGAAATCAAGTCATATGTAGTTTTGAATGGGCTATGCAGTTTGACGTCGTGCAGTGAGTAAGTGGGGGGTAGAGGAATGAGGAAGGGTACATGGTGTGATCATTGTAATATAGGCATGATTGGGGTCCAAATAGTCCTACACTACACCATGTGGGACGCTCCAAGAGAACTACACTAGGGGGGGGGGGGGTAGTCAAAGAGAAGAGTTTGGGTGATGGACTCAAGAGTAGGAGTCCGAGAATTCCTACGTTTCCCATGACGATGGGAATAATGCAATACATAGTTCTTGGTGATGTATTTTAACGTCTTTCAAGATGATTATGGTGGGGAGATCTTAGCTTAATGTCCTAGAGCTCAGACCATAAGGTGTATCTACAACTCATAGTTTAACGTCATGCATGATGAATGATGAGTAGTTTTACGTCCATCAGTTCAGATGAATCATACATTTTAACATCATGTGGCATAGACGGAACAATTTATGGTCATGAGGGACCATATATATCTTAGTTTATGGTCATAGAGCTCAGAACATTTTTTAGTTTATCGTCATGTGGGATGGAAAATCAGTTTAATGTCATGCATGAAGTAACAGTTTAAGGTCATGTAGGATAGTAGCTTGCTCATGAAAAGTATTTCATGGGGAATATGGCATTGGTGGGTGGAGTTATATGTTCACCATCCATGGTAACTAGGGAATACGTGCCATTGGGGTAAACCTTGTGAATGATATATGGTACTTCCCATTTGGGCTCCATCTTGGGTGGTTTTCTACCCGGTACTATTGGTGTTCTCAGGGCCAACACCATGTCACCTTTCAAGAAATATAGTAGGAGAAAATTCCTGTTGATTTGATTGATGACTAGTTCGGAGTCCCCTTTCACATGAAAGTGGGTAACGTCAATCTCAGTGGCCAATTTGAGGCCAATAATGAGGGCATGATACTCTACCTCATTTTTGGTATAACCTTCTTACAACATGAATGAATATGGAAGAAAAACTTATGCTGGAGTGATGAAGACAATACCTAGGCCCACTGTATTGAGTTTGGGTTCATTGAGTCTTCTTCCAGTAGGTCTTCAGGAAGCACCATCAAAGTGCATTTGGAAAAAAATAGGTTGGTCTACTGAGAGGATTTCCTCATCGAGAAAATCATGATCTGGGGACTTCTCTATATGAGCTAGATGGGCGACATGGAATTCTACTAATGTTTGCCACTTAATAGCCTTCTGGGGGGAAAACCTGATGTTGAACTACTAGAGGATTACCACCCACCAAGCTAGAATACCTGTCAACATGGGGAGATTCAGGATATACTTCAGTGGATCCACTTTGGACACTAGCTATATCTCATGGTGATGCAAGTATTATCGCTACATTTTCAATATGAATACTAGCTCAAGGAAGCTCTTCTCAGTAGGGGATTACTTGTTCTTTGTATCGAGGAGAATGAAGATGAGATATTATAGAATGTTCTTAGTTACCTCATTGTTCTTGTGGGCAAGATGGTTTACAAGTGATCATTCCCATGTGGTCACATAAAGGACCAGTGGCTTTACAGAAACGAGTGGCATCAGGACCAGTGGTTGTAATGGGTGCTGCTTTATTTCCTCAAAAAAATTATGACATTCCTCGACCCACTAATAGATAGTTACTTTCTTCATGAGCCAATAAAAGGGGTTACACATTTCAGCCAAATTTGAAATGAATCGGTGTATGTAGGCCAAGTGACCTTGAAAGAATTGAATCTCATGAAAGTTGTTTGGAGGAGATATCCAATTGATGTCCTTAATTTTATACATATCGATCTTGATGCCTTTATATATGACAATTAAGCCAATGAACTTTCTGGAGGTGACCCGAAGGCACACTTCAATGGGTTCATCTTCAGATGGAAACAACAGAGGAAGCTGAACAATTTCTTAAGGTCTTTTAGATGGTCCTGACTCTAGAAAGATTTGATATCTAGTTAATCCATGTAGAATTCCACCAATTTCCCAAGGATTGGCTTAAATATGCGATGCATGGCCCACCGGTAGGTGGAACCTGCATTCCTTAGACTGAAGGGAATTACCTGGTAATAGAAAGTACTGTACGGTGCCCTCAAGGATGTGGAATCCTCATCCTCAGGGGCTTTTCGAATCGGGTTATACCTAGAATACCCATCCATGAATGAGAGATCTTAGAACCCAGTGGTGGCGTCAATCAATAGTTCATTCATAGGAAGGGGAAAATCATCCTTAAGATAGTGATAGTTGAGATCCAGGAAGTCGTTGCAGACTATGATATGTATGTTATTTATTTTAATGGGAATAGTGTTGGATAACCACCTAGGTTAATGGACCTCCTTGATGAAATTGGTTCTAATGAATGTAACACCCCGAGCTTCCACGATACGCTTCTCATTGAATAATGCAATAGCCTGCATTGTATGCAACTTCGAGTTCTAAAACACCATAACTAATCAAACTAGCCGTTATGAATAGTAATACCTACTTTTTGAAATTATATATATTTTATATTTGAAAATGGACTTCATTTTTGGATTCGGAATATCGAATTTAGCCTAAGGTGGAATTTTGGTACATTTCGGATAACTTTCATATTTTGATGAATAGTGAAAATTACTAAATTTTAATTAAAAACAACTTTTTTAATCAAATTAATTACTAGTGATAAATTATGAATTTGAGTGGTTTTAAAGTATATTTAGAATATATTTTTACCATTTAATATAATTTTGGTCATTGGACATAATTTTACAATTAAACCGAACATAAACAAGTGTCAATCTTTTGATAGTTATTATCTCTTAAAAACACGCTTTTTGTTTTAACAGCGGGAATTAATTTTAAATTAATTTCTGCCACTTCTGTGTTTTGAATTTAGAAAAATGGATTCCATATTTGGAATCAGGATGTTCAAATTGAGTAAATAGGTAACTTTTATTTTTAGACATTTTGGATAATTACTGCGGTAAATATTTTATTTACCATGGTTAAGGGTAAATCCGGTAAATAAGGGTTAAACAATAATATTATAATAATAAAAAATTACCCTAAAACGTGTCTTAACCCTATTGGTTGATACATGGTCGACCATGGGCATCTTTGGGTCAATTTTGGGACCCCATTGATCCACTTGTAAGTGATAATGACACATTATATTAATAAAGTTAAAATAAAAATAAAAATGGCATAAGCTTACATCTTTTAGAAGAACAATTTTTACACAGGGTTATACATGTTGGATTTTCGATTATAAATATTCCTTAGAAAGATAAAAAGATTTCCTACATAATGATATTTTATTTATAATTTTTAGACATTAAATAATTTATTTTATTTATGACACAACGATGATACAGTAATTACTATAATAGTGAAAAAATAACATAATTGATATTATAAATACCCAAATAAATATAATATGAAACTTTTAATGAATTAAACTAATTTTCTAAGATAATATGATATATTAGGATTGATTTAATTGACTTTTTTCGAAGTAATCAATCTGTTATGAGTTTCACAAAAATCAACTATTGAATAGTGTCAAAATTGACATAAAAGAGTTTTTAAAACAAATATTATATTATTAATTGATATTAAATTCCTAAAAATCTAAGGATCGGCCAAGAGACTTATATAAGGATAGGTTCATCATTAATGGACCACTTGGGGGTCGCTTGGATGTATATAGTAAGTTTATTAATCATATTATATAAAAATACAAAGAGACATTGTAAAAGTGAAACTAATTAACTTAGAGTTAATACTTAAAGATAAGGTTAATATAAGTACCCAAACCTGTCTAAATTCTATTAGTTGAGTGGTTTTCGACCTATCCCCACCTTAACCTTTGAATAATCAACTTTGGAGCCTTTAGAAACCGAATATGAATTTATTATAAATTAATATTTCTAACTTTTCCAAAGGTGCCCCTCACCCCTCTTATAAAAGGGCACTCCTCCTTCTCATTTCTTCACACCATCAAAGCCTTTTGGCTCGGCCAAACTCTGCCCAAATACTCTCCCAACATCCCTCACTACAACCTAGAGGCCTTAGTTTGATCAGAAAGCCAACCTAAGGAGCCCTTTTGATCAAATCAAAAGGAAGAACCCGAAGAAGAGGTAATGATTTCACCACCCTTCTCCAAGTTCAATTCTTCTTCCACTTCTTCTTCCGTTGTTCATACCATTCTAAAATAATAACTCCAGTATCTCATATATACTGTGATGTTATTATAAATATGGTACAATCATATTCAGTATTCTATCCACCCTTTGAATAACATGTCACCATACGTACGTACGTACGGCTTACCGTCTCCACGTCGTGGTGTAATTGTTATTCAATATAATATTATTTGGATGGGTATAATAATGATGTGTAACTCATGTAAATAATAAATATAACATGTTAATGATTCTGTATATATGATATACCATCCATTTATATATTATTTTAATATCAAAAGAATGATATTGTCGCTCGTGCGTACGTACGGACTACCGTCTCCACGAACGCGATGAGATTCATTCTCCATCGTATCCATTCAAGTATAATTATCATTTGATGATTTAAAAATGATGTTTAAGGACTGGATATCATTCTGGATATGAATAAGATACAACAACCATGGCTTATGTAACAAAACATATAAAAGAAAATGAGTAAGTTAACTCCCGAAACGATAATAATTCTAAGATATTATTAACAAATCAATGTTAAAAGATCATATATGATATCATATTAATATATATGATTCTTGTATAATTTAATAACAAATATTTCACCATTATACATGAGGTTAACCTACCCCAACCAAGGAAAAGTACAAGGTAAGGGTTATTTCACAATCTCTTCATTATCCGAGGTTGTTTATACGTAATAATCTACTGGGATTTCTTTATCATCCACATCCATGTTTCTTCGAAATGTATTTCAAAACATATTTATTATTTACGAGAATATGGGTTAAATTCATTTATAACCTTGTTTGACTTTTTGTAAGAGGTTTATAAAGGAATCTTTCCGTCGTTTTCAAAACAAGGCCCTTTTTAACCTTTTCGACAGAATTAAGATAAGAATGTTTTTTTTTACTTATACGGCGGGTGCGGTTATTTTCCGCCGTTATAAAATCGTCAAAGCTTTCCTTACAAGATTATAAGAATATTTTCAAGAAAATGTTTTATTTTATATGGCTCTTAAATGATTTCAAAAATAGAAAGAGATATTTCTCTAAAAAGTGTTTTGATTTCATCTATGTCAACATCCTTTAATGGATTTTACGCTTATTTGAAGTTGATTTATTATAATACAAAACTTCTATATTGTATTGAAGGTTTTGTGATATGTTTGACTGTAGATGTGCTATTTTATACCATTCATAGTTTATGGTGAAACTATTGACATTTCGTATGCTAGTTTTAATCCGAATGTTTATGTTATATTTCAAACTTTCCTTCAGATGAATGTGCTAAACAAGTATGTTCCGGGTTGGGGACCGGTAAAAGTAAGCCCTCCAGGTTGGGGACTGGTTAAAGTAAGCCCTCCAGGTTAGGGACTGGTAAAAGTATGCCCTCCGGGTTGGTGTCCGGTTATTAGAGGCACTCCGGGTTGGTGTCCGGTTGTTAGAGGCACTCCGGGTTGGTGTCCGGTTATTAGAGGCACTCCGGGTTGGGTTCCGGTTAGAAGTAACCCCTAGGTCTTGGGATGAGGCCTAGACAAAGAAATTAACGTTTAGCATTATGCATTCCAACATTATGAAAGTGGTTATTGATTTTTGCATGTGATTATTCGATT
This sequence comes from Viscum album, assembly GCA_963277665.1. NCBI lineage: Eukaryota > Viridiplantae > Streptophyta > Magnoliopsida > Santalales > Viscaceae > Viscum > Viscum album. Next base: position 947,372,654 of record OY728163.1, read on the forward strand.
AGTAGAATATCCATGTAAATAAGTAAATGGCATTATTTCATTTTATTTATGCCATACCATGTTGAAAGTTCATGTTTAAAAGGCTTATGTTTTAGTTATACATGGCCTTAAATGTTTATTATTATTTATGAAAGTTTCCGCTATATTGTTATCCTTACTGGGCATTTGAGCTCACCCCTTTTCTATGTTTTATTTTTCCCAGGAAGTGAAGATGTAAGTTATGAATGACCTGCAGGGATATTATGAGGGGATTATAGTGTGGACTGTGGAAACATTATGTTGTTGTAGTAGTTTTTCATTTTATGATGTAATGTAAAACTTATGAATATATCTAGTGTTTCCAAGGCTACTAAACCAATCGGTCTTTCGAGATTTGATCTTTCTTGTGATCATGCCAATGTTACGAAGTAATGCACCGACTCTGGGTAGCTGGGGTCAGGGCATTACAGTTGGTATCAGAGGAAGTTTAGTACAAACCTTGGAAGCTAGATTTAGATAAACTCTGATTAGAGCACGTAGACCTAAGATGAACTTTGAGGATTAGTATAGAAGAACTTCCTAGAATTTTGGTATTGTAGAGATTTTGTGAGTTTTTCGAGCAATACATCCCTGTCTGGATACGAGCAGGTAGAGGCGGCTCTGGCACAGATGTACCTAGGGGTAAAACCCGAAAACACCGCTTTGAGCTAGACTCGAACGGGAACTGGTGCACGACAACGGGCCTTGCTGCACTCTTGGTTACGACACTCCCGGGGGATATGCTTAGGAAAACTCTCACTATCTTTACAAATCATTATGAAGGGTTTATGAGTATATACTTCCTCAAAGAAAAATTTTTTATGATTATGGATTATATCCATAAATAGTTCAATTTATGCTAAGTGTTTTATAAGTATGGGATTATGTATTTTGATTCATAAACTGATCTAGTTTATGCCATTGTTTAGAAATGGCGCCTAGTGGAAGAAATGGAAACCGTATCAATGCACGCACTCCATGTAGGGATTGCCCTCCTGCTCAAGATAATTATAGTGGGGCTGGTGATGCAACTGGTGCTGATCAGCTAATCACCATACTGGGACAACTTACTCAGGTTATGAATAATAACCTTACCCGTATGGAGCACCCTGATCCGCAGCGTGGAGGATCAATGTTAGATCGATTCATGAGGCAACAACCACCAACATTCAATGGGAATACAAATCCCTTAGTAGCTGAGCAATGGATATTTTCCCTAGAGAAAATATTTCAGGCTTTGGGGAGCAGTGAAAGGGAAAAAGTTATCATGGCAGTTTACCGCCTCACTGGAGATGCTGATCAATGGTGGTCATTGATTCAAAATACGAAAGAAGATGATAAAGTATCAAATATGGAATGGAGGGAGTTCAAAGATCTGTTTTTAGAAAAATACTTCCCTCGCGACCATCGAGCAGATATGGAAAGGCAATTTCTAAGTCTGAGACAGAAAGAGGATGAGAATGTCGCAAAGTATGAGGCTAACTTTACAAGGTTAGGAAGGTATGCCGGAGATTATATTCGCAACCCAGGAAGTAAGATTGATCGTTTCTTTGATGGGTTAAAACCATTTCTCCGTCGAGCTTTGGTATCACAATCCTTCTCATCATACGAAGATATTGTCTCGTGTGCTATCAAGACAGAAAAGGAATTCTCTAAGTCTTATGACAATAAAGTAAAGCAAGAGAAGAAGAGAACAGTGGAACAAGAGACAGATAAAGAGAAAAAGGGAAAGAAGGATTTTCCATTATGTGATAATTGTGGGAAGAATCACCCTGGTACTTGCCTAAAAGGAATGGGAGTTTGTTATAAATGTGGAGAAAAGGGTCACCAGGCTCGTGATTGCAAGGGAAAGAAAGATGCTATCAAAGTGGAATGCTACAATTGTAGAGAAATGGGTCATTATGAAAATGAATGTCCTAAGCATCAGGGAAACTTACCTCAGAAAAGGCCAAGGGATCAAGGCCAATCTTATGCTGTGACTACAGTTGAAGCGGAATAATTAATGTATTGGTTCTTTTGGACTCAAGGATTATATTCTGGTTATAAGAATAATGTGATATATATATGGATTGTACTACAGTACTTGTTGATTTCAGTAAGGTTTTAATATGATGAAGGTAATTATATTTTTAGTATGTGACAATAAGAGAAACTTTACTTCGTTTGGGGAATCTGATAAATTGATTTTGGAATTAAGAAACCTTTTAGAGAAAGTCTGGACAGAGGTATTTTGGATAACTAGAAAGGTTGGAGTGGATTAAGTTGATCTTTGGATAGTATTGTTTAAGGTTAAAAAATTTATGAAGATTATTTTTGGAATATTATAATACTATAGTTTTAGGAAAAGGACAACCTGTAGGGTGGGGCATAACCCGTCGCGTCGGACAAAGTTGCAGGAATCGAACCCACAACCATAGTGCGACAGGCCTTTATTTCCTACCACTAGCCTACAGGGAGTCCCTGGTTATTAAAAAATAGTTGTCCTATTATAAATGGTTTGTGGTAAAAATTTATTAATGAAAGTCTACATGATAAGTAAGTATATTTCCTCACATTCTTAGTAAATCTCTTAAATAATTTCCTCACCTCTATGAAAGGTTACTTAAAACAAAAACGTTGTCGATTAACTTTTCCAACTGGGGATTCAATGAATGTTTAACCAATCAAAAGTTTGTGATTTTCTTATTGTTAACTTTCTCCTAATCCTGTTTTCTAGAACTCTTCATCAGACCATGCTAGTTTGTTTTTCCTCTATATCCATATTTTTATAGAACCCTATTATGGGCTATCTCGGATGACCTTTGTACTTCTCTTTCTTTCTTTTAATGTTATATTTTTATTAATCTTATTTCCGATGTAGGTTTTCCACAAAGGTATTTTCTATTTACAACCTTTTATTTTCAAAGAAAAATTTCAAATTGCGAGGACGCAATTTATTGAAGGAGGGGAGAATGTAACACCCCGAGCTTCCACGATACGCTTCTCATTGAATAATGCAATAGCCTGCATTGTATGCAACTTCGAGTTCTAAAACACCATAACTAATCAAACTAGCCGTTATGAATAGTAATACCTACTTTTTGAAATTATATATATTTTATATTTGAAAATGGACTTCATTTTTGGATTCGGAATATCGAATTTAGCCTAAGGTGGAATTTTGGTACATTTCGGATAACTTTCATATTTTGATGAATAGTGAAAATTACTAAATTTTAATTAAAAACAACTTTTTTAATCAAATTAATTACTAGTGATAAATTATGAATTTGAGTGGTTTTAAAGTATATTTAGAATATATTTTTACCATTTAATATAATTTTGGTCATTGGACATAATTTTACAATTAAACCGAACATAAACAAGTGTCAATCTTTTGATAGTTATTATCTCTTAAAAACACGCTTTTTGTTTTAACAGCGGGAATTAATTTTAAATTAATTTCTGCCACTTCTGTGTTTTGAATTTAGAAAAATGGATTCCATATTTGGAATCAGGATGTTCAAATTGTGTAAATAGGTAACTTTTATTTTTAGACATTTTGGATAATTACTGCGGTAAATATTTTATTTACCATGGTTAAGGGTAAATCCGGTAAATAAGGGTTAAAAAATAATATTATAATAATACAAAATTACCCTAAAACGTGTCTTAACCCTATTGGTTGATACATGGTCGACCATGGGCATCTTTGGGTCAATTTTGGGACCCCATTGATCCACTTGTAAGTGATAATGACACATTATATTAATAAAGTTAAAATAAAAATAAAAATGGCATAAGCTTACATCTTTTAGAAGAACAATTTTTACATAGGGTTATACATGTTTGATTTTCGATTATAAATATTCATTAGAAAGATAAAAAGATTTCCTACATAATGATATTTTATTTATAATTTTTAGACATTAAATAATTTATTTTATTTATGACACAACGATGATACAGTAATTACTATAATAGTGAAAAAATAACATAATTGATATTATAAATACCCAAATAAATATAATATGAAACTTTTAATGAATTAAACTAATTTTATAAGATAATATGATATATTAGGATTGATTTAATTGACTTTGTTCAAAGTAATAAATCTGTTATGAGTTTCACAAAAATCAACTATTGAATAGTGTCAAAATTGACATAAAAGAGTTTTTAAAACAAATATTATATTATTAATTGATATTAAATTCCTAAAAATCTAAGGTTCGGCCAAGAGACTTATATAAGGATAGGTTCATCATTAATGGACCACTTGGGGGTCGCTTGGATGTATATAGTAAGTTTATTAATCATATTATATAAAAATACAAAGAGACATTGTAAAAGTGAAACTAATTAACTTAGAGTTAATACTTAAAGATAAGGTTAATATAAGTACCCAAACCTGTCTAAATTCTATTGGTTGAGTGGTTTTCGACCTATCCCCACCTTAACCTTTGAATAATCAACTTTGGAGCCTTTAGAAACCGAATATGAATTTATTATAAATTAATATTTCTAACTTTTCCAAAGGTGCCCCTCACCCCTCTTATAAAAGGGAACTCCTCCTTCTCATTTATTCACACCTTCAAAGCCTTTTGGCTCAGCCAAACTCTGCCCAAATACTCTCCCAACATCCCTAACTACAACCTAGAGGCCTTAGTTTGATCAGAAAGCCAACCTAAGGAGCCCTTTTGATCAAATCAAAAGGAAGAACCCGAAGAAGAGGTAATGATTTCACCACCCTTCTCCAAGTTCAATTCGTCTTCCACTTCTTCTTCCGTTGTTCTTACCATTATAAAATAATAACTCCAGTATCTCATATATACTGTGATGTTATTATAAATATGGTACAATCATATTCAGTATTCTATCCACCCTTTGAATAACATGTCACCATACGTGCGTACGTACGGCTTACCGTCTCCACGTCGTGGTGTAATTGTTATTCAATATAATATTATTTGGATGGGTATAATAATGATGTGTAACTCATGTAAATAATTAATATAACATGTTAATGATTCTGTATATATGATATACCATCCATTTATATATTATTTTAATATCAAAAGAATGATATTGTCGCTCGTGCGTACGTACGGACTACCGTCTCCACGAACGCGATGAGATTCATTCTCCATCGTATCCATTCAAGTATAATTATCATTTGATGATTTAAAAATGATGTTTAAGGACTGGATATCATTCTGGATATGAATAAGATACAACAACCATGGCTTATGTAACAAAACATATAAAAGAAAATGAGTAAGTTAACTCCCGAAACGACAATAATTCTAAGATATTATTAACAAATCAATGTTAAAAGATCATATATGATATCATATTAATATATATGATTCTTGTATAATTTAATAACAAATATTTCACCATTATACAGGAGGTTAACCTACCCCAACCAAGGAAAAGTACAAGGTAAGGGTTATTTCACAATCTCTTCATTATCCGAGGTTGTTTATACGTAATAATCTACTGGGATTTCTTTATCATCCACATCCATGTTTCTTCGAAATGTATTTCAAAACATATTTATTATTTACGAGAATATGGGTTAAATTCATTTATAACCTTGTTTGACTTTTTGTAAGAGGTTTATAAAGGAATCTTTCCGTCGTTTTCAAAACAAGGCCCTTTTTAACCTTTTCGACAGAATTAAGATAAGAATGTTTTTTTTACTTATACGGAGGGTGCGGTTATTTTCCGCCGTTATAAAATCGTCAAAGCTTTCCTTACAAGCTTATAAGAATATTTTCAAGAAAATGTTTTATTTTATATGGCTCTTAAATGATTTCAAAAATAGAAAGAGATATTTCTCTAAAAAGTGTTTTGATTTCATCTATGTCAACATCCTTTAATGGATTTTACGCTTATTTGAAGTTGATTTATTATAATACAAAACTTCTATATTGTATTGAAGGTTTTGTGATATGTTTGACTGTAGATGTGCTATTTTATACCATTCATAGTTTATGGTGAAACTATTGACATTTCGTATGCTAGTTTTAATCCGAATGTTTATGTTATATTTCAAACTTTCCTTCAGATGAATGTGCTAAACAAGTATGTTCCGGGTTGGGGACCGGTAAAAGTAAGCCCTCCAGGTTGGGGACTGGTTAAAGTAAGCCCTCCAGGTTAGGGACTGGTAAAAGTATGCCCTCCGGGTTGGTGTCCGGTTATTAGAGGCACTCCGGGTTGGTGTCCGGTTATTAGAGGCACTCCGGGTTGGTGTCCGGTTATTAGAGGCACTCCGGGTTGGGTTCCGGTTAGAAGTAACCCCTAGGTCTTGGGATGAGGCCTAGACAAAGAAATTAACGTTTAGCATTATGCATTCCAACATTATGAAAGTGGTTATTGATTTTTTCATGTGATTATTCGATTAGTAGAATATCCATGTAAATAAGTAAATGGCATTATTTCATTTTATTTATGCCATACCATGTTGAAAGTTCATGTTTAAAAGGCTTATGTTTTAGTTATACATGGCCTTAAATGTTTATTATTATTTATGAAAGTTTCCGCTATATTGTTATCCTTACTGGGCATTTGAGCTCACCCCTTTTCTATGTTTTATTTTTCCCAGGAAGTGAAGATGTAAGTTATGAATGACCTGCAGGGATATTATGAGGGGATTATAGTGTGGACTGTGGAAACATTATGTTGTTGTAGTAGTTTTTCATTTTATGATGTAATGTAAAACTTATGAATATATCTAGTGTTTCCAAGGCTACTAAACCAATCGGTCTTTCGAGATTTGATCTTTCTTGTGATCATGCCAATGTTACGAAGTAATGCACCGACTCTGGGTAGCTGGGGTCGGGGCGTTACAATGAACTTATCAACTTTGGCCTCTACCAAGGCCCCATGAGAAGGGTTCATCTTCCTAGGAGGATGTTTGAACCCGCGATGATTTTCTGGAAGGAAAAGGTGGTGCATGATGACCTGAGGATATAGTCCTATAATCTCATTATAAATCCAGGAAAAAAATCACAATGATGATTTAGGAAGTCCACGTACTATTGTTTCTCCTCTATAGGCATAATGGCACTGATCAATGTGGGTTTCAGATCTATCTTTCTACCAAGGTTTACCTGCACCAATTCATCGACCGTGGTAGAGACACCCTCTTAGAATGCCGGAGGTGAATCTCCCAAGTCCTCTTCTTTACTTTTGTAGTATGGATCTTCAGTGAGAGGATATTACTATGAATCGACAGATCTCGATGGGATGCTGGTGCCATCCTGAGTGGCGGCGGACACTGCATCAGGGGTGTAATGAATCAGGTATTTATAGAATAATAACTTTTCATATCTATTAATATTTTCTAATAAGATATTAATTTTATGTTAAATAGTACACTTTGTTTGATGGCTTACTCTACACGCAACAACTAGTTTCATTGAAATCTTTTGTTGCACACAACTTTGAGTTATACTGAAAAATAATATAATAATATTATTATTTTAAATGGTAGTTAAAACCAAGACATTATATTGATAGTAATTAAAAAAACTAAATAAAATATTATTTAAAATTTTTGTTAAATTTTTTTACTTTTTTCAAATAAATTTTAGAGTCTTAAAATAAAATCTAATCCAATTTTAAGCATGAAAAAATCTAATAATTTTTAAAAGGTCGATTTACTGCATTTTGATGACGAACAATTTCAAATCTAGTTTTTCTCAATTTTATATGTTTCATTTGAAAAAAAAACTTACTATTTATAATAGGGACACCATAATTTACTTTTGTTAAATTTTTTTATTTTTCTGATAAAGTTTATTTTTTGAGGAATAGTTAAAAATACTGCATTTTAATTCAAAATTTCCTTTTAATCAAATTTATTTATATAATTAGACTATCTTTTAAATTGGTTTTAAAGTGTGGTTAGATTATATTTTTACCATTTAATATAATTTTGGTCATTTGAAGTAATTTAATATTTTAATTAGACATAAACACATGTTAATCTTTTGATAGTTATTATTTCTAAAAAACACACCTTATGGTTTTGACAATGAGAATTAATTTTAAATTAATTTATTTAAATTATGCGTTTTGAATTTAGAAAAATAGATTCCATATTTGGAATCAGGAGGTTCAAATTGTTTAAATAGGTATCTATTATTTTTAGACATTATGAATAGTAACTTCAGAAAATATTTTATTTACGATGGTTAAAGGGTAAATCATGTAAATAAGGGTAAAAAATAATATTAAAATAATATTAAATTACCTTAACATGTATCCTAACCCTATTGGCTGATATATATTCCAAAATGGGCATCCTTGGGTCTAATTGGGGACCCCATGGAGCCACTTGTAAGTGAAAATGACATTTTATAAAAACTAATCTAAAGTTCATGAAAATGTTACATAAAGATATATTGTTTAGTAAAATAAATTTATATGGGGTTATATAAGTGATATTTTAGACTGTAAATAATAATTAGAAAGATAAAAAGATTTACTACATCAGGGTAGTTTATTTATAATTCTTATACATCATATAAATAAATTTATTTATGACACAATTATGATGTTGTGACTTCCTTTTTAAAAAATGTTTTAAACAATGAGATTATAAATATTAAAATAAATTTATTTTGAAAGTTTTTATGCCATCCACTAATATTAATGATAATAATGACTTTTTATCTTTGAATTAATAAAGTTTTTTTTTGAAATAATAAAGTTGTTATATATTTTTTAAAACACTTGATATGAATAGTTTATAAATTGACACAAATGAGTTTTTTAAAAAAATTAATATTTTATTAAATGATAAAATAATCCTAACAATATAATATTCAGCCAAATGACATATTCTGATGCTAAAAATTTCATTAATTATCCTTTTTGGGTCGTTTGAAATTTTATAGTCAATATTAACCATATAATATGAATATACAAGAGGACATGGTAAAAGTTAAATTAGTTAACTAATTGTTAATACTAAAAGAGAAGGTTAATTTTATGCTAAAAACTTGTCTAAAACCCATTGGCTGAGAGGTTTGAGAACTATACTCACCTTATATTCTAATTAAGTGATTTGGAGAACTTTTGAAATCGAAATTTAGTTTACAATAAAATAATATTTCCAAACATTCCTAAGGAGACCCTCCTACACCTTATAAGAGGCCATCACCTCTAAAACATTACTCACAACTCTCAAGCCTCTTGGGTCATCCAAAATATGACTCAATAATATCCCAAAATCCCTATATTCCATCTAGAATCCTTCCCCTATGCATAATGAAATTCATTAAATCCTTTTGGTTGAAACCATATGGGGTTACTTTATTTAAAGGTAGTGTCTTCTATCAAGTTCGTTTCTTTTATTTTCTTTCTCCACTCCCTATGCTCTTATTATTATTTGTTTACATCACAACACCATTTTACTCAATATAATAGGTTTTTGTTATGATAATTATTCTAACTACATTTCCACACACCTCCATTTAATGGATTAAAACATACTGTTTCTGTGGATGACGAACTACTGCGTCACAAATCGATGATTGTTCAATTATCTCCAACCACATCTCATAGTGGTCATTATGATGATTATGAAATTATATATGATATATATTTTTTATCTCTATTCTTATTTAATTATCATTTAGAACATACCTTTATGCTTTTCATGTTGTATATATACGATAATCTCATTTGAGGAAATGCGGAATACTGCCCCCTCAAGGTGATATAACTCGTTCATGCTATACATGGAACACATAAAGGATGGAATTAATGAAATTATATAACATATATAAAATATATATTATAATGGAATTATAATATATCTATTTATCACTTAATTTTCATTCCTTTAAATATGAAAAATAAATGAAAGTATCGTTCATGCATACGTACGACTTACCATCTCCATGAATAGTGCAATTCATTTCATATGTCCAAATGCTATAGACTATTCTAAATACATATATACTGTATATATATATATATGATATATATGATATCTAATGTATTAATATCAATTTCTAGATAATGTAATTTTTACCACATGGATAATTTTTAATTATAACAAGTTCATTTTTTGACTCAAGTACCCAATATCGACAAAATGACGGATATTAACTTAAATAATTATGTAATTTTTTATAACATGGTAATAAGTTAAATAAAAGGAATGATAAAACTGAAAAAGGCACTGAAGTAAGTATAAATTAACTTAAGTGTATTATTCAGGAAATTAAAGAATGAACGAGTCAAGTCGGACACAAGGTAAGGGAACTTCTTTACCAAAATTCCATTCTATGGGTTGATCTTCTACTTATTTTCCTACTATAATTATGCGAGAAATAAATTTTTATGTCTTATCATGTATTTATACTTTCTTTATGTGTGATTATAGTGAATAACCATAATCAATCTATTTTATTTACAAATTTTTTTTATAAGGGAACCTTTCTCCCTCCTCTTTTAGTCAAATACTTCTTTTATGTTATGTCTTTTAATTTCCATTTTCTTATGTTGGGATATGTTCTTATATATCATTATTACAGTACAATTTATGTCCAAGTTATTAGAGTCCCATTTCACTCTCATCACATCATTTTCTGAGTTTTTATGAAATGACGTTAGGCCGTCGAATTTTTATAAGGGACTTCATCTCAACATCATATTATTGAGGCGTATCTTGATATTGTTCTTATTTATTATCTTATAAGGTTTAAATAATATCCCTTGACATATTATATCATGAATCTCTTTATTCTCATGATATTATAGGTTTCTTTTAATGTTATTCTTAAATTATTTTTATTCATGAATTTTCTCAAGTGGTAAAAGATTCTTTAACTAAAACATCATTTTAAATGTTTTAACCATTTAATCTTCTAAATACTTTTCATTAATATCCTTATTTTAGAAATTATTTTATTTATTTATTTATATGGAAATGATTGTTTAACCTGTAAATTTATTTCAAAAGTTTCAGAGTGGTATGAGACACTTCAATTAAAAACTCTATTTTTGAATGTTTTAAATGAATTGATTATATTAATCTCTTGAACTAATATCTTGTGAATGAAATGTGGAAATTTTAACTATCCTTTATTCTTTTTTATGTGTTATGAATTTTTTATGGTTTTTTGGAATTGATTACGTATATGGGTGGTTTTGTGATAAACTGAAGGCGGTGATCCCAAGATAGCTCTCTAATGCATTGGGTAATGTGATGGAGGTAAACATTAATGTTTCTCCTAAAAGATTCAGGTAATATACTATGATGGGTATTCCAAATGTAACTCCCTATGTATTTGTGAAAGATACAATGTATATAAGTTATGGATGCCATAAGTTACCTTTATGATTTATGATTTCTATGTGTTATTCAAAAAATTTATGATTTCATGAGGTATGTTAAAGGGCTTATGTTTTTTATGTATTGATGTACTAATGTTTTATTTCTTTATTTTATAACCCTTACCAAGATTTTTATGCTCGTACCATGTTTTGGAAATGTTTTCCACAGTGTATAAGGAATGGTAAGATAATGTAAGAATTCAAGAAGATTTATAATAAGAACAAAATTCTTGTTTTCTTTTAAGAGTGTTTATTTTATGAAAACAATGGATAATAAGTATAAGTGTATACTTTAAAATATTTGAGATGTAATGTAATAGTTATGGCCTAATTATCTAAATCTATAAACCTAAAAAGATCCTAAATGTTAATTATTTATGTAATTTTTTAAGGTTGGGCCTTATAGTTGATATCAAAGTTAGGTTTAGATAACTTTAGAGGGTAGGGTGTTATTTAATCATAAGTGACATAACTATAATGGTTACCATATTAGAAAGAGTCATAGTTATTTTAGATAAATTGAATGTGATTAAGATAACGTGAATAAATATATCTTAGTATTTACATTCCTCCTGAATGGCCCGATGACCTTCATTTTTATTGATTTTTGATAACCCCCCTTTCATGGGATGAAGGGGATCCCTTACAAGGCCCGTAGGCTCAGATATTACATGGCCCATAGGTTTAAGAGATTACATGACCCAGAGGTCTTAGAGAATTCAACCAGGCTATCTACAAGGAACTTCCCCTCCCCAGCATCTGCATCGTGATAGTATCTCTCCACCTTCGCGTGACCGTTTGGTTAGGCTTCTTGTGAAAGAATAGGCTGGTCCTGATGTCAAACCCATACCCTCTCATATTGACAAATCCATTTGGCTCTACTTTGGTGAGTGCACCTACTCTAAATCCTCTTCTAGGGCTGCTCTTTTCTTTGTAGTCTATATGGGGCAACTACATGTGGCCCAAAGGCCTTGAGGTGGCCCAAAGGCCTTAAAGGTGGCCTGAAAGCCATACTGACCTGAAGGCCTTGGTGGCCTGAAATCCTTAAGGACTCCAAGCCCAAACCAGTGTCCCAAGGTGAATAGTTCCAGCTAGTATAGTACCAAATAGTACCTGCAACAGTAACTGCTACAGTACCAACACAATGAACATCTCTGCTACAGTACCTGTACAATGTACCGTTCTACTACAGTACGACATAGTTTATAGTTCTGCTATAGTACTGCTACAGTTCCTACTACAGTACTGCTACAGTGACGCTACAGTGCCCCCAGAAATATTCCTCTAACTGGTTTTGAACCTGGGTCCTGTGGATGCACTTAAGGATACCTCACCAACAGGGTTGAGGTTCATGTGCATATTTACCTTCCTAATAAGATATTATATGATGATTTTAATCATATACTAACACTAAACTTTTGGGTTTTAGAAAATGGCTAGATCTAGATGGCTCCCAAGTAACAATGGATGTAAAAAAACTGTTATGATTTTCTAAATAAGAAATAGAACGAAATGGGAGCTAAAATGAGAAGTCTTAGGGTTATTCTCAACCAACTATCTGAAGTCATGACTGACCACTTGAACTTTGGCGATTTTTCTATAGAATCATATATGCATGAAATGAATCCCAATGGAAGTTCATGAAATAATCCGAAAGGTATGTATATTCAAAAACTTATGTGTTAAGGATGTGAAAAGAAACACCAAGGAAAATGCTTCAAAGGGACGAGAATATGTTTTAGATGTGGTAATAAAGGTCATAAAGCAATAATATTCCATGGAAAAAGGAAGTGTCCAGATGACTCTGGGAAAGGGAAAGTAGTTATTTTTTAGGTATCAATTTAATGTTTTAAATCTAGTGTGCATGGTCATTAGAAAAATAGGTTTCTTAAGAAGATGGTTTGGGAATGGGATCAACAGGATCATAAAATATATGTTTTCAAATTCCTAATTACATTCCAATTGAATATGAGGAAACTGAAAATGACCTATGAAAGGTATGGATTATTCCAAAGCTCATGTTTTGAAATTACTGAAATCATAGGAAATTATGCATGATTTTTTTAGAAGTGTAAAAAAATAATTTGAAAAAACATGGATAAAGTATCATGAATAATATTTGATGATTAAAATGTCCAAGAATTGACAAGTTATATTGGATCTATGGATGATGATACGTTTACATGTATTAATGATAAGATTACTTTGGGATAATTTTTCTAGTATGTGTAACCCTGAATTATGAATTGTGAGAATGTTATTTAAGGAAGAATTATCTTTTCTTGTGTAGACTTAATGGATCACTTTAGGGGTTTATGTGACATTTTTTTGAAGAAATTATGGGTTATTAGTTTTTGGGTTGCAAAAACTGAGGTATGAAATAACATTTGAGGTTAAAAAATGTTGTGGATATTTTAAAGGATTTTATAGGTTTTTTTAATTTTAATAATATTATATATATTCTGAAAAAACACAACACCAAGACAATGTAACAACCCTTCATGTCGGACAAAGCTGTAGGAATCGAATCCACAACCAAAGTGCGGCTGGGATTTATCACCTACAACTGGCCTTTGTGAAGTCCCTAGTTAGTATGAGTTATTTTTTTTAGTTAAATGATTTTATTGATCAAGATTATGTTGATTTTGGATATTATGTTTTATCAAATGGATATCCAAAGTATAAAAAAATGATTTTTTGATTGAGTGATAAAGGTTATTTTGGATGACATTTTCCCTTTTTGGAACACAATATGCCTATGGAAAATATAATACTTTGGGATTTCAATTGAGGAGTAATGGTGGAATTTTATTTTGGAAGAATCAATGTTTTTATTATGGATATATAGAGACTTGGGTTATATATGAAAATTAATAACCTAACATTGAGAATATGTGATTAATTTAATTACTTTTTGGTATGATACTTTAAGAGTAGTCAATGTTATTTGGAGATAAATGTTATGATTTTTGTGGAAGATTTTGTGATCAAATCCTTATGAATTTTGGTTTCAAAACTTAGTTTGGATTATTTTGAATAATTTTAAGAATAATTATGTATTGAATGGTATTTTTTGAGATTTGAATATTTTTAGTTCAATTTTGGGGATTAAGAGTAGTATTTCTTTTTTATAAAATATTTTCCTTTTTTGGGATCATATGATCTTCTACTAACTATATTGGTTTTGATTAATGTCTAAATAGAAGGGAAATATATAGCTCATATTTTGTGGATGTTGACGCTCCTTTTCATCACAGAGCCTAACGAATGAAAAAGGGGAATACCTTAAGCCCAAAGAGATTCATCCTTTGAAGAAACAACAAAAATTGACAAAGGCATGAACAATAAATTCATTAGGAATGGGCCACACAACTTTCACTATGGTCGCACAAGTTCACTTTCACACCACATTTGGGTCGCGCAAGTGTCTTGCATGCCCTATTTTATTTTCTCCCAAGGTCCTTAATGGATTATAAATACCCCTTGTTGGCCCCCATTTTAAAAATGAAAAATCCAAAATTCAGATTTAAGCTCTCGGCACCCTAGTCTCTTCTTGAAGTCTTCCGAACACTTCTAATGTAATTTCTTACCTAGAATGGAATATCTAAAGAGTAGGAACAAGGCTTAAGTGTTGGAATTAATCAACACTTCTATGCCTAAGTGTCAATCCCTTAAGGGAAATGGTCACACTTGCAAGCCACCTTATCCTTTCAACATAATTTTTGCACCACCCTTTTGGAAGCCTCTAGGGATAATACTAAATGCTTGAGCCAAGCCTTGCCCAAGTATTACCCTATGGGTTAACCATCACCCAAGTACACATGTGTCACGCAAGTATACGTGCGCAACCAGGACTTGCGTTCCCAAACAGAACTTGTGCGCCTGCCTCTTTTTGGGTGCCCTTTCTACCTATTCAACTCTTTTCTTCAAATCCACCTCTCCTCTTCAAGATTTAGCCTTCAAAATCCTCTTTAAATCAATTTATGGCATGGTTCCTTTATTGGATTCCTTATCTAAAAGGAATTCAATGGAACATCTCTCAAAACCTAGTAATTTACATATATTTATGTCACTACGGTTAGAGATTTCCTTCATTCAACCTCATCCTTTAAGATGAGAAGATCTTTAAATTGTGCCTCCTCCTTAGGAGTAAGCCCCATGTTCCCTAATCATGACCTCCTCCATAAGAGTAAGCACCAAGTTCCCTAATATGGACATCCTTTTCAGTAGTAATCCATAGTCCTAATTTCCCTTAACCTGGGCCTCCTTTTCAAAAGTAAGCCCTAGTCACAAGTTCCTTAACCTGGGCCTCCTTTTCAGGAGTAATCCACAGTTATAATTTCTTTTGATTTGGGCTTCCTTCCCAGGAATAAAACCCAATCATAACTCCTCTCTAATTTGGGCATCCTTCTTAGGAATAAGCCCTAAGTTAAGTATCCAAATCTCCATAAACCAAATATACCTTTATAGACCTTGTTCCCAGGTTTCTTCCCTGAATTAAATCCCAATCCTCATCTATCCTAGGCAGTCATACATACATAATCCCCAAATAATTTCTTATAATTGCATATTTCATGGAACAATTGTCAGATTTTACTAATACCTCATGTTTCTCACACCGATAATGACTCACGTGAGCTTAGAGCGTGAAAGTAATTATGAAATATTTCTTTGGGCAATCAATCATGCATAAACTCCATACTTTTTCACATGAAATACATGGTTTCTGATTCCTTTTCTAAACAAGGATACATAGGTAGCCCATCTATGGGTACGATCTGAACTCTAAAATAATTCATGTCCTTCTGAACGATAATGAACATCAAGTGCCCCATTGAGTGGCTTTAAAACTAGTATTGTTATCAAAATGACCAAGATATTTCTATACAATGTGTTGAAGGATACCATTGACTAGGAATCTCCAATAAATATAGATGATTCTCTATCAATGAAGAACCTCAAATACATATAAAATATTATCTAAATCTCCTACATATCAATCATTGATTGTCAAATATAAAGGAAATCTCATTTTAATACTTGGTAAATTAATAACGATTCATGAACATAACTCAAATCTATAAACAGAGTCCCAGAGTAGAAAATAATTCCCCCCAAAAAGGTGTGATGAGTCTAACCTCCCATCCTCTCGACCAATGAAAATTCTTAAGCCTCATCGGTCCACAACTAATGAGCACCTACCCATGGAAAGTAGGTCCAAATGGATTTAGAATCATTGGATTTTTCCGGTTCTACGAGTAAACCCGTTAAGAACAGATTGGAATGTTTGAACCTTAAACAAACAAGTTCATCGCCATTTCTAGAAGAAACAAAAATGGTGAACCTGACATGAATCCTTAACCAAGTTAAAATTATGTTTTACTTATTTTTTAGGCCCTTATTTAACATAATGTGAGGTCCAACAAAGAAGTCAATAACATATGTTCTCATACAAAAGATGTAGTGGCCGAACTTATCTTGATTATGTCTATTATATCAAACATGCACTCGTTTCCAAGATCTCTCCATGTTACAGAAATGGATTCTCTAAATTTCACACCTGTGAATGCCCTGACCGCTACTCCTACTGGATCCTCGTACGCTCTGAGGATGAAATTACCTACTCGGCATCTTCAATGTTTTTTCTCAAATGAACTGGTTAAAGAATACTTTCAACATGTTACCATTCTGACTCTAGAGGCTGCTCGACAATCCCTCCATGTCAATAATTCATCTTGGTTGTCCGGACAGTGACGACCAGTGATCATGAAGCAGGAGGTTCCAACCACCGAATCCAACCATTTCAGTTCATTATCCCCAGAACGCAATCACCAGTCCCTCCCATATTATGGGGAGGTGAATGAGGTCACTCAAGGCCTTAATTCAAGGAGATAGGAGTCCTTATCGAGGGCTCCCATCAACAATCGCCTCCAGAATCATGCGGTAGTGCACCCTTAACATGATAAGGGTACTGCCTTTAGGGGTTCATCTCTGGTTCCTCAGACCCGAGAACGCAAGATGAACTATAAAAGGTGAAATCTGGTCAACAGGGAGCAGGTTCTTACTTCTGCCCCCTCCAGAGAAGTCCATCAAGCCAACTTGATGGAAAACAACGAGCGAGCATATACACCCATACGTCCTGATGTTACTACCCAGTAGACTCGTCTGACAGTAACATGTCAATCCCACCAAGAAATTCTGGTGGAGTATTATAGGTAGACATATACACCTATTTATAAGTCCTCATCTAGTTAGCAGGCTCGTCTGACTACAACCAAAGAATCTCGCCAATCTAATATGGTGGCAACTGATAAGCAGGGACATACACCTACTTACAATCAACAATTCTGTCAGCAGTCTTGTCTTCCAGTATTGAATGAAATTCATCAACCATTCTTGATGAAGAATACATAGTAGGAACATACCACTACCAATGTTCATCAAGCCTACCAACAGTCTCATTTGGTAGCACCCAGAGAAGCCAGTCGGAAAGCTCCGACGAAAAATTTGGAGCTGACTCAACTCTCTTCCCCCACACATGAGTACTGTCAGAATTCACTGATAGGAAAAATAGGATAAAAGCAGGTATACACACCTACTCCAAACACGGAATGGATGTATATTCCCATTCTGGAAACTGAAGTCACCAATCACATTCTGAAAATGGTGAAAGAGCAGAGGAAAATCTCTGCCCATATTCTGGATGCCTGTCAGAATATTATAACAACTTCAGCTACATCACAGGGAAAGAAATACAAATATATCCCTACCAGTGGAGTGACACATCAAAATATCACTCCGGAATGGATACACACCTCTGTTCCAGTCTATGAGGGTTGTGGGGAATACTCCCCCATGTCATATGGACAATAAAGTTAGGCTCATACACCCAATTTGAATAGAGATAATCAACCTAACCTGACCATTTCTCCTGAGTAGGCACATACACCTGCCCATAATAACCAATTTTGTCAAAAATTGGTTCCTAAAGTGAATAAGAAGACGTCTAAGAAAAAGAACAGTCCAACACAGTCAATAAATCAAGATCCAATCTGTAATAAGGCCTTGCTTGATGCTGGAGTTCTTGATGCACTCAGACAATTGTCTATTGCAACTCAAGATTATACTCTCTCATTTCCCAATAGTGGGAACAATAATTCTGAAGCTCTTCATCAGACACTTCTTCATGAAGGCTTCCTTCATGACAGTTCTGTCGATCTCAAAGTATCATCTTCAAATGAGTGCCATGATAACCCTCTGCGTGGATAGAAGATCACGGAGAAAAAGGTTTCATCTTTTGCTCTAACCCACCATGGTGGTCCTCCCCATGATGATGAATTTATCTGCTAAAGTCCTCTCCACAGTAGTAATTCACATTACTTGGAAAATTCTTCAAAGTACAATGTAGTAATGAGAAATCCATCTTATCTTGAGGTACTTGCAAATGTGAAGCCAGTAATGTCGGATGCTTTACCGCTAGTAGGTGAAATAGTTTCTCAATCAGAAGATAGCTTGGGGTGTAGGTCATTCTCCAAACCACCCTCAGTCATTCATCTTCTAGTTTAAAAAATTAATTCTCTACCAATCTTGTTGAATTTGATGAAGCAAAAAAAAGCACCAACTTTGGTCTAATCAGGTAGAAGAATCTTTATCGAATGAAAAGGAGGAAGTTCTTAATATGAGAAAACAACTGGTGAAAGGTGAAGTACCAGTCATGTTTTGGCCTTTGTCTGACTCTCAGTATGATATTCCAGAGATGTTGATGGAATATTGTATTCATGATATTTGTGTCAATATGTGGAAGACTCTTTTTAATTTAAAAGATAAAATATTACCTTATGATGAATATGAAAATCATGTCATGATAATAGAAGGGTTACAACTCCTAATTGATTTGGCATCTCTCTCAGTTTCCCGATATACAAATGCTGAAAAATAGAAAGGATCCCTTCGACGTTCATGCCTTGGCGCACTAAAATGATTGCGCCAGTTATTTACCAATGCCCCATCTGGTAGTCATATCAGGGGATGGGTTGTTCACGTAGCACTGCATTTCAATGTACTCTCTAGTCAACAAAGACCGCCAAAAAGGGTCTCACGCAATGTTATTGCATATGGCCAGCCACAACCAATTGGTTTTGTTTGTAATCAAAGGCTTGCTTAGGAACAAGACTCAACTAGTTCTTCCCAAATTCAGGCATACAAAGAACAAGCTGTCAAATTACTCTTGCATCTGGAAAATGAGAATATCAAACAGGCTTCTCGTTTAGAGCATGCACATCATCAGGTGATAGAAGTGTCAGAAATCATCCAACGGTCATTTGAGCTAGGTGATTTGAGTGGATGTAGGTTAATGCATCCAACCAATTTTCAGACTAAAGTCCACAAAATCAATAGAGATTTTAATAAAGTCTCAGATGTAGCAGCTTAAGAACCACCCCAGTTTTCCAGAATGAGGACTCTTTTAACCCAACCCTAAGAATCAACAAATAGGATTCGAGGAGTTGAGCAGAAACAACAGGAACTACCCTAGTCCATCGAACTGGGGACTTTTTCAAATCCTCAGTCTCTTCCTTAGAGAACGTCAGCCTTCTCTCGATTAGGGAAGAAGCCAAAAGAGGAACAAAGAGAAAAAATTTCAATATATTCCCTCCAAATTACGGTTTTTCAAGAAGTTCCTGAGGAATCAAATCAACAAAAGGCAATGTCTCATTAAGGACATGGAAGAAGGCAGTATCGCAGAAATGCTGATAGAAGGGATGCAACGCGTTATGCATCAATAAATGTCATCAATACCGTTGTTGATGATCGTATATAAGATAAGGCTCACTCAGAGAGATCAGATGAAGAAGATTATCCTCAAGAGGTTGTACACAAAGAGGAAAATGAAGAAGGTTTGCATACATGAAATCAAAGACTTACCTAGAATCTAGGTATTCCTTCAAATAACCAACTTCCCCTTCTCCGAAAGGCATCCAAAAAGGGGAAAGGAAATAATTAGGTTACATTCCACCCTTCCTATAGAGAAGTCCAATCACTCTCACTACAGTAAAGGTTCGCACAATAAGAGGAAGAAATGAAGGAATTAAAAAGGTTGAATGCAGAACTACTTCAAGGTAGTCTTCCTCCTAAGCGTGCTGGAGTCAGTCAGTCAAGGGAATTTTTTGTAGCTACTGAGATGGATCAAGAATATCCACCTTTTCCATTACACCCTCATAGGTCTAATCCTATGGGTCATGTGCAACAACAATCGGTGGTGCTACCATCAGTTGCAGTACCAGCCACCACACCTGTCCAAGCTCCAATTATTGCACCTGCTCAGGTCCAAGCTCAACAAGATGTTTCTCAAAATATAATAACTAGCATTGAGTCATTATCAGCTTGGTTGGAATCTATGGAAGGAAAGCGTGCACAAATTTAACCAGAAAAGAGAGCTTACTT
This sequence comes from Viscum album, assembly GCA_963277665.1. Lineage (NCBI taxonomy): Eukaryota > Viridiplantae > Streptophyta > Magnoliopsida > Santalales > Viscaceae > Viscum > Viscum album. The sequence goes on from OY728163.1 coordinate 947,393,450, forward strand.
TGAATGAGTTGATTCAATTTCTCCCCCATCAAATTTTTCAAGCACCACATTCCCAATTTTTAATGGTTTGGGAGACCCAGAACAACACATAACACATTTTGTTTCTCGTTGTGAACCTATGATGAGAACTCTTCAACAACAAGAAGCCGTTAAGCTCATTTGTTTTGTACATTCATTACAAGGGTCTGATTTTTTCTGGTATACAAGCTTGAAATCCTGGTCAATTACTAGGTGGGAAGAACTCCGCCAATGATTCCTTCTTCAATTCAGCTCAATGTTAAAAAAGACAATAGTTTTTTATCTTAAAAATTGTAAGCAAAAGGAAAATGAAAGAGTTTCAGATTTCATTGCTTGCTAGAAGGGATTAACATATTCCTTAAGCTTAGCACTCCCTCAAGAAGAATTGTTGCAAATCTGTGTGGAAAATTTGTGTGATGAATTACGCACACCATTGATCCCTATGAAGTACAGAAGAGGGTTTCGAGAGATTACATAAATCGTTCAATATATTGAAGACTCTCTTATAAAGACTAAGGATAAAACTCATGTAATTCCATCAGCTCCAGGAAGGAGAATTGGTAGAGCAGAGACTACTACAGTTACACTTAAACAAGCACCTATACCTACTTCTACTTCAGAACCTTCATCTTACCGAAGGGATCCACCTCCTAAGAGTAAACAAAAAAGGCCATTTCGTCATGATGATCAAAGAGATCAATGACAGAAACAATTTGAAGAGTTAAAGAACAAATTTTATTCTTTTCGAAATGAACAAGTTCCTGGTTACCTCATTTCGGCTATGGAAAATAATTTGGTTCAGTTGCCAAGGCCCAAAAGGCCAAACATGTAAGGAGATGAAGACCTTCCCAATTATTTACCATTTCATCAGATTTTGGGGAATACCATTCAAGAGTGTCTTTTCTTCAAAGACCTCCTGATAAATATGGTGGACTTGAGACAAGTCAAACTGAATGTTTTTTCAGCTCAGGTAGCATGTGTTACTCCAACTGATCCAGAGGAAGGAGGCGAGTGGCACGAAGTCAAAAACAAAAATGCATAGAAATATGATGATTTGATGGTCAGGAAAATGATCAACCGAACTCATGAAATTATAAAAATTCAATTGAAGAAACCAATTGTGTCTTCTGCTATGAATGTCACAACAAAACCTCCTTCTTCAAAAGAAAACTCCTCAAAGAGGCGGCATAATTTGAAGAAAGAAGAGCTGTCAAAAAAAAAAGATGAGCTCGTGTCAAAACCTAAGTTGTCTTTGACACGGATAGATTTTATTCCATCTACTTCAAACCCATAGGCACCGCCCCACCAAACAGTATAGCCTAAACTAGATAATTAGGCAGAATCTTCATCAGATGAAGAGTTGATATTTGGTTTTGTTAATATGATTAACTTAAGATATCCTTATGCCAATAACTATTTTGATCTTGATGAGCCTAAGTTACCTGTATCAACTAGTGGAATTAGAGGGAGTTACAGAGGTCTATGATACAGAGGAAGACATGGATATTCCCAAAGCCACTATTCCAATTCCACCCCTACTAGAACTGTATATGCAGTCGAAACTCGTGGCAGAGCCCTTTAGTGGGCTCAATAGGAATAAGAATGTTCTTCCATACATGGCATATTCAGTCCTGACACAATTATTTTGGTGGATCGGTTTGAAGTTACAACTTCTTCCTCTCAGCAATTAAATAGACATAGTTGCTCTAATCTTCCAAAGTTAGGAGTATTTCCAACTCCTACCCCGATACAAGTTGCAACTACTTCCAAAGCATCAACTTCTAAGGAAACTGCAAAGCCACATGTTCTTGTTGGTAAACGCAGACCTTTGGATCCAAAGTATGATTTCATGAAACATTTGGCCCAAATACCAGCCAAGTTATCAATTCTGGATGCCTTGAATCTGTCAAAGGATCTTCGGGAGGCACTCATTGAGGCTTTGTCAATTACTCCGAAATTTGAAACTGAAATTGCTGCGGCTGAATTCTACCATGTAGAGAATGATCCTATAGAATTCCATGCAGTGATATCTTTTACAGATGAATATGAAAATGATGTTGTGCATGGACACATTAGACCTTTGTATTTATCTTGCAAAGTCAATAATGTAGACATCTGACGAGCTTTCATTGATAATGGTTCAGGAGTCAATCTCATCCATATTCATACACTTCGTCGCTTGGGCCTCACCAAATCTGATTTATGTCCTTCTAATTTGATGTTGCAAGGATATGATAAAAATGAACAAGAAAATCTGGGCGAGATCACACTCAGAACTCATTTTGGAGACCTTGTATCCAATTCATATTTCATGGTTTTTCGTCCTGACACAACCTTCATCATTTTTCATGGAAGACCTTGGCTACATCAACATGCGGCTATCCCTTCATCATATCATCAATGTCTCAAATATTGTTTCAATGGTCAAATTGGGACATCGTATGGTGATAAAGCCCCATTAAATTCATATGAATCTCAATAAATTGAGGCGGAATTCTATAACATGGAGGGAAAGGAGAAATCCACAACAAAGGAGGTTACCAAAATTAATGCTCAATATGGTTTGCAAAAGATTACAGTAAACCCATTCATACATGCGAGTATAGATTATGTGTTGTCTATCAGTCAAATTGATATGATAGACCCAAATCCAAATACTATTATGGAAACTTCCATAATGTCAATTACGCAATCAAGCTAGACAGCATGGGGGAAATTGGTGATTCACCAAGAAATTATAAAAGCTCAAATGGAGAAAAGTTGGGATTTCCGTCCTGGGGGAGGTGTGAAGCCAACTTGGATGTGGGTATACTGGGTGCGACAGACTTGCGCAGAGTTTATTGAGGATCTGAAGAGAGCTGCAATATATGAGGGTGTTTGGGTTGGGCAAACATATATTTACAGACATGATATATTCGTGCCAGAGATACTCAGCCATTGGAGCCCAGCGACTAATTCTTTCCATTTGACTCATGGAGAAGTAGGTATTAGTTTGTGGGATGTCCACAAGATTTCAGGAGCTCCAATCTTGGGCGATATGTATGATGAATTCATTCCTCCCAAGGTGACTTGGAATGATCCAGAGAAGACTCCTGCTTTGGCTCGAGAATTATTCAAAATCTTTCACAAGCTCAAGAGTTCAGAGACCTCATTAACTCATTTCAGAAAATATATCCATCCGGAAGAATGGATGAATGTGTTTCTTACTGAGAAGAAAGGGATGGAGCCAAAGGAAAAAGGATCCAAGAAAAAGAAATCCAAGGATACCCGGCCCAGACGTCCTACCACTTGTCCAAAACCTGAGAAGAGAGGAGCTCCTGGCACATTCTGGCCAACTCTAGAAGTAGGAGAGTTTGAAAAATGGGGCTATGAAGTGAATCAAAGAATTCCAAAGAAAACTCGTCTGGCGGGTTTCTTGGCAATGTGGCTCAGTATTTATCTCTTGCCGGTCAGGGATTCGAAGGGAGGCGTTAGGCCAGGGACCTTCGTCATTGCGGCCAAGTTGGCTGAGGGAAAAATGGTTGGGTTCGCTACCCCCATTTTAGCAAAGATTCACAGGAGTTTACTTCACGTCTTCCAGGGTAAATCTCCTTTAAGAATAGTGGGACCATTCCAGGTTTTGTGGGGATGGATCGCCACTCACATCAGGACTTACAATGTACAGAATGGATTACAAATTCCTGGAAGCTCTTTCAGACCGTCAGTGCAAGCATTCTCTGGAATTGCTCCATTAGATGTCAATGGTTATGACATAAAAGTAAGACTAAGCATGTATAAGGAATTCAACTTCTTTCATTATGGAAGTCCGCCATCTGGGCGGTTTGTTGATGATGGGAAAGCCCCTTTGGATTTGAGGGCATACATGCTAGCTTGCAGGGATGGCGTGTTAGTAGCCAGGATTGATGGAGAAATCATATGCGAGGCCTATGCTCCATATAGATTTGCACGCCAATTCAAATGTTTGCAAAAGATTGTTGTATCCCCTCCAGTACTTGTCAGGTTAGAGCAACATCCGATGGTTGCTCGACAACTATGGTTGCTGACATCAAGAGAGAAGACTGGGGCAGTATTTGATCTACCAGTTGAAAAAGCGGCACATTATCTGACTACATTTTATGCCGAACACTGGATAGCATCATACCCTAAAGGGATATTGAATCACCCTGTATATCAAGTGGGAAAGAGGAAGAGGACTGTAGAGAAAGAAACTCTTCCTCATGAAGGTGATGCTTCTCCTCCTGAAATAGGTTCAACAGACTCCTCCTCTAGAACTGATTCCTCGGATTATCATGATGGGGATGATGAGGCACAACCGGCAGCAAAGCGGTTTCGTGCCCGATATAATCCTCCGGCCAGAGTTAAAAGACCCACTCCATCAGCTCCTGGTGAGTTATTTGATTGTAATAACTTCAATCACTGCTACTTTATAAAGTAATAAGTCTCACTTTCTTATTCTCTATATGTAGTTGCAGGAGTCGGGAAGAAATTAAAATCAAAAATTGTAGGACCTTCCTCACAGCCTTTATATCTAAGACCAGAGGCTGTTCAGCTATGGCAGAGCTTATACTGTGATACTGAGACCGCCTGGCTGGATTTGTGTGAGGGCCTACAACTTCCTGGGATAGGATATCTTCTAGCTTCTAAAGACCTTCAATACGGAGATAACCCCAATGAAGTGCGAGCTTATATCAGAGAGCTGGAAATGCTCATATATGCCACTGATAATTCGGTTCCTATCACCAGGCGGGTGAAGGAAATGATTGATCGTGGCACCACTGAGGGGGCTGGTGGTTCTGGAGATGAGGAGTGGCAAGAGTACGTGGCTCCTGATGTAAGTTTTCTTTCCTTATTTTCTTTGCAACTTGATTTCAGTTGAAGCTTTGTTACTTAAGGAAGTTATTTTCTTCATCTTGCAGCTTGCAAAGAAAGGGACCGGGGTTCCTTCGCCACAATATAGCCCTGGTGGTACCGCTGTTGGGGCTGCTGCTGATTCTCCTCGTGAACCAGGCGAGATATCTTCAGGCCAGCAGTCCATGAATGAGGCACTGGACATAGCCTTTCATTCGCCAATCCAAGTGCCAATAAAGGAGACAACTGAAACTCCAAAAAAACAAAAGAAGCCAAGGCAACGAAGGAGGAAATCCTTAGCTAAAAGTTTCATTAGCAGTGGTAAGTCCTTCGAACAATCGTGAGTTTATACCCATAATCATATGGTTACTCATATTTCTGAGGATTGCAGGGGTTTCTTCAATTTCCCCCTTGAGGGAAGGGACTGATCCTTCTTCAAAGGTCGTGGAGGGTGCTGTAGAACAACCACAGACTCAAGCTAACTTGGTTGCTCCTAGAGAAGATCTACCATCCATTCCCAGTATCCCTCCCACTACTGAAGATGCTGTCCAGGGTCAGGGGTTGCAGGACATAAGTCAGCAAGAAGACGTAGCAAATGCTCCCACTGGTGAGACTAACCAAGATTCTGAAGTATCATTAGATGAAATGACGAATCAAGGAATGACTTTTGAATAATTTTATGATCATGCTAGATTGTCATGTGATTTAGAAGACCTTGGGCGTGAGTGTTACCCTTCTCCCAAATTTTTCTTTTTAAAAACAAAACATATTTCTAATCATGATGTAAAATAATATGCAGTTTCTTCCGTAGAAGCTGCTGAACTGCCAATGCCCGAAGAGGGTGTGGACACTGATGTCAACCCTATCATTGCAGAAACATTAGCTCAAGTAGAGCTAAATCCAATAAACTCTCCTGAGACCCATCTTGAAAATCCTGTTGAAACCGGGAAAGATGGGGAGAAGTCTTCTCATGTTGCTGAACCACCATTGGGTAAGGGATAACAATATTTGTGATTGTACTTTATTTGCAAGACAATCCATTCTTTTTTTTATCCTTTAAGATTCAACTAAAATCTTTCAATTGATCATGTAGGGCCATCAACTGTAATGGCTAGATCCGGAGATGAGGCTTCAGCCTCTGCCCCAACGGGAATTGAAAGTGAAGAAGCCCAAGTCAGAGGGGAAAGAGCAGGACGAGGCACTTCCTTAAGCATGTTAGTTCCAGATTACATACCCCCTTCTGACGAAGATATTGAATCAGATCCAGAGATGCTCAAAGCGTTCAGCTTTTCACGACGTAAGGCATAGAACAACATATGGAACATCATATCGGGGGTGCCTTTAGAAGAGCTACCATAAAAAATTTCCCAATTGTCATCCCAATTTGTTATAATGGGACTCGGTGGTTTTGGGTATGAAAAGATCCATGCTGCGGTGAAACAGATTATTTTCAGGAGGGAGCAAATGCAGACAAGTCGCGAAGATTTGACCAGAGTGAAATTGTCAGTCAACATAGGCGAATTTGAGGCTTCGATATCCCAGGCTGAAGCTGATTATGCTGTCAAGATGAAGGATCTGAAGCAAAAAATCAATGAAAAGGTCGTTCAGCAGGTGCAACTCCAGCAACAGTTAGATGCTGTTACTGGGGAACTTGATCAGCTTAATAAATCATTGGATGAAACTCATATGAATGGAATGAAAGCCATTGCAGATGCTAAGAAGGCACTTCAGCAAGCTGAAAAGAGTGAAGCTGGTCAAGTGCACGAGCTTCAAGTAACTGTTGATAAGGCTCAGGATGCTATACATCAAATGAAGACTTATGTTGACAATCTTCTATAATTCTTGAAAAAGAGAAGAGATTTTAGTCTGTGGATGTCCTTCTAACTCTTGTGTATCAATGAAAAACACTTTTGTCTTCAATCATTTGTACTTGTATTCTTCCATTACCTGCTTCAAATTTACTTAAGCCAATGGGCTTAGTAAGCATAGTTTGATTTTTACTAGGATTATTACAAATAACCCTACAAACTTTGAACCTTTTAACTGCTCAATATTACCTAAATCATACAAAAAAATGTATATTTAGTGAGCTGGAACTTGACTTTTATTCATAGTTCCTTTGTCTTTTGTGTGGGCAGTTTAAAGTCATGAACGCCGGACATAAAGGGGCTAATGTTTAAGGTCGAAATAGCTTTGACCGAAAAATGGATTAAAATGGATTCAATTCCTTGACAATTTATCTGAAAACATATTTACCATACTCAAGTATGAGGGAAAAAATGTAAACTATGGCTTAAGAATATTTGAATCTGAGGAATGATATGAAAAAGAGCTAAATAGCATTAGAAGAGGTAATTTCCAAGAATGAAGTTACTATTATTTAACAAAACCCGTTAGGGGGTTGAAATATGCAGGGCCACCTATGGGCATTGGCTGCATAGTCAAATAAAATAGCATCTTTTGGCTGACAAGTCTGTTATGTGGACTGTTTATGCAAGGCCACCTATGGGCACGTGCTGCATAGTCAGGCAAAAGAACTCCCAGAAATTTACTTTCCTAGTGCTAAAAGTCAGTGAAAGTTTATGGAGATTCAAATTTTCTAAAGCATAGAGTTTGTTGTATGGAAAGAGGTACTTGAATATGGAGAAGATATTTCCAAACAAGAATATCAAAGAACTGGATGAATATCACTCCTACGAAGGTCTGACCCAAACGTAGGGAAGAAGAATAAACCATAGACTTGAATACTTTTAGATCATGAAAAAGGATATGGGACAAATACGTTAAGGATGGCTATTTTTGCGGATCCCTACATACTGTCGTTTAAGACAAATAAGGACAAAAGAGGCATTCTTCCCAAGAATGAAGTTACTATTATTTAACAAACCCGTTAGGGGGTTGAAAACATGCAGGGCCACCTATGGGCATTGGATGCATGGTCAAATAAATAGCATCTCTTGGCTGACAAGTCTGTTATGTGGACTGTTTATGCAAGGCCACCTATGGGCACGTGCTGCATAGTCAGGAAAAAGAATTCTCAGAAGTTTGACATTTTTGTGACTATAAGTCATGAAAAGGGTTATGAAGATCTGAAAATATTTAAGGTTAGGATTATAATACATAAAGATGGGTATTTTCCAATGTATATAGAGATACATAGGTCAATGAAAACCATAATCATGTTGTGGCTGGGTCCTGAATTGAAACTTGGACTTCACTACGTATCTCATAAGAATGAGAATCAAGCCATACGTAGTTCTTGAAATGCAGTTTAACGTCGTGTAGGACGAAAGTATGAGTGATCTTAGTTTAGGGTCATAGAATTCGGACCATAATAATGAATACACAGTGTGTGTTTTCATGAGGACTTTTCAGCCAAGGGACTGAAAGTGAGATTTGGGGTTAGGCCCAAAAGATTTGGGACTTGATTCGAGGGACACTCGAATGTTCCTACGTATCCCATAAGGATGGGAATCAAGTCCACGTAGTTCTAGAACTACCCTTTGTACAAATTTGGTTCGTACATGTGAAGGGTGAAAAGGGGACTTTAGTGCAATGATGGTTTTAACCTAAAATAAAAAGTTTAGGCATTACCATGTATGTACGTAGTCTTTTGAAAAATGAAAACCATGATTGAAAAAGAATCAATGTTAATAATGGTTCCTTCTCAAATGAGGAAATCAAAGAATATTGTAGTTTATTGTCATACCGGACATAAGTGTTGTATAGTTTAACGTCATATAACAAGGACGAAAGTTAATCAATGTAAAGATATTGATTCCAAGGGCGGTTTCACAAATCATCATCATATGAGATGGTGGTGAAACGATGTGAAGAGATTGTTCTTTGGACTTGAACCCTGAGAGGTTGCCTACATACCCAGCCTGGAGGGCAAGGATCAAAGTCTGTGTAGTTCAATTAAAGAATGAATTAATGATCAAGTTGTTCTTGTGGACAATGATCTAAAAAAATGTTGTTGGGACTTACACATGGTTAGTGGCCCAAAGGGAGTGTTATGGTTGATGTTCGCTCTAAGCTCACGTGAGTCATACTCGGTGTGAGAAACAAGAGGTAATAACAACCTTAACGATGTACAGTTTAATGTCATGTAGGACATAATAAAAAAAAGGACTTTCTGTACAGTTTAGCGTCATGTAGTTAGGACGATGGGGACAATACAGTTTAACGTCATATTGGACGAAAGGGGGATTGTGCAGTTTTAATGTCATACTGGACTTTTGATGATTATATAGTTTAACGTCTTTCCGGACGTGAGGGACTTTTATACAGTTTAGCGTCATGTAGTTAGGACGTCACAGTTTAACGTCTTGCTGGACATATTTGAAAATAGTTTATGGTCATATACATGGACCAGGGATGATGCAGTTTAAAGTCATACGGTACCATTGCTCTATAGTTTAACGTCATATAGCAAGGACGAACTGGTGCTGTACAGTTTAAAGTCATGTAGCTAGGACTAAGGTGAACCAATATGAGGATATCAGTTCTGGGGATTTTTTACAGTTTAATGTCATGCTGGACGATGAAAGTGCCACACAGTTTAATGTCATGTTGCTAGGACACAATATAGTTTAATGTCATCTCGGACATATACAGTTTAGTGTCATGTAGGACATATTATTAACCAATGTGACAGTTTAACGTCATGTTGGACGATAAGGGAACTGACACAGTTTAACGTCATGTTGGACGATGAAAGTGCCACACAGTTTAATGTCATGTTGCTAGGACACAATATAGTTTAATGTCATCTCGGACAAAATATAGGAACTTCTGTACAGTTTATTGTCATGTAGGACAAAATCAGGGACTATGCAGTTTAAAGTCTTGCAGTTAGGACTATTGGTGCTGCACAGTTTAGTGTCATGTTGCAGGGACATAAGTGCGAATAGTTTAAGGTCATATGCATGGACCGTACAGTTTATCGTCATGCTGGACGTATTATAGTTTAATGTCATCTCGGACAGAAGTGTGACACAGTTTAATGTCATGTTGGACGAAGTTGCAGTTTAAGGTCATACTGGACCATTGCTGTATGAACCAAATGTAAGAGTCTTGGTTCTGGGAACAATATTTTGTGTTTATACAAAATACTTCTTCAGAAATCTGGCATTAGTGGGAGTCGTGATGTGTTCTCCATCCATTGAAATCAGAGAATTCGCTCCATTGGAGTAGACCTTATGTATTGAATAAGGTCCTTCCCATTTTGGTTCAAGCTTGGGAGGCTTCTTTCCTGGTATCATTGGTGTTCTGAGAACCAATACCAATTCTCCCTGAATGAATGAACGAAGACGAACTTTTTTGTTAAAAGCTCGTGCTATTCGATTCTGATAGATTTCCAAGTGGTGCAAAGTGCACAATCTTTTCTCATCTAACTGTTCCAATTCATTCAACCGCTTTTGGGATTGCTCATCTGTTGATAACTGATCACAAATGGTTATTCTGAGTGAGGGCAATTGAACTTCAATTGGCAAGACTGCTTTTGTTCCATATACCAATGAATATGGAGTAGACCGCGTTGCATTGCGAGTGGTAGTCCGATAAGCCCATAAAGCATGATAGAGTTTATCAGGCCATGACCTCTTATCTTTATCCACCATCTTTTGCAGTATATTTGAAAGAGTCTTGTTGAAGGCCTCTATCTGGACATTAGCCGCTGCATGATATCGAGATGAATGGTTGGACTTAATGTTGTATTCTTGATACAATCTCTTTACCTCAGAAGAACAGAAGTTGGTTCCGTTGTCTGTCAATATGGTATGAGGGACACCAAATCTAGTAATGATGTTAGACTTGATGAAGCTAACAATGCATTTAGAACTGACTTTTTTGAGAGGTACTGCCTCTGCCCATTTGGAAAAGAAATCAGTAGCAGTAAGAATGTACTTAAACTGCTTGGCCGTAGCTGAAGGGTAAGGTCCCACCACATCCATTCCCCATGTGGAAAATGGCCATGAGTATTTAGCTGTATGAAGCAACTCTGGAGGTTGATGAATGAAATTGGCATATACTTGGCATGAATGACACTTCTTTGTAAAATTAACACAATCTTGTATCATTGAAGGCCAGAAGTATCCAAGCCTTCGAATTTGATCAGACAATCTATTTCCAGACTGGTGGGCACCACAGACTCCTGAATGCACTTCTTTTATGACAGCCATTGTCTCTTCACCATCAATACATATGAAGAGAACTCCATCAAAACCACGTTTTTAGAGAATTTTCTCGAGGTGGTTTGGACCGTCATAAAGAGTAAAATTGACCACACGTCGCCGAATTTGTTCTCTCTCGGCTCTATCAGGTGGAAGTGTTCCATTTTGAAGGTATTCCCTGATAGGTGACATCCATCCTGTAGTATGACCATATGGTTCAGGAATGGGACTAATTTCATTAATTTCCTCTGTTCTGACTTGAACATAAGGTGAAATTGCACGACGGTGGGCAATACCGATGGTTGTCTCCTCCCGATTTGGATCTGCTAAAGTTGTGGCTATATTAGCCAGTGCATCAGCTTGAGCATTTTGTGATCTTGGGACATAAGAAAATGTCGGTTCTGAAGGGAATTCCGACATTAACTCTCTGACGTAATCATACAAAGGGATTAATTCTTCTTTTCTGATGGCATAATCCCCTTTGATTTGATTGATTACCAGGTCTGAATCACCTTTCACCTTTAAGTGATTCACTTGTGCTTGAAGCGCTAACTCCAAGCCTGCAATGAGAGCTTGGTATTCAGCTTCATTATTGGTACCACCTTCCCACAACAAAAAGGAATAAGGTAACACTGCCTTATCTGGAGAAATGATCACAATTCCTAAACCAACTTTGTTGAATTTAGGATTTTCCATTTTCTTCCCTGTTGGACTTCTAGAAGCACCATCAAAATACATTTCCCATGTTTGAGGACTCTCTTGAATATAAAAAACTTCCTCATCAGGGAGTTCGATATCTGAATACGTGTCTTCCACTGAAGGGTGTTCAGCCAGGAAATCAGCCAGAGCTTGGCCCTTAATTTCCTTTTGAGACACATACTGGATGTCGAACTGCTGTAGAATAACCGCCCACCTTGCCAGACGTCCTGTAAGCATTGGACGACTAAGGATGAATTTAAGTGGATTATTACGAGATACCAATTGGACCTCGTGATGTTGCAGGTAGTGTCTCAGTTTCTGAACTGCAAAGATTAATGCTAGGCAGCATTTTTCAATACTCGAATACCGGGTTTCTGCTTCAAGCATAGTTCTACTAAGATAGTAGAGACTATTTTCATTCCCAGCATCATTCTTTTGAGCGAGAAAGGCACCCAATGATCGCTCTAAAGCTGTCACATAGAGGATAAGAGGCCTACCCTCAACAGGTGGCATGAGTCATGGTGGACTTAAGAGGTATTTCTTGAGAACATCAAATGCTTCTTGACATTCTTCAGTCCACTGGTAAGTGACTCCTTTCTTCAATAATTTGGTAAAAGGTAAACTTTTGCCTGCCAAATTGGCGATGAAACGCCGAATATAGGCTAAGTGTCCTTGAAGTCCTCTTAATTCTTTCAAATTCTGAGGAGGTGACATACCAAGGATTGATTTGGTCTTCTCAGGATCGACTTCAATACCACGATGGCGTACAACAAAGCCGAGGAATTTTCCTGAGGTTACCCCAAAAGCACATTTTAAGGGGTTCATCTTCAAATTATGTTGTCGAAGCTTGTGGAATATGATTTCCAAATCAGCCAAGTGATCAAAACGTTGTTTGGATTTAACCACCAAATCATCTACATAGCATTCAACAAATTTCCCTAGAAAAGGTTTGAAGATACGATGCATGGCGCGTTGATATGTTTCACCTGCATTCTTTAAACCAAAGGGCATCACCCGGTAACAAAACACACCTTGAGGAGCTCTGAAGGCTGTATATTCCTCATCTTCTGGGGCCATTCGGATCTGATTATATCCAGAATATCCATCCATGAAAGAAAGTACTTCATAGCCAGCCGTCGCATCAATTAAGAGTTCTGTAATCGGAACTGGAAAATCATCTTTGGGACAATACCGATTAAGATCTCTGAAATCGATGCAAACCCTAATTTGTCCGTTCTTTTTCTTTACGGGGACAATATTAGCCAACCACTTGGGATATTGAACTTCTCTGACGAAGTTAGCTTTGATAAGCTTATCCACTTCAGCCTCGATTTTGGAAGCATAGGTTGGGTGTGTTCTTCTCGCGGCTTGCTTGAATCCTCGATGTTCTTTTGGCAAACCCAAATGATGGGTGGCAACATCAGGATCAAGGCCAGGCATCTCTGTATAATTCCAAGCAAAAATATCTTTATTTTGCTTTAGAAAAGAAATATACATCTCTTGTTCTTCAAGGGTCATGGCCGCACTAATTAAAGTGGGGCGTGGATCTTTCTCTGTACCCAGATTTACTTCTCTGAGTTCATCCACAGTGGTAGAGATACCCTCTTCAAATGCTGGAGGAGCATCTCTAAGATCTTCCTCTTCCTCTTCATCATGTGTTATTTCTTCCGTTTCTACTTACAAAGTAGATGAAAAAACGAAATTCTCATGATCATAAGAGATGTCAAAATTTTCACATTTTGAAGAAGAAGCTTCCATTTCCGACCCTATTGATGAAAAAGGGTCTTCTTTGGGAAATAAAGAGGAGATGATGGATTGAGAATCGACATCAACATTCACCTCTGGTGTTGCTATAACTTCTTCTGGCCTGATTAGCGAAGTATAGACTTGTTGGATTTCAGCAGACGAAATGAAAACGTCACCACTTATGCTTTCATCACTGCTTGGTAAGTTACCAATTTCTCCCATGTTGTATGGCTCGATTGCCGTAATTGACATTATGGATCTTTCCATAAAAGTATTTTGATTTGGGCCTATTTTGTCAATTTGACTGATAGGTAACACATAATCTGTACTCACATGTGAAAATGGATTTATTGGAATTTTTTTTCAAACCATATGGAGCATTAACTTTGGTAATTTCCTTCATTGTAGATTTTTATCTTCCCTTCATGTGATAAAATTCCGCCTCAATGTATTGAGACTCACATGTTTTGAACGGGGCCTTATCACCATACAATGTTCCAACTTGACCATCGAAACAGTATTTGAGACATTGATGGTATGATGACGGAATAGCTGCATGCTGATGTAACCATGGTCTTCCAAGCAAGATATTGAAAGCTGAGTCTTGATCAACAATCATGAAATCTGAATTGGAAACAAGATCTCCAAACTGAGTTCTGAGCGTAACTTCTCCCAGTGGTTCTTGTTCATTTTTATCATATCCTTGCAACATCATGGTAGAAGGAGATAAATCATATTCCGTGAGGCCCAATCGACGAAGTGTGCGAATGGGCATGAGGTTGACTCCTGAACCATTGTCAATAAAAGCTCTTCGAACATCTATACCATTGACTTTGCCAGATAGGTACAAAGGTTTTATGTGCCCATGCACAACATCATCTTCATCTTTATCAGTAAAAGATATCACTGCATGGCATTCTGCAGGATTATTCTCTATGTGATAAATTTCAGCTGCAGCAATTTCAGCTTCAAACTCCTGAGGACTTGACAAAGCTTCGATGAGTGCTTCCCGAAGATCTTTTGATAGATTCAAATCATCCAAAATTGATAATTTGGCTGGTAGTTGGGCCAAGTGTTTCAATATATCATACTTTTGATCTAGAGGCCTGCGTTTCCCAATGGGAATATGCGGTTTAGCAGGTACCTTGGAAGCAGATGCTTTGGAAGCTGATGCATTTTGTATTGAAGTTGGCAACATCTTTGGTTTTGGAAAATTAGACTGATTAGATCCATTTACTTGCTGAGATAAAGAAGATGGAACCTTTAATCGGTCTTCCAAAATGACTGTGCCGAAGCTGAGTTGGCCATTGGCAGAAGAACTTGCTTGTTCATTTTGAGCTCGCTGAAGGGCTCTACCACGAGTTTCTGCTGCATATACAGTGCTAGCAGGGGTAGAATTAGAGTAGTGGCTTCGGAAAGATCCACGTCTTCCCCTATATCCTGAACCTCTAGAACTTCCTCGGGTTCCTTTATTTGATACAGGGAATTCAGGCTCATCAAGACTGGAATATGAATCTGTTAATTGAATCATATTAACAGAACCAAAGATTAACTCTTCGTCTGATAAAGACTCTTCCTGGTTAGCCTGTTTAGGCTGTGCCGTTTGGTGGGACGGTGCCCGTGGCTTTGAAGTAGATGGCATGAAATCTGCCAGAGTCAAAGACAATTTAGGCTTTGATACATACTCATCTTCTCCAGATTCCTCTTTCTTCTTTGAATTGCGCTGCCCTTTTGAGGATTTGTCCTTTGATGGAGGCTTTACTGCAGCTTTTGTAGGAGACACAATTGGCTTCTTCAATTGTGTTCGCAAAATGGAATGGGTCCGATTAATTGTCTTTCTGACCATCCAATCATCATATTTTTTCGCAGTTTTTCTTTTGACTTCCTGCCACTCGCCTCCTTCCTCTGGATCTGTAGCAGTAATACACGCTACATGAGCTGAAGAACCCTTCAATTTGACTTGTCCCAAGTCGACCATCTTTTGTAGGAGGTCTTTAAAGACAAAACACTCCTGGATAGTATGTCCCAACATTTGATGAAAGGGACAATAATTGGGACGGTCTTCATATCCTTCCTTGTTTGGTCTCTTCGGCACTGGTAATTGAACCAAATTATTTTCCAGAGCTGAAATGAAGTAACCAGGAACTTGATCACTTCGGAAAGAGTATGTTTTACTCTTCATATCCTCAAATTGTTTTCGTCGTTGATCTTTTTGATCATTTGGACGAAACAGCCTTTTTTGTTGGCGTTCAGGAGGTGGAGCCCTTCGAGAAGATGAAGGTTTTGAAGTAGAAATAGGTACAGATGCCTGTTTAAGCATAACTGTAGCAGTTTCTGCTTTACCCATTATTCTTCCTGGAGCTGATGGAATTACACGAGATTTAACCTTAGCCTGCATAAGGGAATCTTCAATCTGTTGAGCGATTGAAGTAAGGTCTCGAAACCCTCCTGTGTATTTCACAGGGATCAATGGCGTGCGTAATTCGTCACGCAAATTTGCCACAAAGATTGGCAACAATTCCTCTTGAGGGAGTGATAAACTCAAGGAATACGTTAATCTCTTCCAACGAGCAATGAAATCAGAGACTCTTTCATTCTCTCTTTGCTTACAGTTTGTAAGATCGAAAACTGTCGTTTTTGGCAAAGTTGAGCTAAACTGAAGGAGGAATTTTTGACGAAGATCCTCCCATCCGATGACTGACCGGGATTGCAAGCTTGTATACCAGACAAAGGCTGGTCCTTGCAAGGTTCGCACGAAGCATCTGAGTTTCACTGCTTCTTGCTGTTCTGGAGTTCCCATCATAGGATCACAACAAGATACGTAATGTGTCAAATGTTGTTCAGGGTCGCCTGATCCATTGAAAGTATGAAAAATAGGGTTTCCAAAACTGGATGGAGGAGAAATTGAATCTACCCATTCAGGGTAAACTTTCTTTTCAGGTTGAACTTGCGCCCGTTTCCCTTCCATAGTTTCTAACCGAGCTGTTAATGACTCAATAGTAGTTATTAACTTTTGAGAAACGTCAGGTTTAACTTGGTTTTGGGTAGGTGAAATGAATGGAGCTTGGACAGCCGTGGAGGTTGGTGCTGCAACTAATGGTAGTGCTGCCAACCGTTGTTGCGTTTGACCCGTAGGATTAGACCTCTGTGGGTGTACTGATAAAGGAGGATATTCCTGATCCATCTCAGTAGTTACAACAAATTCCTTCTGCTGTCGGACTTCAGCATTCTTAAGAAGAAGACTACTCTGAAGTAGTTCTGCATTCAACCTTTTTAATTCTTTCATCTCTTCCTCCTGTTGTGCAAACCTTTGCTCTAATGAGAGCGATTGACCTCCTTCAGAGGAAGGGTGAGAAGTAACCTGATTATTTCCTTTCCCCTTATTAGATCCTTTTCGGAGAGGGGGAAGTGGGTTACTTGAGGGAATACCCAGATTTTGGGTAAGCCTTTGATTACGTGTGCGCACACCTTCTTCATTTAGGTCTGTGTGCGCGACTTCTTGAGCAGGAACCTCTTCGTCTGATCCCTCTGATTGAGCCTCATCTGGTGAATCAGCAGCAACGGCAGTGATGACATTAATGGATGCATATTGCATGGAATCCTTTCTATCAGCATTTCTGTGATATTGTCTCCTTCTATGTCCATGATAAGACATGGCATTCCGTTGACTTGATCCCTCAGGAATTTCTTGGAGAACCGTCACTTGGAGAGAATCTCCTGACATCTTGGCTCTTCGTTCCTCTTGAGGCTTATTCCCTAATCGAGAGAATACTGACTTTCTCTGAGGGAGGGATTGAAGATTTGAAAAAAGTCCCCAGTCCGGTGGACTGGGGGTGTTCCTGTTGCTTCCGCTCAACTCCTCGAATCCCATTCGTTGATTCTGAGGGTTGGGTTAGAGAAGTCCCCAGTCTGGCAAGCTGGGGTGTCTCTTGACATGCTATGTCTGAGATCTTTTTAAAATCTCTCTTGATCTTGAGAATCTTAGTTCGGAAATTAGCTGGATGCATTAACCTGTATCCACTTTTATCACCTGGTTCAACAGACCGTTGGATGATTTCCGAAACTTCTGTCATTTGATGACGTGTTTGCTCCAGACGAGAGGCTTGTGCAATATTCTCGCCTGCTTGATGTAGGAGCAATTCAACAACCTGTTTTCTATATACTTGACTTTGAGAGGAACTAGTTGAAGCTTGATCTCGAGCAAGCTTTTGATTATGAACAAAGCCCATTTACTGTGGCCGGCCATGGGCAATAACATTGCATGAGAACATTTTCGGCGGGCTCTGCTGACCGGAAAGCACTGTGAAATGTAGTGCTCCGTGAACACCCCATCCTCTGATATGAACATTAGATGGAGCATTGGAAATTAACTGACGCAATCTTCTTAATGCTCCAAGGCATGAACGTTGAAGGGTTCTCTGTTGCTTTTCAGCCTTCGGATACCGAGAGACTGATAGAGATGCCAAATCAATCTGGCGTTGTGACCCTTCTATTATCTTAAGATGATTTTCATATTCATCATAAGATAATACCTTCTTCTTTAATTGACAAAGAGTTTTCCATATGTTGAGACGAATATCATGGATTCCATCATCCGTCAACATTTTTGGAATGTCGTACTGGGAGTCAGCCAAAGGCCAAAACATGACTGGTACTTCACCTTTTGCCAGTTTTTTCCTCATGTTCAGCATTTCCTCTTTATCATTAAATGAAGATTATTCTACCTGTTTGGACCAGAGTTGGTGTTTCCTTGTTGCTTCATCGGATTCAACAAGATTGGTAGAGGAATCACTATTCATGCTGGAAGATGAATGACCCAGGGAAGGTTCGGAGAATAACCTGAACCCCAGGCTATCTTCTGATGGAGAAAGAGTTTCACCTGCCGATAGTAAAGCATCAGACATGACTGGTTTTACGTTTGCAAGTGCCTCGAGATAGGAGGGCTTTCTCGTCACTACATTGCCTTCTGAAGAATTTTCGAGACAACGTGAATCACTACTGCGGAGAGGACTTTCGCAGCGAAGTTCATCACCATGAGGAGGACCATCATGATGGGTTACAGCAAAAGATGAAATCTCTTGCTCCTTGGCCTTCTGACCACACAGAGGGTTCCTGTGGCTCTCATCTGAAGAAGAAACTTCAAGATTGACCGAATTTTCATGAAGCAAGCCTTCATGAGGAAGTGTCTGTTGAAGACCTTCGGGATTAATGTTCCTGTTATTGGGAACTGAGGGAGTAGAATCTTGAATTTCGACAGATAAATGTCTGAGGGATTCAAGAACTCCAGCATCGAGCAAGGCCTTGTTGCAGATTGGCCTTTGATCTCCTGACTGTGCTGGGCGGATCTTTTTCTTAGATGCCTTCTTACTCGCTTTAGAAACCACTTGATGACGAAAGTGATTGCTCTGAGCAGGTGTATGTGCCTGATCAGGAAAGATGGTCAGGTTAGGCTGACGATCATCGCTCAAATCAGGTGTATGTGCCTGACTTGGTTGTCCATATGATATGGGGGAGTAGGCCCCACAACCCTCTTGGACTGGAACAGATGTGTGTGTCTGTTCCGGAGTGAATTGTTGATGTGTCACTCCACTGCTAGGGATAGATTTATGTGTCTTTCCCTGAGATGATGCTGAAGCTGTTATGATATCCTGGCAAGCATCCAGAATATGAGCAGGAATTTGCTTCTGCTCTTTCACCATTGACAAAATATGTTTGGTGACTTCAGCCTCCGGAACGGGGATATACGTCCATTCCGGGCTTGGAGTAGGTGTATGTGCCTGCTCATGTCCTCCTTTTCCTGTCAGTGAATCCTGACAGTACTCAAGTGTGGAGGCAGAGAGTTGAGTCTGCCTCCTGTTTGTCGTCGGGACTTTCCGACTGACTTCTCCGGGCGCTACCAAGCGAGACTGTTGGTAGGCTTGATTAGTATTAACAGGTGTATGTGCCTGCTGATTACACTTCGCCAAACGCGGTTGACGAGATCCATCATATGTAGTCAGACGAGCCTGCTGACTAACTGCTGATGTATAAGCAGGTGTATGTTCCTGCCTATGGTACTCCACCGGAATTGCCTGGCGGGATCAGCTTGATGCTGCCAGACAAGTCAGCTGGACAACGGGATTAAAACGAACAGGTGTGTATGCCTGCTCGTTATTTGCCACCAAGTTAGGTTGGTGGACTTCTCCGGAGATGGCAGGGATGACAACCTGCCTATTGTTAACCGGATTCCGTCTCTGGCGATTCATCTTGCCTGCTCGGGTTCGAGGAACCTGAGCTGAATGCCTGGAGTCGGTACCCTCATCATGTTGAGGGCGCACTACCGCACGAGTCTGGCGGCGATTGTTGATGGGAGCCTTTGAGAAGGACTCCTGTATTTTCGAATTAAGGTCCTGCGAGACCTGCTCATTCACTTCCTCGGAGTAAGGGAGTGAATGGAAATTGCGTTCCGGGGATAACGACCCGAAACGGTTGGAGACGGTAGTCAGCACCGTCTGCTTCTTGATTGCTGGTCGCCGTTGTCCGGACGACCAGGTAGAATTGTTAACTTGGAGGGCTTGACGAGCGGCCTCCAGATTTGGGATAGTACCGTTGCGACGGTACTACTTAACCAGTGCATTAGAAACACAGCATTGAAGACGCTGAGTTGGTGATGTCATCCTCAGAGCGGATGATGTTCCAGCAGGAGTAGCAGCATTGGTTTTCACAGCAGCAGACCTCACAGTAGAGGTGTTCCCAGCAGCAGTATTCACAGGGGTGAATTTAAGGAAAGCCATTTTTGTAGAAGATCTTGAAAAAAGAGTGCCTGTTCCACGTAACAGACATAATCAAGATGAATCTGGCTACTGCATCTTTTGGATGATCATATTTCAATGATTGCCTTGTTGGCCCAAAGGGCCTAACAGATAAGAAGAACATCACTTTAACTTGGTTAAGGATTCACGTCGGGTTCACCATTTTTGTTTCGCACGGAATCCGGGGATGACCTCCTGGACGGGAGATTCAAACGTTCTGATCGGTTTCTAACGGGTTTGTTCGTAGAACCGGAAACATCCAATGATTCCACATCCGTTTGGACCTACTTTCCAAAGGCAGGCGCTCATTAGCTTGTGGGCTAATGAGGCTTAGGAATTTGCATTGGTCGAGAGGATGGGAGGTCGGACTCATCACACCCTTTTGAGGGGAATTATTGTCTACTCCGAGACTCTCTTTATAGATTTAAGTTAAGTTCGTGAATCCTTGTTACATTACCAAGTATAAAATGAGCTTTCTTTTAGTTTTAACAATCAATGATTAAATATGCAAGAAATTTAGAGAATCTTTTATATGTATTCGAGGTTCTTCATCAATATAGAATCATCTATATTTGTTTAGAGATTCTTGGTCAATGGTATCCTTCAAAACATTTATATAAAAGTCTCTTGGCCATTTTGATGACCAGGCTGGTTTTAAAGCCACTCAGTGGGGCACTTGAAGTTTATCGTCATTCAGAAGGACATAGATTATTTCAATGTTGGGATCGAACCCATAGATGGGCTACCTACGTATCCTTTGTTTTGAAAAAAGAATCAGAACCCACGTAGTTCGAGGAATGGGATAGGATTTTTTATGATTGATGGCTCAAAGATGAATGTCATAATTACTTTTACACTCTAAGCTCACGTGAGTCATGCTCGGTGTGAGAAACAAGAGGTATTGGTAAAATTTAGACAATTGTGCCATAAAAGATGCAATCATAAGAATCTGTTTTGGGGCTTATGTATAGATGACTGCCCAGATAGACGAAGGTTTAGGATTTACTTTTAGGGAGAAAATCCAAGAACAGGGTCCACAAAGTTATATGTGCTTCATGGAGATTTGAATACTCTAATCTTGGGGCTTACTCCTAAGGAGGATGCCCAAGTTAGGAGGGGACTTATGATTGGGGTTTATTCCTGAAAAGGAAACCCAAATCAAAGGTAATTTATGACTGGTTAAGAGAAATTTTAAGAGACTTGGGGCTTACTCCTAAGAAGGATGCCCAAGATTTATGACTAGGACTTATTCCTGTGAAGGAAGCCTAGGTTAGGGGACTTGGGGCTTACTCCTGAAAAGGAAGCCCAAGGTTATGACTGAGTCTTATTCCTGAAAAGGAGACCCAGGTTAGGGAATAAGGTTTGGGGCTTACTCCTGAGGAGGATGCCCAAGATTAAAGGACTTGATTGGGGCTTATTCTTAAGAAAGATGCCCAGATCAAAGGTTTTTATAACTGGGGATTTATTCCTGAAAAGGAGACCCAGGTTAGGATTCTCTCATCTTAAAGGATGAGGTTGAAATGAATGAACTCTCAATATTTGGTGACATAAAGATGTTTAAATCACTAGGTTTTGAGAGATATTTCACAGAATTCCTTTCAGATAAGGATGTCAAATCAAGAAATCATGCCATAAATGGCTTTGAAGAGTATCTTGAAGACTGAATCTTGAATAGGAAGGGTGAAATGGCTTAAGAGGGGTAAAAAAAAGGGCAAGATGGGCACCCAAAAAGCTAGGGGCGCGCAAGTCTTGAAAGGCACGCAAGTCCTGCGGCGGCGCGCAAGTATTGGTCGCGCAAGTATACTTGCGCGACATTAGGGGTACTTGCGCGATTTTCAACCAGTATTGAAATGCTTGAGCGACTCTTTATTAAACCCTTTCCCATCCTCTTGAGGTTCTTCCAGAAGAGGGATGCGCAAGTTATATTGCAGGAATTAAGTAGGCGCGCAAGTGTTTGATAAGTTTCAACACTTAGGTCTTCCTTTTTCTCTTTAGATCTTCCGTTCTAGGTAAGAAATTACCTTAGAAGTGTTCCGGAAGCTTTGAGAAGAGACTTGGGCGTCGGGAGCTTCAATCCGAGTTTCTGGAAAAAGATCCTCTCGAATGGGGGGCCCACAGGGTCTATTTATAGGCAAAAGAAGACCCCGGGCGGTTACCAATTAGGTCGCGCAAGTCACCTGCGCGACCAAGGTAGTCGCGCAAGTGTACTTGCGCGACAGTGGTAAAACTTGCGCGGTGAATTGGCTTTTGATCCTTTGTTCATGCCTTTGTCGATTTTTGATGTTTTCTTCAAAGGATGAATCACTTTCAGCTGAGATATTCCCTTTTCCGATCTTTAGATTCTGTGACGAAAGGAGCGTCAACAGTGGGCTGAACAAATTTCCCTATGGTCGCGCAAGTTCACTTGCGCGCCACATATGGAGCATGCAAGTGACATGCGTGCCCTATTTTATTTTCTCCCAAGGACCTCAATGACCTATAAATACCCCTTGTGGGACCCCCATTTAAAAAACATAAAACACAAAATTCATATTTAAGCTCTCGGAGCCCTAGTCTTTTCTTGAAGTCTTTTTAACACTTATAAGGAAATTTATTACCTAGAATGGAAGATCTAAAGAGAAGGAACAAGGATTAAGTGTTGGAATTCATCAACACTTGAACGACTATGTGTATAGCCCTTAAGGGAAATGGTCACACTTGTTTTCCACCTTATCCTTTCAATAAAACTTGCATGCCACCGTTTTGGAACCCTCTAGGGATAATACAAAGGGCTTGAGCTAAGCCTCACCCAAGTATTACCCTATGGGTTAACCATCGCCCAAGTAAACATGTATTGCACAACTGTACTTGCACGACCAGGACTTGTGTGCCCAAACAAGACTTGTGTGCCTGCCTCTTTTTTGGTTCCCTTCCTTCTTATTCAACTCTTTTCTTCAAATCCACCTCTCCTCTTCAAGATTTAGCCTTCAACATCCTCTTTAAATCCATTTATGGAATGGTTCCTTTATTGTATTCCTTATCTAAAAGGAATTCAATGGAACATCTCTCAAAACCTTGTAATTTACATATCTTTATGTCACTAAGGTTACAGATTTCCTTCATTCAACCTCATCCTTTAAGATGAGAAGATCTTTAATCTGGTCCTCCTCCTTAGGAGTAAGCCCCAAGTTCCCTAATCTGGGAATCGTTTTTAAGAGTAAGCCCAAGTCATAATTTCCCTTAAACTGGGCCTCCTTTTTAGGAGTAAGACCTAGTCACAACTTCCTTAACCTGTGCCTTCTTTTCAAGAGTAAGCCCCTGTCATATTTTTTTTTTATTTGGGATTCCTTCTCAGGAATAAAACCCAATCATAAGTCCTCTCTAATTTGGGAATCCTTCTCAAGAATAATCCCTATGTTATGTATCCAAATCTCCATAAATCATATATACCTTTATGAACTTTGTTCCTGAGTTTATTCCCTGAAGTAAATCCCGATCCTCATCTATCTTGGGCAGTCATACATACATAAGCCCCACATCATTTCTTATGATTGCATCTTTCATGGCACAATCATCAGGTTTTACAGATATCTCTTTTTTATCATACCGAGCATGACTCACATGATCTTAGTGCATAAAAGTAATTATGACATCTTTTTTTGGGACATCAACCATGCATAAAAACCATACGTCGTCACTCGAACTATGTGGGTTCTGATTCCTTTTCTAAACAAGGATACATAGGTATCCCATCTGTTGGTACGATCCCAACTCTAAAATAATCTGTGTCCTTCAAAATGACAATAAACATCAAGTTCCCCACTGAGTGGATTTAAAACCAGTATGGTTCTCATAATGACCAATAGATTTCAATATAATGTGTTGAAGGATACCATTGACTAAGAATCTATAATAAATACAGATGATTCTCTATCAATGAATAACCTAAAATACATATTAAAGATTGTTTAAATCTCATACATATCAATCATTGATTGTCAAATCTAAAGGAAATCTCATTTTCATACTGGATAAATTAATAAGGATTCACGAACATAACTCAAATCTATAAATAGAGTCCCGAAGTAGACAATAATTCCCCCCAAAAAGGTGTGATGAGTCCAACCTCCCATCCTCTTGACCATTGAAAATTATTAAGCCTCATCGGTCCACAACTAATGAGCACCTACCTTTGGAAAGTAGGTCCAAATGGACATAGAATCATTGGATGTTTTTGGTTCAATGAAAAAACCTGTTAGAAACCGATTGGAATGTTTGAACCTTAAATAATCAAGGTCATCCCCATTTCTAAAAGAAAAAATGGATTATGGGATTCTCTAGAAGTTGATTCTAGTAGTTCAGGTGTGACCAAGTCTTCTTGAATACTCATCTCTTAGAGAAAAGATGAGTTTGTGGTAAAAATTTATTAAAGGATGAAACTCAACTATAAAAGTAATTATATTTCATTATGTTCTTAGTCAATCCAATAAATAAATTTTCCAAATACATTAAAGGTATCATATAATAAAAAACTTTGTACATATACATTTCCTACTGTGGAATCAAAGACTCTTTAACCTATCATAAGTTTGTGGTTTTCTGGTGGTTAACTTTTTCCTGATTGTGTTTTTTTATCACTCTCCATCAGAACTTGACACTTAGTTTCTCCTATATATCCATGTTTTCATGGAATACAACAATTTTTTAGCTATGGTAAACTTTTTACTTCTTGTTCATTCTTTTAAAGTGATAGTTTTATTGACTCTTTTTCTGATGTGAGACATTAAATGTTGTTTCCAAGGCCAATTTTAAAATTGCGAGGATGTAATTTCCAAAAGGGGGGAAGGATGTAACGACCCGGGTATTTATAGAATAATACCTTTTCATATCTATTAATATTTATGAATAATATATTAATTTTATGTTAAAGAGGATACTTTTTTCAATAGTGTAATAAACACACAACAATGATTTTATTTGAAATCTTATGTTGCACACAACTTTGACTTATAACGAAAAATAATATAATAATATTATTATTTAAGATAGTAGTTAACGCCTAAAAATTATGTTGGTGGGAATAAATAGAACTAAATACAATATGATTAAACATATTTGTTAATTTTTTTTTTAATTTTATCCAATAAATTTTAGTGTCTTAAAATAAGAATGAATCCGATTTTAAGCATGAAATACTCAAATATTCTTCAAAAGGTCAACTTACTGCCTTTTGATGAAGAACCCTTTTTAAATATAGTTTTTTGTCTCTTTTATATGTTTCATTTGAAGAAAATAACATCCTCCTGAGAATAAAAACATCAAAATATACTTTGGGTAAAATTTTGGTATTTTGCTGATAAAGTTCATTTTTTTGATGAATATAGAAAAATACTGCATTTTAATTCAAAAAATCCTTTTAATAAAATATATTTATATTATTAGACTATCTTTTTAATTGGTTTCAAATAATAATTAGATTATATTTTTATTGTTTAATACAATTTTGGTCATTATAATTAATTTCACTTTTAAATTAAACATACACACATGTCAATCTTTTGATAGTTATTATTTCTTTAAAACACGTTTTTATGGTTTTAACAACGAGAATTAATTTCAAAATTATTTTCTGAAACTTCTATGTTTTGAATTTGGAAAAATAACTTCCATATTTGGAATCAGGCAGTCCAAATTGTATAAATAGGTAAATTTTATTTATAGATATTATGAATAGTAACTTTAGTAAATATTTTATTTACCATGGTTAAAATGTAAATCTGGTAAATAAGGGTAAAAAAAACAAAAATTATAATAATATTAAATTACCCTAACATGTATACTAACCCTATATGATGAAACACTTCCGACCATGGGAATACTTGTGTAAATTTTGGGACCCCATGGAGCATCTTGTAAGTGTCAATGAAATTTTATAAAAATTAATTTAATGTTAAGGAAAATGTAACATAAACACATATGTTTTAGTAAAATAATATTTATATGTATTTATATAAGTGACATGTTCAACTATAAATAATAATTATAAATATAAAAATATTTCATACATCATGGCATTTTATTTATAATTTATATACGTCAAATAATTAAATTTATTTATGACACAATGATGATGTAGTGATACCTTTTCAATGAGTGTTTTAATTAAATTTGATTACTAATATTAAAATAAATTTATTTTAAAACTTTTTATGACACACAATAATTTTAGGGATAATAATAACTTTTTATCTTTGAATTAATCATTGTTTTTTGATGGAATCAAGTTTTTATATATTTTGAAATAGTCAAGATATGAATAGATTATAAATTGACATAAATGAGTTTTTAAAACAATTTATATATTATTAAAAGAAAAAAATAATCCTAAAAATATAATATTAGGCAAAATTACATATATTATGTTAAAAATTTCATTAATGACCCGTTTTGGGTCTCAGGGCATTTTATATTAAATATATTAACCATAACGTATGAATATACATGAGGACATGGTAAAAGTTAAATTAGTTAACTAAGGGTTAAAGTTAAAAGATAAGGTTAATTTAATGACCTAAAATTATCCAAAACTCATTATTTGAGATAATTTATTTAAATAATCACCATATAATTGAATTAAATGTATTGGTGACCATTTTAAATCAAAATTCAGTTTATAATAAAATAATATTTTTAAACATTCATAAAGAGCCCCTCCTCCCCCTTATAAAAGGCCATCACCTCTAACTCATTACTCACAACTATAAAGACTTTTAGCTCATCACAAATCTACTCCACTAATCTCCCAACATCCCTATATTCCTCTTAGAAGCAATCCCCTAGGGATAAGGTAATTCTAGAATGCCTTTTGGTTCAAACCAAAGGGAAGTACCTGATTTAAAGGTAACACCTTCTCTCAAGTTCTTTTCTTTTATTTTACTTCTCCACTACCTATTCCCTTATTATTATTCTTTTACATAAAAAACAGTGTCCTAAATATAATAGGTTGTTGTTATGGGATGTATTTTAACTACACTTACACACACCTCCATCTAATGGATACAAACATAGTGTTTCTGTGGACAACGAACTACAACCTAACAAAACGACGATTGTTCAATTATCCCATAACTTCTCTCATGGAGGTAATTATGATGGAAATGAAATTAGATATGATATATATGATATTTATTTTATCCCTATTCTTCTATAATTTTCATTTAGAACATACATTTATGCTTTTCATGTTGTATATATACGATAATTTCATTGGAGGAAGTGCGGACTACCGCCCCCTCAAAGTTATATGACTCGTTCATGCTATACATGGAACGTATAAAGGATGGAATTAATGAAATTATGTAACATATATAACAAAAATATTATAATTTAATTATAATATACCTATTTATTGTTTAGATTTCATTCTTTTAATGATAAAAAATAAATGAATGCAGCGTTCAAGCGTACGTACGACTTACCATTTCCATGAACGATGCATTTCATTTCTTATTACCAAATTCTATGGACTATTATAAATAAATATATACTATGTTTATATGATATATAAGATATCTATATCAGTAATATAATTCTCGGGATAATGTAATTTTTACCACATGGACAACTTTTAATTATAACAAGTTCAATTTTGACTCAAGTACCCAATATCGACAAAACGACTGATATTAACTAAATAATTATCTAATATTTATAACGTGGTAATAAGTGGTATAGAAGGAATAATAAACATTAAAAAAGTTCTGAATTAAGTATAAATTAACTTAAGTTTATTATTCATGAAATTAAAGAACGAATGAGTCAAGTCAGACACTAGGTAAGAGAACTTCTTAACCCAAATTCAATTCTTTGGGATGATCTTCCACTTATTGTCCTATTATGATTATGCGAGAAATGAATTTTGATATCTTATATTGTATTTATACTTGATTTATGTGTGCTTTTCATGAATACAATTAATCAATCTATTTTATTTACAAAACGATTTTTACAAGGGAACCTTTCATCCTCCTCTTTTAGTTGAAGACATATTTTTTGTTATGTATTTTAATTTCCATTTTCTTATGTTGGGATATGATATTATATATCATTATTAATATAAATTTTATTTCCATGTTATGATAGAACCGTTTTAATCTCATCAACTCATTTTTTTTGTTTTAAGTAATGACGTTAGGTCACTAAAGTTTTTTAAGGGACTTCCTCTCAATATCCTTTAATTGAGGTGTATCTTGATATTGTGCACATTTATTATCCTATACAGTGTATATATTATCCTACTAAATATTATATCATTAATCTCTTTATTCCCATGATATTATAGGTTTCTTTTAAGGTTATTCTTAAATTATTTTTATTCAATAATTTTCTCAAGTTGAAAGGGATTGTTTAACAAAAACATCATTTTAAATGTTTTGAATACTTAATATTATAATTCAGTATAATTAATGTAAATGTTTTCAAAATGATTTAAAGGGTTTATTTATATGTAAATAAGTGTTTTAAAGTGAAAATTCCTTTCAAAAGTTTCAAAGTGGTATGGGACACTTTTATTCAAAATTATCTTTTTGAATGTTTTAAATGAATTGATTATATAAATATCATGAAATGATATCTTGTGAATACAATGTGGAAATGTTATCTTTTATTTATGCTTGTTTTATGTGCTATGAATATGTTATGGTTCTTTAGAATTTTTTAGGTATACGGGTGGTTATGTGATAAACCTAGGGAGGGTGCTACCAAAATATCTCTCCAATGCATTACGTAACATGACAGAGGTAAATGTTAATGTTTCTCCTAAGAGGTTTAGGGAATATACTATGATTTTTATTCCAAATGTAACTCCCTATGTAGCTATGAAATCTAAAATGTAAGTATCTTATGGATTTCACAAGTTACCATTATGATTTATGATTTCTATGTGTTATTCATAAATCTTATGATTTCATGAGGTATATTAAAGAGGTTATGTTTTGTATATATTGATGGAATAATGTTTTATTTCTTTATTTTATAACCCTTAATGAGTTTTTATTCTCATCCCATGTTTTTGTAATGTTTTTCACAGGGTATAAGGAAGGGTAAAAGAAAGGAATAATTATAGAAGATTTATATCAAGAAAAGAATTATTATTTTCTTTTAAGAGTTTTTATTTTCTGTAAAATGGATACTAAGTAGTAGTGTCTACTTTGTAATATTTGATATGTAATTTAATAGGTATTTCCTAATTATCTAAAACTCTAAACCTAAAAAGACCGTCAATGTAAATTATTAATTTAACATAATATTAAGTAATGTTTTAAGGCGGGGGCCTTATAGGGGGGCTCATGTGATGCTGAAACCATAGCAATGAAAGCTTTCAACATGATCCCATCTGGTCTCTAGCCCAAGGGGCCATGATTGATGGTATCAAAGAAATAGTGATGCGTCGAACTGATCTAGTTTATGACATCCTGACGAAAAAAGAAAGTTTGAAATATTTCTATTTCCATGGGGTGGACATCCCAATACCTTATTGGAGTATGTGGCTCTAGGATCTCCAGAGCCTGATTCGTGTAGGAATACGACGTGATATTCCAGTGTCTCTAAGACTTGGGAATGTGATTTCCCCTTATTCCTAAAATAATGAAGCATTTCCCCATATCCAGGGGCATAACCCCCAATCGATGGATCAGAAAAATGTAGGTATCATCTAGGTCAGTCTACGAGTCGGTCGCAGACCCAGTACATTCAACCTCATTTGCCTAAATATTCTTGTCCTTTCTCTTATAATAGTCATCATCCAGATAGAGGGATTCAAAATATGCAAAGGGAGATGATTCACATTAGAGTACGCCCACTCAGCCATTAAGGGATTACTTAAGTAACATACGATACGATGAAGGGACCACCACAAGTAGGTGAAGCCATGGCCTACCCATCAATGCATTGTAGGCGGTGTCCTAGGAGACAACCATGAACTTAGTGCTGGAAACCAGACCACAGAACAGGGTTTTTAGGCAGATCTGGAAAACTAGTGTTTATTCCGTCCTGTCCTAACCTTGGATTCTCAAGTCAGAGGGACTCATTTCCTCCTTGGATGACACCATTTTTCAATGTGTCTAGGTCAGGATTAGGTAGAGCCTAGAGCCAGTGTCGATAAGATAGTGATGAACCACCACACCATTGAAGTGGCCAGTGATGTACAATGGTAAGATGTGACCCTGTATGGGAAAACCATAATCCTCTATAGAGAAAGAGATAATGTCTTGAAATTCATCATGCTCGACTGCATCACAATGGTAGGCTTCAGTGGCTTCTACCTCTATCTAAAACTCAAGGGGGCTATTTAAAGCCTTAGTGAGGGATTCACAAAAATCAACTGAAATGAAAAGATCCTCAAGGATATATATCTTTGAAGGAATTTTTTCAAGATGTTGGAGGGAATCATACATCCGTCCCAAGTGTAAACTTCTTCTTACAGAATGTCATTCTACGGCAAGATGAATGACAAGCCCTTCAGGCTGAATTTGCGGCTAACTGGTGTTGGGAATGTCCCATTGATCACTATTAGAGCTCGAAGTGTGACTAACAGATGAGTGCCAGATGACTGAGGCTTGTCCGTAAGAGAACCTGGCTGATCACGACAATGTTGGGGTTGATCTTCCTGATCAAGTATCACAAACAGCGGTGAATGAGAACCCAATGACACCAGATGGGGAGGCTGCACGTTCTGAGCTCTACACCAGACATTATGTTTGGTTTTAGTGGCATGCCCATCCTGGATGGAAGTATTGACTAAGGAATACCAACGACCCATAAAACCAAAACTCCTTCGATGCTGGAAACAACTATGGATGCTGGGAAGATCTATCTGGAACTTCTCACCATCAGGGATCATGATGAGGTTTACTAGCTCCATGGTGTTAACAGAAGCATACCCCTGATCGTCACTAGAAGAGTCCTCCACCACTGGATGAATTCTGGGGGAATCTCAATCTCAAAAGGCATGATGTCGTCGAGAGTATGGGATGACGATGACATCAGTGTGGGACTTTACTTTCCCTTGCACTGCCGATGATTGCTATTATAGAAAGAGGAAGACCAAGACGTCGATGCAGATGTACTGGCTACTTGTGATGCAGCGTATTCTAATGGCTCAGGTCGGTTCAGACGTGCACTGATAATACCATGGTCACGGGAAACTACCTTGTGAGCCATCCAGTCATCATACATTTGGGACCCGCAGTTAGGAAACTAACGCCACTCACCTTTGCTGTCTGGATTCACGAATACACATGCCACATGTAAAGGAGATAGGCCTAACTTTACCATATTTCTATCAACCTGGTCTTGAATCCAGTCTTTAAAAACATATAACTATTTGAGATTGTTAACCAAGATACAAAGATAGGGGTAGCAAATGAGGTGATCAGTGAGATCTGCCTCTTCGGGCCTCCTTTATTCGAGAAACTATATAATTTCCTATTCAAAGACACATCAGAAATAACTGGGGACCTAAGCCTCATTGAATGAGTAGGTCTGATTTCTCTTATCGGGGAAGGGCGCTTTGGGAGCCTAACCATGACGAGGGGCTGGAAGGTCCTGTTGATGAGGTGGAACATGGTTATCTCTCCTGGGTGGTGGCAGCACATTACGAAGGGGGGGGGGATATCGATTTGGAGGTAGGTGATACTGGGCCTAAGGCTGCACTTGAGGTGGAGGGCCCCTGCGAGGTTGTGGAGGTGGATCCAATGGTAATAACTCGAGCTATCTGGGGGCCTTTATTTTTGCCACCGCGGTGGGCTCAACCTTAGTGGCTCTTCTCGTGGGAATCACAGGAGGCAACAGACGTGCCTTCTTGTCATGCTGGAAGGATTCTTCTAGATGTTGGGCCTTATCAAAGAAATCTTGGAATCCGCCTGGGTAATTATGAGTAATGAGAGTGGGGAACAGTTTGGTTTTGAAATTCCCCATAGACATTGTCAGCAACTGTTCATGGGTTAAAGGAATATCCAAGGTGTAGGTGAGGCCTTTCCATTGGGAAATGAAGTCTACGACGCGCTCGTCAGGCCTCTTCTTACACTTGAATAGGTTTTCAATACTCATCTTCTGAGTGGTTGAGAATAACTGGTAGATAAACTGCCTATGAAGATCTTCCCTATCGGTGACCAACCCAATGGGCAGCTGCCTGTACCAGAAAAACACAAGGCCTTCCAATGTATATACGAAAAACTAGAGTTTGGCGGCCTCTTGCTGTGATGTAGTTCCAAACATGGGTCCCCACCTTGAGATGAAGTGGGTCAGATGCTGTATTGGATCTACTATCCCATTAAAAGGGGGAAAGGTGGGGCTTCAGAAACTCAGAAGTCCTGGTATATCATCCACCCAAGCCATAGATGGCCTTCCATCAGGCAGAATTACCACATATCATGTCTCCAATGCCTCGAAGCGAGAAATGAGTTCCTCAATCAGATCATCTGGGTGGGGGTTCATGTCTTGATGAGTATCCGTGACCACCGACACATTTCCAGGCTCTTAAACATGATAAGCAGGCCCAAAGGCTCGTGGAGCGGCTGGTGGGATGACCTACGAAGCGGTTGGGGGTACCTGAGATGGGTCCTGAGCACTATCACGCCACTCAGGTGGATTTGGTGATACATATCACACCCTCTTGTCGTAAGCTCCAGCTTCCACCTTTTCCTTGTGGGTAGGATATTCAGGGTCACCCGGAGGAAACTCACAGAGGGACTGTTGTACCTTCCCATATTGCCCTAGTCAAGGATCACCATAGTATGGTTGTCGCTCTGTGACATGTTCAGCAAGGAGTTCATCAACCATATTTTTGTGCTCAGTGAGCTTTTGATGCAACAAGGCCTTTTTGAGATCATCCACTGTCTTCTGCACAAAGCTAGATGAGTCAAGGGGTTTGACGGCCCCAAGGTGCTCCTTGCCCTTATCAGGATTCCAACTGAGGACTAATGCCTCAGTGGGCATGGAAAGACACAATAGATTTCTTCGTTGGAAGGTAACCCTTATCAGTGGATCTAATAGACATGTTACTCCCCCAGGGGTAAGTCATCTCCAAGAATTTTTGTCTTTGTGTCTTCCTCTGATAGATCATCCATGTTAACCGCGACTCTACCTGAAGGCATATCCTCAATATCTCCTAGAAAATCAGGCTGGCGCCAGCTAAAACTTAGGTGGGGGGAAGCTTACATCTCCCAACCACAAACTCAAACATGGGGGTAATCCTCTTTGATAATTCTATGGAGAACTTTAAAGATGTGAATGCATTGTTGCTGGAGAGTATAGTGGAAATTGAGTAACTCAGGGTGATGGGACACTAGAAGTGCAACCAAGTTGACCATAAAGAATTGTGGGCCAATATCTATGAAGTGTACCTGGCTCTTGGGATAAGACAATCACTGATAAAGAATATGGAAGTTCATCACCCAGAGGGTTTGGGGAAAGCACGCGACCTCCTCATGGTTAAGAAATTACAGCGCACTGATGTTCGTAGTTGCGATTGGCCAAAACTTTTCTGCGAAATGATCTTATTTAAGGATGTCCCAAAATATCCTTGGATTAGACCTGTGATCAGGCCCTTGGTTTCCCCACTCATCAACTACGGGAGGCTGGGGGACTAGAAACGACACTGAAACAGACCGCTGAGATAGTAGACTAGCCGGTAGATTATACAATGAATGAGATGATTGTTCGGTGCATCTTGGGCTATCCTATGATGAATGCAACGATTAAGCTTCCACATCCTGGTAAGACAAAACGGTGACCACACCTTCCGATGTAGGATATATGGTTACTGGAGGTGGTTAATGTTGTTTTTGTTCCTCTATATTTCCCCAAAAAACTCTCCATGATCTCTGGATGAAGCATAGAATGACCCTATGGAGGATAGGGATGATTGCACGACCAGACCCTGAGAAAGAGCCAAATCTTCCTCCTCCTGGATGTATCTATGGAGGGAGGTGGGAATCCGGTGGACCTCACATTCTCGAAGTATAAGGATGATATGTCTCTTTCCTACCCCAACCCTTGAAATAGAGGATCGAGGTGAGGGTCCCATTTCCAAGTCGTACTATGCCTCAGAATCTAGGAAGAAGACATGCTTAATTGCAGTCTGAATATTCTCAGTGTCCTTTTCATGGCGTCACTGACCGGCCATCCTGCCTCAGGATGGATCTTCTGGACAAGGTATATTTTTGGCTCGAGGTGGAACTTTATCGAAATTGATGATGGGGGTAGAGAGGACTTCCTCTTGGGTAAGCTGAGGTGTGAGGAGCACCTGGAAAAATATCAAAGGGAACATGGGGAGGATCTCCATGTCCGCTGGATGACATGCAGAGGGAGTCTCTACAGGAAGTGATGGAGTGGGTAAGACCTCCTTTGGATCTTGTATGAGCATGTGTAGGGCCTCCCTGCTTATTTCCTTTGGTAGCATCTGTGCATGGAGTGTCCTCATACTGGTCGAGCTGAGCACGGGTTGGACCTCCATGTTGGTACCCATGAATTGAGGAAAACCTCTACTTCCTTAATTACCGAGATGAGGAGGACCTTCCTAGGCAGCTATAAAGACATTGGGTAGACCACCACGTTTGTAGTTGTCCTGATTGGTAGCATCTTCACATCGATGGCCTATGAAAGGAGGAATGACTCCATACATGATGTCATGGGTGTGGAATAGGCATCCATACTAGGAATTGATACAGTGGGTAGGACCATTTATGGGATTGATGGTGGCATGAAGAAGACCTCCAAGCTGAGTTTGGGAGCGGCACAGACCAGCGCTCTCATTGATGATGGAAGGAGGAGTCCTCTGTAATGAATTTCAACACCGTGGGTTGGACCACAACGAAAACCACCTATGTTAGAGACTAGGAGAGTCAACCTAGCTTGCATGTGGGGTAGTTGGGGCCTCGATCCGAGTTGGGTGTACGGTTTCCCCTACTTGGCATAAACATAGGACTAATGGTATGCGCCTGCAGTGGCACGGACCATGGTAGTCGATGATGATGATGACAAACCTTGGCAGGAATCCTCCTCACCGTGTGTCTGATGCTGGTGTTGAGTTAATCACACTGGGGCCAGCGGTGCAAGTGCATGACCCACCTGCTCCTCAGCCTGTGGGACCGGGGTGACGGTGCTGATGTGGCCTAGTGGGAGCCCCTAGAGTGAGATTCTGGTTGGACTGGCCCAGACATCCCACACCACATTGGCGTTTGGGAGGGAGTTATCGAAGCACTTCAGGGAGAGGCTCCCAAAATGATTTTTCATTGGAGTGGGGAGAGGTGGAACCTTACGCGGCCCTTGGGGGAGTGGGGATGATGAGGGGTAGAAGACTCTAGGTCTTTTAGGTCTATATTTTGGGTTGGGATAATCCCCTCATCCTCATATCATCGAATGAGGCCATTAATTACCCTTCTCTGAGTGAATTCAGATAGGGATATGGGGCATGTGCGCCCAACAACCATAGATGTAGAGGCTTCCATGGGGGTGAAAAGGTCACACATGATTTCAACATTGACGTTTCACTTGCCCCTTCTTCGGTGGGTGGGTGGTGATTGGTTTCCCGTCAAGACAGCTTGGGTCCTAAAAAGTAGAGATATTTAATCATCAGTGCTGAAAGAAGGAAAGAGAAGTCCAGTGCCCCAGCTCCATTCCTTCTTCCATGGTTGGAAAGAAGGATACACAATGACAACGTCACATACCAGGATGTACAATGTTCAAATTCACCAATTCCATGGGAGTTTCATTCCAATCCCACTATTTTCTATGTGGGAGCTGGAACCAGATACATGGATCTGCTGACATGCTAATCCAGCAATGTCTCGAACACTACTAATCTCCACATTGAGGATACTAATTTTAACTCGGGTTCACTATATATGTTTCTGACACTTTCTCCAGGGTGCACATCCATCTTTCGAGGAGGAAACACAACTTTTTCCTCACATTATCACTTTCCAATGGAATGTGGCATCCATCACTTATTAAGGGATGTTTTCTCCTTGATCAAAATGAGATGATGGGATGTCGGTTCCTCCTTCCATGGATTCCTCCTTAGATCTCATTACCCAGTCTGGGTCTCCCTCATAGACCTAATACGTTGTTTATGAAACTCTTCCTAGTTCCATGTCTTCATGGATGCCGGTTAATTACACTGCATCTATCAATACATTCCAAGGGGTCTGGTCAAGGTAGCAACCTTTGATCAAGGGATTAGTCACGTTTGACATCACTGGTGTGTCTGGGCATTGGAATACTGAGGTGGCTGGGTTTTCCCCTTATGATAGGGCTTCTTGAGGGAACAAAAGCATGAGGTATCCCACATCAAGTGTGGGGAATTATAAGCCACGAGAATGTCTCTGAGTTTTTCCTCATAGTCTCATGTTTAATACAGGGTATTCCATGAGTTTAAATTCTGGCAGAGATGGTTTCACCAAAGGCATGTCTTCCGAGGTTTTCCTCAGGCATCACATGATTAACATGAGGTAGGATACATATTCAACGTCATGTGTATATAAAATAAGAGTGATGATAATGCACCATGGAGGTGGATCATATAAGTACATCACTTGGAGGGAGAACCTCAAGTGTTTACTATGTGGAAGGATCAGAATGCTCAATAAGAGAAGACATAGGAAGGTGTGTCCCATAAAGGGATGATGTCACTATGTGATGTCTGGTCTAGAAACCAGTGAGGGAGGACTATGGAAAGTGCGCCCTTGAAAGGGGCACACCAGATGGATGGATCTGAATTCTCAATGCTAAATGATAGAAGACTCAGGGTGGTGTGTCCTAAAAAGGGATGATATAAAACCATGAAAGATGATCTAGACACATTAAAGGGAGGATCAGAGGATGATTGGGTCCCAAAATAGGGGACACCAAGGATTACCTTTGGTTGGGATTGAACCTCAGGGAGTCTTCTTATGTACCCTTTATGGAAGACCGGGATCAAAGGCCATGTATTTCGAATGGGTGAGGCATGAAATCATGGTTTACATAAAGGACAATGACCCGAAGACATGTTGAGACTTACGCATGGTAATCAACACATCGCAAGAGGGACACTCTTGGTTGGATGGTTATGGATTGTTCAGGGCTTATGCAAGGATAGCTACCCGATTGCTATTAGGAGCAGCAAGAAAGTGGGTGACGTGATCACACCGAGATGTGGCGACCCAGTTAAGAATCATGATTGATATGGTTGGTTGAGTAAAGTGGATGGAGAATGATATGGAACCGGCAAAAAGAAGATGGTGATGTTTCGATTGATACTCGAATAGACTTGCTACATATCCCCATGGCAGTGAATCAAAGTCCACCTAGTTCAGTGGGGGCGATGGGAAACCTAAGGAGGCGGCCCGTGAGAATGGATGCATAGATGGGATACTAAAGAAGTAGAACCTATTGGTTGGGGCCTGACCTTCCCGAAACACATAGGCTTGAGGGAGAGAGGGCACAATGGGACATGAGTGATGGGGGTATAGAATCGGGTGTACTCATAGGATAACAACCTGACACTATACTGGGGATTACGCATAGTTAGCATCCCAGGATGGTCTAATGCTCGAGGGGAAGACGAGATATGTGAATCCCAATAGGGGGGACACCAAAGTTTAACAGTGTTTGGGGTTGAACCTCAAGGAGGCTTCCTACGTACCTTGCCTATAAGATAGGGATCAAACCCACGTGTCTCATATGAAATTGGGGGCTACAACAGCTTACCACTGGATGGGGGGGGCTACAATGACTTAACACTGGCTGGGGTTACAATGGATTATCGCAGGATGGGGTATAAAGGATTAATTATGATTGGGGTACAATGGATTACCGCTAGATGGGGTACAATTGATTACTATTGGATGGGGTTGAACCTCATGGAGGATTCCTAAGTACCCTACCTATATGACAAAGATAAAATCCCATGTAGTTTGAATGGGTACAGTTTAGCATCATGAGGGATGAAAAGGGTCACAAAATTTAATGTCATGATGGATGAGGGTGGAATGATGTAGAGTGGTTGGAACTGATGTTTGTTGTGCTTGAACCTCAGGGAGGCTTCCTATGTACCTTGCATAGGATATAAGGATCAATGTACAAATAGTTCCGGATGGAGGATATAGTTTAACGTCGTGCTGGACGAAGGAGAACCAATGTAAAGGGGTTTGGAAAAGTAGGTGTTGGACTTGAACTTCAAGGAGGCTTCCTACGTACCCTGCATAGGCGACAGGGATCCAAGTCTACATAGTTCAAGATGATGCAGTTTAACATCATGCAGGACGAAGGTGAACCGACGTGAAGGGGTTGGGAGAAGTTGGTGTTAGGATTGAACCTTAGGGAGGCTTCCTACGTACCCTGCAAAAGAGACATGGATCAAAGTCCACGTATTTTGGGATGGTTTGGGGCTTACATGCTAATTTGTCCCAGAGAGTATTTCATGGTTGATTATTACTATAATCCCATGTGATTCATGCTCGATTTAAGAAACAAGAGGCATCCAAGACCTGACTATCGCGTCATGAAAGGTGCATCTATGAGAAGTGTAGTGGGGCTTAAATGTGGTTTGCATCCCAAAAGGGTTTCATGGGATTATTTGTGGTTAGAGGACTAGGAATATGGACATTGGGACTTACTATAGGATGGAGGCCCGATGGAGAAAAATCCCAGAGGAAGAGGGGTGGGATAAAGAAATTCCCAGTTCCCCCTCTCCTCTATTCTTTTGTATTGAAGAAGGAAGGGGGAGAAGGGATTCTACATAACTCAAGAAAGGCTATGGGCTTAAACCAAGATGGTTTCCCCTCTACGTAGATAGGTTCCGCTTCAGTGGAGATGATCTCATTCCATGTGAGGAAGATCTCACTCATGTGGAGACTAGCGGGTAGAGAGAATGTTCAAGATGGGGCATCCCACGTGTGATGCACGAGGATAGACCACAATTTAACGTCATGTGCTAAGGATGAGGGTGTTTGGCAGTTTAACGTCCTGCATCACGAACAATATGGGTTCAATCCACACCCCTATGACTTATATAACTGATACCCTCCTGCCCTTGTGTAAGGGAAGGCATCAACAATGCCACGGTGTTGGGATATTGTGGAGTGATCCATTGAGGGGCCCACATTAGTGTGGCTATGCGAAGAAGAAATAGCCATTAACATACCTATGTGAAGAAGCATAAGGCTAAGAAATGCAACATGAAGCACCGCCCAATGGACCTTGAAATCATATTGTACAAACCTGGAGGGTCGTAGGAGAGAAGGGTGTGTAAGACCACGGTGTCGAGTAAAATAGGGGCTCAGACAAGGCACCTTAAGGGGTAGATGGAACATGGATCACACATATTATAATTTCACGTAGAAGAGGCGATTTTCACATAATAGGCATTCCAATGGTAACTAGTGTGTGAAAAAGCTGGGTTGCATGGATAAAGGAGGTGTGCATGCAATTAGAAGAGGTTTTGTGTGCATGCGGACGAGGTTTACAGGCAAGTAAAGGAACAGGGTGAGGGTCATGAACTAAGGGTTTAACACAGTGGTTGACCCCCGTGAGACCTTTCACGAAAAATTTGGTAGCTAAAATCCATCTATTTCGTGCGGAAGAGTGCATTACGTGCCGAGGAGACGGTTCGAATTCTTCAGCCGCCAGAGGTGAGGGGGTGACCTTATATTTATAGGTGATCAGGGACTGTGGGGGCACACGTAATTTGGTATGCGTGGAAAACCCAACCCCTATATCGACCGCGTGGAACATTCCACATGACGCGCAAAATATATCTTGTGGGAGGAAATTTATGCACTGTGGGACAGACTTTATACACACTCCTCCGATTTTCCATGATGCCTTTTGTCCTTCCCCAAACTAGTTTTTTCGATCTAAATATGCCTTCCATTTTCCCAAAATGTTGTTCTGAGGCCCTCAGTGGATTTTAGTGTCTATATATACTCATAGTCTTCACTCATTACTAGGTTATTTCCAATAGTTTTCTAAAAACAATTCTCAATTATCTATCCCACTGACTATGTAAACTTGAAAAGGAATTAAATTATCTAATAAAATTAGTGGGATTATTTTTTCTAAGAATTGAAATAAAGATTGATGAATGCTCTAGTTTTTCCCTAAAAATCTAAAAATTGTTAATTTTTTATATATAGTTATGTTTTATTGAAGTGAATTAGTGCTTTCTATTTTATAATAATTTGGAAAATTATTTTTCTTCAAGTTTGTGAAAGCCTCCTGAGAAATATTATCCTACACATGACCTTGCACTAAAGGCTATAATTTTTTCATCAAAATTTTTGAGACATAATTTATATGGATTAAATTTTGAAATATATGATTATCATAAAATTATGAATTATATATTAAATCATAATAATTCAAACATGATATAGAGGAGATAGTTGGAATTTTTTAACGTATTATGAATATATAATTTCTTACCATATAGGGAATAAAAACAATGTAGATTATGCTTTGAGTTAGAATGATAATGAAGCACTAATTATTAAATGTCTAGAACATGATCAATTATTTAATTATTTTATAAATGTTAGTATAGAAATTGTGTATACAAGAAATCCCTTTACATTTTTTAGCTATCAATGAAATCTTCTTTTTTAGATAGGATTATGTAATATTATATGGATGAAATAATTTTATAGGAAAAGGTATAATTGGTTAAGAAAGTTATGTTTCTTCAATTTAATATTTAAGAAGAATGTATTTTGATATTCCAAAATAAGAAATTTGATTCATGTGATCAAAAGTTAAATAAAGAAGTGTTCTATGTGGATCATCTGTTTTTACTTGCAATTCATTTTGGAAGTATAAAAATGTATAGATACCTTTAAAAAAATTATTAATGTATGATGAAGTAAATTTATGATTTTACTTTGAAATGATTAAATTATAAATAGGAAATAATAAAATGAAGTTTACTAAAGAGGATGCTTCAGCATTTTCCAACACCATAATAGAAATGGGATAATTTCTTAATGGATTATGTGGTGGGATAACCAAATACATCTAAAGTTAACAATGAAATTTGGGTAATTGTTAATTGATTAACTCAATATTTTTATTTCAATAATATTAGAGATTTTATGTCATTTGATCTTATTTATTGGCTATATCTCAAGGAGTTAATTAGGTCACATAGAGTTATTCTATTTATTGTATCTGAAAGTGATCCTAGGTTTACATTTAGTTTTTTTAATATTCTTGCAAATTTGATGTGTAATGAATAAAATTTCAGCACAATTTTTCATCCTCAATTATATATACAATAATTGATATGGTTTTAAAATTTGGAAGCAGTTCCTTAATCTTGTTCAATGGATTAGAAATAATTTTGGGATCAACATTCTCTATTAGATGAATTTTCTTCTAATATCATGTTTCATTCCACTGTACAGATGGAACAATTTGAGTCTTTATATGGAATGTTATGTGGTAATTAATATTGTTAAGATGAAGTTAGAAAAGAGTTTTTTGGAAAATAATTTTTAGAATAAATGATTGAGAAGGGGATGATGATTAAGTAATATGAGAGGATGGACAAGAAAAGGTAGAAAAGTTATTAGGACAACCATAGTAAATACCTTTCTTTGAAAGTAGGTGATCATTCTTTTTCTTACTGTATCTCCATGGAAAATTGATATATATTTTTAGAAAAAGGGAAATTTAAGTCTATGGTTCATTAGATTGTATGAAATCCTAGTAAAATTTGGATTACTTTCTCATTATGTGGACTTACCACTGAGTTTATCTTAGGTACAAGATCTATTTAATATTTCATTGTATAGAAGATATATTCCAGAAGTATATGAGATAATGATCCCAAAAGAAGATTAGTTGGAAGAGAATCATTCATATAAGGGAATACTAGAATATATTCTATACCATAGAGAGATTTAGTTTTCGAAAAATGTAATTCATCTTGTTAAGGATTTTTGGAAAAATCATATGGCTGAAGAAGAAAAATGGGAAACATAAAATTCTACAGGGGAAAGATATCCCCACTTTTTTTAAGTAATGAATAAAATTGTGAAGATTGAATTTAAAAAGGGGGAATATTGTAAATTCACATTTAATATTAGAACAAATTATTTCCATGTTCTATTAATATTCATTAATTGTATATTATATACTTAAATTAATTAATTGAATATTATGTAATTTTTCAGTCAAAAGGGAAAAAATCCTTATTGCTAACCAAATTGGGATTTCAAAATTTTTTTTGTCACATATATGATTATTTTAAGGTTATTTTTAATTTAATTTCCATTCCTGATTTTTTGGGGGTTTACCGCGCATTTTGGTGGAAAGGTGGGTTTTTGAAATTTGGGCCAAACCGTAAGCCCATTTCCATATTTAAAATTAAAGGTTTGTTTTTTTTATAACTATTTCTTTTTTCAAAATTTTACACTCATTCTACTTCCAAAATTGCGTTCCATTGTATATTAAAATCACCATATCAATTTGGAATCCATATGAATCCATAATAATGATAGAGTTAGGTTTTTTTATTAAGGTGTTGGGCCTACCTGAGATCCCATTTCCTGTATTAAAAATATTTTTTAATCCATTAATATCTCATTCAATTTTCATGTTTTTTTCGGTGATTCTAACTCTCACCCAAGACCACTTACCCAAGGAGAGCTCCCAAGCTATCCTCCCCCTCTTTAGAGATCATTTTCATCTGGAATGTAGGAAAAATGCCTCTGTATTTTTCAAATCTCACAGATTTGAAGAAGCAAATTGATTCCTTCATAGATCATTCATTTCTCACTATTTCCCCGCATTATAGTTCCTAAATGATATCCTCATAATTCTTCAAAACCCCCTTGAAAGTTTGGATATTTTAAAATTCAGATACTGGTGGATTTAGGGAGATTTCTCCAAGATTCCATCATGTGGGTGTTCCTCCCTTCCATTTCTTTAGGGTTTCATCCCTATTTATTGATGTTCCAAAGTTCCCAGAAGTTAGGGTTCAAACTCAGGGTTTGACATGGTGTCTTTTTGGTTAAATCTTGAGATTTTAGGTTTATCTTCACTTCCTTGGGGTGCAGTGGTGGTGCGCTTGATCTTTTGCACCAAGATTTGAGGGTTTCACCATAAAAGGTAGGTGATTCCATGGTTATCCATTACCTGCTGAGTTATTTTTCTTGTTTTACTTGTTTTTCATGTTCCCAATTTTCTCTTTGTGGTGTTCAACCCGTTTTTGAGTGATTTGGTTAAGCATTAAGTTTTATAATTTCATTTTTGTTGATGTTCTGAACTTTTCAAATGTATCACATGTGGTATCCTTTGTGGTAATTTTATAAAATATGAAATTGATTTATTTGTTTTTAAAAAGGGTAAGAAATTATGTTTTTTAAATTCCCTAGTGTCATGTGGGCCTTGTAATGGGGTTTTTGGAATAGGATTGGTGTGTATAACTTTTCTATACATCTTGACCGCATTTTATGAAAATGGGTGTTTTCATTTGTATCTTTCGTGGTATTATTCATGGTGAATTTATAACAATAGAAAGTGTTTTTATAAGATTATCTAGGGATTTAAATTCTATAATGGTAGTGTTTTGGATTGGTTTTTTCCTTTAAATATGGTTATGAAAAGGGTTTTATGTTCAAAGTTTTGGTATACTCTTTAGAATTGTTTTTTGAAAGATTTGAATGATTTAATGATTTATGTAAGAGGTGAAACCATACTGAAAAACTATTTTTGAGTGTTTATATTTTGAAATGGTAAAATTTAAATGTGAAAGGGGCGGTTTTGTGATGTATTCCATCTTGGAAATGTTTTATCAAAATGTTTGAAGGATTTACGAAAGTGTGTAAGAGATGTGAAAGTGATGTGGGATGTTTTGTGTGAGTGTGATGTGAAAAATAGAATTTTATTATGAAAATGGTATTATGTGACATGTGAGTGGGATTCTAAGTGAGTTTGAATATCTTGTAATTGTTTTATAAAATTGTTTAAAGGATTTTTGGAGGTGTTAAAAAATGTGAAAAGTGTTGTGGGCTATTTTTGTGTGAGTCTAATTTCAAAATCAATTTGAATGAAAAGTGGACTTTTGTGACTTGTGTGGTATATATGTGATATTTTTGGTAAATTTGTGATTGGGAAATGATATTTTCATGTGAAAAGTATATTTATTTACTTTTTTAACATGTTTGAAAACAAGGGGAAAACCCGAGTATCTAGGTGGGTGGACATGTATTAGTATGCTAGTGAATCCGTGGGGTTTGACCTCAGTTTCACTTATCAATATTGACACATACAACCCTAAATAAAATATGATGATGATTATTGGAGACCAATAGGTTATTTTTATGATCCCTAGTAG
The DNA here is from genome assembly GCA_963277665.1 of Viscum album. NCBI lineage: Eukaryota > Viridiplantae > Streptophyta > Magnoliopsida > Santalales > Viscaceae > Viscum > Viscum album. The sequence goes on from OY728163.1 coordinate 947,438,080, forward strand.
TGGATCGTGCATGATAACTGATATTTTTAATGGTTACTCTCACCAAGATAGGAGGTACCTGGGACCCACGGCTAGCTAGTGCATAGGGGTTATTTTCTATTACATATGTTCATTAGATCATTTATACTTACCATCAGCATATGGTATATTTTTCTTGAAAATTAAGTTTCCTTTACATTTATTTTAAAAGGTTTGATTCTTTATGTTATCGTACTTGGAAACAGATTTTTTAAGGTGTATCTTTTAGAAATTGTTACTCGAAATTACATGTTTTTAAAAGCTTGCATGATTTTCATATTTGAACATTTATCACATGGAATATCTTAGTGGTGGTATCCTAATAGGATTTTTATCACACCCTAATTAAAACTTTGGGTTTATGTAGGCTTAGTTAAATTGTTGTCGCATGTTTGGGTATAACTTTTGTACCAACAGTTCGGGCTTTCACCAGTCGTTCGTGATGTGGTGTTGTGGAGATGGCTTGAGGGAGGTGCCTCTTTCCATGTGGAGGTTCCTGGGATGTCCTTATTTGGGATTGTACGTTTGTAATGGTCTTTAAAAATAGTTTTAACTTATGTAATTATGTTCTGAAATTTTCTAGAAGACAATTATTTTTGAAAATACAGATTTGTTTTATTGGGTTTGTTTGTGGTTAAATGATTATAAAATCAGGTAAATCATCACCAAAATTTATTTTATGATACTCGGGAACTTTTTCCAGCCCATGGGTATTGGTAACCCCATTTGGGACTTGTCTTGGGCCAGGTCGGGTGCCAGTTTTGAAGGTGACCAGATTTAGTTCGTGACAAAATGGTATCATAGGAGGTTTATGTTAACTGTTTGGGTTATGTTATTTGGAAAACAGTCAGGATTGTCTGGAGATAGGATTTTTGGGACATGGAATTCTGGTTATGGGTAGTGTGAGTTATAACCACACTTTATGATGGGATTTAAGTCAACATGGGAGGTCGGGACTTATCTAATTCCATTGGTTTTTTTGGTTTGATGATGATTAGGGGAAATGAAAAGAGAGTTGGGTAATGGTCTTAGGGAGCTCGCAGGGCTTCACAATCCATGTGGAGATGGAGATATTTCCTTAGAACACTCTTCATGATGGTGAAGTTATTGGCATATGGACACTAACCATATGTCTAGGTCACCCACCGAGGCTAGTTTCCCCTCGCACTATCTTGTGTCCTTTAGTTTGGAAATCTTGGAAGTTCAGTTTTAAAGTAAAAATCACATAGTTTTAAGAAGCGTAAAGTTTTTTTGAAATGATTTTAAAATAAAGAGGGAAGGGATTGATTTTTGAATGGTGTAAATATAATTTAATATCTTTCTGAATTCGGAAAATGGTTTGCTTATGCCTCTTTTGAAACTAGAAAGTATGTTAAAGTTGGTTTTGAAAAAGTGTTTCCAATAGAGTTGTCTAAAATGTTGAACGGTGTTTTTAATGAGATGAGATGTTTTGAAATTAATCTATATGAATTTAAGGTGAGATTTAGTTTTAATTATTTTACTTTTATAAAAAGTTTTGTATGCGGTAATTTGGGTTTGATTTCATGGTTAGTGGTATTGAGAAAAAAGGAAGGATTGGTTGATTATTTTAGTTATGATAAGTGGAAAGAGTTTTTGTTTTAAACATTGGTATTTTCATGAGAGACCACATTAATGGGGTTATATGGGATGATGGATGGTTAATGGAATGACTGGATGAGTTCCAGGATGGATATTAGTAGGATTCCTAGTGTGGCATGGGAACATGCATGTGTGGGGCCCATGGGGTACCATTGGTGGATACGCTAATCACTAAACTGTTTGTTTTCAAAGAAATGTTTTTAAAAGGAAAAATTGATTTCTTGACGAGTGTTTTGGGATGGTGTGTATTATGTGTTTTTGGAAATGTTGATGTTGTGGAATGTTTTGAGTCCAAGAATGTCTCCTGTTTGAACGATGTTTTGGGTTTGTGTTTGGTCGGTAAGCTGGGTTGAAGGGCTGGTTAGTGGTATCTTCTGTGAAAAGTTTAGGAATCATTTATGGTGGTTCCCCTAATCTATTTGGATTTGGTTGCAGTATTTATTAACCAATGGACCCGGTTGGTTGGGTTCTTGGATCCTCTAATTGGATAAGGTAGGCCCCCATTAAGAGTTAATGCACAACTGTAGTGAAACCCGGATTGTTTCGCCGTTTGGAAATCCTACAGTTGATCATTTTATTGAATATTTTATCGATTTTTGTAGAATGAGTCTAAACCCTTTTATTTTTGGGTTTGAGGATACTCTTGTAGCGAGAGAGTGCTCGTGGAAGGTTGAAAGAGACCATAGTTTCTTAAGTTTCCTGAATCATCGAGGGTGGAAGTCATCCGGGGTTGTTAGTGTGAACGAGTGTCTGGATGGTGTCTAAGAGGTCCTCTGGGTCCTTTATAGTCTCTTTGAAGTAGAAGTTCACGTTAAACCATCAGTGTGGGAAATTTGGTAATGAGAGTCCATTATGTCCACCTTCTGGAATTGTGTGTTGTTTGGGGACTTGGAATAAGGTCCCTTTCCATGTATTGTTTTTATCAATCACAATGGTCATGTTTGGTGATGCCTTGTGATGTCGTGTGCTCATTTGACTATAAAGGTGAAGGTCGTGAGATTCTATAAGGGTATTTATTATGTTTGGAGTAGGTCTCCCTTGGAAAAAACTCCAAATCCTCTATCTTAAATGAAGGTGTTTATATGTGTCCTCCCCTTCTGTTGTTTCTCACCTGAAGAAACAAGGGGAGATGTGTGTGCATATTCTGATACCTTGTATTAGTGAAATTTCAGGTTTCTGTAATGTGAGTTATGGAGTGTGTTATGTCTTGGTGAAGCCATCGGGGTAGAAGGTGTAGTTTTTTGTGGCACCAAATGAAGAAGTTCCATACAGGGGTTTCCAAACACTAACTACGTGGATGAAGATGCTTCAATCTTTTGAGCTCCAGTCATAGGTCCCTGAGAGATGCTGGTGTGTAGTCAGGGGAGATCCTAGGTTCGTTTAAACCATAGTACAAGTACTACCATCAGTATGAATGATAGGAATAGTTTAAAACTATGGTATTTTCATCTTTCTTATGTTATTCCCATTTGTTGGAAGGAGGTGGAGGACCTCGTGCCCATGTTTTTCTCCTAATATCTTTCTTTCCCCCTTTGGTTTCTATTGAGTTTTTGGATAAATGTTTAAAATTTCTCTATCCACGTTGAGCATATGGTTTTCACATGGTGAGTTGTAACTGTGCCCCAAAAAACCATGCTGATATAAGGATCCACAGGGTTAGCACACAGTTTCCCAAACTATGCAGACTGACCATGCAGCCATCCAAACTCTTTGAGTTTTGGGGTCTTTCTGTGTTGGCCCATGCGGGTCAGTTAAAACGGTTTGTTCTTATGGTGGGAGACCCACCATGGGTATCATGTTTGTTATTTTGGAAATTTCTAATGGAATTCTACCCCTTGTACCTAGGAGTCTGTTCGGGCCTCCCCCTGTTAGTGTCCCGATTCTGTCTCGGAAAAAATTTAAGTTGTCTCTTATGGTGGGAAGCCTATTTGTGTCTCCTCGTACCAGTAACTAAGTTTTTCATTCTTCCTATAGTGGAAGTGGGTAGTCTCATTCATATCTATCAAACTACCTAAATCTTCCTTAGGTAAATGTTGGGATTGGAGAGTGCCCAACAGTTTAGTTATATCAATATAAGTGTAACCTTATTCGATGTTGTTGTTTGTTTGGGTAAATTTCTTAATCCTTGTTTGGATAGTGTCTGAGGAGTTTTCTTTTGGGATAAATCTTGAATGTGATTGATCATTTTATTAAAGTGGTGTATGTTTTGGTTGTGAAGTATTCCTTCTTTAATTTATCAATGGAGGTGTTTTCTCCTTTGGGGTGAAGCTTGGAAAATGAGTCCATTTCAGCCTTTCGGTTGGGTTTGGGTTTTTCTTTTGGCCTTTCTGTGGATTTCCGAGGGCATAATGTTTTATGGTTGGGAGAATTGTCACATCCGTGACTTTTTTTAAAGTAATTTTTCATTAAATTTCCAATCTTGATTTGTTTTTAGGGTTTACCATACATTTTGGTGGAAGGGTGGGTTTTCGAAATTTGGGCCAAACCGTAATCCCATTTCCATATTTAAAAATAATTTTTTTTCCTTTTATTAATCCCTATTTTTTCAACATTTTATGCTTATTCCACTTCACAAATTCCATACCCTGGTTTATTAAAATCACTATAACAATTTAGAATCCATGGGAATCCATAATAATAACAGCTTTGGGTTTTTCATTAAGGTGTTGGGCTAGCCCAAAATCCCATTTCCTGCATTAAAAATATTTTTTAATTCTTTAAAATATCATTCAATTTTTTTTGGTTTTTTTTGTTGATTACAACTCTCACCCGAGAACACTTACCCAAGAAAAGCTCCAATGCTCTCCTACCCCTCTTTAGAGATCATTTGCATCGGGAATTTAGGAGAAACGTTTCTGGATTTCTCAATTCACCCAGATTTGAAGAGGTAAATTTATTCCTTCACAACTTCTTCATTTATCACTATTTTCCCCATATTCCTGTTTCTATATGATCTCCTCGTTCTTGTTCGAATCTCCCTTAAATATTTGGATATTTAAAAATTCAGATACTGGTGGATTTATTTTGATTTTTCCAGGATTCCATCAAGTGTTCCTCCCTTCCATTTCTTCCATTTCATTAGGGTTTTATCACTATTTCTTGATGTTCCAAAATGTCCAAAAGTTCGGGTTCGAACCTAGGGTTTGAAATGGTGTATTTTTGGTGTAATCTTGATATTTTAGGTTTCTCTTCACTTCCTTGTGGTGCGGTGGTGGTGCGCTTGATGTTTCACACCAATATTTGAGGGTTTTGACTCAAAAGGCATGTGATTCTATAGTTAAACATTGTTTGATGAGTTATTTTGATTGTTTTACTAGTTTTTCTTGTTCCACATATGCTGTATGTGGGGCGAAAACAGTTTTTTAGGTATTTTGTTAAGCATTTAATTTTATAATTTCATTTTTGTTGAAGTTGTGAACTTTTTGAATGTAACACATGTGGTATATTTTTGTGATAGTTTTATAAAATATGAAATTTATTTATTAGTTGTTTAAAGCGGATAAAAATTATGGTTTTTTAATGCCTTAGTGTCATGTGGGCCTTAGAAGGGGGTTTTGGAATAGGTTTGGTGTGTAAAACATTATTATAATTCTTGAGATCATTTTATGAAAATGGGTGTTTTCATCTGTATCTTTTGTGGTATTATTAAAAGTGATTTTATAACACTTGAAAGTGGTTTTATAAATGTCTCTAGGGATGCCAATTCTACTTTGGTAGTGTTTTGGTGTGGGTTTTTCATTGAAATATGGTTTTTAAATGGGTTTTATGATCAAAGTTTTGGTATACTCTTTAGATTTTTTTATGAAAGATTTGAATGATTTAATGATTTTTGTAAGAGGAAAAACCATATTAGAAAACTATTTTGGAGTGTGTTTATTTTGAAATGGTACATTTTAAATGTGAAAGGGGCTATTTTGTGATGTTTTCCATCTTAGATTTTTTTATAAAAATGTTTAAATGATTTACTAAATGTGTAATATTTGTGAAAGTGATGTGGAATGTTTTGTGTGAGTGTGATGTGAAAAATGGATTTTGGTTATGAGAAGTGTATTATGTGACATGTGAGTGGGATATTATGTGAGTTGTAATATATTGGAATGGTTTTATAATATTGGTTAATGGATTTTAGGAAGTTTTAAATAAATCTGAAATGTGTTGTGGGCTATTTTGGTGTGAGTCAGATTTCAAAATCAATTTGAATGAAAAGTGGAATTTTGTGACTTGTGTGGTATAAATGTGTGATATTTGGTGAATTTGTGATATGGAGATGATATTTGAATGTTCAAAGTACATTTGTTGACTTTATTAACATTTTTTGTGCATAAGGGGAAAACTCGGTTATCTAGGTGGGTGGACATGTACTGGTATGCTAGTGAATCTTTAGGGTTTGGCCTTAGTTTCACTTAGTAAGATTGATGCATACAACTCTAAATAAACTATGATGATGATGATTGGGGAACACTAGGTTATCGATATGTTGCCTACTAGTTTCTAGTGCTTGATAATGGATATTTGTGATGGTTACTCTCCCTGAGATATGAGGTACCTATGACCCACATCTAGCTAGTGCCTAGGGGTTATTACCTATTTCATATGCTCATTAGATCTTTTATATATACTATATACATATGGTATATTTGGATAGAAAATTCCGTATCATTGGATTTTTTAAAAGTGTTGATTATTTAAATTAGCCAACTTAAAAACTGATTTTTTAAGTTTCATATTTTAGAAATTCTAACTAGAAATTACATGTTTTAGAAAACATGCATTCTTTTCGTCATTGAATGTTTATCTCATAGAATATCTTAGTGGTGGTATCCTACTAGGATTTTTCTCACACCCTACATACACCTTTGAGTGTAAGTTGAATCAGTTATTTTGTTGTCATAGGTTTGGGTACAACTTGTGTGCCAATAGTTTGTGTTTTTATCGGTCGTTCGTGATGCATTGTTGTGGAGATTTCTTGAGGGAAGTGCCTCTTTCCATGTGGATATTCTTGGGATTCCCTTACCTGGTGTTGTATCTTTTTAATGGTATTTCAACATATTTTTAACTTATGTAATTCAGTTATGAATTTTTTTAAAAGACAGTTTGAGTTGAAAATCCATATTTGTTTTATTGAGTTTGTTTGTTGTTTACTGTTTATAAACTTGGGAAAATCATTCCAAAACTTTATTTTATGATACCCGGGCACCTTTGATAAAGTAAATATGAATAAAAGTCATGTTCCAGCTCACTAAACATACATTTTTTATGATTTTGGTAACATTGAGTAATTAAAATATTCAAATTTTTAGGGTTATTTACATTAATCCTAGTAAAAATAAAACTATGCTTACTAGGCCCATTGTCTTAGGTAAAATATAAAGCATGTAGAAAAAGAAAATTCAGGTAAAAATGATTGAAGATGAAAGTGTTTTTTCATTGATACATAAGAGTTAGAAGGACATCCACAAACTGGAGTCTCTTCTCTTTTTCAAGAATTACAAGAGGCTTTCAACATAAGTCTTCAATTGATGAACTCCATCCCGAGCTTCATCAGCAGTTACATGATGCTCGTGCACTCGACCAAGTTCACTCCTTTTATCCTGATGGAGTGATTTCTTGGCATCTGCAATGGTCTTCATACCATTCATTTGAACTCCCTCTAGTGAATTATTGAGTTGGTCAAGTTCCCCAGTAACATCATCTAACTGTTGCTGAAGGTGCATCTTCTGGATGACTTTTTCTTTGATATTATGCTTCATCTCCTTCATCCTGGAAGCATAGTCAACCTCATCTTGGGATACAATAGCCTCAAATTCTCCAATGTTGACTAACAGTTTCACCCTGGTCAGATCTTCGCGACACTTTTTCTCCTACTCTCTCCTGAAGATGACTTGTTTCACCGCGATATGGATTTCTTGATATCCAAAACCACCAAGACCTAGCATGATTAATTGGGACGACAATATAGGGATCTTCGATGATAGATATTCTAAAGTAACCTCAGATATGATTTTCCATATATTATTCCATGCCTTACGTCATGAAAAGTTGAACGCCTTAAGCACTTCCGGGTCTAAGAGCCATTAATTCTGCACAAGATTTGAATAAATTAACTCTTAAATGGATTGATTTTTCATAATCTTTGTGAAGAAATTTGAAAAAATGGCTAAGGGATTAAGGCGTGCAAGTATGGATGTGTCGCGCAAGTGTTAAAAGTGATGCAAAAGTTTTTGTCGCGCATGTGTCACCGTGCAAGTCCTATTAGCTTGACAGTAGCGCGGCGGCGAGGAAATAGCGGAAAGAAGAGACTTGCGCGACGAAGATGACTTGCACGGCGAGGGATCGATAATTCAGAATCAGATGTTATGAGTGGCCAATGATCGTGTATTTATAGGCCAGGCGGCCTATCTACGCGCCTACACCCAGTGCACTCCAACCCTGCGCGACGCGCACTTGCGCACCACCTTCTGCGCCATCAAGACTTGCACACCACCTTTCCTTTGGATGTCTTCTTTTTCTCCCTCAGAGTCACATCCTCATTTCTTTTGGATCCAACTCTGAGGGGGGACTTTTTTTGACACTCCTTTTTTTGTCACAGAGTCCAAAGGAATGTTAAGGGAAATGACTTAGCACAAATTGATTCATCCTTTGAAGAAAATATCAAAAATCGAGAAAGAGATGAACAAGGAGAAAATTTCTCATAGGTTGCGCAAGTTCCCTCATAGTCGCGAAAGTCCATTTGCGCGACACATGATGGTCGCGCAAAGTGACTTGTGCGACCTAGGTGATAACTGCCCGGGGTCTTCTCCTACCTATAAATAGACCCTGTGGGCCCCCCATTTCAGAGAGGATTTTTTCCAGAAACTCAGATTTGAGCTCCCAGCACCCTAGTCTCTTCTCAAAGCTTCCGAAACACTTCTGAGGTAATTTCTTACCTAGAACGGAAGATCTAAAGAGGGGGAGGAAGGCCTAAGTGTTGAAACTCATCAACACTTGCGCGCCTGAGTGGCCAGCCCTTAAGGGAAAAGGCCACACTTGTACGCCCCTCTTCTAGAAGAACCTAAAGAGTATTCTAAAGGCTATAATCAAGAGTCGCTCAAGTATTACCATGCTGGTTAACCTTCTCACAAGTACCCATGTGTCGCGCAGGTATACCGGTGCGACAAGTACTTGCGCGCCCACGCAGTACCTGCGCGCCTGTGAGGACTTGCACACCCCTGCCTTTTTGGGTGCCCTTCTTTCCCATTTCACCCCTCTTAAGCCATTACACCTCTCCTATTCAAGATTCAATCTTCAAGACACTCTTCAAATCCATTTATGGAATGATTTCTTGATTTGGATTCCTTATCTGAAAGGATCTCTATGGAATATCTCTCAAAACCTAGTGATTTATACATCTTTATGTCACAAAAAAAATTGAGATTTCATTCATTCAACCTCATCTTTTAAGATGAGAGAACCCCTTAACCTGGGCCTCCTTTTCAGGAATAAGCCCCAGTCATAATTCTCAAATCTGGGCATCCTCCTTAGGAGTAAGCCCCAACCATAATTATCTTAACCTGGGCCTCCTTTTCAGGAGTAATCTGTAGTCTCAAATATGGGCATCCTCTTCAGGAGTAAGCCCCAAGTCCCTTAATTTTTCAAATCTCTTAACCTGGGCCCCCTTTTCAGGAGTAAGCCCCGGTCTTAATATCTCTTAACCTGGGCCTCCTTTTCAGAAGTAAGACCCAGTCTCAAATATAGGAATCCTCTTCAGGAGTAAGCCCCAAGTCCCCTAAATTTTCAAATCTCTTAATTTGTGCCCCATTTTCAGGTGTAATCCCCAGTCTTAATATCTCTTAAACTGGGCCTCCTTTTCAGGAGTAAGCCCCAGTCTTAATTTCTCTTAACTAGTCCTAATTTACCTTTGATCTGGGATTCCTTTTCAGAAGTAAAACCCAATCATAAGTCCTATCCTAATTTTGGCCTCCTTTTCAAGAGTAAATCCCAAGTTAGAGTATTCAAAATCTCCATGAAGCACATATACCTTTATATACCCTATTCCTGGATTTCTTCCCTAAAGTAAATCCTAACCTTTATTTTTCTGGGCAGTCTTACATACATAATCCCCACATTATTTCTTATGATTGCATCTTTCATGGCACAATTGTCTAATTTTTTTACCAATACCTCTTGTTTCTCACACCGAGCATGACTCACATGAGCTTAGAGTGTAAAAGTAATTATGACATCCTTCTTTGATCCATCAATCATAAACATCATACTCCCTTACTCGAACTACGTGGGTTCTGATTCCTTTTATAAACAAAGGATATGTTGGTAGCCCATCTGTGGGTTTGATCCCAACTCTTAAATAATTCATGTCCTTCTGAATGACAATAAAATTAAAATCTCTTAACCTGGTCCCCCTTTTCATGAGTAAGCCCCAGTCTTAATATCTCTTAACCTGGGCCTCCTTTTTAGGAGTAAGCCCCAGTCTTAATTTCTCTTAACCAGTCCTAATTTACCTTTGATCTGGGATTCCTTTTCAGGAGTAAGACCCAATCATAAGTACTCTCCTAATTTGGGCCTCCTTTTAAGGAGTAAGCCCCAAGTTAGAGTATTCAAAATCTCCATGAAGCACATATAACTTTATGGACCCTGTTCCTGGATTTCTTCCCTAAAGTAAATCCTAACCTTCATTTACATAGGCAGTCATACATACATAATCCCTACATTATTTCTTATGATTACATCTTTCATGGCACAATTGTCTAATTTTTTTACCAATACCTCTCGTTTCTCATGCCGAGAATGACTCACGTGAGCTTAGAGTGTAAAAGTAATTATGACATCCTTCTTTGAGACATAAATCATAAACATCATACTCCCTTACTTGAACTATGGGGGTTCTGATTCCTTCTATAAACAAAGGATATGTAGGTAGCCCATCTGCGGGATCGATCCCAAATCTGAAACAAGTCATGTCCTTCTGAATGACAATAAACTTCAAGTGCCCCACTAAGTGGCTTTAAAACCAGTATGATCATCATAAGGACCAAGAGACTTTTACGTATCAAAGGATATCATTGACTAAGAATATCTAACAAATATAGATGATTCTTTATCAGTGAAGAACCTAGAATACATAAAAAAGGTTCTCTAAATTTTTTACATATCGATCATCGATTGTCAGATCTAAAGGAAAAATCATTTTATATTTGGTAATGTAATAAGGATTCCCGAACATAACTTAAATCTATAAAGAGAGTCTTGAAGTATACAATAATTCCCCTCAAAAAGGTGTGATGAGTCTGACCTCCCATCCTCACGACCAATGCAAATTCCTAAACCTCATCAGTCCATAAACTAATGAGCACCTACCTTTGGAAAGTAGGTCCAAATGGATGTGGAATGAGTGGATGTTTCTAGTTCTACGAACAAACCCATTATAAACTTATCGGAATGTTTGAACCTCCCATCAAAGGAGGCCATCCCCGAAATCTTAGGGAAACAAAAATGGTGAAACCGATGCGAAGAGATTGGTTTTGGACTTGAACCTTGGGAGGATGCCTACATACCCAGCCTAGAAGGCAAGGATCAAAGTCCGTGTAGTTCAATTAAAGAATGAATTAATGATCAAGTTGTTATTGGGGACAATGACCTAATTTTTTTTTTGTTGGGACTTACACATGGTTAGCGGCCCAAAGAGAGTGTTATGGTTGAGGTTTGCTCTAAGATCACGTGATTCATACTCGGTGTGAGAAACAAGAGGTAACAACAACCTTAACGAGGCATAGTTTAATGTCATGTAATACATATAAAGGGACTATGCAGATTAAAGTCTTGCAGTTAGGACTATTGGTGCTACACAGTTTAGTGTCATGTCGTAAGGACAAAGTACAGTTTAATGTCATGTAGGACATATCACAGACTTTATGTACAGTTTAGCATCATGTAGTTAGGACAATGGGAACAATATAGTTTAACATCATGTTGGACAAATGGGGGACTGTGCAGTTTAATGTCATGCAGTGAGGACAAAAGAGTACACCATTTAACATCATGTTGGACGCATTGGGGATTTTTTCCACAGTTTAGCATCATGTTGGATGAATGTGCAATTAGTTTAAGGTCATATGCATGGACCGTGGATGGTGCAGTTTAATGTCATGCTGGACAAAAGTGTAGTTTAAGGTCATACAATACCTTTGATGATTATGTAGTTTAATGTCTTTCCAGACGTAAGGGACTTCTATACAGTTTAGCGTCATGTAGTTAGGACATCACAGTTTAACGTCTTGTTTGACGTAAGGGACTCGCAAATAGTTTAGGGTCATATGCATGGACCATTGATGATGTATTTTAAGGTAATACTAGACCATTTATGTGGCTAAAGGTCATACAGGACCTAGTTGCATTTTAAGGTCATACTGGACCATTGAGGGAACTCTTTCATAGTTTAACGTTGTGTGGGATGAAAATAATACAAATAGTTTAAGGCCATATGTATGGACCATTGCTGTATAGTTTAACGTCATATAACAAGGAAAAAAGAGGGACTTTGCAGTTTAATGTCATGCAGTGAGGAAAAATTAGGGAATTTTTTTTCATAGTTTAACGTCGTGTGGGAAGAAATTAATACAAATAGTTTAAGGTCATATGTATGGACCATTGCTGTATAGTTTAACGTCATATAGCAAGGACGAAAGAGGGACTTTGTAGTTTAATGTCATGTAGTGAGGACAAATTAGGGAATTTTTCCCCCCAGTTTAACGTCGTGTGGGAAGAAATTAATACAAATAGATTAAGGTCATATGTATGGACCGTTTCTGTATAGTTTAATGTCATATAGCAAGGACAAAAGAGGGACTGTGCAGTTTAATGTCATGCAGTGAGGACAAATTAGGGGATTTTTTTCTTCATAGTTTAACATCATGTGGGATGAAATTAATACAAATAGTTTAAGGTCATATGTATGGACCGTTGCTGTATAGTTTAACGTCATATAGAAAGGACGAAAGAGGGACTTGCAAATAGTTTAGGGTCATATGCATGGACCGTTGATGATGCAGTTTAACAAAGAATCACCATGATCAATATAAAACATGACACGCTACATCGAGCATAAACGAATAACTAAATATTATTTTCAAGTGTCACCATTTTAACCTAGCTGTGGGAATGGAAGGAATGAATAATATCAACTGAATTATGAAAATATGGTTTACACATGTTTAAATAATGATTCATTAGTTTCCAAATTTATATGAAATGTAAATAAAAACCAATATAATATAAAGGATGTGTTTTTATGAAAACCTTTTTAGAAATAGAATAATTGTGTTTATAAAATCATATCACTCTGTATGTATTTTTATTTAATAAAAAATATATGTTATATATTTAATATAATTTTTTAAATTAATATTATATTTTTCTGGACATGATATAATAAGAAATTTAATTTTTTGGATAAAAGAAATATTTTTTAAAAAATACAGTTTTACCGTTTTTTGAGGGAGAACCCTGCTTAAATCTTGGTTTTGTCACATTTATAAATTCTATTTGACCAGATAAACTTAATCTTTAGAATTGAGACATCAAAATTTACTTTGGATGAAATTTTGATATTTTTCTGATAAAATTCATATTTTAATGAATAGTGAAAAATATTGTATTTTATTTCAAAACCGCCTTTTAGTTTAAAATATTAATACAATTATGTTATCCTTTAAATTAGTTTTAAATTTTAGTTAGATTTTTTTTCTATCATTTAATCCAATGTTGGTCATTGTAAGTAATTTCACATTGCAATTGGACATAAACGCATGCCAATCTTTTTGGTAGTTTTTACTTCTTAAAAACACATTTCCGAGTTTTGACAATTACAATTAATTTTAAATTAATTACTATAATTTAAGTGTTATGAATTTCGAAAAATGGATTCCATATTTTTAATCATAAGATCCAAATTTTTTAAATATGTTCCTTTTTTTGGATATTATGAATTGTAACATCTGATATTATTTTTATTTACCACTGTTAAAGAGTAAATTAGTTAAATAAGGGGGAAAATAACATTATAATAATTTAAAACATCCCTACCACGTGTCCTAATCTTATTTTATGAGTCATGGGTGATAAAAACTATACCTATGCCGAAATTATGGAATTTTAGAGCCACATGGGTGTGAAAATGACAAGTTATAATAATTAATTTAAAATAAAGGTAATATAATAGAAACATGTATCTTTTTACTAAAATAATTTTAAAGTGGAGATATATAAGTGACCTCTTAGACTATAAATTTTAATTATAATCCTAAAAATAATTTCTACATAATGCTATTTTGCTTATAATATTTATAGATTAAAAAAGTAAATTTAATGATGACACAATGACGATGCAATGATTGCTTCATTAATAACGGATTAAAATAAATGATATTATAAATATTAAAATAAATGTAATTTGAAATTTATGATACCATCCATGAATTTTAAGGATGTTATGACATATTATAGTTTATTTAATATTTTTTTTCAAAGGAATCAAATTGTTATTACTTAAACAATAATCAATTGCTAAAAAGTGTCAAAATTGACATAAATCAGTTTTTAAAAGAAACACTATTTTATTAAATGATATAATAGTACTAAAAATATTATATTATACTAAATAAATTATATAATTTTTCAACTATCATTAATGTTCCACTATTGTTTCTCTTGGGATTTTATAATAAATATAGTAACCATATATTATGAGAAAACAAGAAGACATGTTATGACTGGAAGTTTTTATCTAAGGTTTAAATCTAAAAGATAAGATTCATTTTGTGACCTAAACTTGTCTAAAACCTATTGGTTGGGATTATTTCAACCCATACTAATATTATTTACCAAATATATCACTTTGGAAATATTATAAGTCAAAAATAATTATATAATAAAATAATTTTTCCATACTTCCCTAATGTGCCCCTCCTCCCTATTATAAAAGGCCACCACCTCTACCCACTTACTCAAACCACTAAAGTCCCTTGGATCATCCAAAATCTACATAAATAATCTCAAGAAACTTATTATATCCTCCTATAATCCTTACATTTTGGAATAAGGCAATTCAGGAAATCCTTTTGGCACAAATCAAAAGATGTTACTAGATTTAGAGGCAACATATTCTCTCATGTTCTTTTCTGTTATTTTCATTCTCTGCTCCCTATTATCATCATATTATTTTATTAAATAAAAAAACATTATTCTCAATATACTCAAATGTTATTATGAGAATTATTGGAACTTCACTTACACAAAAATCCATCTAATGGGTACGAACATATTGTTTCTGTGTACGGTGAACCAGTGCCCCACGAAATGATGATTGTTCAATTTTCTCCTACCACCTCTCATGGTTTCCATTATGAAAAAACTTTATTTATATATGATATATCCTATTTTTATTTTATCTCTATTAATCTGTTATTTTTATTTACAACATACCTTTATGATTTCCATCATGTGTAAATATAATAATTTCATTTGAGGAAGTGTGGATTACCACCCCCCTCAAAGTGATATGGCTCGTTCAAGCTATACATGGAACATATAAAGGATTATTTTATTAAAACTATGAAACATACATGACATAAATATAATATGAGTATTATAATATACATTTATATTATTTTATTATTATTGTTTTAATATGACAACGACAATGAAATGAAAGTAGTGTTTATGCGTATGTACGACCTACCATCACCATGAACGATGCATTTCAGTTCCTATCTCAAAATAACATGGAAATTATAAATACATATATACTAGAAATATATGATATTTAAATCCTGGAAAATATTATAGAGATGATGGTCTTTTGACTACATGGGCAATTTATATCAAAATGAGCTCATTTTCTTCTCATGTACAAAACTTCGACAAAATGACCTATATGAACATAAATAATTATATAATTTTTATTGAATTAAAATATGTAATATAAACTAAATTATAAAATTTAAAAATGTTTTTAAGAAATTATAAATTTACCTAATTTTATTTTTTAGGAAAATAAAGAATGAATGAGACAAGTCAGACTCAAGGTAATGGATCTTTTTAACCCAATTTCAATTCATTGGGTTGATCTTATACTTATTGAATATGTCGTTCTAGGATTATGTGAGAAATGAATTTTTATATATTATCTTGTATTCATATTTTCCTTATGAGTATTTATAGATAACACACATAATTTTTCTATTTCACTAACAAAATGATCTTTGTAAGGAAATTTCTAAACTTAATTTCCACTTATAGGGTTTGATGAATACTTCATTGATTATATTATGACATTATTGTGTGTGGAATAATTATTTATTTATTTATGTTGTAATTCAAACAACCCTTTAATTATATATACTATTTATATAAATAATCATCCCATTGTTAATTTCTTATGTCATTGATAAGAATTTTGTAATAGAAAAATTAATTGAATCTTGTTTTATTGAGTTAAATATCAATTTCATTGGTTTTATTTTAACAAGAATATGTACTAATGAGCTATGATTACTTAGCACTAAATATACACTTATATTATATGTATTTATAATTTTCACACATAATTTTTTCATTGATTTATCCTTAATCTAATGATACGATCTTTGTAAGGGAACTTCATAACCCAATTTCCATTCTTTGGGTTAATCTTCTAGTTCTTGATTATTTCAGGCTATGATTATGTGGGAAATAAATTTTGATATCCTATATTTTATTTATACTTTCTTATTGTGTATTTATAGTTAATACTCATAATCTATCTATTTTATTAAAAAAATTATCTTTTCACGAGAAACAATAACTCAATATCCATTTATTGAGTTAAATATCCATTACATAGGTTTTGTTTTTCCAAAAATATGGTTGAATGTCCTCTGATTATTTTACACTGAATATACATTTATATTGGGTGTATTTATATTAGTCACACATAATTATTTCATTGATTTATCCTTGATCTAATGATACAATATTTGTAAGGTATTTCATCTCAATCTCCTTTCATTGAGGAATATCTTATTGTCATGCACATTTGTTGTCCTATAACGTGTATATATATCCATTTTGAATATTTATATCATTAATTAATATATTCTAATTATATTTAATGTTTTTTATTTTTATTTCATTAATTAATTTTATTAATGTGTTTCTCAATTTCAAAGTCAATCTTTATCTAAACCATCATTTTAAATGTTCTAATGATTTATTCATTTAAAACATTATATTTCATGTCCATTTTTCTAAAATGGTTTTTAAGAATTTATTTGTATGGAAATTAATTTTTTAAAGGTTAATTTTTTTGAAAAGTTTCAATGTGGTATGGGACATTTGGATTCAAAATTTGCTTTATTAAATGTTTTATATGGTTTTGGAAATGGGTTGAAAATTTTTATATCTAAAAAATGATCTCTTCTAGTTATAGTGTGGAAATGTAATTCTTTAATTATGATTTTTTTTTTGTGTTATGATTATTAAATGGTACTTGGACATTTGATGGGTGTTAATGTGAAAAAACAAGATGGGTGGTTACATGATAAACCAAATGACAGGTGGTTCCATGATAAACCAAGGACGCGTGGTTATTATATATCCTCAAATGCATTGGGTATGGAAGTTGTACATAAGGCTATTCCAGTTAGATATATGTGTGAAAGTTGGCTGTATGGTTATTGCATTAAATTATGTTTATGTTTCATGTTACCTTTATATGTTATATGTTTATTCCTATGAGTTTGTTGTAATATTTTCGTTACTATAAGGATAATCCATGAGATTATATTCAGTGAATTGTATTTACTAATTTATGAAGGTGACAAGTATTACTTTATTATAAAGAATTCATGGTTTTCAGGTTTTCCCAAGACTAAAAGTTTTCCTTCTTTGTGTATCCCTTTTTGATATTTTTATGCTCAACCCATGTTTAGAAAAGTTTTTCACAAGATATAAAGTAGAAAAGAGTCAAGGATGGGATCAAGGAAAGGTTATACTGTTTTTTCTTCTGGAAATGGGGATGACCTTGTTTGTTTAAGGTTCAAACATTCCAATCAGTTTCTAATGTGTTTATTCGTAGAATCAGAAACATACAATGATTCTATATCCATTTGGACCTACTTTCCAAAGGTAGGTGCTCATTAGTTATGGACCGATGCGGCTTAGGAATTTTCATTAGTTGAGAGGATGGGAGGTCAGACTCATCACACCTTTTTGGGGGGAATTATTGTCCACTCCAAGACTCTCTTATAGATTTGAGTTATGTTCATGAATCCTTATTAATTTACCAAGTATGAAAATGATCTTTCCGTTATATGTGATAGTTAGTTATTGATATGTATGATATTTAGAGAATCATTTATATGTATTTGAGGATCTTCATCGATAGATAATCATCCGTATTTATTAGGGATTCTTAGTCAATGGTATCATTCAACACATTACATATAAATCTCTTGGTCATTATGATAACCATAATGGTTTTAAATCCAATCAACGGGGCACTTGATTTTTATAGTCATTTAGAAGGATAGGGATTATTTCAGAGTTGGGATTGTACCTGCAGATTGGCTACCTATGTATCCTTGTTAGAAAAGGAATCAGAACCCATGTAGTTAGAGTGAATAAGTATGAGGTTTAGTCATGACTAAAGGCTCCAAGAGAGATGTTATAATTACTTATAAACTCTAAACTCACGTGAGTTATGCTCGGTGTGAGAAACAAGAGGTATTAGTAAAACATGATGATTGTGCCATGAAATATAAAATCATAATAAATGATGTGGGGATTACGTATGTATGACTACCCAAGTAAATGAAGATTAGGACTTAGTTCAGGAAATAATCCCAAGAGCAGGGTGCATAAAGGTGTTTGTACTTTATGGAGATTTGGAATTTTAACCAGGGACTTACTCCTGAAAAAGAAGCCAAAAATTAAGAGGGACTTATGATTGGGTTTTATTCCTAAGTAGGAATCCCAAATCAAAAGTAATTAAGACTGGGGTTACTCTTGAAAAGGAGGCCCAGGTTAAGAGAAATTATTATTGGGGATTAATCTTAAGGAGGATGCCCAGATTAGGGAACTTGGGGATTACTCCTACGGAGGATGCCCAGATTAGGGAACTTGGGGCTTACTCTTAAGGAGGATGTCTAGATTAGGGAACTTGGGGCTTACTCTTAAGGAGGATTCCCAGATTAGGGAACTTGGGGCTTACTCCTAAAGAGGATGCCCATATTAGGGAACTTGGGGCTTACTCCTAAAGACGATGCCCATATTAGGGAACTTCTCATCTTAAAGGATGAGGTTGAATGAAGTAAATATCTAACCTTAGTGACATAAAGTTATGTAAATCAGAGGTTTTGAGAGATGTTCCGAAGAATTAATTTCAGATAAGAAAGCCAACAATGTAGCCATGCCATAAATGGATTTGAAGAGAGTTTTGAAAGATGTCCTTGAAGAGGAAGGGTGGATTTGAGGAAAGAAAGTGAATTGGAAGGAGGCGCGCAAGTATTGGTCTGTTGCGCAAGTCCTGGTCGTGCAATTATACTTGCACGACATGATTTCACTTGGGAGATGAATAACCTTTAGGGTAATACTTGGGAAAGACTTGGCTCAAGACATTAGTATTATCCCTAGATGCTCTCAGATGGGCGGCGCACCAGTTTCATTGAGAGGAAAAGGCAGCACACAAGTATCACCACTTCCCTTATGGGTTAGACACTTAGGCGTGAAAGTATTGATGAGTTCTAATACTTAGGACTTATTATTCCTCTTACGAGCTTCCATTATAGGTAAAAACTTACCTTAGAAGTGTTTGAAAGACTTCAGACGGAGACTTGGGCAACCAGATCTTGAATTTGAGTTTTGGATTTTTCATCCTTGAAATGGGGGACCAAAAGGGGTATTTATAGGCCATTGAGGACCTTGGGAAAAAATGAATAGGGAATGCAAGTGACATGCACGACACATATAGGGCACACAATTATACTTGTGTGACCATTAGGAAACTTGCGCGACCCATGCTTAAAGGGTTTCTTGTTCATGCTGTTGTTAATTTTTGATGTTCTAAAAAGGATGACTCTCTTTGTGCATATGGTATTATCCTTTTCCATTCATTAGACTCTATTATGGAATGGAGCATCAACAAAAGTCCCCCCTCAGAGTTGGATCCGAATAAAGAAAGATGATTTGACTTTGAGGAAATAGTGAAACCAGAGGTCTTTGTGGTTATTGGTAGTTTAATGTCATTCGGGTCGGACATAAAAAGGATAATGTTTAAGGTTGAATAGATTTGACAGAAATGGATTAAAATTGACTCAATTCTTTGATAATTTGTCTGAAAACATATTTCCACATTCATGTATGGGGGAAAACATATAAACTATGACTTAATAAGTTTTGAATATGAGGAATGATATTAAAAAAGGGCTAAAAGGAATTAGAAGTAGTATTTTTTAAGAGTGAAGTTACCATTATTTAAAAAACACATAAGGGGGTTGAATGATGTAGGGCCACTTAAGTGAATTGGATCTATAGTCAAATAATAGAATCTCTTGGCTGATAGGTCCGTTATGTAGACTACTTATACAAGGCCACCTAGGGGAACGTGCTACATAGTCAGGCAAAAGAACTCTCAAAATTTTACTTTTCTACTGCTAAAAAGCCAGTGGATGTTTATGGAGATTCAAATTTTCCAAAGAATATAGTTTACTATATGGAGAGAGGTACTTGAATATGTAGAGGATATTCCCAATCAAGATTGTGAACGAATTTGATGAATATCACTCTTGCGAAGGTCTGACACAAACGCAGGGAAGGGAAATATAAACCATAGACATGAATACTTTCAAATCATGAAAAAGAGTATGGGAAAAATATGTTAAGGATGGCTATATTTTACGGATCCTTACATATTGTTGTTAAGAAAAATAAGGGCAAATGAGGTTTTCCTCCCAAGAATGAAATTACCACTATTTGACAAACCTATTTGGGCGTTGAATTATGCAGGGCCACTTAAGGGAATTGGCTACATAGTAAAATAATTGCATCTTTTGGCTGACATGTCCATTATGTAGACTACTTATGCAAGGCCTCCTAAGGGAACGTGATGCATAGTCAAGAAAAAGAATTCCCGGGTATTAGACATTTTGTGACCAGAAGTCAACAAAAGGGTTATGGAGATCTGGAATATTTAAGGTTAGGAGTCTGGAAAATGAAAATGGGTATTGTACAATGCATGAAGGAGATACATAGTCCAATGCTGACCATAATCATGTTGTGGCAAGGTCCTAAATTGAAATGCTGGACTTCACTACATATCTCATTAGAATGAGAATCAAGCCAAATGTAGTTCCTGAAATACTGTTTAACGTCATGTGGGATGTGAATGTAGGAGATCTTAGTTTAGGACCATAGAGCTCGGACTATAATAAGGAATACACATTGTGTGTTTTATAAACCTGATGTGAATGTAGACCAGGGTTTTCAGACCACATTCATGTTTTCACAGGGGTACTTTTCAGCCAAGGGACTGAAAGTGGAATTTGGGGTTAGGTCCAAAGACTTGGGGCTGGATTTGGGGGATGCTCGAACGTTCCTATGTATCTCATATGGATGGGAATCAAGCCATATGTAGTTCTGGATATACCCTCTATACAGATTTGGTTCGTACAAGTGAAGGGTGAAAGGGGAATTTAGTGAAATGTTGGTTTGACCTAAGATTAAGGTTCAGGCATTTTCATGTATGCACATATTCATTGGAATATGACATGGTTGGGGATCAATAACAATAACGATTCCCTCTCAGGTGAGGGTGTCAAAGACTGGTGAACCAATGTAAAGATATTGGTTGGGGGGGGATTCACGGATTAACACCATATGAGATGGAGGAAACCTAATGTGAAGATGTTGGTTTTTGGCTTGAACCTTGGGAAGTTTCCTACATACCCAGCCTAGAAGGCAAGGATCAAATTCTGTGTAGTTCTACTAAGAATGAATTGGTGATCAAGTTGTACTTGAGGACAACCTGAAGATGATTTTGGGAATTACGTGTGATTAGCAGCCCGAAGAGGGTGTTATGGTTGAAGTTTACTCTAAGATCACATGAGTCATACTCGGTGTGAGAAACAAGAGGTATAAACAACCCTAATGATGCACAGTTTATTGTCATGTAGGACATATAATGTAACACCCGAGATTTTTATGAGTAATATTTTGTTTTTATGTTATCAAAGGAATCTTCCACTACACACTAGCTTGGATTACTTTACACACAATCGCGACCTTCCTCGATAGCTTGCGTCGTACGCAATACTGAGTTTCACTAAACAACGATATGCTATTAAAATATTATTAAAACTAGCCGTTATGAATAGTAATAACCACTTTTTGAAATTTTATAAATTTTATTTTTCAAAATGGACTTCATTTTTGGATTCGGAATACCAAAATTAGCCTAGGGTGAAATTTTGGTATTTTTATGAAAACCTTCAATTTTTGATGAATAGTGAAACCACTAATGGTAGGTTAAAAACTGAATTTTTCATAAAATATAATTTTACCGCTTCTGTGAATAGAATTTCGAAAATCCGATAGACACGGTTGATATCAGTATGTAAAATGTGGTTCAATGAGATAAAAATAATTTTTTGGTGAATAGTAACTTTTTACTTTTTTTACCGCGGTTAATAGTAAATAGGGTAACTAAGGGTAAATATGATATTACTATTACCCTAACACATGTCCTAATTCTATTGGATAAGTGTAATTCGACCAAAAACAACCTTATGAATATAATATGACCATTTAGGTCCACTTGGATTAGATTATGACATTTAATATTATTTTATTTAATGAATAGTTAAAATAGTTAAAATCAATGTTTAATAAGTAAATCATTTTTAATATGGGGTTATAAAAAAGATAAATTAGACTATAAATATTAATTAGAAATATAAAAAGATTTCCTACATAATGGTATTTTATTTATAATTTTTAGACATTAAATATTTTAATTTATTTATGACACAATGAAGATGCAGTAATTATCTTATTAATGAAATATTGACATAGTTGATGTTATAAACACCAAAATAAATGTAATTTGAGACTTTTAATGAATCCCACTAATTTTCTAGGTTACTATGATATATTAGTGTTGATTTAATCAACTTTTATTGAACATATAATTCTGTTATGACTTTCACAAAAATCATATATCAAATAGTGTCAAAATTGACACAAAATAGTTTTTAAAACAAATATTATATTATTAATTGTTATTTTATTCCTAAAAATCTAAGGTTCGTCCAAATGACTTAGATAAGGATATATATATTAATAATAAACAATTTGGGGTTCGTTTGGCATGTTATAGTAAGTGTATTAACCATATAGTGTAAGAAAACAAAAAGACACGGTAAAAGTTAAATTATTTAACTTAGAGTTAAATCTAATTGATAAGGTTAAAATAAAAACCTAAACTTGTCTAAATCCTATTGGTTGATAGGATTTAGACCCATACCCACTTTACCTTCGAAATAAGACCCTTTGGAACCATTATAAACCGATTTTGATTTTAATATAATATAATATTTTGAGATATTCCTAAGGTGCCCCTCTCCTTTCTTATAAAAGGGCACCTCCTCCCCCCTCCTCCTCACACCAATTTGAGCACTCAAGCTCGGCCAACCCCTACCAAAATCCCTTCTCCACTTCCCTAGAATAATCCTAGAGGTCCTGGTATTCTTCAAAGACCAATCTTAGTTCCCTAAGTGGAGGATTCAAAGAGGCGTTCCAAAGAACAGGTAATATCCATTACCGATCTTTTCAATTTCATTCTTCTTCAACTTCTTCTTATTTAGTTGTTTCATGATAAAGTAATAACATAAGTATTACTTACATACTTATATGTTATTATAAATATGAAACAACCCTAATTCACATTCTATCCATCCTACGGAAAAATGAAATCACCGCGCGTGCGTACGTACGGAATACCGTCTCCACGCCGTGGTGTAATCTATTTTCCACCATCACCTTACAAGGATGGGTGTAATGGTGTAATGAGTAACTATTTATGATTATTATAAAGTAATATTGATACTGAAATAATATATATACACTCCAATACAATTCCACGATCATAGGAACGATATCATCACTCGTGCGTACGTACGGAATACCGTCTCCACGATGTGATGCGACTCGTTCTACATGATTTTCATTTCATAATGATTATATAAATGAATTGAATGAATTAATATGATATATACTACACTAATAACATTCTGGAAATGAGGTATCTATAACCTAAAGATAAGAATAAGAATTTATTTGACAAAACATGCATAAGAACAAAAAGTTATAAACACCCGAATAACAAGTAGCAATGAAATATTACTACTAAGAAGCTATGAATATGACCATATATGATAACATAAAAATAAGTATGATTCTGGAATAAGTCAATAACATTATTTAAACCATTATACAGGAGCTTCAGACACGTACAAAGAAAATCGGACCTAAGGTAAGGGAAAATATCACAATCTCATTTTTATCCGAGATTGTTTGTACATTGGTATTTACTGGGGTGTATTTTATCATCCACATCCATGTTTCATAAATATGTGATATTATTTCAATCCACCTAAAATTGTTTAAATCCATTTTTACCCTTCGGTGTGTTTTTTAGTAAAATATAAGAAAGGAATTTTTTTTCATTTTTCGTATGAGGTACTTTTTGACCTTTCCGACAAAAGAACGAGAAGAATGTTTTTTTAACTTATACGGAAAGAATGGATTTTTAAAACATTATTTCCAAGAATCTTCCTTTACAAGTTTTCAAGTTTATTTTTAATCAACCTCTTTCAGTTTAAAGTCGTATGACATGTTAAGAAAGGAAAAATGTTTTTGAAGTAGAAAGGATATTTTCCTCAAGAATGGAGTTCAAATATTTAATCAAAATTATTTTCCATCTAAGATAATATAGGGTTCTGTTTTTATCCCTATTATTACATTTATTTGATTATGTTTATGAAGTCATTTACCTTATATGATTTTTTTTATGATGTCATGATGTTTCAAGAATCCCATTTTTGTTACATGTGTTATGCGATGATGTGTGATTTATGATTATGTGGAACACATAAGAAAGGATTCATTATAAGATGGGTGGGACCTATATCTCCCTCTAATGCATTGGGTAAAGATTTATATCTCATGAGATAGACATGGCTGGAACGGAAGGTTATTTCGATTCAGTGATACAGGACTGAAACGAGGAGTGAACTCGGTTCAGAAATGGACTTTGTCCGCTAAGATAGTATTGGCAATGAGTCATGACTAACAAGAAATAATTTTCCATGATTATGTGTGCATTCCACAAAGTTTCAAGTTTTATGTTATGATTATGGGGATCTCATTTTCACTTCTATTATTTATTCCATGATAAGATATTATGATCTCTTTTGCAGGTTATGATTTTCAAAAAGATATGATATGATTTTTATTTCCTTTATTTTCCCTTGCTGAGTATTTGAGCTCACCCTTTTATGTTTTCTTTTTCCAAGGTCAGGAATATGGATATTAAGTAGAATATGCTAAATGGGACCCTAGATATGATGAAATAAATGGGAGACATTGTAGAAGATTTATGAACCAGTTGTTTATGTTTTCTAGTTTCTAAAGACATTATACCTATACGGTCCTTTGTGGTTTTTTCATATGTTGTAATAAGTGTGCTTCAATTTTGAAGTATTAACAATGTATGTAAAGTATGGGTCGTTATAGTTGGTATCAGAGGAAAGGTATAGTTAACCTTTGGAAACTAGGATGTGAAAGCCTTAGTAAGAACCCTAAGGATAAGTCTAAGCATAGAACACAATCTTAGTGTTTTAGAAATGGCCATGAATAACCTAGGATAAGACCTTAAGAGTGAAAATTTTATTCTTGAAATATGTGGTTTTCCTATTATAATTAGTGTTGCTCACACTATTCTTCTTGGTTTTAGTCAATGGCTGGAAGCCGAAGGAACCGTGTTAATGCGGAATGCGATGGGCAATGCAATGATTGCCTCCCTAAGCAACCAAACGATATGGGAGCTGGAATGAAAAATATTGTAGCCATGCTCACACAACTTTCTCAAGCTATGAATCATACAGGACTTCCAAATGAACAAAGGAAGGAGCAAAATTCTGTTGAATCCTTCATGAGGTAGCGTCCACCTTCTTTCAGCGGTTCAACTGATCCATTAGTGGTTGAACAATGGATTAGTACCACTGAAAAGATATTTTCAGTTCTTCAATGTTCTGAACATGATAAAGTCATCTTAGCGGTATATTGTTTGGAAGGAGAAGCTGATCAATGGTTGAATCTTATCAAGAATACAGGGCCAAGGGATGATATTGAGTCCATGGAATGGGACGAGTTCAAACACTTATTTTTCAATAAGTACTTCCCTCATATTCTCCGAACAAAGATGGAGAAAGAGTTTCTTGAACTGAAGCAAAGGGATGATGAATCTGTTGGTACCTATGAAGCAAATTCTACAAGACTTGCAAGGTACGCTTCTGGTATTATTATCCAACCTGAGAGTAAGATCGATCGATTCTTTAGTGGCTTAAAAACAAGTCTTTGAAGGGCCTTATCCATAAGGGACTTCAATAGCTATGAGGAAATCGTTCGATGTGCTCTCAAAGTTGAGATGGATATTGGAGTAACCCATCAATCATATGGGTTTGATAAGAAGAGGAAAATGGAATTCAAAGGAAAATCTAAAGAGCACACTGAAAAGAAGATGAACATTCCCTTATGCTCAAAGTGTGGAAAGAAACATGGAGGGAGTTGTCTTAAAGGGACAAGTAAATGTTTCAAATGTGGAAAGGAAGGTCATCGGGAATTTGAATGTCGCGATAATGGGAAGAAGATATCTAATGATGCAAACAAAGGAAGGGATACACAGAATGAACCTACTACACATCAATGTTTCAAGTGCAAGGAGATGGGGCATTATGCCAATCAATGCCCAAATCCATGGGTTGATGATGATGGTCGACGTCAACAAACTCTTAAGGCTAAAGACAAAGGAAAGTCACATGAAATTTCTATCAGTGATGTGGAGTATGATAACGAAGTGGTGAAAGGTACACTTACCATCCAATCTAAACTAGAAAATGTTTTATTTGATTCTAGATCCACCCACTCTTTTATTTATGAAGACTTTTCTAAGGGTATCACCGTATTACCTCAACAATTAGATGTTGAGTTAGCTGTGACAACACCTAATGGCACAACAGTCGCATCAAAAGTTTATATTTCTTCTCCGGTCGAAGTTTGTGGGAAAGTGCTTCCTGCAAATCTGGTGATCCTTCCTATAGTGGAATTTGATGTGATTCTTGGCATGGATTGGATTTCTTTATACAGATCTCATATCAATTTCCGAAGAAGGGAAGTCACATTTCATATTCCAGAACAACCTATGATCGTCTATCAATGCACGGATGAACATAACCTTCCAGTGTAAATTTCTTCCATTTTATGGGTATTGATTCCACTAAATGAAGGTTATTTATCTCAAATGGTTGGTGAGAAACTCACAATTAATAATATGCCCATCGTACGAAAGTTTGATGATGTCTTTCCGGAGGAATTACCGGGTCTTCCACCAAATCATGAAGTTGAGTTTTCAATAGAACTCGTACCGGGTGCTTTCCCTATTTCAAAGACACCTTATAGAATGGCCCCAATTTAGTTGCAGGAATTGAAGAAGCAACTCCAAGAGAATATTGATAAGGGATTCATACGCCCTAGTGCGTCACCTTGGGGAGCACCTGTTCTATTTGTTAAGAAGAAAGATGGATCAATGAGGCTCTGCATTGATTATCGAGAACTTAACAAGATCACTATCAAGAACAAATATCATCTCCCATGCATTGATGACTTATATGACCAACTACGTGGAGCTCAATACTTTTCCAAGATTGATCTTCGTTCAGGGTATCATCAATTAAGGGTCAAAAGGGAGGATATACCAAAGACGACTTTTCGTATAAGGTATGGACACTATGAATTTATAGTGATGCCATTTGGTCTTACTAATGTCCCTGCTATCTTCATGGATCTAATGAATAGAATCTTTAGAGACTATCTTGATCAATTTGTGGTAGTCTTTATAGAAGATATTCTTGTCTATTCAAAGAGCAAGGAAGAGCATGAAGATCACTTGAGAATTATATTGAAGACACTGAGAAAGGAGAAGCTTTATGCCAAATTTACCAAGTGTGAATTTTGGCTTCAAAAACTTGCATTTTTGGGTCACATAATCTCAAAAGAGGGGATATCTGTGGATCCAGCAAAAACAGAGGTTATTGAAAGATGGTCGAGACCAACAACAGTAACTGAGATCCGAAGTTTTCTTGGTTTGGCTGGATATTATCGACGTTTTGTAAAAGATTTTTCACGATTATCTAATCCACTCACCAAGTTGACTCGGAAAGGAGTTAAGTTTGTTTGGACAGAGGAATGTGAAGAGAATTTCAAGGAGTTGAAAAGAGGGTTATCCAGTGCACCTGTGCTCACACTACCTTGTAGTGGAGAAAGGTTTGTGATCTACAGTGATGAATCCAAGAAGGGATTGGGGTGTGTTCTTATGCAAAATGATATGGTGATAGCTTATGCCTCACGACAGTTGAAAATCCATGAGAAATATTACCCAACACATGATTTGGAGTTAGCTAAGGTAATCTTTGCATTAATGATTTGGAGGCATGACCTTTATGGTGAAAGGTGTGATATTTATACTGATCATAAAAGTTTAAAGTATATTTTCACACAAAAGGAGCTGAATATGCGACAAAGAAGATGGTTGGAGCTGATTAAGGATTATGACTGCTCAATCCATTACCACCCTGGGAAAGCAAACAAGGTGGCAGATGCATTAAGTTGACAAGACCATGCTAGTTTATCCATGATGAGGATCCCAAAAGATCCAATATTTATGGATTTACAAAAGATGGATCTTGGAATTATAATGGAAGGGGAAAAATATTATCTTTCTCAAATGAATGTTCAACCATCTATACATGTGAAGATTAAAGAGGCACAGAAAGAAGATGTCGAGTTACAAAAGAAGGTGAGAAATGTTCCTGAATTCAACCTTGATTGTGATGGGATAATAAAGTTCAGGAATTGGGTTTGTGTTCCTCCCATCCCCGAATTAAAGAAGGAGCTGCTGGATGAGGCTCATAGTTCTTCATTCTCTATTCATCCTAGAAGCACAAAGATGTATAGGGACCGGAAAGAGTACTTCTGGTGGGATGGAATGAAAAGAGATGTTGCTGAATATGTCTCTCGATGCTTGGTTTGTCAACAAGCTAAAGCTGAGAGACAGAAGTCTAAGGGGATGTTACAACCATTACCCATACCCGAATGGAAATGGGAAAACATCACTATGGACTTTGTCACAGGACTTCCTAAAACATCCAAAGGCAATGATGCTATCTGGGTCATAGTTGATCGTCTTACAAAGTCTGCACACATTATTTCTATTAGAGAGGATTTCTCTCTAGATCAGCTTGCCAGGATATATGTAAAGGAAGTGGTAAGATTGCATGGAGTACCACATTCTATTATATCTGATCGGGATCCGAGATTTACCTTGAAGTTCTGGAGAAGTATTCAGCATACTCTGGATACAGAGTTGAGTTTCAGCACTACTTATCATCCTCAGACAGACGGTCAGTCTGAGAGAACAATTCAAACCCTAGAAGATATGTTGAGAGCTTGCTCTATGGATTCCATAGGAGGTTGGGATCAACACCTACCTTTGGTGGAATTTTCTTATAATAATAACTTTCACTCCAGTATTCAGATGGCTCCTTATGAAGATCTCTATGGAAAGAAATGCAGGACTCCAACTTGCTGGGATGGAGTTGGGGAAAGAAAGCTATTAGGACTTGATCTCGTTGATGAAATGGCAAAAAAGGTCAGATCTA
Organism: Viscum album; assembly: GCA_963277665.1. NCBI lineage: Eukaryota > Viridiplantae > Streptophyta > Magnoliopsida > Santalales > Viscaceae > Viscum > Viscum album. The sequence goes on from OY728163.1 coordinate 947,467,740, forward strand.
TTCAACAACACATAAGAGCATCTCAGAGTCGACAGAAAAGTTATGCCGACAACCGAAGAAAATACCTAGACTTTGAAGTGGGTGATAAAGTGTTCCTTTGAATATCTCCCTGGAAGAGGGTTATGAGATTTGGAAAGAAGGGGAAGTTGAGCCCTAGATATATCGGTCCTTTCGAAATACTGGATCGTGTTGGAAAGGTAGCTCACCGATTGGCGCTTCCACCAAATCTCTCTCAAGTTCACGATGTGTTCCATGTATCTCTCCTGAGAAAGTACATACCTGATCCTTCACATGTACTCAGCTCAGAAGTTTTACCGCTGGAGCAAGATCTTTCTTATGAAGAACAACCGATAGAGATTCTGGATCGTAGCGAAAAAGTCCTACGAAACAAGACCACTCGATTGGTGAAAATTTTATAGAGGAACCAGCAATTAGAAGAAGCTACATGGGAGCTTGAGGATATGATGAGGGAGAGGTACCCTCATCTGTTTGTTACAAAGTGACGAATTTCGAGGGTGAAATTAATTTTAAGGGGGGTAGAATGTAACACCTGAGATTTTTATGAGTAATATTTTGTTTTTATGTTATCAAAGGAATCTTTCACTACACACTAGCTTGGCTTACTTTACACGCAATCGCAACCTTCCTCGATAGCTTGCGTTGTACGCAATACTGAGTTTCACTAAACAACGATATGCTATTAAAATATTATTAAAACTAGCCGTTATGAATAGTAATAACCACTTTTTGAAATTTTATAAATTTTATTTTTCAAAATGGAATTCAATTTTGGATTCTAAATACCGAAATTAGCCTAGGGTGAAATTTTGGTATTTTTCTAAAAACTTTCAATTTTTGATGAATAGTGAAACCACTAAGTGGTAGGTTAAAAACTGAATTTTTCATAAAACATAATTTTACTGCTTCTGTGAATAGAATTTCGAAAATCCGACAGACACGGTTGATATCAGTAAGTAAAATGTGGTTCAATGAGATAAAAATAATTTTTTGGTAAATAGTAACTTTTTACTTTTTTTACCGCGGTTAATAGTAAATAGGGTAACTAAGGGTAAATATGATATTACTATTACCCTAACACATGTCCTAATTCTATTGGATAAGTGTAATTCGACCAAAAACAACCTTATGAATATAATATGACCATTTAGGTCCACTTGGATTAGATTATGACATTTAATATTATTTTATTTAATGAATAGTTAAAATAGTAAAAATCAATGTTTAATAAGTAAATAATTTTTAATATGGGGTTATACATAAAATAAATTCGACTATAAATATTCATTATAAATATAAAAAGATTTCCTACATAATGGTATTTTATTTATAATTTTTGGACATTAAATAATTTAATTTATTTATGACACAATGATGATGCAGTAATTATCTTATTAATGAAATATTGACATAATTGATGTTATAAACACCAAAATAAATGTAATTTGAGACTTTTTATGAATCCCAATAATTTTATACATTACTATGATTTATTAGTGTTGATTTAATCAACTTGGTTCGAACATATAATTCTGTTATTACTTTCACAAAAATCATATATCAAATAGTGTCAAAATTGACACAAAATAGTTTTTAAATAAAATAAAATATTATTAATTGTTATTTTATTCCTAAAAATATAAGGTTCGCCCAAATGACTTAGATACGGTTATATATATTAATAATAAACAATTTGGGGTTCTTTTGGCATGTTATAGTAAGTGTATTGACCATATAGTGCAAGAAAACAAAAAGACACGGTAAAAGTTAAATTATTTAACTTAGAGTTAAATCTAATTGATAAGGTTAAAATAATAACCTAAACTTGTCTAAATCCTATTGGTTGATAGGATTCCGACCCATCCCCACTTTACCTTCGAAATAAGACCCTTTGTAACCATTATAAACCGATTTTGATTTTAATATAAAATAATATTTTGAGATATTCCTAAGGTGCCCCTCTCCTCCCTTATAAAAGGGCACCTCCTCCCCCCTCCTCCTCACACCAATTTGAGCACTCAAGCTCGGACAACCCCTGCCAAAATCCCTTCTCCACTTCCCTAGAATAATCCTAGAGGTCCTGGTCCTCTTCAAAGACCAATCTTAGTTCCCTAAGTGGAGGATTCAAAGAGGCGTTCCAAAGAAGAGGTAATATCCATTACCGATCTTTTCAATTTCTTTCTTCTTGAACTTCTTCTTCTTTAGTTGTTTCATGATAAAGTAATAACATCAGTATTACTTACATACTGATATGTTATTATAAATATGAAACAAACCTAATTCACCTTCTATCCATCCTACGGAAAAATGAAATCACCGCGCGTGCGTACGTACGGAATACCGTCTCCACGCCGTGGTGTAATCTATTTTCCACCATCACCTTAAAAGGATGGGTATAATGGTGTAATGAGTAACTATTTATTATTATTATAAAGTAATATTGATACTGAAATAATATATATATACTCCAATACAATTCCACGATCTTAGGAACAATATCATCACTCGTGCGTACGTACGGAATACCATCTCCATGATGTGATGCGACTCGTTCTACATGATTTTCATTTCATAATGATTATATAAATGAATTGAATGAATGAATATGATATATAATACACTAATAAAATTCTGGAAATGAGGAATCTATAACCTAAAGATAATAATAAGAATTTATTCGACAAAACACGTATAAGAACAAAAAGTTATAAACACCCGAATAACAAGTAGCAATGAAATATTACTACTAAGAAGCTAAGAATATGACCATATATGATATCATAAAAATAAGTATGATTCTGGAATAAGTCAATAACATTATTTAAACCATTATACAGGAGTTTCGGACACGTACAAAGCAAATCGGACCTAAGGTAAGGGAAAATATCACAATCACATTTTTATCCGAGATTGTTTATACTTTGGTATTTACTGGGGTGTATTTTATCATCCACATACATGTTTCATAAATATGTGATGTTATTTCAATCTACCTACAATTGTTTAAATCCATTTTTACCCTTCGGAGAGTTTTTTAGTAAAGGATAAGAAAGGAATCTTTTGTCATTTTTCGTATGAGGTACTTTTTGACCTTTCCGACAAAAGTACGAGAAGAATGTTTTTTTTAACTTATACAGAAAGAATGGATTTTGAAAACATTATTTCCAAGAAGCTTCCTTTACAAGTTTTCAAGTTTATTTTTAATCAGCCTCTTTTAGTTTAAAGTCGTATGACATGTTAAGAAAGGAAAAATGTTTTTGAAGTAGAAAGGATATTTTCCTCAAGAATGGAGTTCAAATATTTTATCAAAATTATTTTCCATCTAAGATAATATAGGGTTCTGTTTTTATCCCTATTATTACATTGATTTGATTATGTTTATGAAGTCATTTACCTTATATGATTTGTTTTATGATGTCATGATGTTTCAAGAATCCCATTTTTGTAACATGTGTTATGCGATGATGTGTGATTTATGATTATGTGACACACATAAGAAAGGATTAATTATAAGATGGGTGGGACCTATATCTCCCTCCAATGCATTGGGTAAAGATTTATATCTCATGATATAGACATGGCTGGAACGGAAGGTTATTTCAGTTCAGTGATACAGGACTAAAACGAGGAGTGAACTCGGTTCAGAAATGGACTTTGTCTGCTAAGTTAGTCTTGGAAATGAGTCATGACTAACAAGAAATGATTTTCCATGATTATGTGTGCATGCCACAAAGTTTCAAGTTTTATGTTATGATTATGGGGTTCTCATTTTCACTTCTATTATTTATTCCATGTTAAGATATTATCATCTCTTTTGCAGGTTATGATTTTCAAAAAGATATGATATGATTTTTATTTCCTTTATTTGCCCTTGCTGAGCATTTGAGCTCACCCTTTTATGTTTTCTTTTCCCCAGGTCAGGAAGATAGATATTAAGTAGAATATGCTAAAAGGGACCCTAGATATGATGAAATAAATGGGAGACACTGTAGAAGATTTATGAACCAGTTGTTTATGTTTCCCAGTTTCTAAAGACACTATACCTATACGGTCCTTTGTGGTTTTGTCATATGTTGTAATAAGTGTGCTTCAATTTTGAAGTATTAACAATGTATTTAAAGTATGGGTCGTTATATATAAGGCACTGAACACAGTTTAAAATCATGTTGGACAATGAGGGGGACTATGCAGTTTAATGTCATGCAGTAAGAAAAAAAGAGGGGACTATGCAGTTTAATGTCATGCAGTAAGGAGATAAGAACAATGCAGTTTAATGTCTTGCAGTAAGGGAAAAAGAGGGACTATATAGTTTAACTTCATATAGTAAGGATGAAAGAGGATCTATATAGTTTAACTTCATATAGCATGGATGAGGACTATTCAGTTTAATTTCATACAGTAAGGACAAAAGGAGTATTTGGATTTGGGTCTATCATATCAATTTGACTGATAGGAAACACATAATATGTACTCACATGTATGAATGGGTTTACTGGAATATTTTCCAAACCATATAGAGCATTAATTTTTGTTACCTCCTTTGTCGTAGATATCTCCATTACCTCCATGTGATATAATTCTGCCTCAATGTATTGAGATTCACATGTTTTGAATGAGGCTTTATCACCATACATTGTCCCAATTTGACCATTGAAACAATATTTGAGACACTGATTGTATGATGAAGGTATATCTGCATGTTAATGTTCCCAAGGTCTTCCATAAAAAATTTCGAAGGTTGTGTCATAATGAACAACCATGAAATCTGAATTCGATACAATATCCTCAACCTGAGTTCTGAGTGTAATCTTGCCCAATGGTTCTTGTTCATTTTTATTACATCCTTGCAACATCAAAGTAGAATGAGATAAATCAGATTCGGTGAGGCCCAATCGATTAAGTGTATGAATAGGGATGAGGTTGACTCCTAAACCATTATCAATGAAAGCTCATCAAATTTCTACATCATTGACCTTGCTAGATAAATACGAAGGTCTAATATGTCCTTGCACAACATCATCTTCACCTTCATCTGTAAATGATATCACTGCATTGAATTCTGCATGATCATACTCTACATGGTATACTTCAGCTGTAGCGATTTTAGTTTCGAATTCCTGAGGACTTGACAAAGCCTCAATGAGTGCCTCCTGAAGATCCTTTGATAGATTCAAGGCATCTAGAATTGATAACATGGCCGGTACTTGGGCCAAATGTTTCAAGACATCATACTTTTGGTCCAAAGGTTTGAATTTCCCAACCAAAACATGTGGTTTTGCTGGTGCCTTAGAAGTTGGTTCTTTAGAAGTAGATGCATCTTGTATCGGGGTAGGAGTTAGAAATACTCCTGGATTTGGAAGATTAGACCAACTAGGTCTATTTATTTGTTGAGAGGAAGAAGGTGTAACTTATAACCGATCTTCCAAAATAATTGTTCCAGGACTGAATCTGCCATGTGTGGAAGAACTTTCTTGTTCTTGTTGAGCCCGCTGAAGGGATATATCATGAGTTTCTACTGTGTATACAGTTCTAGCAGGGGTTGTATTGAAATAGTGGCTTCAAGAATATCCATGACTTTTCCTATATCTTAGAACTCTGGAACTCCCTCTAATTCCTCTGTTTGATATAGGGAACTCAGGATCATCAAGATCGAAACTGTGACTGGCATAAGGATATATTAAGTGAATCATGTTAACAGAACCAAAGTTCAACCCTTCATCTGATGAAGACTATGCCTGATTAGCCAGTTTAGGATGTTCCGTTTGGTGGGGTGTTGCCTATGCTTTTGAAGTAGATGGCATAAAATCTGCCAGAGTCAAAGACAACATGGGCTTTGAAAAGAGCTCATCTTCTTCTGATTTCTCTTCTTTCATCGAATTATGCAACTTTTTTGAGTATTTTCCTTCTCATGAAGGGTGTTTTTCTGTGGCATTCATAGTATAAGACACAATGGGTTTGTTCAATTGCGTTCATAAAATGGCATGAGTTCAGTTGAACATTTCCTGAGCATCCAATCAACATATTTCTGCGCATTTTTGCTTTTGATTTCGTGCCACTCGCCTTCTTCCTCTGGATCTGTAGCAGTAACACATGCTACTTGGGCTGAAAAACCTTTCAGTTTTACCTGTCGAGAGTCCACCATAATTTTTAGGAGGTCTTCGAAGACAAAACACTCTTGAATGGGATGCCCCAACATCTGATAAAATGGGAAACAGTTGGGAAGGTCTTCATCTATTTCCTTGTTTGGCATTTTAGGCCTTGGCAACTAAATCAAATTATTTTCCAAAGCTAAAATGAAGTAACCAGGAACTTGTTCATTTCGGTAAGATTAAACTTTTTTCTTTAACTCCTCAAATTGTTTCCGTCTTTGATCTCCTTGATCATCTTGACGAAACGACCTCTATTGTTGATGCTCCAGAGGTGGAGTCCTTCAATAAGATGAAGGTTTTGAAGTAGAAGCAGGTATATGTTCTTGTTTAAGTATTACTGTAGCAGTCTATGCTCACCCCATTCTCCTTCCTGGAGCTTATGGAATTAAACGAGTTTTAACCTTAGTCTCTATAAGAGAATCTTCAATCTATTGAGTGATTGAAGTAAGGTCTCGAAACCCTCATGCGTATTTCACAGGGATCAACGGTGTGCATAATTCATCATGAAAATTTTCCCCAAAGATTGGCAACAATTCTTCTTGAGGGAGTGCTAAGCTTAAGGAATATGTTAATCCCTTCTAGCGAGCAATGAAATCTGAAACTCTTTGATTTTCCCTTTGCATAAAATTTGTACGATCAAAAACTGTCGTCTTTGGCAATGTTGATCTAAATTAAGGAAGGAATCGTTGACGGAGATCTTCCCACCCATTAATTTACCAGGATTGCAAGCTTGTATACCAAACAAAAGCAGGGCCTTGTAATATCTGGACAAAACACATGAGCTTAACTGCATCTTGTTGTTGAGTAGTTACCATCATAGGATCACAACAAGAAACAAAATGTGTTAAGTGTTGTTCTAGGTCTCTCGAACCATTAAAAATTGGGAATTTGGTAGTTGAAAAATTTTATGGGGGAGGAATTGCATCAACCCATTCAGGGTAAGATCTCTTTTCTGGTTGAATTTGTGCACACTTTCTTTCCATAGCTTCCAACCAAGCTATTAATGACTCAATGGTAGTCATTAACTTTTGAGAAACATCTGGTTGATCTTGGGCCTGAGCAGATGCAATAACTAGAGTTTGGAAAGGTATGGTGACTAGAACTGCAACTGATGGTAGCACTACCTATTTTTGTTGCGTATGACCCATAATATTAGACATATAAGGGTGTACTAGTAAAGGAGGATATTCGTGATCCATCTCAGTAGCTGCAACAAATTCCCTTTACTGACTAACTCTAGCACGCTTAGGAGGAAGACTACCTTGAAGTAGTTTTGCATTCAACTTATTTAACTCCTTCATTACTTCCTCTTGTTGTGCGAACCTTTTCTATAGTAAGAGTTCTGTCCTTCTCCAAATGTAGGGTGGGACATAACCTGACTTTGACCCTTTTCCTTGGCATGTGCCTTTTTGGAGTATGGAAGGGCATTACCCAAAGGAATATCTTGCCTCTGGGAATCCCTCTGGCTTTTGGTACGCACACCTTCTTCATTTATTTTTGTGTGCACAACCTCTTATACAAGAACTTATTCATCTGATCCCTCTGAGTGAGACTCATGTTCTGAAGGATCAGTAACAATTTCATTGATGACATTTATTGATGCATAACGCATTGCATCCTTTCTATAGACATTTCTGCAATACAATCTTCTTCCATGTCCTTTATGAGACATTTTCTTTTTTTGAGTTGATCCCTCCAGAACTTCTTGATGAACCATAATATGAAGGGAATCTCTAGATAATTCGGCCATTCGTTCCTCTTGTGGCTTCTTCCCTAATTGAGAGAAGACTGACTTTCACTGAGGGAGAGATTGAGGATTTAAAAAAGTCCCCAGTCCGATGGACTGGGGCTGTTCCTGCTTTCCCTGCTCAAATCCTTGAATCACATCTGTTGATCCCAAGGGTTGAACTAAAAGAGTCCCCAGTCTGGCAATATGAGGTGGTTCTTGAGTTACTACATCTGAAACTTTCTTAAAATCTCTCCTGGTTTTGCGGACTTTAGTCCTGAAATTGGCTGGATGCATCAACCTACATCCACTCAAATCACCTGGCTCAAATGACCATTGGATGATTTCTGACACTTCTTTCACCTGATGATGCGCATGCTCTAAACGAGAATAATGTTTGATATTCTCATTTTGATGATGCAAGAGTAATTCAGAAACTTGTTCTTTGTATGCCTGACTTTGGGAAGAACTAGTTGAGGCCTATTCCTGAACAAGCCGTTGATTACATGCTAAACCAATTTATTGTGGCTCTCCATGGGCAATAACATTTCATGAGATCATTTTTGGTGGGCTTTGTTTACTGGAGAATACAGTGAAATGCAGTTCTCCATGAACACCTCATCCCCCAATATGAATACCAGATGCGGCATTGGTAATTAACTGGCGCAATCTTTTTAGTGCTCCAAGGACTGAAAGCTGAAGGGCACTCTGATTCTTTTCAACCTTTGGATATTGGGAAACTGAGAGAGATGACAAATCAATTTGGAATTGTAACCCTTCTATTATCATAACATGATTTTCATATTTATCATAAGATAATATTCTCTCTTTTATGTGACAAAGAGTTTTGTACATGTTGAGACAAATATCGTGAGTACAATCTTCTGTCAAAATTTCTGGAATGTCAGAATGAGAGTAAGCCAAAGGCTAAAACATGACTGGTACTTCACCTTTCACCAGTTTTTTTCCCATATTCAACACTTCCTCCTTATCATTTGGTGAAAAATCTTCTACCTGATTAGACCAAAGCTGGTGCTTCTTTGTTGCTTTATCAGATTCAACAAGATTGGTAGAGAATTAATTTATCAAATTAGAGGATGAATGACCCAGGGGTGGTTTGGAGAATGACCTACACCTTGGGATATCTTCTGATCGAGAAAGTATTTCACCTGCTAGCGGTAAAGCGTCAGACATGACTGGCTTCACATTTTCAAGTGCCTCAAGATGAGAGTGCTTTCTAGTTACTGCATTTTCCTTTGAAGAATTTTCCAGGAAATGCATATTAGTACTGCTGAAAGGACTTTCGTAGATAAATTCATCATCATGGCGAGGACCACCATGGTGGGTTACAACAACAGATGAAACCTTTTTCTCCATGATCTTCTGGCCACACATAGGGTTATCATGGCTCTCTTCTGAATATGATACTTTGAGATCAACCGAACTATCATAAAGAAATCCTTCATAAGGAAGTGTCTAAGGAAGACTTTCAGAATTATTTTTCCTACTATTGGGAAATGAGAGAGTGGAATCTTGAGTTTCAATAGATAATTGTCTGAGGGTTTCAAGAACTCCAGCATCGATCAAGGCCTTATTATAGATTGGATCTTTATTTCTTGACTATGCTGGATGAGTCCTTTTATTAGATTCCTTCTTACTCACTTTGGAAAACACTTGTTGACTAAAGTGGTTATTATGGGTAGGTGTATGTGCCTGCTCAGGAGAAATGGTCAGATTAGGCTGATTATCTCCATTCAAATCGGGTGTATGTGCCTGACTTGATTGTATGTATGACATGGGGGAGTATTCCCCACAACCCTCTTGGACTGGGACAGAGGTGTATATATGTTCCGGAGTGATATGATGATGAGTCACTCCACTGGTAGGGACATATTTGTATTTCATTACCTATGATACTGCTAAAGTTGTTATAATATTCTGACAGGCATCTAGAATATGGACATAGATTTTCTTATGCTCTTTCACCATTTTTAGAATGTTCTTGGTGACTTTAGCTGCTAGAATGGGGATATACGTCCATTCTGTACTTGGAGTAGGTGAGTATTCCTTCTCTTATCCTCCCTTTCCTGTCAATGAATTCTGACAGTACTCATGTGTGGGGGCAGAGAGTTGAGTCTGCTCCAAATTTTTCGTCAGAGCATTCCGATTGACTTTTTTGGGTGTTACCAAACGAGACTGTTAGCAGGATTGACGAACATTGGAAGCTGTATGTGCCTGCTATGTATTCTTCATCAAGTATGGATGATGAATTTCCTTCAATATTGTCAGACGAGACTACTGACAGAATTGATGATTGTAAACAGGTGTATGTTCCTGCTTATCAGTTCCCACCATATTAAATTGGCGAGCTTCTTTGGGTGCAGTCAGATGAGCCTGCTGACTGGTTGATGAATTATAAACATGTGTATATGACTACCTATAATTCTCTGCTGGAATTTCCTGGCAGGATTGGTGTGTTACTGCCAGAGGAGTCTGCAGGGCAGTAATATCAGGACGGACGGGTGTTTATTCCTGCTCGTTGTTTGCTATCAAGTTGGCTTGATGGACTTCTCTGGAGGAGGAAGAAGTAAGAACCTACTCCCTGTTGACCGGATTTCGCCTATGAAGGGTTGTCTTGTGTTCTCGGGTCTGAGGAACCTGAGCTGAACCGCTAAAGGCGCTACACTCATCATATTGAGGGTGCACTACTGCACGAGTTTGGTGGTGATTGTTGATGGGAGCCCTCGGGAAGGACTCTTGTCTTCTTAAATTATGGCCTTGAGTGACCTTCTCATTCACCTCCCCATAATATGGGAGGGAATGGTGATTACATTTTAGGGATAATGACCCAAAACGGCTAGAGACGGTGGTTGGAACCACCTGCTTCTTGACCAATGGTCATCGATGTCTGGATAACCAAGGTGAGTTGTTAACTTGGGGGGCTTGTCGAGCAGCCTCTAGAGTCGGAATGGTACCGTATTGACAATATTCCTTAACCAGTGCATTTGATTCCCAGCATTGAAGATACTGAGTAGGTGACGTCGTCCTTAGAGCGGACGAGGATCCAGCAGAAGTAGTGGTTGAGGCATTCACAGGTGTGAACTTTAATGAAGCCATTTCTATAATGCAGAGAGATCTTGTAAAAGAGTGCCTGTTTGATATTAGAGATATAATCAAGATAAGTTCGACCACTACATCTTTTGGATGAGAACATATGTTATTGATTGTTTTGTTGGTCCTCACATTGAGTTAAATAGGGGCCTAACAAATAAGTAAAACATCATTTAACTTGGTTAAGGATTCACGGCAAGTTCACCATTTTTGTTTCTTCTGAAAATAGGGATGACCTTGTTTGTTTATGTTTCAAACATTCCAATCGGTTTCTAATGGGTTTATTCGTAGAACCAAAAACATCCAATGATTCTATATCCATTTGGACCTACATTTCAAAGGTATGTTCTCATTAGTTGGGGATCGATGAGGCTTAAAAATTTTCATTGGTCGAGAGGTTGGGAGGTCAGACTCATCACACCTTTTTTGGGGGAATTATTGTCTACTCCAGGACTCTCTTATATATTTGAGTTATGTTTGTGAATCCTTATTAATTTAGCAAGTATGAAAATGAGCTTTGCTTTGGTAATGAAAATCAATGATTGATATGTATGAGATTTAGAGAGACTTTTATATGTATTTGAGGTTCTTCATTGATAGATAATCATCCATATTTATTATATATTCTTAGTCAATGGTATCCTTCAACACATTATATAGAAATCTGGTGGTCATTTTGATAACCATACTAGTTTTAAAGCAACTTAGTGGGGTGCATGATGTTTATTGTCATTCAGAAAGACATGGATTATTTTAGTGTTGGGATCGTACACGTAGTTGGGCTACCTACGTATCCTTGTTTGAAAAGGAATCATAACCCACATATTTATAGTGAAGAAGTATGAGGATTATGCATGAGTAATGGCTCAAAGAGAGATGCCATAATTAATTTTACACTCTATGATCACGTGAGTCATGCTCGATTTGAGAAACAAGAGGTATGAGTTAAAACTGATGATTTTTCCATGAAAGATGCAATCATAAGAAAGAAGGTGGAGCTTAAGTATGTATAACGACCCATGTAAATGAATATTAGGACTCAGTTCATGAAATAATCCCAAGAGCAGGGTCCATAAAGGTGTTTGTACTTTATGTAGATTTGGGATTTTAACCTAGGACTTACTCATGAAAAGAAATCCAAAATTTAATAGGGACTTATGCTTGGGTTTTATTTCTGAGAAGGAAGCCCAAATCAAAAGAAATTATGACTGGGGCTTACTCCTGAGAAGGAGGCCCAGGATAAGAGAAATTATGATTGGGGATTACTCTTAAGGAGGATTCCTAGATTAGGGAACTTGGGTATTACTCTTAAGGAGGATTCCCAGATTAGGGAACTTGGGGCTTACTCCTAAGGAGGATGCCCAGATTAGGGATCTTGGGGCATACTCCTAAGGAGGATGCCCAGATTAGAGGACTTGGGCCTTACTACTAAGGAGGAGGCCCAGATTATGGAACATGGGGCTTAATCCTAAAAGGGATGCCCAGATTAGGGAACTTGGAGCTCACTCCTAAGGAGGATGCCCAGATTTGGGAACTCTGGGCTTACTCCTAAAAAGCATGCCCAGATTAGGGAAGTTGGAGCATAATCTTAAGAAGGATGCACAGATTAGGGAACTCGGGGTTTACTCCTAAGGAGGATGATCAGATTTGGGAACTTGAGGCTTACTCTTAATGAGGATGCCCAGATTAGGGAACTTGGGGCTTACTCCTAAGGAGGATGCCCAGATTAGGGAACTTGGGGCTTACTCCTAAAGAGGATGCACAAATTAGGGAACTTGGGGCTTACTCCTAAGGAGGATTCCCGGATTTGGGAACTTGGGGCTTACTCTAATGTGGATTCCCATATTAGGGAACTTGGGGCTTACTTTTAAGGAGGATGCCTATATTAGGGAACTTGGGGCTTACTCCTAAGGAGGATTCCCAAATTAGGGAACTTGGGGCTTACTCCTAAGGAGGATTCCAATATTAGGGAACTTGGGGCTTACTCCTATGGAGGATGCCCAGATTAAAGATCTTATAATCATAAAGGATGCGGTTGAATGAAATAAATATCTAACCTTAGTGACATAAATATATGAAAATCAAAAGGTTTTGAGATAATTTCCACATAATTCCTTTCAGATAAAGAATCCAACAAAGGAACCATGCCATAAATGGCTTTGAAGAGGGGTTTTAAGGCTTTCCTTGAAGAGGAAAGGTGGATTTGAGGAAATGAAGTGAATTAGAAGGAGGAAGGTATGTATTGGTCTGACGCACAAGTCCTGGTCTCACAAGTATAATTACATGACATGAATTCACTTGGGTGATGAATAACCTGTAGGGTAATACTTGGGCGAGACTTGGCTCAAGCCCTTAGTATTATCCCTAGATTCTCTCAGATTGGTGGTGTGCAAGTTTCCTTGAGAAGAAAAGGTGGATAATAAGTATCATTACTTCCCTTATGGGTTACACACTTAGTAGTGCAAGTATTGATGAATTCTTATACTTAGCACTTATTTTTCCTCTTTAGAGCTTCTATTCTTGGTAAATAATTACCTTAGAAGTGTTTGAAAGACTTCAGATGGAGACTTGGGTGACCAGAGCTCGAATATGTGTTTTTGATTTTTCGTCCTGGAAATGGGGGGCCCACTAGGGGTATTTATAGGCCATTGGGACCTTGGGAGAAAAAAGAATTGGGCGCGCTAGTGACTTGAACGACCCATATGGGGCGCACAAGTATACTTGTGCAGCCATAAGAAAACTTGCGCGACCCATGCTTAAAGGGTTCCTTGTTCATGCCTTTTTCAATTTTTTATGTTCTTCAAAGGATGACTCTCTTTGTTCTTATGGTATTCCCATTTTCCATTCGTTAGACTCTGTGACTGAAAGAAGTATCAGAAACTATTAAAACATGAAATGATACCATGTTTATTTTTAAAGAGTATTTGTTTTATAAAAAAATGGATAGTGTGTAGAAGTGTCTACTTGTAATATTTAAGTTGATATGAGTGAGTTATGGCATAATTATTTAAAACTCTCAACCTGAAAAGATCGTCAATGTGAATTAATGTCAATTGTCGACTTATCTCTAGATTAAGTAATGTTTATGGCTGAGGCCTTATAGTTGTTATCAGAGGCCAGTTTAGATAACCTTATAGGACAGGGTGTTGTTTTATTATAAGTTAAAATATGTATATATCCATAATCATTATCAAATTAGAAAGAGTCCTTATTATTTTAGAAAATTTGATTGAGTTTGAGATAACATGGATGAGTATATCATAGTGTTATTTTCCTTATATGAAAGTATATGTTAATTTTATTGAAATACTCACACTAACATTTTAATTTTTAGTAAATGGATGGATATAGTATGTACCAAAGTAATAATGGATGTTAAGGAAACAATGGTGGTTTTTGGAATGTGAAACTAAATGAAATGGAAGTTGTAATGATAACTCTTATGGTTATAAAAAACCAACAATCTGGAGTCACGATTGACCACATGAACCTTGGTGATTTTTATGGGGAATCATATATGCGATAAAGGAATCCCTATGGAATTTAACGTAATAATCATAATGGTATGTATATTCAAAAACCTATGTGTCAAGTATGTGGAAAGAAACAACATGGAAAATGATTCCAAGGGACGAGAAGATGTTATAGATGTGGCCAATTAAGACATAAATCAATAATCTGCAATGGAAAAAGGAAGAGTTCAGTTGACTCCAAGAAAGGGAAATATGTTATTTATTAGGGATGAATTAATTGTTTTAAATGTGGTGCTCATGGTCATTACACACATATTTGTCCTACAAATAAGGTTTCAGAATGGGATCAATAGGACATAAAAATATATGTTTACCAATACCTAAGGCCATTCCAATATAAGATGAGGAAACTGAAAATGTCCAATGAATGTTATGGATTATTCATTATCTCATGTTGTTACATTATTGAATATTAAGAAACTATGAATGATTTTTTTCATAGGAAATAGTTATTAATAAATAAGATGGAAAACACGTATAAAGGATTACAAAGAATGATCAATGATTAATATGTCTACATTTTATGAATTGACGAGTTATGATGGATCTATAGATGATGATATGTTTAAATTTATTAATGATGGGATTACTTTTGAATAATTCTAGTAAGTGTAACCCTTATGTTTTTTTTGAAAAAACTGTTAATTGGGGAAGAATTACCTTTTCTTTTTGGACATAATTATAATGAATCTTTAGGATTTATACAATTCTTAATTTTGAGTTAATTATGGGGTTTTAAGTTTTGAGATGCAATATGAAAAGTGTGAGATAAAATTGAGATAAAATTATGTTATGGTCAATTTTAAAGGTCTTATCTCACTTTGGTAATGTTTTAAGATTATATAGTTTTAAAAAAGGACAACCCATATGAATGGTTACAACTCATCAGGTCAAAGAAGGCTGTGGGAATCAAACCCACAATAGAAGTGCAACAAGGCTTTATCACCTACCACTAGCCTACATGAAGTCCCTAGTTGGTATGGCATATTCTCTATAGTTAAATGATTTTATGTATTAATAATAACTTTATTTTGGGAACTTATGTTTTATCAAATGGATATCCTTAGTATTGAAAAATGATTTGGTGATTAAGTGATAAACGTTTTTTTGGAAGACGTTTGCTCTTTTGGGAACACTATATGCCTAAGGAAAATAGAATACTGTGAATTTTTATTTTAGGAGTAATGGTTGAACTTTATTTTGGAAAAATATATGTTTTTATTGTGGAAATTTGGTGATTTGGGTTATATTTGGAAAATATTAACCTATCTTGGGGAAAATGTGATTAGGTTACTTACTTTTTGGTATGAGACATTAAGTCTAATCGATGTTATTTGGAGATAAATTTTAAGATTTATTGTGGAAGAATATGTTATAAAATACTTCTGAATTTTGGGGTTTGAATTTTATTTTGTATTATTTTGATGAAATTTAAGGAATAGTTTTTATTGAAGGTTTTTGTTGAAATTTTGGTAATTTTTATTGAATTTTGGAGATTAAAAGTAGTCCTTCCCTTATAAATGATTATTGTTGTTGGGGAATTATCTTATCATATCCTAAAAGTTTCTAGTTCTGGTTTGTGTTTCAAGATAGTATGAATAAATAGTTAATCTTTTGTGAAGTATGTGATTCTATAGATTTTGATTCTAGTGCATCAGTTGTGACTAATGCATCTTAAATACTCAACGTGTGGAGAAAAGATGAGTTTCTGGTATATATTTATTAAAGGATAAAACTCTACATTACATTTAAGTATGTTTTCTTATGTTCTTACTGTATGTAGCAAATAAATTCCTCAATAGTATAAAAGGAAGATAAAAAAATATGTTTTTTGTTTACTTTTCCTACTAAGAAATAAAATACCATTTAACCCATCAAAAGTTTATGGATTTTTAGTTGTTAACATTCTCTTAATCATGTTTTCTGTCACTATACTTCAGAAATGGATAGTTATTATCTCTTCCATATCTATATTTTCTAACATAGAATTCTAGTATGTGTTATCTTGAGTGACCTTTGTACTTCTCTTTGTTTCATTTAAAGAAATAGTTTTATTGACTCTTTTTATGATGTGGGATTTTAAATGAACTTACCGAGCCAAATTTTAATATTTTTAGGATGTAATTTTCAAAAGGGAGGAATGATGTAACATAATGAATTTTAGGAAAGAAACACTATGTTTAATAGCATACATGATATGCTACATCGAGAATAAAAAAACAACTAATTATTATTATTTAAATGTTATTGTTATAACCTAGACGTGGGAATGGAAAGAATGAATTATATCAACTAAATTATGAAACTATTGTTTACAAATGATTAAATAATTATTCTTGGATTGAAAATTTGTTACAAATGGAAATAAAAACTAATTGAATATAAAATATGTGTTTTTGTTAAAACCTATTTTAAAATAGAATAATTGTGTTTATAAAATCATATAACACTTTATAAATTTTTATTTATTAAAAAGTATAGGTTATATATTAAATTTAATTTTTTAAATTCGTCTTATATGTTTTATTGATTTGATATAAGAAAAATTCAATATTTTAGGTAAAAGAAGTATTTTATTAAAAATACAGTTTTACACCCTTTTGATAGAGAACCCTTTTTAAATATATTTTTTGTCACATTTATATGTTCTATTTGAAAAAATAATTTTTTTTCTTTAGAATAAGAACATAAAAATTTACTTTGGATGAATCTTTGGTATTTTTATGATAAAAATCATATTTTAACGAATAGTGAAAAATACTGTATTTAAATTCGAAGCTTTTTTTTCTTCTAATTTTTCTATACAGTTATTTTTTTCATTTAGTTTATTTTAAAGTGTAATTGGATTATGTTTTTATAATTTAATCCAATTTTTGTCATTTTATATAAGTTTACATCGAAATTGGACATAAACAAATGTCAATCTTTTGGTAGTGTTTAATTTTGAAAAAACATGCCTTCTGGTTTTGAAAATGGGAATAAATTTTAAATTTATTACAAAAAATTTTGTGTTTCTAATTTGGAAAAATGGATTCAAAATTTGGAATCATAAGGTCCAAATTTTATAAATACATAACTTTTATTTTTGTATGTTTTGAATAACAACTTCAGTATATATTTTTATTTACCAAGGTTAAATGATAAATTAGGAAATTAAGTGTAAAAATAATTTTATAATAATATAAAACTCCCCAAACACATGTCCTAATATTATTGGATGAGTCATGGGTTACAAAAAAATACTTAGGTATAACTTTTGGAATTTGGGATCCATTTGGGTGTGAAAATGGCATGTTATAATAATTAATTTCAAGTAAAGGGATATATAAGATAAACATGTATCTTTTTTCTAAAGCAATTTTATGGTGGGGTTATCTAAGTGATATATTTTACTATGAATATTCAATAGAAATACAATCAAATTTTCTATATAATGGTATTATATATATAATTTTTAGAGATTAAATATTTAAATTTAATTACAATACAATGATGATGTAGTGATTGCTTCATTAATAAAGAATTCCCATAAATGATATTATAAATATTAAAATAAATGTAATTTAGAATTTTTGATTCCATACACAAATTTTAAAGATGATTATGAAATACTACTTTCGAGTTAATTCTTTTGGTTTTAATGAATCATGTTTTTATGACTTTAACAAAAATAAATTACTTAATATTGTCAAAATTGACATAAAAGAGTTTTTAAAACAAATACTATTTTACTAAATGATATAATAGTTTTCAAAATTTACAATTACGCCAAATAACTTATATAATGTTTAAAATTTCACTAATTATCCAATTTTGGTTCTCTTTTCATTTTATAGTAACTATTGTAACCATATATTATGCTATCCAATGGCCTGAAGGCCTTTATTTTTTATTGATTTTGATAATCCACCTTTAAAGGGGTGAGGTGGAACCCTTAAAATTATCATAGGTGAAAGTATTACATGGACCATAGGTCTTAGAGGAATTCATTGCCCGTAGGATTCAAACATTACATACAACCTAGACTAACTACTTGGAATTGCTCCTCCCCAACATCTTCATTGTGAAATCAGCTCTCCACCTTAGCATGGCTATTTAGCTAGTTTATCCTATGGATGCACAGGCTTTTCCCGATGGTAGGTGTCATACCCTCTCATTCTTGTAATCCATGTAGCTTCTATTATGGTGAAAGCTCCTTTCTCATCCTCCTAAAGAGCTTGGTTCCTTGTAGGTTTTCTGGTTTGTATCTTCACTTAAGGTGGACCAAAGGCCTTACTAGCCCAAAATATTGGGTGCACCAAAGGCCTTAAAGGACTCAGAGACTAAATCTTTGGCCTGAAGGCCCAAACATGGGAAAATTCCCCGCTACTACAGTTCAAAACAGTGCCTACTACAGTAACTTCTATAGTACTACATAGTTCCTAATACAGAACTACTATAGTACCCCTGGAAATTGTGCCTCCCCCTAGATTTGATCTCGGGTCGCTTGGATACACTTAAGAGTCCTCACCAACCGGGCTGAGGCTTATGTGCAATTATGAAAATACAAGAAGACATGGTAAGAGTTAATGTTTTTAACTATGGGTTAAAGCTAAAAGGTAAGGTTAATTATGCAACCTAAAATTTTCAAAAACCTATTGTTTATGAGAATTTCGACTCATAATCATCTTATAATCAAAATATATTACATTGTAATAGTTATAATTGTAAAATAATTTTATAGTAAAATAATATTTCGATACTTTCCTAAAGTTCCCCTTCTCCCTCTTATAAACGGCCACCACATCTACCCACTTACTCAAATCTTTCAAGCCCTTTGGATCATCCAATATCTTCTCAAATAATCTCCCAAAATACATAATCTCCTCCCATAAGCCTTACCTTGGTCATAAGGTAATTCAATAAAGTATTTTGGATCAAATCAAAATAACTTATTCGATTTAGAGATACTGTATTCTCTTATGTTCTTTTCCTTTATTTTCCTTCTCCACTCCATATTATCTTTCTATTATTTTATTACATAACAAAAAATTATCCAAAATATACAAGGATGTTTTTATGTGTACGATTCCAACTACACATACACACACCTCCATCTAATGTGTATGAACATATTGTTTCTATGTATAGAGAACTAGTGCCTCAAGAAAGGATGATTGTTCAATTTTCTCCTAACATCTCTCATAGTGGACATTACGACGAAACATCATTTATATATGATATATGTTATATTTATTTTGTCTCTATTTTTCTGAAATTTTTATTTTCAACATACCTTTATGATCTCCATGATGTGTAATTACGATAATTTCATTTGAAGAAGTGTGAACTACCACCCCATCAAAGTGATATGACACGTTCATGCTATACATGGAATGTATACGGGATGTTTTTATTAAACCTATTAGACATACATGACATAAATATAATACTTGTATTATAATATACATTTTTATCATTTGATTACTATTATTTAAATATGAAAATTAAATGAAAGTAGAGTTCATGCGTACGTAAGGGCTATCGTCTCCATGAATGGTGATTTTAATTTCTTATCTCCAAATATTATGGAAATTATAAATAAATATATTCTGGGTATATATGATATTTAAATCATGAATAATATTCTAGAGATGATGGAATTTTGACTACATGGAGAATTTACATCAAAACAAGTACATTTTCGACTCATATACCGAACATCGACAAAATGAACCATATGGACATAAATAATTATACAGTTTATATAAAATTATTGTAATTAATAAAAAATGAATAAAAAATGATTTTTTAATAAATTATAAATTAACCTATGTTTATTACTCTGGAATATAAAGAATGAAAAATACAAGACATACTCAATGTAAGGGAACTTCTTAACCAAATTCCCATTATTTGGGTTGATCTTATAGTTCATGAAAATATAATGATATGATTATGTGAGAAATGAATTTTAATATTTTATTTTGTATTTATACTTACATTATGGGTATTTATAGTGAATACACATAATCGATCTATTTTATTAACAAAATCAACTTTATAAGGGAATTTCTAAAAACAATTTCCACTGATTTTGTTTTACGCATACATAGTTGATTATATTTTTCCAATATTATATGTGGAGTCACTATTAATTTAATTATGTTGTAATTTAAACATCACTTTGTTTGGATATACTGTTTCTACACATAATCACCCCATTGAAAAATTCTTATGTCATTGATACGAATTTCGTAAGGGAAATCTTAACTCAATCTCATTTCATTGAGTCAAATATCCATGTCAATGGTTTTGTTTTTCCAAGAATATGTTTTAATGAACTATGGTTAGTTTACAATGAATATCTACCTATATTGGGAGTATTTATATTTATCACACATATTTATTTCATTGATTTATCCTTAATATTATGATACGATCTTTGTATGGGAACTTCTTACCCAAATTTTCATTTATTGGGTTAATCGTATACTTATTGATTTTGTCGTGATATGATTATGTGAGAAATAAAATTTGATATCCTATATTGTATTTATACAATATTTCTTTGTATTTATAGTTTATACACATAATTGATCTATTTTATTAACAAAGTGATCTTTCTAATGGAAATATTAACTCAATCTCTGGTCATTGAGTTAAATATACATGTCATTTGTTATGTTTTCCCTAAAAAAATGTGTGAATGACCTCTAATAATATTAAACTAAATATCCAATTATATTGGGCGTATTTATATTTTTCACACATAATTATTTCATTGATTTATCATTGATCTAATGATATGATCTTTGTATAAGATTTCATCTCGATCTCCTATCATTGAGGCATATCTTGTTTTCAGGAACATTTTAATCCTATAATGTGTATATACATCCCTTTTGAATCTTTATATCATGAATTAGTATATTCTCATGATATTTAAAGTTATGTTTTGTTTTATTCCTTAATTACTTTTATTATTATGTTTCTCATGTGTTAAGGCACTCATTAACTAAAACATCATTTTTAATGTTTTAAAGATTTATTCATTTAAAACATTCTATTTAATTTCCATGTTTGCAAAATGGTTTTTAAGAAATTATTTATATGACATGAATGTTTTAAAATTTTAATTTTTTTAAATGATTCAATGTTTTCTGGGAAAATTAGATTAAATGTTATCTTTATTAATTGTTTTAAATGGTATTGGAAATGGGTTGAATATTTATATATCTTAAAAATGATCTCTTCTAGTTTCAGTTTAGAATTTTTATTCTTCCATTTTGATTGTTTTATGTGTTATGATTATTAAATGGTACTTGGACATTTAATGGGTTGTTGCGTGATAAAACAAGAAGTGTGGTTATGTGATAAACAAAAGTATGGGTGGTTCTGTGATAAACGAAGGACATGTGGTTATGATATAACCTTCAATGAATTGGGCATGGAATTCGGCCATATGGCCATTACATTTAGTGATATGTGTGGAAGTTGAATATATGGTTATTCCATTTAAGTATTATTATGTCTCGTGGTACATTAATGTGTTATATGTAGCTTCCTATGAGTTATAGAAATATTTTGGTTTCAAAATGGGTAAACAATGATCTTATATTCAGTGAATTATATTTTCTACTTCATAAAGGTAAAAAGTATTACTTTATGATTATGTATTCGTGGTTTATATGTTTTCCAAATACTAACCATTTTCCTTATTTGCGTATCCCTTACTAAGTTTTCTATACTCATCCCATGTTTTCAAATGTTTTTCATAGGACATAAAGGAGAGTAGAGTCAACAATGGGATCATGGAAAGGTTATACTATTAAAACATAAAATGATACCATGTTTATTTTTAAAGAGTTTTTGTTTTATAAAAAATGGATAGTGAGTAGAAGTTTCTACTTGTAATATTTAATTTTCTATGAATTAGTTATGGCATAATTCTATAAAACTCTAAACCTTAAAAGATCCTCGAAGTGAATTAAAGTAAATTGTTGACTTATCTCAAGATTAAGTAATGTTTAAGGTCAGAGCCTTATAGTTGTTATCATAGGTCTGTTTAGATAACTTTATAGGTTACGGTTTTATTTTAGTATTAGTGAAAATATGTATATAACCATGATATTTATCATACTAGAAAGAGTCCGAGTTATTTTAAAAACATTGAATGAGTTTGAGATAACTTGGATGAGTTTATCTTAGTGTTTATCTTCCTTATATGACAGTATATGTTCATTTTATTAATATAATCACACTAACATTTTTGGTTTTATTAATCATATGGATCTAGTAGGAAACAAAAGTAATAATGAATGTAAAGTAAACTGTGGTGGTTTTATGAATAAGAAACTGAATTAAATGGAAGATGCAATTAGAAATCTTGTGGTTATTATAAACCAACTATATGGAGTCATGATTGACCACTTGAACCTTGGGGATTTTTCAATGGTACATGAATTAAAGTCAATTATTGACTTATCTCCAATGAATGTTTTAAATGCAGTGTACATGGTCATTATGCAAATAGATGTACTGTGAAGAATGTTTTGGAATGGGATCAATAGGACCATAAAAACATATATTTACCATTACATAATTCCATTCCAATTAAAGATGAGGAAACTAAAAATGACCTATGAATGGAATGGATCATTTCATAGCTCATGTTTTGACATAATTGAATCATAATAAATTATGAATTATTTTTTTGTTGGTATGAAGTATTAAAAAATAAGATAGAAAACATGGATACTGTATCATGAAGAATGATCGAAGATTAATATGTCTACATTTTAAGATTTGAAGAATTATGCTGGATCTATAGATGATGATATATTTAAATGTATTAATTATAGGATTACTTTTGAATACTTCTAGTATGTGTAACCTTTATTTTTTTTGTAACAATATTAATTGATGAAGAATTACCTTTTATTTTTTGGACATAATTGTTAACAATCTTTAGGGTTTGACTAAATCCTTAATTTTGAGGTAATCGTGGGTTATTACATTTTGAGATGAAAAATGAAAAGCATGAGATAAACATTACGTTAAATTTCATTATGGTTAATTTTGAATATTTTATCTCATTTTCGGAATGTATTAATAATTAAATAGTTTCAGAAAAAGGGAAAACCATAGGAAAAGTGACAACTTGTTGCATCGGACAAGGCTGTGGGAATAAAACCCACAACCGAAGTGTGAAAAGGATTTATCACCTACCACTAGCCTACGTGAAGTCCCTGGTAAGTATGACATACTATATTTTTCTAAATGACATTAGGGATTAAGAATAAGTTGATTTTTGGAAATAATTTTTTTTCAAATGGATATCCTTAGTAATGAAAAATTATTTGTTGATTAAGTGATAACATTTTTTTGGAAGACATTAGCTCTTTTGGGAACACTGTATACCTAAAAAATAGAATACTATGAAATTTCATTTGAGCATTAATGGTTGAATTTTATTTTGGATGAATATATGTTTTTATTGTAGAGATTTGGTGATTTGGGTTATTTGTGGAAATTATTAACCTATCATGGAGAAAATGTGATTAAGTTAATTACTTTTTGGTATGATACATTTCAAGTAGTCAATGTTATTTGGAGATAAATGTTAATATTTTTTGTGGAAGGATATGCTATCAAATACTTCTGAATTTTGGGTTTCATTTTTAGTTTGGATTGTTTTGAAGAATTTTAAGGACACTTTTTATTTAATGGTCTTTGTTGAACATTTTCTATTGTTTGTAGAATTTTGGAGAATAAAATTATTCCTTCTACATATAAAGGATTATTATTTCTGTGGAATTATCTTATATTATCCTAAAATATTTGATTTTGGATAAAGTTTCAAGACAGTATAAATAGACAATTAATCTCTTTTCAACTTTGTGTTTCTCTAGAAGTTTATTCTAGTGCATCATGTGTTACCAATTCACCTTGAATACTCATCGTTTGGAGAAAATATGAGTTTTTGGTAGATATTTATTAAAATATGAAACTCTATATGAAAAGTAACTACGTTTCCTTATTTTCTTATTCTAAGTAGTAAATGTATTCCTCAAATTTATTCAATGGACCTTAAAATGAAAGTATTTTTTTTACTTTTCCCACTAAGAAATCAAAGACCTTTTAACCCATCACATGTTTTTGGATTTTCCTAATAATTTTTTCTATCATTATGATTCATAAAAATATGGTTAGTTTCTCTTCCATATCCATATTATTCAACATGAAATCCTAGTATGTTTTATCTCTGATGACCTTTGTACTTGTCTTTGTTTCTTTTAAAGAAATAGTTTTGTTGACTCTTTTCCCAATTTAGGATTTTAAATGAACCTACCGAGAAAAAATTTAATATGGAGAGGATGTAATTTACAAAAGAAGGGAGTGATGTAACATCCGGTGTTTTAATAAATAAACACTATATTCAAAACCATACATGATACAATACATCGATCTTAAAAGAACATCTAATTATTATTATTATTTAAATGTGAGCATTATAACCTTGGTGTGGGAATGGAAATAATGAATAGTATAAACATAATTATGAAAATATAGTTTATATAAGTTTAAATAATGATTCCTTGGTTACCAAATTTATTTGAAATGGAAATAAAAACCAATTTAATATAAAGGATGTGTTTTTATGAAAACCTATTTAAAAATAGAATAATTGTGTTTATAAAATAATATCACACTTTATAGAATTTTATTTAATGAAAAATATATTTTATATATTAAATGTAATTTTTTAAATTCATCTTTTATGTTTTCGTGATATGATATAAGAACTAATTCAATATTTCATATAAAAGAAGTATTTTTCTATAAATATAGTTTTCCCGCCTTTTGATGGAGAACCCTTTTTAAATATAGTTTTTGCACATTTGTATGTTCTATTAGAAAACTAAACTTCTTTCTTAGAATATGTAAATCAGAGTTTACTTTGGATGAAATTATGGTATTTTTTTGATAAAATTCATAATTTAAAGAATAGTGAAAATTCTAAATTTTAATTCAAAACATCATTTTCATCTAATTTATCTATATAGTTATGTTATCCTTTTAATTGGTTTTAAAGTGTAATTGGATTATTATTTTATAATTTAATCTAACTTTGGTAATTTTATATAATTTTACATTGAAATTGGACATAACCACATGTCAATCTTTAGGTAGTTTTTACTTCTTAAAAAACACTTTCTCGTTTTGACAATGTGAAATAAATTTAAATTAATTACCAAAATTTATGTGTTTTTAATTTAGAAATATTTATTCAAAATTTTAAATTAGATGGTGAAAATTTGGTATATAGGTACCTTTTATTTGTTTATGTTATGAATAGTAACTTCAGTAATTTTTTTTATTTACCACGGTTAAAGGGTAAATTAGAAAAATATGTGTAAAAATAATATTATAATAATATAAAACCGCCCTAAAACATGTACTAATCTTATTGGATAAGTAATGGGAAACCAAAAAATTCCTTGTGCTGAAATTGTGAAATTTGGGAGCCACTTGGGTATGAAAATGACATGTTATATTAATTAATTTAAATTATAGGGATATATAACATAAACATGTATATTTTAACTAAAACAATTTTAATGTGGGGGTTATAGAAGTGATATATTTGAAAATAAATAGAAATTAGAAATAAATACATATTTACTACATAATGAAATTTTATTTATAATTTTTTGAGACTAAATATGTAAATCTAATTACGAAACAATGATGATGTAGTGATTGTTTCATTAATACACGATTCAAATAAAAGATATTATAAATTATAAAATAAATTAAATTTGAAATTTTTGATGCGATACATGAATTTTATGGATGATTATGACATATTATATTTTATTTAATTCTTTTTGTTCAACAGAATCAAGTTTTTAATACTTTTCAAAAGAAATTAATTACTAAATAGTGTTAAAATTAACATAACTGAGTTTTTAAAACAAATACTATTTTATTAAATGCTATAATAGTTCACAAAATATAAGATTATGCCAAATGAAATATATAATGTTTAAAATTGCATTAATGAATAAATTGTGGTTCTATTTTAATTTTATAGTAACTACAGTAACCATATATTAGGAAAATACAGGAAGATAAGGTATGAGTTCATGTTTTTAACAATGTGTTAATGGTAAAATATAAGGTTAATTTTGTGACCTAAATATTTCTAAAACCTATTGGTTGAGATTATTTCATCTCATAATCATCTTATACTAAATATATATCACCTTTCAACTATTATAATTCTAAAATCATTTTATAATAAAATAATATTTCAAGACTTTCCTAAATTGCCCCTCCTCCCTCTTATAAAATCCCACCACCTCTACCCACTTACTAACATATTTCAAACCCCTTGAATCATCCAAATTCTACTAAACTAATCTCAAAAAATACCTAATATCTTATTATAAGCCTAACCTTGTGTATGAGGAAATTAAATAAATACGTTTGAGTAAAATCAAAAGAAGTTACTCGATTTAGAGATAACGTCTTCTATCATGTTCCTTTCCTTTATTTTCCTTCTCAACACCCTATGATACTCTTATAATTTTATTACATAACATAAAATTTATCATAAATATACTAGGATTTTTTTATGATAAGGATTCTAACTACACTTACATAAACCTCCATATAATGGGTATTAACATACTCTTTCTGTGTACGGTGAACTAGTGCCTCACAAAACGATGATTGTTCAATTTTCTCCTACCACCTCTCACGGTGGCCATTATGATGGAACTTTATTTAAATATGATATGTGTTATATTTATTTTTTTCTCTATGCTTCTGTAATTTTTATTTACATCATACCTTTATTCTCTCTATGACGTGTAATTACGATAATTTCATTTGAGAAAGTGTGGACTACCGCCCCCTCAAAGTGATTTGACTCATTCATTCTATACATAGAATGTATAAAAGATGGTTTTATTAAACCTATGAGTCATACATTACATAAATAATATTCTAGTATTATAATATACATTTATATAATTTCATTATTATTCCTTAAATATGAAAATGAAATTAAAGTAGCATTCATGAATACGTATAACCTACTGTCACCATGAATGGCATATTTCATTTCTTATCTCAAAATATTGTTGAAATTATAAATACATATATGATTGATATATATTATATTCAAATAAGGAATAATATTGTCTTGATTATGTAGTATTGAATACATGAAAAATTTACATCAAAACGAGTTAATTTTCATCTCATATACCGAACATCGACAAAATGACCAATATAAAATTAAATAATAATATAAATTTAATAAAATTATATTAAGAAAATAAAAAATTAATAAAAAACAGGAAAAAAGTTCTTCTGAATTTATAAATTAACCTATGTTTATTATTTAGGAATATAAAGAATGAACGAGACAGGACATACTCAAGGTAATGGAACTTCTTAAACCAATTTCCATTCTTTGGGTTGATCTTCTACTTCTTGACTAGGTCAAGATATGATTATGTGAGAAATGAATTTTGATATTTTATATTGTATCTATACTTGAGTTATGGGATTTTATAGTTAATACACATAATCAATATATTTGATTTACAAAATGATCATTATAAGGTAATTTCTAAACTCAATTTCCACTCATTGGGTTTTACGCATACTTCATTGATTATATTTTTCCAATATTACCTATGGAATCACTTTTTATTAAATTATTTTGTAATTTAAACTTCAAATATGTGTGGATATACTACTTATACACATAATCACCCCATTATTATTTCAATGATACAAAATTTGTAAGGGAAATCATAACTCAATCTCATTTCATTGAGTTAAATATCCCCGTCATTGGTTTTGTTTTTCCAAGAATATGTGCGAATGACCTATGATTATATTACACTGAATATCCACTTATATTGGATGTATTTATATTTTTCACACATAATTATGTCGTTGACTTATTCTTAATCTAATGATACAATCTCTGTAAGACAACTTCTTAACCCAATTTCCATTCTTTGGGTTAATCTTCTAATTCTTGATTATATCATGCTATGATTATGTGAGATATAACATTTGATATCCTATATTGTATTTATAATTTATTTATGTGTATTTATAGTGAATAAGCATAATCAATATCTTTATTTATCAAAATTATCTTTTTTAGGGAAATAGTAACTCAATCTCCACTCATTGAGTTAAATATCCATGTCATTGTTTTTGTTTTCATAAAACTATGTGTGAATTAATTAGGATTATTTTACACTGAATATCCACTTATATTTGGTTTACTTTATATTTTTAACACATAATTATTTCATTGATTTATAATTGATATAGTGAAATGATATTTTAAGGGATTTCATCTCAATCTCCTTTTGTTGAGGCATATCTTGTTGTCATGAAACTTTATTATCCTATAATGTGTACATAAATCACTTTTGACTCTATATATAATGAATTAGTATATTATAAATATATTTAACGTTATGTTTAATTTTATTCCTTGATTATTTTCATTCAGGTGTTTCTCAAGTGGTAAGAGACTCTCTAACTAAAACATCATTTTAAATGTTTTAAAAATTAATTTATTTAAAAACATCAATTTCATTTCCATGTTTTCAAAATGGGTTTTAAGAATTTATTTATATGGATATGAATGTTTTAAAATTATAATTTATTTCAAAATATTAAAAGTGGTATGGTAAACTTTGATTCGAAATTATCTTTATTAAATGTTTTTAATGGATTTGGAATTGGTTTAAATATTTATATATCTTAAAAACGATCTCTTCTGGTTGCAGTGTGGAAATGTAATTCTTACTTTATACTTGTTCTTTGTGTTATTATTACCAAATTGTTCTTAGAAATTTGATGTGTGGTAATGTGATAAACCAAAGGACGGGTGGTTCTGTGATAAACCAAGGAATGGTGGTTACATTATAACCTCCAACACATTTGGTATGAAAGTTTTCCATATTGATATTACAATTAGTGGTATGTGTGGATGTTGAGCATATAGTTATTCCATTTAAGTATTTTTATGTGCCAAGTTACCTTTATATGTTATATGTCGCTTCCTATGGGGTTATGGTAATCTTTTGATTATTGAAAGAGTCAGAAAAGAGCTTATATTCAGTAAAGTATATTTTCTACTTCTTAAAGGTGAACACTATTACTTTCTGATAATGTATTCATGGTTTTTATTTTTTCCAAAGACTAATAGTTTTCCATATTTCTGTATCCATTACATAGATTTTTATGCTCATCCCATGTTTTGAAACGTTTTTCACAGGACATAAAGAAGAATAGTGTAAAATATGGGATCAAAGAAAAATTCATGTTTTTAAAACATGAAATGATACCCTGTTTCTTTGTAAAGAGTTTTTTGTTTTATGAAAGAATAATATAGTGATTATAAGTGTCTAATTGTAATATTTAAGTTGTTATGTATGATTTATGGACTATATCTCTAAAACTGTAAACCTGGAAAGATCCTCAAAGTGAATTAATGTCAATTGTCGACTTATCTCAAGATTAAGTAATGTTTATGGCTAGGGCCTTATATGGATACTTTATATATATTTATTTAAAGAATCAATTTTATATTTATTATATAATATTAATTCAGTAGTTAAAAATACACTTACCTTATTTTCATCATATTCATTGAAAAATGGAAGCGTTACTCATTATTATATATGGTCTACGTTCTACCTGATTGTAACATAGTCAATTTTTAATAACCCTATTTCATTTTTGGTTTCAAAAGTATAATTGATATATAAAAATTATTATTATTTCCAGATTATTATTATTAATGGGATTATGTATTAATGAACTATTTGACTATATTCAACATACTAAATTTATTTTGAACGTATAAGTCAAATATCATCAAAACATACAACATCAACATAAATGATTATGTAATTATTTATAACATGATAGTAGATAAAATAAAACGAATAATAAAACATAAAATTTTTATTTAGAAAGTAAATAAATAATATAATTATATTATTGAATAAAATAAATATTTCTATTGATGAGTACGACTCAAGTTAAGGGACACTTTACATTAAAAACCTCATTTTTAATATTTAATTATTTATTTTCTAGATCATTTTATTCCATGATCGTGTTATTAAAAATAATTTTATAATGTATTTAATTAGAAATTAATGAATTTTATAGAAATTGTTTTAGCTCTTTCTTACAATGTTCTTTAAAAGGAAAATTTTTACAGAACATTTAGAATTTCTTTACAAAAGACAAAATAAATGTTCTATTTTAACACATACGACATAAATGAAATTTTCAGCCCCTAAAACAGTAATTTTTTATTCCTTTATAATAATAATATATTTATTCAAATAAAACCCAAACTTTCTTTGTTCTGGGTATTTTAATTTTTAAATTTGTTTATTAAAGAAAATTGTATTTTGATATAAAAAATTATTATGTATATGGGTTAAAAAGGGTAATTCATTGGATTTATGAATAAAATGGGATTTCCTAAAATTTATTCTTCATTATGTGGTCCTTAGACATTTCTTAGGATGATAGGTTACCATTAAATGGATCATTATGATGGGTTATCATGATATATCTCATTATTGTGGGAGGGCTAGATATTTCTCATGATGATGGGTGAGCCCGATATATTTCTCCAATGTATTGGGTAATGATTATGGTCATTAAATAATATACTTGGAATTATATTGTCATTTTTATTCAAATTATAATGGATCTTTTATGGGTTCTATAAATATGTTGTACCAAGGAACCATCATTACATTTCTATGCATGAAAATTAGTTTTCCTTGAAATTGATGGATTTGAAAATAAAATCTAATGAAGTTTTTATTTAAGGAATCATTATCTCATTTTGAATAAAAATGTATATTTTTTAACAAAATTTTAATTCATTGATTTTCATGTTTTCTATGAAACCCTCTTGATTATTATTTTATATTTATGTTTTCT
Organism: Viscum album; assembly: GCA_963277665.1. NCBI lineage: Eukaryota > Viridiplantae > Streptophyta > Magnoliopsida > Santalales > Viscaceae > Viscum > Viscum album. The sequence goes on from OY728163.1 coordinate 947,499,275, forward strand.
TATAATGTGATTTATTAAAAACATTGAGTTATAATATTAATGTCTTATGTTATTAAATGATTACTTTGAGATCGATGTTTTATTTATTAATAGGAAAATATTTTTATAATATCAAGATTTAAAAATTTAATAATGACTTTATTTAATTCTTTTTTATGTCCCTTAATATTCTTTTTAAGTTCACCCCAACTTTTCTAATAAAAATCATTAGTTTTAAGGATGATTAGACATAAATAATAAGTCAAGTTAAAGATCATAAAGAAAATAATTAAAGGAAAATTAAGTTTCTTTTAAAAGAATATTACTATCTAAAAAATAGATACTAAGAAGAAGTGTCTACTTTTAATTAATGGTATTTTTATATAAGATTAATGAATCAATTCTCTAAAAGTATAAACCTAAAAAGTTATTTGGGAGTGAAAGAAAATTTAATATACTTTAAAAATGAAATTATGGATTCAATAAGGATCCTGGTCCTGTAATATAAACCTCATAATAGCAGAAAAGTGTAAAATATAATATATTTCCCAAATAAGAAAATTTGAGAAGATAAACCATTATTACATTGGTAACATTCGAATAAAAACACCTTGGATGAATCAATTTTCATTATAATGTTAAATACCATGAATTAAGAAGAAGAAACCTCATAAAATATTAATGGGAAAGTATATACACGTCATAGACTTAAATAGGTTCATAGTTTCTAACAAATCTCAATGAAAAAACATTGATATGGTAAACCCATACATTATATCCAACCTGATTTATAAGTACTCTATACTCATTTATAATAAATTATAATTTATCATAATTAATACCAGAACACTTTTCACATATATAATATCATATAATATCCAATTATAACATTTCAACACCCATTTATTAATTGTTTTATTATAATCATTAGTTTTGGAGTTAACAACTTTGTTTCTCTTTTATATTTTATTTTAGTAGTTCAATTCCTTCAACATTGGTCAAGGTTCCATTATCTCCAGAATCATAATAATTTAATAATTAAAAAATTTAACCATTATATACACTTTAATAACCATTAAAATATATATATTTTGATTAATAAATTACATCACTTCATGGAGAAAATGATTTATACATACACATGAGTGATGTTTCCACTTTTCGATAGACGAAAAAAAAATAAAGGTAAATATTTAATAAAATTAACATAATTATTATTATAAAATTGTATAAATGTCGTAATTAAATCTATCATAATAATAAACCATTAATGATTTTGGTAAAAAATGTATTGTATCTCTACTTGGAGGTGGTAGTCTACACATATGCACGAGCGATACTTTCATCTCCCATTTGATGGATCTGAGGTTGTTAATAGTTGTTCATCCATCATAACAAAAGATCAGATTACTTATGATATTGGATTTATAATATTTTTATAGAGAAAAATGTTTTATATTAATTCTAGGTACAAATAAAATTTAAAGAGAATGGTTAAGATTTATTCCTTTATATTGAGAGATATCCCTTTTCATACACCACAATCCATGATTGATTATTCTAAAGAGAATAATAGAAGTTAAAGTATAATTTTTTGGATTCCAATAATCTTATAAAATAGTTATTTAATGAACTTGATGGCTCAATTATTTTTTAATAAGGGTGGAGAAAAGGATCCCTTTTATAAATGTTGGGAGAGACGTGGATGAAATTTATTAAAATATTTCATTAATATATGGTCACTTTCAAAGGAATATCGATCATAATTTATAAAGATTATAAGGTAATATAATATACGGTAAAAATTTATTCAAAAAATAAGTATTATACAGGTTTAGGAGGCATTCCCATCCTTATATATTTCTTTACATCCAAAAAACCCATTTTAACATTTATTATGGTAACGAAATATATTTATTTTTACTATTCAGTATAGAAAAAATTTAAGTTGACGATATTAAATTATTTTAATTATTATTATTTAAAATATTGATTAAATTTTACCAGATTCAATTTCGATAAATGGAATACATTGATTTTAAATAATAAGACAAAACCTAATGAAAACTCATTTCGAAAAAAATGTTTTTTAAGAAAAAATACTAAATATAGCACAATTCCTTGCCGTGTAAAGACCACAAAAATTATTTCAAATATTTTTATTGAATAGATAAAATATAAAAATCATTAAAAACATAAATCAAAATATATTATTTTAATTCATTAAGATATGAACTCATTATGCGCTTAAAATTATTTTTAAACAAATGTGTTTATAAGACAACAAATAATTTCCTACCAAACAAGTTATATTGGTGATTCATTTGTTATTAATTGTAAAATTTATTATTAAATAATTATTATTTTACTTTATTATATAATTCAAAACATAATTATACTTTTAGTCAAAAATAAGTTATAGTTTTTATAAAAATCGGTATATTTCACTATTTATTGAAAAATAATTTTTTTTAAAATATCCAAAAAAATTCAACGTAAGATAATATATATAATATTATATAAAAATAATAATCACTTGAAAAATAAAATTTCTAAAATTTTTATATATTAACTATAATTTATATTTAAAAAATGAAATAAAAACCACTTCGAAGAAAATATATATTTGAAGCATAAAATGACTTTATTGAAAATGGTTACTTATGAAATCTGAATAAATAAATAAATTTTAGTTATTCAAAACCATTATACATATTTTTGATAATTTTATTACAAGAAATGATACCATAAAATTTAAATTTGAGGTTATAATATATCAATGTTGGTTTTAATCTTGGGTTTTCTTCTCAAGAAAGATATCTGACACATACAATTTAGTTGAGGAAAAAATTATACTCTAAAATATTAGGGTGTAACATTCTCTCCTACAACCAAAAAATAAATTGGTTTCTGACATTTCATATCATTTTAATCAAAATTTTAATATTTGAATACTGGTTTTTTGAAAACCCACATTTTACAAGGAAATAATGAAACTTCCTTTAAAAAGATGAAGTGGGAAATATAATTTTTTCCTCACATAACACGTAATCGGGTTCTTAAATATAGAGAACAATAATAGTAAATGAATATATGAACCTAGAGGGGATAGATAATGTCAAATGAATAATAGAGAGTGGTAGAAAAAAATCCATATGAAAATTTGTGAGCATAAAACCATAAATTCTTTAGGGGTGAAAAGGCCACCAATTATTTTGAAATGATTATAACAAGAAAACATCTTAATTTTAAATATCTTTTTTCTTAGATTATATGGATTAATTTAATACTAATAAACCATAAACAAGAAAAAATATTTACTTTATTTCTTTCTATTTTATAATAAAAATTTCATCTTTTGGTTGTGCATCGATCTATTTTCATTTCTATCTAGTCTCTTATTTTATGAAAGAAATTTACAAGGTGAAATTATCATTCATGATGAACTAAAATTATATTTTTATAGATCATAAGTTCTATTAGAGAATCACATGTCATTCCTTTTATCTCTCTATAACTACCAAAACCAAAAACTGTATCATAGGTTATCCAATATGGATACTTCTTCATATGATTAAATAATATATTAATCACGAAAACATCAACAATAACATAGAATGTTAAACATAAATCATTATATAAATAGTTAATAATAAAAGTACTCTAAAATATATGTGACCAAATTCAAACCCCAAAATATTCTAACTGATTTGACAATATATTTTTTCCAATATAAATTTATCATTTATCACCAAAAACCTCAAAGAATTTCTTCATGGAATATAAAATATGCATGATTAACGTGCTAAAAAATTCTTATAAATCATTCTAAAAAAATATTTCACCATAAAAACATATTGAAGATATATATTATTCAAAACTATAACTCGTTCATTTTCCTCAAAAAAAATCATAGACTATAAAATATATTCCATAAATATAAAATTGTTATAAACTTCATAATAGATAAAAAATCACTCTTTCCTCAAACCACTAATAAATATAATGATCTCCAATATTATTCAATTTACATTATCAATTTCAATAAACAGCATATCCCAATTAAACATCATTATCTTATCCTTAAGAATTTGTTACAGGTTTTTCACTCAATCAAGTGTTATGTAACAAAATATCACAAAACCAATAAATCAATTTTAAGGGTTCTCAGTAAAAGTTAACATATTCTTACAAATACATACGTAAAAACTAATTCATAAAAGTTTTGATAAGTTTTATTATTATTATAATTAGAATATCATTGATTAAATACTTTTACAATGTAATTCTATTATCCAATTACATATACAATTCAATCATTCCACTTACTTCTTAAACCATCAATCTGGCTTCACTATCTTATTCACCAATACATCCATCGTTCAAAATATAGTATGATTCATGACTTGAGATTCATCAACCTCAATTTAATAGTGTTTATTAATTTTAACAAATGTAAAACTATTAAAATAAATTATAACTTTTAAATTCCATTCGTAGTCTTTTCTTGTAACACTATAAAATCTTTACTCAATGAAACTTTCTAATCCCTTTCTCAATATCTTCCCATAAGACATTAATTTAAAAAATTTACATATATTCTACATTTAAAAAATTTAATTTTCGATGATACTATAAGTAATCCATTATCCCCATACATTATATTAACAAAACTATTCAATTTTCCTCATAAATTTTCTACTTTATGTCCTTACCTCAAAAAAATCAATTATGTTTTCTATGGAGACATTTCCATGAGAGATTCATTACACATTCTTGAAATATGTGAAACTAAATCATTTTTCCTCTATAGTTTTCATAAAAAAAAATTTTCACTCACTCAAATCATCCAAAAACTAACTTACGTTTATATTGTGAATAATATTTCTAGATAACAGGTAAGACCTAGTTAAAAAATATTATCATACATCACATATTTTATTTGATTACTCAATAAAAAAATCACTAAATCATATATCACATTTAGAATTGATACAAATCCTTCGGTTTCTATCAATTTTCTAAAACTGTAAACTATAGTATGAGAAAAAATTACTATAGTGAGAAATCATATAATCAAAGAAAAATTATTTACTGGATTAGTAAATAAAAGCACATTCATTTCGGTCTATTAAACGTTAAGTTTAGCATAATTCGTCCATGGTCAATATCCATTAAAATCCTTCATAATGGCTCATAGTGAAAATATGAATTAAATTTAGCATATCCTCCCATTAGTGTCAAAATAGGCATGCGGTAAGGCCCCATTCACTACTCACCAGATTGACGGTTGCAATATTGAAATGTGTGATAGTTTTAACTCACAATTTATGGCTCTAGGACTATGTCTATTGAATGATGGATTGCTTGAAACTTGAGGAAGTTTAAATTCCATCATCCTAGCCCTTTTATTTTCCTCTTAAGTGTTTTGGTCAATTATTTTGAATGTCTTTAGGTGCAGGAACTCTTTCGTCTATGTTTTCCATTTATATTTTGTTCTTCTTTTTTCTAAGAGAAGTTAAATGTTTGACTATTTCTAGGTTCAGTGGATCTAAAATAACAATAGAGTGTCTTGTCCTCTTGAAAAGAGAAAAATACTGTATCAGCAGCAAGAAAATAGTAACAATTCAACAAGAAATGAAGCAATTGTTTTTGCAGTTTTCAATTTTTTTCCAATTTTTTGATGGGTTTTATCTGTTTTTTAGTTTTTTAGAAGAATTAATGGCTCGTGCCTTCCCCGATAATGGATACAAACACCTGACCAGAACTGTTATTGAATATGTTCAAAGTCTAATCATTTATATTTCTACTAACTATTATATATGTGGAAACTAGGGTCGAACCCACAAAAAAGGAAATTATAACCACTAATGTTCTAAAAAAATTCAAAGGGCCCCACTGTTGTCAGCAGTGGAGTAGATTTTCTATTTTTACCTTTTATATTTATTTTTTTAGTAGTAGAGTAAAAAAACATTTCAAAACATGTATCTAAACTAAATTGAAGCTAGAAAAAGTTGAAAACATAGGGAAACAAATATATAGAATGTTGTTAAATAGAAATTCTAGTAAAACACATGGGAAAAAATATCCATTCTATTGGTTTTAAAAGTATTTAAATTCACTTAAAAGATATTTCAGAGTACCACCATAAAGTGTATGAATTACCTCCCTCACCCAGAGTTAAGTCACATAAGCCAATAAATTTTAGAGTTCGCTACTCAAAAATAAATCAACTATAAACAATTAAAATTGACAATAGGACAAACTCACTGTAGGTTCTGAAGTCTTATGAATTTAATATCTTTTGAAATGTTTTTCCTCAATCAATCTCACCAATTGACTGTGAAATTTTCGAATTAAATTCTAGTGGTATAAGTAATTGCCAGAAAAATGATGAAGTGAAAATGAATTTTAAAAGATAACTAGTGGAACTTCAATTTCTACCTGAACTAAATGATTTAACTAGGTTACATTTTCATTATAATTTCAGAAATTTGAAACATACTAAACAGGGTACTAATTCTATAATTAAGATGGAAAATAAACTACCGAGATAATGCTCTTCTCCTAAACTCCTCCAGCTCCAGGAAGTGGTTCATGAGTCGCCATCTAATGTTGCTCTGCTCAGAACTGGATCATTCAATCTCATGAATGAATGTCCCCCCTTCGATGCTTTCTCTGCATCACGTAACTACTGTCTTCTACTGCTCATCACCACACGCTTCCAATGACTTCAAAAGTCAATCACTTAAGCACCGTAAACGTGTATTTTTTGTGACTGACACATCTTGATAGCTTTTCTCATATAACTAACTCTCAGTGAGTTAATTGAATATATTTGGACATGTTTCCATCTCCTGTATGAACCTGTATAGTTAGAATAAACAAAACATGAAGGAAATTAAATAATAGTTATTTTTTAAATTTTAACATTATTTTACTTATTTAAAAAGTTATTAATGTTAATTAATAAAAATTAGGCTAATAATTATTAATTTTTTTATATTATTTGTCAAATTAATTATCTAATGTTATGAGGATAAAATAAAAATTGTTACAATTTATGTAAATAAACACAAGATTAAAAGGTTAAGTTAATATAATAAGTATCAAATTTATTATTAAAAATAATAGAAAATTTTTAACTCTTCTAATTTAATTCTTTAACTTATTTTAATTATATTTATAATTTATTATTAGAATTTTATTATAAATATTTAATTTTCAAAAATAATTTATTTAATTTTAGAAGTTTATTATTAATTTTGTTTAATAAAAATTTTAGTTAATATTAATTAGATTATTAATTTTTTTTATAAAAATTAAATATCTTACATTTCTTATATGTTAATAATTATAATTTCACTATTTTAGTTTTATATTTATTTTTGTATTTTTTTTATCTTTTCGTCTTCCTCCCCCCCAAATCTCGGTGCACAAGGGGGGGATTCATTTCTCCTTCCCATACTAGTCGAGTCGGATCTCCTCCCTCCTCCACTAGTGATTGCTTGCGGATGCTTCGGCTTGGGCAGTGACAGTGTGTGGCCTTGTGAAAAAGTGGATATGTTATTATTTTTTTAAATAGAAAATCTGAGTGGAGTTGAATCAAATTTATGGTTTGAGTTTTTTTTAAAGAGTCATTAATTGTATTTTGGTGATGGGTGGAAGAGGTGTGTTTCCATGGAGGTAATTTGGTTGACGGTAGGAGAGATGGGTAAGGGCTTCAGTGAGATGCAGGGGAACGAGGGCATACCTTGTGAAAATAAGAGGAATGAATCAGTTGTGATGAGAGGAAGGCTAACAATGAGGTGCAGGAATGAAGCAGGGGAGTGATGGTCACTGATTCTTAAAAAAAAGAGGTCCCCATTATATTTAAATTAGAGGGTCACCATCAACTTTAAACTATAGGGTCACCGTTAGGTATAAAAAAGGATTATCACTGTAGAAAATAAAAGGCTACTAATAGAAATAGGTCATATATGGCCATTACAAGGAAAAGGTCCCTGATAGACTTTAAAATAAATGGAAACTCGTTGTTATAAAATTAAAATATCACCATTGAGAAAAAGGTCACCGTTGGAGAAAAAATAAAAAGGGTCATCATTAGGCTATATCGGTATCCTATGGGTAGTGTCACTGGTACTTATAAAAAATATCACTGATAGAACAAAAATAAAGACTACCGTTAGTTAAAAAGAGGGTCACTATTGGTTTATAAAAAATAAAGGTTACCGGTGAAGAAGTAAGACCGATGTTGATAATCATCGACAACGGTAACATAATAAAAATTAAACTAACAGTAGCTTAAAAAATGAGCTAACGGTGATAAAAAAATTAAAACCACATAAATTGAACTTAAAATTAAAACTCAAGTTAACTAAAAAAATGATTGAAAATAATTAACTTGTTAAAACCATAAAATAAAAAATACAATGATTAAAATTTAAAAATTAAAAGAAGGCTAAACATTATAAATTAAAACTGGATTATAATTAAATTAAGTTGATAAAAGACTATAATTAAAATTTATTGAAGGGTCTATAGTTAGTGAAAAATGATAGCATCAGTGACCAAATAAGTTACCAACAGGTCTTATCTGTCTCACAGGTAGACTAAAAACCAGAGTTAATGAATAAATAAACTAACTATATACTTGGGATTAAATAATTAATGTTTTAAAACTCTAAATTAAATAATTAGAAAACTAATTGAATACTTAAAGTTAAAAGAGAACTATTCCATTTAAGTTAAACTCAAATTCATAAAATAATTAATAAACATGATGGTTAAACATATTAATCAACAATGTTAATTTATTCTAATAAATCTTAATTAAATGATAAAATATTTTATAAATTCTATGTTAATTAGATAGAAATATGATGTTTAAATAAATGTTTAAATAAATGTTTAAATAAAATGTTAATTTATTAAAAAGTAAAATTGATTTTACTTAACAAAACTAATTGATAAATAATTAATTTAGAAAGTAATTTAATATTAACACATTTAAATTAAAGTCTAAAAATACTTAATTAATTATAAAAATATAGTTTAATTAAAAAAATTAGTTATAAAAATACATGAAGTTCATTTATTTAGTAAAAAGTGCTTAAATAATTAATTAAATCATTAATAATTAAGTAAAAAGATGGGTAAAAACTATGTAACAATAAAGCCACATCAGATATACTCAATAAAATCTTTTTAGGGTCACTATCACTATATTAATATTTTATAGAACCATTATTACATATAGTATACATATTGGGATGTAATGATATGAGAATTTCACTCTTTTCATAAACATAACTTAGAAAATTCTCTTAACCTAAGGATTATCCCAAGTATTATCACTAAACATATCTCATTCTAGATTCCACAAGTAATTAAACCTTTCTATGATAAAAACTTTTTTGACCCAAATATTTCTTATATAATGTTACAACTAATTAGAAAAATATTCGTTATATATCATTAGTATTCATGATAGAACATTAATGGTATAGTTTATTTCAATAAATGAATACATAAACTACAGGTATATAACGGACCAACATAATTTCCCATTTTGTTATTCATTTCTAGAACCCTTATTTGACATTAAATATATATAACTGTTCTTAATCACCCAGGAATAGAAGCATAAGAATGGATGATGTCATATTCTCTGTATGGGTAAACGTATGAGATAAAAATCAATGATTATAAGAGAGCATAATATAAACAAAATGGGAAGACATCTTGATCAAAACATCAATAATCAAATCAAATCAGTTAATGAACATTAATCATGAATCCAAGAATATGTTTTTCTATATCAAAGTATATAAAACATAAGAGTCTAGAATCATTAATAAGAAATAATTAACCATGATAATATATCATAAGCATTATATGTAAATTTCATGAATTCATATAAGAATAGAAAATATCTTTATAAATCAATGTTCACTCCCAATATTATGATTATGTAAAATTTACATCTATAGAAATACTTACCCATTAGTTATCAAAATTATATTATGAGTAATTTTGATGTAGTTAACTCTATTATCTATTAGTAGTTTATTTACGTCACTATCTCATACAGGTTTCTCAAATTATTCATTATTACCCAATTTATTAGGGGTTTATAACATACCCACCTATCCATGGACTATAATGTAACCACCCATTATTTCGTTATGACATAACAACCCATTCATGGTTTATAATAAAAACATACATCAATGGTATATAATAAACCCACTCGTTTCATAATCATGATCCATTCAAATGTTGGATATGAGATTCTAAAAATTATTATCATAAGATCATAACTAAACCCATGAAAATGAACAAATGGTCTCATAAATATTTCATTTTAATAACAATAAACCATCCTATGAAATAATAAATATGTTAAAATTAAATCATATCTCAAGTAAATCATAAGAAACATCAAATGATATTTTTAATGATGAAAATACCTTTAAATGTATACAAAAACACTTCTTGAGGAAAATAAAATTTTCATTTTGAAATCACATATATAAAATATAAACATTCCATAAATATTATAGAAAATATTATCCTTGAAAATTACAATTGAAAATGATAATTATTATTTAATGTAATGAGAATCATCGATAGATGGAAAATTTGTTCATGTGGTGTATATAAAAATAAAGATTCCATCTACATTTTCATAAAAATGTAAAATGTACCACATTATAAAAATGATAAGAGGATTAATTTAAATAATTTTTATAAAAATAAAAGAATCTATAAGAATGAAATTTAAAATATTTTTACAATACTAAAACCATTATTGAAACCATTTTAAATATGGAAATAGAGAAATTATTGTTGATGAAAAAGAGAAATATTGTAGTTTCTCCTTATATTTAATTTTTTGTATCTTGTGTACTTTAAGATAATTAAAATATTGGAAAAAAAAATTTATATATTATATAATTTAAAAAACCTAATATTTGGGGGGGTGATAAATCATATAATTTCACCATTATAAATTTAATCATAAAAAATCTCTGTAAAAATGAGAGAGTAACGTAAAAACCTTAACTCTTTAGTATCATTAAATTCATAACTCCCATTAAAGAATTGAAATTTATTGAATAAATAAATAAAATGAATATGATTGTATTCAAGATATAAAATAAAATGGGTTGCAGACACACATTGTTTAATAAAATTGGTGTACAATATGCTATATGTCATAGAAAAGAAAATTTAAGAAGATAAAATATAACACTTTTTTATGATTCGAATAACATACCATGGATGAATTAATTTAAATTATAATGTTAAATTAAATGAAATAAGATTTATCCATGATATAAAATGTCAAATGATCAGTATGAACACCTCATAAACATAAATAGGTTTATAACACCAAATATATATCAACGAAACAAAATTTAGATGAAGGACCCTTACCTTGTATCCGACTTGATTCGTATGTGTTCTTATATCATTTATTGTAACTTCATATTTCTTATTAAAGATTATATGAATAATATCCGTACATATTATTTAATATATGATCCACATTTATCATTTCAACTCTTTTTGTTAACTATTATTTTTTAAATTCATTAATTTGGGTTTCAACTACTTCGTTTCAATTGTATTTTTTCTTTTAAAAGTTTTAGTCCATCAACTCTTATATTTTTTATGTTTCTTAAAAAATATTAATAATCAAAGAATTATTATATCTACTAAATATGTATATTTTTATAACCATTATCTTAAATTGGTTATCAAAATCTAATTGCATCTCTTCATGTATATGGAAATCATGACATACACATGTGTGATGTTTTCACTTTTTAATGGATCGAAAAAAATAATTGTATAAATTACATAAACATTAAAGAAGCATATTAAAAAAATAATTACCATATATAAATATTAAATATATCATAATAACCAGATATTGATTATATTTTTTAGAAAACAAATCATATTTCTATGCGGAGGTGGTAATCCACACATACACTGGAGCGATAGGTTCACCGCCCATTGGATAAAGAAAAGGTGGTAAGTGGTTGTGAAATTATTTTAATAATATCTTATTATAATTATTATACTATATTAGTATTTTTTTTGATGGTTAATATATTTTAATATAATCCAGAAGATGAAATAAAATTGAATGATCTTGGTTATGATTTATACCACTTCTTTAAGAGACCTCAAGTTGAATAAACCTTAAACCTTGAAGTATTTGTCTTATAAGAATTCCAAAATCTATCAGATAAATATTGGGTTTCATGGAAACATTTATTTAGTATTTGGAGAGCTATAAGACTTAAATTTTTTTAAGGGAGGGGAATATGTGCCCATTTAAAAGTGTGGGGAGAGACACACATTAAATTTATTAAAATATTTTAATGATATATAGTCAATTTATTGGAATAGGGGAACCAAATTTCCTAAGATTAAAAGATAATATTTTAAAAATTTTAAATATATTCATCCAATAATAATTATATTGGTTTTGTGTCATTCCTACACTTATCCATTTGTTTAACCCCTCTAGTAAACTCTTTTTAACCTTAAGCATTGTAACTGAATTTTATTGTATTTACAATTCACTATCACTAAAAATAATGTCTTCCATATTACATTATAATAATTTATATGATTTTCAATATTTATTCGATTTTACCATATTCAATATGTATATGTGGTATATTTAAATTTTAAAAAAAGATATAAAATGTAATGAAAACTCAATTTATAAAAATAAAATTATAAGCATAAAACTAATTTTAAATGTATTCCATCACATAAAAAACAAAAAATTTGTTATGTTTTTTATAGAATATATTATTCTAATATTTTATAAAATATATAATTCAATAGATATAAATTTTATTCAATAATATAAAAACACAATTCACCCTTAAAAAGTTGTATTTTTTTTCAAAAAAGTGTTTTTAGATGAAAAATAAATGTTTACCGAAATAAATTATGTTTATGATTCCAATGTAACTAATTACATTATTTAAAATTAAAGGATTATTATTTTACATTAAAATCAACTTTGAAACATACTAGTACTTTTAAATTAGAAATGAGGATTTTTTTTCAAAATTCAGTACATGTCATTATTCAATGAGAATAAATATTTTTAGAAAAACACAAAAACATCACCCTAATATATTATTGACATGATAATTTAGAACATTATATTATTTTCCTCAAATAATTTTTTTAATAAATTTTAATGTAATTATAAATTCGATGTGAACATTTCAAAAAACACCTTCACTGAAGAAAATATATTTTTGAAGCATAAAAAAACTTTACTAAAAATTGAGATCGTATTTGTTATATATTATTGAATAAATTTGAATTTTATAAAATAATTATAGACATTTTTTAATAGTGTGGTTATTAAAATTCATAACATATAATTTAATTATCTATTTAAAATATTTTTTTGTTTGTTTTATGCTCGGTTTTGTGTGTCAAGAAAGCTATCAGACACTTAAAATTTATCTAAAAAATTATAAAATATTAGGATGTTAAATTATCCCCCTATTAATAAATTATTTCCTCAAAATTTAAACCTTTTAAATCAAGGTTTAAATATTTTAAAAGACATTAATTTAAAACATTCATCATACAAATGGATAATAACACTTCCTTAAAAACTGGAATTCAGATACATAAAGGAATCCAGAAATTACACGTAATTTGTGTCCTATATATGGAGAAAATTAGTGGGAATAAATTATATAGACATGGAGTAGATATATAATTTCTAGAAACTAATTTGGAGTGATTGAGAACATAGTCCTTAGAATTCAAATGACCATACAACCATAAATTAGTGGGGGTGAAAATACTATAGATTCTTCTTAAATAATGGTTAGAAGAAAAGATTTTAATTTTAGAGATCACATTCCAAGAGTGAATAGATTATTTTTTTATCAATATTTAGTGAAAAATTAAATATACTTACTTTATTTGTTTTATTTCGATATGAATAGTTTCAAATTTCATTTGCGATTTGATCAATAATATATTATATCTCATCTCTTACCCCATGAAATAAATATTAAAGATGCATTTTTCATGATTGAATCACTAAAATTAGCATTCAATTGATCACAAGATCAATAAATAATTATATTTAATTCCTTATGTCACTAGATATTTGGAAAAAAATGGTTATCACAAGTTATCCAATATGGATAAATAATCATATTAAGAAATAGTATAATAATCACTAAAAACTCCATAATAATACCAACAGTTAAACTGAAACAATTCAATAAATATTTACTCTTAGAAATATTATAAAATATGTCTAAAAATTTTCAAAAATTGAAAAAAACTCAAAAAATTTGATCAAATAATTTTTCAAATATCATCTTTTACATTTATTCTAAAAAATTATAAATTGGTTTATAATGTCACCTACCAAAAAAATGATAAGATTCATCATATATTCTCCAAAAACATTATACTAAATTAGTCTCTATAAAAACTCAATGAAAACATATACTCTTAAAAAATATATGTTTATCATTTTCCTCAAATAAAATCATATACTATCTAATAAATTCAATAAATTAGAAATTATACTAAATACCACAAAGATAACAAAAGTCACCTTTTCATCAAATCACTTATTTATTTAAAATTCATAACCAATATATTGTTAAGTATATCAATATCAATAAAATATTTACCCCAACTATTGATCCCAAATAGATTGTTTAGGGACACCGAGAGGGGGTGGTGAATCAGTGTACCCAAGTTTTTACCAGATTTTACTTTTTACCAATTAACCGCTTTACTCTTGAACCTCTACCTCAGATAAGACGAATGGACTGGTTGGGTTCTATTAAAAACCACATACACATGAAATGAAGATAATAAAGGAAATAGAATCACAAAAATATTTTTAAAAGTATTAGTTCAAATTCCTACTCTATGATGTGATAAACCATTTCTTATTTCACAAATCCTGCTATCACTATATCTTGCATTGAGTAAAAATTATTATAATTAGAGCTCAATGTTTTTTCTAGAAATAATCAATCGTATTTATTCTATTGAGTTTTTTATAATCATTCAAATTGTATTCAACGGTGTTTTTTATACTGGAACAACCATTTATTTAGAGATATTTAATAAAGATAATGAATAAGATATCTCAACTACAGTAGATGACTTTGCATCAACATGATAATAATTTTATTCAATTAATCAATTTCAACTTCCACTTAGTTAATAATATTTTATACACATAAGACTTATACTCATTAATAAGTAGATAATGATACATTCACATCCATAAAATGTCAAAATGAACAACTAATGAATTCATCAACACACTACATGTTTACTTCTTCCTCACTTTATCAAATGCTTGGGTCTATACTCTTTCTATGATGAATTTCCCTTGCCTAATTTTGTATGATAATGGTGTAGGAACTCTTATTTAATATTCATTTAAAGAACAAAACATGAATTTCTTAAAATAAATTATACTTCATGAATTTCTTACACGAAATCCAAAAACCTAGAACATTCCATTATTATTTTTATTATTATGTGCTTATGTTAATTTCATTTTTTAAAAAAAATTTATACTCTCCATTTTTTTCTTGTTTTTATTTCATTTCCCACACGTGGATCTTTCTCAAGTCATTATTTATTTATATATGATAATGTATGAATGAATACATTGGTATATTAGATCTGTATTCTTGTAATAGTATACATGGGTTCTTAGTTCTTCGAGAAAATAAATATTCACACACACACAAAAATAAACCCATTTTCATCTTTATTGCATGAAACGATATTTGCATAATAACTCAAAACAAGTGCATGGTAAGTATGCAACGGGCTTCACACACACCATAATGGTTGAGCATGAGGGTTCCATATCTTCATCATGAAAAACAGTATGTATATATGTGATGTAATCCATATACCTTGGATGCTTCAAAAAGTGATGTTCTCATCAAAGAAAGATGAATGTTCTGTGTATATAGGTTAAATTCATGTGGTAACCACCTTCACGTAATCTTGATATTTGAAAAAAATACCTTCACGAACTCCAGGGATATGTGTTATAGCCCAATCCCATGTATCTTCATATAAATACATCCTTTTCAAAGTAGTTCAAGTGTTCATAACACAATTTGGATACTCGTGGCCTCGTTATCATTTTCACTAGAAGTAGATGTGTGGGACATTTTTTCTTCTTAAGTCAAGAGGGACCATATATGAACTATCATTCACAAAAGGGAGAAATCTAAAATATTTAATGAACAAAAGAAATGTCTCAGGTTGAGGGTATTAGATATTTATATTCAAATAGTTATTTTTTTATACCTCCATAGATATGAGTTTCATTCTGTATTGAATATTTGAAAATTATTCCATATAAAATTTCTTTAAATGACCAAATATCTTGGGTTATTTGAATCGTCATACGACACCTAAAAAAAAGATGTGTGAAATTAATGGATTTGTGGTGTACATTTACAGTGACATCCTCTCATGCATGCATTCATCACATGATTTTAATTTATGGAAGCTCAAACTCATTTGGAACAATCTAAATGGAAATGGATAACTACATATTCATTTTTCATTTGGATAGAAAAATTATCTCCGAAAAAATAATTCAATATTCATGCATGTAAAGTGAAACTTCATTCTTGATAATTCGTGAATCACTAACCTCATTGCTAGTGCTATTATCATCTAGAATAATAAATGAGGATACCTTTGGTCGATCATGGAATGCTCAGTATATTGATTCAATGTACATGAGATCCTCAAAGTGTTAGATGTGAATGTTTTCATTCCCATTTGATCATATAGCTTCGATCAAATGATCTAGTAGCTATTAATCCAATAAGTATTTCCTTGTGAATTTTCCATTCCTTCATTCAAGGGGGAGATTGTTGAGTCATTAAGGATTCCTTATGACTTTACCATTCTTTCTTGTTTTGAAAATCAAAAACACCTTATCTCAAGGAAAATATATTTTACCCTATGTTTTACTTCTATAAAAAAAATTCCTTCCCCAAAGAAATATATCCTTAACATGTTTTATTGTTCATATGATAATTTTTCTATGTGAAAATTTTGGTTTCACACCAAAACATCGGAATCCTATAATTACCTAGATATGAAGCATTCTGTTTTAGGATCCAAATTCTCAGAATTCGGGTTAAAAACTCTTCTGAGTTCTAACACCGAATTCTGGTTATGAATTATGTATACAAACTCTTTCTGAGTTCTGACTCTGAATTCGGAATCAGAATTCTGGTTATGAACTCTTCAGAGTTATGACTCCGAATTCTGAATAAGAATTATAGTTACGAACTATTCTAAGTTATGACTCTGAATTCTGAATACTAATTCTAGTTACGAACTTTCTGAGTTCTGACTTTGAATTCTGATTACGAATTATGATTACAAATTCTGGTTTCAAACTTTTCTAAGTTCTGACTCTGAGTTCACTGAATACAGACTACGAACTCTTATGAGTTCTTACTACAAATTCTCATGAACTCTGACTCCTAACATTGTTAGTTATTGTTCCGAATTATTATGAATATAGATTCCAAATTTCCTTGAAATTCAGACTCTGGAATTCAATAGAATTCATGTTCCAAATTCCTAGAAAATAGAATCCAAATATCCTTGTATTATAAGGCTCTGAATTCAATTTTGGTTAGACTTAGAACTTTCATTTGCTGACATTCCGAATATTGGATTTCTAGTTATGTAACCATATTTTTTCTAACACTTGATTAGTTATAAAACAATTTCATGCTTTTAGTTAATAACTAACCACTGTTTGAGTGACACGTGTATAGGTCCCTATGAAATTCAAGGAAAAATATGATCGTTGGAAAAGGGAATCGACCATTGGAGATGTGCTTATAAATTGGAGATCATTTGAAAGAGATCAGTACTTTTGGAACTTTTGGAATTCTAGAAGCTCAGAACCTTCAGAAGTGATTTATAGAGAGGGAGGTTTTTATAAACTCTCAGGATTCGTGCATAAAGTTTGAATGACTTGTTCAAACTTTTCTTCATGCCGATTTGATTTGCGCGACTCCGATTGTTGCTGTGTACAATTTAGGGATTCCAGGGATATGAAGACAGAGGTACTGACTAACATGAAGTTGAGGGCTTGCGAGGATAGCAAGATAGACTCCGATCTTCATATTGAGGGATTACCCTGATGTGGGTAAGACAAAATATCCTGAATGTATAAATCAAGGGACCTTTATCCAAGGTTGTAGGATACCCTCTTCTTTGGGTTTATAGAGTTAATACTTGTTATTTTTAGTATTTCTATTTTGTTTTCCGCTGTACTTTTAAATGTTGAGGAAAGTATAATCTTATTATACTTACTTATCCTTGAACTTTGATTATATAGGATTCTATATTCATTAAGGTAGAATCATAGTTGTTGTAATCTTTTGTTATGTTTCATTTCATGAATCACTTTTCCAGAATCAAGCAAGTTATTAGCTCTTACAGGTGTTGTGAATTTTGGTAATGAAAAAATTTCTTTAGGGATTTTTAAAGTATACAATTCACCCCCTCTTGTATTTGAGAATATAATTATTACATATTAAATCCTACATTTGGTATTATAGAGTATATCATACTCACATACCATATCAACAATTGGAATCAAAGGAAGTGACCTCTGAATTAATCTCACGAATAGATTCAAAAGAGAATTATTCTTCTTCTTATTTTCCAGAATCAGTTTTTTGGACTCGTATAGTTCAGATTCATTTTTTGTTTGAGATAATCTTGTTTTATATTTTCTTTTCATAGAAATATTCTCCTTGTTTTTAATTTTTTCTATTAACAAGTTTTTATGGAGAGAATTTTATTTAAGTTGGCAGGAATCAATGTTGGTTCCATAGACAATCTCAATCCAACAAGACCACCTATCTTTGATGGAAATGATTACGAATATTGAAGAGATCACATGAAAACTTTCATTATCAATATTGGAGTTGATAATTTTGTTATGCTTACTGAAGGATATAAAATCCCTGACAAAGAAGTTATTACCGTTACCAATCAAGAAAAACATGAATATCAATTGAAATATATGGTATGCAATACATTGATTTGTTCCATGACTAGAATCATATATTAGAAAATTTCATCCTGTGAAGCAGCAAATTGTATTTGGAAGAAACTTGAAGTTACTCACTTTGGAACTTCCAAAGTTATTGAAACTATAAGAGCCATGCTCAGACCTGAATATCATGGTTTCTTGTTTCCTTATGGAGAATACATATGTAAGGTGAAACAAAGATTCATGACTATTGTGAATAGTTTACAATCCATGGGTGAGAAAGGATTAGACGATGAAGCTCTTGTTGATAAGATCATAGACATCATGCCGAATGAATGGGGATCCAAGAGAACTACTATTTATGAGAACAGAAAGGTTACCCAAATTTCCTTTGATGAACTATTTGGAACTCTTCTTTAGCATGAGACTAGAAAGAAGAGTGATGCTGATAACATAAAGAAGAAGAATGGAAATTGCTGTATTTCTTTTACTACAACTTCTAATCATATGAAATCCAAGACTCCTGAGAGAGATACCAGATCAAAATCTAAGAAAGTTTTTGTCCAATCCGAATCTAGTGGAAGTGAATCCTCATAAAATTATTTAGAAAATCTTTCTTGAAGGATAAACAAGATAGATGGATAAAGGAACTTTCAATCCAGATATAAGAAGAAGGAAAGGAAAGATAAGAAAGATTCAGAAGTCACATGTTATGAATGCAAGAGAGACGGACAAATAATCCCTAATAGTCCTATGCTTAAGGGAAACGAAAGAAAGGAAATGCATTCAGAGAGAAACAAAAATAAGTATTGTAAGGATAAAGCTACGGATGTCTTAAAAGATAATAACACCTAGAGTGCCAGTGGTGGAGACTCTTCAAATGAATCATCAGATTACGAATCTTCTGGACAGAAGAATCATGGTCTAATAGCCAGACTACCTATTAACAATCATTGTTTAATGGCTAAGGTACACAATGTTGAATCAAAGACCAATGTTTCTTTAAATCCTAATGATTGTAAATACTATAACTCTTCGGATGAAGAATCTTCTTCTGACGAAGATAATACTTTATCTTCCTATGAAGAAGTTTCTAGGTTTTCCAAACTTCTTTAGATTGAGAATTAAAAACTCATGAAAAAACTTGATAAGGAAAATACTAGGAAAACTATTCTTAATAAGGAAATATCAGATCTTTCTAAGGATCTTGATAAGAAAAATTTTGATTTTTAAAGTAATTCAAAAAATCATATGGAAGTAAATTCAAAGAAGAATAAACTTTTTAATGATCTAGAAAATGTAATTTCTAAGAAAAATGTTTTCGAGCCTAGCTCTAATTAAAAATAATTTTTTTGAAGACATGAATATGGTTATCATACTCAAATCTGAAATATTTTCCTTGATATCAAACATTACCTTAGGTAAAGAAAATTTTGATAAAATAGATTCTCAAATCTGACCTCTAAGGAATAGTTATGGTTTTTGTTATAATGGTTCTAAACCAATTTTTAGCAACAATTATTTTGTTCCTCAAAGTGATCCATTCTGTACTACGTGTCAGTGTGTTGGACACTGGGAAAAAAATTATTTCATAAACAAAACCCATTCTTTAAGAGTTCATAAAGCATATTTTTCTAAGAAGACGTGGGTGGCTAAAATTTTTCTTTCAAAAATCTCTAGATCCAAGAAAGTTTGGATTCCAAAAGTGTAACTCTTTTGTTTTCAGGAAAGTAGAGAAAGTACCAACAACAATACATGGTACATGGATAGTGGATGTTCTTGACATATGCCTGGTAACAAAAACAACTTTGAAAATATTATCAAGACGAAAGGAGGAAAAGTAACTTTAGGAGATAATGCTCAGGGAGAAATTATTGGTATAGGTAACATCATTCTTCTTGGAAAAACATTTATTTCAAATTTTTTATTTGTTAAGGGTCTTAATCATAACCTCATTATCATAATCCAATTAGGTGATGAATGTTACCTTGTAAATTTTAGGAATGAAAATTGTTTAGTACACAATTCCAAGGAAGAGTTTATTTTTTCTGTCCATAGGCAAGAGAATGTTTACACACTAAACATAGAAGACCTTAGGAGTTAGATCTACCTTACCGTAGTGCAATGGAAGATCATTCTGGGTTATGGAATAGAAGGTTAGGTCACGTTAACCTTAGGGACTTATGTCAAATCTCTAAAAAATGATATTTAACGATATATCATAGCTTAGATTTGATTCTTCAAAAGATTTTGACCCTTTTCAATATGGAAAGAAATTGAAATAAATTTTTAAATAAACCGGTGAAGTCTCAACTACTGATGCATTACAGCTAGTTCATATGGATATTTTTGGACCAACAAAAATTGGAAGCATTGGAGGCATGTAGTATGTATTTTCTTGGTTGATGATTACACTAGATTTACGTGGGTCTATTTTATAGCAAAGAAGTCTGAAGCCTTCTTGTATTTCAAATGTTTTAGAGCCCAAGTTAAAAATCAAAAATCCTTCCATTGAAAACTCTTAATAGTGATCATGGAGGAGAATTTAAAAATTCTAATTTTGAAACTTTTTGTAGTAGAAAAATAATTACTCATAACTTCTCAGCACCCAGAACACCTCAACAAAATGGTGTTGTTGAATGAAGAAATAGAAATCTTCAAGAGATAACTAGAACCATGTTGAGTGAGTATTCTCTAGCCAAACAATTTTGGGCTGAAGTAGAAAGTACTACTTGTTATACTGTAAATCAAGTTTTGATGAGACCTTCTCATAATAAAACTCCTTATGAGTTATGGAATGGTATAAAACCTAGACTTTCTTACTTTAAGGTTTTTGGTTGCACGATATTCATTCTGAATATTAATGATAATATACATAAATTTTCACCAAAATCTGATGAAGGAATTTTCTGAGGCTACTCCAGAACTTCTAAGGCATATAGGGTTTTCAATAAGAACACTTGTTCTATTGAAGAGACAGTACATGTCAAATTTGATGAAATCGATCCTTTTGTTTTTAAACAAGCCCCTCAAGCTTGGTAGGATAGTCTTACTAGATTTTTTCTTTAAAATAACTATATTAAGGGAAATGCATATCCAACCCTTTTTATAAATAAATATAAGAAATAAAATTATTGTTCAAATATATGTTGATGATATTATATTTGGTTCAACTCAGCAATCTTTAACTGATTCCTTTGAGGATCTAATGAAATTTGAGTTTGAAATGAGTATGTTGGGTGAGTTAACATTTTTCCTTGGTTTTCAAATTTCTAAAAAACCAGAAGGAATCTATATATCCCAACATAAGTATATTAAATAACTTATTGAAAATTATGGATATGACAACACTAAAAGTATAAGTACTCCCATTAGTACCTGAAACACACTTGATCTTGATGAAGCTAGGAAACCAGTAGATCAAACATCTTTTAGAGGTATGATAGGAAGTCTACTTTACTTGAGAGATATTTGTCTAGACATAATGTTTTCAGTATGCTTATGTGAAAGATATCAATCCAATCCCAAGGAATCTCACTTAAAGGGAGTGAAAATAATTTTTCAGTACTTAAAGGGAACCATGGATTGAGGACTATTTTATACTTCTGGAAATGATTTTGTTTTAATATTTTTTTTGGATTCTGACATTAGAGGATGTAGAATAGATAGAAAGAGTACATCCAGAACTTGTCATTTCTTAGGTGATTAATTAGTTTCTTGGTCATGAAAGAAGCAACACTCAGTAGAAATTTCCACTGCTGAAGCTGAATATGTAGTAGTTGGAAGTTGCTGAGCTCAAGTGTTGTAGATGCAACACTCACTCACAGACTATGGTATGAGTTTTACCAAAACAAAAATTTTGTGTGATAATACAAGTGCCATTTCCATTCGTAAAAACCCTACACATCACTCTCATACAAAAAACATTCATTTTAGGCATAAATTTCTTAGGGATCATACACAAAAAGAATATATCATTATTCAATTTAACAGAACGCAAGATTGACTTGATGATATTTTCAAAAAATATTTACCCTACGATAGATTTAAATACATTAAACATAAGTTAAGTTTGATAAATGTAAGGTAATATTCCACAATAACCACCTGTTGAACCAATATCCTTACAGTAATAAACTACTTTTCATAGCGGGAGTACATTTGTTTAAAGAAGACGCTCATATTTTTCGTAATGAATTTTTTCATATTTTTTATAATGAAGTTTTTAATATTTTTCGCAATGAAGTTTTTTATATTTTTCGTAATGAAGTTTTTCATATTATTTATAATGATGTTCTTCATATTCTTCGTAATGAATTTATTCATATTTTTCATAATGAAGTTTTTCATATTTTTCGTAATGATGTTTTTTCATATTTTTCGTAATGATGTTTTTCATATTTTTTGTAATGAAGTTTTCATATTTCTCATAATGATGTTGTTCATATTTTATGTAATAAATTTTTTCATATTTTTCTTAATGATGTTTTTTATATTTTTCGTAATGGAGTTTTTCAAATTTTTCATAATGATGTTTTTTTTCAAATTTTTGTAATGATGATTTTCATATTTCTCGTAATGAAGTTATTCATATTTTTGTAATGAAGATTTTTGTAATGAAAATTTTCGTAATGAAGATCTATGTACTCATTTATTTTCGTACTCAAGTTTTTTTTTCAGAATCTAAAGTCTTTCAAGAAGAATTTTTCTCAATAAGAATAATTCTCCTAAAAATCTGAAAGGTGTGGTTCTTTCTTGAGTTCTCATAATTACCTTTTACTTGCTATTAGTTTCTTTTGTTTTTAAAATTTCTCAGATACTAGTTTCCTTAAAACCGAATATTTTCATTTAAAAACCTCAAAATATTGGATCCTACCAAATTTTACTTATGTCTATCTTTTCAACCATCAGATTAGATCAGAGGAATTCTTAGCCTTTGGATTCATATGGGAAGTTCAATCATCACTTCAACACATGTAAAAAGGGGACCCCTAATGGTTGTATCACATTAGTTTTCAAAGATTTTGCGTGATGAAGCTCTTCCCAACTTCAAAAGCCAGTTCTGGATTTTCAATGCTTTTTCAAGTCTGAATGTCTGCTAATGTTCCTTCTCCAGAAATGTCTTCTATCGAACCAATTTCGGAGTGGAAAATTTACAGGGAGAGGTTGGTGCATCCTAGCTTCTTCTATAATATGAATCAATTATTTCAAAGAACGTCAAGCTTAATGGATTTGAGAGTGTATCCATTTCAAAGACATGAGATCTGGATGTTGTGTATCCGGATCTACTTATAGAATTTTATGAATCAGTTTTTTTCCAAGGAATATGGCAGAGAAACGTTTTCCTTCAAAAGTTATGGTAAAACTTATGCACATTCTTATACCAAGGCTGGTAGCTTGGTAGGGATATCTTATGAAGGGGAAGCCGAGTTTTTTCCCCAAAAATTATCAGATGTCCAAGGAAGTTTTATAAAGGTAAAGGTTATGCAATGTCTTGTACTTACAAATGTCAAGACTGAAAAAATTTATCACTTGTCTACCAACATTCGGATCCAAGAGTCATGGGTTCAGGGCATTATCGAACCAAGAAATGGAGACAAGGGCACCATTAAGAAAATTGATTTTTATATATAAGATTTTTTGGTAAATTTATGGAAAATAAACTTGAATAAGGATATTCTCATTATGATTGGGAATATCATGAATGGGAATTTTAGAGCACATATTATCATGTATCCTACCCTACTTTCCAAAATGATAGTTCGGTGCCTTGAATCTTTCAAGATCCATTGCAGTTCTAAGACAAGGAATTGAAAAGTATTACTAACCAGCGATGATACCCTTAAGAGTATGAAAGTTGGTTTCTCTAAGGAGTCAGGTGAGTTTTATGATCTACCAGAGGATGAATCATAAGTCTCTTTGAAGAATATAGAAGAGGTTGAACCATCAAACAAAGATAGAAATAAAAGAAAATTGAAGGAAGTATAAGATGAAGGTGATACCCCCAAAGCTAAGGAAGCTCAATCCACACCTCCAAAGCCCAATAAACAAGAATCCTATCTGGATGAGGTAGTAGCCAAATGGAGGGAGGATAAAAAGAATCTGAAAGAAGGGGAACAATAGTTTGGCCTAGATCCTGTAGAGGCCAAATCATTGAAAGAGAAAGCTTCTGAAGAGATTGATAAGCAAGAAAAGGAGAAGAAGCTTAATAAGAAGATTTCAGAGGCATAGATTGTCCAATCTCTTTTGAAGGCTACTGAAGTAGCATTTGTGAACATTCACATTCCGAAAACTTTCATAGTTGAACCCTTACTTGAGACACCAGGGAAGAAGTTCATGACTCCGAAAAAAGTACTAGAGAAGGGTGTTGAAGAAAATGAAGCTGTAGAAGACGTACAATAAGCTCAAAGCACTAAAGATACAACTGATCTGATAAATCAAGTAGAAGACTTTCATGAGAAGGAACGTGCTTCCGAAATATTTTCAATCCGGACTTTTCAAGCTGGATCTTCGAATCATGAAACTCATGAAATGGATGAGAAGGCTGAAGAAGAAGTGAATAAATTATTTGAAGAAGAGAGTTATAATCATGACTTCAATCATCTTGAAGATGTTAAGGCAGGATCCAAGAAAGAAAAAATTGATGAAGATACAATTGTTTAGTTGTCTGAGTGTGAGCATGAATCCTCAAGTGAAGAAGCTATTCTGAAAACCAACAAGGGGAAACAAGTGGTTTTTGTTACCCCAACAAAAGAAATTTGGAGGAAAAGGGAAGCTAGTGGAACTTCTAAGAGGAAGCTGGTTGAGCTAGAAGAAGAACCACCACCAATAAAAATGTCAGATTCAGAGTCATCAGCTTTAGGACATGATTTTGTCATTCAGTCCCTGAAGAAGCTAGTGGACACCATTCTGATCTTTCCAACAATTGACTCCAGATGCCAGATGCTCCATCATAGCATGAATCAAAAATCATACTTTGTATCCATAGTGATGGATATGTGTGTACATAGTGAGTCCAAACACAAGAATTTTCTTATCAACTATGAAGGCCACAGAAAATTTTTCAAGAAAATGACCAGCTGGTCGAAGAAAATCGTCGAAGATTTGAGATAACTTGATTAATTTCAAGAAGATTTCAAGGGAACTTTTGATACTGAAGACACCAAAATAAAGGATCTTACAACTATCTTTGAGGAAAAGAAAAATCTTGAACAAAATACTCAAATTTAGTATGTCAAAGATTTGAATGGGAAGTTGAATTATGTTGTCCAAAGTTGCAAAATAGAAAGGGATCTCCGGATCGAGATTCAAGAAAAGTTAGTGAAGCAAGATGACTTGCTGAAGGCTTAGGCATAGGCCATGACGGCTCAAGATAACAGGATCAAAGCCATAGAGAAGCAAGTGGATGAGGATCAAAAAGATCTAAAGAAGCTTAAAACCATTGTGAAGAAGCTGATACCCAAGGAAAAAAACCAAAATAGATCCAAATACGATATTTTTTTGTATCTGTTTTTCCTAGTACAAATTCTTCAAATATAAATGAAATTGTGGTTGCTTGTTTTATTTGGATGTTTGTACTAATATTTCAGGTACTATATTTCTTTTCCATTCCCTAAAATTCTTTTTTAAAATAAGAAAGGGGGAGAAAGGAAAAATAATTATAAGTAAAGAGGAAATATCCCTATGTAAGGGGGAGTTTATCTAAGGGGGGGTTCTGATTACGTAGATTCTCATACTCAAGAAAATGAAAATTCCCATTCCAAAAATATAGAATATGATTCTTACTGTTCCAAAGCCAAAGGGTGAGTTAGTCGTATTCACCAATGACCATGAAAAAAGGGAGATAAGTTTTATTTGCAATGTTTAGCAAAATATTTTCTAAGTCCTTATATTATTTTTCATAAGGATGTTTGTGCTTTCAAAAAAGGGCGAGATTATTGATTCAATAAAGTTTTCCTTATGAATTTTCCATTCCTTCATTCAAGGGGGATATTTTTGAGTCATTAAGGTTTCCTTATGACATTACCATTTCTTCTTGTTTTGAAAATCACAAACACCTTATCTCAAGGAAAATAACTTTTTACCCTATGTTTTACTTCTATAAGGAAAAATTTACTTCCCCAAGGAAATTTATCCTTACCATGTTTTATTGTTCATATCATAATTTTTCTAAGTGTAAAATTCAGTGTGAAACCAAAACCTCAGAATCCTATAATTACCTAGATATGAAGAATTCTATTTTAGGATCTGAATTCTCATAATTCTGGTTATCAACTCTTCTGAGTTCTGACATCGAATTCTGATTACGAATTCTCGATATGAACTCTTTCTGAGTTCTGACTCCGAATTCTGAATCAGAATTCTAGTTATGAACTCTTCTTAGTTCTGACTCTGAATTCTGAATCAGAATTCTGGTTAAGAACTCTTCTGAGTTCTGACTCCGAATTCTGAATATGAATTCTGGTCACAAAATTTCTGAGTTCTGACTCTGAATTCTGATTACGAATTCTGATTACGAATTCTAGTTATGAACTTTTCTAAGTTCTGACTATGAGTTCTATGAATACAGACTCCGAACTCTTATGAGTTCTGACTCCAAATTCTCATGAACTCTGACTCCAAACTTTTTATGTTTTTGTTCCAAATTCTTGTGAATCCAGATTCCGAATTTCCTTGAAATTCAGACTCCATAATTATATAGAATTCAGGTTCCAAATTCCTAGAAAATAGAATCTGAATATCCTTTTATTGTAAGACTCCGAATTCAATTTTGGTTAGACTCCGAACTTTCATTTTCTTACATTCCTAATATTTGATTTCTAGTTTTGTAACCATATTTTTGCTTACACTTGTTTTGTTATAACACGATGTCGTGCTTTCAGTTACAAACTAACCGTTTTTTGAGTGACAAGTGTACTAGTCCCTCTGAAATTCATGGAAAAATATGATTTTTGGTGGCGGGAGTCGACCTTGGAGCTTTGCCTATAAATAGGAGCTCATTTTAAAGAGCTCATTACTTTTGGAACTTTTAGAATTCTTGAAGCTCAGAACTTTCAGAAGTAATTTCTAGAGAGATAGAGTCTCTTATAAACTCTCAAGCTTCATGCATATTGTTTGAATGGCTTTTTCAAAATTTTCATCGTGCATATTTTCTTTGTGTGACTCTGATTGTTGCTGTGTACAATCGAGGGCTTCCGGGGATAGGAAGACAGAGGTTCTGACTACCTTGAAGTTTAGGTCTTGTGGGGATATCAAGACAGACTCTGATCTTCATATCGAGGGCTTTCCCTGGTGTGGGTAAGACAGACATTTTTGAATATATAAATCAAGGGTCCTTTATCTAAGGTTGTTGGATACCCTTCTCATTGGGTTAAAAGTGTTACTACTTGTTACTTGTTGTATTTCTATATTGTTTTCCTCTTTACTTTTAGTTGTTGAGGAAAGTATAATCTTCTTATACTTCCTTAGTCTTGCACACTGATTATATAGGATTCTATATGCATTAAGGTAGAATCTTAGTTGTTTTAACTTTTGTTAAGTTCCATTTTCGGAATCAGTTTTCCAGAATCAAGCAAGTTATTAGAGCTTAGAGGTGTTGGGAATTTTGGTTATGCAAAAATTTCCTTAGGTATTTTTAAAGTATACAATTCACCCCCTCTTGTATTTTATAATCTCATTATTACATATTCTATCCTACATTTGGTATTATAGAGTATATCATACTCACATACCATCTCAATAGTAGCTAGTGTTATATCTATCTTTTTAAAGATATATGGATAATACATAATGAAATTTCCCCCAACATCAAATCATCCATGATTCAGGGAATGATATATCAGCTAACAGTGATTATCAGTGGCCAAAAATCACCTCCCCCTCTTAGAAACAACCTGCACCGCATCTGCCTTCCAATGTTGTGCCACTTGCATGGTTGAATAGTAATTCATGGGCTTTACACACTAGTCGATACAGGCTTCTACCAACCTCTTTCCACCTATGGGATATCCTAGGCTTCTCGTAGGATGTGATTGACCATGGGTCCCAACTGTACTTTTATTGACATTCAATGGATGGAATATTGGTTGGATTTTTTTGAATCATAGAAAAATAACTTTGAAAAATGCTATGTGTATAATTAAAAAAACCTCAAGAAAGAAATCTACCCTATCTTCCTTTTATAATATTAAAGGTCACTTTAACACCTATTTTCCACTATAGGGAAATAAAATATTGAATGGAATTTCTTAAATTATTATTTTACAAATTAATTCATGAAGAAAATGAATATTTGTATGGTCTTCACTTCAACAAATGTTGAAAATAATGTGCACCCTCCTAGTAAAATATGAACATGTATTTAACCATAATAACTTCTCAACAATATTTTAAGTTAAAGACATATATAATTTCACAATCATGATATAAAATGATATGAATCCCTAAAAATTCTCCATAAATCATCATCCCTTATAAAGAATAGTATTAACAAATAAAAATCAATGAATCTCTAAAAATTATACAAGAATCATTACCAATATTATTGAGTATATTTAAACCCCTTTCCATTTTCCCTTCCAATGATTAAACACTAATCATAGATTAATTCATCCTACATGGAATTTTTATTCATTCTTATATATTGACAACAGACACAACCATACTCATCAACCATCCACATGGGATTTTTAATCTCCCCCTTTGGAATTGTTTTCAATACTATTTTCATATTTCCAATGTACCTCTTCCCTCATATTGAAAATAAAATAAAAGTTTTATTGTAAGGGTTATTTTATTCCCTTAAATGAATTTAAACAATAACTTATCATTTTTATGAAAGTAAGATACTACCACATGTTTTAGATGGAAAAAATCATTTAGTTGGTCAACTCTAAGTCTAAATGGGCTAACAATATGTAGAAAACAAGAGATATACATCCAATGTTTTCTATGAAATCCATTAAAAATCATGCATGTGACATCATGCTCATATTTTTTTATATAATAGGGGGTTAATTTCCAAAGTATTGAATAAAAATGGAAGGGGGGGGGTTAAATCAATTATTCACTTTTATAAGTTTTAATTATTTTCAAAACATAACCACTACAACAATTTAAGACATATATCCTTATCAAATTTTAGTGAATACTCATGCATGAAATAGTAAAAAATAATGTGAATCACATAAGATTTGTACGGTTTGTCCTATATGTGAGAACCTTTATCCTTTCTTTAGCCACTTTGGTGGGTCTATGGAAATTCAGCATTAAGTAGAAGTTAATAAAACATGTGCCAAATCCTGTTAGACAAATTCTATCTCATAATATGAATATTTATACTGACTCCCATCTATTTTAGTGTTTTTAAACAATTTATCCAAACAATATAATGAAGACTTTGTTAAATCTTCCTCACAATTTGTCAGTCCGAATCATTAGTCTTATTTGGATGGATCCATTTGTTCTCATTACAATGATGTTGGATTCTGGATCCAATTTTCTGAGTACAATGATTCTGGATCTGACATATCATAGAATCATATTTCTTCCAAAATATGTTATTATTTTTTATTACATTTGTACATGGAACAAAAATTCATAACATAAACTTTATTTGGATATGAGGCTATAAGGTAATGAATACATCCTATCAGATTTCAAAAGTCTTTCGGATTCAAACTAATTATGGATTCATCTTTATTTAACTATTTTCTAACTAAAATAGGATTTGAAACTTATATAGACTCATCCATCCCAAATATTTTTATTAATTCCCTTACATAATTTTTTTGAGATATGAAAATATATTTTTCCTTATATTGAACTTGTTAGCCAAGGAAGAAAGTTAATTGTCCCAAAAAAATACATTTCAAAAATCTTCTTCATTTCCTTATAAAATGTTTTAAAAACATCTTTTCTATCCCCCAAAAAAATTATGTCATCAATATATACAATTAAAACTAATGTTCTATATTCAACTTCTTTCAGATAAAAGTGGCTATTAATTGTTCCTTTATAAAATCTCATTATTCTCAAACAATTGTCATGTTTTTAATACCAATCATGTAAATCTTCTTTCATCCCATAAACATATTTATTCAATTTACAAATATTGTTTTCATCCTCAAAAAATGAAAACACACAAGGTTATTCATTATAAACATATTCCTCAATCTCAGCATTTGAGAATGATGAATTAAAACCATATGATAAAAGTTTTATTTATGATGTGCGACAATTGAAAGAAACATTTTAATAGTTTCTAATATTACAACTGGGGAAAAGATTTCAACAAAATAAACACATTAAACCTATGCATATACTTCACAAAAAAAAAATTCTTTATTTCTTGAAACCTCTCCATGATTATTCAATTTTTTTCTATAAACCCATATGGTTTAGATATCATTTTAATTTTATGGACTTGGAACAAGTTCCCATGTTTCATTATTATCAATCTCATACAAATATTCTTTCATAGCATCACCCATTCTTTATATTGAATATCCTATGAAACTGATTCTAGATAAACTATTGATATATGTGAGGTTTGATTTTCTAATATAAACTTCTTTCTTGGATGAACCAGATCCTTTTTATTAACAATAATGTTTTTGGATTAAACATGTTTTCATAAGGTAGGAAATATCATTTTTTTTCTCTTAGATTTACTTTCCACACCACATGACTCATCTGATTCTTGATGAGGATGATTTAGATAACATTCACTATTGTTAAAATTTTCTAATGTATCTTCCTTAGTATTATTAACACCTTTTAAAGGAACATTTAATTTCAACTACCTTCACATCAAATAAGTCCACCATATTTTATAAACATTTTCACCAATATTTGTAACTTATCACATTTGGGGAATAACCCATGAAAGATCCTTCCTCATATTTCTCATCAAACATTCCCAAATCCAGACTTTTTATTTTGAGAAAACATGGAATTCGAATAAAATAGGTGTATTTCAATTAAATTTTTTTGTTATACCACATTTCATAAGGTGTCATGTTGTTTTCTAGTCTTAACAAGAATCTATTTTGTAAATTTACAATAATACTAACATCTTCTCTTGAAAAGAATTTTGAAATTTTGTATTCTACTAACATATTTATTCCCATTTCCACCAAGATTCTATTCATTATCTACGCTACTCTATTTTTTGTGGAGTATATAGATCACTATACTGATGTTTTATACCTTGTTTTCTTAGATAATCTTCAAACATATTGTCTGTGAATTAAGTTCAATTATTTTTTCTCAACTTCTTTATGGAAACACCCGATTATTTCTCAACATCGTTTCTAAAGAATTTGATCATCTCAATAACCTATGACTTGTGCTTCATGGACATGATGTTTATCATCCGAGTGAAATCATCAATAAAAGTGATAAATTACAAGTCTCTATTTGTTTATTGATGTCTCATTAGTCGACATAAATCCAAATGAATAGGATCAATTGGTCTGGTATATTGAATCTCAACTATTTTGTGACTTTTGATAGTTATCTTTCCTTTCTGGAAGTAATACAAACATCTTCACCTCTTCTTTTCAATTGTGGAAAATTCTGGATGGCATCAACTTTAAAGAGTTAATTCATGTTTTTTTCACTAAAGGATTCTAAGTATTCTTTTCCAAAAATTATTTTCATCTTCAGTACTAAAGTAATAGGATTTATTGAATTATCCAATATAAAAGAAATTCCGACTAGTTCTTTATCCTTTTGTAATGAATTTTCTATCTTTCACACATTTATCATACACAAATTATTTTCAAAAGATTACTTATTTTCCATAATCAAAAAATTTCACTTACACTGAGTAAGTTATGTTTTATCCCATCTACAAGTAAAAAATCTATAGATTTCAATTTCCCTACTTCAATCTCTGTCATTCCAATTCCTATGATTTTTAAGGAACTCTCATTTCCAAAAGTAACTGCTCCTCCACCATTCATTGCAACAGGTTTCAATATTTTTATATCAACTATCATATGTGAAGAACAACCACTATCAAGTATCCAGGGGTTTTTCATTTTAATTTCTTTAAATGGTGTTTAAAAAACAAAATATCTTTCCTCAAATTTTTTCTTTTCATCTTTCATTTCATATATATCATGAGAAACATGTTCTAGAAGGATTGTCATACATCATTTGGTTTGATGACTAGATCTATAACTTATTCCAAAACATTTTACAGAAATTTAAATTGATTCCTTATAGGAAAGTATCTAATATATTGAGAATTCACCGTTTCAACCTTATGTATGTTAGAAAATTTTCTCATTCCACTTTCACTAATTATTCCACTTTTCTGAAACCTTATTCAAGGTAAGGATATGTTGTGCCAACAATTATAAGACTGATTCCCATATATTCTACGAAACCAACAATAACTATCAAATATTGATTTTATTTGGAAATGATATCTTTCTCTTTTGAAACTTTGT
The DNA here is from genome assembly GCA_963277665.1 of Viscum album. Taxonomy (NCBI): domain Eukaryota; kingdom Viridiplantae; phylum Streptophyta; class Magnoliopsida; order Santalales; family Viscaceae; genus Viscum; species Viscum album. The sequence goes on from OY728163.1 coordinate 947,532,812, forward strand.
TGAGGTTGATAACTTCTTTCATCTGTAATGTATACAGGATGTGGTCTATCATTTCTTTTGAGCGAGTTATCAAATTTTGTAGAATTGATAGTTTTATCACAACCTATTTATACACAATCATTCCCAATACGTTTTCCAGAACCTAAAATGTTAAAATAATTAGATGAAACATTATTTTTCGTAAGATAAGATTTCAACTGATTCTCGTATTGAGCCTTATCAGCAACATTAGAAGTCTCAAGTTTTACTTCTTATTATTTTTTGATGTTTCCATTCATTATTCACAAGGTTCTTTTTTACTCAGTAAGTTTTGATTGAAACTTTTTAACTTATTCTTTCTTAGTTTCTAGACTTTTAATAAGATATTCAATTAGCTTTCCCAGTTCAACAATTCTATGTTTGTAACATAAAATACTGTCAACGTATTCTTCCTCATATGTGATAACATATTTTCATCCTTCAGAACCTTATTGAAAATATTTCTTCATAACTATAATTTCTTTCTCGAGAGTTTGTATTTCTCCATACATACAACAAGTTCAGTTCTAAGATGATACTCTCTATAAGATTATTCACCACCTTCTTCACTCTAAGAGTAATATTTTTTTTTTCCCAAATTTTTTAATGATGGTTATAAATTGTTATATAATTTCATCATCGGAAGAATTGTTTTCGTTTGAGTTTAATTAAACATTTTTGTTTGACATACTTCATTTGTTTATGGTAAACTTTTCTTTGTATATGTCGGAAGACTTTTCTTCTTTATCATTTTTTTGACTTCTTCCATTGAGGTTTTCCATCGGAATCATATCAGTATTATCCAACATTATTCTTGGGGAAATTTGTAGAAAAGTGTTTAATTCCACCAGACCAAAAAAATTTAAGAGGATTTTTTCCTCCATATATTCCTCTTCCTCTTTGATAGTTCATGGATATAAGAGACATAGTTTTTTCATTCAACTCACCATCATCTCTTACTTCGAATTCACAAGGATCAACTTTTTCAACATATTAGATTTTCTTCTTTCTTAAAGTATGAAAATCTATTTCATATTTCACATTTTTTTTAAAAAATTTATGTGTCCTCATTTCATAAGAAATAAGAAAGATATGAAATTCATCAAGGAATAAATCATCCTTATCTTCTAAAGAAGAAATTATAGAATCAGACCTATACCGAAATTTCATCATAACTATCAACACAATTGTAGAGTCTTCTTGGAAATCTGAAAATCCTATGATGTTGTAAAAAAGTTCATTAAAACTAGTGATGTATTCCTCAATTATTTTTTAATCTCTCATTCTTATGTCTTCATACTTACTCCATAAACATTGTACATTTTCATCCCAGACATTAGTATTCCCTTCGAAAAAACATTCTAGATTGTCAAACATACTTTTTGATGTTTTGAGACCCATCACCTTCTGATAAAAATTACCTGATAAGGACATAAGCTATTAATTTCTAGTCATTCCATAAACTTCTATATTTATCTTATTAGAAAACATCATAGGTGAATATTTCTCAATAAGTGAAAACCCAATAGTAGTATCATCAACCACTTCTAGGCCAAGAGATAAGATATCAGAAATCATCCTATTTTTCCATCCATACTACTGTTTTCCATCGAATGTTGGAATTTATATAATATTGATAGAATTGATATTATCCATGATAAGGATTCATCAAGGGAACCATATTCTAAAAATTAAATTTCAAAAGGATCAAATAACAACTGAGAAGGGTGGGGGTTTAATTAGATGTTCAATTTTATAAGTTTTAAAACTTTTCAAAACATAACCCAAGAAACCTATTATTATTTATATACTTTTCCACTTTTAATAAATATTATTTCATTAAATAGAAGGAAATAATGTAAATTAAACATGATTTATAAGGTTCAACCTCAATATGAGAACCTAGGCCATTTCCATATCCACTCCCATAGATCTATGGAAATCCACTATTAATAAGAAGTAAATAAAAATTGTTCTAACTCCCATTATACTAATTATATCCCCTTAGAGGAATGATTATATTGATTCCCATAAATTTATAATGTTTTTTATTAAACAATTGAATCAAAAAAAAGAATGAAAACTATGTTGAATCTGTACTAAAATTGATCAGACTTAATCCTCAGTCTGATTTAGATGGATCCATTTTTTTCTCAATAAAATGATGTCAGATTATAGTTCTAGTTTTCTGAGTATGATGATTCTAGATATGATACTCTAAATATGATAATTCTAGATCTGATTTCTTGTATATGATAATTCTGGATCCTATTTTTTGAGTACAATAATTATGGATATGATTTTCTCAAAATGATAATGCTAGATTTGATTCTCGAAATACGATGAACTCACTATCAATCTCCAAAATTCAAACTCCGATAGAATGATCAATTCAATAATTCTTCATTGAGAAGGTATCTTTTATTTTTGAGTTCTCCAAGACTCTTCCTTTTTTCATGTGTGAATGATTCAAATGAATTAATGATCTGAGGAAGTATTTATAGCCAAATCATAAACCAATGGTGGGAAACATGGAATCTTTTCCACTTCCTAAAATCTAAAAAACAGGAGAAATTATTGCATTTAATATTCATCATTGAATTATTTAAAACTCCTTATATTTCATTGATATTTATGAAATAATTAATGTCATGTTTGAACACATTAATTCTTCTTCATAATCAGCACATTAAAAATTATTTTTAAAACTATTTAATTCTATTTATTTAAACTACCATTACAGTACTTTGATCATCATGGATACAATTGTCAGTATTCTTTCATCTTTCCATCTGGTTCTGATCAATCTAGGTGTTGGACTCACATGTTTTGATAATCCCAATCATGTTTAAATACTGATCATGATATATTAAGTCATTTTATTAAGTTTCATGACTTTGTTTCACCAGCTTACAGTTTATATTTCTCAAAGTACAAGTTCACTGTTAAAGGATACTGGTCACCGTTATAGCTCACTGTAGAAGATTTAAAGTCAGTGTTGGAAGCTACCAGTACAAGGTCCCTGTCACAAGTCTACCATTGATCTGCTTATCAATGCTTACAGATAAAGAGTCACTGTTACAGGTCACTACTGTGACAAGGATTCTGTTAGAAGTCCACTGTCAGAATCTTTCTCAAGTCTTCTATTAAGAGCTTCATAGTTCAAGTCTACCACTGGACATGTCTACTATTAGTATAAGGCTACCGCTAGACAACTCCTACTATTGATGTAGTCCAATGTTGTTCAAGTATACTATTAGTAGAAGTCTGCTGAAAGACAAACTCCACCGTTGATGAATTCAACTATTGAGACAGTCTACTGCTAGAAAGGTCACTGATGAAGTAGTCTGTTGTTACAAAGCTACGGTTAAAATCTTACTGATTGAAGTCTACCGATGAACAAGATTACTAACTGAATCCTACTGTTAAAGGTCTACTGTTGGTCCTACTGATGAAGTCCACTATTGAAGAGCTACTGTTACATAGAGTAACAGCTACCGATACAAGGCATCTGCAGACACAAAGTACACCATTACAAGTCTACAGATAGAGATCTACTGTTGGAAGATGACTGTTAACTAGTCACTGCTACTAAAACTCTATACCTTGTCAATATTATTAATATAATGCTAATGGTTATTTTGAATTCTTTTAATGCACGTTCTAGTAACTAATGATGTTTTTGGCCTTTCAGGAACCATACCTTGTACCTGTAAAAAGGAAATCATTCCTATTGATTGGAGATGAATATGTATAAGAGGGAACCTCGAAGATGAAAAAAGAGAGAAGTCTTTCGATGCATATACAAACCGACCTAGTGATACAAAAAGACTTACATTCATAAAAGAAGAAGGAAGGATACATATTGAATCTGTAGAACCAGAAAATTGAATGAACAAAGAGCTTCTGACCTAACAAGCTAATCATTTCTACATCTGGAAGTCATAACCTCGATGTTGCGACACTCTGTTTAGAGGCAACTTGCAAAGAAGGACCAAAACATCATTTCCTTCATTTCAAGGAGTCCAGTGCTGATCTTCCAACACATATGGAATTATAAACTTCTTTATAATATATTTAGCTCTACTATGTTTAGTACTTTACATTTGTGAGCAGTGTGTCTGTATTATACACACCGAATCTTGTGCTTGAACTAAGGGATACAAATTCCCATACCAAACTCTCTTTACATTTGTTTCCCACACATAACTGTGGAATAATCCTGGTGTGGCTTGGTAGTTTATTTTTCCACATAGAACTATGGTAGAGGTTTCCAAATATGGATAGATTGTGAAAACTATTGTAAAGCCCGATAGAGGCTATGTATCATTTTTTAATATACTTGGTTGGTGGCAGGTGATCACCAAGTAAAGAGGATTAGGTCTTGGCTTAAGACGAAACCTCTTGTTTAAACTACTGTTTTCAACTCTCATGTACTCTGTTTTACATTTATTCACTGCTTATATTTTTAAAGACAGAAATTTGTTTTTACATTCACTCTGATAGTTAGTTTTGGTTAGTTTGTATATATGACTCTTTTAGTAAACTTATTTCAAATGTTGAATCAGTACTCACACTGATTCAACTGAGGATTAATCAACATTTGAGAAACCTGTTGAACAATAAATCACTTATTTCTCTACTGCCTTAATTAACTGGGCTGTTTTAATTTGGGGGATTTTAATCCTAAAAGATTTTAATAGAATTTTTAATTGGAACTCAATTCACCCCCCTCTTGAGTATCCACTCCAACCAACTTTTGGTATCATGGGTTTCTTTATTTATACCATCAAACCAGTTTTTCATGATTTTCAATCTCTTTTCAACTGTGATTTTAGTTGTATATTAAAGATATTAGAATTTCTGTTATATCTAAATTTTCAGTTCTTTAACCTTTTAACTTTCTATGGATAACTAAATTTAGGGTGATGCTACTAAAATTCCACCTTTCTTTAATGGAAATAATTTTGGTAAGTGGAAATTAAAAATGAAAATGTATCTTAAAAGATTTGGACTTGAAATTTGGGACACAATTGAAGAAAAAAATGCATTACCTGCTACTTCTAGGGATACATGGTCTCAATTGACAAAAACTACTTATAATAATAATTGTAAAGCAATGAATGCCTTATATTGTGCTTTGAGTGATGAAGAATTCAATAAAATATCTGCATGTAAGACTGCTTCTGGCATTTAGGATACTTTGGCTGTTTCTCAGGAAGGAAAACCCAATGTTAAAGAAATGAGATTAAATACCTATACTATTAAATATGATAATTTTAAGATTAATCCTAATGAATCTATCTTTTAAATGTATCACTTGTTTAATGAGATAGTAAACACCATGAATCTACTTGGGAAACTAGTGGAAAACAAATACCAAATCATGAGGCTTCTTAGATGTCTACCTGATAAATGGAGAGGCTCTTCTGTATCAATACGAGAATCATGTGACATCCCCAAGCTACCTGTAGAGGAGATAATTAGAAATATAATGATGTATGAATAAGATATTAAGGTGATTCAAAGAATAGATGAATAACCAAGAAAGAAGTCAGTAGAATTCAAGACTTTTCCCTCAAAAAGCAAAGACAAAGAAAAATTTCAAGTACTTATAGATAGTTCTACAAGTGAAGAGTCAAATTCAGATAGTGATGAGGAGATGGCACAACTTGCTAGAAGATTCAAAAGATTTTACCAAAAGAATAAATTCTTTAGGAAGTCAAAATCCAAAGGAAAGTATGATCATAAAGGACAATGGAAGAAATACAGGAAGTGGAATGAGAATACAAGTGAAATAGTATGCTATGAATGTAAATGAAAAGGTCATGTTAAAGAAGACTTACACAAGTTGAAATTCAAGATAATATATGAGGATAAGGGAAAAAAGTTATAAAAAGTCTATGAATGCAACTTGGAGTGCCTCAGAAGACAGTTCGAGTGAATCTGACGCTTTAGACTAAGAACGGAACAGACATTCCAATTTATGAATTATGATAGAGACATCTGTGGGAAATTGTATAAAAAGATCATGTAAGACCTTATGGTACACAGAAAGTGGATGTTCAAGACATATGAAATGAGACTATTCTTTATTCAAGAGTCTAATTAATGTTAATGGAGGGAATGTAACCTTTCGTGACAATGCAAAAGGAACAATCTTTGGCTTTGGCCAGATTGGTAACCCTGATACAATATTAATTTCTAAAGTACTTTTTTTTGATGGATTAAAGTACAATTTACTTATCATATCTTAGTTATGTGAGGATGGATTTAATGTTAAGTTTGAAAATTATGCATTCCATGTTTTTAACTCAAAAAATAATTTAGTTTTCACTACATGTAGAAATGATAATGTATATGTTTTTGATATAAATTCCTTAGCCAAACAAAATGTTTCCTGCTTAAATGCTTTTCATAGAGAATCTTGGTTGTCGCATAGAAGGTTAGGACACTGCAATGTGCACTCACTTATGAAGATATCTATGAAAAGTTTAGTTAGAGACTTACCTAAAATAGAATTCCCACTTGACAACGTGTGTAATCCATTTCAAAAGGGAAAACAACACAAAGTTTCTTTCAAACCAAAGAAAGTAGTTTCAACATCTCAACCACTTGAGTTTCTTTACATGGATTTGTTTGGACAATCAAGAGTTTCAAGTTTAAATGGGAAGCACTATGTTGATGTTCTCGTAGATGACTTTTCTAGGTATACTTGGTTATACTTTATAGCTCACAAAAGTGATGCTTGTTCCTATTTTATCAAATATTCTATGTCTGTAGAATATCTTAGTGGAATTAGAATCAAGACCCCAAGAAATGATCATGGCCGTGATTTTGGAAACCATGAGTTTGAATCTTACTCCTCACACAATGGCTACAGTCACAAATTTTCTGCTCCTAGGACACCTCAACCGAATGGAGTTGTAGAAAGGAGAAATAGGACCCTTCAAGAAATTACAAGGACTATGCTTAATGAGTATGACTTACCAATCTATTTCAGGGATGAAGCTGTAAATACCACATGTTATATCATCAATAGGTTTTTAATTTGATCTGTTCTAAAGAATACTCTTTATGAGATTTGGAACAATAGAAAACCTAAGGTTAATTACTTTAGAGTTTTTGGTTGCAATGTCTTTATCCATAGTACTCAAGATAATCTTGACAAATTTTCTCCCAAAAGTTTTGAAGTAATTTTCCTAGGTTATTCTATCTCATGTAAATCCTATAAAGTTTTTAATAAAAAACCAAATGTGTGGAAGAATCAGTTCATGTCATATTTTATGAGAATGATCCACATGAGCCTAAAAACACTCTTGACCATCTAGAGGAAGATATGTCAATTCTGAACATTAATGATAAAGAAATCAAATCCTCTATAAAAGTATCTAGTTTTGGGAATTTTCCATAATTTTCACCTGCTGATTCTGAACCAACAGACAACAATGAAGAATCTGGCACAACCCTTTCTAGAGGCATTGGGACTCTTAAGAATCAACTTTTAGATGTCGTTGTATGTGATTTAAATAGAGGAACACAAACAAGAGCTTCTCTAAGAAACCAGGTTGAACATCAAGCTTTTCTTTCACATCTTGAACCCAAAAATATTAATGATGCAATCAATGATGAATTTTGGGTAATGGCTATGAAAGAAGAATTAAATCAGTTCAAAAGAAACAAAGTCTGGGAATTAGTGGAAAGACCTAATGACACTTTGACAATAGGCACTAAATGGGTGTTTAGGAACAAAGTTGATGAGTCTGGAAATGTTGTTACAAATAAGGCTAGGTTAGCTTCACAAGGATATAGTCAAGAAGAAGGAATATATTATGAGGAGACCTTTGCACCTGTATCTAGATTAGAAGTCATTAGGATACTACTTGCTTGTGAAGCTCATCTAAATTTTAAACTTTATCAAATTGATGTTAAAAGTGCTTTTCTAAATGTTTTTATAATTGAAGATGTTTTTGTTGAACAATCCATGGTTTTAAAAATCCCCATTTTTCAGATCATTTTTTCAAACTCTCTAAAGCTTTATATGGATTAAAACAATCTCTAAGATCATGGTATGATATGCTCAGCTCTTTTCTTATTTCAAAAGGTTTTACCAAAGGGATAGCTGATCCTACTATTTTCATTAAAAGGATTTTCAAATATGTTTTGATAGTACAAATTAATGTGGATGATATTATTTTTGGATCTTCTAATAAATCATTATGTGTTGATTTTTAAAAAATGATGCAAAATGAGTTTGAAATGAGTTTAATGGAAGAACTCAAATTTTTCCTTGGATTTCAGATCTTTCAAAATAAAAATGGCATTGTTTTGAATCAATATAGATATATTAAGTATATTTTAAAACATTTTACATTGTATGGTAATAAAGTTAGTGACACACCTATGAGTACCACTTGTAAGTTGGATGCTGATGAAGCTAGAGAACCAGGGCATCAAACCGACTACAGAGGTGTGATAGGGAGTCTACTCTATCTTACAGCTAACAGACCTGACATTATGTTCAGTGTATTTATGTGTGCTCACATTCAATACAATCCAAAAGAGTCTCATTTAAATACTGTAAAAATTATTTTTAAATATCTTAAATTCACTCCCAACTTAGGAATATTTTATCTGAAAGGATAATCATTTGATTTGTTGAGTTATTCTGATGCTAATTTTTTCGGATGCAATTTAGATAGAAAAATCACCTATGGGACATGTCACATTTTAGGCAAGTCACTTGTATCTTGGTGTAGTAAGAAGCAGAATTTTGTTGCATTGTCCACTGCATAAGCTGAATACATAGCTGCTGGTAGTTGTTGTGCTCAAATTATGTGGATGAAACACACTCTACTAGATTATGGATATCAATTCAAACATGTCTCTATAATGTGTGACAATAAAAGTTCTATTAATATTTCCAAAAATCCAGTATCTCATTCTAGGACAAGTCATATTGATATGAGACATCACTTTTTGAGGGATCGTTATCAAAAAGGTGATATCACTATTTAATTCATTGGAACAGAACATCAATTGGATGATATATTCACAAAGCCTTTGAATTCTGAGAGATTAAATTACATCGAACATGAGTTAGTTATGATTAATTTCAGTATAGGAAACCTCACAGTCAAACCTCACTGATAGACACCTCACTGTTAGACCTCACCGTTGGACCTCACTGTTAGACCTCACCATCGGACCCCACTGTTAGACCTCACCGTTGGACCTCACTGTTAGACCTCACTGTTGGACCTCACTGTTAAACCTCACCATTGGACCTCACTGTTAGACCTCACAGTTGGACCTCACTATTAGACCTCGCCCTTTGAACCTCATAATTACGAACCTCACTCTTGGATACCTCGATGTTTAATTTTTTTAAGGGAATCCAAAATTTTTTATTCCTATTCGTTATTTCTGTTTTTTCCCTAAATGATAAAACTAAGGCAACGAACATATCTCAATCCAATCTCTTCTTCAATCTCTAACCTTAACTCTTTTGAAATCCCTAAACCCTAACTCTCCGTTTGAACCCTCGAACCAATTTCAATCTCCATGGCTTGAACCAAGCGACCCCTGACTATCAATGAGGATGTGCCAAGGCCAAAGAGGAATCGAGCCGAGTCCAGTGGCACCAGTAGTACCTCGACAAGACCTATAAACCCGCATCTGACAAAGAGAGAAATCATGGCTGAGAAGGAACTGAGTGAAGAATGGATGATGTCGATCAAGTCATTAGTGCTAGAAGAATTAGAATCCCAAGGATGGACCGAATTCTTTTCCAACAACAATGGACACTACTACTCGAAGCTCGTGAAGGAATTCTATGAAAAGATGAAGTTGAAAGAGGAATATGATGTGCATAGGCTGGTATCTAGAGTCATTGACAAGGAAGTTAGTTTTTTTTCTGCTGAGTGGGCTGCCTATTTGAGTGTTCTTTATGAAGGAGTTTATAAATATTATTCTGGAGTGGCTCTTCCAGACAGTGATATTTTTGGGTATAAAAAAGCTCTGGAAGAGCTAACAGGGAATGGAAAATCAAGGAAGATCATTGCAGCTGAGATGAATGGAGAAGACATGCTATTATTTAAGTTTATTCAGCATGTGATTATTTCCAGGAGAGGGTATTTTGCAGTGCTAAAGTATCAGGACATATTCTTGATGTACTTACTGAAGTATGGGAGAATATCAATCTATGTAGGTTACTGATGGCATAATTGGAGGATATGACTAAGGAAACCTCAAAGTCCAATGCCCTATTCCATGCCAATATAATATTAGTAATGTTAAAGGTAAAGGATGTGGCTGGAAATAAAGAGGATATGATAGTGGATAAGAATAGTGTGTGTATCTCTAAGGTTATTATCAAATTCAGGAAAATTAGGTGGAATCCCTAGAAGAAGGCATGGGTAAATGATGAAGGAAAATTGTATGAAAAGTTTGATCCTACTAATCACCCATCTAGTTCAAAAGACAAGAGAGATCCAGGCCTGAAGACTGATGAGCCAGAACCATCTTATTCTGATGATGAGGAGGAATTTGAAGGAGTTGTGGAACCTGAAAGAGGGAACACCCACATTTATGATGGGAGTGATCATGATTTTCCTGACAATATTGTAAGGACAGTAGCTTTCAGAGAACCTAGCCCTCCAAAAGAACTGCCAAGAAGAGAGACGGTTATGAGGGATAGTGATACTGAGACTAGTGAAGAAAAGTTTCTCAGAATATAGTGAAAGACACCTCTGAGGTGGATGAGGATACTCAGTCAAATCATTCTGATCATGAGGCAAAGGAGGCTGGTGATAAAGATAAAGGAAAGGAAGATGCCTTTGCTGAAACTGATAATGAGGACAATGAAGAAGAGGAGCTCAGTATGAGTCCTCTGATAGGTAAAATAGACAAGACAGTGTCTGACCAAGAAATAGGAGTGGCATCTACTGCCATTGAAATAGAGGTCATTGATGACTCAATGGAAGCTGTGACTCACCCCACTGGTGAACCAATGGATCCGACTGAGGTTGAGTATTCTATAAATGAAGAGGAGGTTGTGGAATTACCTAGAGCAGAACCAGCTGAGGAGAATACTCAGGTGACAGCTCCAAGTGAGGGGGAACAGCTTGGTTCTGTATCTGTTCTTCATAACATTGTAGAATGGTCAGAAGACCCTGGATACCTGGTACTTGGGTTGGATTCAGATGATTCTGATTGTGATATGGAAAGAAAAAGACACCTTGTACCTGTTGTTTTAGAACCTGCTGCAGTGCATCCAGTGGTTACCATTCTTGAGAACCTTGTCACTAAGGATGATTTAGGAAAACTGAAAATAGATCTGCACCAGATGTTTGATAATAGGACCTTTGAAATAGAAAAGGCAATGGCCTTAATTCAAGAGTTGACTACCTCTGAAATAGCTAAAGTTCAGTATTCCATTCAAGCTAGTTTTTCCCAAGAAGTATCTCAATGCCAGAATCAACTCAAGGATGTGTCTCAGTCTATGGAACATCATAGATAGTCAGTGGTGAGCCTAACTGCTCTAATGGATTCTAGCGTCCAATCAGAAAAATACAATCACTATATCAGAAGTGTGGGAAAACATATGGTTGTAGTGTTTGAATGTTTTAAGGAATCCATGAAAGCTCATGTGAAAGGCCAGAATGATGATGTGAATAAGCTCATCAGTGGGTTGACCATGTCTTTTAAAGAAACTATTGAATTCACTATAACACCTTTGGTTACCTATGCCACTGCTTCAACTTCCACTGCACCACCTGTGGACTTCTCAGCATTTAGGAGAGTGGTCAGTGAAGAGTTAGAAAAGATTTCTAGTGTTAGTGCACCTAACTCTCAATCTCTGACTCAGATTATCTCCACTACCAAAGATGTCCAGAAGGTCATTTTTGATTTCATTAGAGAGGATTCCCAGGACCAGAAGAGTATAAAGGAACAAATTATTTACTATTATAAAAGGATTTACTCCAAGCATCAGATGGATGCTCACTTCAAGATTTTGCTGGGAAACCTCAAAATTACACCCGTCACTAGAGCCTTCAAGGAAAAAGTCACTCAGTTAGGCCTGTTTAATACTGCCTTAGAGAAATTTATAGAGAACAAGGATGATTTTATATTGGCTATGGAAAGAGGAGGAAGCATTATTATGGACTTCATAAACCTACTCCCACCCTTTCTCCATGTGGACGGTACCCCTGTCATAATACCTCCTACCTTACCTTCATTTCAACCCAGCAGTTCTTCCATGATGTATCTTACTGAGGCCATCATAAGCCTTACTCCATTGATACCTTAGAGAGATAACCAATATAGACACACAGGAGCTTCTATTGCTACCCCTCCAATCATTCCTACAGCAATTCCTAAACCTGCTGATCCACCAGCTCATTCTCCCTCTTCTTCTTCCAAAGGGAAAGACCACTTTCCTGAGGCTGATGTGGACTGAATTTGTTTGTATCTTTTTATAGGGGCTGTATATTTTTTGGGGGTCATGTAATGCCATTCCATTAATAAAAGCCTTATCTATTATCTCTATTTGTGTTTATTTTTCCTAATCACAAAGGGGGAGAAATACTACGCTAATATGATCTTTTGATTGGGGAGAAATACTGTGCTAATACTAATATGATCCTTTGATTTCATCACTCTCTAATGAATCTTTTCTACTTTTCTCTCTAATACCATGTACCAATATTCTATGATATTACACTTTTATTAATCACTGGTACTTCAGAAACCACAACTAAACTAAGATTCCCTTTCGATCTCTGTTTAATAACTGTATAATACGATTATCTATGATACCTATAATTAATACATAGTGGGATAAGTTTTTATTATAAAAAAAGGTGATATTGTAGGACTCACCGGTTTTGATAATACCAAATCATGTTTAAATACTGATCATGATATATTAAGTCATTTTTATTAAGTATCATGACTTTGTTGCACCATCTTACAGTTTACATTTCTCAAATTCCAAGTTCATTGTTAAAGGATATTGTTCACCATTATAGCTCATTGTTGAAGATATACAATCAGCATTGGAAGCTACCAGTACAAGGTCCTTGTTACAAGTCTACTGTTGATCTGCTTATCAAAGATTACAGACAAAGTCTCACCGTTACAGGTCACTGCTGTGACAAGGCTTCTGTTAGAAGTCCATTGTCAGACTCTTTCTCAAGTATTCTGTTAAGAGCTTCACAGTTCAAGTCTACCACTGGACATCTCTACTATTAGAAGAAGGCAACCACTAGACAAATATTACTATTTATTTAGTCCACTGGTGTTCAAGTCTACTATTAGTAGAATTCTACTGATAGAGGAACTCCACCGTTGACGAAGTCAACTGTTGAGACAGTCTACCGCTGGAAAGGTCACAGATTAAGTATTCTGATGTTACTGAGCTACCGTTAGAAGCTTACTGAATGAAGTCTACCACTGAACAAGCTTACTGACTAAAGCCAACTGTTAAAGGACTACTGTTGAGCCTACCGATGAAGTCCACTATAGAAGAGCTACTGTTACACAGAGTAATAGGAACCGATACAAGGCATCCACTAACACAAAGTCTACCGTTACAAGTCTACCGACAGAGAGCTACTATTGGAAGATGACTGTTAACTAGTAACAACTACTCAAACTCTATAGCTTTTCAATATTATTAATATAATTCTAATGGTTATTTTTTATGGTTTTAAAGCACGTGCTAGTAATTAATGATGTTTTTGTCCTTTCATGAAACGTACCTCATACCTGTAAAAAGGTAATCATTCCAATTGAATGCAGATGAATATGTATAAGAGGGGACCTCGAAGAAGAAAAAAGAGAGAAGTCTTTCAATGCAAATACGAACCCACCTAGTGATACAAAAAGACGTACATGCATAGATGAATAAGGAAGGCTACATACTGAATCCATAGAACCTGAACATTCAAGGAGAAAAGAGCTTCAGACCTAACAAGCTGATCATCTCTACATCACGAAGTCAGAACCTGGAAGTTGCGACACTCTGCTTTAGAGGAAACTTACAGAGAAGGACCAAAAATTCATTTCCATCATTTCAAGGAGTCTAGAGATGATCTTCCAACACATAGAGCATTCTAAACTTCTTCCTAATATCTTTAGCTCTACTGTGTTTAGTACTTTACATTTGTGAGAAGTGTGTCTGTCTTACACACACTGACTCTTATGCTTGAAATAAGGGTTAAAAATTCCCATACCACACTCTCTATAAATTTGATTCCCACACATAACTATGGAAGAATCCTGGTGTGGCTTGGTAGTTTATTTTCTCATGTAGAACTGTGGTAGAGGTTTCCAAACCTGGACAGTTTGTGAAAACTATTGTAAAGCCTGATACAGGCTGCATATAATTTTTTAATATAATTGCTTTGTGGCAGGTCATCACCAAGTGGAGAGGATTATGTCTTGTCTTAAGATTGAACCTCTTGTTTAAACTGCTATGTTCAAAAATCAAGTACTCTGTTTTACATTTATCTGCTGCTTGTATTTTCAAAGACAGAAATCTATTTTTACACTCACCCTAATAGTTAGTTTCGGTTAGTGTGTATATGTGACTATTTTAGTAAACTTGTTTCAATTGTTGAATTAGTACTCACACTGATTCAACTGAGGATTAATCAACCTTTGAGAAACCTATTGAACAATAAATCACTTATATCCCTATTGCCTTAATTAACTGGGCTGTTTTAATTTTAGGGATTTCAGTCCTAAAAGTTTTTAACAGAATTTTTAATTGGAACTCGATTCACCCCCCTCTTGAGAATCCACTCCGACCAACAAAAGGTATTATCATTTTCCTCTTGAGTCTGAGTATGATAATCTTAGGTCTGATTTTTTTTATGCTTTATATAGAAAATTGGATGTTATAACACCTAGTGCTGATCGACCTCAATACGATGTAAATCCCAATACAATGGAATTCTCATTATGATGAAAGTATCATTATGATAAAATTTCCATTATGATGAAATTCTAATTATGATGAAATTCCTATTACGGTGAAATTCTCATTTATGATGAAATTTTCATTACGATGGAATTATCATTACTATTTTATTCTTATTACAATCAAATTCCCATTACGATGGATTTTTTCACTCTATAATTTTGAATTTCTTCAAACCTATCAACTATTTATTCAAAAATATTTTTCAAGAATGTTTTGATGATTTGTGAGAACTTATTGATTAGAAAAGCATTATCTTATTTTGTTTAGAAAGTTATGAAAAAAATACTAAATCATGACTTCACTTTCTCCATCCAAATCTCTTTTGAAATATCATTGTTTATCTGATTCTTTTGAAATAAATTATTTTCGATGTAACACTGTTGGAATTAAATACAATTCTCTATATCTATTTCTTTCTAGTCCAATTATTCTCAATACAAAAGAATACATTCTCCCATTTTTCTTCGGATGTTATCTTTCAAAATTCGTTACAGAAACCTCATTAAGATAAAAATTAATATGATTACTGAAAAAAATTATTTTAGAATGAGTGTTAGTTTGTAAAAAATAAAAAAAAATCAAAAAAACACCACAAAGGTTCTTTCAGGGGGTTGTATAAACCATATTTATCAATTAATGTATTATCTTTCCTGATTTAGTAAACAAATCAGAAATTTCAAGTTAAATATTACTTTACTCCTCATTTTAGTGATACTACTAATAACCCAACAATACCCCTTGACATACACCTTTGATATAATCAAGATAATGAAAATATGTATAATTGGGTTACGTATATTTTAAAATTTTCATGAGATGACATGAATTTCCTGATATTCATGAAATAATACATAATATCACACAATTCATATTTTATTCCACTCAAGGGATGCACTACCTTAAATTTGATGTGGTTTAAAATTTTGTCATATTGTAATCAAGATATTCCTGTTGAAAATCCACCATCATGGAACAATTCAATTTTTTATCAAATATCGAATATGAATTCCATCTTATTTTCTTCTACTTTGTTCACCATATTCTCCTCTTGGGAGTGATAATCACCGTAAATTACCTAAAATGACAACACAAATACTACATAATAATAATAGAATAACATGGAACATGTGAAACCTTCTTAATAACAGAAATAGGGCTGGGAATTTTCTATCAACTCATGGAATCCATTCATTGTAGACCTAATGTTTATGGCACTCTTCATTCTTATGTATCCTTTACATTTGAAATTTTTATATTTTATTGTCATAATGGGCACTTGTCCTCAACTCAATGCTATATTTCGAAGATTATTTATCCTTATTTCTACCAATAATGTTGTATCTTCCCTTGGTGATTGTTTTTAAATCATTAAAATCTCCCTTTGAGGTAGTAAAACATTTATAAATTATTTTTTATATGTCTAGTCAACTTGAACTTTAAAAAAAATACTTTTGAGACACTTGAGATGTCATTTGTTGAGAAAATCTAATGAAATTTGATATCTTCAAGTGGGAAACCCATTTTTAATTTTTCTATTTCTATAGATAATGCTTTATCCTCACCTTTTTACAGTTCTCTAGAAACATTCCATTGATCATGGTATATGATTAAGCACTTCTTCTTAAAAAATTATGTCATGGAGTTTCTAAATGTCTTCTTAAATGATTTTAAGTTAACATTATTAGGTATAATTTTAATATTTTCATGAGGAATGACATTAATCAATCGTATCTTCTAGTTTCTCTCTTGAAATGATTCTTTTCTTAATTTAATATTCCTTATATAAAATTACACAAACTATTTTTATTGGTCCATGTTATGACCTCTATTTCCTTAGTAGCAACATCTTTTATTTGTTGACATGACATCCTTGGATTCAAACTTATCATCCATCTTGGGATAATCGTGTTTATTAAATTTCTTGACTTTTATAGTCTTCAAATTCCTCATTGAAGAATTGGATACTTTTTTTATTTTATTAGAATAAATTTGTGTCCTTTTATTATCATCAACCTATGCATGGTTCGTCATTAGAATATATCATAACTCATCATAAATGTGACAAATTATGTTGTAATAATAAAATAAGTCTTCAAGATAACCAATGATACTCTTGATAGATAAATTATTTTTTATCTGTGTGTTTTTCTTTAGTATTGATGGTTTATTTATTTATTCACATCTAATCTACTTGAATGTAGGACTTTTTTGATTTCCATATGTAGACACATTATGCTAAAAATCCATGCCCTGATGCCCAAACATCCAACATTACCAACAATAGTAATCAAATATCCTTATTTTACTTTTAGTATCAATATGAATAGATTTAGTGTTTTTCTCTTGATTTGTCTTTCCATCCTTGGATCATTATTTTGAGAGTTATTTTTCTTGATATTTCCAATATCCACCCTTAGTGTTTTGGTGGATTTATTAGTAGTTTTATCGACCCACATATTCCTATATTCTATTATTGAAAATGTACTAGAAAATGAGACTATATTAGTAGAAACTGAATTAAATTGGTTATGAGTTACTTTCTTCCACTAATTTATATAAGGATTAACAAGTAATGATCTTGAACTTTTTTTCCACCAAACGAGTCTGTTCAGATATAGAAGTCTCAAAAAAAATTTGGTACCAACATCACATCTTGGAGCTTGAATCACATTATATGTTTGGGTTGTAGAATTCTTCTTCTCAGCAACATGGTAATTATTAGCATGTGTCCTCTTTAGATATCTCAATTCAATCCCTTGTTGAAGACACTTAATGATAAAGGAATATTTCCCATTTTCAACAGATGTCAGCCTACATTCTCATTTAATTTTCATTATATTAATATGATCTTCATGATGTTTTTTACCTTCAATGAATGACTTTTTATGGTTATTGATTATTCTAGGTTTAAACTCAAATTCATATTCTATGACATAGATAACATCTTTTTGATATTCTATAAAATCATAGATCATCTACATATACTAATCACGAAACTTTCTATTTTCTTCCTGTGTCGTGTCTAGATATTTGACCTTACATGTTTTGTCTTCATGTTGTTCATAGCTTCCAATCAAGGAAACATTGTAAAATGTTTCATGATTAGGGATTAAATATCCAAAACATGTTTACTAACAGTTATCTCATAACTACCCCATTTAAAATCATCTTCAATTATTTAAATCTTTTGATTGAAAAAAGTCATAGATTCTTTCTTTACATCTATGAAGTTTGCAAGAAAATTAAACCATTTGAAATTCATTGCAAGCTCATACGTCTATTTATTTATTTTATCTTCATATTTTTCTCTTTAATTCAATTGATAATTGAATGATCAAACTATAAATTAAATCACTTCTTTAAGAATATTCATCATATATCTTCCAAATTAAGAGTAGAAGCCTTCAAATGTTTTGATAGATTCCACTTCCTCATTCTCTCCATAGATTTATCTTATTTCATCATAAGAATCATTATTAACAGATTTTAAAAGAGAATATTGGTCCTTATATTCTTTATTTGAGATTTTCCTTAATATATTTTCTACCTTTATTTTTCTTTTTTAGAGTCTTTGATGATATCATCATGATTTATTTAAAAGGAATAGAGATTAAATTTTCACCTAAGGTGCTTCATAATCAGTTTCAAATATGCGCTTCATTTAGACAATGAAAAATGTACTTGGAAAAGAACATTGATCCAATAAAAGGTAGACCAACACTCTGATTCTACTTGTAGATCCCAGACAAATCATCCAGGGACACTAAGAGGGTGGGGAATCTACATACCCAATTTTTTACCAAAATTTACATTATTTTAGTTAACCCCTCTACTCATTATCCTCTATCCATATTAAGAGGAATAAACCTATTATATGTTATTGAAAATCAAATAGACATGAAATGTAGATAACAAAGGAAATATAAATAAAAAATATTTTTACGAGGTTTGGTAAAAAAACATACTCCTTCTCACGATTAACCTTGGGCTCCATTGAATATTATATTTTCATTATATCTTGTTATGATTACAAATTACTTAAATTAGAACATAATCTTTATATAGAAAATAAAGAATATTCCTGAGTCTTTGGTGGGTTTTATACTTGTATCACTAGTCTTAAATGGAGTTATTTATATTGGAACCACTAGTTCTTCAAATATATTCAATAATAATACTGAACAAGTTATCTCAAAAATAATGGATAAATTAGAATAAAATAGATAATATTGTTCTTTAACCAAAGGAATTTTAGTATCACTAAGTCAAAAATATTTTATGCACACCAACCTTATTCTATTTAATAAGTGGAATATGATACTTCTACTTAACTACTATATCAAAATAAAAAATAGATGAATTTATCAACACACTATAGTTTTTCTTCATACTCACTTTATTAAAAGAAAAGGTATATAATCCTTATATGATGAATTTACCAGCCTCAATTATGTGTTCAAGTGGTGCGCACACTCTTCCTAAATATTACTTTCAAGAAAGAAAATTAAACCATTCAAATCAATTCATCATCATTCATGTGTTTCCTAAAATCCAACAACCTAGCAGGTTACTTTATGTTATTTATTGTTATATTCTTATGTTCATTTATTTATGCATACAAATAGATACAGTATGAAATGACCTCTTCATTTTTTCTTTTTCAACACACACAGATCTTCCTCAATTTATTCTTTAAGTGTGTATGATCATGCATGAAGACATAAATGCAAAGATCAACATGCTCATAATGTAACATTGTACATGGGTTCTCGGTGCTTCACACATATAGATATGCGTACACACACACACATTGTCTCCCTTCTTACATGAAATAACTATCTCACACAAACTAAAAACAACTACATGGGGTACATGAAACAAGCTTCACAAAAACAAGAATGGTTAAACATGTAGGATCTGTATATTATTTACACAAAAAAGGATGTATACACATGATTGTATCAGGATACCTTGGTGAATTTAAGGAACCAAGTTCTTCACTAAGTAAAAAAAATGATCTATTTTCACTGGTTATATGCACGTGTCATCGAACTTCATTTATAGTTAGGCTTCACATAAAATATCTTCATGAAATCATCGTAGAAACATTATAGAACTTTCCCTAGTGGCTTCAGGGAACTATGTCCTTCACGAAGTAGTTCAAGTGTTCCTTACACAAGTGGAACACTCGTGCCCTTCTATCCTTCCCTCAAGAAGTAGTTAGAATGAACCTCTGAGATTCACTAACCTATATGTATCGAAGATGCTCTATTTTTAATGAAAGGAAGAGCTCTTAGATATTTAGTGAACATCAAAAACCTCACGGGTTTATGATCAATGATATTTAATAGAAAATATTTGTTTCCTCACACCACATTAGATAAGGGTTTCAATCCACATTGAATCTATACGAAATAATCTGCGTAAAAGATCATTAAATTCCTAAAGATATATAGATGTATAAATCGGCATGTGATGACTAAAAATATGTAATCTTGATATAATGAATTTATAGTGGTCCTTTGTGGTGAGATCCTCTCGTGCAAGAGTTCAGCGCATGCTTTTGGTTTGTGGAATCTCAAACTCCTACTAAATAATATCAATCAATATGGATGACTATGAGTTATTTTTTACTTCGTATGATACAATTATATTCAAACACAAAATTCTATAATCATGTATAAAAATTGAAACTAAATGCATGAAAATTCTCGAACTCACTAGCCTCAGTTATTTCCCTAGTGATAGTAAGAAGAATGATCAAGGATACCTATAGTTGATCATGGGATGATTATATGGTTGATTTGGTGTACCTGATATCCTCAAACAACCATAGGTGGAAGATTTCATACCTGATTGATGGGATGACCATGATCAGATGATCCATCAGCAAGCATTCAATCTGTCTTTTTAAATATGGATGAAAAATATATGATGAGATATTTCCCACATCAAATGATTAAGCTTTCGGGAAGGGTATATCAGCTAATCATGATCATTAGTGGCCAAAGATATACCCCCTTGGTACTCCCCCATAATGCTTATGTGTTTCACCGCTGTACCGCCCCACATGGTGGTGTCTCAACTCTTATGCCTTACCCGTGGGACTATGCGGGATTTTTCCCACATCTTTCCAACCATGGGATGGCATGGGATTAACCTTGGCTGTGCTTGACCTCAGGTCCCACATGTGCTATAGTTTTTTTCAAAGGCTAAACTATTGGATGGATAATTTTTTAATGAAGCATAGAAAAATTACTTAGGGAAATGCAATGTGTATAATAAAAAACACCTCAAGAATGAAATCAAAATTCACATCCTTTTATAATATCCATGTCCACCTTCAACACTTATTTTCCACTTCATGTAATAAAATATTTCTTTAATTTTTTTCCCAAATAAATGTATTATGCAAGTGATTATTTTCACGGTCTACAACCTAACAAATGTTTTAGACAATGTGTAATATCTGAGAATAATAAGAACATTCATTAGACCATAACAATAAATCAATAATCATCTCATTTGAAAACATACCTAATTTCTCATGCATGACATCCAATTCTATGAATCCATAATAATTATAAAGGCATCAACACCACTCATGGATGATTATCTTACCAAATGACAATCAATGAGTCTATAACAATTCTATAGGAATGATCACCAATATTCTTGAGTGTATCTAAAACTCTTTACATATTTCTCTTTATATGGTTGATCTCCTACTAAAGAGTATCTAATCATAAATTTATTTTTTATTCTATCATATATGTTGATAACAAACACAACAATAATCATCAACAATCTACATGATATTTTCACCCAAAAAGAAGTAAAATATCAACCTTAGAAAATTTTAAGGAATTTATTTCACTCAATAATGTGTTCCCCAAATAAGTTAATATACCACCAAATAAAAAGTCTTATTCATGTCAACCATTCAACGTATTATTTAAAATAATTAAATAAAAAGTACGTTAGAGTAATCCTTAGATGTCTCATAATTATTTTGACCAGAATATATTTGATAAAACACTTGTACACTATAAATATGGAATCCCATTACATAAATAATTTAGTCATTGAACATATTCCTTATTCCATTAACTAGGATCCAATATCTTATTCCTCAATACATTATATCTAAAATATGTAATATGAATATTGTATTTATTTTCATCAACTTAAATTTATTCATTTTTCAAACTTTTAAGATAATAAAAATAATAAAAATAATTCAATCTATTAATATGTAATTTTTATTCTCACACATACATCCATTTTAATCATCTTCATTAGTTTTTACAGTAGGGTAAATTTTTTTCTAATTCCTTTATATTCCACTTTTAAAAAAATTAACAGTCTATGATACCTTGAGGAAACCATAACTCCCATCCATTATTTATCAGTACTTTTCATTTTTTTCGTTGGAATATTTTTATTTATGACCTTATTTATTACGCATAACACATATTATTGTTCCTTAGATACATTTACCTAAGTGATCCTTCTAAAATTCTATACAAACGTGAAGATGAATATTATTTTCTCTATGTTATTCATGGAATTCAATTGTTTCTTATTTTTTCATCCATAAACTCACATATATTTAGGTTTTCAATAAAATATTATGATATATGGTGTTACATAATAAAAAACATCTTAATTACTCACCCCATATAATTTGTATTATTAGGGGGAGAATTCCTATATCATCTGTTACATTTATCATTTACACAATTACTTTTCGTTCTATTTGTTGAAAGAAAACATAATTTTGAGTATGATAAATAATAATCATAATTAAAAATCATATAATCAAATAAAAATAATTTATAAGATATCTAAATCATGACACATTCATTTTAATATATAATACCTTATATTTAACCTTGGTCATCCATAGTTAATAGGTATTAAAATCATTCACAATTTTCCATAATTAAATTCTACATTATCATATGAACATTCCCTTGTTATTGTTATACTCAATGCATAGTAATGTCCAAATAACCAAGCACCAGAATGATTGTGAAGATATATATGACCAACTTTTTTTATAGTTAATACCCCTAGACTCACCTAGGATTAAACAATTTACACTTATTGTATTATGATAGGGATGTATTACTAGGGAAATTCAAATCCTTTCATTTCAATAACCTCGTATGTTCTCCTCTAAATAAGATTATCCTAATAGTTATCACTAATGGTTTCTCATTATAGTTTCAATAATTAACTAAACCTTACTCTAATACCAACTATAAATACCCAACGATTTCATACATAAATATTACATATTGTTAGATAAATATTAATTACATATCATTACAATATACACTTGAAATATAAAGGTTTATTGTATTTAAAAACATATATACATAAAAAATATGTTCATAAATGATTTACATCAGTTCTCACTGAGTACTTAACAACTAGAACCCTACTTAGACATAAAACACT
Organism: Viscum album; assembly: GCA_963277665.1. Taxonomy (NCBI): domain Eukaryota; kingdom Viridiplantae; phylum Streptophyta; class Magnoliopsida; order Santalales; family Viscaceae; genus Viscum; species Viscum album. The sequence continues at coordinate 947,556,288 of OY728163.1, forward strand.
TACAAAATATTATCTATAAACTGAGGGAAGAAATCATAAGAAAGGGTGAGATTAGATTATCAATAAGGGAAAATATAAGAGATAATAATGAATGATCACAAGTGAGCATATTATTTTCATACAGATGTGATAACCTAAACACATCATAAAATAATCATACCCAAACAATCAAAGATATTTAACCATCAATAAATCCATAATTGTTTGTAAACAAAAAGTTATAAAACCTAAGAGTGTGGAATCACTGATAATTAATAATGATCTTTGAGAACACATCCTTGGTTAAAAACGTAACCACATGACCTTGGATTAAAATGTAACCACTCATCCTTGGTTTATGACAAATCCATCCATGACATAATCAAAATCCATTCATATTTTTTCTATATGATCATAGAAACACTTATCACTATAATAAACATTATTCCATAGAAAAAAAACAGATCTCATTATTTTTTCATCACTATAATCATAAACCATATAGATAAATAATTAATAAGGTAAAATTTCATCATATCCTAGTGAATCATAACAAACATAAAACGATAATTTTACAGATAAAAATACATCTAAATTACCTCTAATACACTCCTTGGGAACAATTAACTTTATATATTAAATGAACTTATTTAATGTTAAAAAAATTGAAACAAATTATGGAAAACAATTTCATTCAATATAACCAAGGAAACTTTAAATTAATCTTCAATTAAAATAAAATCCATGGTGATGGAAAAATATTTTCATGTAATTTACGTAATAATAAATATTTCATTCAAATTACTGGTAAAAAGTCAAAAAATAACACATATAGAATATAAAAAGAAGATTATTTTAGATAATAATTATATAAATTCAAACATGGGTAAAAGTGAACTTGAAAAATATTTTGAGAATATTAATTTTTTTATTTTTTTATGGAAAATATGGTAATAGAAGAAATGACTCCTGATTAACTAGAGAAATAATATTAGTTTTCCTTAAATACATTTTTTCTCTATCCTCCATACATAAATAGAGTAAAATTAATGGAATGAAATTTAATATCAAGAAATATAAAATGGAGAAAAAATACATAATTTTTTCTAATGATAAATCAAACAATTTCATCATTGAAAATTTTAGGCATAAATAATCTTTGTAAATATGAGATGGTAAAGTTAAACCCTTACCACTTTTGTATATTTTGACTAATAACCCTAATGAAATGAATACAACAAAATGAAACATTAAATACCACTAATATAAGGATATTAATGAAACAACATGTAAAATGTTGAGTAGATAACCCTCATATAAGAAGATAGGTGTATAACATAACATATGTCCCAAATAATACAATTTGAGATGATAAACCTATACTACATTTGAAGCATTAATTTAAAAACACATTGGATGAAATAATATGAATTATCACATTAAATAATGTGAGTTATGAAGAATACATGATATAAAATTTCAATTCATTACTATATACACCTTATAATCATGACTAGGTTCATAACATCATATATGCATCAATAAAATAAAATTGAGATGAAGAACAATTACCTTATATCTAATATGAATCGTAAGCACTCTATCCTAAATTATAATATATTTATATTTATTATAATTATATAAATAAGTAATATTCACATATATAATATCATATATCATCCACTTATAACATTTCAACTCTTTTTTATTTACAATGTTTTAGTAATTTCTCCATTTCAGGTGTTAAAGACTTCGTTCTTCATGTATGTTTTTTTTCAGTGGTTATATTACTTATACCTTGATCTTGGTTACATTACCTCCAAAATCATAATAATTTAATAATTTTAATATTATATCATTTTAGTATAACTTATAACCCTTCATAAAAATTTTTGTGAAAAAATAATATTCATCATTTCATGGAGATGGTAATCTGTACGTATGCATGAATGATGTTTCCACATTTTGAAAGATTAAAAAAATGAAATTTTAATATAAATTAACCTTTACAAACCTGAATATAATTTTTAAATTTTAAATGTATCAAAATAATCAACCATGAATGACGGTGGTGGAAGATGAGTAATATCACTACATATAAGTGGTAGTCCACACATATGCACAAGTGATGGTTTCATATATTATTCGATGGATAAGAGGTGTTAAATGTTTGTTCTATAATAATAATAAAATTTTAGTATATATATGAAACTTGATTAATTATTTATTAATCGAAATAAAAGTTGGGCCTAGTAATATGCACAAGTAATCTGAGGAATATTTTATAAAATTTTGAAATCCTTAACCGAATTATTCATGTTAATCTTGGAGTTAAAATAAATAAAGAACGCATAACCACTAAGTGGAACATCCCATGTGAATAGAGCATAAGCTATGTTGGGCCTCCACTTTTCATGGAGCTCCTGTAACAAAATAGTTTATGGGATGAGGTGATAGTGATATCCCCCCTAAAAAACTATATTACAAGAGAAGTATTATGAATGATCTCCCTGAAAGGAGAAGAACTACATCCATTCCCACTGTAATATGAACTTTTTTGGTGGGGTCAGATAGTGAAATCTTTACTCAACAATATGATTACTTTATTCATTTATGGTGAATGGTTTTATTTACATATACCACAAAAAATCAAATATTGGGTGAGGTGATAATTACAAATCCCCTATAAATGATTATAATTAATTTGGGGTGTGAATAATACTTTTCATAACCCGTAAAATGAATTTACATTCTGGAGTGCGAGGTGGTCACCCTAATGACCCACCAAAAAAATCTATTGCAGATGATAGTTTTATTACTCAAATGAAAAAGCACAATGAATAATATGTGTCCAACCATACATTTGGATAAAATGATTATTTACCATGCCTATAAATAATTGGTGTTCAAGAAATAATGAAGAGTAAGAAGGGATTGACATATATACAATGGTGATGACTATTTAATCTTCTGTAGGAAATTCACCTAAAAAATACGGTGAGGGATACCAGAAAAATTGGTTATTCATTACGAGGACACTCCTGGCCACCTTCAAATGCTCCCCTACTCCAACAATGAGAACACAACATTATGTAGTCCCATTTATGGAACCCTTCGTAATCCCCCCCTCTATAGAGTGAATTCCATTATATCGAATGAGGTAGCTTTAGGGTATTTTCCATTTTGGTCTTTCTTCCATCTTTCTACATAGAATTCGTCCCCACATTGTCCCTTTTCTGAACATTCCAAATTCCTACACACCCCTTATCCAAAAACCATTGAATTCCATAATTAATTCCTCTAAAAAGGAAAACAAACTCATTTATCCTTGGTATGGGAAACACCAACATGTCCATCCACCAGTCTTACATTCCCATGGAAATTTAAGTCCTAAATTTAACCACCTTGTTAGGTGGGATCCTAAGAATATTCCTAGTCATTCATTCCAATGGTAATGAGAATGTTAACCTTAGGGATAGCATTGGATGACTTATCTCTCTAGTTAGTGACATATGTTGTGTAAAGTTTGATGAGAATAATATGAGATTAACTTATTGGGTATTTATGGTTCCATGAATAAAACCTATTGGAAACTACCTAAAAAGGGATATGGAATGCAAATGGTGAACCTGATGGGATAGATCTTGAAAATATACTCAACCCACCAATATTAAATCACAAGCCCATATTTTCATTGAAAATAGAAACGTTAAGATTGAAATTAATTCTTTTAATATTAAAACTAGGGTTTTTCCCACACGAAAGACCCTTTCATAATTTCATAAAATGGTAGTGGCCAAACCTATATGCTTTGAAATATTAAATTGTGAATCCATTCATTTTTTGTGATTCTACATTGACAAGTTTATTTGTCATGTTCTCCATTTATAAATTTCTAGGAAATTTGAAAATAACTCAATTCCATTAAAATAGAGACTTTATAGATAAAAACATATTCTCTGGTTATCACACTATATAGGTCCTCATATAGTTAGTGGATCCCATCTCCAAACCAGCATCTTCAATGGTGGGTTTTGAATGTACTAGTTTGAGAGTGTCACCAAAATGGTATAGTCCCGAACATTGAGGTTGTATGAGAAGCCCTCCGAGACATGAATATCCAAAATCTATCCACCCAATGATGGATATTTTCTAAAAAGAAGATGACACCCATCACCATATCATATTATTTAGGGATACTTTCCCCAAAATGAAACATTAGTTTCCTATATTATCTTAGGGAGGAGAATCATGGGGCCTTCATGGGACTTTTCTCAACAACACATGAGTTGCTGTGAAGGCCTTATTCTAGAGACGATGAGTGCCAAGTACCCCACATGATGGGGATGTCACCCAATATGCTCATTCTCAGGACACTCAGGCGTGAGATCCCAGGATAGCCTATTGAGTGTGGTGATCAGACGACAAGGCACAGTCCCACACTCCTATTCCCCAAAGATAATTCTAAAAAATACCAGGTAGAAACTTATGAGTACAACTATAATCCAACTTGCATAAAAAATCCTTCCAACGAATTTTGGTAGTGGCTGGAGCAACCTATTGGCACATACTATCGTAAAATAGGGGGAGGACTTATATCCATGCCACCATATATGATGGTTTTTATTATGTCTAGACAAGAAATTGAGGAAAAGAGTAGGAATACACGCCTTCCCCAATCATAGAATTAAAATATATCCCCATTACAGCTTCAGAAGTCACCCCTACATTCTGGAAGTGATGGAAGGATAAGAATTTATTCCAATCCACATTCTATATGTATTCCAGGATACAATAAATGCATATATTGGGACTAGGATTCCACCATACATCCCCACCTCTATATTTGAAGTAGACGATCAACATGATATGATCGTCACTGATGAATAAATTCATATTCTTACTCTTGTCCAAGAGGTTCACCAGCAAAAAATCCATCATAAATGGCCAATATGATCAAACACACACACCCTTTCCAACAGGATATTGTTGGACAACTTCAATGGCCACTCCAAGGTAGATATATATACCTTACAAAAATCTAGATGCATGTTAGCATATTCTTGAAGTAACACTTGAGTTGCCCCGACATGATCTCACATATGAAATTCATTTTCCATAGAATGTGACTCCAACCACCCCACAAAGAATATCTAAAAAGAACAAACACTAAGGTTACTCATAAATTCAATAATATTCCCCCAATACTTATCTCCCAAATGATGTTGTTATTTAGGTGAATGAAAATCACTCAATGATGACCAATGATCCTACTGGTTCATTAAAAAATTATGAATGTAGTTATCGTAGTTGCAATGGATCTCCTCGCAACATTGATACCATCAACTCTAGAGGTCATCCCACAATATTTACCATGGGATCCCTAATGGGTTTTAACTAATAAGTCAAGATAAACCATCTCTTGATGAGAATCATGAAAACCCTCCACATGGTCATAAGGTTATACGGGAAGAAAGTCCTCTAGCTTTCTATCACCGACCCTGACAACCCTCCCCAAGGTATTCATTTCATGAAATAATTTTGTTAGATGTTAATACATGATGACCTTCCTCCACATATTGATAGTCTTTGTGAATATACTCCCCAAAGGGACATTTTATTTATAAAATATGGTCCAAACCTTCGTAGATCAATTATATAAAATCCCTCATATCTTGAGTCTCTTGGGATGATGGGGTAAGTCAAGTGTGATGCCTTTTCATTGAAATGCGGTGTCATTTCTCAATCGGAGGACAACCTATGGAAATGACCAATCATCGAACCACCCTTGGGATATTCTTAATCTAACATATTAAAATAGATTCTACCATTATACTACCAATTACTACAAGGAAAATGAGAAACATCTGATTTTGTTTGATCAGGTGGAGGAATATTCCATAGAAGATGAATATGATACATTTCTCATGGGGAAGAAATTGGATAAAGATAACATACCAGTCATGTTTTGGCCATTATCCACCCATCAACATAGAATTAAATATGATTTCTAAGAAGAGTGTGTTCATGGAATTATATTGAAACTATGGACACCTCTACACCACATGAATGATATATTGTTTCCTTGTGATATATTTGTAAATCATTTCAGGGGAATCAATGAAATGTTTCATCAAACAGAATTATCCTCCATTCTAGTTGAACAACACCCTAAATATTGAAAACAAGAAGATAGTATCCAATGAAAATGATTTGACACATTAAAAATGTTATATTAGTTGAATATAGATTCCTTACCCATTGTTCGTATTAGGGGAAGGGGAAACATGGAGCATTTAACTTCACCCTGCTCCTCAATCAAAAAATCCCAATAAATGTCACAACATGTAATGTCATCACCCCATGACATCTCTCATAATTGTGTTTTATTCATGAACCATGGCATGATTTTTAATAACTAGCCATAAAAAAACATATAACTATTGGGATTGATGAGATCTATCCATTGAGAGAATCTTACATGATGCTTTAAGGAAGGTTAATCATGCTTCTCTCTTAAGGAAAGAAAATTCAACAAAAAAAAAACAAGGCCTTGAAAAAAAAGTAACTGGAGTGCATATTATAAAATAAACCTCTCTCATGTTTTAATGAAGGATAGTAAAATGAAAATAGAAATTTTATTAGTCATTGATGTAAAAATATAGTGGATGACCTAGTCTAAATGGATCAAGGAAACCTCATTCGAAAGGGTTTGGGGAATTTTCACCAAAAAATCCCCCCCCCCCACGATAGCTAAATCACCCAAAAATGGATCAAAGGGATCCCCATCCTGTAGTGTTAAGGGATATTTTACCTCAACCTCCTCCCTATTGGTTATTTGTATTTTCACTTTTAGGAGGTCTTGTGCAAGGTGGATCCTCCCAGTTCATCCCATATCGTAACCCAACTTCATCATTGTGATCACATATGATAGAATTATCAAGATATTCCCCCAAAAGAACCATTCATAAAATGGACCCCAGGAAATCCTTGACAGGATGGTTAAAACCAAATAGTGGATTCAATAAAAAGAAATATACAGGGAGTACATATTTCTTGATTATCACAAATCTCCCTAAATATATCCAAAAATTAGTTAGACCACTTATCATTATGGTCTGAATGAAACACTTTCAATGAATTATACATCTCTGAATGTCATTATTATAAACCCTAAAATCACTACAGAATATAAATCCAATAAATAAGAAAATGTGGGATATTTTTTCACTCCAAATACAGTTCACATAGAAAGGGATGAAGGATGTGTTCTTCCATGAAACCAAAGGCTTATTAAGAATTTAAAAAATCCCTCAAATGATTTGTTTCTACATCCTCAATGAGAATTAACCAAGGAAAAGGGTAAAGGTGTGTCAACATCTCAACCACTACCTAATGAGGTTAAACCACTTATGCATGAAGAAATATTTTATATGTTTGAGAAAGATATGAAAGAGCTATGGAATATTAATGTGACATTTTTCTAAGGCAAAAACCATGATAGTTATGTTCTTGAAAAAGATCCTCATCTATATCACCCAATTGATGTACCTCAGCACGAAGAGTTCTTTAGGACAAAATAAGTAGAGACAAAGCTTGGTTATGATGGTGGATTTCATTAAGTGGTATATTTTGACCCCACGATTATGAGATACAAAGATATAACTTCATTAGTGACATAATAAATTCCATTGGAAAAGAAGCCTCACGATCTATACTATACAAGCCATCAAATACAGGTATATATAGGTCCTCCAAAACAACATCTGAGGCACTCTATGACCTGATGTAGTCTTATGATGGGAACCCATGAGATGGAATTAGTGGCCAATGTTTAGTGTTTTTGTAAACATTAGAACAACTGGAAATTGTTTGTTATACAATTTTACAAGATAGATTGATCAAAATTTGGTACAATATTCATTGATATTTTATTTTTCAGTTCATCTCTATAATGTAGAGGAATAAAATACATGACATATCAAATGGTAAACAATGAGAAAATAGGGGTATCACTTTTTATCTTCAATTGGAAGGGATTGAATTGGTCGATAAATATCAAATTTCTATAAGAGGATATGTTGGGTCTTTTCAACTAAAACTATCTGAATAATCCACAATATATAATAATCCTAGTAGTGTATCATTGTAGATTTTGATATATTTTCAGAGTTTTACAAAGTTATGAGTATTACATTTTGGTAATTTGATCCAAATATATACCAATTTTAGTGGAGTAGAGAAAAATAATAGTTAAAGTGGAAAATATAACCATTACATTAAAACTAGACTCTACATTGAATCCATCTCTATAACATGTTCCTCTCTCCACAGTACCACCTATTGAATAACAGAATCAACAAAATTACCCCATCAATATGAGGGAATTAATAGGAAATGATCCTCATTCCAATATCAAATGTTCAATGTCCATTCATTTAGAGATTAACAAATCACATTATACTTTATAGCATCAATGGAAAATAATTAATTATGAATTATAGAACCCAAGAGGATAGATCCAATCGGTATTTATAATCATCAAATTAATTCCCATTTCAGGTCACAAAATCTAGGATTTTTTTCCATAAAGTGAACCTATAAAATATTAGTTGGTATGGGAAATGTAAATCTAGATAACCCACTAGTGCAAGTGGAATGTTTTTATACAGTAATTGTAGAAGAATAATGTGAATGGAATGAAGTTATGAGTAAGGGTTAAAAAAAGTTCAATAATTGGATGACTTTGAAAACAATAAAATGCACTCATGATATCCTCCAGTCATAGTTAAACCAAAAAATGTTTCCCTAGTATTTTATACAATGATATATCCATATTCTCTAGCATAATAGTCTTCAAAGAGCTGATTATCTGGGAAAACACATACATAATGGGTAAAACTTAGGTTTAGCAGAATGATCCTTTACATCTACCAAGTTCAGTTCTAACTGAATTGGATTTTATTCCTCTAATTCCAATAGAATGGGAAAAAACTCACTAAATAGTGGAATTAGAATTACATCACTAGGAGGAATCCTAATCAGATAAGAAATTACTCATCAATTCTATTAACATCACTCAATTAATGGATCCCTACTCCGTTGATGAGAGAGTTTGGGAACCAAAATTCCTTTTTCTATATTGAGAAAACACAGGAAGAGCCCACATGTTGTCAGGTGTTAGGGGAAGAAATAGTCATGGTCGAACCCAATATCTTTGTCACATCCCCACCCAAGATATTTACACTAATGAGACTCATTGAATATACCTTTATTTTGTACATGATGAAATGGAATAAAAACCAGATTCCCTAAAAGTGTCCCAAACCCCATTATTTTGGATGATCAACTAGAAGGAATTTTAATGTATCATCATCCCAAGAAGGTAGGAAAACCCAGCTAGCCTAATCCAATAGTGAAAAAGTACCCACAACATATATTCAACCACCTGAATCAACTATATTAGATACTTATTCCTCAAATGTGAATTCAAGATAATATATCCCTACAAGAAGGCATGGGACTAGGAATCATAAGTATGAAATATTAAAGCAATTTGATGTAGTTAAAGTGAAAATTTAAATTATGGATTCAATTAACATATTAGAGGATCTTTGGGAAGCACTTAAAGAGGATATGTTAATCTCAAAAGTGTTTAAATCCAAGGACACTATATTGGTGGAATACCGAGAAGAGATAAATTATTTGGAATTCTATTCTATCATCTATTTTATTGAATTGAAAAATAATAATATGATATAGGGAAAAAATATATCCTTTGATGTGTCTGGAAGACTAGATGATTTTTATATGGAATTTGATTTCATTGATAATGTCTTAGGGGGCAATATCATTCAAATCCAATCACTTTAGAAATTAGGTTAATGTGAAGCCACAATGATTCCATACACCATGAAACTCTAGGGAAATGAAAAAATTAAACAAACTATCACTGACCTAAACATTATTAGTGCTCAATTTGGGGACCTATTGTCCAATTTTGGATTTTGGGTCATAAAAAAAGATAAAAATTTCTATGAAATTCCTGGAATTCCATGGCTAAACCAACCTTTTGAAATAACTTAATCATATCAAAAATGCCTTAATTACTATGCAAATGAGAAAATTGGGATGTTATATAATGATAAATCTCTTTTTGAATCTTTTGAGGTTTAATACATTTTCTACAATTTTATCACCATTTATGGTAATGTTTCCAAGTTACATCTAAAAATGGTTGCCTTGGGGAATATATTCACTGATCTATTTGAATAGTATGGGATTTCCATTAGTTAACATTAAAATATAGATTCATAATTGGGTATATAATATTAAACCATCATGATATCATTAATTTCAGTTAAACATTACCATATTAAAGGGTTCTCTGATCCTCCCATTCGCAGTGATGTTTCATGTGGAGATTCTTTCAATTTATCCCTGAGGATTCAGCATATCCCAACTTCATTAGCTAAAATTGAAGGAATTTTCATATTAATGTTGGAGAATAGAGATATATAAGTCCCAAAATATCTGAATATTGTTCCTAAAACTGACTCTAAATATTCCCCTTCATCACTAATCCACCATGATGTGGTCCTAGAGGAAGAGGAAGAGGTGGAAGATGTTGAAGTGGAGGGTTACCTCAAACATTATCTTCTAGAATTTGAGGAAGGTATCTCTAAAATTATTGATGGACTCCAACAATTAAATCTTGGCATGAATAAGGATACATGACAATAAATGATTAGTGTGGATATTCCCATTAAATATGAAGAGTAATATACATTATTTTTAATGTATAATTGATATGTATTCACATTAAATTATATATAAATTCTTGGACATTATCCACATGGGGATTTTCGCCACTAGGGTCTACTAGAAGGCCATTATGGCTACAAGATGGTGGCCCGGAGGACACATTAGTCCCATGCCTCCAAAGATGAAGACGATGTTAATAATTTCTTCCAATATAACTTTATTAAAGTTTTTTAATACCAGAAATGGATTTCAAATAAAGACCCATTATAAGAAGAAAAATAGTCATATCAAAGTTTTCATCAGTTAAGAGATCTCAATAAGAACTGAAAAAAAGATGATTTCTCATTTCCAATTATAAAACATATGATTGATACAATGGTTTATAATCAATCCCTCTCCCTAATTTATGGCTTCCCAAGGTATACAAAAATCAAAATGGACCCTGAATATGTATAATCAACTAACTTTTGGGATTTACAAGAAGTATATTTTTATCGGGAGATACACTATGGCTTTGAGAATGTTAAAGGTATATACCAGTGTGCCATGAAACACCTCTTTAAACCCTTTCAAGGAACTTATCTCAAGTTCTCTTCCGATAATTTTGAATAAAAGTCTTAGCAACATTATAACCATCTTGCTAACCATGAGACCATTTTAAAAAAGCATTGACAACATAGCCTGAAAATGAATGTAAGATCCCTGATTATTCATAATGTATGTTTGTTTATGTTCTAGTTAATTCCTTTATTTTGGTAGAATAAGTGTTTCCGCAAGATTATGAGAAGGCTCAGGGTGTTCTGTGGGTTTGGGGAATGAAAGTGGAGGAAAATTGAGTTTTTTTGGAATGTTTCATAGTTTTCGCATGGTAAGTGAAAAATGTGCGGAGCATCCCAGGTAACCGTGCAACCATGGAAAGAGTTTGGTGAATGGTTATCCCACAATTAATCTAAGCATGAATAATTCCTAGGAAACCATGAAAAGGGGTGATTTTGGGATGGTGGATCATGCAAAGATTGGAAAACCATGCTGGTAAATTGTGCAACCTAGTAAAATTGAGAAATTTCCAAAATTTCCAATCTAGGATATTAAATCCTCACACAATATTTTTCTTTTTTTTCTCCTACCCTAAACACTAGTGATGAAAAACAGATCCCAAGAGATTGAAAGGATTAATCTCCTTCACCTATAAGCAGTTTGAAACACTGTGTGTTGCGGATCAAAGCTATGATAATGTCTAATCTCTTCCTTGCTTCCTCTTCTCAATTAGGGTTTTCATATTTCTTTCATCTATAGCTAAATCTCTAAAATACTTATTTTAAGGAGAAATATAGGTGAAATATGTAATTTTTTGTTGAATCTGGATCTAAGGACACGTTTGGTAGTGCATTCACTAATGAATTTTAGGTATATGGTCTACATGTTATATCCCATAGTTTTGTTGTATATTTGTGCATGACCGACTTTGTTTTTTGTAACTTATTATTGTAATTTTAACCTATTTGTAATATTTGGTATTTTTGGTGTTTAAATGATGAGTGGAAACTCTCATGGTCCCCAAGGGACATATCATGGTTTATTTGTCCAATTAAAGGCCACCTATGGGGTAAAACAATATTTCCTATGTCGATAAACTAGATAAGTAAGTTATAGGTTATTGTGTAAACATTTAGAACCCTTATTGAATAGGATGATATGTTAAATGGATGTCCAAATAGAATATTTGTTAATTTTGGTTGGGATATATGGCTTTTGAAATACGTTAGATATGTATAAATGAGTCAGTTCCTATAAAATGGAGATTATGCTAGATTGATATTGGTTTGGAAAATGGGAAAATACGTTGAAGGGGAGTTCATAAGGGGATTTAAGAATATGTATAATGGGTTAAAATAAGGGAATTATTTAATATTATTTGTGAGATAATCTTGATAATTGGATTTGTGATAAATGAGATAAGTGATGTAAATTGAAAATGTGTTAATGGGCTATGGCGCAATATGATTTACCATGTTGAGTATTATAGATTATTATTGTTTTTTATAATTGTTTTGTTTGGCTATGATATGATTTGTGTGTGGTTAATGGATGGATAATCATGTGTACATGGCCTGAGTTGTGGGATAAAGGATTAGGGGTCCTCACCTGGGTTGAGTTGGGTTGATGCTGTAACTCCACCCACAATGCATGGGTTTGGGAGGGGGATAAAGCTTTATTACCCTAATGGTTTAATTCCAACCAAAATGAGTATTTTGGGTGAGGATATTATGATGTTGGTATAGTATTATCCCTATTGAGTTAGGGAATGAATTATTCACCTATGAAAAATAAAAAATTCAATGAAACTTGTGTGATTGATGATATACTAGTAAAAAAAGTGACATAATGAATTGGCACCTTGGTTAGTAATAACTAAGTTGATATTGTTGACTAGTGGCCCCCAAAATTATCTTTCACATACATTACATTTATTTATACTTTCAATAAATATCTTTCAAATTATATATTTGTTTGAAACCCTTGGTAGTGGGATACTGAGTTGTACTCACAACCTGAACGAGACTCTGTTGGGAACCTGAGCAGATTTTCTACCTGTAGGTCAGAACAAGGGAAAGGGTCCAATTCTATAGAGTTGAGTTTTCAATGGGACATGCATGGATGTGGTTGTAGACAGAGAGTCAAGACCATTTTTTTGATTTTTCTCTATTCATTATTTTGGGTTTTGTTCAATTAAAATTTTAGCATGACATGACATATTTACTGTTGCTTTTGGATTGTACCTAGATTGGGAGATGTTTGGATATGCATTTTGTTGGTTTTTTTATATTTTTTACACTATTTATATTGTTATATTCTACGGGTTTCAATGGTAAAGAGGGTATAGTCTCTCCACATGACCTACTAGATCCTCACTACTAGTCAACAACCTTTGGTGTACGAGGCTGTTCACTTGAGGTCATGTGAAGACCTAGATCGGGACATTAGTTTAGTGGTACCTGGGCCGGGGATGTAACAAAGTGGTATCAGAGTAGTCTTTTATATGACATTCTATTATGGGAATGGTATAATGGAGTTTAGGAAGGTGTCGGCTTTGGTTATATTCTCGTTACTCAGAGTAGCTAACCCAAGTTAATGGAAATCCCCAAGCCACCTATGTTGGGAAGTTTTTCTCTTGTTATGCGTTGTAACATTTGATGATTTTTCACCATTGGGTGATGGACATGTGGTGTGGAGTAACATTTATATGTTATTTATCTCAATGCTGGAATTTCGTGAGGTTGTGCATTCATGCATCATTCTAAGAACCTTTGTATTTAATTGACATGAATCATGGTAGGTACACAAACACGAGATAAGTGTGTGTGACATAGAAGATAGAATGAAGTTTATTGTCTTAAAAATGATGAAAATTAGGACTAATGAAATGATAAAATTGAAAAAATGGGAGAAAGATATTAAAAGATAATTAAGGAATTATTCTTGATGTTGGATGTTATGTGAAATTAAATTATATTGTATTAAGTTGTGATTTGAGAACAATTTTGAAATGGTGTAGAAGGAAGGTATTGTAGTCGTGTGAGTTAGCCACCTCGTGTTAGCCATAACATTGGTAGGGATGGTTGAGGGTAGTGTGTTTGGTAAGATCAGACCGGTTTGGGTGGTGTATATCAAATGATTTTCTGGTGGCTAATAAAGACCCATCCATATATTTTTGAAAGCTTTATAGATTGTGTTCTATAGCTCATGTTTGGAATTGTAGTGAAATGGAAACATGAATACATGTGATGGTTTGGAGAAATGAGGACATTGCTGAGAATTCTCCCCCAGTTGTGGAGAATGAGGATCTGGTGGTTCAAGATAATAGGGAAGAGCAGTTTGTAGAGAATATTTCTTGTTTTATGAAGACAATGGAATGGGACCCAGGGTAGGTTGTCTCGAGTATGTTCAAGATGACTAGGTAATTTCAGCAGTAGCACCCTATGACCATTACCATTTAGGGTGGGACAGAGGTAGTAGTAATTTGGTGATGCCTATGTGGGATCAGGATGCTCGGTCATGAAACCCTATGATGCTCTCCCTCAGCTGGTGACGACGGAATCTGGTCCGACTCCTCCCCCCTTTATGGGGGAGGAGGAATCACCATTTCCTGGGATAACGAGGAATTTGTTTCATCCCTTCTCCAATTGACATGTTTTTTTCTTGTCTTGGGATCTTTAAGAAAGGGCGACCGTCAGGTTGCTGGACAGACAACATATTATGATTCGTTTTGAGTCAGAAGAGGACCTCATCCATGATTGGTCAAGAGCTCCTCACAGTTTCAATGTTATTCGGTTTTTCCATCTTCATTGGTAGTATTATTTTCATATGAAATGGGATTCACCTTCGGCAGTGGTTTGGGTCAGTTTTCTTAATCTTCCCTTACCATTTAAGAATCCCTTGGTTATAAAAATGTTGGGTAATCTTGTGGGTAGATTTATGTGTGCCAATAGCCACACTGATGTGGTGTGTCATCCGATTAACCCTTGTGTATGTGTTGAGGTGGATGCTTCAAGGGTTCCTTTTGAGTTTTTTTGGATTACAATTTGCGAGGAATACATGTGTAAAAATCAGGTTATTTATGAGAACTAGTATGCTTTTTGTTTGAATTGTAATAATTTTGGATATCTTCTGGAGAGATGTCGAAGAGATTCATCAACACAGGTGCTGAAACCATGGAATCAGGAGTACCATGCCTCAGTTAGGAGGGAGGATACAGTGGGGATTACCCCTGTGATCCAGCCATTTGTGGGGATGGAGTTGAGGACAACTGATGTTAACGGGGAAAATGGGGGTTCCCAGTCATTGGGTCCTTTGGTCCAATAGCTAGAAGAAGGGGTTGGAAATGATTCTGATATGGATGGTTTTAGCTCATCCTTGATGGATGTTATAAAGACTCAATGCAATCCGGAGGTTCCTGATGTAGGCAAGAGACAAAGACAAGAGAATTCTAATAATCGGAGCTCCCAGATGAATGTTGGTCCATCTGTCGAGGAGAATTTTGGGGATCATCATCTGGGTGATGCTATGGAGATGAGGTAAAAGAGGGCCGAATGAAAAAAAGGTGCCTTGGAAGCGGCATTGGGCAGGAATGGGAGAAGCCAGGATTGAAGGGGACCAGGTGTTTCATCTAATACTTTGCTTCCATTGAGTAACAGGTTCCAGGGACTTGCTTAGGAGGGTCTGAATTCTATTTCAACAGAGAAGGATTAATCTTTGGAGATCAGTATGCGGGATTTTGTGGTAGGAGAAAATGACAATGAGGATTCCTGTAAGGTTGTGGAGGAATCTACTGTGGTGAATACCATTTATCATCCATGCAAATCTGCCAACTTTGGAAATGTTTTTGAGGGTAAAGGAAAAGGAGTATTTAAGGATAATGGTGTCACGGTTAATTATCTATCTGGGGTTGAGTTCAACGCGCCAGATCATAGGAGAGGAAGATATGTGGAGGGAAAGGAATCAACCTCATATAGAATTCTTTTGATGAAGGGTATGATTCCCAAGTACGACAAGGATAATATAGGTGGTATAGTCAATCGCTCCTTCAGTGATATAGTGCAAGGTGGAGATAGAACCAGGACTGAGGATAGAGGAGTGGCATCTGATACACCAAAAAGAAAAGGCAGGAAGGATTAATCCTATCTTCCTTGAAAATTTTGCACTAGATCCTCCTTTATGAGGGATCATTGGGTTCCCCTAGCTTTTAAAAAGGGAAACCTGTCCATGCAAGATGGTTTTGGGCGGATCACATTGGATGATGTGAGGCAGGACTATAATGGTGATTTCATGAGGTGTTTAAATCTGTCTTTTGAATGGGTGACGACCACCACAGAGGAGGTATCTTGTGTTGGTTGCGATGATGGGTATGAATATAATGGTTTTTAGTTTTTTTTGTTTCTTGGGGTGTTTTTTTGCTTTTTCAGCTTTGGTTTTGTTTTGTGCGCTTGAAAGTGACTTTGGGTTTCTCAATTTTCCTAAAAGTGTTTGGAAAATAATAAAAAATGTATTTTTCTAGTAGTAGTGTTTTGGATGGAGTTTATCCAAACTATTATTGACCACATGAAGACTCCTCTTGAGAAGAGAGTCAAGTTTACAACCAACACATGTTAAGATGGAATGCTAACTGTTGGTGGGTTATTATGGGTCAGATAATGAAAGATGGAGGAATGACATGGAAAAATTTCTAAGATAATATTATTGAAAATTTCTTCACAAAAACCATGACGTAGGATAAGGATAAAGAATTTATGATCTTGACTCATGTGACTACATCAATGATGGAAAATGCTAGCTGTTTCAGTAACTTCCTCCGATTCATCCTGATGATGGCTGGATATGAGGTGACTGTCGAAAAACACTTCCAGGATGGGCTTAAGAATGATATTAGGTCCCTAGTGAACATATTCCATCTGAAGAGGTTTTCATAGGTAGTTGTCCAGGACCTTATCTCAGATGGGAACCTAATGAGAGTTTCATGAGGTGGACTTGTGGTACCAACTGGATGTGTAACACGCGAAAGATTTTTATGAAATATTGTCCTTAATAAATAATTTTAATCCTTCTGTATCATGATTTGAACACAATCATGGGTTTAAAAGAACCACAAGATTCCCTTATTCTAAAATTAATGGTATATCCCATCTGTTCTGTTAGTGGGAATAATTATAACTAACTTATGAAAATGCATTATGAATTATTGGCTATAAATTATTTTTAAAAATATAAATCTATTAAAAATTTGTTATTTTGAGTTAATTACATTTGGTAATGAGATTAATTGGATATATGTGTTATATATTTAATAAAATATTTTTTTTATTCATCCAATTGATATTTTTGTAACAGGGTATGAATAAAACCTTCTTTATGTATAAGATCCTATTTTTTAAAAGGTCAATTTTATAACTTTGAATGGTGAACCCATTTTAAATTAATATTTTGACACATTAATAAATTTTATATGACAATAGAAACATGTTATTTTGAAGCATGATATAAAAATTTACTTAGAAAATTTTTTTTATATTTTTCTGAGAACTTTAATGTTTTGATGAATAGTAAAAATACGCTAAATTTTAATTAAAAACAACTTTTTTCATCGAGATAATTTATATGGTTAAATTAAAATATTTAATGTTTTAAATTATAAATAGAATATATTTTTACCATTTAATATAATGTAATTCATTATCATTAATTTTACATTGAATTCATAGGTAAAAACATTTCAATCTTTTGTAATGTTTTAATATTTAAATCCCCTTTTCTCATTTCAATGACAAGATTAATTTTAAATCAAATACTAAAACTTCTATGTTTTGAATTTGGAAAAATGGAATCCATATTTGAAATTCAATGGTCCAAAATTTCTGAATAGGTACCTCTTATTTTTTGACATTATGAATATTAATTTTAGAAATTATTTTATTTTCCATAGTTAAAGGGTAAATATGGTAGATAAGGGTAAAAATAATAATAATTTAATAATATAATACTACCTTAAAATGTGTCCTAATCATATTGGATAAAATATTTCTGACCATGGGCATCCTTGGGACGATTTTGGGACCCATGGATTTACACGGATGTTAAAATGACATTTTATAAAAACTAATTTAAAGTAAAGATATTTATAAACTAAACATATAAATTTTACTAAATCTATTTTAATAGAGTTATATAACTGAAATATTTTCTTATGAGTACTCATTATAAATCTTAAAATATTTCCTATGTCATGTTATTTTATATATAATTTTGAGATATTATATAAATAGTATGATTTATGACACAAATATGATTTAGTGATTACCTCATTAATGAAATATTTAAATAAATGAATTTATAAGTATTAAAAAAAAATTAATTTTGTTATTTTAATTACATCCAAGAATTTTTGGGATTGAATTGACATATTATCTTTGATTTAATACCTTATTTTTTAAGGAATATGGTTTTTAATAATTTTGGAAGATTCAAGTATGAATTGTGTCTAAAATTGACACAATTTATAACTTAAAACATAAAATAGTTTATTAAATGATATTAAATTCCTTAAATTCATTGATTCAGCCAAATGGTTGATATAAGTCCAAAATGTCATAAATAACATTTTATGGGTCATTTGACATGATATGGTAATTACATTAACCCACAGTGTGTACATAACACGATATCACGGTAAGAAAAAAGGGTAAAATAAGGGTTAAACCAAAAAAATAAGGATAATAAAATATTATAAACTTTTCTGAATATTATTGGATGATGGTTATTAGAATTAAAATCATCTTATATTTTAATTAAACATGTTTTTGGCCACTGCTACTTGAAATTGAATTTATTATAAATTATTATTTTTGAATGTTTCCTAAAGTGCCCTCTCCTCTCTTATAAAAGGGCTCCTCCTCCCTCTTCTATTCACTCCATTTTGAGCCTTAATTCTCAAAAAAAACCTTTCCCATTTCTCTTATAAAATTCTTTAGTTACATTATAGAGGTTCTTTTCTTATCAGAAGACCAACTCTAGTTTCTAGAGAGGAAATTTAAAGGAGACACGTCAAGGAAGAGGTAATCTCTTCTACCGATTTTGTCAAATTTATTTCTACTTATACTTCCTCTTTTTTAGTTGTTTCATTATAATTTAGTAACATAAGTATCAATAATTTAATGATATGTTATTATAAATATGTAACACACCTATTTAACCTTCTATCCATCCTATGAAAAATGATATCACCGCGCATGCGTACGTATGACTTACCGTATCAGCGTCGTGGTTAAATATGTTTTTCACCACCAGCTTACATGGATTGGTATAATGGTGGAAAGAATAGAAATATATGATTATTATAAAATTATACTAATTATGAGATACTATAAACTATAAAATTCAATACCATTCAAAAATTATGGGAACGATATCATCGTTCATGCGTGTGTACGACTTATCGTCTGCACATTGCGATGTGATTCATTTTACTTAATACTTATTAAACCATGATTATATAAATTAATTGATTGAATATATATGATATATATTATACTAATACCATTCATTAAATAATATAACTATAACATTAAAAAGAGGAATAAGGACTTATCTGACAAAACATACATAAGAACATAAAGCAGTTAATACCCGAATAACGAGTAACAATGAAATGTTACTAAAACACGATTCAAAATATGATCATAAATATTATCACAAATACGAATATGATTTTTTAATAAATCATTAACATTATTTAAATCATTATACATGAGGTTTGGAGACATAGAAATCATATCAGACTTAAGGTATGGAATATCATTTCTAATCTCGTTTTATCCGAGATTGTTTATTCCAAAGTATCTATAGGGTATATATTTGCCATCCATGTCCATGTTTTAGAAAAATATGATGAAAAATTTGTACTATTATTTTATGTATTTTTATAGTCATTTTAACCCATTTTTACTTTTACTACATTGTTTGGAACGAATCTTTATTTTTTTACCATATGAGGTACTTTTTGAATTTTTTGGAAAATGTACGAGGAGAATGTTTTTTAACATATACGGTATGAATGAGTTTTTAAATATTCATATCACTTTATTAACATGAATCTTACCCTATATTTTTACAATTGTTTTTTCATATAAATTATTTTCTTTCAAATTTTCATGACAATTTGAAAAATGAAAACGTTTTTTAGGAGGAATAAATATTTTCCTCATGAATTAATTTCAAGTGTTATATCAAAATTATTTTCCATCTAATATAATGATATTTAAATAGGGTTATATTTATATCCCTATTATTAATACGATTTTATTGTTTTAATTATGTAATGATATTTTATATGGATTATGTTATGATGGAATTATATTTATGAAACCCATTTTATTTCATGGGTTATGCTATGGTGAATCTTTTTATGTTTTGCGGCACAAGTATGAAAGGTTTCATTATGAGATGGGTGGGACCTATATCTCCATCTGATGCATTGGGTAAAGATTTATATCTCATGGTATAAGCATGGATGTAACGTAATGTTTATTTGTATTAGTGATATAGGGATAGAACGAGGAGAGAACTCAGTTCAGTAATGGACTTTGTCTGCTATAACGGTCTTGGAATAAATCCTTGACTACTATGAGATAATTTTATATGATTATGTGTGAATGCCAAAAAATTTCATGTCTTATGTTATGATTATTTTGATTACATTTTACCTTTATGTTTTATCCCATAACATGATATTATGATTTTTTTATATGCAGGATATAATTTTCAAATGTTATATATGATTGATATCTACATTGTTTACCCTTACTGAGAATTTGAGCTCACCCTTTCATATGTTTCTTTTCCCTAGGTTAAGAAGAAGCGTATTAAGTATGACATTCCAAAAAAGAGTCCAGTGACAATGAAATAAATGGGAGGCAATATAGATGTTTTATGAACTAGTTGTTTATGTTTCACAGTTTCTAAAGACACTATTCCTATACAATCCTATTATGGTTTTGTTATATAGTGTAATAAATATAATTAAATTCTAAATTAATATCAATGTGTGTAAAGTATGGGTCATTATATTTGGTATTAGAGGAAATGTATAGTTATCATTTGGAAACTTGGATGAGAAAGATTTAGTTAGAACCAAAATGATATGTCTAAGTATAGGATACAATCATAGTGTTTTAGAAATGACCATGAATATACTATAATAAAACCTAAAGTGTCCTAAATTGAAATTTTATTCTTGATTATGTGGTTTCCCTATTATGATTAGTGTTTCTCACACTATGCTTCTTGGTTTTAGTCAATGGATTGAACCTGAAGTAACCACATAAATGCTGAATGTGACGGGCAATAAAATGATTGTCCCCTTGAACAACAAAATGTTATTGGAGCTGGAATGAAACATCTTGTAACCATTCTCACAAAACTTTCTCAACATATAAATCATTTAGGAATTCCATACAATCAAAGGAAGGAGCATCATTCTATCAAATCCTTCAAGAGGTAGCATCCACCTTCATTCAGCGGGTCTTCTGATCCATTAGTAGCTGAACAATGGATCAGTACCACTGAAAAGATATTCTCAGTTATACAATGTTCTTAACATGATAAAGTCATCTTATTAGTATATCGTTTGGAAGGTGAAGCTAATCAATGGTTGAATCTTATGAATAATACAAGGCAAAGAGATGAAATTGAGTCCTTGGGATGGGACAAGTTCAATAAATTAATTTTTAATAAGTACTTTCCTTGTATTCTACGAAAAAATATAGAGAAATTGTTCCTTGATATTAAGAAAAAGGATGAGTATTCTGTTGGTACCTATAAATAAAAGTTTACAAGACCTGAATGTATGCTTCTAAAATTATTATCCAACCTGATAGTAAGATTGATTGATACTTTAGTTGCATAAAACAAAGTCTCCAAATTGAATTATCTATAAGGGACTTCAATAGATAAGAGGAAATTGTTCAATGTACTCTCAAGGTTGAGATGGAGATTATAGTAACCCATCATTCATATGGGTTTTATAAGAAGAGTAATATGCAATTCAATGGAAAATCTAAAGACCACACTAAAAAGAAGATTTTTTTTTCCTTATTCTCATAGTGTGGAAAGAAAATTGGAGGGAATTTTCTTAAAGGAACTAGTAAATGTTTTAAGTGTGGAAAATATGGTCATTAGAAAATTGAATACCGAAGTGATGGGAAAAAGACGTCTAATTATGTAGAAAAATAAAAAGGCTACACATAATACACCTCCAACACATCAATGTTACATGTGCAAGGAAATGTGTAATTATGCAAATTAATGTCCTAATCAAAAGGTTATTAATGATGATCAACATCAAAATAATCTTAAGGCCAAAGATAATGGAAAGTCACATGAAATTAATATCGGCAATATAGAGTACAATAATAAAGTGGTTAAAGGTACACATACTATCTACTCTAAGGTAGAAAATGTTTTATTTGATTTTTGATCCACAAACTCTTTTATTTTCAATTAATTTTATAAGGGTATTTACAAATTACCTCAACAATTTGATGTTGAGTTAGTTGTGACAACTCATTTCGGCACAACAGTCTCATCAAAAGTCTACAATTCCTCTCCAATTGATGTTCGTGGGAAAGTGATTCCTGTAAATCTTGTGATCCTTCCTATAGTAGAATTTGATGTGATTATTGGCATGGTTTTTCTTTCTTTATATTGATATGACATCAATTTCCAAATAAGGTAAATAAAATTTTATATTCCAGATCAATTTTTGCTCATTTATCGGTGAAAGGATAAATATAACCTTCCAGTGGAAATATTTCCATCTTATGGGTCTTGATTCTAATAAATAAAGGTTATTTATCTGAACTGGTTGGGGAGAAAATCACAGTTAAGAATATCCCATTGTGCGAGAGTTTTATGATATCTTTCTATATGAATTACCAGGTCTTCCATGAAATTGTGAAGTTGAGTCTTCAAAAGAACTCATACTAGGTGCTATGCCTATTTCAAAGACACCTCATATAATGGCCCCAATTGAGTTTCGGGAATTTAAGATACAACTCCAAGAGAATCTTGATAAGGGATCCATATGCCCTAGAGCGTCACCTTGGGGATAACATTTTCTCTTTGTTAAGAAGAAAGATGTATCAATGAGACTCTGTATTGATTATCAAGAACATAACAAGATCACTATCAAGAACAAATATCTGCATCCTCGCATTGATGACTTATTTGACCAACTATGTGGAGCTCAATAATTTTCCAAGATTTATCTTCATTCATAGTATCATCAATTAAGGGTAAAAATGAGGATATAACAAAGACAACATTCTGTACAAGGTATGGACACTAAGAATTTATAGTGAAGCTTTTTGGTCTTACTAATTACCCTGCTATCTTCATGGATCTAATGAATCGAGTCTTTAGAGTCTATCTTGATTAGTTTGTGGTAGTCTTTATAGATTAAATTATTGTCTATTCAAGGAGCAAGGAAGAACATGAATATCTCTTTAGAATTGTACTGAAGGCCTTGAGAAAGGAGAAGTTTTATGCCAAATTTACCAAGTGTGAATTTTGGACTCAAAAAGTTTCATTTTTCGGTCACATAATCTCAAAAGCGGGGATATCCGTGGATCCAACAAAAAAAGTGGTTGTTGAAAGATGGTCGAGACCAACAACAGTAACCAAGATCCAAAGTTTTCTTGGTTTGGATGGATATTATCGACATATTTTAAATTTTTTTCATGATTATCTAATCCAGTCACCAAGTTTACTTGGAAAGGAGTTAAGTTTGTTTCAAAATATGAATGTGAAAGGAACTTCAAATAGCTAAAAATAAGGTTAGCCAGTGCATCTTTGCTCACACTGCCTTGTAGTGAAGAAATGTTTTTGATATACAGTCATGCATCCATGAAGGGGATGGTGTGTGTTCTCAGGAAAAAAGATAAGGTTATATCTTATGCATCACGACAGTGGAAAAGGCATGAGAAAAATTACCCAACTCAGGATTTAGAGATAGTTGAGGTAATCCTTTCATTAAATATATGGAGGAATTAACATTATGGTGAAAGGTGTGATATTTATACTGATCATAAAAGTTTAAATTATATTTTCACACAAGAGGAGATGAATAAGTGCCAAAGAATATGGTCAGAGTTGATTAAAGATTATGACTACTCAAAACACTACCACCCTGGGAAAGAAAACAAGGTAGAAGATGCATTAAGTTGACAAGACCATGCTAGCTCATCCATGATGAGGATCATGAAAAATCCAATATTTATTGATTTTAAAAGGATTGATCTTGAAATTATGAAAGAAGGGGAGAAATATAATCTTTCTCAAATGAATTTTAAACCATATTTACAAGTGAAGATTAAAGAGGTATAGAAGGAATATGTAGAGTTACAAAATAAGGCGAGAATTGTTCTTGGATTAAACCTTGATAGTTATGAAATAATAAGGTCCAAGAATCGGGTTTGTGTTCCTCCCATACCATAATTAAAGAAGGATCTATTGGATGAGGATCATTGTTCTTCATTCTTTATTCACCATGTAAGCACAAATATGTACAGGGTCCTGAAATAGTACGTCTGGTGGGATTGAATGAAAAGAGATGTCGCTGAATATGTCTCTCGATGCATGTTTTTACAAAAAGATTAGGTTGAGAGACAGAAGTCTAAGGGGATGTTACAACCATTACCCATAACAGAATTAAAATGGGAAAACATCACTATGGACTTTGTCATAGAACTTCCCAAAACATCCAAAGTTAATAATGCTATCTAGGTTATATTTGATCACCTTATGAAGTCAGAACACTTAATTTCTATTAGAGAGGATTTCTATCTCGATGAACTTCCCCAGATATATGTAGATGATGTGGTAAGATTTCATGCAGTACCACTTTAATTTATATCTGATCGGGATCTGAGGGTTTCATTGATGTTTTGGTGAATTCTTCAGCATGCTCTAGATATAGATTTATGTTTCAGCACTTCTTACTGTCCCCAGACAGATGGTTAGTCTGAGAAGAAAATTCAAGCTTTGGAAGACATATTGAGAGATTTCTCTATAGATTTAAAAGGTGTTTGGGATTAACACATATTATTGGTGGAATTATCATACAATAATAACTCTCAGTACAGTATTCAGATGGATCTTTATGAAGCCCTCTAAGGAAAGAAAGGCAGAACTCCAACTTTTTGGGATGAAGTTGGGGAACAAAAACTATTAGGACCCGATCTTGTTGAGTAAATGGTAGAAATGGTTAGATCTATTTAACAACATATAATAGAATCTCAAAGTAAACAATTTTTTTTGATGAAAATAAGAGAAAGGAATTATAGTTTTAAGTGGGTGATAATGGGTTCTTACAAATATCTCCATGGAAGAGAGTAAAGAGATTTGGAAAGAAGGGAAAGCTGAGCCCTAGGTATATCGGTCCTTTTGAAATTTTGGATCGTGTTGGGAAGGTAGCTTACCAATTGGCAATTCCACAAAATATCACTCAAGTTCATGATGTGTTCCATGTATCCCTCTTGAGAAATTACATACTGATTTTTGAAATGTACTAATCTCAGAAGTCAAACCGTTGGAGCAAGATCTTTCTTATGAAGAACAACCGAGAGAGATTCTAGATCGTAGAAAAAAAGTTCTACAAAACAAGACCACTCACATGGTCAAAGTTATATAGGGTAACCACCAATTAGAAGAAGATATATGAGAACTTGAGGATATTATTAGAGATAGGTATCATCATATTTTTATTTCTAAGTGATGAATTTTGATGGGGAAATTCAGTTTAAGGGGGGTAGAATGTAAAACCTGAATGTCTTTTATGAAATATTTTCCTTAAATAATTTTTATCCTTCAATTGATTTATTTTCATGAAATAGTGAGTTTAAACTAACCACAAGATTCCGTTAATATAAAATTACCATTATATCATAGATGTTAAATTTGAAAGAATAATAATAACTAACTTATAAAAATGCATTCTGAATTCTTTGGCTATTAATTATTTATGAGAAATGCCAATAAATTAGATATTTGTATTTTTTTGAGTTAATTACATTTGGTAATGAGATTAATGAGATTTTTCTATTATATACTTTATAAAATAAATTTTTATTTTCCTTGAATTGATATTTTAGTCATAGGGTATGAATAAAACCCTATCTATATATAAGAAATTATTTTTTTAAAAAGGATAATTTTATTACTTAAAATAGAGAACCCATTTTAAATTAAGATTTTGGAACATTAATAATTTCTATATGACAATATAAACATGTTCTTTCTATATGGGACATAAAAATTTACTTTGAATTCATTTCTGATATTTTTCTAATAACTTTCATGTTTTGATGAATTGTATAAATACGCTATATTTTAATAAAAAAAATACTTTTTTCATTGAGATAATTTATATGGTAAAATTATAATATTGAATGGTTTGAATGTATAAATAGAATATATTTTTACCACTAAATATAGTTTAAGTCATTATCATTAATTTTACATTTAATTCATAGCTTAAAACATTTCAATCTTTTACAAAGTTTAAACTTTTAAAACCCGTTTTCTCATTTCAACAACGAGATTAATTTTAAATCAATTACTGAAACTTCTTGTTTTTGAATTTGAATAAATGGATTCCATATTTGAAATCAGAAGGTCAAATTTGTTTGAATAGATACCTTTTATTTTTGGACATTATGAATTGTACCTTCAGTAATTAATTTATTTACCATGGTTAAAGGGTAAATATTGTAAATACGGTTAAACAAATAACACTTTAATAATATAATACTACCATAAAACGTGTCCTAATACTATTGGATGAAATATTTACGACCATGGGAATCCTTCGGCCGAGTTTTGGACCCCATGGATTCACATGGATGTGAAAATGATATTTTCAAAAAATAAATTTAATGTAAAGATATTTATAACCTAAAAATATAAATTTTATTAAATATATTTTAATATAGAGTTATATAACTAATATATTTTTTTATAAATAGTCATTATAAATCTAAAAATATTTCTTACATCATGGTATTTTATTTATAATTTATAGAGATTATATAAATAGTATTATTTATTAAGCAAATATGATATAGAGATTATATCATTAATGAATGATTTAAATAAATGAATTTATAAATATCAAAAATGTAATTTTTTTATTTTTTATGTCATAAATGAATTTTATGGATTAAATTGACATATTATATTTTATTAAATGCATTATTTTTAATTAATAATGTTTTTATGAATTTTGAAAAGGTCATGTATGAATTCTGTCCAAAGTTGACACAATTTATAACTTAAAACATAAAATAGTTTATCAAATGATATTAAATTCATAAAAATTTTAAATTCGGTCAAATGGTATATATAATTCAAAAAATGTCATAAATAACTTTTTTTGGGGTCGTTTGACATGATATGGTAATTACATTAACCCACAATGTGTAAATAAAATGATATCACGGTAAGATTAAAAAGGGTAAAATAAGGGGTAAACCAAAATGATATGGATACAAAAATATTCTAAACTTGTGTAAATATTATTTTATGATGGGTATTAGAAAAAATTTCATCTTATATTTTAATTAAATATGTTTTGGAACATTTTTAGTCGAAATTTAATTTATTATAAATTAATATTTTTGAAGGTTTTCTAAAGTGTCCCTCTCCTATCTTATAAAAGGAAACCTCCTCCATATCCTCTTCACTCCATTTTGAGACTTAAATCCTGGAAAAAACCTTCCCATTTCTCTTCTAAACTTTCATATTTACATTTTAGATGTTCCGGTCTTCTCAAAAAACCAACTCTAATTCCTAAAGAGAAAATTTAAAGGAGACACACCGAGGAAGAGGTAATATCTTCTACCGATTCATTAAAATTTATTTATTCTTCTACATCCTATTCATTAGTTGTTTCATTATAATGTAATAACATCAGTATCAATAATACACTGACATGTTATTATAAATATGCAACAACAATATTTCACCTTTTATCAATCCTATGAAAAACTAAATCACCGCGCGTGCGTACGTACGACTTACCATCTCCACGTCGTGGTGTAATCTGTTTTTCACCACCACCTTACATGGATGGGTATTATGGTGGAAACAATAACTGTATATGATTATTATAACATGATACTAATTATGAAATACTATACACCATCCACTTCAATACCATTCAATAATTATGGGAATGATATCATCGTTCGTGCATACGTACGACTTACCGTCTCCACGATGCGATATGATCAGTTCTACATAATCTTTTTTAAACCCTTATTATATAAATTAATTGAATGAATATATATGATATATATTATACTAATACCATTATATAAATTATATACCTATAACCTAAAAAGAGGAATAACTACCTATCTTACAAAACATACATATGAACATGGAGCAGTTAATACCCGAATAACGAGTAAAAATAAAATGTTACTAACAAATAGATGAAAATATGATCATAAATGTTATCATAAAAATTACTATGATTCAATAATCAATCAGTAAAATTATTTGAATCATTATACATTAGGTTTGGATACATAAAAATCATATTTGACTTAAGGTAAGGGATAAATTTTCAAATCTCGTTTTATATGAGATTGTTTATTCATAAGTATCTAATGGGTATATATTTTTCATCCATGTCCATGTTTTCTAAATATATTCTCATAAAACGTGTACTATTATAATATTAATTATTAAATTCATTTTTACCCATTTTTAATTTTACTACATGGTTTGGAACAAATATTCTTTTGTTTACCATACGAGGTAATTTTTGACTTTTTTCGGAAATAGTTCTAGGAGAATGTTTTTTTAACTTATAGGACATGAATGGGTTTTTACATCTTTATAACAACTTAT
This sequence comes from Viscum album, assembly GCA_963277665.1. Lineage (NCBI taxonomy): Eukaryota > Viridiplantae > Streptophyta > Magnoliopsida > Santalales > Viscaceae > Viscum > Viscum album. The sequence continues at coordinate 947,585,493 of OY728163.1, forward strand.
TTCCATGAATCTTCTTCTAAATGTTTACAAGTTCATTTTCAATTCAATTCTTTTCTTTAAAAATTTCATGACAGTTTGAGAAAAGAAAACGTTTTTGAAGAAGAAAGGATATTTTCCTCAAGAATTAATTTCAAGTGTTTTATCAAAATTATTTACCATATAAAATAATTATTTTTAGATAGGTTTATTTTGGTATCCCTATTATTAATATTATTCTATGGGGTTAATTAAAGAATTATATTTTATATGGATTATGTTAGGATGGAATGATGTTTAGGAAACCCATTTAATTTTATGGGTTATGCTATAGTGATATCTTAATGTTTTGTGGCTAATGTAAGAATGGTTTTATTATGAGATGTGTGGGTCCTATATATCCCTTCAATGCATTGGGTAGATATTTATATCTCATGAGATATACCTGACTATAACAAAAAGTTAATCTGTTTCAGTGATATAGGGCTAGAATGTAGATAGAACTCGGTTCAGTAATGGACTTTATCTGCTATGATGGTCTTGGAAAAGAGGCTTGACTAATATGAAATGATTTTATATGCTTATATGTGTATGACACAAAATTTCATGTCTTGTATTATGATTATTGGGATTACATTGTACTTTTATGTTTTATCCCATGACATGATATTATGATCTCTTATATGCAGGAAAATATTTTCAAATGTTATATATGATCGATATCTCTTTTGTTTACCCATACTCGGCATTTGAGATCACCCTTTCGTATGTTTCTTTTCCCCAAGTCAGGAATAAGAGTCTTATGAATGATATGAAAAAAATGAGTCTAGTCATAATGAAATAAATGGGATACAATATAGATGTTTTAAAAACCAGTTGTTAATGTTTCCCAGTTTCTAAGGACACTAAATGTATATGGTCATGTTATGATTTTGTTACATGTTGTAATAAATATACTTCAATTCTAAATTAATAACAATGTATGTAAAGTATTTTTCATTATTGGACTAACATATGTTACAACCCTTCAGGGAAGGAAGCATCAATTTAAATGTTTCCAAAAAGGTAAAAGTGCACAAAATAGTTAGAAGAGAGGGTATGCTTCGTTGGGTGGTGATAAAATGTTCTGCTACTAGTATGGCATGTCGGGGCACATGCAGGGAAAATGTCTCCGACCACCAGCTGAGTGTTGTTCCTATGGAAGGTTAGGACAAATATAGATGTTCTGAAAGACCCCTTTCCAACTAAGTATGGATGTGAGTCAGAGTTAGATGCTGACTATTGAAATGGGATCGATTACCCCATACCAGGAACATATATGGGGCTCTACTAGCTATATCGGAAGGGGTGGTAGATGTGGAACTCCGGGATAAGACAACCCATAACTGTAGGGGAGTGCAGTGCAAGGTACTCTTGCAGGATCTCAGAGTTGAGGTACATACCATCTTCAAGAAGTTATGTCTACACCTGTAGGTAGATAGGTTGGACCTTCTACTATTTGAGGTAAAATTGTTATAGCTTCCATAGTCGCTAATGAATTATTTGATACAGGTTCCCCAAACACCTTTATCTCTACAAAGTTCATGGTTCTGTTGGGCCTAGCTGTGGGACAAGTGTGTGGGGTTATGTCAATTGATACTTTGTTAGGGGTGAAATATGAGGATATCAGATAGTGTAGAAGTTTCTCCTTATATGTTTGTGGTTATCATTTTATATGGAACCTATTTTTCTCTTATATGTCAGGGTTGGACATGATCTTGGGTTTAAACTTACTAGTTTTGTTTTAGGCCCACATAGATTTTTACCGTCATAGGGGAATGTTCATGTCTCTCGATGGAGACATGTATGCCTTTAGTGCAGAGTGTGATATTTGAGCAGGCCGCATAGGTCCAATTTTTCAGTAGTTGGGGGAACTCATTGCCCAAGTGGAATGCCTCATTCATGATTATGGAAAATTAGAATAACATGTATTTCTTCCTGTGATTTTTTTGATTCAGGATGTGTTTCCTATGGATTTTTTGGGGAATGCCACCCGAGAGGGATGAGGATTTCATGATTGAGTTGCTTCTAGGGGAAGAACTAATTTCTATTACACCATATCTAATGGAATTGATAGAAATCTATGAATTCAATGATCATCTGGATGATTTAGAGAAAAAGGGATTCGTTCAACCTAGTACATCACCATGGGGATCACTCGTGCTGTTTTTTATGAAGGCTACCAATTCATTAAGGTTATGTGTCAAATGAAGGTTATTTAATTAGTTGATGATTAAGAACTAATACCCGCTTCCTATAATCGATGACCCATTTGAACAACTGATGGGTGCCTTAGTTTTCTCTAAGATCGATTAGATATTTGGATACCATCAGTTGATGATGAGACATTCTAACATACCACAGACAACTTCCCCAGTCTAAAATGGGTTGTATGAATATTTGGTGATGCTGTTCAGGTTGATCAATGCACAGAAAATGTTTATGGTGCTACTGAACTTGATATGTATCCCCTATAAGGATCAGTTAATGGTGATTTTTGTGGATGAAATTCTTGTGTTCTCAGGAACTCTGTATTGTCATGCCAAATATATTGAAACCATAAATTGTACAATAAGATAGAATAATCATTACTACAAGCTATCAAAATGTCAGTACTAGATTCATAAATTTCATTTCCTAGGACACATCATATCTATTTCAGGTGTGTCGGTGGATCTAGAGATGGTGTAGGCTATGATGTATTGGGAGAATCACAAGAATGTTTTCAATGTTCCATGTTTTTTGGTTTGGATGACTATTTCCAGAGTTTAATTAGGTATTTCTCTAATTTGGAAGAACCAATCTCAAGATTAACCAAGAATGGTGGTATGTTTGTGTGGTCAGAGGCATGTTAGGCTTATTTTCAAGAATTGAAGAATAGGTTGAATACCGTACCTATTTTGATCCTACATGAACATGGTAAGATACTCACATTGTTATTTGATGCATACAGTGCAGAATTTAGGGCAGCATTGATGTAGGATGATCAGGTTATAGCTTATGGGTCAATATTGTTGAGGCCTCATGATAGAAATTTCCCTACCCATGATCTTGATCCAGCTTCTGTGATTTATGCATTAATGTACTGGAGGAATTACTTGTTTAGAGAAAAATTAATGTTGTTTGCTGATTATAAAAGTTAAAATTTTATCTTCTCTCATAGTTATTTGAATCATAGGAAATGTTGGTGGGTCTATTACATACAATCTTTCAATTATGATTTGTTTTACACATCACAGAAAGGGAACGGGGTTGCAGATGCTCTGAGTTGGAATACATAGAATCTGGTTGTTTAGGAACCCAACTCTGAGTATAAAATGATGAATTTGTTTGTTGAAATTCATATTGAGGTACAAGATGGGAATGGGTAGATGACCCTTGTATCTATATAAGTTGAATATGTACTCTTAAGCTGAGTCAAGTAAGGTCAACTTGTGGATCTGATGTGTTTGTAAATGATGGGAAATCTTAAAGTTTGACAGTCACTATCTTGTTGGGATGTTGGTATTGATGGAGTCATTTATGTTCAAGGCGGTGTTGTGGTTCCAGTGGGTGCACGTGAAGAGAGGATGTGTGAGTTCTATGTATTGAAGTGGGAATTTCATCCGGTCATGACAAAAATTTACCATGATCATTGTCAGCAGTATTGGTTACTGAGAATGAAGAAAGAGGTTGTGGGTTTTGTGGAAAAATGACTTACCTATCAATAGGTTAAGGCACACCATTAGCATCCTAGTTAGTTGTTATATTCATTTCCCATTCTATAGCATAAGTGGAATGAAATAATGATGGAATTCATAGTGGGTCCTCAAAATATTCCATAGATGAATGTTCCAATCTGGGTGGTTGTAGATCAGTTCACTAAAGTGGATCTCTTCGTACTGATCTACAAAACATATAACGTTGACCAGCTGGGTGAGTATATGTTCAAGAGAGAGTGTGACTGCATGGTGTTCTTAGAACCATTGGTCTGGATCATGATCCACATTTAACATAATGCTTCTAGAAGGGGATACAAAAGGCACTTGGTAACCAATTGTTTTTGAGAATGGCTTATCACTCATAGGCAGATGGGTGGTCAGAGTGTTCAATTCAGGTATTAGAGGACATGTTGAGAGTTTTTATTCTACATTTTGGTGGTTTGTGGAAAAATCACTTACTTCTTGTTGAGTTTGACTATAAAAACAGTTATAAATCTAAAATTCTGATAGTTCCTTTTATTTCACTATACTATAGATCATGTACATCTTTGATGTGTTGGTTAGATATTGGGGAGTCTAAGCTATTAGGATTGAGTCTCATGTTGGAGACTTCTGAGAAGGGTTTAATGATTCAAAAGTAGATTCCAATAGAATAGAGTAGGAATAATTCATATGCATATCGGAATCATAGATCCCTGGAGTTCATGGTAGGAAATAGAGTGTTTCTTCGGGTGTATCCATGGTTGGTTCATTTTGTAATCTAGAAATAGGTAATATTGGTGCCCAAGTATATAGAGTTGTTTGACATTGTGGAGAGTACTAGACCTGTGGTTTACTGATTTTGTCTTACTCAATGGTACAGTGGGATGGTTGATTTTTTTTCATGTTACATAACTACTGAAGTATCAACCTGATCAATCTCATGTGATAAACGATGATTATGTTTAGATTAAGGTAGATGCATCCTTTGAGGATCATATGGTTTTTATTATGGATCTTAGTGGGAAGGGCTTGTAGGGAAATGTTGTGCCCTTGGTTCATATTTTATGGAATCCTACAAAAGATCAGGAAGAAACTTGGGAGAATGAATCAGATATGAAAGTCTAGTGGCTCAAATCTCATTACTTCATATAATTTATGATTCATAGGATGAGAGGCTCGAGGATGTGTCGTCCTAAGGTGGGGAGGTCATAAAATCCCAGATTCATCATAAGGTATGTTTCTTTATGTTCTACTTATATCATTTACATTGTTCAAATAAGTATTTCCCCAAGTTTATGAGAAGGATGAGAGGTGTTCTGGGGGTTTGGGGCACAAAAGAGGAGGAAAAATAAGTTTTTAGGATATGCTATATGATTTTTTCACAGTTAGTGAAAACTGTGTGAAGCATCCCAGATAACTGTGCATCCTTGGATATAGGATTATGCATTTTGATCACACAGTTAAGATAAGTGTGGAATTCCTAGGAAACCATTCCAAGTGGCGATTTTGGGATAGTGGATCACACACAGTTTGGGAAACAGTGTGGGTAAACCATGCAGCACAGTAAAGTTGAGAAATTTTGAAAACTTCCAATCAGTGATTTTAAATCCTCACTAAGTATTTTAAACTTTTCTCCTCCATTGAACCCTAGTGAAGAATAAGGGAACCCAAGATCCTATAAGAATGAATATCTTTCATCTCCAGACCATTTGGAGTGATGTCATTTGCAGATCAAAGCTCCAGGTTATTCTAATATCCTCCTTGAATTCTATTCTCAATAGACTTTTCCTCTTTCTCTCATCTCAATCCGAATCATTAAAACCCTTTTTATTTAGAAATCATGGTTAATTCTTTAATATGTTGTTGAATCCAGATATAAAGACACATTTCAGAGTGCATTCTCCAATGGATTTGAGGTAGGTGGTCTACAAGCTATATCCCATAGTTCCCTTATAAATTTTTGTAGGTCTAACTTTGTTCTTTGTCACATCTTATTTGGATTTTGAACCTCATGGTATGATTTGGTATTTTGGGTGTTTAGATGATGAATGGAAAGCCACGTGTTCCCTAAGGGAAATATAGAGGATGATTTATCCCATTAAAGGCCACCTATGTGGTGAATCAATATTTTCAGGGCCTAGAAACTAGATAAGTAAGTTATTGGTTATTGTGTAAACATGTAGATCCCCTATTGAATAGGTTGATCAGTTTAATGGAAGTCGAAATGGAATATTGGTAAATTGATATTGGGATATGTGGCATATGAAATACATTACATATGCATATCTTAGTTAGTTCTTGTGGAACGATGAATATGCTAGATTGATAATGGTATTGGAAATGTGAAAATATGTTTAAGAGAATTTAATAAGAGGATTTATGAATATGTATAATGTGTTGAAATAAGGAAATTATTGAATATGCCTGGTGATCTAGGCTTAAGAATGTGTATTTGGGATAAATGGGATAAGTGATGTAATTGGAATAAATATTGATGGGTTATGGAATAATATGATTTACCATGTTGAGTATTATGGATTATGATTGTTGATTGTATATGATGTGTTTTTTTGTGAAATGGTTTGAGTGTGGTGAATGGATGGATATTCATGTGAAAATGGATTGAGGTGTGGGATAAATGACTTAGGCTTGTATCATAGGTCGAGTTGGGATAAAGCTCTACCTCAACAAAAAATGAAGGGGTTAGGGAAGGGGATGAAGCTTTATTCCCCTCATTGTTTCATTCCACCTAGAATGATGCTTCAAGGTGAGGATATTTTGATGTTTTGATATTTTACCCCTAGTGAGTTAGGGACTTACTTATTCACTTATAAAAAAATGAAAATTACCATGAACCTTGTGTGATTTATGATGGACTTGTAACAAAAGATACATAAGGAATTAAAACTTTGGTTAGTAATATCTAAGTATAGATTATTGACTAGTGGCCCCAAAATTATATTTCCCATTTTTATACCTTCATTCACCATCTATTAGACTGGATATTTTGTAGAAAGTATTGGTGGTGACCTACTAAGTCATACTCACACCCTGCTCGGGCCTCTGTTGGGAACTTGAGAAGATTTAGTACTCATAGGTGAGGACAAGGGAAAGGTCCCTATGATAGGGAGTTGAGTTGGACATGAGACAAGCATGGCTACAGTTCCAAATATGGAGTCCAGACCATTTTGAGGATTCTAATTTTGTATTTATTTTGAGATTTCATAACATGGAATTGTAACATGACATCACATATTTAATATTTCTTTTGGATTGTTCCATGTATTGGAGATGTTTAGATATGCATTTTATTGCTTGTATTCTAATGCTTCAACTATTTATACTGTGATCTGTTATGGCTTACTCTAGTAAAGAGGGTATAGTCTCCCCACGTGACCTATTGGACCCTCACTACTAGTTGAAAACCTATGGAGCATGTAGAGGTTCACTTGAGGTTATGTGAAAACCCGGCATGAAGAACTGATTTAGTGGCACCCAAGTCAGGGATGTTACAATGAACCCCATGAAGTGTGATTTTGGTTTCACATCGGGAAATTTTCTCATTTTAATAGTTTACTATTGTGGTATCAATGTCAATCTTGATAAGTAAAAGGTTATCCATGAAATTCTACCTTCTAGAAAGATCATTGATTTGAGAATACTACAATGACTCCTTACAAGAATTAGATTCATTATTGTATATCTTACTAGAATGAAAATTATTTTTCAAAGTTGATTAAAAAGGGGCTATATATCATTTGATTAAAAAATATAAAAACCCATTGAATGGTAATTAGAAGTATTTTTTGAGTCCACCAGGACTAAATACACATGTTAAAAAAATGATTCTCATCATATATGTTACATCCTTAGTACTATCATTGATTTATACCATTTTATAATATAATGAAACTCAAAATGAAAACCATCTCTATTTTATAAGTAGAATGATGCTAGATACAATGAAATGCTATTTACATATCAAGAAGAACTGTCTTGAATTAATATTCGTGGTTCAAAAATTATGGCACTACATACAACATAGTGATGTCTATTTCCACTTTAGAACTGACCCACTCTAGTATAACCTCAACCATCCTATATTTATTAGACATTATGAATAGTTTAAATTCTTACTATTGTTGTTTGACATTAATTTAACACTATAAAAGGAGATAAAGGGAAATGATTTTGAAAATTTCCCCATAGATCACCCTTATCGTAAAGAAATTACTAAGAATATTGAACTACATGATGATGAAATATTTCTTATCCAATCCTCCCTTATAACTTTGGAGATGTATATTCATGATGTGTCCAAATAAAATGGGGAAAATGATGGAAAAATTCAATATCAACTATGTTGTCTTGGTAGTCATTGTAATGACAAGGGAATATTTGGTCAATTAAATTATGGAAAATTTGGTGTTTGAGGTATCCTAGGAAGTAAATGTGACTCGTTTCAACACTTGAAAAAATTTATAGTTTTCTAAATGTTTCTCACCCAAGTGGTATCTCACCCTCATGGTGGCTCAATGGAGGTGTCTCACCATGGTGGTGTCTGACCCTAGCGGTAGCTCACCATGGTGTTAACATACCCCTGGAAGTGTCTCACCCTAGTGGTCACTGGATAGAGGTGTCTTGCTGGTGGTGGCTCTCTAATGGTCACTCATCCAGTGGTGCCTCATCCAATAGTGATTCTTCCCATGGTGACTCATCGAAATGGTTCTTCATTCAAGGATGACTCATCCATTGGGGTCTCATACGTGAATTCCTAGTCATGATTGTGTGTCATCCTTTGATGGCTCGTCCAGCGGCCCCTCATCCAGCAGTGGCTCATCTGGTTGTGTCTCATGAATAGTATTTTTAAATCATCATGTTTTTCTAGTTGGACATATTTTTTTACATAAAATGAGTTTAATGCATTATTTGGATGGACATGAGACCAATTTAAATCCAATAAATCATATCTTAAATTATCTGAGAGTGAGGAGGCTTTTAACTGGTCAAAATTCATGGCCATGGTCAAATCCACCTTTGATGGAAAATAAAAAATTGTATCTAATCCGTGACTCAGATCAGATCTTCCTAAAGTCGAGATATCTTTCACCTTGTTCATTCTTTATTTCACTCTCTTGCTGCAGGTTTTAATGAATCCCTCTTCCTATTGGAGCCAAGTAAACTACTTCATTAGTTGGTTTGTGATTTCACTAGGGTATTTCTAGATATAAGCATGCCCATTTTTCGGTAGAACCAGGAAGTGTCGATTGTCTTTCTTCCAAGTTTTTTTTTCTTTGAAACATTTTTATCATACAAGATGTGTGTATAGAAGTTTTCCCTAGTGAAAGTAGTTTTCCATATTAATAAATATAATTGAACTGTTTTTAAACAAAAAACTGGGGGCTATGAAAGGTGACACATGTTTTATCTACGTTATTGTTTTTATGATATTGTGATTTGTATGGGCTAACTGCCCACTCAAAATAATGGCCATTGGGGTCCTTATTTTAGTACCAAATGGTTTATTTCTTGAATTATTTTTGGTTCAAATGGACACTTATATATAAAATTTGGTTAACCTAAAATATATTTGGCTAATTAATTGATTCCCTAGGATAATACATTTTCTATGATAAAACCTAAATGAATATGTAGAATTAAATAATGGATGGATGATTAAATATGAAAATTCATTTTCCTTGGTACAAAAGATTTTGTGATGTGTGGGATTTATTATCATTGTGTGTATTTATGGGGGGGGGGGATATTACGTGAAATATGGTCATACAGCGGGGTTGCGATGGGTATGGTATGATTATACAGCAGAGCTATGAAGTTGGGTGTGCTATAATGTGTTTCTGGATGGGGTTGTGAGTTAGAGGTTGGTTTCATTGATAGGTTATTCTTGGTGGGTGTGTTTGAAGAATGGTTTTAGTGAGTAGTATGGGTGGTTCACCACTAATAACATTCAGAAATCTTCACCCCGTATCGAGAGGCCATGGTATGACGTGTCATTAATGTGATGTGCATTAATTTTCCATGATTGTTACTGTGTTTATTAATTTCCCATGTAGTGATGGAATGAATAAATAATTGTTTAATAATGATTGTAAGGGATTGCGTATTTTTGGATAATGGGATTGAATTCGTTAAATGAAATTATTGGAAATATGATATGGGGTTTGTGGCATGATGTGTAGTGTTGTGGATTTAAAGGTAGCTACAAACTAGGGAAGTCATGAGCTAGTTAGTGATTTTTTTAAATCCCATTGTTTGGGATTTATTGTTTGGTATTATTTATATAAAATTTTCTTTTTTGATGATTTCTATATGCATCCCACACTGGTTGATAACTATGTTCCGAACAACCCCATCCTCATGGGGGAGGGTGTCTTTCCAAACATGCTAGTGTGTGAATGGATAGCCAGCCACCCCCTCTTCCCCACTCCCTCTTCGAGACGATGAGGGGTCCGTGTTTCTTTGAAATGTATGTTATGAGATGTTGTAACCTAGGTTTATTAGGGATGAGTTATGACATGGGCCCTAAAGTGTCGTTCAGATGAGTTGTGATGTGCATTCTTAGGTGTCATCAAGATGGGATGGGATGTGTTGTGAGGACCAAGTGTGTGCAGGATGGTTGCGTTGTGAGGCTGAGGTGTGTGTGGGTGGGATGTGTTGTGACGCCCAGGTGTGTCTGGGTGGGATGTGTTGTGAGACCTAGGTGTCTGTGGGTGGGATGTGATGTTGTATATTCAAAAGACGTGGGAGAACTATGATTTTTTACATTGGGATGTGGGAGTGGATAATTAGTGTAAAAGTGGTGTTGGGTAACCTATCATCAATGTACTTTATATTATGTTATATTTCATAGATTTCGTTATTTAGTGAGTGAGCCTTGGTGGGTTTGGGAAATGGTTAGTCTACATGTTTTTTGCTATTTTGTTTTGATGTTTTCTCATGAGTGAATCCATATGTTCCTTCCACTTATGCACAGGAGCCTTTATTTTTTCTAATAAGTGTACTTGTATGCTCACCCTACATATAAAAAACTATTTTTGTGTTTCTAGGAAGAAAACATAAACCCTGTTGGATGTTACAAGCTTGATCATTGGGATAGTTTTCGTGTTGCTGCTCTGGTTTTGTTTTTGGGTACTTAATTTCAAAAAACTTATTTATATCATTTCTATTTACACATTCATTATTGGATAGATTTTGGTTTTATTATATATACATACATACACACAAACACACACACATATATATATTTCCTATAGTTGGTTTTGGTTAATAGATTCTATCTACTGATCTTTTTTCTTATAAAGGGTAATGCCTCCCATATTGTGATATTTGTAAACCCTTGGTGCTAGTCCCCAACCTGAGGCTTACTGGAGGTGGGACATAGTGGTCATTTTCTCCCTTTCTTCATTTCCAGACCATGAGATGCATCCTTAAAGGGAGGGGGTCATGAAAGTCATTATTTTCTCTCTTGTAAAGGATATCCTACATTATTCTTTACTATTATTAGAAGGACACACCAATAAGGAGGTAGAGTACTGAGACCTCATTACAAGCTTTGAACACACGCAAAAAATTATGCTGACCCAAATAAATGTAAAAGGAAATCTCGAGTTGGTAATCAAAAAAATAAATGGTGATTATGCAATTAGTAAAGAATATATTGTCCTTTTTCTTGACTACGTTTGAGGATTGATGGATGAATTTCCCTCAGATCCAATATTGAATCATATCCCATTATCAATAAAGGTTAAATTAGATGAAATTTAAAATGAATCTATAGCACTGGCAGATCTAGATGATGAAGAAATAGTCCTTAGTATTGCATATCATAGAATAATACAATAGTATATTCAGAATATCATGGAAGAGATCAATAAGGTTAATCCTACCCTTGATCTAGATAATAATGTGGACATCTTGATGATGCCACTCTTATACTAACTTCAATGTCAAATTCATCCATTGGATAGATCTAGGAAAGCATAAATTTTATGATGGGTAGTCTAATTATTCATCTTTGATATCCCAAATTATGAAAAGATTTTTTATAAATGTGGCTTTGTTGGATTTATCCTCAGATATATTGATGGATAAGAGACTATCTATAACAATGCTACTCTTTATTTAACACTTTAGCATAATTTTTTACATAAAATATCCACTTGATACCACATATAATATCATGATTTCTAGTTTCTTTGGGGCTTAGGATCATTACATAACATCTTAGAACATAAAACCCAACATCTTTATTGAAAACTTCTTAAACCTGACCACATACATTTCTTCGTACTTAGCATTGCATGGGATAACCTGAGGACATGCATAAGAAAATAGTGATCTATAAAGCCCAATAATGGAGTAAAAAAAGAAAAACATGAATAATACAATACATGTTAAGAAATAGGCATATCAATGGATCATAAGAGAAACATGAACATAAATCCATGATATAGAATCATTATCATGACATGGAAATTTGGAAACAACTTTTAACAAGATGATAGAATGAGAAAAGGCTCATTGAAAATAGAGAATGAGTAAACCCTCATTGCACTAGATGTAGAAGGAGTAAATCCTCATATCACTTGATGTATCATGATACTAACCTTTACCCAATGCATTGGAGCGCAACCAGGGTGCACACTTCTTAATCAATTCATTTAAGCATAAGTGTGCCACATAGATCATACAAAATGGATTCATTAAACATCATCATTTTTCCCATGATAAAGGAATGTGTAACTAATACATGAAACTGTATAATCAATAATTAAATGTGCATAAAGGTGAATACCCTTGATAGGGAAATAGGCATGGTATTCACTACACAATGTCCTTGGCTTGGAAAATCATGGTGCAATTTCGACAGCATAACAGCGTGACATAAAATTTATAAAAAGGGTTGATGAGAGAGAAATGAGTGTATCATCTTATTTACATGAAATGGAATGTAATGGGGGTCATATAGATACATTTTACAACATATTCAATGGAAGTTAGATTCATAATACAAAATACTTTCTTTAATGTAAATGAAGAGAAAGAAATTTTGTACGGAATTTCGTTATTCTAACAAGTGTACATTAAAGGAATTAATGAGAGAGAAATAAGTATCTCATCATTAAAACATAAAGAGGGAAGTATGGGAGAGGTGTGAAATCACACCTTAACTTTTTTAATTGAAAATAAAAGGGCATAACAACATAAAGCAATTTGGACAAAAATGAGAAAAGAAGAAATCCCTTACTTGGAAGTGTGATCCCAAAGGCTTGGGAGGGCCATGAGAGAGGCTTCTTGGGAGCTTGGGGAACCTTGGGAGGATTATAGAGATTGGAGGTCAGAGGTTGGTCTTTCTTCAAAGGCTTTGAGTGAAGAGAAAGTGGGAGCTTGGGTGGGTTTATATATGAAAAGATAAATAATTCTTTATTATTTTGGTTTTAGACCATACTCATTAAACTAATCAAAACCACAAACCATCCCATGTTTTTGTCCCATATTTGTTTCCAACGTTTAGTGGAAAAAATATTTTATCAGGCCAATGGCCGAACATCATAAAGTATTCAGCTTGCTTTTTTGGAGGTGTGTCACACTCTCAAGGGAATCAATTTAAAATGTTAAAATGTTTTATAAGCATTGGAGGTCATCTCTTCATTAAAAACATTCTACAAAGTAACAATAATAAAATTAATTTATATTCTCCATAAAAAAAAATTCACATATTCATAGAGCTAGGATCTTGTTACATAACCCCTAAAAACACCTACATAAGACCTTATGGTAAGGTGTGTGATGGTGATAGGCTATTGGGGTGTCTTAGAAAACATTGCACAGGTGGTAATTTCTGTTAACTTCCACTTATCCCATTGGAAGTTCTTCTCAAGCTTAACATGTTCAAGATCATCTTGGGCTTGATCAAGAGCGATGTCTAACAATGCCACCACCTTTTCGAGCTCTGAATATTGGGATTCCTATGGATCAATTCTACTAGATGAGGTCATCTCTTCATTTGTCTGAGTAAATTAGATTTGTTAAAGCCCTATATTTATACTAATCACATGATCACTATTCAACATCTATATTAGTAATGATTATTTTTCTTAACGGTATTTCAAAAATCCAAAAATATAAAACCAAATAAATTCATATTTTTTATATAACCATTTTACATAATAAGACATTTAATTAGATCAAGTGGAATTTTCATTAATAAAAGTTTGGCTCGTTAGAATATTCAACCTTTAATAAATTTCTCCGTCAAAATTTCCTTTCCCACACAAAAACAAATGTGTTTAACTCTGCTTCATCACTTCCTCTGATTCCCATGCTGCATCTTCAAACTTGTGGTTTCTCCATAACACTTTGACGAGGGAATTTCTTTATTTTTTAGAACTTTTTCGCAATGATCTAAGATCTTCATGAGCTTCTCTTCATAGGATAGGTCATTCTCTAGTGTTACCACCTCTGGATTGAGTACATGTGATGGGTCGGGAATGTACTACCTCAAGAGTGATACATGGAATAAATCATGTACTTGAGAAAGGTTCAGTGGGAGTGCTTGTCGATAGGCCACTACTCCAATGCAATAAAGGTTCTCAAAATGGCTCATGTACCATGCAATAAGCTTTAACTTATTCCCAAATCTCATAAATCTCTTCCAAAGTGATATGTGGAGTAATACCATGTCTTCGACATCAAACTTCCGGCCTCATCGATGATTATATTCATTGCTCTTTTTTCAACTTTGAGCAGCTTTAAGGTGTTGATGGAAGGTCTTAACCATCTCTATCTTTTCTTTGACCATTTCGAGACCTAGGAGTTTATTCTCCCCAACTTCATTCCAACATTCCAGTGTTTTACACCTATTCCCATAAAGGGCTTTATAAAGATCCATTTGGATTCTTGAGTGGAAAATGTTGTTGTAATAGAGCTTAACTAGAGGAATATATTGATCCCATCCTCCTTTTAAGTCCATTGAGAATGCTCTCAACATGTCGTCTTATGTTTTGATAGTCTGCTCTGATTGGCCATTAGTTTTAAAACAATAAGTCATACTAAAGCTCAGCTCAATATTCAGAGCGTGTTGGAGACACTTACAGAACATAGAGGTGAATCATGTATCTCGATCAAATAAAATAGACAATGGTACTCAATCCTACCTTACCACTTCTCTGATATATATTTATGCTAGTTGATCCAATGAGAAGTCCACCTGAATTGCAATGAAGTTTGTAGTCTTTGTAAAAAGGTCCAAAAAACCCAGGTATCGTTGTTTCCTTATGATCTATTCGGATGTCTTCTGACGAAGTCCATAGTGATGTTCTCCCATTTCTATGCTGGTATGTGTAATGGTTGCAATATCCACTTAGAGTTCTTTCTCTCAACTTTCACTTGCTGACATACTAGGAACTTTGATGTATACTCAATGATCTCCTTCTTCATGTTATACCACCAATAATTCTCTCAAATATCTTGATACATCTTTGTGTTTCCTAGGTGAATGGAGAAATTCAAACTATTTGAATCATCCAAATGTTCTTTTGGTAACTCTGGATTTGATAGAACACATAGTCTAGACCCAAATCTCACAATTTCTTCTTCATTAATATTGATCTATGAGGATTTTCCTTTCCTAATAGTTTCTACTTTCTTCTGAATTCCCACATCATCCTTTAACCTTTACAAAAGAGACAGTTGAGCAATAATTTGTAAAAGGATTCATGAAGTCCCATTCTTTATTATTTATATTTCCATCTTCATCAAATCAAAGGATATTGAATCCTTTTCAATTATCATTAGTGATAAAATTGTTGGGTCCTTTCTACTTATATAATCTGCCACCATGTTCAATTTCCCAGGGAGGTAATGGATTGAGAAATCATAGTCTATGACCGGCTCTAACCATCTTCATTGGCGCATATTCAACTCTTTTTGTGTGAATATATATTTTAGGCTTTTTTGATTTTTATGTATTTTACAATTCTCCCAAAAAAGTTAATGTCACCAAATTTTTAAAGTGATGATCTCCACATCCAACTCCCGATCGTGGGTTGGATAGTTTTTTTCATGAACTTTCAATTTCCTTAAAGAATAGGCAATGACTTTTTCATTCTGCATCAACACACAACACATGCCCTTCTTTGAAGAGTCACTAAATACCACAAAAGATCTCTACTTGTGGTTAATGTGATCATGGGCGTATTGATATGCATCCTTTTCAACTCCTTGAATCTCTCTTCACATTCACCACTCTCAGAAAACGTTAATCCCTTCCAAGTTATATTGATAATAGGGTTGGAAAATTTTGAGAATATTCTCATCCAGGTAACCCTAGGAATCTACAGATATTTGTTACTGATGTTGGCCTTGGCCATCACTCAATTGCATCTTTCTTGGATGGATCCACAGATATCCCATTTCATTGATGATATGACCCAAGAATGAGACCTCCATCAATCAGAACTCACAATTTCTATAATTTTCATAGAGATTATCCTTTCGCAAGGTCTCCTGTACAGTGATTAGATGCTTCTCATGCTTCTCCTTGGTTATTGTGTATATTATAATATCATCTATAAAGACTACTAATAATTTGTTGAGGTAATATATAAAGAATCTACCCAACAATTCCTTGATGATTTTTTTGAGAATTAGTGAGTCCAAAAGGCATTACTATGAATTCATAGTTCCAGTACCCTATAAAAAAATTAGTATTGGGGATATCCTACTTATTAACCCTTAATTGATAATATCTCAACCACAAATATAGCTTGGAGAAGTATTGTGATCCAGGTAGGTGATCAAACATATCATCAATTCGCAGTAGAGGATACATGTTCTTTATTGTGATTCTGTTTAGCTCATGATAATAAACGCAAAGGCGCATTGCCATATCCTTCTTTTTGACATAGAGGACCGGTGCACCCCATGGTGAAACACTTGGGCTTATAAACACATTATTAGTATTCTCATGTAGTTGTTTATTCAACTCCTCAATCTCTACAACATCCATTCTATACAGAGTCTTGGATATTGGAAACACCTTATGTATAAGATAATTTGAGAATTCCACATCTCTTCTAGGAGGAATACCAGACAATTCCTTGGGAAACACATCAACAAATTCACTCATAATAGGCATGTTCTCAAGGATGGTTGATTCATTAGACTCAATTAAATGAGCCAGATATGCGTGCTCATAGGCCAGTAATATCCCCACTTGAGATGATGGTTCTAAAGAAAATTCATCCTACTCCTTGCACTTGTATAGAATCGGGGGTCGATTCTCCGTATGGAGAGTGATTTCCCTCTCACAGAAATTTATGTTCGATCAATATAATGAAAGCCAATCCATGCCAAGAAGTTCATAAAATTCCACCTTAAGGAGTATAACGTGGTTCTCCGTGAAGTTATATCCACAAATTATGATAGAAGAGGAGTTATATTCATGGGTTGCAATGATTTCCCCATTTTTCGTACTCACTGACATCTTTTCTTCCATGATTTTTTGTGGTGTTGGGATTATTTTGCTAAAATTATTGGATATAAAAGAATGCGTAGAACAATAATCAAAAAGTATTTTCACTGTTCTAGAATGAATAAATAGATTACCTTTAACCACTGTGTTTTCAAGGTTCAGTTTGGCTGTAGGGATGGAAAAATCACTCCCTTGCTGCCTTAGAGGTTCTTGGTTGCCTCTGAAAACCCTTGACATAGGGAACTGGTTTTCAAAGTGCCCTGGTTCTTTGTAGTTGAAGTAATAGAAATCACACTGAGGGTTTAATGTAGAATTCCCACCCTCTATTGGAGCCACGTGTTTTTCTTTATTGGTAGTTAATGTATAGGATCCCTTATCTTCCACACTTAAAGAATTTCCTCATCCCCTTCAGAAAATTTATAGGGTGCTTCTTTCCACTACTTTGGGAAGTGGGGTGCTGGAATTTGATAGCACCATTAGATTGATCCATCAGACTGCCAGAATTTCATTCCACCATACACTTCTTATCCCCATGATACCCCTATGATTCGTAGATCGCCATTTTGACTTTGAGGTCACATCAGACAATTTCTTCATAACTCTCAATGTCACGGATCACTAGGGATTTCCGTAGGATAGGTTTTATCCCACAAAATAAGTGGTCAACCTTGAATTCGGGGGTAACAACTAAGCTAGGGGCGTATCATGAAAAACTTGTGATGTTTTCCTCATATGCTCTTACGGATTCTTCATCTTTTTTCTTGAGGGCAAGGAAGTCCCTTTTCATATTAAGTCGGAGGGTGCACAGAAAATATTTATTGAAAAACATCGTCTCCAAATCCTTACATTTGAACACCTTGATCTCTTCCTTAGGCCTCACATTTTTGAACAATGTATACCACTGATCAGATTCACCCTCCATACTATAAGAATGCAGGAGAAACTTCTCTTGTTCAAAACAATGAAGGATAGAGAAAATATTTTCAATGGATTTGATCCATTGTTCTGTGATTGCGGGATTAGAAGATCCATTAAAATTAGGAGGCCTTTGTCTCTTAATGCTCTCGATTGTTACTTGTTCTTTCATAGGGGGGGGGGTGGGAGAATGTTCTTCTTGACCCTTGTTTCTATTCAAAACATGAGTTAACTGGGAGAGTATCATGAAAAATTCCACGATTCCCGCTCCCATCGGATTGGGTATCTCATTAGAACAATCATCACATCGATCTTCCCATAGGTTGTTAGCCCCAGTCCTCCTATCACCGGCCATTATCTGGAATAAAAGGAAACTGAGTGGTAACACATAAAGGGTAATACCAAGAAAAAAGGATTACTTATAAATTACTTTATTTCCTTAACTTATGAATTTAGAGGCTTCAATCTATGTTATCGATGATCTACTTCCAAACATATATTCGTAGGGGATTTTTTAATTCCCTTAGTAATGGTTTGTACTAAGTTTAGGAATTTACCAAATCATATCCCCCCAGGAGTGTTGTAACCAAGATATCAGTAAGCCCCATTGTCGTGCACCAGTTCTTGTTCGAGCCTAGATCAAAGCAATGTTTATAGGTTTTACCCCAATATACATTTGTGCCAAAGCAGCCTTTAGCTGCTCATATCTTGACAGGGTTGTATTTTCTTGATAAACCACTGAATCAAAACTCACCAAAATTTAGGGAAGTTTTTATTATACTTATTCTTATCCATAAGGATTTCACTATGGTTTTCTAATCCAAATCCCAAAAATAACTAAACCAATCCTCTGATACCAATTATAACGACCATTCTCTTTATTTCAATCTTAAACACAATTTATTACATAAAATCATCACTTGATAAAATATAGAAGATAAATATGCCTAGTTTATTTGAGGATTAGGATCACTACATGAAATCATAGAACATAAATCCCAACATCTTTATTGAAATCTTCTTTAACATAAACACACACACTCCTTCGTACTTAGCATTTCATTGGATAACCTGAGGATATTCTTAGGAAAAGGGCGAGATATAAAGCCCAATAAGGGAGTAAACAAGGAATAAAATGAAGAATACAGTACATGTTTGGAAATAGGCATATCAATTAGTTATAATAAAATCATGAACATAATGGTATGATATAGAATTATTATCATAACATGGAAATATTGAAACAACATTTAAAAAGATGTTAGTACAAGATAATGCTCATTGCACATAGAGAATGAGTAAACTCTAGTTTCATTTGAATTATAATTAGTAAATCCTCATTTCAATTGATGTATCATGATAATAACCTTTACCCAATGCATTGAAGCTCTATCAGGGCGCACCCTTCTTAATCATTTCATTTCTTGCATTAGTGTGCCACATAGATCATACAACATGGATTCATTAAACATCATACTTTATTCCATGAAAAATGATTGTGGAATTCATACATGAAACACTATAATCAATAAGTTAATGTTCATAAATGAGAATACCCTTGATAGAGAAATGGGCATGGTATTCACTACACACTGACTTTTTATTGGAAATTCATGGTGCAATTTCGGCCGCATAACGATGTGACATAAGATTCATAAAAATGGTTGATGAAATAGAAAGGGGTGTATCATCATATGTACATGAAATGGAAAGTAAGGGGGATCATATAGATACATTTTCAGAAATAATTAATGGAATTTAGATTCATAATAAAAAACAATTGCTTGAATGTAAATGAGGAGAGATAAATTCCATACAGAATTTCGGCATGGTAACAGGTGTACGTGGAATGAATTAATGAGAGTGAAAGGAGTCTGTAATCATCAAACATATTGTGGGCAGTATTGGTGGGGGGTGAGAAATCATATCCCAACATTTTCAATTGATAATAATAGGACATAACAACATAAATAAATATGGACAAAATGAGAAAGGAATAAATCCCTTACTTGTAGTGTGATCCCAATGGCTTGGCAGGGGATTGAGAGAGGATTCTTGGGATCTTGGGGAGCCATTTGAGTATTATAGAGAGGGGATGGAAGAGGTTGGTTGAGCTCCAAAGGATTTGAGGGAATAGAAATTGGGAGTTTGGGTGGGTATATTTTTGGAAAAGTGAGGTAATTCTTTATTATTTAGGTTTTGGACCCTACACATTAAACTAAAAAAAACCACAAACCATCCCACAGTTGTCCCATGTTTTTAGATAAAGGGGAGTAAAAGACAATATTTTATAAGGCCAATGGACGAAATTCTTAAAATATTAGGATTGCTTCTGTAGAGGTGAGTCACACTCTCAGTGAAATAAATTTAAAAAGTAAAAATGTTTTATAAGCCTTGGAGGGTCCACTGAAACTTTGTAAAATAAATCAAACAAACCTAAAATCACCTTATTTTAATGTTAAAACATATATTGTCTAAGCATTCCATTTATATTATTTTATTGCATCACTATTGGGTCATAATGATTTCATAGACACATTATATAATTAATTATTATTTAATTTTAACCTAAAAATTAGATTGTCTCAGAAAATTATGAAAAATTAACCATTGGATAATTTTGATGTTCTGAATCCAAAAAAATTATACATTTTATCGAAATAAATTTTTAAATATGTGATTTTTTTTACTTTTAAAATAAAAACTGACATTTATCGAAAATTCATGGGTTTTGACATAAACATCTTTGAAGCCTTAATAAAAATTACAATTGTATACCAGAAAATTATACGATATTTTATATTTAATAAAAATTAATTAAGTAATAATATTATATTAAAATTTTATTTAATTCAAAAATTCAAAAATTCATCAAAATATATTTATTAATTGAATATTAACTAAAAATAATACTTGTTATTTAAAAACTATATACAATGTAACAAATGCTAAAATAAAGGTATATTCTATATACAAAAATAATGCACATAATCATAATGATGGGGTCTTGTTACATAAACCCTTAAAACACCCACACAAGACCTTAGGGTAAGGTTCACAATGGTGATAAACTCTTGGGGTGGCTCGGATAACATTTCACGAGTGGTAATCTCTATTATCTTCCACTTCTTCTGTAGGATGTTTCACTCAAGCTTAATATGTTGAAGCTCAAATTGGGCTTGGTCAATAGAGACCACCAATGACACCACCTCCTTTTTTAGATCTGACAAATGGGCTTCGTATAGAGAAATTATACTGGATGAGGTCATCACTTCCTTTGTATGTGTAAATTAGATTTTCTAAAACACTATATTTATACTAACCATATGATCACTGTTCAATGACTAAATTAGAAATGGTATCAATTAGTAATGGTATTTTAAAAATCAAAAAACATAAAACCAAATAAGTGTAAATGTTTTATATAACCATTTTACATAATAAGACATTTAATTATATCAAGAAGAAGTTTCATTAATAAAAGTTTGGGTCATTACACTATCAAAATTATACAAGAATTTATTTCTAGTTCTTGTGGTTCGCACAAGCGAAGAATTATAATTTATCAACAAATTAGAAGGATTGGATATTAATATCCTTTCATGACACATGATTTCACATGATTCACTAAAATTTGTAATATATATCAATTGTATGCCCATTTCATTCATCAACCCAAGAGCTATTTCAAACATCCCAGTACTTCTAGTAAATATTCAATATGGGAAATGTATTATATATGAAAATACCCTCCCTCTTTAGTCATGATGTTTAAATATATCATCACAGATGCGAAATTCTTCCCTAAATGATTTGATTCAATAAACCTCAATGAAGTTGAGGAAAAAATCATCATAAATTTAATGAAGACCAATATTATTTCTAGGTTTGGTTTCCCACATACAATATTTACATAAAATAACACTAAAATTTGTTCTCTATAATTTTAAATATTATACCAAGAACATAAAATCGATTCAAACCAGTTATCCTGCCATCAAGTCGTGCAAATGGACATTTAAAGGCTATTAGTAAAGCTCTATCTAAATAACCCCATAAAATAGTGGAAATTGAATATAAATACCTTCCTGATAAGATTATGAATTCATTATGGGATATCGTACCATAGCATGTACTTCTATAAAGATAAATTGTGTTCCCCAGTATATTGGAGATACGTAGTTTTCCCATTGAAGTCCAGCTTCATTGTATACGTATTCCCTTATGTAATCAATCATATATGGATGAGAAGTTATGGAAGTGTTTTAAAAAATTACAATTAGTAGATGCGAAATTACTACATTCCATTCATCATTTAGGGGTCCCTCCAAACCAAATATCTTGAGATTTGAACAAAAAAGGCCTCGTTCTCTCATTTATACAAGCGGAACAAGTTTTGGTATTTAGGAACCTGATAATACCTAGGAAGAAACCTTTGAAGATTTAACCAAAATTAGAAGTACCTCTTATCATCCATAAGGTCAGTTATAGTGGTGCATATTCATAGATAACCAAGGATGGTGAGTACATTATCCCCCCAACCAATGAAAATTTATCAATAAATATTTCATGTGATAAACAACATATTGTCCTTTTCATATGACCTAAAACTACAATTCACAATTCATCCTTAACGCAAAATGTTAAAATTCCCAAAATAGTTTTTCTTACACTACAATAAAAAGAAATGACCAATTTCTTCATATTCATATGATGTTAAAATTGTATAGAAAAAGATTTATCAGAAGCCATGAAAATTTAATCATTCTCTGTGCATAAAAAATTGGATTCCTTGGGAAGCATGCCTTGAAAATCCTTATAGAAAGAGAATGTGATGCCTATTCTTATGAGATGATTTCCCAAACTCCAAGGTAACTCTTATTATTAGATGATTTCAAGAATTTATGAGAAAACTTTGTCATATTAGGCCCATATCCCTTATTGTTAGTATTTCCATGAATCTTACATAGTAGCAAAATGATTCTAAATGACAAGGAATTGTGAGAACTACTTGTAGAGCAGTTTTCATCCTAATGATATATGTAGTGATGTTGTGATATTACATAATGGTCCTATTGAAATATGATAAATGTTTTCCCATTCCAAACATATGAGTCAGATCAGTTCCAAGAATCTATAATTAAAAATATGTATGTATTGATTCCTTTTCCAACATGATATATAGTGATTTGTGGACCTTCTTTCCGAAGTCTAGACATTAATTATAAACGTGAGAGAAATTATATTCACTTTTTTTCAATTACATGCAATTCATTCATGTCATATTCCTCCTTACCAGCAGAAAACATCACTCTATAACCATTGATGTTAATCTATCTCTTCAAAAGCTTTCTTTCAATTCCCCCATGTGAAGCGGGGAACCCTAACCATTCCTTATATCTCGCATTGAGTATAGAACATGTGGGATAATCAATATTGGTAAGGGCCACCTCTCTTTACAAATTCACTTCTCTATCCAATAAATATGACCTTAAACTATTTGTAATTAATTAGAAATTAATTTGTTCAATGTATATATTTATACCTCCTCATCACGTTGAGCAACCTACATCCTTGGAAAATGATATTAAACATCCAAATTGTTGTCCCCTTAATAAGAAATTAATTTTTATATTTTTTCACCATAAACTAAGAGAAAACCCATTACCTATTTTGGTGCCTTACCACACCTATATATGAAAACTACATGTGGATTTCTTCCCATCCTAATGATGTATATAGTGATGCCCAGATTCCATATCTCGGCCTAGATGCAATATGATAAAATTACCCTTCACACACAAGAACTAAATCACTATGGAGTAACTATCCTAGAAAAATGTGTGGCCTGATTATCATTTTGATGTGATATGTAGTGATTCATAGATTCTCCAAATTTGTAACACCCACAAAAAGAAGGATACCCACAATCTATTTTGTAAGATCAAGATCCTCATAGGATAGTGTAGTGTAGGTTCTCATTTCATTCATCAAATTGTATTTCAAAAAAACACCCCTCACTATATACAAATCAGAACATTGTAGAGAAAATTGACATGATATTCATATGTATTTATTCCTATTAGAATAGGAAACATACTGACAATAAGATCTCAAATCTTGGATCCAACTGAAATAAAAAAATATCCCCCTGTGTTTGGATCAAACCAATGAATATAATTTCACATATAATAACTAAATGGGGAATACTTTTAATTATAATGAGATATATAGTTACATCTATATCCCAAATTATGTTTCCAACCAAAATTTAAAATGAACCCTTCCTGAATGATTTAGATACATCTATTCATGTCAAGCATAAAATGGGGATGAATGGAAGACCATAAAAGGAACACCAAGAATCCTAATCATGTGATGTTAAAATGCAGTTAAATGTCCTTAGTGAATGAAATTAGACAACACGGTTCACAACCCTTTCATATGATATAATAATATGAATCATTACGGTCTACACTTGAGAGTTACATCTCTCATGGTTATAATATTTTATCACATTTTTGTGTCAGAACTATATATGGATTGATTCTCATTCCAATGGGATGCAAAATGATTCTGAGAACCTTAATTCAATGAATATCCATGAAAAAAATCCAACCATATTATCCTTCATACAATATTCATCTATGTATTATAGTGAACCAGACATAACATACATGGATATTACATTTTTTTAGAAACATATTCAATAAATTTCACAAACACATTCCCACTGAGAGTAATTATTTATATCCTTTGGAAAAATGGAAACACAATATTCTATCTTAGTAAAATATCTTAAAAATTTCCTATAATTATCTTCATTTTTAGTACTCTTTGAAATCATACCCTATATAATTTTCTTTCATATCCTATGTAAAAGAAACATAAGAAATAGTGAGCTCAAATTCTTTGAAAAAAAAAATTAGATGATATGTAAGAATGATAAAAGCATAAGGGTAGGATATTGTTAGACCCAAATTATTTTTTTGTTGTATTTCTTATCAATAGATCAATATTTTGATGAAATAAATTATTTTGAGAGGGTAATTGAAATTTGGATTGAAGAAGGTTGTGAGTAAAGTTATCAAATTCGATCCCAAACCATAAGGATGATAATCAGATCTGGGGTGATCAGATTCAGAACCATCAGCATCAGATCCAGACATCATCTCCATTGATATAAGATATAGACAATGACATATGTCAACATATCAAAGAAATTGTATTGATATGTTGATGAAAAGTCAGAAGCTACTGTAAATCATATTGATTCTATAATGAAAGTGGTAATCATAAATAGGAAGTTCTTTTTGATTCACAATGGTTGTAATATGAATTTGGAAATTTATTAATAATTTTTATTTCATAAATATCATAATTTTTTGGAGAACAAGTTATTAAAGCCTGATTAAGGAAACGAAAAAAGGTATGTCAATCATATTAAGTTTTTATTGGAAACAAACATGTTCTTGGAATATTGGAAAGTTTCAATAATTTCCTTAGTAAGCCATATGATGCTAAATATAATCTAAAATACATTCAATGTCATGAATAATATATGATTACATGTTGAAATTTTAGAAGAATAATTCTTGTAAAAGAGGGTAGAATACAATGAGAAGCATTCATACTGCTGCTCATTATTGTGAGAAACACTAGACACTAAAATATAAGGTTTATCAGTGTGGCATCACCATATTCAGAATAATTTGAAGTCTGTATGACCTGGAATTTTGTATTCAGAAGAAGATGGATAGTATTTTTTGATGAGTTTTTTTGTCAAAGGGGGATAGGAAGCATGGTTGATCCTCTAAGAATTTGTCTACCTTCATTTTTATCAGTTGGTAAAAAGCATCCCAATGAAGAGAAATATGTTTTAATGTTGTTACAATTGAAATAGAGAAACACATTGAAGAATATTTTTTATTTTTTCATAATGAGGAACTCATAATCAGATGATTAGTTTTTCAATTAATTTATAGAAATGTTATTTGATGCCTTCTACTATTATTTCATTGTGAGTGGGTAAAGAAAATAATAGTAACAAAATGTATTTATCATAATAAGAAAATAATTTTGAGAAATTATAATGAAGAATCTATGTTAGACTAAAGAATGGTTAAAAGTCAAAAGTGAGTCAGAGTTGTGAGAAGGTTCCAGAAGAGTTGATACAAAACATCCTTATGAAAAGAAATTTAATTTTTAAAAAAGACCACCCAATGGGAAATCTTCAGTATTTCATATTTCATCATCATAATGATGACTCATAATAAATAATTACAGTAAAAAATTGGAATGAAAAATTATGTGTAGACATGATGAATTCAAAGACTGATCCAAGAATTAATGATATTAAAAAGCGTTGATTAAGGTAATAAATTATCTATATTTATGGAATATTGATGATTTAAGAAATTTTTTGAAGTGTTAAAACCTTTTTAGAATCCACATTAAAGAATTTATAGGTCCCTAAAAATGGGAGATGAGTTCATTAAAATGTCTAACCCCAGATAGTTTAAGAACTCGAGATTAAAAAGTTTTGAAAAATGTAGTGAGTACCCAACCAAATATTGGGTTTCTAGTTAAAGATGAGGAAGACCATTAGGTTGATGATCAATAGGATCATCTGAAAACGATCTATCTAAGGAATTTTCTATGGAATTAGACCCATTGGAATGAGTCCATCAGACTGAGGTCCATTGGATAGAAGAAGTTGAGAAGCCGATTGATGTCCTGCTCAATTGAATATGTAAGAGCAGAATTAGAATGACATCGGACTAACCACTATCATACTGTGGTTTCCATACTGGGAAGATCAGACTGACCTTGAGGATGATGATATATAGACTGATGTTTTTGAGGAGTCTTTAAGACCAACATGTTAGTTTATGAATTATTGAAGGTCTTGAAGGTTATACTCATGTAATGTTATATACATCTTACTTGTGGAGAAAGTGAATTCTTTCTGAAGTGGATCATAAAATAAAAAGAATGTGAAGCTTGTCCTTGTAGATACATAACAGTTATTGAAAAGGATTTCCTTGGGAAAGTGGATACTTAAAATGGATATTTATGGGGGGTCTAACCAACTATATCAGGAAATTTTCTATAAGAATTATATAATTGTTATTTTCTTAGGTCGTTGTATTCCAAAAATAAGACACTGAAGATATCCATGTTGGCATGATATTCCAATAGGTAAAGGAGTGGGTATTATTACAAAACCTTATAAATATTGTGTGAATATATATGTTTATACTTGTCTCATATGAAGAGTGATCTTGTGAGTTATATTTGGGTGGATCATAACTCTAATATATTTTATAGGTTATGAATTTTTTTAAGTAAATAAGGAAAAAGATCTTAAACAAAATTAACCCATGATTCAACCCCTCTTAGTGCTCTCAATCCTACTTGGGAAAAACAATAAGTATCAGATCCAAGGATGAATTTAAAAAATCTATATTAGAAGTGGATATTTCAAATCATTTTAACTACAAGGGGATTTTGGTTATCAATATAAATAACTATCATATCTGGAAAGATAGAATGATTCAATATATTATTCCCCTTGGATATGCTATTTTAAAATATACTATATAGTTATTTCCTCCTCATATTGAGAATTCCACTCATATAGTTACTAATAAGAGAAATACTGAGAATGATGGAAGAACTAAAAATGTTTTACTCTCCTTACTTTCCAAAAGTTAGTTTCATAGAGAAAAGGGATTTTGATCTTCCAAAGGTATCTAGGAAAAGTTGAAACACATTTATGATAGAAATACTAATGTGAAGATGGAAAAGTTACAACAATGGAGGATAATGTATAGAGATTTAGAATGACTGAGAAAGAATCTATTGGTGGCTTATTTACAATGGTAAATGATATTGTTAGCACCATAACATGTATTGGAGAGAAATTTGAAGACTCAACTTTTGTTAAAAAAATGTTGACAATTATCCCCGATAAGTTTGATGCCAAGGTTTCATATTTGGAAGATAGAGATCCTAAAAATCCTTCATCGTATGATCTATAAAATACCCTTATTAATTATTCAAGTATAAGTGAGAGGTTTATGAATAGAAAAATAAACTGTGACCAATAAATGGCCTTCCAATATTTTTTAAAAGGGAAAAAAGTTATGGAAATTAAAGAATAATGATGTAATTTGAAATATGATGAGGAATATAAATATTTCAACATAATTGTTCCCATCCATTCAAAGAAATACAAATAGGGAAAATGGAAAATTAAAACTCTCAGTTGTTGTAATTCTGAAGGGAAATGACATTTTCCCCATAATTTTGGATGGAATAAAGTTACAAATTAAAATTCTAAATATGATGATAAGAAACCTCAGAAAAAATTTGGATAAACATAAAGAAAAAATTCCATATGATAAAAATAAGAAAATCTATCTGAGAAGAATAAAGATGAATGACTCATCATATCATGATGAATTGAATCATCAACTCGACTTTATTTCACATGTTATAAATTTAAATTATTATTGATGTAATGATTATATTGATGAAGATATGATTTAAATGGAATGAATTCTTAAAAATAATTTTTAGAATTCACTTGAAAAAAATACTCAACTCTTGAAAATAAATAAGTATGTTGTAGAAACATAATAAAGGAATAAATTTGGAGATTATTGATCTTAAAAGAGAAATGAAAAGTTATGAATAAAGATAAGCTAGTAATGATAATCTAAATATGAAAGTGTCTACACTTGTTGAAGAAAATAATTAGAATAATCTTAATATAGCTGAATCTAAAAAAATCAAAGATATTCTGAAAAGTGAGTTGGCTAAAAAATAGAAGTGTTTTTAGAAACATATTCATTGTTTCTTATGACACAATCTGAGATAATAAATATCAGAAAAAACATTACTCTATCATTTGATGTTAAAGGTGAACTTTTAATAGAAGGTGAACAGAATATATTACAAAAATTTGTTTTGTGAGAAAACATCATTCACCAAGAAGGATATGAATTCTTTATGAACATATCCTCCTGAGAAATGTGTTCCATGATTTGCGATGAAATAAAAAAAGTTCTATTCAGATTTACTCTTAGTATGAAATAAAACGATTTTTAGGTCACATTTAGTGTTGTGGAATTTTTGGAAACATAGCTTAATCGTGTTGGTACAACATTTCTCTACCATGAAATAATAATGAAACAAGGGGGATCTTCGATGAGGAATGAATATTAAATTTTTTAAAAAATATTCGAAACTGAAAATAGAGATTCAAAAGATAAAGAAATATGAGTATGCTAAGAAAGTGGAGAAAAATAAGCATGTTGATTCAGAAAAGGAGGCTTGCTTATTTATTTGGGTAGAATATGTTTCCATGGATATAAAGTTAGAAAAAGCGAAAAAATAAGTTAAAGAAAAGAGAAGAAAAATATTTCTGATGATGTGGGAAAAGTTGTTAAAAAGGTATCAGAAGGTTGTGGTTTGAAAATAATGAAAAGATATAAGAGATTTATATATGAAGGGAATGTTACTAAATTTTCATTGAATATCCAACAAAAATAAGAGTAATACATGAATGAATTGTAATAAAATCACTGTAATAAAAATATTACTGAAAGGTAAAATAAATTTACATCTATATCAGAAGATTCTAAAGTTGAAGGAAACTTGTAACAAAATATTAGAAGGAGAACATAAGTAAGAAAATACATCCTACCCAATATCTATGAGGAAGATGAAAAATTCAATACTAAGAAAACATTATCAATCCAAAAATTTCTTTTGAGAAGCTCTGAGGTTCCTCTTTATTCCTAGAATATTTCTATTTGGACTAACTTGAATGGAAATAAAGGAGTTGAGGTGTGGAAACAGATATTATTGAGTATTTTTCTATTATTTCAAAATAAAGTAATGAGGTTATGAAAAATATGATTTTTTGAAAAGATGTGTTTTTATACAACTGAAATTTCTAATATGTGTTTCGATATGGGTATAAGTTACTTTTATTGTAAAAAAATCTATTTTGGACTGTCCCATTCATGAGAATGGTAAAAAAGACAAGAAAAGTTATTACATGACTGTTGTATTATAGATAAAATTTAAAACCTTTATTAAAAATTATTTTATTCTACATTGAGTTTTCCCACATGGACATATACATATTTTTAGTTAAAGGATCTTTGATAATAAAATCATGTGATACTTCTGTTATCTAAAATAATAGTTACAAGAATTAGATGAAATGTTCCTACCTTTTGAAATGTGATAATTTTTCAATAAAAAACTTTTATCCTAATTATCCATTTGAATTTGATTATCAATAAGGGGGAGAGAATATAGTAAGGCGGATAGATATGGAATATGTGCAACATGAAAAGGATACAATAGGAATAAAATGTGTGAAAATAAAACAATACCACTTATGGTATTGAAGTGGATTAAATTAGGTATTGATGTGGTATTGAAAACAAATTAAAATGGGGATATTGTTTCACCGTAGTTATGTTTTGGTTGTATTTTTTGTCTATAGATCAATATGTTTATGAAAGAATGTATGATGAGAAGGTATTGTAAATATTGATTGAAAAAGAGTGTGAGTAAACATTTCAAATATGTTCCAAAACCATAAGAATGATAATTGGATCTAGGAGGATCTGATTTAGAACCATCATCATCAAATACAGACATTAGCCCCATCAATATCGGATCTAGACACCCGCATGATTCAACATATCTAGGAAATCATAACGAGACTTTGATAAAAAAGTAAGAAGCTACTATAAATCGTATTGTGTCAAAAATGAAAGTGTTAATCATAATGAGGAAAATGTTTTTGATTTTAATGTGTCACGACCTGCCTCCACAAAGATTAGGGAAGGGACAACAAAATGTGAGACCCTTCCTTCATAATTTTTAGGAGAGATAATGACCCATAAGTCCTGCCTTCAATAAGACATGGAGTGGTGACTATCACCAAGGGTATATAATCACACATAATATGGAAGGCATTACCCATTTTATAGAAACGATTGGGAGATAAGATGATAAGTCTTAATCAACTCCAAATACAAAAAGTAAAAGTAAATATAGAACCCCTTTTTCCACATGCATGTCCATAATAAAGTGCTATAATGTACAGGAAAACTCTGATGAAATGTACCAAAAGAAAGAAAAATAGAAACAACAATTGTTTAGATGTGTAAGCTAGTAAAGTCAATCACATCCCTTAATGTCCCCCTAGAAACTTGATAGCAGTTTTATATACGTAGGGTGAGTATATAGGTATACTCAGTAGGGAAAACCAAAAGCTCTCATGCACAAGTGGGGAGGCATTATAATGCCCAGTGAGAAATAGAGATAACCCAAGCACCTAGGAAGGATACTACCCACCAGCCTCACTAAGTCACACTCCCCAAATAACACATGTTAGGTAAAGTAATAGTAATAAAACATTGATGTTTGGGTACCCCATACCACTTTCCCACTGGTTATTTAGGGCCTCCTACGTGTCTGACTTCCCACACAAGATCCACTACAATCCTACTACCGCCCCAACAATAACCTTATGGGATATCACAACCACGCAACCCACCCACAGACACTTGGGCCACCACAACCACACACATCCCCACCCCCAGACACCTGGGCCACCACAACCACATGCATCCTTACCCGCAGAGACCAGGTCCATGATAACCACTTCCGTTCATGAAGACACCTGGGCTAGAACAACCACTGCCACACCTGAAGACACATATACCACTTCCCAAAGACACTTGGGAGACAATCCTACCCACACACACATGGTCCAATGACCACAACACACTCTTCCTGAAGATTCTTTCGTAATAATGGACCTTAGGCCATCACAACCTTCTTGAAGAGTCTTGGGATTCCTGGGAGAGGGAGCAGAAATGAGTTAATAACCATCCACTCATAATAATGTTGGGAAAAACACCCTCCCCGATGGAATGAGGATGTTTGGGACAAATTTCTCAAAATGGGTATGGTAAAAATGAGAAACACAATAACTAAATTTATACATTTAGTTGAACAAGAACTCAACCCATCCTTAGGGATTCAAAACAAACCCATACACAAAAAACATTAATACTATTCATACATGAACAAATGCACAACAACCACAACCAGAGCACCACCCATTTTTGGAGAACAATTCCCCATTGAACTAATTCTTATTATCATGTTCAAGTGATTTTGTTAGAAATAATTCTCCACTTCCAGGAAACTAACATACACATTCACAAGTCAAAACAACTCTGGACTGAAGATAAAAACAACCAAACATCAATTTAAGAATTCACACCCGGTTTTTTGGTAAAGTAACAACAAAAAAGGGATTATTGAGATCCCTCAAAGTACTGGAACAAAACCAAGAGCCAAAATATGGCCCCACATAGCCTCAAATCTACAAACCAACAATTGAACAATAGTGTATTTCATCTCTATCCATGTCACCCCCCAAGAATCAAGAAGAAAAGCTATGCTTATTAGTAGAACCAAGCAAGGGAGTTTTCAACTTTAACCACACCATTTATCAAGTTCCTTCTTTCCATTTGGTTAACCAGGGAGATCACATAAGGAATATTATTCATTGGTCATAAATTTAATCTACTAGGTTTACATGATTGACCATTTTCCATGTTATAGGCATTCAATTACAAGATTATCAAGAAAACAAAGGTTCATTAGTGTGCAATAAAGGACCACCTATAGCCACAATTTCTAGTGTCCATAATCCCATACAGTTTGAAACATATAAATGAAGATAAAAGAGTACAGAAACACCATCATCAAACACATAATTTTATTATTTAAAGTAAATTTATTATATTAATTATGGTTTGGTTTCATCTATTCCCCGAGGAAACATTAGCATACCTTCCACCGTGTATGATACACAGAATGGAAAGTTGATGGAAAACCCTTCATGGATGATAAAAAATTGATGTTTTTCTCCTTTCCCAAGGAATTGGTGTTGCACAACTTGCAGAATAAGAAGTCAAAGGTCTCTATGGATGAGATTGAAGGGCTCTAATATGGGTGCATGATTCCTCTCCAAAATAGGGACTCCGGGTGCAACAAGGAAAAGAATGGACTAAGGAAGAAGGAAACCTCCATGTGATAAAAGGCAAGATTTTGGAGTTACAGGATATGAAATCTCTAACTACTTAAAAGGTGGATCATAGTTTCACCACTTGTATGGTTTGTTAAACATGATTGAATTAAATTTTATTTAATAATTATCCAGAAATATGGTGGAGATAACAGCTGTGAGTTGTTATATATCCTATAAAAATTGAAAATAATGTAAAAGTGGCGATGTTGGAAGGCATGGGAAAAGGTCTGACAATGACAAAAAAGCCAAATGTTTTGTTGAATGAAGGGTTTCCCGAATCTTATGGGTTTAAAATATATTTTACTCACTTTAAATGGATTTAAAAAGGGTATTAAATAAATGTTACTTCAAAAGATACATTACGAGAGTGGAACTGAAAAAACTCGATAACTGAAAATAAGGGGAAAGGGTGGGACACCGTTCATTGAGACACTATAACAGTGTCACCGGTTCAGTGGAACAACATAAATGGTGCCACCATTTATGTGTGTGACCATGACAGTGAGACCATTATAGTGCCACCTTCACGGTACCCTGTTAAAGTGCCACTATCACGACACCACTGTCACGGCGCCACCATCCCATCACCTCTATCATAAAACCACCATTATAGAGCAACCGTCACGATTCCCCATCACAGTGCCACCATCATAGATCCTCTGTTTCGGTGGAACTGAGTTTTTGGAACACTCCTTAAAGTGTCACTGGTGATCCCCATGATACCTCAAGAACCAGAAATTTGGTAAAGTAACATACTAGGAGGGTCCATAACATTACATCAG
This sequence comes from Viscum album, assembly GCA_963277665.1. Lineage (NCBI taxonomy): Eukaryota > Viridiplantae > Streptophyta > Magnoliopsida > Santalales > Viscaceae > Viscum > Viscum album. The sequence continues at coordinate 947,619,519 of OY728163.1, forward strand.
ATACCAATCTAACTATTCTCATCCTCAAGAATCCATGAGTAAACTTGATTAATTGAGAGGGGTCTGAAAAACCACCTCATGAGATACCTCGTAGAGAAAAAACCACCCCTGAGTTATTCAAAAGTAGAAATAAACCTCGATCTCTCAGAACACCTCTCCCTCATCTATCTTATGAACAATCATGTATACACCACCACTATTCTCCCCCAAGTAACAACACAAAAATATAACGGTAATACCATCAATACATATGGATTAAGGATTACCTTCCCCCATGTCATGATATTATCCCCTTTGGGTAGCACTGACTCACCAACACAGGTTTAATCGCATCCACCTTAGTGCGTATTGATTAGGGAATAGGTCCCCCCATCCCCATGTTCATAAATTCTTCTCACACACATAGAGAACAAGGGAACCGTCCCATATCGTTGTTAATAAGTTCTACCACTACATCACATTCATGTACCAAACAACAAAGAAAAAAACTTGGAACAACTATTGGTAGTGGGAACACATTTTTGCCTCCATTTCCCAGGTACTCTCCTTGAGGCCAACATGCTCCCATAACACATGAACCAAGGGAATAGTTCATCCACGAAGCACCTTCTCCTCACAATCCTCAATCTTCACTTGTCGCTCCCTGAACATCGCATCATCCTCAACATCAAATCATCCCTAGTAGAGGATATGCCAGTCATCATGTGGATACCGATGGAGCTGAGACACATGGAAGATGTAGTGCACCCTATGTAGAGGCAGGGGTAGTGCTAGCTGATAAGCCACTTCGACGACATGACGCAACACCATGAATGGTATGAAGAACCTGTGAGAAAGCTTACTCCCCTGCTGAACCATCGTTTCCCCACGCCAAGGGGAGACCTTTATGAACATGCGGTCCCCAACCTCGAACTCCAAGGGTCTCCTCCTATGATCGACATATGACTTCTGCTGGTCCTGAGCCACCTTCATCCTCTCCCATATAAGTTCAACCTTCTTCGTCTTTCTCTACACCACCTTCGGGATAAGAACACCTACTTCCCCAACCTCTGTCCACCACACATGTGAATGACACGGTCTTCTGTAAAAGGCTTTGAATGAAGACATACCAATGGTAGAGTGATAGATATTGTTGTAGGAAAACAGTAACAGAGGCATGTGTCATACCCACTATCTCAAGAAGTCCAAAACACATGACCATAGTATATCTTCCAATGTCTGGAAGGTCCATTCTGTCTTCCCATCTATCTGGGGGTGGAAAGCAGCATTGAAGATTAGCTGGGTTCCAAAAGCATGTTGCAATCCTTTCCAGACGTGTGAGGTAAGCCATGCATCCCCATCGGATACTATATACCTAGGAAATCTATACAACCTAATCATTCCATTGATGCACATATATGTTAAGGAATCAACTACACTCGAATCCTTGACTACAAGGTTGTGAGCAGATTTTGTAAGCTGATCCACCACTACCCAGATACCATCGCAGCCTCATTGAACCCTAGGTAGTCCTGTGATGAAATACATTGAGATGTCATCCCACTTTAAATTGGGGACATCTAGAGTCAACAAAACAAATCCTAGGATGTGGTATTTAACCTTCAACTACTGACACATGAGGCCCTTTTCCACAAACTTCTTCATTTCCCACATCACCATGAGCCACCAAAACTTACCCCTCAAGCCACAGTACATCTTGGAAACTTCTGGGTGTACTTCCAGGGGTGATTTATAGAACTCACTTTCAAATTTCTCACTCATTTTCACCAGGGAAAATAGATTTCCATTGAACAACATTCGATTATAACAATCTTCTAACCATTTTTTTGGAGAATTGCTCAGTCTAATAGGATCTTGCATCACTTTAGCCCGTAAGTCCTCCCATTGAGAATTCCTCATCTACTATTCCAAAGAAGACTGAACCATCATCTGGAACATGAAACCTCTACCAGTATCCACCCTTTAAACTAGGTTTAAGGAAGCAAACATCTCTATCCCCTTCCAATCATCTGCTGATTCTCAAAACACATCCTTCCACGACTTCTTGGTCAAGGAATCAGCCACAAAATTTCCCTTTCTTAAGGTGTAGGAAATATCGAAGTCGTAGTCCCAAAGAAACTCCATCCACCTCTTCTACCACAAGTTCAGGTCATGATGGGAGAAGACATACATCATGTTCTTTTGATCTGTGAAAACCACAAAGTGTTCCCCAATGAGGTAATACTGCCACAACATCAGTGAGAGCACAACCACTTCAAGATCTAAATCATCAGTGGAATAGTTATGCTCATGTGGATGTATCTACCTAGAAACATAAAGGATCACTCCTTATTGCTGTATCAACTCACACCCTAAGCCTAGGACTGAAGCATCATATAACACTTTAAACATTATCAATTCCTATGGAATCTTTAGTACTAGGGTATTGACTAGTTTCACCTTCAGATAAATGAAGGCTTCCTGGCTCTACTAACTCCAAAATGAATCATGGTATTTCTTGGTCAAGGTTTTCAAAAGTGATACAACATTAGAAAATTTGGGAATGAAACTCCAGTAGTAACATGAAAGACCTAGGAATCTATGAACCACTGCCATGTTCTTAGGTGCTGCATAAGAAAAAACAGCTTCGACCATTGATGGGTCCAGTGTTATTCCCTGATGGGATACCATGTTTCCAAAGAAGATCACCTCTCATATCCATAACTTGAACTTGGACAAATTCTTGTAGAGATGTTTCTATCGGAGGACCTCTAAAACCATCCCTAGATGCTTAGTGTGATCCTCCTCTGATTTTTAGTAGATCATTATTTCGTAAATAAACACAACTATGAACTAGTCCAGATATTCTCAGAAGATGGAGTTCATGAGCCCCAAGAACACAGCTAGTGCGTTCATAATGCTGAAAAATATGACCATGAACTCAAAGTGCCCATTTCTACACCTGAAAGCAGTCTTCAATATGTAACCCTCATTCACCCTAAACTGGTGATATCCTAACCGCATGTCAATCTTAGAGAACCAAACTGCTCCCTTCAACTAGTCAAAAAGGTCATCAATCCTCAGGAGGGGGTGACAGTTCATGGACATCAATTGATTTAGTGTTCAGTAGTCTATACATAGCCTGAGACCACCGTATACCCTATTTGATAGAAAGACTAGAGAAACCCATTGTATCATTCTCATTTAGATAAAACTCTTCTTTATCGGGTCATCAATCTTGATCCACAACTGCCACAGCTGAGTAGGCACCATCTGATAGGGGGCCATCGAAATCAGATGGGCACCAGGATGCAATTCTATCCCAAACTCAACATCACTTCAAGGGGGTAGTGTTACCACATCTCCAGGTAAGACATCCAAGAAATCACAGAAGATACCCAAGACATCTACCATATCTCTATCTGTCGACTCCATGAATAGTTTAGCTAACAAGGAAAGAAGGGGTCCACTCATCATATGTCCTCATAGAAATGCCACTCGCCAACAAAAGTTACACAATGGATGCCTATATCTAAAAACACAATTATTCTCTGGAATAAATTGATAAAATCGTACATATAGAACTACTATTAAATGCCTAAAAGGACACCATATGGCTGTGAATATAGAAAAAGAAGGTCTCCACTGGACTGATGTGTCCCCAAAACTAGTCTACATCCCCATAAAACATAAGACAAGATGGCCTGACCTCTGACCGGCATACTCAATAACAAGGGAATGATAAGTATCTCTAATTCTAGATGCATATCATGGGCTAGATTGGGTTAAATAAAGGATTGAGAAGCTCTTGAATCAAAAAAGGAAAAAGAAAGAGTACTAAACAAGTTGATCGTACCTCGAATGACCTCTGGCCCTGGTAGAACTGATGACTCTTCGGTGTGAAACTATATAATTCCTTCTCCTCTACCCCTCGCCTGTTGGATGACTCCATGAACATGAAATGGTTGAGGTCCTTGAGGATTTTCTTAAGGCCTGCCTCCTCCTACAACATCTTCTCTCTGAGGAGTGGGAGATCGTTGTCCCTATCACGGCTACTAAAAAGGCATGGAAGGAAACTGATGCTACTAAGGTGGGTGAAAAATGTTCCCACCTCCACTGTACTGCACTCGGTCTAGGAACAGATTACAAAGGTTCCCATAGCTTCCAAAGTTAAAAAATCTTAGTCCTAGGAATGTAGGAAAAGGGTGAGGACCGAGAGATCAAAACTTGAACTGATGGGGCCTACTCCTCATTGGTTGAAACTTGGAAGGACCTAAGGCTGGAGGCCTGTTGTTAATGGCCTTCCCCTTCGAGGAGCTTAACTAGATCCCCTATTTCAGTACACCTCCCAGTGTGTTCATCATCTCAAACACTTCATCATACTTCTAAAACTCCATGTATTTCAGTGGAGTGAAGGGACTAACCTCATATTGAAGAGAAGGTCAGAGTGCCTCCTCTAAACGTATTTCTCGAAACTCCTCTCCCAAAAAGTGGTCCAAAGAAAAACAAATGGCATCATTGAACTTGATCCACAATTCCCTTACTGATATTCTTCCATGATAGAGGGAGAGTAACTCCTACCTCTTCTCACCCTTCATTTTGGAAGAGATGAATTCCACTTAGAACTCCCTATCGAAGTCATTCAACGAAACCTCAACCTCCCTATTCTCCCCAAGATAGAGCATCAAACATTGATGCACTGCTCCCCACATCTAGATTAAAACCATAGGATCTCAGTACTCTATCAGAGCCCATATCAAGCTGAGAGATATCACCATCTCCTCGAGGAAGCCCTCCATCTCTATATCCGAGACGCTACCCTCGTACTTCCTAAGGTTCTGACGCTGAAATGAAAAAAGAGTATTCATCCAGTAGTCATCTTATTCCTCTCGATCAGCCCTCTACTGATCAGACAAATCAGCCTCATGGGCCTCAATCACCCGCACTACTAGTGGCCATCGTCTGGGTACCATAACTGCAAGGTAGACAAGGAAATTCATAAGCCCAAGTAGTGCAGAATATCTCTTTTAAATATTCCTTAAACTTGTTATTCAATCTAAACTCCCCAAACACCCAGAACACACAAGAACACAATTCATTATGATGAATGTAAATTTCTTAGGGTCTCTACCCTACAATCATAGTAGCCTCACTTTTTCATTCGTTAGGTCCAGAGTTCTTGCATTGGATCACGGGGCCCCCTAAAATCCAGTGTTCTAGCCAGACTTCCCTAACTTATTTTATGCTCCAAGATTTCCTAACACTATTTCCCCAACATCCCAGGGAAAACTCACTATTATTAACTCCAAAATTTATCATATATCTCAATCATTACCTTTAATACCATTCTATCATGACCCTCCTTCACTAAGATGAGGGAAGGGACAAAAACCTGCCAGACCCTTCATTCTTCAAGTCAAAAGAGAGATAATGACCCCCAAGTCCCTCCTTCAATAGGCCCTGGGGTGGTGATTAGCACCAAGGGTACAGAATCACATAAATTATTGAAGGAATTAACCTTTTTATAGAAAATGATCGGGTGATAAAATGTTAAATCTCAAGCAACTCTAAATAAAAAAATTAAAAGTACAGCTAAAACCCCATTTTATGCACGCATTTTCAAAATAATGCGCTACAAAGTACAAGAAAAAACATGATGAAATGTTCTAAAAGAAAGAAAAAAATCAATGAAAAATGTCCCAATATATATGATATTAAAGTCTGGCACATTCTTGAAAGTCCCCGTAGAAACCTGAAAGTAGTTTTATATACGTAGGGTGAGTATGTAGGTATAATCAGTAGAGAAATCCAAAAGGTTTCATGCAAAGGTGGGGAGGAATTCTAATGCTCCATGAGAAATAGAGATAACCAAATCACCTAGAAAGGAAATTATCCACCTAGCCTCACCAAGGTAGACTCCCTAAATAATGCATGTCAGGTAAAGTAATAGTAATAACGCATCGTTTTTTGGGAACCCCACACCGATTTCCCACTAGTTATTTAAGACATCCTACTCGTCATAACTCCCCCATAAGTTCCAATACAGTCCCATTTCCACATCAATAACAACCATATGAACTACCACAACCATGCATCATGCCAACAGACACCTGGGCACCACAACCACTCACATCCCCATCTGCCGAAACCTAGGCCACCACAACCACACAAATCTCTTCCCACAGGCACCTGGTCCACAACAACCACTGTCACGCCTGAATAACCCTAGGATAGAAAAACCACTATTGTGCTCCAAGAAACCTGGGCCTCATCTCGAAGACACATTGGAATCAATCAAGACCAAAAATACCATGACTAACCACCACAAAACACCATTCCCAATGACCATTGGGCCATAATGGACCTTAGGTCATCACATCCTACCTGAAGAGTCTTGTGCTACATGTGATAGGGAGTGGAAGGAATCTAATAACTAGCCACTCATAACAATGTTAGAAAAAAACACCCTCCCTCATGAAATGGGGCTGTTCGGCACAAGGTTCTAATCTAGTGTGGGGGTGAGAATACAAAATAGAATACCTAGATTTATACATATAGTTGAACAATAACTCATTCCAACCTATGGGTTCAAAAACCATCCCATACACAAAAACCATCATTACTATTAATATAAGAAAAACTGCATAACAATCATAACCATGCACCACCCATTTATAGATAACAATTACCCATCGAACCCATTCTAGTTATCATGTTCAATTGATTTAGTTAGAAATAATTCTCCACTACCAGGAATCTAACAAGAACATCCATAAGTCAAAACAACTCTGCACTGAAGAAGAAAACAACCAAACATCAATTTAAGCATTCACACCCACTTCTTTTGTAAATTGAAAAGAACAAAACGGATATGTGAGATCCCTCGATGTAATAGATCCAAACCAAGCCCCAACATATGGCTCCACTTGCTCTCAGGTTCACAAACAGAAAACTAAAAAACATGGTATCCCATTACCATCCACGACACCCCACAAGCATCAAGAATAACAATCTTCTTTATTAGTAGAACAAAGCAAAGGAGTTTTTAGATTTGACCACATAATTTCTCAGGTTCTTTCGTTCCATTTGGTTAACTGGGGTGATCAAACAAGGATTATTATTCATTGGTAATCCATTTAATCAACAATGTTTATGTGATTAACAAGTTTCCATGTTAAATCCATTCATTCACAAGATTATTAAGAAAGCATAGGTTCATTAGTCTGCAAGAAAGGACCACCAAAGACCATGATTTTTAGTGGGCATAAGCCCATATAGTACGCAACATATAAAAAGAGATAAATGAGTAAAACAACAACATCATCAAACACACCCATTCATTCTTTAAAACTCATTTATTATCTTTGTTAAGTTTTGGGTTCATCCACTCCATGAGGAAACATTTTCATACCTGACCTGCATAATACACAGAAATAGGATATGAAGAAAACCCTACTTGGATGATCAACGATCAATGTTTTTTTCATCACACCAGGAATTGGGGTTCCACGACTTGTAGAAGAACTGCATGGTATCCATGGATGAGTGTGAAGGGATCCATCACGGGCACGTGATTCATCTCTAAAAGATGGACTCTAAGCGCTTCTAAGAAAAAAAGGGACCAAGGAATAAGGAAATCTATGTGTGATAAAAGGACAGATCCTCGAGTTACGGGATATGAAATCTTGACGTGCTTAAAAGGAAGATTGTGGTTCCACCATGCGGTTGGGTTCTAACACACGATAGAATTAATTGTTATTTAATAATTATCTTGGTAGATGGTGGAGATAATGGCTGTGAGTTTATAGATATCATCTGAACAGAGAAAACCATGTAACAGGGGTGAAGCTTGAAGTCATTTGGAAATGTGTGACACCGAGGAAAAAGCTCCAAATTTTGGTGATAGAAGGGTCTCCTGACTCTTGGGGGATTAAAACACCTTTTCTGGGTTTAAAATGGATTTAAAAAGGGTATTAAAACAATTTTATGTTAAAATTTACATTACGAAAGAGGAACTAGAAAAAATCAAAAACTAAAAAAATGGGAAAAGGGTGGCACACCGTTCATTGAGACACTATAACAGTGCCACCAGTTTGGTGGAACACCGTAAGCGATTCAACCATTTTGGTGTGAAACTGTGATGGTACGACCATTACGGTGCCACCATCATAGTACCACCATCTTGGTACCACAATCACGATGCCACCATCTCAGCGCCACCGTGATTGGTGTGACCATTTAGGTGGAACCGCATTTTTGGAAAACCCCTTAACGAGTCAATGGTGGTCCCCAAGATACCTTAAACACCATAAATTTGGCAATGTAATAGACCAAGAGGGTTCGGGCCGTTAAATAATTGATCCAATATTAATCTAATGATGATTTGTTGATTTGTATTTCAAAAATATCATATTTATTATAGAACATGTGAAGCAAAACATGTTAAGTAAATATAGAGAAAAGGTTTTTCCAATCATATTTATGTTTGATTAGAAAGAAAGACATTTATATAAGAGAGGGAAGTTACAATAAATTCCATAATAATTCAAAAGATACTAAAGCTGACCCCAAAAATATTCAATGTAATGAAGAAGTTTTGATTACAATATGAAGTTTGAATAATATGAAATATTGTGGAAGATAAGAGAATGTGTTGAGAAGAATTCAGGATACTACTCATCGGTTTGAGATAAACCAGAAAAAGAAGAATAAGGTTCATAAGTAATGTATTCATAATTGTTTGATGTGTAAATTTATTAGTGTATCGTATTTAGAAGAAGAATGATGGTCTTATTTGAGTAATTTTTTCAAAAGGAAACGTGATTCTTTCTTGAATCTCTACGAATTTGGATGCCATTGTTTTTCTCATTTGGTATGAAGAATAATAATGGAAAGACATATGTTTTATATTAGTCACAATTGAATCATAACAAAACATTTTAGAATATATTATCTTTTTCTTAATGAGGAAATAAAAATGAGAAGATCAGTTTTTCAATTGATGTAGAGACATGTTATGAGATGTCTTCAGTTCTATTTTGTTTGAAAGAGCATCATGAAAATAAAAGTAACCAAAAGTCTTGATCGTAATGAGGAAATTATATTGGGAAATTTGAATGAATAATCATAATTTAGATGAAGAATGATAAGAATTCAAAATCAAGATGAAGTTGTGAGAATGTTCTAGTAGAGTTGACATGAAAACTACTTATTAGAAGACTTTAAATGTTTAGAAAAAATCATCATAATGGGTTATCTTTAGTATTTCATATCACATCATCATAATGATGAATCAGAATGAAGAATTGGAATAATGAATTTTCTGTAATCTTTTTGGAGTCAAATATTTATCCGATAATTAAGGAGAACTGAAATAGTTGATCACGTCAACAAATGATATGATATTCAAGGAAGATTGAAGATCCAATAAATTTATTAATGTGGGAAAAAAAATTTAGAATCCCACTTAAAACAATTTTAATACACTATAAAAGTAGATCCGACTTCATTTGTAATGTATGACTATAGACTATTCATGCACTCGAGCTATGGAAATTTTAGAACATGTATTGGGTACCCAACCAAACATTGTGTTTCAGGTTAAATTTGTGGATGCTCGTTGGATTAACATTCAATATGATCATTCGAGTAAGATATATCTGAGGATGTTCAAATAGAATAAGATATATCTTAACGAGTCCATCAGACTGAGGTCCAACTAATAGAAGAAGGTGAGAAGCTAATTTAGTTCATACTTAATTGAAGAAGGAAGAGCAGAAGGAGAATCACAGTGGACTGGCCATCACCAAACTGATGGTTCTGGACTAGGAATATCATACTGACTTTTCTAAAGAATATTTTCAGATTGAGGTTTTGGATAAAGTATCAAGAAAAACAAGTTAATTTGTGAATTGATGAAGTTCTTGAAGGTCGTACATAGGTAAAGTTTGATTAAGGTTACATATAGAGGAAGTTAATACTTTGTTATGTAGATCAAAAAAGAATAAAAATGTGAAGCTTGTGACTCTAGATAATTTCAAGTTATTCAAAAGTCTTGTATTGGGAATGTGGATACTGAAAAATAATAGTTGGTGGAAGGGTATAAAAAACTATAAAAAATATGATTCTACTAGTATTGTATAATTGTTATTTCGTTGTGCCATTGTATTCAAGAGAGAATATAGTGAAACAATCTTTGTTGGTGGGACTATACATCATGGTAAAGAGTGGTTATTTGTACTAAAACCGGTAAATATTAGGTGCTGATCCATATTTATATTTTCTTATATGAAAGGTGAGGTTGTTAGTTGAATTTTAGTGGATAATAACTCTAAATAGCTTTTGAGGTTAATAATTTTTTTAAGGAAATAAGTCAAAATTTATTATAAAATAAAAATAATCCACTGATTCACCCCCACTCAGTGGTATTGATCCTACTTTGGAATAATAGAGACCTTGAGTATAAAATTAGAAAACCATACCTTGCATATTAAAGATCCTAAACATGAATCATTAAATAAATATTTTATGCTCATTAGGAATGAATCATAAAAAAAGAAATATGGTTCATGATAGAATTAAATTTTAATTAGACATAGAATTGTTGAATATACATCAGATTATAACATCGTGAATATGTTTCAATTAAAATAGGATCATTCATTATGTTAGGGATATGAATTTTGTCCCCCTCATAAACTTATGGAGATGAAACCAGGTTCAGGTATGACATTGTGATCATGCAATGTGTATCACGAAAAACATTTTTACCATGTATTCAGGTTCATTCAAAACATTTTGAACATGTAATCAAGTTCAAACATAATATTTTGAACATGTAATGAGTTTCACACATAAAATTGAGAACATGTAATTATTATCACACATAGGTGGTTACACCTCCTAAGTGGGACACACCACCATACATAGTGAAATCCATGTCTAACTATACTGGGTTCACTCACTATTCTATCCATGATCATCTTCAGTGATATTTAAATCTTCATCCAATGAATTTGAGGGAGATATAGCTCCCACCAACCACAATATGAAAACCATATTTATTTACTCAACAAGATTATAAAATAGTCATTATATCATAAATAATAAAATGAAGATAGAATTATAAAATTTTTATAATATCATAACCAGTAGAAAAAATACAGGTTTCATAATAATGTCATCATAGAGTAACCCATGAAAAGTATTGGGTTTCATCTGTTGTATAACTTATGGAAGATAAAGAGGATTCATAAATAACATTTCTTCTTAAATGTAAATGATTCAAAGAAGGAATAAAAATGGTTTCCCTAGATCATATCAATAGTGAAACATAATGTATATCAAAGGATTTTATCTTAGTAGGAGAAGGATTTTGAAAAGATCACTTGCATAAATTATTAAGGGAAATAACCAATATTTGAAAATCTATTATTAAAACATAAATAAATTTTCAAAATCTTTATCATTTAAATTGACTTGGAAAAATTATAATGTAATATTCGAAAACCATTTGAAAAATTTCATGAGGAAAATATCATTTTCTCTTTGAAAACCATATTTATAGCTTAAAACCTCTTGGAAAAACATTTTATTTGAAAACCAATTTAATTATAGAAAAATTAAAAAATATTAGGGAAAAAATTTTCATTAAAAATAAACTTCTGAACTGGAAAATTTATATTCAAATAAATGACAATCATAACAGTAAAAAAACTCATAAAAGCCTAACATTCCTTTTGCAACCTTAAAAGTCTATAAAAGTTCCTTAATTAGAAGAAGATAAGAAGATTCCTTTTAAAAAATTTTTTTGAAAGATAAAACATGGGTAATATTTTTTTTTATTCACTATAGAATAGTAAAACAATTTTGAAAATATTATTATAGGGCCTGACTTTGAAAGAAAAAAGATTTCTGACCGAATAAAGAGATAAATTTGGGTTTTCTTGAATTTTTATTTCTAATTATACTTGGTACCAAAGAGTGGATAAATTGTATCATTACATTAAAATTTTAACAAAAACTATATAAGAATAAAATTCATTAAATTTCAAAAGATATGGATCATAATATTTAATTAATAGAATAATAATCATAAACAATCCCAATAAACAACAAGATTATAACTATAAACACTTATGAATTTGGTAACTATAAATTAGAATCCCCATGAATGAATGACACTACATGAAATGTTAAATATCACGAGAAGAAGAATATTCATTATATAAATTTTAATACGGGTAGTACAAACTTCTTAAAATTGAATTTAGGTTCATAACATAACTTGTGTCTCAAAAAGGAAAATTGAGACGAAATTCTGTTATCGATGTTGTAAATTTTGAAACGTAAACCCCATGAAAGAGTGATACTAAAATAAATATGAAAGTATGCATAATTTTTTTTCAAGAATTAATAAATAAATTCCAGGTAGTTATATAAACAATATAGAAGAATTATGTGTGAATATAATAGGATTCTCACAAAAATAAAAAGTGAGACATAAATCCCTTACCAATTGAGTAAATTTTGAATCATGAGATACAATAAATAATAAAATAAATTGAAACATTTAATATCAGGAAATAAATGAAACTAATGATATAAAATTATATAGGTATATATGTACACCACAAGAAAAATGTGTGGGGAATATGACATAAGTCTTATAGAAACAAAAGTGAGACTAGAAATCCCCTTACCTTAAGTATAGAATTCATTCATACATGTTCAGTCATCCTATATAATAAATATTTGTTTATTATATATCCATTTCAGAACCATATTCATATATATCACCCCATATATGGTTTTCTTATAACATTTTTATTACCCATTTATTAACAATACCATGTTAATGTCCAATTTTTGGTAATAATTGCTTTGTTTTTCATAAAAGTTTTGTTTTTTATTTTCTGTCCTCTTAATTTGATAATGATTTATTCATTTAAATAATGTAAACAATTATTTAGAAATCATAAATATTATGTATATATGTATTTATATAAATAAAAAAATAAAAAAATAAGAAATGAAATATACCATTCATGGAGACGGTAGGCCATAAGTACGCATGAAACACTATTTCCATTTTCTTATGATATTGAATGAAATGAGAATAAATGATATATATATATATATATATATTATATTAAAATAATTCAAAAAAGTAGATTTTTTAATTTATTGAGATAAAAAATGATTCTGTATAGAATGGTAGTATTTCAGAAAATAATTTAAATTATTTTCAAATAGTTTTTACTATCAATTGTAATTAATTTGTAATGATTGAATTCATTTAAAATACATTTATAAACCTTATTTTAATAATTTAATTAATATTATTAATATCTAAAATTCTGATGGCTTGGAAATAAATGTAATAATATATTAAAAATAATATTTATAGTATATTTTTGTTTGATAAAACTCTGTATTACATGTAACAAATGTTGTTTTAGGAACATGGAATTGTGTTTCACACAAGAAAAAATAGTGTTGCTTGTAATCCAAGATATGCTTTGTGTTTTGTGTGTAACAAAATCAAACCTCAATGTTTCATGTATCATAAGATAAAAACAATGTTTCATTTAAATAATTTTTAACATGGTGGATTGTGAAATTATGTCATCAATGAATTTTAATTTATTTGTAAAAAATAATCATAAAAACTCAACGTGTTACTTTCTACCCCCCCCCCCCATAAATTTAATTTTACCTTGAAAATAATATATTTCATTGATATTTTAATAATTGGAATTTATTTTCATCAAAACCCACATTGTAAAAATGAAGACTAAATCTTCCATTTAAAACGGAATGTTTGAAACAAAAGGATTACCCAATGTAACTCATTACTTGGTTTAGATATAGGACAACATAGTTTGGATGTGAAAGGATGGTCATGGAAGGGAAAACTGAGACCAAAATAATTATTGATAGTGATAGAAAACATGGTTAAGATAAAGTTAAAGATTATAATCCATATACTTAAGAGATGTCAAAAGGTCATTGATATTATAAAAATTGTAATAAAAAAACAAGAATTTAGTCCAAGATCATTTTCCTAAATTTGATGATTTTTATGAATAAATATAACTATATTATTTTATTACATTTCATATGAAAAATCTCCCATTTGGTTGTTCCTACATTAATTTACACTTCATCTCATAATCCATGAAATTGAATTGAATTTTTCATTCCTGAAGTAAAAATTGATCATGAGATCCCAAAATAGAATGACAAGTCATTCCATCTATATATAGTTGTCATCATAAAAAAATGGTTAACAAAAGATATCTAACATTCATAATTCATCATATGCAGATATATTGCATTAATATCTAAAACCACATATGAATTTTAACAAAAAAAATCCATAAATGGTTATGCTTTTTACCGGTCTGAATGATAAAAACCTGAAACATTAGAAAGAAGGTCAATAAATTTCTCAATTTCATCTCAAACATTGATCCCCATATGTCATAAATTAGATCATGATTATCACATACCAAAAACATCTAAAAACCATTATCATGTATTCTATTAGGACATAGTAATAACCTAAATTTCCATAAATTTTTATAGAAAACATTTATATTTTATTAATTTAATTATTATTGGACATCCTGCTTAAATAAAAAAATGGTATAAACACCATCAATGATTGAATAAGAAAAATTTTAAATAAATAATTAATCTTTTTACAAGGTAATTAATACCATCAAATTTACATTATTCTTAACCAATATCTCCTTATCCAAACTAAACACCATTTTCTCAAATCCATTATCTTATTAAATGGTACTTTTCCCTTAATATGGTTTTTTCCTTAAAATATAAAATTTATATTATATAATTTTTATGGGTCATTAGTACAATTCATCATATTCTTTCAAATACTTAATATAAAACTTATAATAAATAATCCTTATATATTTCACAATTCCTAATTCACCAATCAAAATACATAGGTACTTAATAAATTCCAATACAATGTTTGGCATGGAATAGGTCCATCCTTGTGTTGTACCCCTCTCTCTTGGATTTTAATGATCACAATCACTCTCATCGTGTTCTAACTTGTTTTCAAGTGTTTTGATGCTAGGAAAAAGGTTGCCCAGGAGTTTGTCCAAGAAGGCTGATAGTGGACTCTCTGAGTCCATCGGCCAACCGGTGGATTCCCACCGGCCAGCCGGTAGTCTCTGGCAGAAGCATTGCTTTCTGCCACAGCCACCGGTCAGCCGGTGTTATCGCACCGGCCAGCCGGTATGGGCACCGGCCAACCGGTTCTTGCCCACCGGCCAGCCGGAGGACCCAGGCAGTAGGCTTGCCCACTGCCTGGTGACACCGGCCAACTGGTGGATGACCACCCGCCAGCCGGGGGAACCCAGACAGAAAATCCTGCTCTGTTTGGACCACCGGCCATCCGGGAGCTCAGCACCGGCCAGCCGGTGGACCACCGGCCAACTGGTGAGACACCACCGGCCAGCCGGTGTGCCCAGTCAAACTAGTCGTTGGACCACCGACCAACTAGTGAGACACCAATGGCCAGCCGGTGTGCCCAGTCAAACTAGCCATTGGACCACCGGCCAACTAGTGAGACACCACCGGCCAGCCGGTGTGCCCAGTCAAACTAGCCGTTGGGCTTTGACCGGACTTGTACTTTTGACCCCCAACGGCTCTGGAAGCCCTCCAACAGCCATATTGAAGTGTTTATGGGTATTTCTCCTATAAATAAGAAACCATGGATGCCGGGAACACAACCGAATAATATTTTGATGTCTTGACGCCCTAACGACAAATCTCCAAGGCCTCTTGTGATCCATTGCCATCCTTGAAGCTTGAGATCCCTCTCCATCAGCTGCTCTCACACTTTTGGCGCTCAAGGATTCCGTGTGTTTGTATTATTTAATTTGTTTAGTTCTTCATTGGGTTTGGATTAAAACAAACCTCTCATTTCCATTCTTTCTTTCAATTGGGTTTCTTGCTACAACCATAATAAAAAAGCAAGCTGTACGAAGGTGTTCTAGCCTACCTTAAAACGGCTAGTGGGTTTCTTGCTACAACCATAATAAAAACTCAAGTTGTACGAAGGTGTTCTAGCCTACCTTAAAACGACTAGTGGGTTTCTTGCTACAACCATTAAAAAGAAAGCTGACGTAATTAATCTCTCAACGGTTCTTGTTGGGAGCGGAGACGTAGGCTTGGGAATTAAGCCGAACTCCGTTATCAAATTGTGTCTTGCCTTTTTTATTTCCACTGCATTGATAATTATTTTAAATTGTTAATTATTTTTGAAAAGGCAATTCACCCCCCCCCTCTTGCCATCCTCTACGACCCAACATTTGGTATCAGAGGAAGTGTTTGTGTAATACCTTAACCGGTTACAAACTTAAGATCCTTAGTGATGGCTAATTCCTCGCATGCTCCCGAAGGGTATTCTTTGACTCAGGCTCCATTCTTTGATGGAACCGATTACACTTATTCGAAAACTCGCATGATTACTTTTCTTAGAAGAATTGGTTATCCTATCTATAGTATTGTAATGAAAGGCTATACTTTATCTAACAAGGATGAGTCCAAATGGACCCCCGAAGACATTGCCAATTTTGAGCTTGATGGCAAAGCCATGAATGCTCTTCATTGTGGGCTAGACCGTAATGAATTCAACCGTGTTTCTACTTGCTCCTATTCTTATGAAATTTGGAAACTTTTAGAAGTAACCCATGAGGGCATTAACAAAGTCAAAGACACTAGATTAGACATGTATCGCCAAGATTTTGAAAGTTTCACCATGCACCCACACGAATCAATTACTGAAATGTTTACTCATATTACTAACATTTGCAATGGAAGAAAATCTCTTGGTGAGGATGTTTCTGCAGAAATGATGGTCAAGAAGATTCTTTAAGTCCTACCAAGCTCATGGGCACCAAAGGTGACCGCAATTCAAGAAGAAAAAGATGTCAAGAAAATGCCGGTTGAAGAGCTCATCGGATCATTCATGACCTACGATATCACCATGAAGAGGCAAGCTGATAAAGAAGGTAAAACCTTCAAGGAGAAAAAGAACATTGCTTTCAAAGCAAAGGAAGAAAGATCCTCCGCTGATAGTGAATCCGAGATTGCTCAACTAGCAAGAAAAATGAGCAAATTCATGAAGAAAAAGAAGAACTTTCGAAGGGCACGAAAGGAAGAGCCCAAAGAGGAGAATGAAGTTACATGCTTTGAATGTGGAAGGAAACGACACATCAAACCGGAGTGCTCCATTTTCAAGAAAAGGGTAAAAGAAAACAAAAACAATAAGGCTTTCAAAGCATCCACATGGAGTGCAAGTGATGACTCAATGTCTTCAAGCGACTCAAGCGATGAAGGTGAACAATGCCTAATGGAATTTGATGAGGTATCTTCTTCCGACTCCTCTTCCTCATCTTCGTCTTTCAATAATGACATGTCTTATGAAGATCTTCAAAATGCGAGAGATCAATTAGAGGAAGGTTTTCATGAACTTACCTCTAAATTTATGGCTTTGAAAAAGAAAAATAAAATTCTCATTTCTGAAAAAGAACAACTTCTCAAAAAAATGAGGAACTTACCCTTAAGATCCAAGATATTCCAAATGTTGATTCTTTGAATTCAACCATTAAAGATCTAAGGGAGTCACTTTCCAAGTTCACCCAAGGTGAACAAAATTTGACCAAATTACTAGGTTCTCAGCGTTCGGCTAGAACAACACATGAACTTGGCTTTAACAAACAAGCCACTTCTTCTAGAGCAGCCACTACTTTTGTAAGGGGAGCTCTCAATATATATTTTGTAACTATTGTAAAAAGATCGGGAGCATGATTTATGAATGTGATTGTAAAAATGCAAGGTATGGAAGCCCCAAAACCATTACCTACTCGGATGAGTATTTTAGATGGCAACCCTCTAGAAAAATATGGGTTCAAAAGACTCTTTTAGCTAATCTTTCCGGACCCAAACTTATATGGGTACCAAAATCTATTCTCTCTTGATTTTATAGGATAAACTCCAAAGAAGTTGGACTTCGAAAGGCTCATGGTATCTCGACAGCGGATGCTCGAGGCACATGTGTGGCGATCCTTCCGAGTTCAACTCTCTTGAAGAATTCGATGGAGGATACGTCACCTTCGGTGAAAATTCAAAAAGAAATATCATCAGAATAGGTACCATTGGATTTGGTAGCACCTCTTTAATTAAAGATGTTTTATTTGTTAAAGGTTTAAAACATAATCTAATTAGCATTAGTCAACTTTGTGATAGTGGTTTTTCGGTGAATTTTCAAAATGATTTTTGCAATGTGTTTGATTTTCAAAACAAATTGATATTTTCTGCTTCGCATTTTCAAAATGTTTACATTATTGATTTAAAGTCTTTAGCTAGCCAAAATGTTAAATGTTTAAGTGCTCTTGACAATGAGTCTTGGCTTTGGCATAGAAGGTTGGGGCATTGTAGTTCTCATTCACTTCTAAAGCTTAATAAGAACAAGATCATCCGTGACCTTCCTAAACTTAAGTTTAAGAAAAATTTGATTTGTGAGCCATGCCAACTTGGCAAGCAACACAAGTCTTCTTTCAAATCTAAGAAGGAAGTGCCCACTTCAAAATATCTTGAGCTCCTACATCCTGATCTTTTTGGTCCTACCCCTGTAGCAAGTCTAGGTGGAAAATCCTATACCTTTGTCCTAGTAGATGACTTTTCTCATTTCACTTGGGTTTTCTTTTTAGCTCATAAAAATGATGCTTGTAGAACCTTTTTGAAATTATCTAGGAAAGTAGAAAATGAAAAAGGATATAAAATTATATCGCTCCGTAGTGACCATGGAGGTGAATTCGAGAACAAAGAATTCAATGAATTGTGTTCCTCTCAAGGATACAATCACACCTTCTCTGCCCCTAGGACTCCACAACAAAATGGAGTGGTTGAAAGGAGAAACAGAACTCTCCAAGAAATTGCTCGAACCCTCCTTAGTGAATTCAACCTCCCTCAATTTTTCTGGGCCGAGGTAGTTAACACTGCTTGTTATACTATCAATAGAGTCCTTGTAAGATCCCTTCTTAAGAAAAACCCATATGAACTTTGGAAAGGCAAATTGCCCAAAGTTGGTTATTTTAAAGTGTTTGGTTGTAAATGCTTTATCCTTAACACAAAAGATAACCTTGGGAAATTTGATGTCAAATCCGATGAAGGTATTTTTCTTGGATACTCCAACTCAAGCAAAGCCTATCATGCCTTCAACAAACGTTCAAAAGCATCGAAGAATCATCTCATGTCAAGTTTGATGAAAATCTTCCAAAACCCCATCCGGTCATTGAGGATGTTGAAGATAAGCTTGATGAACTTGAATTAAATGATTCATCTTCTACTCTCAAGGAGGATGATGATCATGAACCTTCTTCACCTTCTTTGCCTTCCACCTTGCCTAAGGTTTGGAAACCTTCTAGAGACCATCCATTAGAAAATGTTATAGGTGATCTTCTAGCCAGTACTCAAACTAGAAGATCAATCCTCAACGAGGTTGAACATCAAGCCTTCATTTCTCACATAGAGCCTCAAACCATTAATGATGCCATTAATGATGAGAATTGGGTTCTTGCAATGCAAGATGAACTAAATCAATTCTCTAGAAATGATGTTTGGACTCTTGTTGAAAGACCCTATGATCATCCAATTATTGGCACTAAATGGGTTTTTAGGAACAAACTTGATGATCAAGGAAATGTATCCCGGAACAAGGCTCGCCTAGTAGCCAAGGGATATAATCAAGAAGAAGGAATTGATTATGGTGAATCCTTTGCGCCCGTTGCTAGATTGGAATCCATTAGGATCTTGTTGGCTTTCGCCGCCCACTTAAATTTCAAACTTTTTCAAATGGATGTTAAAAGCGCCTTTTTAAATGGTTTTATTTCAGAAAAAATATTTGTTGAACAACCTCCCGGTTTTGAAGATCCAAAGTTTCCAAATCATGTTTTTAAATTAACCAAGGCTCTATATGGCTTAAAGCAAGCCCCTCGGGCTTGGTATGAGCGGTTAACAAAATTCCTTTTAGAAAATGATTTTAAAATGGGTCAAGCTGATTGCACCCTCTTTTTAAAACACACTTCAAAAGATCTTTTAATCGTCCAAATCTACGTCGATGACGTTATCTTTGGTTCTACCAAAGAATCACATTGTACTGATTTTTCAGATTTAATGAGAAAAGAATTTGAAATGAGCTTTATGGGGGAATTGAAATTTTTTCTCGGTTTTCAAATATTTCAAAATTCAAAAGGTATTTTTCTAAGCCAAGGCAAATACACAAACGAGCTCTTAAGTTGTTTTGGTATGGATCAAGTAAAGGAAATTAGTACCCCCATGAGTACTTCCTATAAGCTTACGTTAGATGAATTCGGGAAACCGGTTGATAACAAGCTTTATAGGAGTATGATCGGGAGTCCACTTTACCTAACTGCGACCCGTCCTGACATCATGTTCAGTGTTTGCCTTTGTGCTCGTTTTCAAGCCAATCCCAAAGAATATCATTTTAAATTGGTCAAAAGAATTTTTAGGTATTTAAGAGGATAAAAAAACATTGGTTTAGTTTATCCTTATAATACTTCTTTCGAACTTTCTTCATATTCGGAAGCTGATTTTGGAGGATGTCAATTAGATCAAAAGAGTACTAGTGGAACCTGTCATCTGCTAGGCAAGTCCCTTGTATCGTGGAGTATCAAGAAGCAAAACTATGTTGCTCTTTCTACTGCCGAGGCCGAGTACGTAGCCGCTGGGAATTGTTGTGCCCAAATTATTTGGATGCAGCACACTCTCTTGGATTATGGCCTTTCCTACGATCATGTCCATATTCGGTGTGACAACACTAGTTCCATTATTATTTCTAAGAATCCAATACAACACTCTAGAACAAAGAATATAGACTTAAGGCATCATTTCCTTCGTGACCATTTTCAAAAAGGGGATATCACTTTGGACTTCATTTCTACTGATTTCCAATTAGCTGATATTTTTACCAAACCGCTCCCGGTTGAACATTTTGATTTTATTAAGGGGGAGTTAGGAATGATTCGTCAATGAGCACTATTAAATATTTAACTCTTTTTTATTTTAATTTTATTTTTTTGTTTATCTAATTTCTTCTCAATTTTTTTTCTTTTTCCCTCCTATTTTGATAATCCCAAAGGGGGAGAAATTTATATGTTTACTAGTTTCATATTTCAATTGATTAAACTGCTCTTTTTAAAAGTTACATTTTTTTTAAAAACTGGTAAGTTAATCATTTGTTCCTTTAAAAAGACGACCTATGGTTACAATTTCAAAATGACTCATTCTCTTTAGATTAAGATCATTTTCAATACATGGTACATCTCTTCAATTTTTTTTTTGAAATGATCTCTAATATATTTTTATGTCCAAAATTGTTTATTTAAGTTTTCAATTGGCATATCCTTTTTAAGGCTTTCTCTTTTGTGATTGTGATCATAAAAATAGGGGGAGATTGTTGTACCCCTCTCTCTTGGATTTTAATGATCACAATCACTCTCATCGTGTTCTACCTTGTTTTCAAGTGTTTTGATGCTAGGAAAAAGGTTTCCCAGGAGTTGGCCCAAGAAGGCTGATAGTGGACTCTTTGAGTCCACCGGCCAACCGGTGGATTCCCACCGGCCCGCCGGTATGGGCACCAGCCAACCGGTTCTTGCCCACCAGCCAACCGGAGGACCCAGGCAGTAGGCTTGCCCACTGCCTGGTGACACCGGCCAACCGGTGGATGACCACCCGCCAGCCGGGGGAACCCAGACAGAAAAGCCTGCTCTGTCTGGACCACCGGCCAGCCGGGAGCTCAGCACCGGCCAGCCGGTGGACCACCGGCCAACTGGTGAGACACCACCGGCTAGCCGGTGTGCCCAGTCAAACTAGTCGTTGGACCACCGGCCAACTGGTGAGACACCACCGGCCACCCGGTGTGCCCAGTCAAACTAGCCGTTGGACCACCGGCCAACTGGTGAGACACCACCGGCCAGCCGGTGTGCCCAGTCAAACTAGTCGTTGGGCTTTGACCAGACTTGTACTTTTGACCCCCAACGGCTCTAGAAGCCCTCCAATGGCCATATTGAAGTGTTTATGGGTATTTATCCTATAAATAAGAAACCATGGATGCCGGGAACACAACCGAATAATATTTTGATGTCTTGACGCCCTAACGACAAATCTCCAAGGCCTCTTGTGATCCATTGCCATCCTTGAAGCTTGAGCTCCCTCTCCATCAGCTTCTCTCACACTTTTGACGCTCAAGGCTTCCGTGTGTTTGTATTATTTTATTTGTTTAGTTCTTCATTGGGTTTGAATTAAAACAAACCTCTCATTTCCATTTTTTCTTTCAATTGGGTTTCTTGCTACAACCATAATAAAAAAGAAAGTTGTACGAAGGTGTTCTAGCCTACCATAAAACGGCTAGTGGGTTTCTTGCTACAACCATAATAAAACAGCAAGTTGTACGAAGGTGTTCTAGCCTACCTTAAAACAGCTAGCGGGTTTCTTGCTACAACCATTAAAAAGCAAGCTGACGTAATTAATCTCTCAACGGTTCTTTTTGGGAGCGGAGATGTAGGCTTGGGAATTAAGCCGAACTCCGTTATCAAATTGTGTTTTGCCTTTTTTATTTCCGCTGCATTGATAATTGTTTTAAATTGTTAATTATTTTTGAAAAGGCAATTCACCCCCCCTCTTTCCATCCTCTACAACCCAACACCTTGGTCTAGATATAAATTATCAGGTCATGGAGTTGAGTTAGAAAATTCCCATGTTCTCTACAAATAATACATTAAACTCCTCGACAACTAGTCACTTTATGTCCCCTTTTCCAGACAGACAACACATTACCATCCATTTGAGATATTCTTTCATGTTATTATTCCAGCCATCTCTACATGTAGGAATCTGAGTCTTCTTTCTTCTCTATTCATTACCACATGATATTTAATAAAAGTCATTATTTATATTATTCATCATTTTAGGAATCTTACTAATGTTAACATTATTAATCGTATATCGCGATAGGTAATTAAGAATAATCACAATATATTTCTCCCTAGCCACCAACAAATGTGGTTTCTCATAATCATTTAATTTTCCTACAAATTCATTATTTAAATGATTTCCTTATTTTTCTAGAAATCGAATAAAACAATAAAAACTATGTGAGAAACACTAATAATTTTAGGAATCCAAATAATCATGAAATATAAATTATAGGTTTACAAAATCATGACATATTCTTCTCTAATCCATGAAACTAGATAATTATAATAGGTTATTCATGGTCATATTCTATTTAAAATACTTCATGATGATTAATATAGAGTTTTTGAATTTAGAAATCACATGCACAGAGAGTGTAAACCCATTTTTGTAGTAAGGGCCATTTTTGTGCCCCAATTCCCGAACGATTCTGGCTCAACACATAGTTTTCGAGGTTGTTTCCCATTGTAAAATCTATCATAAATCCACAAAAACTTGTTGAATACAGGGAGATAGTTATTTATAGAAAACAAATCGCTCCACCCATTACCAAAACTCCGGGAAATTTTCCTAAATTTGAACTCATTCTTAAGCTTATCCATAGAGACATTGCTAGACATATCCTTTGAAATATCACTAGGGATATTAATAAGGTTTTCTCAACCCAGTTTTGAATGGTTGAATAAACCATTCCATTAATACCAACTATATTGGATCGGGCTTTACATACTTGAATATTACATCATTTTTTATGAATATTCAATACATTACACTAACACATTCCTAGGACCATTATACATTTGTGCTTTTGGATACATGGAGACATAATCTTCTTACATAGTTAAAGTTAATAAACATTTACCATAATGTTATTCCAATTTAGAGATATTCCCAAAAATGACCTACTTGAAACCATTATTCATAAATAGGGGAATGGAAGCATAAGAAAGGGTGAGATAAAATTTTCAATAAGGGGAAAAATGAATATAGATAACCATGAAATAAGAATAAGGGTATGTTATAATGAGAATAACATTGGAAAACCACACCCTGCAAATCAAAGATCATAAAAAAGAATCATAGAATAATGAATGGAAAATTATTAGACATGATTCATGAGAGAATAAAATTTTCATAAGACACATAATTATAAAATACACATCAGAATATAATATTGTGAACATGAGTAAATAAAAACTGGTTCACTCATTAAGTTAGGTAAATGAAATTAGGCTCTCACATAAACTTATGTACATGTAATCAAGTCTACACATATCATTGTGAACATTTAATAAGGTACATACATAACATTTTGAACATGTAATTAGGTTCACACATAACATTTTTAACATGTAATCCAGTTCAAGAATAACATTGTGCGAATGTAATAAGGTTCACACTTAACATTGTTAACATGTATTCTGGTACACACATAACATTGTAGACATGTAATCAGGTTTAAAAAAAGGTAGTTACACCTCTTGGGCAGGACACACCACCATATCTATTGGTATCCCTATGTTACTGTACCAGGTTCACTCCCTATTTTGGACATGCCTATCTTATGACATATAAAAATCATTAACCAATGAGTTAGATGGAGAAGTAAATCCCAACAGCCACATAATTAAGACCATATTTATGTGTTTCACATGATTATTCAACATTCAGCATACAATAACCGATGAAGTTAAATGGGAATTATTATTATTTCATAATATTATAACCTGTGGAAAATATACAGGTTTCATAACCATTTCATCATATCATAACCCATGAAAATAACTGGGTTTCATCATGGTATAATTTATGGAAGAGATATGTGTTTCAGAAACAATTTCCCATTATAAACACATACCATTCAAAGAAAAATAATAATCGATTCTTTGGATCCAATCCCCATAACATTATAAACTATATCAAATGATGTTATCTTAGATGGAGGGGAATTTTGAAGGATCACATGGATTATTTCTTAAGGTATATAAAATTTGATTGAAATTAATTATTTAGAATATAAAGAAATTTAAAAATTCTTTTAATTTAGAACCACTTTTAATACTTATAAATTAATCCATAAAAATAATTTATAGATTTTCTTGTAGAAAATTTTCTTTTCCTCTTTGAAAATGAATTTTAAATCACAAAATATTTTTAATATCCGGTTTATTTGAAAATAAAATTTAAACAAATTCCTAAATATTAGGGGAAAGATTTATTGAAAAATTAACTTGTAATCTATCAAAATAAGATTCAAATTAATAACATTCATGAAGGTAGATAAATCCGTAAATATAGAACATTGTTTTTACATAATAAAAATTTAAAAAAAGTTCCTTTATTGGAAAATAACAAGAAGGTTAATTTTAAAAAAAATTCATAATAAGTAAAAAATTGTTTTAAAAAGTCTTTAAAAAATAATGTTACGCCCCGACCCCAGTTACCCAGAGTTGGTGCATTATTACATAACATTGGCATGATCACGATAAAATAATGTCTCTAATGACCGATCAGTTTAGTATTATTGGAAACAAGATTCATACATAATTTCAACTTTACAACATGAAAAGAAATACAACACGAATTTATTCCATTGGAAACATCCAAGCCTCCTAAATAATGCCTGCAAGTCACTCATAACTAACTTCTTCATATCCTGGGAAAATGAAACATAAGAAAGGGGTGAGCTCAAATGCTCAGTAAGGGTAAGCAATACAACAGAAGATAACATAAATATTAAGCCTGGTGAATAATTGAAACCACATGCCTTTACCAATAATAAACATGAATACTTTTTTGGCAGGAATATGAGATGAGTAAATCATTCTATAATAAAACATAATCATTGGTATTCTACTAGTCAAATGACCACATGAACCATCAATATTATTTTCATAATGAGTAAATGTATAATTCCAGGCATTCTGAAACATTTTTTCAAGGCCTCAGCCAAGATGTCTAAAAATTATTAAGGCCTCATCCAAAACCATATATCAAATTGGGAAAGTCCCTTGGCCAATTCCACGTCTAATTGTCTCATGAGACCTACCGATGCATCGTGGAGCTATAGTGGGCTCAACCCGTCACTTACTAAGTCCAATACATTCCTCATATAAAAAGGTTTAAACATATCATAAACATTCTTATTAAAACTAGCATACAAAATGTCATTACTTAAACCATAAACCATGAATGGTATAAAAATAGCACAACCATAGTCAAACATGTCACAAAACCTTCAATACAATATGGAAGTTTTGTATCATAATAAATCAACTTCAAATAAGCATAAAATCCATCAAAGGATGTTGATATATATGAAATCAAAACTATTTGAGAGAAATATCAGTTTTTTTGAAACCATTTAAAAGTCACATAATTATAAAAGAAAACATTTACATTGAAAATAATTTTATAATCTAGTAAGAGAATCTTTGAAGATTTTATAATGGCGGAAAATAGCTGCACCCGCCGTATAAGTTAAAAAGACAATCTTACCTTCATTCTGTCGAAAAGGTTAAGAAGGTCCTTGTTTAAAAAACGACGGAAAGATTCCTTTATAAACATCTTATAAAAAGTCAAACAAGGGTATAAATGAATTTAACCCACAGACTGTAAAATAGTAATAATGATTTGAAATACATTTTTGATAAACATGGATGTGGATGATAAAGTGGTCCCAGTGGATAATTACGTATAAACAGAGATTGTGAAATAAACCCTTACCTTGTACTTTTCCTTGGTTAAGGGTAGGATAACCTTCTGTATAATGGTGAAATAAATGTTATTAAATTATACAAAAATAATATACATTAATTATGATATCATATAAGATCTTTTAACATTGATTTTTTAATAATATCTTAGTATTATCGTCGTTTCGGGTGTTAACTTACTTGTTTTCGTTTATATGTTTTGTACCATAATCCATGTTTTTATGGATAGTTTGTATCTTATTCATATAAAATAATGATATCAAGTCTGTAAAAATTATTTTCAATCATCAAATGAGAATTATAATTGCATGGATACGATGGGGAATGAATCTCATCACGTTCATGAAGACGGTAGTCTGTACGTTCACACGATAGACAATACCATTCTTTTGATATTAAAATAATATATAATTTTATGGTTTATCATATATAAATAATAATTATCATGTTATATTTATTATATACATCAATTACACATCATTATCATACCCATCCAAAAAATAATGTTTTAAATAACAATTACACCACGACGTGGAGACGGTAAGTCATACGTACACATGTATGGTGACATGTCATTCAAAGGATGGATAGAATAATGAATATGGTTGTACCATATTGATAATAACATCACTGTATATATAAGATACTGTAGTTATTATTTTAGAAAGGAAATAACAAATAAAGAAGAAGTTGAAGAAGAAAGGAACTTGAAAAAGGGTGGTGAAAACATTACCTCTTCTTCGGGTTCTTCCTTTTTATTTGATCAAAAGGGATCGTAGGTTGGCTTTCTTACTAAAGGAAGTCCTCTAGGATTAAGGGGGGATATTTGGGAGGATATTTAGGCCAGGTTTGGCAGAGCCAAAAGGCTTTTAATGTGTGAATTAGTGTGAAGGGTGAGTGCCCTTTTATAAGAGGGGTGAGGGGCACCTTTGAAAATGCTAGAAATATTATTTTATAATAAATTAATATTCTGTTTATAATGGCCCAAAAGTGGATTATTTAAAGTTTATGGTGGTGATGGGTGTAAATCCTTTCAACCACTAGATTTTAGACATGTTTGGGTCACTATATTAACCTTATCATTTATATTTAACTCTTAGTTAAATTGTTTGACATCTACCTTGTCTCTTTGTATTTTTATATTATATAGTTAATAAACATACTATATAATTCCAAGCAACCCCCAAGTGGTCCATTAATGATTCAAATATCATGATATAAGTCTTTTGGCCGATCCTTATATTTTTAAGAATAGAATATCAATTAATAATATAATATTTGTTTAAAAAACTCTTTTATGTCAATTTTGACACTATACAATAATTGATTTTTGTTATAGTATTATAAACTTTATTAATTAGAACCAAATTCATTTAAGCAATCCTAATATGTCATATTCACGAATAAAATTCGTGGATGTCATCAAAACTTTCAAATAATATTTACTTTGACAGTTATAATACCAATTATTTGATTCTTTCATTAATATAGAAAATACAACATCATTACTGTGTCATAAATATATTTAATTATTCAATATCTAATAATTATAAATAAAATACAATTATATGGGAAATATTTTTAGCTATCTAATTAATATTTATATTCTAACAAATAACATATATAACCTTATTTAAAAATTGTTTTTCTAAAAGATATATGCATATGTATTTTTTGTATTTACTTTAACTTAATTAATATAATGTGTCCCTATCACTTACAAGTGGATCCATGGGGTCCCCAAATCGACCCAAAGATGCCCTTGGTCGGAAATGTATCAACCAATTGGGTTAGGAAACATTTTAGGATAAATTAATATTATTATAATATTATTTGTTTACCCTTATTTACCGAATTTACCCTTTAACCATGGTAAATAAAATATTTACCGAAATAATTATTCAAAATGTCTAAGAATAAGAGTTGACTATTTAAAAAATTTGGACATCCTCATGTCAAATATGGAATCCATTTTTCCAAATTCAAAACAAAAAAGTAGCAGAAATTAATTTAAAATTAATTCCCGCTGTCAAAACAAAAAGCGTGTTTTTATGAAATAATAACTATCAAAAGATTGACACTTGTTTATGTCTGGTTTAAATGTGAAATTACGTCCAATGGAAAATATTGTATTAAATGGTAAAAATATATTCTAAATATACTTTAAAACCATTCAAATTAATAATTTATCACTATTAATTATTTCGATTAAAAAAGTTGTTTTTAATTATAATTTAGTAATTTTCACTATTCATCAAAAATTGAATGTTTTCAGAAAAATACAAACAATTCACCCTAAGATAATTTTGATATTCCAAATACAAAAATGAAGTCCATTTTGAAGGATAAAATTTATAAAAGTTTAAAAAGTGGGTATTACTATTCATAACGGCTAGTTTGATTGGTTATGGTGTGTGTTAGAACTCGAAGTTGCGTACATCACACGCTACTGTATTATTCAAAGAGAAGCGTACCGTAGAATCTTGGGTTGTTACATTCTCCCCTCCTTCAAATAATTTCATCCTATAAATGTCTATAATACTACCACATGAAAAGACTTGGGTGATTCCTCATCATAAGTTCCTGGAGTTCCCACATTGCCTCTTCCATTTTATGGTTTCTCCATAGAACATTTACCAGAGGAGTCGTCCGATTTCTCATCACTTGTTCCCTGGTATCAAGAATCCTGACGGGATCTTCGCAATAAGATATATCAGGTTTCAGTTCTAATTCCTCATAGGTGAGTACATGCATTGGGTCAGGCATGTATTTTCTCAACAGTGATACGTGGAACACATCGTGAACTTTGGAGAGATTTGGTGGCATTGCCAAACGATAAGCTACAGCCCCGATTCGTTCTAGAATGAAGAAAGCTCTGATGTACCTAGTAATCAATTTAAATTTTTACTGAAATGTATAACTCCCTTCCATGGAGATACCTTCAAGAAAACATGATCTCCTACCTGAAATTGCAAATCCTTCCTTCTATTATCAGCATAGCTCTTCTGCCTACTTTGAGCTGCATTGATCTTGTTTTGGATTACCTTCACCTTTTACATTGTTTCCTCCACCAGTTATGGGCATATGAGTTTTCGTTCACCAACGTCATCCCAACAGGTTGGTGTGCGACATCTCTTTCCGTATAACGCTTCATATTGTGCCATATGAATACTTGAATGGAAGCTATTGTAATAAGAAAATTCCACCAGAGGTAAATATTGATCCCTCATACCCTGAAAGTCAAGTGAGAAAGATCTCAACATGTCTTCTAAGGTTTTAATAGTCCGTTCTGTTTGTCCATCAGTCTGGGGGTGGTTTTCAGTGCTCAAATGGAGTTCAGTATCTAGGTCTTTCTGAATACTTTTCCAGAATCTTGATGTAAAACATGGATCACGATCAGAAAAAATTGATAGGGGTACTCCATGAAGTCTCACAACTTCATTAATATATATCTTTGCTAGATGTTCAAGTGGTGGATCTTCTCTTATAGCAAGAATATGTACTGATTTGGTAAGATGATCAACAATGACCCCTATTGCATCATTCTTTCTAGGAGTCTTTGGTAGTCCCATGACAATGTCTATCGTGATATTATCCCATTTCCCCTCAGGTATGGGAAGAGGTTTCAATAATCCACCAGGATTTTGCCTTCTAGCTTTCACTTGTTGAAAAACCATACATCTTGACAAAAAATCAACAATCTCCCTCTTCGTGTTGTCCCACCAAAAATGTTCCTTTAAATTTCTATACATTTTGGTGCCCCCAGGGTGTATATAGAATTTGTAACTATGAGCATCATCCAACAATTCTCTTTTTAGATCAGGTATATCGGGAACACAAAGTCTCTTCCCAAATTTCAAAATTCCTTCTTCATACATAAATTCAATCAATATCCCATCATTCACACCTTTAAACTTTTTTTGAAACTCTTCATCATCATTCTAGGAACTATTTATCTTTTCCAGTAAAGTTGGTTTGGCATCCTTTTGAAAAGCATTGATGTTTCACCTTCCATGGTGATTCCCATATTCATCTTTACTAGATCCATGTATATAGGATTCTTTTCAACTATCATATTCTTCAAAACCCCATGATACTTTCTAATCAATGAATATGCCATCATATTTGCCTTCCCTAGGTGGTAGTGTATAGTGAAATCATAATCCTTGAGTAGTTCAAGCCATCTCCTTTGCCTCATGTTGAGTTCTTTCTGTGAGAAAATATACTTCAAACTCTTGTGATTAGTATAAATCTCAAACTTTTCACCATAGAGATAATGTCTCCATATCTTCAAAGAAAATATTACAGCAGCTAACTCAAGATCATGAGTAGGATAGTTTTGCTCATGAATTTTCAGCTGTCGAGATGCATAGGCAATAACACTATCATTCTGCATAAGGACACAACCAAGTCCTTTCATCGATGCATCACTATAAATAACAAACCCGTCATTCCCCGATGGTAGATTCAATATAAGAGCATTGAATAATATTTTCTTCAGTTCTTCAAAACATTATTCACACACTTTTGTCCAAACAAATTTAACGCCTTTATGTGTGAGCTTGGTTAATGGGTTAGCCAACCGAGCAAAATTCTAGATGAAACTCTGATAATATCCTACTAAACCAATAAAACTGCGTGCCTCAGTTATAATTGTTGGTGCTGGCCATTATTGGATTGCCTTGGTCTTAGAAGGTTCAACGGAAATTCCATCCTTAGAGAAAATATGGCAAAGAAAATAAATCTCTTCAAGCCAAAATTCACACTTCCTAAACTTCCCATATAATTCATTTCTTCTCAGAGTCTTCAAGATAATGCGCAAGCGATTTTCATGATCTTCGTAGATTTTGGAGTATACCAAGATATCATCAATAAATAACACTAAAAAAATCATCGAGGTATTCCTTGAAAACTATGTTCATTAGATCCATGAATACAGGGGGTGCATTAGTCAATCCAAAAGGCATTACTGTAAAATTGTAATGCCCATACATGGTTTGAAATGCTGTCTTCGGAATGTCTTCCTTCTTCACACACAACTGATGGTATCCAGATCAAAGGTCAATCTTTCAAAAGTATTAAGCTCCATGCAGTTGGTCAAATAAATCATCAATGTGAGGTAGGGGATTCTAGTTCTTTATTTTTATAGCATTGATCTCCCAATAGTCGATACATAACCTCATAGATCCATATTTCTTCTTAACAATAAGGACAGGGGCTCCCCATGGAGAAACACTAGGGTGAATAAATCCCTTATTACTCAATTACTCTAGTTGTTTCTTTAGTTTACCTAACTCCACACTAGCCATTCTATAAGGGGTCTTCGATATAGGCCTTGAACCAGGAATTAAATCAATAGAAAACTCAATTTCTCATTCTGGAGGATGTCCAGGTAAATCTTCTGGAAACACATCAATGTATTCTATCACAATAGGTACATCCGCTATTTGAACATTCCTTTCCTCACCCAAAATTATTTCATTCTCTTCCTCCCTGATAATTGAATTTAGTTGAGCTACTTGAGGTGGATCTAGATAAGAATCAGGTGGTGACAATTCTTCTCTAAATATAAGGTGTTCTTTTTCATCATCATCAAAAATTGTAACCTCTTCTTTCTTACAATAAATTTTTATATCATGGTCCGAAAGCCAATCCATACCGACGATTATATCAAATTCAGTCCTGGGTATGAAGATGAGATCAGCTGATAAAGAACATTTATATGCCCTAATGGGAACGAATCCACTGAACTTTGTAGCAATGATACTTCCCTTAAGAGTTTTAACTGACAACTCCCTTGTTAAATTAAATTGTAAATATCTAATTTTCTTATCAAACTGAGAAGATATGAAACAATGAGATGATCCAGAATCAAATAAATCATTAGCTAAACTTGAGGAAACCATTAAATTACCTGCCACCATGTCTTTTGGGGATTCAACCTCAGCAGTAGTGATTTAATAAGATTGGCCTTGGTCCCTTGGCCTTTACTGAGGTAAGTTTCCCTGAATCTTAGGACATTCATTTTCATAATGTCCCATATCTCTACAATTATATCATTGAACATTGGTAGTGTCTTTCTTTCCTTTACAATCACCAGCAGATGAATTTTCTGTCCACATTTGTATAATACTCATTTTATTTTTATATAGGCACAAGGATGCTTCCTTCCGTAATTATCACAGGGTGGAAATTCAATTCTTCCCTTCTTCATTGTTTCCTTATTTACTTTCCCATAGTGTTCAACAGATCTCTTCTTCTCTTGCTTTGATTTAAAGTCATAGGACTTAGAGAATTCCTTTTCTTTCTTGATAACACACGAGACAATGTCTTCGTATGATGAGAAGGATTGTGATACTAATTCTCGAAGGAGAAATGGTTTTAACCCATCAAAGAAACAATGAATCTTACTTCTTGGGTTACATATATAATTTGTATCATGCCTCGTTAACCTTGTAAAGTTAGCCTCAAACTTTGCGACATTCTCATCCTACTTTTTCCTCAGACTCAGAAATTGCTTTTCCATATCTGCTCGATGGTCACGAGGAAATTATTTTTCTATGAAAACCTCTTTGAAATCCCTCAATTCCATATTTGATACTTTATCATCTTAATTTTTGTTTTGAATCAATGACCACCATTGATCAACATCTCCAATGAGGCGGTAAACTGCCATGATAACTTTTTCCCTTTCACTACTCCCCAAGGAATGGAATATTTTTTCTAAGGAAAATATCCATTGCTCAGCCACTAATGGATTTGTACTCCCATTGAATATAGATGTTTGTTGTCTCATGAAGCGATATATCATTGATCCTCCACGCTGTGGATCTACGTGCTCCATACAGGTAAGGTTATTATTCATAACCTGAGTGAGTTTTCCCAGTATGGTGATTAGATGATCAGCACTAGTTGCATCACCAGAATCACTATAATTTTCATGAGTAGGAGGGAAATCCGTATAGGGAGTGCATGCATTGATATTGTTTCCATTCCTTCCACTAGGCTCCATTTCTAAAAAAATGGCATAAACTAGATTAGTTTATGAATCGAAATATAAAATTCTAAACTTCTAAAACGCTTACCATAAATTGAACAGTTTATGGATATAATCCATAATTGTAAAAAAAACGTTTTCTTTGAAGAATTATATACTCATAAACCCTTTATAATGGTTTGTAAAGAAAATGATAATCATCCTAAGCACATCCCCTCGGAGTGTCATAACCAAGAGTGCAGCAGGGCCCATTGTCATGCACCAGTTCCCATTCAAGTCTATCTCAAAGCAGTGCTTTCTGGATATACCCATAGGTACATCGGTGCCATAGCCACCTCTACCTGCTCGTATCCAGATTGAGATTTATTGCTTGGAAAACTCACAAAATCTCTACAATACATAAATTCTATGAAGTTCTTCTATACTAATCTGCAAAGTCTATCTTAGGTCTATGTTCTCTAATGAGAGTTTATCTAAATCTAGTTTCCAAGGATTGTACTAATCTTCCTATGATACCAACTATAACGCCCTGACCCTAGTTACCCAGAGTCAGTGCATTACTACATAACATTGTCATGATCACAAGGAAATAATGTCTCGAAAGACTGATGAGTTTAGTATTATTGGAAACAAGATTCATACATAAGTTCAACATTACAACATGAAAAGAAATACAACACAAATTTATTCCATTGGAAACATCCAAGACTCCTAAATAATGCATGCAAGTCACTCATAACTAACTTCTTCATATCCTGGGAAAATGAAACAAAACAAAGGGTTGAGCTCAAACGCTCAGTAAGGGTAAGCAATACAGTGGAAGATAACATAAATATTAAGCATGGTGAATAATTGAAACCACATGCCTTTACCAATAAAAAACATGAATAATTTTATGGAAGGAATATGAGCTGAGTAAATACTACCATAATAAAACATAATCATTGGTATTCTACTAGTCTAATGACCACATGAACCATCAATATTATTTTCATAATTAGGAAATGTATAATGCTGGACATTCTGAAACATTTTTTCAAGGCCTCCGCCAAGTCGTCTAAAAATGATTTAGGCCTCGGCCTAAAAAATATATCAAATTGGGAAAGGGCCTCATCCAATTCCACATCTAATTGTATCATGATACTTACCGATGCATCGAGGAGATATAGAGGGATCCACCTGTCACTTTCTAAGTCCAATACATTCCTCATATGAAAAGGTTTAAACATATCATAAACATTCATATTAAAACTAGCATACGAAATGTGAATACTGTAACCATAAACCATGAATGCTATAAAAATAGCACATCCACAGTCAAACATATCACACATCCTTCAATACAATATGGAAGTTTTGAATCATAATTGTTGGTCGGAGTGGACACTCAAGAGGGGGGTGAATTGAGTTCCAATTAAAATTTCTATTAAAATATTGTCTAGTTAAAATCCCCCGATTTATAAAATAAGTTAAACTGTAGTGAATTTATACAGATTGTAAATGTTCACTTACCTTCTCAAAGATTGATTAGGTCTCAGTTATTTTAACCACAAGATCAAACTAACTTTTGAAACTAATCTATTGATTTACAATAATTGTAAGCACTTGCTAATCTAACTATCAATGTAGCTTCAAAATAATTTTGTATTTTAAAGTACTAGTAGCGGAATAAATATAGTATATGTCATATACATTAAAATTACATAAAAGATGCATAGTAGATATAACAAGAGGTTTAGTCTCAAGCCGAGACTTAGTCCTCTCAAATATATATAAGAATTTGATCCACACCCTGGATCAGGGTTAACAATAGTTTTACAAAAACTGTCCAGGTACAAGACCTCTACCACTATTATTAGTGGGAAACAAAACAACAACAAACCAGCTGTTCAGGACACACACGACATCTACCACTATCCCAGTGGGAAATAAAAGATGTAAGAGTTTTAGTGAGGATTTACAGATCCTCCAGTTAAAGTATAGGAGACAGTGTGTGCGTAAAAATACAACAGATGACACACACTGCTCGAAAAGTAAATAATGAATCATAGAGCAGAGATGTAGAGTTTAGAAATGGCTCTAGTGATTGTCAATGTATCTTTGGACTCGTTGGATTGAGTAGGAATGCTTCAGAGTCCTTCTCTGGTTTTTCTATTGAAAAACAGAGTGTCGTAGTTCAGCTTGTGTTCTACAGTCTCTTGATTTGTTGTTTGTTCTTCAGAAATGTAGGATTGCATGTATGGAACTTCTTTGAGGATCATGTAATGTGTTCTTCACAGTTGTGCTCCGGATTGTTCTTCGGTTCAGTACAGAGCTCGCATGTATTGTAGTATATGTGTCGAGACGTGTCAAGCGCGCGTATTTCCTCTAATGCAGCTCAATCTTCTTTATATTCCATGAGCTCTGGAAGTACTAATGATTCCCTTTTCATAGGTACGAGATACGGTTTCCTGTCAAGGCAACAACTAACATTAAATAACATTAATTGCATTAAAAATAATAAATATGACCGTTTGCATCATTTAAAATAATATTGACAAAAACTTAAGAAATGGTGTCATAGTGATCATGTAAACGGTGTCTTTTTCATGGTGTCTGATCATGGTTTCTGGTCACAGTGAGTCCTTCATAGTGTCTGGGTTACGGTGAGTGGTCACAGTGTCTGGTCACAGTGTCTGGTCACGGTGTCTGGTCATGGTGTATGGTCACGGTGAGTCCTTCACGGTGTCTGGGTTACAGTGAGTGGTCACGATGTCTGGTCACGATGTCTGGTCACGGTGTCTAGTCACGGTGAGTCCTTCACGGTTTCTGGGTTACGGTTAATCATTAGAGATAATATATGAGAGAATTGTGATTATGCATAAAACTTGTAAAGATTAATTAACATCCATAAGATTTGTTATTATAAAAACATGATATGCACATATTGTTGAGTTTGAAGAGAATTAGCAAGATGTGCACTGAAGATCAAGATTAATTAACAGTAATGAGATTTGTGATCATTAAAACATGATTAACACATGAGGAGTCCAACAATATCCCCCTTTATGATGATCATAAATCATATATACGTAGAATATAAAAGATATGTAATATTAAAGAACTGATACTTGTAGGTTTCTCTCCCCCTTTTGGGATTATCAAAAAGTAGAGAAAAGGAAATGAAACTCGGCAATTTTCATTAAACAAAGCATTCATAATACAAAGTACAAGAGAAGTACAAACTGTAAACAAGAAATGACATCCCATCAAAAAGAAAAACAGTCGGTAAACTCTTTAGGGATCCATTTTTGTCTTGCCTATATCAGCAGCAGGAGCTGGTGATGAAGTAGAAGAAGGCATAGAAGTGGTAGACAACGAGGGTAAGAGTAGACCTTCAAAAACAGATGGAGCCAAAGTAGGAGCAGTAGAAGATCTAGGCTTAGGTTGGACAAGAATGACTGGCCGGATCTGAGAAAGGGCTTGGCTAACTATCATGGTAGTAGATGCTAAGGTAGGTAGTCCATGTCTAATGGGTGCAACAGCTGGAGCAACTATAGCAGTACTCTTCACATGAATATATGGCTTCAAAAGATTAATGAAATCAGTAATTATTTTACTACCATACTGCATAGCCCTTTCAAAATCATCCTTATTCTCTATAAATCTGTCCAAAAATCTGGTGAACTCTGAAAGTTTCTGAACTTGAGCTTTAAAAGCTTGAGTCACCAGAGGGATTCTCAGATTTTTGGCAAGATATCTAAAGTCATATGTCATTTCACTTTTAGAGAAAATCAGGGAAAGATACAAATATATTTTCTTGGAGATCTCTTGCTGAGCATCATTGGCTATCCTTGAAGGAATCCTAACCAAGTCCAATGCTATATCACTGTTTTTAATCACTTATGACAAAGAAGATAGATCCAATCCACTGAAGGCATTCTGTAATTCTTTCTTAATTATGGATCTCAGCAGAGAATCATCCAAAGAAGGTGTGGAGGTCTGACCAGAAGTAGGTGAAGCCTTGACAGCTTCGGTTCGAACTTTGAGGTATTTCAGAACTTTTTGCAGACATCCAGTGTATTCATCTGTAATCTTATTCAGAGTTTCCACAAGCTCTCACATGTGTTCCAGCATCTTCGTGTGCCTTTTTCCAATCTTTTCATCAAAATATAGTAGTTAAGGATGAACTTGAGACACAATTTCCCTAGAAAGGAGGGAATCAGAAGACTCAGGTGAAATAGCAGCAGGTGCAGGGGCAGAAACAGGAGAAGTCTCTGATCTCACAGATATCTCATTCTGTAGACTTGCTACCATACCTTTCAGATTTGAAACATCAGCACTCAACAGCTTATTCTCTATTGGACTTATTGAATTTCTCGGATCATCCTTAGTTGAATATTCAAGATAATATTTTCCAAGAGAATTGATGCATCTTCTTGACTTAATTGAGTCACTGGGCGAGGATGAGTGGAGACAATTTTCTCAAAACCAGCTAACAAAGTCTCGCCAAAAACATTCAGATCAACTTTGGTTACAAAGGAGTGAAGCTCGGGTAAGGATGCAGGTAAAGGTAGAGGTTCAGATTCTGTTTGAGAGTCAGAGTCATCTTCATACTCATATTCTGATCCAGATTGAGGTTGGGGCTCTGGTTCTGGTTCTGAATGAGCTAAGGACTTCAGTTGAAACAGAGAAGAAAGATCCATTCCAGTTGCAGTCACTTGCAGTGACTCATTCACATCATAAAATCTTGGGAACTAATACCGAGAGTGCACAGAGAAAGTGACATATGGTTGAGAAGCTTCACCAGATCCAGATTCCACAATATCAAGATTTCGAGTTTCCTCCCCCTCAAATTGTGCTTCCCTTTCAGATTCTTGAGGTTCAGGAACATGGACAAGATCCACAGGATCATCCCTAATCTCTTCAGAAAATTCTTTCCTTTCCAGCTGAAAGGCAATTTCCATGCTTTCTTCAGTAGATAGAATAATCTCAGGAACCAATTGTTCCACTGGATAAGCTTCCAGACTTGCTTCTTTCTCAACAGAAAGAGTCTCTTCAACAAAAACTTCCTCAAAGGTTTCTTATTGTTCTAAACCAGGAAAAACTAATTTTTTTACAGCATTAGGATGAGCTTCTTCCTCATGAAGAACAACTGATGGATCCTCAGTCCTTTATTTTTCAACAACAACTTCCTCTACTTGAGGTATTTCAGCAGGGATAATAGCAAGGATAACACCCCTTTCCTCTTCAACAGGAACTGTTTCCATTTGAGGTATTACAGATTCTTCTCTAGGTGGAACTTTAGCTGTTACTTCTTCTTGTTCTTCTTCTTCTGAGTACTCATCCACTTCATCTAGTTCCAAACCAGGATCATCTAGGTTCTTAGGTCTTCTTGGATACTCAACAGGATTAAACTTTTTATACAGTTGATCACTATCCTCAACCCGTTTCTTTTTCCAGGGATTCCAGCTAATCTTCATCCTTCTGATGATAGGCATGGATAGGAAGAAATCAAAGTCCTCTAATTTTTCTCCATTCAGTTCAACCATCCCTTTTGAGACTAACATGGCTGAAATAATCCTTGACTAAAATAGGGAGGTGGATTTGGAAGTTACTTTGATCAGCTCACAAATATAGTTGATAACATACTTACACAGATTGATCTTTTGGCCATTCTTCAATAGGTAAATCAGGAACACATACTGATACTTCATCACAACAAAATCTCCTTTTCTTAGACTAACCAAATTCTGAACAAACTTGAACAAAAGTATTGTCTCCTCATCCAGTTCAACAGCTATGACCCTTCGCTTGGTTCAATTTCCAGTTAGAATTTCCAAAGCGGTTTCTAGGTCAAAGATGTCAGTTGTTGGAGAAGGGTCTCTTTGGTAATCTTCACACACTCCTTCATGTGGAATTCTTAGGCATGCATCCCACAACATTGAAGAGAAAGAGCACTTCTGACCATCGATCTAGCTGGTCACCAAAAATCTTTCTCCAAACTCAAAAGAGAACTTCACATACTGATAGAATTGAGATACAAGCCTCAGGTAAATCGGTCTATTCTATCCAGTGAACCATTCATGCCATCCTTGTTCTTTTAAAACATTCAAAACTAATGATCTGCTAGACAGTAACCATTCAGGGCAAACCTCTTTTTCAGGTACAACGGTACGGATTACCAGGTTTGGGTTTAGAGATCCTTCAGGAGCTATCCTCGGTATCCTTCTTTGTTTCTTAGAGCGGCGCTTCTCAGACGAGGGTGAAGATGGATGTTTCATCCTTGGCATTCACTAAAGGTTCGGGTGAGAGAGAAGAGAAGGTTCAGGAGAGAATTCGGGTAAGGAGTCGAATGAAACCCTTAAGTTTTATCATTTGGGAATGTCAAACGTCATAAAAACAGACGTGGGAAATCAAATAGCGGTGAAATAAAAATTACCGCGATACAGGTAAAAATAAAATAAAAATTATCATACTTCTCACGGTGAGACAGAAAACTAGCCATCAAGGTAAGACAGTTTATAGTCATCACGGTGAAACAGGGAGCAGTTTATATAGTCACGGTGAGACAGTGAGTTGTCAGACCGTGAGCATAAAACAGTAACTTAGATACAGTACGTATAAAACCATAAAGTAAAATACAGTAAAGTATTAAACATTAAGATCAGTAAGATATTCATTTATGATTAATCATACTAATATCATGTATGATGTACTCTAATATTTCA
This sequence comes from Viscum album, assembly GCA_963277665.1. Classification (NCBI taxonomy): domain Eukaryota; kingdom Viridiplantae; phylum Streptophyta; class Magnoliopsida; order Santalales; family Viscaceae; genus Viscum; species Viscum album. The sequence continues at coordinate 947,659,958 of OY728163.1, forward strand.
GAATTTAATGGTTTATTGAATATATCAGCAAGTTGATATTCAGTACCAATGAATTCCAAAGTGATATCACCTTTTTGATAATGATCCCTCAAAAAGTGATGTCTTACATCAATATGTTTTGTCCTAGAATGAGAAACAACATTCTTATAAATATTAATAGCACTTGTGTTGTCACAATTTATTGAGACATGTCTGAATTTATAGCCATAGTCTAGTAATGTGTGTTTCATCCACAAAATTTGTGCACAACCACTTCCAGCAGCTATGTATTCAGCTTCTGCAGTTTACAATGCAACAAAATTTTGTTTCTTAATACACCATGATACTAGTGACTTGCATAAAATATGACATGTTCCAAAGGTGCTTATTCTATCTATCTTACATCCAGCAAAGTCAGCATCTGAATAACTAAGTAGTTCAAATGATTGTCCTTTGGGATAGAACAGTCCTAAATTGGGAGTATGCTTGAGGTATTTGAAAATTATCTTTACAGTATATAAATGTGACTCTTTAGGGTTTGCTTGAAAATGATCACACATACACACACTAAACATAATATCAGAACGACTAGCAGTCAGGTAGAGTAGACTTCCAATCATTCCTCTATAAGTGGTTTGATCAACAGATTTACCATTTTCATCAAGATCCATCTTACAGGTGGTACTCATGGGAGTGTCACTACTTTTTGTGGTATCCAATCCAAAACGTTTTAAAAGATCTCTAGTATATTTACTTTGAGTTAAAATAATTCCATCATCATTTTGAAAAATTTGAAAACTGAGAAAGAATTTAAGTTCACCCATTAAACTCATTTCAAATTCATTTTGCATCATTTTTGAAAAATCAGTACATAAAGAATTTTTAGAAGATCCAATGATAATATCATCAACATAAATTTTTACTACTAAAACATCTTCAGAAATTCGTTTTATAAAAAGAGTAGGATCAGCTATTCCTTTTGTAAAACTATTATAAATTAGAAAAGTACTTAATCTATCATACCATGCTCTTGGAGCTTACTTTAAACCATATAAAGCTTTTGATAGTTTGAAAATATGATTTGGAAAATGAGGGTTTGAAAACCTAGGTGGTTGTTCAAAAAAAACATCCTCGGCAACATATCCATTTAAGAATGCACTCTTGACATCCATTTGATATAGTTTGAAATTTAGATGTGCAACATAAGTAAGTAAAATCCTAATAGCATCTAATCTGGCTACTGGAGCAAAAGTCTCCTCATAGTCAATACCTTCTTCTTGACTATAGCCTTGTGCAACTAGTCTAGCTTTATTTCTAACTATGTTTCCGGATAAATATACTTTATTTCTAAACACCCATTTTGTGCCTATTGTGAAAGTGTCCTTAGGTCTTTCAACAAGATTCCAAACTTTATTTCTTTCAAACTGATTGAGTTCTTCTTGCATAGAAATTAACCAAAAATCATCATTAATAGAATCATCAATGTTTTTAGGTTCATGTTGTGACAAGAAGGCTTGATGTTCAACCTGATTTCTAAGAGAAGCTCTAGTCTGTGTCCCTCTATCAAGATTTCCTACAACAACATCTAAAGGATGATTCTTCATAATTCTAGTTGATCTAGTAAAGGTAGGGCTAGAAATTTCAGGTTCATCAATAGGTTGGGAATCAACAGAAGCAGGTTCTGGAAAATTTCCAGAACTGGATGTTTTAACTATAGGTCCACTGTCTTTATCATTATGGTTCAAAACAGAGAGATCATCTTCAAGATTTTCAAGAGAAGTTTTAGGCTCATGTGGATCAGTTTCATCAAACTTGATGTGAACAGATTCTTCCACACACTTGGTTCTCTTATTGAAAACTCTATAGGCTTTACTAGAGATAGAATAACCTAGGAAAATTCCTTCATCACTCTTGTATTCAAACATGTCAATATTATCTTTGGTATTAATAATAAAGACTTTGCAGTCAAAGACTTTGAAGTAGTTAACCTTAGGTTTCCTATGGTTCCACAACTCATAAGGGGTCTTCTTAAGAACAGGTCTGATTAAGACTCTATTGATAATATAACAAGCTGTATTTACAGCTTCAGTCCAAAAATAAACAGGTAGGTCATACTCATTAAGCATAGTTCTAGCAATTTCTTGCAGGGTTCTATTCCTTCTTTCTACTACACCATTCTGCTGGGGTACCCTAGGGGCAGAGAAATTGTGACTATAGACATTGTGTGAGAAGTAAGATTCAAACTCATGATTTTCAAACTCATGGCCATGATCACTTCTCAGAGTTTTAATTTTAAGTCCACTAAGGTTTTCTACAGACTTGGAATATTTAACAAATAAAGAAAAAGCTTCACTTTTGTGAGCTAGAAAATCTACCCAAGTATATCTAGAAAAGTCATCTACTAAGAAATAGACATAGTGATTCCCATTTAAGATAGAAACTCTAGATGGTCCAAACAAATCCATGTGAACCAACTCGAGAGGTTGAGAGGTTGAAACTTCTTTCTTTGGTTTGAAAGAGATTTTGTGTTGCTTTCCCTTTTGACAAGGATTACAAACTTTGTCATTTGGAAACTCAAGTTTGGGTAGGTCTCTAACTATGTTCTTCCTAATAAGTTTTCTAAGTGAGTGTATATTGAAGTTTCCTAATCTTATGTGCCAAAGCCAATACTCTTTATGAAAATCATTTAAACACGTAATATTCTGCTTAGCTAAAGAATTTAAATCAACAGCATAAACATTTTCATTTCGCAGGGCAGAAAATACTAAAGCATTTTTAGAATTAAAAACATTGTAAGAATCATTTTCAAATATAAAATTAAAACCATCATCACATAACTAAGAAATACTTAACAGATTATATTTAAGTCCATCAACAAATAAATATTTAGAAATTAATATTTTTTCAGTGTTACCAATCTGGCCAAAGCTGATGATTTTTCCTTTAGAATTATCACCAAAAGTGACAAAACCTCCTTCAATCCTGACTAAGCTTTTAAAGCATGATAAGTCTCCAGACAAATGTCTTGAACATCCAATGTTCAAGTACCAGGTCTTTCTACAGGAGCTCTTTAAGTAGGTTTCCTACAAAATAGATTTAAATAGGAAATGATTTTGGTACCCTGATCTTCTTGGGTCCAGACAGGTTAGCCAATAAAACTTTAGGTACCCATATTTGTCTAATGGGTCTCATAAGATTTCTAGAGTCAACATATTTTGAAATATAAATCTTATTAGATCCATAACTATGAATATAACTAGTTGAAGCATATGATGTTTCAGAACTAGCTACATTCTGTCCATATTTAGAAATAAATCTATTCTTAGTAAACTGTCTCTGTCCAGGTTTGTAGCATATTCCAGTAGTGTATTTTGGTGGAACTTTCTTTCCTGGAATTTGAGTTAGTGTATCCTTTCCATTTGTGAATTTATATAAATCCTTTCTGAGTTGCTCATTAGATAATTTCAGTTTAGTGTTTTCTTTAAGCAACCGAGCTTTCTTTTCCATTTCAATATCAAGATCAGATTTATTTTTAACAGTTAAAACATACTGTTTCTTTAAAGCTTTGTATTTTTCTTTCAGCTCATTACAGGTTTCTTCTAACATATCACAGTATTAAAATAGTTCATATTTTGACATGTTATCAGAGTCAGCATCATCTCCAAAATAATAAGAATTTAAATCAGGAGTTTCAGCTGTTACCTCATAAGTGTTTGTCAAAAAACACATGTTTGCCTTATTTCTGTGTTCAGTTTCAGAAACATCAGATTCAGTGGAGCTATCCTCAGAAGCACTCCAAGTAGCCTTCATACCCTTTTTGTACTTACTGTCCTTGTAATCATAATTCTTCTGGAATTTGAGCATTGGGAAGTCTTATTTAATATGTCCTTTTCTTTTTCACTCATAACAGAAAACTTCATTACTTTTGTTTGGCTTTTTCCAATCCTTCTTCCAATTTCCCTTATTGTCATACTTTCCTTTGTAATTTGATTTTCTGAAAAATTTCTTTTTCATATAAAACTTCTTAAACCTTCTGGCAATGTGAGCCATTTCAGCATCACTATCAGAATCACTTTCACTGTCCTCACAGCTTGAACTCTCGTTTATATCTTGAAGTTTCTCCTTATCCTTGTTCTTTGAAGTTAAATATTTGAATGCAACAGACTTTCTTCTAGGTTCTTCTTCTTCTTCTTTGTTCACTTTGTGTTCTTCTTCATACATCATCAGCTTTCCAATGAGTTCTTTAACAGGTAGAGTTGCAATGTCACATGACTCTCTGATTGAAACAGAAGTTCCTCTCCATCTTTCAGGTATACATCTCAGAATTATCATAATTTGTTCCTTTGTTGGAACATCCTTTCCCAAAGAAGTCATTGTGTTGAAAATTTCATTAAACCTGAGATACATGTCAAAAATGGGTTCATCAGGATTCATCATAAAATTATCATATTTAATAGTATAAGTATTTAATCACATTTCCTTAACATTGGTTGTTCCTTCATGAGAAACGCCCAAGGTATCCCAAATTTCAAAAGCAGTTTTACAAGAAGAAATTCTATTAAACTCTTCATCTCCTAAAGCACAGTACAGGGCATTCATGGCTTTACAATTATTATTGTAAGCAGTCTTTGTAGGTTCATACCAAGTGGATCTACCAGTAGTGGGAAGTTTATATTCTGATTCTATGGCAGTCCATATATCAAAACCTATGCTTTCTAAATGAATTTTCATTTTAAGTTTCCACTGAGCATAGTTGGTACCATTGAAGAAAGGTGGCCTGTTAGTAGCAGCACCCTCTAGTCTATTATCCTTAACTAGATTTTAGAAAGACAATTTAAAGAGATAAAAAATTAAAAACTAACAGAAATTTAAGATATTTAAAGATGCAACTAAAATCACAGTTGAAAAATAGAGTATTTCAAAAATCATTGAACAAAAAAAACTGGTTCCTTTGATACCAAAGGTTGGTCAGATTGGAAACTCAAGAGGGGGGTGAATTGAGTTCCAATTAAAATTTCTGTTAAAATAATGTCTAGTTAAAATCCCCCGATTTATAAAATAAGTTAAACTATAGTGAATTTATATAGATTTTAAATGTTCACTTAGCTTCTCAAATATTTATTAGGTCTCAGTTAGTTTAACCACAAGATCAAACTAACTTTTGAAACTAATCTACTGATTTACAATAAGTGTAAACACTTTCTAATCTAACTATCAAAGTAGCTTCAAAATAATTTTGTATTTTAAAGTACTAGCAGCAGAATAAATATAATATATGTCGTATACTTTAAACATAAATAAAAGATGCACATCAGATATAAGAAGAGGTTCAGTCTGAAGCCGAGACTTAGTCCTCTCAAATATATATAAGAATTTGATCCAAACCCTGGATCGAGGTTAACAACAGTTTTACAAAAAATATCCAGGTCTAAGACCCCTACCACTGTTATTTTTGGGAATCAAAACAACATCAAACCAGCTATTCAGGTCACACGTGACCTCTACCACTATCCCAGTGGGAAATAAAAGATGTAAGAGTTTGAGTGAGGATTTACAGATCCTCCAGTTAAAGTACAGGAGACAGTGTTTGTGTAAAAATACAGAAGATGACACAAACTGCTCGAAAAGTAAATAATGAATCACAGAGCAGAGATATAGAGTTTAGATATGGCTCTAGTGATTGTCAATGTAGCCCTGGACTCGTTGGATTGAGCAGGAATGCTTCAGAGTCCTTCTCTGGTTTTTCTGTTGAAAAACAGAGTGTCGTAGTTCAGTTTGTGTTCTACAGTCTCTTGATTCATCGTGTGTTCTTCAGAAATGTAGGATTGCATGTATGGAACTTCTTTGAGGATTATGCAATCTGTTCTTCACAGTTGTGCTCCGAATTGTTCTTCGGTTTAGTATAGAGCTCGCATGTATTGTAGTATATGTGTCGAGACGTGTCGATCACACGTATTTCCTCTAATGCAGCTCAATCTTCTTTATATTCCATGAGCTCTGGCAGTAGGAATGATTCCCTTTTCATAGTTATGTGATACGGTTTCCTGTCAAGCCAACAACTAACATTAAATAACATTAATTTCATGAAAAACAACAAATATGACCGTTAGCATCATCTAAAATAATATTGACAAAAACTTAAGAAAAGGTGTCACCGTGATCATGGAAACGGTGTCTTCTTCACGATGTCTGATCACGATGTCTGGTCACAGTGAGTCCTTCACGGTGTCTGGGTTATGGTGAGTGGTCACGGTGTCTGGTCATGGTGTCTGGTCACGGTGACTGGTCACGATGTCTGGGTTATGGTGAGTGGTCACGGTGTCTAGTCACGGTGTCTGGTCACGGTGTCTGGTCACTGTGTCCGGTCACGGTGAGTCCTTCATGGTGTCTGGGTTATGGTTAATCATTAGAGATAATATATGAGAGAATTTTTATTATGCATAAAACTTGTAAAGAGTAATTAACATCCATATGATTTGTTATTATAAAAACATGATATTCACCTATTGTTGAGTTTGAAGAGCATTAGCAAGATGTGAACTTAAGATCAAGATTAATTAACAGTAATGAGATTTTTTATCATTAAAACATGATTAACACATGAGGAGTACAACAATAATAAATCAACTTCAAATAAGCTTAAAATCCATCAAAGGATGTTGATATAGATGAAATAAAAACTATTTGTGAGAAATAACTCTTTTTGTGAAATCATTTAAAAGTCAGATAATTATAAAAGAAAACATTTACTTTGAAAATATTGTTACAATCTTGTAAGGGAAGCTTTTATGATTTTATAATGGCAGAAAATATCCTCACCCTCTGTATAAGTTAAAAAGACATTGTTACCTTAATTCTGTCGAAAAGGTTAAGAGGACCTTGTTTGGAAAACGATGAAAATATTCCTATATAAACTTATTATAAAAAGTAAAACAAGGGTATGAATGACTTTAACCCATAGTCTATAAAATATTAAGAATGATTTGAAATACATTTTTAAGAAACATGGATGTTGATGATAAAGAGGCCCTAGTAAATAATTACGTATAAACAACCTCGGATAATGAAGAGATTGTGAAATGAACCCTTACCTTGTACTTTTCCTTAGTTGAGGGTAGGTTAACCTCCTTTATAATGGGGAAATAATTGTTATTAAATTATAAAAGAATCATATATATTAATTATGATATCATATATGATCTTTTAACATTTCTTTGTTAATAATATCTTAGTTTTATCATCGTTTCGGGTGTTAAATTACTCGTTTTCTTTTATATGTTTTGTTACATAAGCCGTGTTTTTTATGGATAAGTCGTATCTTATTCATATCCTGAATGATATAAAGTCCATAAACATTATTTTCAATCATAAAATGAGAATTATAATTTCCTGGATACGATGGAGAATGAATCTCATCGTGTTCGTGGAGAGGGTAGACCGTAGGTATGCACGAGCGACAATATCATTCTTTTGATATTAAAATAATATTTAATTGGATTTTATATCATATATACAGAATCATTATCATGTTATATTTATTATTCACATCAATTACACATCATTATCATACCCATCCAAATAATAATTTTTTGAATAACAATTACACCAGGACGTGGAGACAGTAAGCCGTACGTATGCACGTATGGTGAAATGTCATTAAAAGGATGGATAGAATACTGAATATGGTTTTAACATATTTATAATAACATTAAATTATATATAAGATACTGGAGTTATTATTTTAGAAAGTAAATAACAAAGAAATAATAATTTGAAGAATAAAGGAACATGAAAAAGGGTGGTGAAAACAATATCTCTTCTTCGGGTTCTTCCTTTTTATTTGATCAAAAAGGCTTCTTAGGTTGGCTTTCTGACTAAATGAAGGCCTATATGATGAAGGGAGTAAAGTTGGGAGGATATTTGGGCAGGGGTAGGCTGGGCCAAAAGGCTTTGAATGTGTGAATTAGTGAGAAGGGGGAGTTCCCTTTTATAAGAGGGGTGAGGGGCACCTTTGGAAAAACTAGAAATGTTATTTTATAATAAATTCATATTCAGTCTATAATGATTCAAAAGTGGATTATTTAAAGGTTAAGTTGGGTATGGGTCTAAATATTTTCAACTAATAGATTTTAGACAGGTTTGGGTCACTATATTAATCTTATCATTTATATTTAACTCTTGGTTAATTAGTTTGACATCTAACTTGTCTCTTTGTATTTTTATATTATTTAGTTAATAAACATACTATATACTTACAAGAGACCCCCAAGTGGTCCATTAATTATACACATATCATGGTATAAGTTATTTTACATAACCTTATATTATAAGGAATAGAATATCAATTAATAATATTATATTTGTTTTAAAAACTCTTTTATGTCAATTTTGACACTATTCAATAATTGATTTCTGTTAAAGTCTTAAAAACTTTATTAATTCAAACCAAATTAATTTAAGAAATCCTAACATGTCATATTAACAAATAAAATTCGTGGATGTCATCAAAATTTTCAAATTATATTTCTTTTATCATTTATAATACCAATTATTTGATTCTTTCATTAATAAAGAAAATAATGCATCATTATTGTGTAATAAATACATTTAATTATTCAATTTCTAAAAATTATAAATAAAATAATATTATGTAGTAAATATTTTTATCTTTCTAATTAATATTTATAGTTTAAAATATAAAATTTATAACCCTATGTAAAAAATTATTTTCTAAAAGATATATGCTTATGTCATTTTTGTATTTACTTTAACTTAATTAATATAAAGTGTCCCTATCACTTACAAGTGGATCCATGGGGTCCCATAATCGACCCAAAGATTCCCCTGGTCGAACATGTATCAAACAATAGGTTTAGAACACATTTTAGGGTAAATTAATATTATTATAATATTATTTTTACCCTTTTTTACTGGATTTTTCCTTTAACCATGGTAAATAAAATATTTACCGACATAATTATTCAAAATTTCTAAAAATAAAAGTTATCTATTTACAAAATTTTTACATCATGATTTAAAATATCAAATCCATTTTTCCAAATTCAAAACACAGAAATGGTAGAAATAAATTTAAAATTAATTCCCGCTGTCAAAACAAAAAGTGTGTTTTTAAGAAATAATAACTATCAAAAGATTGACGCTTGTTTATGTCTGGTTTAAATGTGAAATTACGTATAATGGAAAAAATTGTTTTAAATGGTAAAAATATATCTAAATATACTTTAAAACCACTTAAATTCATAATTTATCACTATTAATTATTTCTATTAAAAAGGTTGTTTTTAATTAAAATTTATTAATTTTCACTATTCATAAAAAATTGAATGTTTTCAGAAAAATATCAAAAATTCACTATAAGATAATTTAGATATTCCAAATCCAAAAATTAAGTCCATTTTGAATGATCAAATTTATAAAATTTTAAAAAGAGGGTATTACTATTCATAACGGCTAGTTTGATTGGTTGTGGTGTGTGTTAGAACTCGAAGTTGCGTACATCACACACTACTGTATTATTCAAAGAGAAGCGTACCATGGAATATTGGGGTGTTACAAATAATATAATAATATGAAATTGGCTTTGAAAATATTTATAGGGAAAATTATTTGGAATGAAAATAGATTGCTGACCAAATATAGAGATGAAGTCATATATTATTAAAAGAATTTTGTTAATTTTATTATGTATAAAAGAGTGGATAAATTGTACCATTACATGAAGATATCAGGAATAATTTGATGATAAGAAAAATAATTAGAATTATTGAGATATGGATCATAATATTTTACTAATCAAAGCTTAAACACAAACAATCCCACATAATGATGAGATTGTAGATGTAAACTCTTACACATTGGTCACATTAAAACATATTCCCAATGAAGGAATGGAATTACATGAAATTATTCTATCATTAGAATATGGATATTCATGATATAAAATTTCAAAGTGGTATTATATAAACATTATAAAATAATATAGGTGCACAACATAACTTGTGTCTCATTGAAGGAAAATTGGGACAAAACTTCCATTACTGATTTTGTAACTTTTGAACCATAAACCACGTGAAAGATGGATACAAAAATGAATATGTAAATACCAATAAATTTTTGGAGAATAATAATAAAATAAATTCAGTGTTAGTGTATACACCACATAGAAGAAAGTGGTTGTGAATATAGCATATGGAACACCAAAGTAAATAGTGGGAAGAAAATCCCCTAAAAATTGATTAACATTTGAATAATGATATCAAAGAAATTATAAAATCAATTAAAAAAATTAAATATCATTAAATATATGAAAAAATGATATAATATTTAAAATACAAGTATATACACCACACAAATGAAACGGGCCGTGAATATGACATAATCCTCGTAAAAATAAAAGTGGGACTAGAAATATCCGTACCTTAAGTCAAGAATTATTTAATACATCTTAAAAACTCTTTTATAATAAATATAAGATTAAAAATAAATCACATACAGAGAAATATCCATATATATAATACCGTATACGGTTTTTATGACCTTCTTACTAATTGTTTATTAATAATACTAGGTAAAAGTTACATTTTTAGTAATAATCACTTTGTTTTTTATATAATTTTTTATTTTTTATTTTTGGACCTCTTATCATGATATTGATTCCTTCATTTCCATAATGTTAACCATGTAATAAATATCATATACTATATATATATAATCATGAAAAGATATAAATAGGAAACGAAATACACTATACATAGATAAGGTAGGCCATATATACGCATGATCATTGTTTCCCTTTTATTATCATATTCAATGAAATAATAGTAAATGATATATATATATATTCTATTAGAATTACTCTTCAATGTTTTTTTTGTTAATTTTTTATGATGAAATATGTATTTGAATGAATTTTTTTTTTCAGAAATGAAATTTCATTATTTTCAATTACCTGTTACTCTCAATTATAATTAGTTGGTAAAAAAACATAAATTTATATAGATGTGTCAACCATATTTTTATTATTTAGTGATTATTATTCATAACTTCTTTTCTAACAGATATTTGGTAACAATAATATTATTTTAATAATAATATTAATTGTATATTAAAGTTCTCTAAAACTCTGTCTTGAGTGTAACGTAAGTTTTCGAAGGAATATGGAATTGTTTGTAACAAAATAAAAACATATTTTTATGTGTAAATAAATATTATTTTCATGTTTTTTGAAAAAAAATATAATCTTGGTTTTGCATATAGAAAAATATTAACTCAGTGTTTCATTTAAAGAATACTTAACTTTATGTAGCGATTAATGAAAGACATCAAATGATTTAAATTTATTTGAAAAAAAATTAATTCATAAAAACTTTGGGTGTTACATGAATGAAATATTCTGAACATTTATGTTCATAATCGGTCTAAATATCTTCATCATAACCCATACAATTTTCCATTTCTCAAATCACCCTTCATGTCTTAGGAAACATAGATCCCCATAATCTTTCTTTAGGTATTAGTGATAAAAGTGTCTGAATTTGAAGGAAATATTTTTTGACTATACATAGTGTGACCAGATGTTGAACTATATAATGTTTTCCTAAAATTTTTCCCATAAAATTGTGGTATATTTATCATTAAGAGGAAAATGTGTTGTCCCATTATTCCCTGATGACATCATAAGTGGAATATGCTATTTGAATTTGGTATGTGGTCACCCCTTTTCTATTTGTCCCATGTCACCATTTTGGGACCATGTACCCCTAAAATCATGACTTATTACATCATTCACTTTATTAGCCTCATGTCTGGGCTATGGTGGAATGCCTTGTGAAAATACCACAAAACAATTTGGTTTGTGGAATAGTGTATTCACAATAAGATAACTAGACATGAAATTCCTATTAGAACCCACCAGAAACAAACCATTTTCTCACAATGAAAACAACATTCCAACTTATTATTGTTTTTCACAATGGGAATGGGTATCAAGAGATTATAGGTTTAATGGGATTGTTCTGATATACATGATCACATAATTCCACGACCAAAGAATGTGAATTGATGGTCTATTTATTATGACATTACATTGTTCTGAGTCTCTTCCTATGGGTAGTATTTTCTTTATATATAGATCAGATCTGTGTAGGAATCCACTTTCACTGAACTACATTTGGCTTGATTATCATACCTAGGATATATTTAGTATTGTTGGTATTCCTTGATCTAGTCCCAATTGTGAAAAAAAAAATTATTCCCCAAACCATGAAGGAATCCTATTATGGGTTCCCCTCACTGTAAAATTCTTGATTGGAGAGAAATACCTCTCCTCCTTCAAATAAAATTTATGTAAAAAAATTCCCACCCATGTCCAATGATAAAAAAATTATTCCCATTGTAATTATTGGATTAATCCACCTTATTTTCTCAAATGAAACTTCATTATATTGGGGAAACTTGATTTTCTACAAACCCGCATTGAATATTGGAAATAGGAACATTAGACTTTAAAGGAATTTTTTTTAAATATTCATAAAACACCTTGAGATTTTGTGAAATAATTTTTTTGAATAAATTTTATCATTTCAATATTTTACATCCCATTTAACTCCATGTTTATATTACATAAAATGAAACACTATGTTTATAATTCATTTCAAAAAACACTATGTTTAGATTTTATTACACGCAACAATGAGTTTAGAAGGAATTTAACATATTGTTAACATATTACTATTTAGTATGATAGTTATATCCTAGACATTGGAATGGAGGGCAGGAATAAGATTAATTAAATTATGAATACATATTGTTTATGCATGCATATAAAATGAATTCTTTGGTGAACAATTAATTATAAAATAATATAAAACTATTTTATAGTAGTGAAAATATTTTTTTTGGAAACAATATTTTATGGACACAAATAAATTTTATGTAACTAAATTTAAAAACCCACTTTTGGTAAATTATTTTATTGAATTTTTTATATTATATATTTAATAAAATTTTAACTTTCACATTATGGGTCTTCTAAACGAGGGATATGAATATTTAAAATTTTATTAATAGATTGTATTATTCTATTAGAATTTTTTTGTCCTTTTGTTTACATATTTTAAAACTAATAAATTTCAATTTTAGAAATTTTATTTTTCAAAAAAGACTTTTTATTTAAATCAAAATTTAAAAATTATCTTGGTGTTAATTTTTGATGAATAATAAAAATACTAGTTTTTATTTAGAATTTCCAATTATTATAAAGAATATAAAACCATTAATTTTTTTATAATATGGGGTTTCATAGTAAAAGTATATCAATTATATAACTGTTCATCTGATTTAGAAAATTGGAATCAATTTTATATTGAATTTCTATTTGAAAACATTTTATATATTTCAACATTTTTGAAGTGCCCAGATCAGTGTGAATCACTGAGAGGGGGAGGGGGTGAATCAGTGATCCCTTAAAACTTTTTACTAATTGATTCTTAATCAATTAAACCTCTATGGCTGGTTAAAACCTCGATCCACTCTTCTTGTATCTCTCAACCTTTCCCGAATGATGCAGTAATGAAAAGGCAGAGGACACAAGGATTTACAAGGTTCGGAACCAAAGGCCTACATCCTTTCCATGATCTCCCAGCATGGATTCTCCCATTATAACTTGTTAGAATTACAATGGTCAATACAGATTCCCACCGTATCTCTCCTGAGTCCCACAGGAGGGTCTTTATACTGCGTCCCACAGTGTTACCAGAGTCCCACTGGCCTGCTCCAGAATCCCACTGAAGACTTCTTCTCCCTGAGTCCCACAGGGTCTTCTCCTGGCTCCTCGAGTCGCACGAGTAGCTCTTCTTCACTTTAAGCTTCTTCAAGTATCTTCAGCAGTCTGGGATAAAGACTGCTGGCCTTGCTCTGTACCTCTGATCACTTGAGTTGATCAGGTCTTCTCGTCTTGCACAGGCTTTATCTCCTTCTTCTGAGGATGACCTGGCTTCTCTCCAACTACTGAATAATCAGACAATTGATGTCTTTAACTTCAGTCTGGTCCAGTCTCACTTCACTTCAACATCATGCACTGAGTGCATGGCAACTCTTCATCCTCATGCACTGATAGCATGGCCTTCTCAATTCTTCAAGAACCTCCTGGTCTTGGACAACTCAATTGCACACAACCAGATTTGGCTTTGTTCACGTGTGCACGTGCATGCATGCATGCATGCACTCCCCTTCTTCTCTTCTTGGTGCAGTAAACCCTCAGAGGGTGTAATTATTTTTAGCACACACCTACTTCTCAAACTTCACACACTTTATGCAATTTGACTACACACATAAATGTATGTTCTTATTTGTGTGGATGTCCTCCCTTTTCTTCTTCTAAGTGTATACACACTTCTTAGTGCACACACCTAGGTTCGGCCAACTTGTCTTGCAAGCACTTAACCCATAGGGTATAGTGGCCTTCCTCCTCTCCTTGCACACACACGGCCAAGTGTGCTCTTCCTCTTCACTTAGCACACACAAATGCCTATGGCCTTCTTCCCATCTTGCACTCTTCCACTTTGCACACACACTTTGTTTTTCTCTTTTAATCTTCAAGTGTGCACAACCACAAGGCTACGGCCTCTTCTTGTTTAGTTCAAGTATGCACAAACAATTTGCACACACAATAGCTTGGCCTTGTCTTGCTCACACCCACTGCCCGTAGGGTACTTATCACACACAAAGTGTGTTCTTCAATTTGGCACACACACAAGGTGTGGTCTCGGCCTCTACTTGCACACACCCGAACACCAACCAACTGAAGGCATGCAAGGTGCGGCCTCTTCTCCTCTTCTTCAAAGCGCACAAGGTACACTTGGGTGCCACTGGCCGCGCAAGAGCACAAGGCCTCTAGGCCGCACAAGCCTCGGGTGCAAGGCACCGTGGGCGCGCAAGTGCTACCGCACAGGGGGCACGGTGCACAGAGGGGGTGCGCAAGGTTCTACCGCACAACCCAACCTCTTCTTCTTGTCACGCAAATGAGTTGCGCGCAAGGGAATCCTTCGGGCCAAAGATGGAACCGAGGACTTCAGCCGTGCAAATAGAATTCACGGGGCTTCTTTCTTTGCGAGGCACAAAGGCACTCACGGGTCTTCCAAGTTTTTCAGCCAACAATACCGAGAGCATGGGCTCTCCTTTTATAGGCAGAGAATCCTCAAAACTTCCGCGTGGGATAAATCTCAAATCCCAGAAATATTCGGATCTTCAAGATTTTTTCAAATCTTGAACTTTCTCCTCGGTTCTCCGCGGGTTCTTCTCTTTTTATTTTCCTTCACATTTATGCGTTTTTGAACGCGTGCATGCCTTTGTTAATACCTGTCCATGCAGATTAACAACACCGAATGGCCTCGCACCTTCGGTTGCTTCGGCCGAACATCGAATTCTCCTCTCATTGCATGCAAGACAATTTTTAGGCATGGATCTGTTCAGTAGGTCCAGACGAGATCAATGGAGCCTTCGGCTTGATCGGAGGTGGCCGGAATTTCAAAATCCATGCTCGGGGAGCCACTGGTTCAGCGGGAGACGTCGGGTGGCACGGGGTGTCCTCGGCTCAAGCTCGAGGAAGGAGATTCCTTGGAGCCGTCGGATGCGGAATTTGAAATACATCGGACGGCCGCGATCAGAAGATCTCGCGCGGGATGCGATGAGCGGCTGTGATCAGCCGCGCGATTGGATGGGCGGCCAGGATCTCTTCCGCAGGAAAATCCCGCGTCCCACATCGAAACGATGTGCGGTTTTTCCGCGGCTTATCAAAGATGCGCTCCCTTCCACCGCTCAATTGAACTTCCTCCCTCCACGGTGCCGCCCCGCACCGTGTTCTCTTAGCGGGCGCGCTCTTGCGCCCACCTCTGCTCCCTGCGGGCGCGCTACTGGCTCCCACTATGCTTCCTCGGGTGCGCGGGCTTCACCACCGCGTGCCCTCGGGGGCTTATACACGACCCCCTACCGCCTTGTGATTGCACCATGGGATCCCCCATGGGCGTGGCGCCTTAGGCCCACAAGTGCCTTGGGGTTGAACCCGTGGGCTGGCCTTGGCTGGCCTAATTTTTTCTAAGTATAGGAATAAAGACTTTGTATAAAAACAAAGTATCCCCATATGCCAAATGCCACTTCAAGCCATCTTCTTCATAATTCTTCTTCTTCTTAGGAATTTCCCATCTCCTCCTCATGTTCTTAATAACTTTTCAACATTTCACAACTTAGGAGGGAATTCTGAAGGTTCTTCATCAACCGAGCTCTTGAATCACATAAAATCTCCAATGTTCTTCATTGATCCAATCAGAGATCAAGTTGGATCAACTTCATGTTCACATGTCCTAAGTGATAGTGCCTGGACTCTTCCATCCGCTCACTTCATCCACTTTGAACTTGTGGATGGATCTTCTTCATCTCCTCATGCATTGTCACTACAATGCATGGTCTTCTAATCATGTTGTGACATTGTATCATCAGGATACAAGTTCTTTGAACTTAAAGAGCAGCTCAAAAATCGTCAGATTTCACTAGAGAATGTTTCAACCACATCTCCTATGCCACTTAGTGAATCTCCTAAGTGACACGCATCTTAGTACCATGGCCATTCTCCATTCATCACCAACACCATCACAACCTTTGTCATTCACATCGTGACATTCCTTGACTTCCATTCATTCCAAGACAACTTCATGCCTCATTGACAACAAATGCAACACAGTGCACTTCAATCTCCCCCTTTGTATTTGTTGTCAATACACCACTTCAGCACATATGAATGGGTCAATATGTGTGCAAATATTTTCTCCCCCTTATTGGAAATCAAATGCAAAGGTGTGGTGTGGTTCACTTTCAAAAATATCTTCCTCCTTTTGAATAGCATCTTCTTGAAAATTACTAAGAGAGGGATGATGCCACATGTTCTTCTTTAGCAAAGAACCTTTCGTAAATCAACTCTAAGTCTACTTGGGCTAACCCGGTGTAGAAAACAAGAGTGATGTAACCAAGATACTCAATGCTGTCCACAATTCTCTACACATGTGAGATCATGCTTAGGGGTTGAATTTTTTCAGATATTCAATGAATTGCTGAATCCTGCACATACTTCACAAAACACATTAGAATGTTCAGGTGCGAAGATAAAGCTCCCCCATTCATCCATTTTCTTAAGATGATATTAATCTCAGAACATCATCTTCTTCAGATTTGCTCCCCCTCAAGGGGTGCACTCCGTTCTGTCCAAACCATCCTCCAGATGAGAATGATCATCATCTTCAATTCCCTGCAATGTTAGCACATGTATATACTAAGAGTATAAGGGAATAAGATGGAACCTCCTTGGTTCATCAATGTGAGTAACAAGGTTGAGAAGATTCTCTCAACCGAGATGTCCCATTTTCACTAGTCTTCACACTTGCACATTTGATCTTCATTGATGATTGTGCTGGTGTGGTTCTCAAAACATCTTCATGTGAAATCTTCTTCTTCCCTTTTGCCTTAGCAATTGCCAGAACATTATCTTCATCTTTTTGCAGATCTTTGGCAAGTTGCAACTGATTTGGCCATATGACAAGTAAATCATTTGGAAGTGTGGCCTCAGTTCTGGAAGTTCCACATGGTTCTTTTGATGCTGTTAAGCTACCTTTCTTAGGCAACTTATTTTCAACCAATCCCTTCTGCTTCTTCTGGATTGATTGTCTGTTTGAGTTCAGTCTGCTTCTATTTAATTTCATGGCTTCTTTACAAAGATCCATGATATGTACTTTCTTCCCACAGTAGAAGCATTTCTTGGTGGTCCTTCTGGATGCATCACCCTTCTTGGATTTAGACTCCAAGGTCTTCTCTTCATTTCTAAAACACTTTTTGGGAGCATTTTCTACATTCTTCTTGCTTCCCAAGGAATCTCTCTTAGCCAGGTTCAGTGATCTTCTCTTCATTCCAGCTTTGGATACAGTTGGAGATTGACATGTATCATTCTTTTGACCACTTTTGCAGCCATCCCAGATGTTGTCAAGAAATCCAAATCTGTTAGCAGTAAACAGATGTCTCTGGACCTGTGGATGCTGCTTCTTTTCCTCTGGCTTGCTTCCCATAGGCATGGGCTTCCTCTGTGCTTTGGCATTCAGTGGATTGTACCAACAATCCTTTGCACAATTCCCATACTTGTTACAACACCAACACTGACCCACAAATCTTGACCTCATGAGTCCTTCTTGCTGTTGGGCATTTCTCTTGAATTGTTGTGTTGTTTCAGGAGAGCTCTCTTTCTTCATCTTCTTCATCCATAATTGTTTGGATTCATTCTTCCATCCTGCACTTTTAGTAGAAACACATTTAGAAACATGATTACAAGATGGGATGGATGGTACCTTCTTTTTAGAAGATGTTGCCCTTTCATTAGAGGATGTCTTTCTTTTAGAATCATCATGCTCAATGCATACTTGAGTAGCAACATTTCTCCTTTCAGCTGACTGGGAGGCTTCAGCTTTGGGTGATTGCATATTTTTCAATATCACCTCTAGTTCTAAACATTTCATATTGAGGGAGTTCTTCTCATCCTCAACAGTTCTTAGCCTTCCTTCCCAATTTTCCACTAGTTGTTTCATCTGGTCTTCATGCACCTTCTTCAATTCTTGCAATGAGTTGTCAAGCTCCTTCACCCTGTTTACTTTGTCTTCAAGTTGAGCATCTCTGACATTCATTGAAACTCTGTGCATCTTTTCCAGTGCATGGAAAACATCTTTGACTAATATCATAAAGAATTCTTTCTCAGAAAGGCTTCTTTGCAATTCTTCAGTAGTGTCTTTATATCTTTCATTGCAAAGAGAAACTGTTTCATCTTTAGCCTTCACCAGCTTTCTGAGAGTGTTGGTTATGCCAACCCTTTTAGCCAATTGGACTTCCAGAGAATTGGCTTCATCTTCTAGCTGTAATTTTTCTTCTTGAAGATCAAGGAGGCCTGTAGCTATACACATTGCCACTTTCTTGGGGACTGTCTTCTGAAGATATTTGATTGCATTTAGAAGATCATTGTTCCTTCCATCTTCATCGCAGCTAGAGCAGGCTTCATCAGAAGAATGATAAAAGGAATTGTCATCTGATGTGACTTTCACATTTCTTTCCATAGAAGGAGTTTCTCTGATTGCAACAACCTTCTTCTTCATCTTCTTTGCATGTTTCTTCATTCTGTTTTTCAGAGTCTTGGCAGATATCTCCATTTGAGGTTGTTCTTTCATTTCCTCAAATCTGCACTCCATATAGACTCTCTTGGATCTTTTAGAGGTAACCTTCCCTCTGATACCAATGGAAGTGCCCAGATCAGTGTGAATCACTGAGAGGGGGAGGGGGTGAATCAGTGATCCCTTAAAACTTTTTACTAATTGATTCTTAATCAATTAAACCTCTATGGCTGGTTAATGCCTCGATCCACTCTTCTTGTATCTCTCAACCTTTCCCGAATGATGCAGTAATGAAAAGGCACAGGACACAAGGATTTACAAGGTTCGGCACCAAAGGCCTACATCTTTGCCATGCTCTCCCAGAATGGATTCTCCCATTATAACTTTTTAGAATTACAATGGTCGATACAGCTTCCCACCGTATCTCCCCTGAGTCCCACAGGAGGGTCTTTATACTGCGTCCCACAGTGTTACCAGAGTCCCACTGGCCTGCTCCCGAATCCCACTGAAGACTTCTTCTCCCTGAGTCCCACAGGGTCTTCTCCTGGCTCCTCGAGTCGCACGAGTAGCTCTTCTTCACTTTAATCTTCTTCAAGTATCTTCAGCAGTCTGGGATAAAGACTGCTGGCCTTGCTCTGTACCTCTGATCACTTGAGTTGATCAGGTCTTCTCGTCTTGCTCAGGCTTTATCTCCTTCTTCTGAGGATGACCTGGCTTCTCTCCAACTACTGAATACTCAGACAATTGATGTCTTTAACTTCAGTCTGGTCCAGTCTCACTTCACTTCAACATCATGCACTGAGTGCATGGCAACTCTTCATCCTCATGCACCGATAGCATGGCCTTCTCAATTCTTCAAGAACCTCCTGGTCTTGGACAACTCAATTGCACACAACCAGATTTGGCTTTGTTCACGTGTGCACATGCATGCATGCATGCATGCACTCCCCTTCTTCTCTTCTTGGTGCAGTAAACCCTCAGAGGGTGTAATTATTTTCAGCACACACCTACTTCTCAAACTTCACACACTTTATTCAATTTGTCTACACACATAAATGTGTGTTCTTCTTTGTGTGGATGTCCTCTCTTTTCTTCTTCTAAGTGTATACACACTTCTTAGTGCACACACCTAGGTTCGGCCAACTTGTCTTGAAAGCACTTAACCCGTAGGGTATAGTGGCCTTCCTCCTCTCCTTGCACACACACGGCCAAGTGTGCTCTTCCTCTTCACTTAGCACACACAAATGCCTATGGCCTTCTTCCCTTCTTACACTCTTCCACTTTGCACACACACTTTGTTTTTCTCTTTTAATCTTCAAGTGTGTACAACCACAAGGCTACGGCCTCTTCTTGTTTAGTTCAAGTATGCAAAAACAATTTGCACACACAATAGCTTGGCCTTGTCTTGATCACACCCACTACCCGTAGGGTACTTAGCACACACAAAGTGTGTTCTTCAATTTGGCACACACACAAGGTGTGGTCTCGGCCTCTACTTGCACACACCCGAACACCAACCAACTGAAGGCATGCAAGGTGCGGCCTCTTCTCCTCTTCTTCAAAGCGCGCAAGGTACACTTGGGTGCCACTGGCCGCGCAAGAGCACAAGGCCTCTAGGCCGCACAATCATCGGGTGCAAGGCACCGTGGGCGCGCAAGTGCTACCGCACAGGGGGCACGGTGCACAGAGGGGGTGCGCAAGGTTCTACCGCGCAGCCCAACCTCTTCTTCTTGTCACGCAAATTAGTTGCGCGCAAGGGACTCCTTCGGGACAAAGATGGAACCGAGGACTTCAGCCGCACAAATAGAATGCACGGGGCTTCTTTCTTCGCGAGGCACAAAGGCACTCATGGGTCATCCAAGTTTTTCAGCCAACAATACCGAGAGCATGGGCTCTCCTTTTATAGGCAGAGAATCCTCAAAACTTCCGCGTGGGATAAATCTCAAATCCCCGAAATATTCAGATCTTCATGATTTTTTCAAATCTTGAACTTTCTCCTCGGTTCTCCGCGGGTTCTTCTCTTTTTATTTTCCTTCACATTTATGCGTTTTTGAACGCGTGCATGCCTTTTTTAATACCTGTCCATGCAGATTAACAACACCGAATGGCCTCGCACCTTCGGTTGCTTCGGCCGAACATCGAATTCTCCTCTCATTGCATGCAAGCCAATTTTTAGGCATAGATCTGTTCAGTAGGTCCAGACGAGATCAATGGAGCCTTCGGCATGATTGGAGGTGGCCGGAATCTCAAAATCCATGCTCGGGGAGCCACTGGTTCAGCGGGAGACGTCGGGTGGCACGGGGTGTCCTCGGCTCAAAGCTCGAGGAAGGAGATGCCTCGGAGCCGTCGGATGCGGCATTTGAAATACATCGGACGGCCGCGATCAGAAGATCTCGCCCGGGATGCGATGAGCGGTTGTGATCAGCCGCGCGATTGGATGGGCGGCCAGGATCTCTTCCGCGGGAAAATCCCGCGTCCCACATCGAAACGAAGTGCGGTTTTTCCGCGGCTTATCAAAGATGCGCTCCCTTCCACCGCTCAATTGAACTTCCTCCCTCCACAGTGCCGCCCCGCACCGTGTTCTCTTAGAGGGCGCGCTCTTGCGCCCACCTCTGCTCCCTGCGGGCGCGCTACTGGCGCCCACTATGCTTCCTCGGGTGCGCGGGCTTCACCACCGCGTGCCCTCGGGGGCTTATACACGGCCCCCTGCCGCCTTGTGCTTGCACCATGGGATCCCCCATGGGCGTGGCGCCTTAGGCCCACAAGTGCCTTGGGGTTGAACCCGTGGGCTGGCCTTGGCTGGCCTAATTTTTGCTAAGTATAGGAATAAAGACTTTGTATAAAAACAAAGTATCCCCATATGCCAAATGCCACTTCAAGCCATCTTCTTCATAATTCTTCTTCTTCTTAGGAATTTCCCATCTCCTCCTCATGTTCTTAATAACTTTTCAACATTTCACAACTTAGGAGGGAATTCCGAAGGGTCTTCATCAACTGAGCTCTTGAATCACATAAAATCTCCAATGTTCTTCATTTATCCAATCAGAGATCAAGTTGGATCAACTTCATGTTCACATGTCCTAAGTGATAGTGCATGGACTCTTCCATCCGCTCACTTCATCCACTTTGAACTTGTGGATGGATCTTCTTCATCTCCTCATGCATTGTCACTACAATGCATGGTCTTCTAGTCATGTTGTGACTTTGTATCATCAGGATACAAGTTCTTTGAACTTAAAGAGCAGCTCAACAATCGTCAGATTTCACTAGAGAATGTTTCAACCACATCTCCTATGCCACTTAGTGAATCTCCTAAGTGACACGCAACCTAGTACCATGGCCATTCTACATTCATCACCAACACCATCACAACCTTTGTCATTCACATCGTGACATTCCTTGACTTCCATTCATTCCAAGACAACTTCATGCCTCATTGACAACAAATGCAACACAGTGCACTTCAATTTTATCATTGGAAAATCACTTTTTTATCACATCTTCAGGATTAATTTTAAATTAAAATTTTCCTATTTTTGTGAATTAAATATTGATAATTGTATTCCATATATTTAAGTAGAATAATTTTCATTATCTAATATGTTCATATTAATTTCTCACCATAATGAATAGTAAAATCTGTAAAAATTAATTACCACACATAAGGATACAATAGGTTTAATAAGGTTAAACTAATAAGACAAGGGGTAATATTACCTATAAACTATTAGAAACACAATTTTATTGATATATTTAATCTTTATCTCCTAAAAAGTTCTATAATGCACAATTTTTTAGACATTTGTCTTGTTAAAGACGTGGGGATCCTTTTTTATTTTTAAAAATTATAAACATACCGCCCATCTCAAATTAAAAGTATTTTCCTTCTCATATCATCTTTAGAAATCATAAACCATTTAATTCATAAAATAGCTCTCCATACTACTATTTAAAATCTCATATATCATCCTAGAAGCCTTATTGTGATCATAAATCTATCTTATGAAATAATTTTGATGCAAACCAAAGGAGGTTACCCGATATAGAGGTATCATTTTTCGACGAGTGTTTTTATTTTATTTCATTCACCACAAACATAAACTAGAGTAATTTTTATTTTATTAATTGAGAGGAAAAAATACTAAAAGTGAGCGGGGCCTATGAAAATTAAGGGTTTGGGAATCACCAATAAAAACATCAACACCTCCATGGGAAGGGAACCAAAACTATCGAACACTCTAATAGGTACATCAAAAGAAGCCTTGGAACCCATAAAATTAGACATACAATTTCCTTCCCTCCACATATGAGAATGATTGATGCTAGATGGAAGGATGGATTTGCATCTGGGGATCAGATAAGTAATGTCCCATGGAATAGGGTTGATACCTTTCAAAGAGTTCTAGATGCCCTACAAATCTGTTTCCACATTAGTCAAAGTGATTCCCTTATATTGGAAAATATCAAGACCATTGAGAATGGATTGCAATTTTTCCTTGACTAAGTTCCCAACCCCATAATGTTTGTTGAATTCAATAGGCACTTAACCCCGTGTGTTATAACTACATGTTATTATTAAAAAATTTCATTAAATAATTTTAATTTTTCAATAGCTTGCATTGCACAAAATCACAAGTTCAAAACAAAAAAAGAGATGCTCTTAGTATAAAATGACCATTTTAACCTAGTTTTTAGGATTATAGGGATAAATATAACTAATTTATGAAATTTTTTGGTGAATTCATTCACTAACAGTTATTTAATAAAATATAAATCAATTATATATTTGTATTTTTGTATTAATAAATTGAGTAAATTACAATTAGAAAATGAAAATAATGAAATATATATGTTATATACTTAATAATGTTTTGTATCCATCCGATAGATCTCTTTGTCATAGGGAATGAATAAACCCTATTTCATGTATAAAAACCAATATTTTTCAAAAGGGTAATTTTCCACCTTTTAATGGAGAGCCCCATTTAAATTTATTTTTCGACAAATAAATAATGTTTACATCACAACATAAACATATTATTTTGAAGTGGAATATAAAAATTTACTTTGGATGAATTGATAATATTTTTTCTGATAACTTTCAAATTTTGATGAATAACACTAATACACAAACTTTTATTTAGAAATAATTTTTTTTGATAGACATAATTTATAAAGATAAATTATAATATTGAATGTTTTTAAAGGATAAATAGAATATATTTTTTCATTAAATATAATGTATGTCATTATAATTACTTTTACATTTAATTTAGATGTAAAAACATTTCAATCTTTGCAATGTTTTAACTTTGAAAGCTCATTTTCTCTTTTCAACAATGAGATTAATTTTGAATTAATTATTGAAACTTTTGTGTTTTTAATTTTGAAAATATGGAGTCTATATTTTGAATCAGTTGGTTAAAATTATGTAAATATCTCTATTTTATTTTTGGGGATTATGAAGAGTATCTTCTATAATTTTTATTAATATTATAAATTCGTAAGTCAAGTAATTATGCTGAAGAACACTATAATAAAATTACCCTAAAACTTTTATTAATATCATTGGATGTGTTTTTTTATATCTAAATCATCTATGGGTAGATATGGATTCCATTGAAATCCACTTGAAAGAGATTATATATTTAATTTTTTAAAAGCAAAGATAAATATGTTTGACTAAAATTTTAAAAACTAAACAATTTTTTATATAAGGTTATATAGAAGATAAATTATACTGTAAATATTCATTTGGAAGATTAATTTTTTTTATTTATCATGGTAATTTATTTTTAAATTTTAGGAAATATATTATTACCTTAAAGACTTATACTTTGATGATGTAAAAATTAATTAGTTGATCAGAAATCAATAAATTTTTTTTTATAAAAACACTAATAACCATCAAAAGACCCAAATACATGAAAAATTATTATTTTTAGAATATATCCTTACCATATCCATCTAATGGTTGAGTTAGTGACCATTTGGATTCTTATAGAAGGTATTTTTAAACATATATTATTTTATTTAAAGTGATGTTAATGTTGTCAGATTCATAATTTAAAAAGTATAACATTTTAAATGTTGGATTTTTCTAGAAGATAAATATGAGAGAAAATATTCTTCTAAAAGTAATTATATTTATATTCATTATAGTATTTTATTTCTAATTATTATATATAAATTAGTATATTAAATAATTACAAAATATTGATGTAGTAATTATTTTATTAATAGAGATAATAAATAAATGGTATTTAAAATATTAAAATAAATATAATTTGGGATAATTACTCTTTCTTATTAATTTTATAGATGAAATTTACCTCTTAGTAATTTAATAAAATATTAATACCAAAGATAACTTATAATATTAATATTTTTAAAAATCAATTAATTGAATAGTGTCAAAATTGAGCTTCTTGATTATTTATCAAAATAATGTTTTATTTTATTAATTAAAAATCATAGAACATTATATAAAAATGTATAATAATTATTTTATGGTCTAAATTTTTTTATGGTATTTTTTTATGGTCTACTTGACATCAAATAATTAAGTATTTCACCCTTTTAATATTGCAGTTTTTGTAACCCTAGTTAACAATTATATAGAATAACAAAGTGTTAATTAAAATTACAAGGTTTAAATTGATAAAAAAAACATATATAAATCTATTTTTTGTTAATAATACAACCTTATATCATCCCATATTCTAATTTGATTTTTTTTTGTTTTTTTATGGGGCTTAATTTTATTAGAAATTAATATTTTTGGAGATCCCAAAAGTGCCCCTCACATCAATTATAAAAGGGAACCTCCTCCCGATTTTATTTGCTTCAATTTGAGTCTTTATGCTCAGAAATCCCCTACCCTTTCCATTATAAACTTATCTATATATATTCTAAATGTTCTGGTATTCTTCAAAGACTAACTCTAGTGATCTAAGGGGAGATATCGAGGAAGCATGCCAAATAAGAGGTAATCTCCTCTAGAGAGTAATTCAAAATTCTTTCTTATTCTACTTCATCTTCATGAGTTTTTTCATTATAAGGTAAAAAATACCATATCACATATATAATTGAAAGTTATTATCATTACGGAACAACAACATACCACTTTCTATCCATCATATAAAAAACAAAATCACCATGTGTTCGTACGTAGCGGTTACTGTCTCCACACCATGCTGTCATATGTTTTTCACCACCACCATACTTAGAGGGGTATAATGATTGAAATAATAACTATATATTATTATTATTATAAAATTATATTTTTTCTTAAATAAAATACACTATTAACATAAATACTATTCAACAATTATGGAAACATTATCATCGCATGTGTGTACGTAAAACCAGCTGTCTCCAGGAAACAATGTGATTCATTCTACATGATCTTTATTACATCATGATTATATAATTGTAAAGAATTAATAAATATGATATATATTATTTTAATATATTTTTGTAATGATTTAACTATGAGCTATAATGGAGAACCGAAATGTATTCGACCAAACATGCATAAGAAAATGAAGCAATTAATACCCGAATAACAAGTAATAATATAATGTTATTAAAAAAGGGATGATAATACAATATCATAAAATTTATTATGATTCTGAACTAAGTAAATAAAATTCATTATATTATTATACAGGGGGTTTTGAATCATACAAAGGAAATCCGATCTAAGTTAAATGATAAGTTTACAATCTCTCATTATTATCCATGATTATTTATTGGTAAGTATTTACTGGGATATATTTATCATACATGTCCATGTTTCCCAAATATGTAATATTATTTCTATTATTATACAAATTTTTAAAGTCAATTTTACCCTTTATAAAGGTTTTGTTAAATTTTATGAAAGGAATCTCTTATCGTTATTCGATATGAGGTATTTTTTGAATTTTATAGTAAAAGTGTGAGGAGAATGTTTTTTAACATATAAAACATGAATTTATTTTTATGTTTTCATAATTAATTATATACAAATAGATTAATCTAAAATATTTCAAGTTAATTTTCATATAAATACTATTATCTTAAAATTGGGTGGTAGGAAAACCTTTTTGAAGAAGAATGGATATTTTCTTTATTCATTAATTTCAAGTGTTATATGAAAATTATTTTTCGTTAAGATGGAATTATTTAATAGTGTGGTGTTTCAAGTATAATATCTTTTTTAATGTAATTTTATTGTTTTTATTATGGAATTCAATTTATGAAACCTATTTGTTTTCCATGGATTATGTTATGGTGGAATGATGTCTAATGAACCCTATTTTATTCCTTCAGTTATGATGAATGATTTATATTATTATAGAACATGTAAGAATTATGTAATTATGAGATGGGTGGTACCTATATCTACATAAAATTATTTGGGTAAAGATTTATATCTCATGAGATAGACATGGCTAGAATAGGAAACGATCTCAGTTGCGTAATACAAGGTTGGAACAAGGATCGTACTCAACTTAGTAATGGACTTTGTCCTCTATGATGGTCTCGATAATGAGCCTTGACAAATATAAAAATATTTTCTATTCTTATGTGCATTACACAAAACATAATTTCTTATGTAATGAATTTTTGTATTACATTCATTTATTGTTATGAACTTTTATGATATATCCCATGGAATCATATCATGATATTTTATATACAGTATAATGTTTTCAAATGTTATGTTCTTCTATGTTTGGATTACATTCATTTATTCTTATGATTTATCCTATGGAATGATATCTCTATCTTTCATCTTTGAAAAAGTATCAATGTATGTAAATTATGTGTTGTTATAGTTGGTATTAGGGGAAATGCATAGTTATCCTTGTGAAACTAGGATGAGAAAAACAAAGTAAGAACCAAAAATATATGTCTAAGTATAGTTTATAATCTTAGTGTTTTAGAAATTATCATGAAAAACCTAGGATAACACCTAAATTTTCCTTATTTAAAATTTCATTCCTGATTATGTGGTTTTTGAGTTTTGATTTGTGTTTCTAAAACTATGATTCTTGTTTTTAGTCAATGGTTGGAACCTGATGGAACTGCTTTAATGCTGAATGTAATGGGAAATGCAATGATTTTCCACATGAGAAACCAATTGTTATGGGATCTGAAATGAAAAATATTATAGCTATGATGATACAAATTTATCAATTTATGGATCATGAAGGTCTTCCAAATGAGAAAATGGGGGAATAACATTCTTTTATGTCTTTCATGAGGTAGGGTCCACTTCTTTCGACGGGTCTTATGATCCATTAATGGCTGAATAATGAATCAGTACCACTGAAAAAATATTTTCAATTCTACAATGTTCATAACATGATAAAGTCATCTTAGTAGTATATCATTTTAAAGGTGAATCTGATCAATGGTGGAAGCTAATCAAGAATACAAAGGCGAAGATGTGAAATTGAATCCATAGAATGGGATGAGTTCAAGAACTAGTTTTTCAATAAGTAAATTCATCATATTCTTAAAAAATATAGAGAAGGAGTTCCACAATCAAAATAAAAAATAAAACGAATCTCTTGGTACCTATGAACCAATTATTATAGAACTTTCAAGGTATCCATTTGGAATTATTTTTCAACCCGGGAGTAAAATTTATCTATTCTTCAGTTTCTTAAAACCATGTTTCCTAAGGTCATTATCCATAAAGGACTTCAATAACCATGACTAATTGTTTCGATGTGCTATCAATATTGATATGGACATTATAGTAACCCATTGATCCTGTGGAATTGATTAAAATAGAATAATGTAATTCAAGTGAAAATCAAAATACCACAATAAAAATAAGATGTGTTCTCCCTTATGAATTATGGGTGGAAATAAACATACAGGGAATTATCTTAAAGGGACTACTAAATGTTTTAACTATGGAAAATATGATCATCAGTCAGTTTAATGATGATGTGATTGAAAAAATATGTCTAATGATGCAAATAGAGATAAGGCTATACAAAATTCACCTTTTACACTTCAATGTTAAATGTGAAAGGAAATGGGGAAATATGAAAATTAATGCCCTAATAAAAGGGTTATTGATGATGATAGATGTCAGTAAACTCTTAAGATAAAATACAAAGTAAAGACACATGTGATCACTATCAATGATGTGTAGTATGATAATGATGGGGTGAAAGGTACACTTACCATCCACTCTAAAGTATAAATTTTTCTATTTGATTCTACATCCACCAACTCTTTTATTTATTAATATTTTTCTAAGTGTATAACCATATTACCTCAACAATTAAATGTTCAGTAAGCTGTGAGAACACCTAATAGAATAATGGCTGAACAAAAAGTTTATAATTTTTCTCCTCTTGAATTTTGTGGGAAAGAGACCCCTACAAATCTAGTGATCTGTAAAATGGTGGAATTTTATGTGATACTTGGTATAGAATGACTTTCTCTATATGGAGAACATATAAATTTCCAAGTAATGTAAATCAAATTACATATTCTAGATCAATCTATGATTATCAATTTACGCAAGGATGAATATAAAGTTTTAGTAGAAATTTATTCCAACTTATAATTTCTGATCCCTATAAATGAAGGTTATCTATCTCAAATGGTTGAGGAGAAACTCACAATTAAGAATACACCCATTGTATGGGAGTGTGATGATGTCTTTATGGAATAATTACCAAGTCTTCCATTGAGAATTTTAGTTTTCAATTAAACTCTTAGTGAGTTCTTTTCCAATTTCAATGATACCTTATAGAAAAGAACGAATTGAGTTTCTTTAATTGAAGAAGCAAGTTGATGAAAATCTTGAAAAGGGATTCGTATGCCCAAGTGCATCAACCTAGGGAGAACTTGTTCTGTTTTCTGAGAAGAAAGATGGATCAATGAGACACTACATTGATTATCTAGGGATTCCCCACACTGATGAATTATTCAACCACCTACTAGGAGATCCATTCATTTACAAGATTGGTCTTTGTTCAGGTTATTATCAATTAAGGATCAAGAAGGAGGATATACCAATGATGGAATTCAGTACAAGGTATGGACACTATGAATTTAGAGTTATTCATTTTGGTCTTACTAATTTCCACAATATCTTCATGGATCTAATGGATATAGTCTTTAGAGACTATCTTGAGCAGTTTGTTGTAGTATTTATAGATTATATTCTTGTATATTTTAAAAGAAATGAAGAGCATGAAGATCAATTGATAATTTTATTGAATACCCCAATAAAGTAGAAGCTTTATGAAAAATTTACCAGGTGTAGATTTTGGCTTCATAAGGTTTCATTTTTGGGTTACATAATCTCAAGAGAGGGGATACCTATGGATCCAGAAAAAACAGAAGTTATTGAATGTTGGACGATACCCACAATGGTAACTATGATCAGATGTTTTATTAGATTTTATGGATATTATAGACGTTTTGTAAATGACTTTTCATGATTATACAATCCACTCACCAAGTTCACCCAGAAAAGAGTTAAGTTCGTGTTGGTGGAGGAATGCAGAGAGAATTTCAAAGAGCTAAAAAGAAGTTTATTCGGTGCACTTGTGCTCGCACTGACTTGTAGTGGAGAAAAGTTTGTGATTTATAGTGATTTATCCAAGAAGGGGATATGTTTTTTTCTCATGAAAAAAATGATATGTTAATATCTTATTGCCCATGATAATTGAAAATCCATGTAAAAAAATTATCCCAATAATGATTTAGAGTTAACTCCAGTATTCATTGTAGTAAAGTTATGGAGGAATTATCTTTATAGTGAAATGTGTGATATTTATACAAATTATAAAAGTGTAATTTATGTGTTCATGCAAAAGGATATTAATATGAATCAAATAAGATGGTTGGTGTTGATTAATGATTAAAACTTCTCAACACATTATAACTCTGGGAAAAGATCCAGGTGGCTGCTGATTTGAGTTGAAAGGACCACACTATCCTATCCATGATGAAGATACAAAAATATGAAATATTAATATATTGGAAATGTATAGATATTAAAATTTTAATCGAAGGGGGAAATGTTATCTTTTTCAATTGAATTTTAATCCATCTATGGAATTTATAATTAAGGAAGTGTAGAAGGAAGATGTAGAGCTACAAAAGTAGTTCAGAAATGTTACTGAGTTCAACATTTTTTTTGATGGAATAATATGGTTAGGGAATCAGGTTATTATTCCCCCCATACCCAAAGTAAAAAATGGGATAACGGATGAGGTGAAGAGTTCTTCATTATCTATTTATCCTGGATGCACCAAGATGTAGAGGGACCTGAAAGATTATTTTTAGTGGGATGGAATGAAATGAGAGTTTACCGATTATGAATATCAATGCTTATTTTTTCAACAATTTAAGGTTAGGAGACAAAATTCTATGGGGGTGTTACATCGATTACCCATACTATAATGGAAATGAGTAAACATTACTATGGTCTTTATCGGAAGAATTGCAAAAAAAATTATAAAGGCCATAATAATATATGGGTTATAGTTGATCAACATATGAAGTTGGAACACTTAATTTCCATTAGAGAGGATTTTAATATTAATCATATTTCCAAGGAATATGTAAAATAAGTGGTAAGTTTGTATGGAGTCCCACTTTTCATTATATCTGATCTGGTTCCTACAATTACCC
The DNA here is from genome assembly GCA_963277665.1 of Viscum album. Taxonomy (NCBI): domain Eukaryota; kingdom Viridiplantae; phylum Streptophyta; class Magnoliopsida; order Santalales; family Viscaceae; genus Viscum; species Viscum album. The sequence goes on from OY728163.1 coordinate 947,691,811, forward strand.
CGAAATTTTGGAGAATTTTTCAGCAGGATCATGATACCGAGTTATGTTTCACCCCTACATGTCATTATCAGACACATTCTCATTCTGAGAGGACAATTCCAGATCCAAAACACATTTTGGGGGCATTCTCTATATAATTCAACGGTTGTTGTAGTCAACACCTACCTTTGGTGGAATTTTCATACTACAATAGCTTTCAGTCCAGTATTTTTATGACACCTTATTAAGACCTATAAGGAAAAAAAATTCATAACTCCAACTATTTGGGATGAAGTTGGGAAAAGAAAACTATTCGGACCTGATATTATTGAAGAAATGGAAGAGAATGTCAAATCTATTCAACAACGCGTAAGAGTAGCTCAAATTGGACAACAAATTTATGTTGACAACTGAAGAAAAGGCTAGACTATAGAGTGGGTGATAAGTTATTTCTATGAATATATCATTGTAAGATACTAATGAGATTTTTAAAGAAGTGAAAGCTAATCCCTAGGTATATCGGTTCATTTGAAATTATAGATCTTGTTGGGAAGGTAGCGTACTAATCAGTGATTCCACCAAATCTCTCTAAAGTTTATGATGTGTTCTATGTAATATACTTTTAAATAATATACATTATCCTCCACATGTACTAAATAAATAATTCTTACTATTGGAGAAATAACATTCTTGTGAAGAACAAATGATAGTGATTCTGGATTATAGCGGAAAAGTTCTATGAAAAAAGACCACTTTCTGCATGAATGTTTTGTGGTAGAACCAAAAATTTTAGGAAACTCAATTGAATCTTTAGGATAATATGATGGAGATATATCCTAATCTATTTTTATACAAGTGATAAATTTTGAATGCGAAATTCAGTTTAAGGGGTGTAGAGTGTAAAACTCAAATGTTTTTATGAAATATTTTCATTAAATAATTTTAATTCTTCAATAGCTTTTATTACAAGAAATCATGAGTTTAAATGAACCACAAGATGACCTTTGTATAAAATTACTATTTTAACCTTTTTATTATGTTATAGTAAATAAATATAGCTATCTAATTAATATTTATTCTGAAGTCATTCACTACTAATTATTTATGAAAAATATCAAACAGTTCTAATTTTTTATTTTTGTATTAATAAATTGAGTGAATTAGAATTAGTAAATTAAATTAATGAAATATATGTGTTATATAATTAATAAAATAATTTTGGTATTCATTGAATATATATTTGTGTCATAGGGTATTAATAAACCCTATTTGTTAAAAAAACCCCTATATTTTTCAAAAGGGTAATTTTCCACCTTTTAATTGTGAACCCCTCTTAAATTAATATTTTTACACATAAATAATTTTAAATTACAGCATAACCATGTTCATTGTAAGAGGTATATAAAAATTCAATTTTGATGAAATTTTAATTTTTTTCTGATAACTTTCAAATTTTGATGAATAGTAAAAATAAAATAAATTTTAATTGAAAACATATTATTTATTCAAAATGTATTATAGGGTTAAAATTTAATATTTAATGGTTTGAAAAATTTAAATAGAATAATTTTTTACCATTATATATCATATATTTCATTATCAGTAATTTTACATTGAATTAAAATTTAAAAACATTTCAATCTTTTTCAATGTCTTAACTTTTAAAACTTCTTCTCTCTTTCAAAAATGAAATTAATTTCCAATTAATTACTAAAAATACTATATTTTTAATTTTTATAAATGGATTCTATATTTGAAATCATTAGCTATAAATTATGTAAATAGCTTTATTTATTTGGGCATTATGAATAAAAACTTTGGTAATTTGCATTAATATATTATGAGGGTAAATAAAGTAATTGAGTGTTAGAATATGATTATCAAATTACCATAACACTTGTATTAATATCATTGGATGTGTTTGTGTCAACCTTAACCATCCCTTGGTATAGAACATGTCTATTGGAAGGCACATGGATGAGATCAGAACATTCAATTTATTTTTATTTAATGAGAATTTAAATATCTAACACTCAAATTAAAATAAATAAATTAATTTTATATATAAGGTTATACAGAAGATAAATTAGATTATAATTACTCATTTGAACTTTAATTTTTTTTTCTTTATCATTGTGGTTTTTTTGAAATTTTTAGGAAGTAAATAATTACCTTAAAGGATTATACTTTGATGATGTAAAAATTAATTAATTGATTAGAAATCAATAAAACGTTTTTATTAAAATGATAATAACCATAAAATATCCAAACACATAACTGAAACTTATTGGTCAAGTATATATCAATAAAAAAAATACAAATGTCAAGTTATTTATCATTTAGATCCCGATAGAGGAGATTTTTACCCTTATGGTATTTTGTTTAAATTGATGTTAAAGTTGTCACATTCATAATTTAATAAGTATAACATTTAAAATTATGAATTTCATAGATGATAAATTATAATAAAAATATTATTCTAAATTCTAGTACATTTATCTTCAACATAGTATTTTTTTAAAATTTTATTTAAAAAATAAGTATGTTAAATAATTACACAAAATTGAGGTAGAAATTATTTTATTAATAGAGATAAAAAATTAATGTATTTAAAAATATTTAAATAAATATAATGTTTGAAAATTAATATGCCTAATGAATTTGCATGATTACTTTTACCTCTTAGTAATATAATAAAATATTCGGTTCGAAGTTAACTTTTTTGTTAATATTTTTTAAAATCACAAAATTGAATAGTATCAAAATTGACACTATTGATTATTTATCAAAATAATATTTTATTTAATTGTTGAAAAATAATAAAACATTTTAAAAAAAATAAATTATAATTTTTCTATGGTATAAATGTACTAAGGTATTTATTTATGCTCTAATTGACATCAAATATGTAAATATTGTACCCTTTTAGTATTGAAATGTTTTTACCCTAGGTAAAAGTTAAATAGAATAACTAAGTGTTAATTAAAATGATAAGGTCTAAATTGATTGAAAATATATTCCGAAATCTATTGTTTGATGATATTACAACCCTATGTCATCTAATATTCTAAATTGGGACATTTTGAAGGTTTTTGGATGTGGTTTTAGTTAATTATAAATTAATATTTCTGGAGATCCCAAAAGTTCCCCTCGCCACAATTATAATAGGGCACATCCTCCATCAACTATTAACTTAATATTGAGCCTTTAATCTTGGATATAACCAACCCTATTCCATTCTCAACATCTCTAGTTACAATCAAGAGGTTTTGGTCTTCTTAAAAGACCATATCTAGTGCACTAAGAGAACATTTAGAGGAAGAACATCAAAGAAGAGGTAATCTCCTCTAGTAATTCTTTCAAACTTATTTTTTCTTATAATTCCTATTAATGAGTTGCTTCATTATAAATAATAAATTCAGTATAAATTCTATATTGATATTATATTATGATTATACAACAACAATTTTTCACTTTTTATCCATCCTACGAAAAATTAAATCACCACACGTGCATACGTACAGCTTACCATATCCACAACGTGATATAATCGATTTTCACCAAAAAGTTACATGGATGGATAAAATTATGGAAATAAAAACTATATATGATTATTATAATATGATATTGACTTTGAAATGTTATACAACATTCACTTCAATTCCATTCAACAATTATGGGATGGATATTGTCGCCCGTGCGTATGTATGACCAACCGTCTCAATGATGTAACACAATTTATTCTACATGATATTAATTAACCCATGATTAATTAAATGTATATAATTATAAATATGAAATATCTGATTTTAATATCATTTTGGAATTATATAACTATGACCTATGAAAGAAAACCAAAACATATTTGACAAAACATGCATAAGCAAATGAAGCAGTTAATACCCAAAAAATAGTAATAATGAAATGTTAATAATAATGGGATGATAATAAGATAACTTAAAAATTAATATGATTATAAAACAATTCAAATACATTATTCAATTCATTATACAGGAGGTTCGTATACAAAAAAATGAAATCATACCTAAGGTGAGCGATAATTTCACAATCTCATTATTATCTATGATTATTTATAACTATGTCTTTACTGAGGTATATTTATCATCAATGTCTATGTTTCATAAATATGTATTATTATTTATATTCATTTATGATTGTTTGAAGTCGATTTTACCCACTGTAAATTTCTTATTATATAGTAAGAAAGGGATTTTTTTTTGTTATTCGATATGATGTTCTTTTTTACTTTCCCAACAAAAGAGTGAGGTAATTGTTTTTTTATCTTATACGACATGAATTGGTTTTGGATTTTCATTACGCCTTATTCCAAATAATCTTACTCCACAAAATTTAATTTTTTTTTAAAATAAATTCTTTTTTTAAAAATTTTTATTTCAAGAAAATGTTTCTGAATAAGAAAGGATATTTTCCTCTAGAATTAATTTCTAGTGTTATATCAATATCATTTTCTTGTCTAAGAATAAATTATATTATATGGATATTTTAAAAGTAGAACTAGTACTCACCCATGCATTCGCACGACAATACGTTCAATTCTTATTTTGAAGAATACTAAACTATATATCAAAGTTAATAAAGAATATGAATATTGAATTTATTGAAAACAAAAAATAGTAGTACTTAATATTGGAGAATATGAATATGAATATGAATATGAATATGAATATGAATATGAATATGTTATATTTCCAGTGTTATAACATAGGAGAATATGTAAGAGAATATTGAAAACATAATAGAGAATATAGGAGAATATATAAGGAAAATTATAACACTGGAAATATTTTGGGATCTCAACCTGGGTTTTGGCAAGAAATAGAGATATAGTATACGAAAGGGGAAGGTGATATGTAAACATTTTCATGCACATCATGGAGCAAATAAAAAATACCAACATAATTTTATATTCATGGCAAGGGAGGATGAAATACAAGCAATAAGGCAGTGGAAGTGGGAAGTGAGCACTTTGATAGGGAAATTTAACAATGATATTTCAATATTATAAGGAATGTGTACAGAGGGGCCTGTGTATATATCAAAGGAACACAACTTTACAAAAAATTTACAAACCATCAAAATTTGTCCTCCGTATAGATTCTCAGATAGCACCTGCTAGAACAGGAACATCCACATATAAGATTCTCAATTCATTGGACCCGGACAACTGGTTTGTTAGAGAAACCATACTAAAAATTAATTAGATTCAATCATACATGTGTAAATGATTTGAAAGGACTGCCGCATACATATAGTAATGGACTAAAATATAGAGGAAAAGCATGATTGTGACTTGTTCTGGCAAATAAAATGTGATGATTTGATTCAACCGAACATCTACTTTACCACAAATCTTAAAACCAACATAATTGTTCGCCAGTCCAGATTCCCCGATAACACCTACAAGAATAGGAACATCGACATATAAAATTCTCAATTTGTTGGACCCAGGAAACTGGGTTGTTTGACCAACCATAACTAAATTACTAATTTTGTTATTGAACCAATATTGTTTACCATGTACAGTTTCATGATAGAAATAATAGATTCTTCTATTTTGATAATTGCCTTTTCTTAAAGTATTTGAGGATATACATCCCCCGGAAGTAGTACTATTAAACATGAAGTCCTTGTATCAATATAGATCAATGGAATTTTTCTCAGATCAAAGTAGCAGCATCACCAGTTTCCCTGCAAAAAAGAATATATATATTAATTAATGTTTTATTTGTTAACTAAAACATGTATGTCTACATATAAATGTGAAAGTGGCATCATTTAGAAGCATTGTTGTTGTAGTAGTATAATGTTAATGTCATAAAAAATCAGAAAACTCTTACCCCATAATGAAATATCTTACCATATATGTTTCTTTCCTATGATGTGAGATTGGATTCTCTCAATAGAATTATTTTGCGGACCAAAAGATCCACAAATCTCACAAAGAGCGATCAACCTCTATAGAGAAAGAATGAATAGATTGTCAGTCTACAGTTCCTGAATCAACAGTGTTTTCTCAATAGTAAGTTCCTACACATTTTCAGGAATGGATTTGCTACATCCATTGTTCCTGATTCTTGAAGTTTCTCTAATTTTTTCAAGAGGTTATTGGTTTTTTCATCCAGCACAGATAGACGTACCTTTTTTCAGTTGAGAGTGGAGGAGTTGTGCGACTTCAACTTCTTGAGAAAGGCATTATTGGCCACACCTAGCTCTTCTGTCAAGAATCCAATTAGAAGAAAATTTATGATCCTATTACATATAGTGTATAAAGATCACAGTTTCAGTGTACTACTGATTCATAGAAATAAAAACTATAGGATGTTATGGTATGAAACAGGATATTGAAATTACTGATAATGTTTACTAAAATGTTGAATGTTTTTTGGGCATTGTTTTGAATGTAACTGAACTGAAAAGTATAATATGAAGGTGATGTGCTAATCCAATAAAATCATGAAATCATTGTAACTATTTAATGTGACATTTCATTAGATATATTCAAATATGTATGAATTTTTATATGAAAACATTAATATATTTTTCCATAGTAGTGAAATCCATGTAAAATTAGTGAATGTAACAAACTCACTGAAAACACATTAACTATGGGTTTACTGGATCATAGAAACTGAAGTTAGATAGACATACTAGCACTGAACAAACATATCCCTGGAAGGCATGATATAGCTAGGAATTAAAGTACACATTTCTTGGTTTGAAGAAGATATATATCCTACCTTGGATAGTGAATACTGAAAAAAATTTCAATGGAGGCACCCTGAGGTTTTACATTCATCCATAGGATGTTTGCACAAAGGTCCTTTTTCTATTTCGCCTTCTACAAACATAAAACCGTAATCCACAAGTCAGTCCAAAAGATGTTGAATTTCAATGAACAGATAAGAAATGAAAAAAAATTACATGAGCATCAATTAATTGACACCAAATTAATGAAACAGATAAGTGAGTGTCTTGAATTTGCATAGTGAATTCAAGAAAATTCATGCACAAATTACATGCATTCATATGATGGTCAAAACAGATGTTACCTTTCTGATTTTACGACAGAATACATGCATTCATTACCAATTCCTATTGTTGTATTTACAACTACTGGTAAAACAATTAGATAACAGTGAAACAAAAGAGTAAAAGTAACCCTGACTCAGATATGAGAAGAATTACTGCATGGGTTCTTGGGAAATGTATTAAAAATAACCCAGTTCCATTGAAGAAGATCCTGGAACTAGGGTCCCTTAAAAGTCTAATAGAAATGGTGAATTACAGTTCTACTGAAGAAGAATGAACAACATTATATGCTATTTCATCCCAAATTATAAACACTTTAGATGGTCAGGAGTTATTATATATGGAATCTGGGCACTTAATCCTTCAGGGATTGATGTTCAACTCAAGCTTTGAAGAACAATAGAAAATGAAGTGTTTACCTAATGAATGTTTGGAATTAAAAAATTGAAATTAAAAGTACAATTAAACATATAAAATGTAATAATTTATTGTTTTATGAAAATAAAATATGTCTAAAATCACATAAAATGTATAAATATACATAACTTGTCCCTTAACAAATTTCAATACCCTTTGGGAAATTCTTCTATGCTAAAAGATCATAGCAAGTGAAAATCATTTGTGTTTCACATAATCTGTCAGATTCATGGACACTACAGATAAACGCCAATAAGAATTTCGTAATTTCTATAATTAGCACATGGATATAGAAGAATTTAAAATTTAAAGGAAACAAATTCTTATAAGTTATAGTTGTTTAAAAATTTAACTATCAATTTTATAGTAAAGGAAAACCATCAAAACATCTTGCCAAAACATCACTATTCTGTCGAAATTGGAATCATGATAATCATAGGGAGAAAACATTAAAAACACATATCATTTAAATAACTACCCACAAGATCAAATTAATTCACGAATAGAAAAGACAACTCCCTCTAGTTATGGAACATCTAAAATCTAAAATATGAAAAACTCCATCTAGATCCACCCTTTGAAATAACCATTTGGAAACATTGAAGAGATATCATAATATGGAACCAAAATATAGATTCGCATCATAAAAACAATGAACCTACTAAATCAAATTAGCAAAAACATCACCATCTATATCACCAATCATCACAAAACACCATTTCATCAATAAATTGATAATCAAAAAACCCATAATTCTAGCAGCCATTCCTGGTGGAGTTAGAGAGAATCAAAACAGTTTTCAATGAGAGGGAATTTGAAGAAATATAAGGTGAAGTGTACCTAGAATTCTGTAATAATCATGTAATAATTTGAATGAAACCCTGAAGCATAGATCAAACTTCTTTATATTTGGCTGATATCCTGATATCCCTGTTGGTGACAAGTATAAATATCACTTTGAACCAAAACCATGTATTATTCAAAGGTTATATGAAAAAAACAATAAAAATTTGAAATCATGAAAATAGAGGTATATCAACATAGGGACATGTAGTTGAACTTCAATGGTTGAGGCACACATATCATTACTGGACTGTCCTCTTTAGTTTCATATAAAAATTTGAATGTATTAGATCCAGTGATGCGAGGGAATGTAAAAATGATAAGTACAATAAAAAAATAATTACATAGAATATGTAACATCCATTAAATTTAGAGAAAATAAATATAAATAAATATTGAATCATGATTTCTATATGTCAATGATATAAAATATAAAACAATGCTTCAAGAGAATCAATAAACTATTGTGTATAAATCAATGAGTATTGCTCACATGAAATAACAATAACTGAGAAGAATCTATTAATAATGATGATATAATAATGGAAGGTGGTAAATATTCAATTATAAAAAACTGATGGAAGAGAACAAATATTGAGAACTGTGAGGTTTATAGATGGACGATGAAATATTAAATGAAAACTACTACAAAAACTGGTTTTCATAAATCATTTAATCTTTTGAAATAATTAAATGAACTCTTTTACCCACTAAATTAACATCATTGAATCATTATTTCAAAAATAAACAAATGATTCATGTTAACATGATATCAAAATAACTAATAATCAATGTAAAAAGATGATAATATAATGGAAGGATGTAAACATTTGATTGAAAAATCTAATGAAAGTCAAAAAAATGTTATGAAAATAGAAAAATTAAAAATTTAATATAAAAGATAAATTAACTATACCTCTAATACAAATGTTCTTATCAGTATATATAACAAACAACGATGATAATAATACAAAGAGGTAGGTTTACCTACACTAAAAAAATGAGTTTGAATAAAGTATTGTTAACCCTGAAAAAACGAATAGGTGAATGAATATTATAATGGAAAAAACATGCCACTTATAGATATCAAACTAGTATGTCTGCTTCACTGGGTAGAGAAGTCAAATGCTGGACAATATTGAGCTATAGAAAACCATATCTAGTAACCTTGGGAACCTGGCTGCTATATATATATATTCATTTTGCACCCAATAGATTGTCCATACAAAAAGTATCTTCATGCTTAACCCCATGAGTCTCTTTCAGGCATATGCAGGCAACCTCAATATCTGCATAAGTGTTATGTTCACTCAGCAAGGAAAAAAAATTCGAATCATGTGACTCAAACCCCTTAATGCGAGGACATCCTAAACATTTTTCAATCTTGTTAATTAAATCCCCTAAATTTGAAACCACTTATCATGTGTGTTTGAACTGGTCAATGATTATTATTATTTTATAAGATGGAATTGAAATTCCATGCATAACTCTTTCTCCCTTTGTATCTAAGTCCCCTAAAATGAATTAAGAAATGTTATAAATATAGAGATTCTTAATACTTTTTATCCATTTGAGAAATAGCATGTACCTTGTTTGAAGACCGTCCATACCCAGAATAATTATATCTACAAATAGATAGAGGCCACAAGATAAGTCATTCCAGATTGATAAAAGGAGAAAACAAATAATTGCTAGATCTAGAAAAATGACCCCCTCAAATTGACTCGAATATGAAGGTTGAGTTCGCATAACCACTCATACATTTTATCGAGATCTCCAGCGTTTCCGTGAGAGTACAGAATAGTCAGGGAAGCTGATGTGTTCTTCATGTACGGCACCATAATTTTATTCTTCCTCTTCGTACACATCTTCAAAACATCATCATTTCCCTTTTGAGAGTCATCCAAGATTGTTAACTTCTCGGTGGCTTTTTTGGTGACCACCTTATGCGACAGGGGTTTGGCGGGAGGAACACGAACATTATCGCAATCAAAGATTTCACAAGCATTGTATCTAATCCCCCCCCCCCACCCAACAGAACAAAATTCAAAGGTTAAACAACAAATCATAGGGTTTCAATTTCATTTTCATATCCATGTAATGAAAATAACGTCGATGAAGATGGAGGAGGGTGAATAGTGAATAGATTACCATGAGTCTTGAAGGGATATTGACTCTCCAAAAACCCGAGTAAATAAATTTTCCTTCATAGAATCATCCAGAAATTTACCATTCATGTTACGTGAAATCATGAAAATTCTGTCCTGAAGAAAAACTGATCAATTTAATAAAAAAACTATGGGCTGGTGCTCTTATAATTTATCTTTTTTCTATATGTTTTTCCCATAAAAATTAAACTCATTCAATGACATTGAAAATATTGTTTTCATAGAATATGAGATATTCTTTAGAATGCAGTTTTGTGGGAATTGAAAAACATTGTAGTAAAGTCTGACCTAGTATCTGATCTTGATCACCTAAAGGGGGAAGTTATAATCCGAGAAACATCGCCAGAAAATGCCCCTGATGTTTCATCATCAAAGAGGAGCCTTGAAAACATATAAAAGTTCATCAAAAGCTCCAATCCACCGGGAAAACACAACAGTTTTTCTCGGGTTTTTCCCATTAAAATGTAAACCAATACAAATTAATTGACATTATTTTTTTATGTAAAATAAGATATAGTTTAGAATGATAATGTGTGGAAATTGAAAATCATGGAAGTAAATTCATACCTTGAATATTATGTTGGTAACATTAAGGGATGCAATTATAGTCTGAGAAACATCACCACAAAAGGCCCCCAACATCGCCTAAAGAAATGCATGTTTAAGCCGGTTGGGCTTCCCCATCTTCTCCGAAAATGCCGAAACCTAAAGACTATCATTCAACATATCAAAATTTATTCTTAACATTAACCAAACAAATAACTAGGCTGATTGGATGAGATTACATACATTGCAGTCCAGGATTTCCATGTACGAACATCAACTGAGCCATCAATTTGCCATCAAATAACATGTTCTTCATCACGTGATGGACAAATGAATCAAAAAAGAAAGTATCTATTTACATATAAAACCAGAACAAAGAGAGGTGGAGGCCAGCCAAATCTTCTGAGAGAACACAAACCTAGCTTCATTTGAAGAAGAAGACCTTAAAGCACACACCACTATTTATGTTTTCAGTTTCAACTGAGATGGATGTTGATGCTCAAATACGTGAATCCAGAGCACCGGAGAAGGGATTGGGATATCTTCATTTGAATCTTGATGATTACGTCCAAACTGAAACCTATAATTGAAACAAAATTTGAAGAAAATTTATAGGTTAGATGAGGAATTCAAGTGAGCCAAGAAATGGTTTTACCAAGCTGAACTATTTGCTGGTCTAGAACGCCTACTGCATAGATTGAGAAGTTGAGGTGGATGGGGGATGGTGCGAAAGCAGAATAGGAGCAGGTGAGGAAGAAGGAGGCAGGGGTGAGTGGGGGTAGAGGCAGAGCTGATGGAGCAGGCGAGGTGGACGGAGGTACTGCATGTGGAGGATGTTGTGGTAGTGAAATAGGTGCGGATGAGGGTGGATGTCTGTGGTGGTAATCCTAGATGTCGTGGAGTGGAAACATGAGCCGAGGATGGAGATCTTCAGGTGAGAGGGAGTAGCCGATGGATTTTCCTTTCCTTCTCCTTTGGGTGAAAATCCATACATCACGTGGTGCATAATATTTCCTCCCATAATTTTACCAGAAGTAAAACTATGGGTGCAAAATTTGCAGGAATTCTTGGGCCTCTTCTTTGGATATCCTCCACCATCTATGTTCCTGTTTTTGATAAAATCAATTGGAAGTCAATAGAAATATATTTTATAAAGATAATGAGTCAAAGATAACTCCCTAGAACAATGAAAAGTAGTTGGTTAAGCCACACCAAAGAAGGCTCGTATTCATGGGCCTGGATGAAATGTTTTTGTAGTCAAGGATGAAAGTATAACAAACATCGGTTTCATATTTATTTAGTTCATAAAAAACAATATATAGTGGATTCAATAGTGAAGAAAAATTACATGTATTCATATATTGTACATAAGGGAGGTCAATTCCCCGATTTTACGACAAATTACATGCATTCATTTCCAATTCTTATTTAAGAATTTACATGCACTGAGAAAACAATTAGAAAACAGTCAATGAAATTGATGGGCACAACAGTCGTTTTTTAACTTGAAGATCATCGGTGAAGGTTGTTCGAGGAAGCAACCAATGAAATTTATGGGCACAACAATATTTTTTTTAAAAAAATTTCAAGTATCAAACAGGAGAAGAACAATATAATTCATATTTTTATGGTATTGAGAATTTATAACCTCAAAAGTCTAACCATGAAACAACAATAGAAGGAGATTGATGTCAACCAACAGAATTATAAAAATAAATGAATAGAGAATGGATCAAACTATTTTTTTCCATGATCTCCACTACAGTTTTTATGAAATCAAAGATATATAATGGTGTTAAGGAATTTGAAACCATCAACATAATCAGATGATGATGAAATGTATAGAGTTTAGAAACAAATTATTGTAACAGAATCTTGACTTAATTTTTGAGGAAATTATAACATTAGGAACCATATATATATACTTGTGGACACAAGAATACCTACAACTTTGATGTCACACCTTCTGATTTCATATACGTTAATGGTCGAAACAAAATGATCTCAGGGAAAAAGATTGCCTCAAACATGAAAATAGTTGTATCAGACTGGTTAATGATATAAAATAGCAATATCTAAAAAATGACAGAAGCTCCTCTCTATGTTCAATCACCACCAACATGAAAATATTAGTATCAGACTGGTTAATGTTGTAAAATTGCAATACCTAAAAAATCACAGAAGCTCATCTCTGTGAAATCACCGGTAGTTATGTACACCTAAAATTAAGCACACTTTTTAGGTAACTAACATGCTGAAATTGAAAAATAATTCAAAGAAGACATGCCAGAAAATAAATAATGTCCACTCAAATGATGCAATGAAAATAAAAGACAATGAAGGTAAATATACTAATACCTGAGTGGAGGAGGAATTTTTAGTTGCTATAACAAATCCTTTGTCATTGCAGCAGGTGAATGGAGGAGAAGCAGTGTCATGTGGCTAAGTAGAATAGTTCTGCTTTTTTAGAAAAATGTAGGAGAAGATGGAGTATTTTACGAAACCATATATTTTGGATACTGAATAGAGTGTTTTATGAAACCCTAGAATGCAGATTTCGGAATAATTGAAGATGAAGTGTAGAGATGAAATGGTGACAGTAGATTTGGGAGGTTGGAGTTGGTGAAATCATTGGCTACGGAGGAAGAGAAAATGATCAATGTTTAGGAATAGATGATTTAGAATAGTGAAATCACGATGGGGAGGAGTTCTGTAGAGGTGATGATCGAGTAGCGACATCGCGACGTGGTGGATGCAGGATGCGTCAGAGATGGAGTAGCGAGATTCTTCGATGATTGTACGAAATTGTGACTGATTTTGGTGTAATCGCTGGATGAAGAGGACAGAAGAGGTGCATAGGGTTCGAAATAGTAATAGGCGAAGAGGAAAGTCGCTACACTGAGAGTGTCAGAGGCGAGGGAGAATAGTGAGATAGACACGGGAAAATGGTTGGAGTTAATGTGGTAGCGACACGTGGTGGGAAAAAAGATTTCATTAGTATATATATAGATACCCTTATTGTTTCTATGATTTGATTGTTTATAAGATGAAATGATATTTATGAAATCCAATTATTTTACATTGATTTTGATATGGTGGAATGAGGTTTAAAGAAACCAATTTTATTCCTTGGGTTATGATGAATGATTTATGTTATTGTGGCACACATAAGAATGATCTCATTATGAGATTGGTGGGACCAAAATCTCCCTAAAATTCATTGGGTGAATATTTATATCTCATGATATAGACATGGATGAAACTAGAAATGATCTCAGTTCAGTAATGCCGGGTTGGAAAGAGGATTGAACTCTATTCATTAATGGAATTTGTCTGATATGATGGTCTTGGAAACGAACCTTGACTAATATTAAATTATTTTATTTTCTTATTTGAATTCCACAAAACATCATTTCTTGTGTCTTGTCTTCTTGGATCACGTTCATCGATTCTTATGAACCATTATGATTTATCCTATGGGATGATATCACAATCTTTCATATGTAGGGTAACATTTTTAAATGTAGTGTTTTTATGTATTATGATTATGATATGATTGGTATCTCCATTGTTTACCCTTACTAATCATATGAGATCACCTTATTGTGTATTTATTTTCCATAGGTTATAAAGAATGTTATTATGTAAGATATGTCAAAAAGGGATCAATTTATGTTGAAATAAGTTGGAGATAATGAATATGTCTTATGAACCAATTGTATATGTTTACTAGTTTATAAATACACTATACTTGTACGGTCCACTGGGGGATTTGTTTATATTTTTAATGAATATTCTTTAAATTTGATGTAATATCAATTTTTGTAAATTATTGGATGTTATACTATGAGTCCCAAACCACTCCTCCACCCAATATTAAAAATGGGATGCAAGGCCTGTCCATATTTAGTTTGAGACCACTGGGAGAGGGAGCCACTTAACCCATAATCCCTCCGACTGAATAATGGGAGAGGTTTCATTGATATTCCTGGCCATGAAATGTATGATAGAACGGGATTTCTACCACTAATTATAGAGACCTCTAAGATATGTCCCCAAACACCTGGTTCTAACCATAAGTTCTACATCTTATAAAGGGGTCTTGTGACATGCCTTATTTCGAGGCTCCCATAAGATCCAACATCCAGTCATAAAATGAATGGAACGAGCCTTCTATTCATTCTTATTAATAGAGGTTACTGTGAAACACGCTAGTAGATAATCATTCAGAGACGTTGTTGGAAATATGAAGCCACCATAAACCCCTAGTTTACTACATATTCTCCAGGTCTACTCACTATAGAGGAAGAGGTGGTATGTAGACTCATCCTTATGAGTCTTGCGATAGAATCCCAAAGAAGTGATGTGGATTTCCTACCTCTTAATCACCAATTACAATGGAGGATAATTATTATAGATCATCTAGACCAAGAAATTTAATTTCAGTGGTTAGGACTTACACCATATAATTCCACCCCATTGACCAGATTCATTATAGAGTGTTGATTATTCTATGTACGCATTTTTTGAGAATGTGCCAGAGTGAGTTCTTTTAAAGTCACAAGCATTTGGAGACTCCACCAAGAGGATTCAATCCTAGATCATTTTCCAGGAGGGGTTTTGGATAACATTATTAAAGGAAATGAAAATGATTCCCCACGTTGTAGAGACCCAACCCCAGATAGCCCAGAGCTAGTGTCTACTATCAATTTCATTGGTATGTTTACATGGAATCAAATCCCAAAGGACCGCTCAGTTTAGTAGACTTAAAAATTGATATTACATACATGATACCCATAATAGACTGGGAAATTGGAAATAGAAACATGATACTTAATAAAATTAAAAAATATACATCCATAAATTCTTATAAAAAATAATTCTTCTAAAAAACCCAGGGAAAGAAACAAAATAAGGATTAAATCAAATGTTCTGTAAGTGTATGTAAAGAAGAATAAATAATGAATTAATAATAAGAAATTAACATGTCATGGTAAATAAATGATGTAATTCAAATAACTAGATAAGGAAAAATGAATACGGCAAGGTAAGAATCTGAAACGCAAGCCACATAATCAATAAATTGAGAATAGAATACAACCATATAAATGTCAACAAAAAATGGTTTATTGAATCCTCAAACATAGAAAAATAGGTTCATTTTAATAATTTTCTACCTTAACTTCTATGATTCCACAATTTTATCATTTTTGTTTTTATTAAAACATCTAGTTTTTTAATATAGTAAATTTAATAATTTAGAATAATATAATGGTAAATTCACTATAAAATATAGATAATTTGAATTATTAATATTATATATAATTTATAAAATATAATTCCCCTATTTATTGGAAATTAATTTTAAAACAAGCATATGTGGCATGAAAAAACACTTCTTAAAACCGGACCATGTTATCAAATTCATTACAATATATGGGTAAATATGTTAATGATAAAAAATTAATTTGATGATTCATTGAAAATATTTAATATTAATTAACAATTAAAAATATCTTTTATTAATATAATATTTTTATTAATTTTAAACCATTTAATAAAATTCATTTTTCGTAAAATAACAATAATGTCAATTTTGAAAATATTTATTAAATGTTAATTTTAAAATATCAATATTATATTGGAATTGAAATATATTAGGTTTCACGGTGTGTAAATTGATATATTAATCTACAAAAATAATTAAAGGAAATAATTAAATCAGATAACTTAACTTTTAATATTTATAGTATCATTTGTTTTAGTTAATTATTAACTAAATAAACACTATACTGGTGTTTCATAATCATTTTAAGTAACTAAACCATATCTAAAAATTATTGATAAATTATTATGATAAAAATATTCCAAATATTTTATAGAAGGATTTTTATAACAAGAAATATGATGTTTTGTACATATCTCAAATTTTTATAAATATTAAAGGTAAGTAAAGTTCCCTTTTTTTGTCTTTTTCCTAAATCAACATTTTATATATGGAATTTACATTTAATAATATCCCAATAAACCATAAATTTAGAATAAAGCAATGAAATGATCAAATTATTGGCATCCAATGGATTTGGACCAGTTTCCAGGCCATTTTGTTTCTTAATAGTATGTTTTAGTCCCTTATTAAGCTTAATCATACATTAATCACCGTAAATAATTTTATATACATTCACCAATAATTTTGGTCCAAAAAATAAGTGGATCTTATATGACCATAAATACCATACTAATAATATCATTTTATTTTAGATTATCAAAATTCAAATCACATAAGTGAGAAAATTAAGATTAATGCTAATCCTATAGATGGGGAGAAATAATGGGGTTTAAAAGTTGAAAACATTCAAAAGTTTGTTATGTTTTCATATTCAATTTCCACAATAAATTAATTCTAATTAATTTACTTATATAAATATATGTATAAATGATGTAATTTGAATCTAAAAAAAATATAAAATATAATTTATCATTAATAATTATTTAAACAAAAAGGGCATTTTTAAATAAATTGTTGTAATTTTTACTATTCATCAAAAAATTATGTTTCTCAGAAAAATATAAACAATTCACCCTTAGATAATTATGAAATTATGAATTCTAAAATTATGGTATTTTTTGAAAATAAAATTCATAAGTCTCCAAATTTAGTTTTAAAATAGCTTCTACATTAAAAGGCAATAAAACACAGTCTAATATGTAACGTAAGTTAATTTATGGTCATATGTAGCATTTTTTAACATTGTGTATAAATAATAACAATAAAAAATTGTATTTATTCTAAAAGGAAAATATTGTAATTTCTTGGGGAGTCACATTATCTAATCCTTTATTAAATTTCTTTCTCTTAATTTGAACATGAACTCTATAATCAATGGTTTGAAAATAAAATATTATTGAAGGACCCACATTGTAAAAAGGGTGGATATCTAGTTTTATTAATAACAGAGAAATGAAAGAACAATGGTCATGTATCTATTTTACCTAACAGGAGAACATAGTTGGTAAATGGATATATGGATATTGAAGAAAAATCTAACCATCATGTTCAAAGGGAGAGTGCTAGATAATATGGGTGGATAAAGTTAACAATTAGAATGGAATAAATCTGCGATGATCTATGCGACCATTTGGTTCCATGGACTTGAAGGCACTGAGATATATATTTTTTAAGATAGGTTTTCATAGAGGTTATAGAATTCATTCATTCTCTAATAATATAAGTCAACATACAGACTAGGTATGCTTCTATAAGCACAATATTATCCTTTGGTTGTGCCTTGAACTATTTATACTTTATATCTTAGAACAAGATTCATTATACAGTTATTTAATATACTAATCTCTTAAACAATGACCAAAGTAAAACATAAACCATCTTTTAAATATTTATCCTATATAAAAAATTATGATCCAACTGTTTAGAATCATTTCCATATAGTTAGTAGCATATATTTTACTTTATATATGTGAATAATCTCTTTGTCGAAAATAAACTCAAAATTAGGGAAATATTAAGGCTTATGAACCATGTGTTTTCCAAAATTTCAACTTTCTTCCAAATCAGTTCTCATCGTACCATTCAACATATGATCTGAAATTTATAATGAAAAAGTATTATAGTACAATCCTTATATATTTTATAAAACATATGATGAGAACATCATCACCAAAAAACTATTAAATCATATTTCTTAAATAAAAACATAGATGTACATTAATCGTTACACTATAGTTCTGTTAATAAAATATTTTTGAAGATGATCCCTTAAATTATTCTAGGGTATATTCTCTTGGATCTTGGGGAATTCATTTCCATAGTTCCCCATATCCTTATAGTTGAATAATTAAATAGTTGAAAATTATTTCTTGACCTTGAAATATTCTGCATATTGGCCTTCTTTCCACACATGAGGAAAAATTATTTAACTTTTAAGCATTATCCAAGGTGTTTCCTTCCAATAGTATAACATCTTGGAAAATAATTATTTCCCTTTTTTCCTTTATCTACATATTTCTGTATCATCCTCTTCTTATATTTTTGCCATTAAATCCATAAAACATGGAGAATTATTTCTCTATCTTGATAGAAACTGAAACTATTTCATCATATAAAGTAAATGATTATGAAACTAATTCCCTTTAGAGAAGTGGCTTAAGTCCTTTAAAAACGATAAATCTTGCATTCTATGTTGCGTATGAAATTAGTATCATACCTTGCTAACCTTGTAAAATTGGCTTCACACCATGCGGAACTTTCTTCCTCCTTTTTCTTTAGACTAAGGATCTTTCTATTCATCTCAATTATTTTCTCAAGAGGGAATTATTTATTGAATAATGTATCATTAAAATATTTCAATTCCATGATTTATATCTTCTATTATTCAATGGTATTTTAGATCAATTACCACTATTGATCGACATTATCTTTGAGAAAATAATCTATTAGTGTAACTTTTTTTCACTACATCCCAATTCTGCGAATATCTTCTCCAAAGACATAATCCAATGATTAGATAAAATTGGAAAAGTAGTAAAATTAAAGGACGGTGGCCCCAATCTCCCAAAGCAATCCTACATAAGAGATTCTCATTGTGGAATAGGTCAATCCATCCAAGAAAGGATAGGAGTCATAATATGATTAATCTACCTAAATATTTCTATAATATTATTACATCCAATTCCAAATGTGTTAGTTTCCTCATTAAGGATATCTCTACATTATCCGAGAGTAGATGAAAAATTTTTCATTCCCGATTCAATTTCTAAACAACAACATATAATGGATTAGCTCCTAAAATTACGAACCTTGTATAACTCTAAATATGTATAACCATAAATTAAGAAGTTTATGCATAACTAATATCATAACCATAAACATGTTTTCATTAAGGATATATTTAATTTTAAATCCTTCATAATGGTAGGTATATAAAATTTGTACAATCCTATGCATATCCCCTAGGAATGTCAAACCATGTGCAAAGAAAGGTCTGTTATCATTAACCATGTAAACCCAAGTCAGGCCCGAAATAACTTGTGAGAGTTATTACTCTTAGGTAAATCTGTGCCAGAACCACATCCACTTATAGTATCTAGAGAGGGTTGTATTCCTAGGAATACCCAGATAATATATACAATACCAATATTATAGGATTCTCTTCAATATGTATCATCAATGTCCATCTTAGCACTATATTCCCAAATCTATGTTTTCTAAATAATCCTTCTAAGGTTGTTGATAAAATTCCATTGATACCAACTGTTTCAACCTTTCCCTAGATAGCCTAAAGCTAGTATCTGGAATCAATTTCAATAGACTGATTATAAGGAATCAAATACCAAAGGACCATATTGTTTATCAGTCTTGTAAATCCAGAATTCAAACCTGATACCCATAATACACTGATAAATAGGAAATACAAATATGATACTTAATAAAATGAAATAAACATAATCCTTGAATGATTATAAAATGATTTATTCTTCATAAAATGGAAAAACAAACATAATAACGGTAAGATCAAATGATCATTAAAGGTTTATAAATAAGTAGAAATGACGAATCAATAAGAATAAATTAACCTGGAATGGTAAATAAATGATTCCATTTAAATAAGTAGATTTGGAAAAATGAATACCAATATGTGAATAATCTGAAACCCATGCCACATAATCAATAAAATGATAATAGAATATATCCATAGATATTTGATGTAAAATCTCATAGATAAATAAGAACTGAAATATCTATGAAGGAAATTCATAACTATTGATATCTATGACATACCTCCAAGACTTATTTCCAAGGATCTATTAATTTCAATTCGGCATTCCAAGAATCTAATAGCTCCATGGAATCATTCCAAGAATCTAATAATTTCATGGAATCATACCAAGAATCTAATACTTTAAATGCTTCCTGATATGAATATAATACATTCAAGGATTCATTACAAGAATCTAATACTATCTTGTTTTCATACCAAGAATCTAATACTGTCAATACTTCATTCTAAGAATCCAAAACATTTAATGTGGACACCGTATGAAACATGGTCAATGGTTTTAAGAAATAATAATATCCCTGAAATATTATTTAGATATTTAATAAAAATTACAAAGAAAATTTATTAAAATAAAGTGATTCTATGAAGATAACTTTGATAATCACAAAAGAAAGTGAGATTTCAAAGATAACTATTAAGAACATTCTCGAGGAGAATAATCATTAAACATTCCAAAGTGTCCCACACCACTTTGAAAAATTAGAATCATAACTACAAAAAGTTATGACATTAAATGAAACTTATAATATAATAATAATAAATGGATCCATGATATAACATGAAAGATGCATTATATAAACCACATAAAAGTGAATTCGCACATAATAATAAATATGTCTATGTAGAATGTAAATTGTGACGAAATTCTATTACATGTGAATAGAAAGACAAAAAGTGATAATCATAAAATTATACATATAAATACCTTGAATAATAAATAATTCATCATATAATATATCAAAATGGGTAGTAGTTATATTTCACAAATGATGTAAGTGGTGAATATGACATTTATCTCAAGGATGTAAAAAGTGATATTGAAATACCTTACGTTATAATAATTTCTATTTTGTGGTATTTAGCCTCATTTATAGTGGTTTAAAATGTGTTAATAACTAATAACATAACCATAATCATATTTATAATATCATATATTAATTTTTTACAATATTTTATTAACTATTTGTTGACACCTTTTCATTAATTTAACTATATCGGGGGTTAATTACCGAGTTTTATCAAGTGCATTTTGAATTGTTATTTGTTGTTATTATTAAATATATCATGGTTTAATCATTTCAAAAAATTAAAAAAAGAATAAATTATCCTATATTTTCAGTATATATGTATTTAAAATAGTCCATAATATTTGTAAAATAGAAATGAAGTGCACCGTTCACGGAGACCATTGGTCGTACGTAAACAAGAATGCTAATTTCATTTCATTTTTATATTAATAGTGTGAAAAGTAAATGATTAATATGTATATTATAATTCTAGTATCACATATATATTATATATGTTTCATGTTTTATTAACACCATCCTTTATATGTACCACGTAAAGAAATAACGAGTCATATCGCTTTGAGGGGGCGGCAGTTCACACGTCCTCAAATGAAATTATCATATTTACATAACATGGAAATATTAAATGAATTTTCTAAATAAAAATCACATTAGCATTATGAAATTATATGTAACATATATATTATATATAAATATATTATCCATCATAAGATCCACCATGAGAGGTGGTTGGGAAAATTAAAAATTCATCATTTCGCGAGGCAGTAGTTCTCCGTACACGTAAAAAATACATTCATTACCCATTATATAGAGGTGTTGGTAAGGTTAGGTCGAAAAATTATCATAAAAAATCTTTTTATATTTAGGATTTTTTTGTTATGTAATCATATAATAATAATACTACAGTGACTCATGAAAGGAAATCAAACTAGAAAGCATGAGAGAAGGTGTTACCTGTTAATCGGGTAACTTCATTTGGTTTGTACCAAAATATTCCTTGGATTATTTCATTCCCAATTGGATGATTTCTAGTGTAAGATAGGTATTATTTAAGACCATTTTTTAAGAGGTTGGAGGAACCAATATGGATTGATAGGTGAGAGGAATGAGTACAGTGCTTGCCTTTTATTGTGGATAGAGAGTGGCACTTTTGTATATACCAAAATCTATTCATTAATGGGTGGTCCACCTTACCTAATGTTCATAAAAAATGAACAAATAATGGATTAAATTAAATTAATGGTAGATTAAAAACTCCCCTACACAAAAATATATGCACATCAATAATATGTCTCCATGACTTCCATGATTACCCAATTTTATCTTTTTGGTTTTTATTAAATCATCTAATTTATAATCTAATAAATTTAACAATTAAGGATAAACTAATGTGATATTTATTATAAAATATAGATACACATAATTATTAATATTATATATAATTTATTAAATAAAATTCTCATGTATTTTGGAAATTAATTTTAAAACAAGCTTATGTGATGCGCTAAAACACTACATCAAGTTAAACCGTGTTAACAACGTTATTACAATATATGGGTCAATATGATAAATATAAAATATTAATTTTTTCATTTAATTTAAAATATTTAATATTTATCAACACTTAAAAATCAGTTGGAAGAATATATTATTTTTGTTAATTTTAAATCATTTAATAAAATTCATTTATTGTAAAATAACATTAATGTCAACTTTTATATTTTTTATTTAATGATGATTTTAAAATATCAATATTATATTGGAATTCAAATATATTAGGTTTAGAGGAATGTAACATTATATATTCATCTAAATAAATAAATAATGAAAATAATTAAATCAATAAACATCAGATTTAATATTTATAGTATCAATTGTTTTAGTTAGTTATTATCTAAATAATCACTACATTGGGATTTCATAAGCATTTTAAGTAAATGAACCATTTCTAAAAAGTGTTGATAATTTATTATGATAAAAATATCCCATATATCTTGAAAAAGGATTTTTATAACAAAAAATATTATGTTTTTTACATATCTAAAAATTTAATAAATGTTAAAGTTAAATAAACTTCCCATTTGTCTTTTTTCCTCACTTATCCTTTTATATAGGGCACTTCCATTTAATAATATCCCAAAAACCCAGATATTTTTAAGCAAGTGGTAAATAGTGAAATTATTTACAGAAAATGAATTCTGGATAGGTTTCAATTTAATTTTATTTCTTAACATTTGGTTTTATTCCCTTATTATGATTAATCATACATTAATCACAGTAATTAATTTTAATCACATCCACTAAAAATTTAGGTCAAAAAATTAAGTTGATTATATTACATCAAAAATATATTAATAATTACATCTATGTATGTAAGAGTTTCAAAATTTGAATATCATATGTTGTAAAATTAAGATTAACACTAATCCCGAAAATGGGGAGATAGAACAGATTTTAAAGTAAAAAAATGTTTAAAAGTTTGTAATGCTTTTTTATTCAATTTCGATGTAAAATTGATTATAATGAAAATAATTGTATAAATTGATTTATATTTGATATAATGTGACTTTAAATAAAATCTAAAATATAATTTAAAATTAATAATTTTTTTTAAAAAAAGCATATTTTTAACTAAATTTTAGTAATTTTCACTATTCATCAAAAAATTTTGTTTCTCAGAAAAATTCCAAAAATTCACCTTAAGCTAATTTAAACATTATGAATTAAAATTGTTTATATATTTTTAAATATATAATTAATATAAGTGTCAAAATTTATTTTAAAAATAAATTCTATATTAAAAGGTGGTAAAAATCAGTGTTGCATGTAACACATGTCAATTCAGTGTCGCATGTAGCGTAAGTTTAACATTATGTATAAAGCGTGAAAATAAAAAATTATATTTATTATAAAAGTAATATACATTGATTTCTTTGGTTGTCAAATGTTTTAATGTTAGAAGGGGTGTAGGTAATCATTTTTAACCTATAATTTCTCCAAACCAATTGTAGTTTCAGAAGCTAATATCCCATATGCCAAGTATCCGACGGGAGTGGGTTTGATATTACAAAACATGGACTTGAATGGACCTCTATAGGTGTTTACGCTCCTTTTTCATCACAAATTGCATAGGAATGTAAAGGGAAATGAATTACCACAAATTGATTCATCCTTTGCAGAAAATATAAAAAATCAACAAAGGGATGAACAAAGAGAAGATTGTCCATAAGTCGCGCAAGTTTCCTCACAGTCATGAAAGTCCACTTGCACGACGCATTATGGTCACACAAGTGACTTTCGCGGCCTAAGTGATAACCATCCAGGGTCTTCTCCTGCCTATAAATAGACCATGTGGGCCCCCCATTCAAAAAGGTGGATTTTTTTCTAGAAACTCAGATTTGAGCTCCCGACGCCCTAGTCTCTTCTCAAAGCTCCCGAAACACTTCTAAGGTAATTTCTTACCTAGAACGGAAGAAATAAAGAGGGGGAGGAAGGCCTAAGTGTTGAAACTCATCAACACTTCCGTGCCTGAGTGGCCATCCCTTAATCGAAAAGGCCACACTTGCGCGCCGCCTTACTCCTTCAATAGAACTTGCGCGCCCCTTTTCTGGAAGAACCTAAAAAGGATTCTAAAGGATTTAATCAAGAGTCGCTTAAGTATTACTCTGCTGGTTAACCATCGTACAAGTACACCATGTGTCGTGCAGGCATACCTGCGCGACCAAGACTTGCGCGCCCACGCAGTACCTGCGCGCCTGCCAGGACTTGTGCGCCCCTCCCTTTTTGGGTGCCCTTCTTGCCCATTTCACCCCTCTTAAGCCATTAAACCTCTCATATTCAAGATTCAATCTTCAAGACACTCTTCAAAGCCATTTATGGCATGATTTCTTGATTTTCGATTCCTTATCTGAAAGGAACTCTGTAGAATATCTCTCAAAACCTAGTGATTTACACATCTTTATGTCACTAAAGATTGAGAATTCATTCATTCAACCTCATCCTTTAAGATGAGAGAACTCAATTGACCAGGGCCTCCTTTTCAGGAGTACGTCCCAGTCATAATTCTTAACTTGGGCATCCTCCTTAGGAGTAAGCCCCAATTCTTAAAGTTCTCAAATCTGGGCATCCTCCTTAGGAGTAAGCCCCAGTCCCCTAATTTGCGCATCCTCCTTAGGAGTAAGCCCCAAACCTTAATTCCCTTAACCTGGGCCTCCTTTTTAGGAATAAGCCCCAGTCATAATCCTTAACCTGGGCCTCCTTTTCAGGAGTATGACCCAGTCTCAAATCTGGGCATCCTCCTTAGGAGTAATCCCCAGTCTCCTAATTTGGGCATCCTCCTCAGGAGTAAGCCCCAAACCTTAATTCCCTTAACATGGGCCTCCTTTTCAGGAATAATCCCCAGTCTCAAATATCAGCCTCCTTTTCAGGAGTAAGTCCTTGTCATAATTCTTAACTTGGGAATCCTCCTTAGGAGTAAGCCCCAATTCTTAAAGTTCTCAAATCTGGGCATCCTCCTTAGGAGTAAGCCCCAGTCCCCTAATTTGGGCATCCTCTTCAGGAGTAAGCCCCAATCCTTAATTCCCTTAACCTGGGCCTCTTTTTCAGGAATAAGCCTGAGTCATAATCTCTTAACCTGGGCCTCCTTTTCAAGAGTAATCCCCAGTCTTAATTTCTCTTAACCAATCCTAATTTACCTTTGATCTGGGATTCCTTTTCAGGAGTAAAACCCAATCATAAGTCTTCTCCTAATTTGGGCCTCCTTTTCAGGAGTATGCCCCATGTTAGAGTTTTCAAAATCTCCATGAAGCACAGATACCTTTATGGACCATGTTCCTAGATTTCTTACCTAATGTAAATCCTAACCTTCATTTATTTGGGCAGTCATTCATACATAAGCCCCACATTATTTCTTATGATTGCATATTTCATGGAACAATTGTCTAATTTTTACCAATACCTCTTGTTTCTCCCCTAGAGTATGACTCACGTGAGCATAGAGTATAAAAGTAATTATGACATCCTCCTTTGAGACATGAATCATAAACATCATACTCCTTTACTCAAACTAAGTGGGTTCTGATTCCATTTCTAAACAAAGGATACGTAGGTAGCCCATCTGCGGGTTCGATCCCAACTCTAAAATAATCCATGTCCTTATGAATGACAATAAACCTCAAGTGCCCCACTGAGTGGATTTAAAACTATCATGGTCATCATAATGACCAAGATACTTCTATATAAATGTGTCGAAGGGTACCACTGACCAAGAATCTCTAATAAATATAGATGATTCTCTATCGATGAAGAACCTTGAATACATATAAATGATTCTCTAAATTTCCTACATATTTAATCATTGATTGTCAGATATGAAGGAAATCTCATTTTATACTTGGTAAGGTAATAAGGATTCACGAACATAACTTAAATCTATAAAGAGAGTCCCGAAGTATACAATAATTCCCCTCAAAAAGATGTGATGAGTCCGACCTCCCATCCTCTGGACCAATGCAAATTCCTAAGCCTCATCAGTCCACAAACTAATAAGTGCCTACCTTTGGAAAGTAGTTTCGAATGGATGTGGAATCATTGGATGTTTCCGGTTCTACGAACAAACCCGTTAGAAACCGATCAGAATGTTTGAACCTCCCATCAAAAGGAGGTCATCCCCGGAATCCAAGGGAAACAAAAATGGTGAACCCGACGTGAATTCTTAACCAAGTTAAAATGATGTTTTACCTATTTTATTAGGCCCCTATTTAAAACTCAATGAGAGGGCCAACAAAAAAAATCATTGACATATGTGCTCATCCAAAAGATGTAGTGGCTAAATTTATCTTGATGACGTCTGTTATATCAAATAGGCACTCTTTTCCAAGATCTTCTGCATTTCTAGAATGGCTGCTCTCAAGTTCACACCTGTGAATACTATTGATGCAAATGCCAATGTTGCTACTCCTGCTGGATCGTCATCCGTTCTAAGGACGATATCACCTACTCAGCGTCTTCAACGCTGGGTATCAAACACACTAGTTAAGGAGTACCGTCAACACGGTACCATCCCAACTCTGGAGGCTTCCCGACAAGCCCTCCAAGTAAACAACTCACATCGGTCGTCCGGACAACGAAGACCAGTGATCAAGAAGCAGGCAGTTCTGACTACCGTCTCCAACCGTTTCAGGTCATTATCCCTGGAACGCAATCACCATTTGCTCCCTTATTCTGGGGAGGTGAATGAGAAGGTCCCTCAGGGCCTTAATTCAAACAGACAAGAGTCCTTCCTGAGGGCTCCCACCAACAATCATCGTCAGACTCGTGCGGCAGTGTGCCCTCAACATGATGAGGGTACCTACTCCAGGCGTTCGGCTCAGGTTCCTCAAACCTAAGAAAGAAAGACAAACCAATAGAGGTGGAATCCGGTCAACAGTGAGTAGGTTCTCATCTCTGCCATCTCCAGAGACGTCCACCAACCTAACTTGGTGGCAAGCAACGAGCAGGCACATACACCTACCCGTTTTAATTCCGCTGTCCAGCTGACTCGTCTGGCAGCATCACGCCAATCCCAACAGGCAATTCCGGCAGAGTACTATATGCAGGAACATACACCTTTTTATACATCATCAGCTAGTCAGCAGGCTCATCCGACAACATATGATGGATCTTGTCAACCACGTTTGGCGAAGTGCAATCAGCAGGCACATACACCTTCTAGTATTTATCAATCCTATCAATAGTCTCGCTTGGTAGCATTCGGAGAAGTTAGTCGGAAAGCCCCGACAACAAATAGGAGGAAGACTCAACTCTCTGCCCCCACACTTGAGTACTGTCAGGATTCACTGACAGGAAAAGGATGAAAAGAGCAGGCACATACACCTGCTCCAAGCCCGGAATGGACGTATATTCCCGTTCTGGAAGCTGAAGTCACCAAGCATAATCTATCAAAGGTGAAAGAGCAGAATAAAATCCCTGCTCATATTCTGGATTCCTTCCAGGATATTATAACAACATCAGCGACATCTTAAGGAAATACAAATAAATCTATCCCTACCAGTGGAGTGACACATCAACAATTCACTCCGGAACAGATACACACATCTATTCTAGTCTAAGAGGGTTGTGGGGCATACTACCCCATATCATACGGACAACCAAGTAATGCACATAAATCTGATTTGAGTAGAGATCGTCAGCATAACCTGGCCATCTTTCCTGATCAGGAATATACACCTGCTCAGAGCAGCCACATTCGTCAACAATTGGTTTCCAAGGCGAGTAAGAAGGCATCTAAGAAAAAGACATGCCCAGCACAGTCAGGAGATCAAGAGCCAATCTGTTACAAGTCCTTGCTTGATGCTGAAGTTATTGAATCCCTAAGACTATTATCTGTTGAAATTCAAGATTCTAATCCCTCATTTCCCAATAGTGGGAACATTAATTCTGAAGGTCTTCAACAGACACTTCTTCATGAAGGCTTTCTTCATGACAATTCGGTCGATCTCGAAGTTTCATCTTCAGATCAGATCCACAGTAACCCTCTGTGTGGTTAAAAGACCATGGAGCAATAGATCTCATCTTTTGCTGTAACCCATTATGGTGGTCCTCCCCATGATGATGAATTTCGTTGCAAAATTCCTCTCTGCAGTATTGATGCACATTGCTCGGAAAATGCTCCAGTGGACAATGTAGTGCCGAGAAAGCACTCTTATCTTGAGGCACTTGCAAATGCGAAACCTTTCATGTCTGAAGCTTCATCGCTAGCAGGTGAAATACACTCTCAATAAGAAGATAGCCCAGGGTGTAGGTCATTCTCCGAACCACCCCTAAGTCATGCATCTTCTAGTTTGATCAATGATTTCTCTACCAATCCGGTTGAATCCAATGAAGTAACCAAGAAACACCAACTCTGGTCAAATCAGGTAGAAAAATCTTCATCAAATAATAAAAAGGAAATGCTGAACATGAGAAAATGACTGGTGAAAGGTGAAGTGCAAGTCATATTTTGGCCTCTGGCTGACTCTTAGTATAATATTCCATAAACGTTGATGGAAGATGAAATTCATGATATTCGTCTCAACATATGAAAAACTCTTTGCCAGTTAGAAAAAGAAAGCATTATCTTTTGAGGAATATGAAAATCATCTTAAGATAATATAAGTGTTACAACGTCTGATTGATTTGGCTTCTCTATCAGTCTCTCGATATCCAAAGGCTGAAAAGCAGCAGAGAGCCCTACAACGTTCATGCCTTGGCGCACTAAGAAGATTGCGTCAGTTAATTGCCAATGCCCCATCTGGTATTCGTGTCAGATGATGGGGTGATCATGGACCACTGCATTTCACAGTGCTTTCCAGTCAGCAAAACCCACCGAAAATGGTCTCATGCAATGTTATTGCCCATGGACGGCCATAGTCAATGGGCTTTGTTTGTAGTCAAAAGCTTGCCCAAGGACAGGATTCAACTGGTTCCTCTCAAAATTAAGAATACAGAGAACAAGTTGTTGAATTAATCTTGCATCAAGCAAACGAGAATATTAAACAGGCCTCTCTTTTGGAGCAAGCACGTCACCAAGTGGCAGAAGTGTTAGAAATCATCCAACGGTCTTTTGAACCAGGAGATAAAAGCGGATACAGGTTAATGCATCCAACTAATTTCCGGACTAAGGTTCGAAAGATCAGGAGGACTTTCAAAAAGTCTCAGACATAGCATGTCAAGAACCACCCCATCTCACCAGACTGGGGACTCTTTTAAACCAGCCCTTAGAATCAACAAAAAGGATTCAGTGACTTGATCGATAATAGCAGGAACAACCCCAGTCCACTGGACTGGGGACTTTTTCAAATCATCAATCCCCTCCTTAGAGAAATTCGGTCTTTTCTCGATTGGGGAAGAAACCTCAAGAGGAACGATGAGCCAAATTATCAGGATATTCCATCCAAATTACGGTTCGTCAAGAAGTTCCTGAGGGGTCGAATCAACAAAAGGAAATGTCTCATCAAAGACGTGGAAGAAGACAATATCACAGAAATGATGATAGAAGGGATGCGATGATTTATGCATCAATCAATGTCATCAATCCCGTTTTTGCTGATCCACCAGATGAGGCTCACTCAGGGGATTCAGATGAAGAGGTTCCTACTCAAGAAGATGTACGTACCGACACAAATGAAGAAGGTGTGCGTTCACGAAGTCAAAGGATTACTCAGAAGCTAGGTAATCCTTCGAGTAACCCACTTCCCCCTCTCCGAAAAGGATCCACAAAAGGGAAGGGAAAGAAACAGGTTACATATCCTTCCTCTGTAGAAGGTCAATCGCTCTCACTAGAGAAAAGGTTTGCACAACAGGAAGAAGAAATGAAGGAATTAAGAAGGATGAATGCAGAACTACTTCAGAGTAGTCTTCTTCTTAAACATGCTGGATTCAGTTAGCCAAAGGAATTTGTTGCAGCTACTGAGATGGATCAATAATATCCTCCTCTCTCAGTACACCCTCACAGGTCTAATCCTATGGGTCAAGTGCAACAACAGTTGGCAGTGCTACCATTAGTTGCAGCACCAATTTCCACATCAGTCCAAGCTCCAGTCATTGCACCTACCCATGTCCAAGTTCAAATGGATGTTTCTCAAAAGTTAATGACTACTATTGAGTCATTAATAGCTCCTTTAGAAACTATGGAAGGGAAACATATGCAAGTTCAACCAGAAAAGAAAGTTTACCCTGAATGGGTAAATTCAATTTCTCCTCCATCTAGTTTTGGGAACCCTATATTCCCTATTTTAAATGGATCAGGCCATCCTGAACAACATTTGACACATTACGTGTCTTGTTGCGATCCAATGATGGGAACTCCATAGCAGCAAGAAGCATTGAAACTCAGATGCTTCATGCAAACCTTGAAAGTACCAAATTTTGTTTGGTATACAAGCTTGCAATCCTGGTCAATTACCGGATAGGAAGATCTTCGCCAAAAATTCCTCCTTTAGTTCAGCTCAACTTTTCCAAAGACAACAGTTTTTGATCTTACAAACTGTAAGCGAAGGGAGAATGAAAGGGTCTCTAATTTCATTGCTCAATGGAAGGGATTAACATATTCCTTGAGTTTAGCACTCCCTCAAGAAAAATTGTTGCCAATCTTTGTTGCAAATCTGTGTGACGAATTACGCACGTCGTTAATCCCTGTGAAATACACAGGAGGGTTTCGAGACCTTACTTCAATCGCTCAGCAGATTGAAGATTCCTTTATACAAGCTAAGGCTAAATCTCATGTAATTCCATCAGCTCCAGGAAGGAGAATGGGTAAAGCAGAAACTGCTACAATTATGCTTAAATAAGAACCTGTACCTGTTTCTACCTCAAAACCTTCATCTTCTCGAAGGGCTCCACCTTCTGACCACCATAAACAAAGTCCTCTTCGTCTAGATGATCAAAAAGATCAAGGACAGAAACAATTTGAGGATCTGAAAAGAAAAACATACTCTTTCTGAAATTAACAAGTTCCTGGTTATCTCATTTCGGCTCTGGAAAACAATTTGGTTCAATTGTCAATACCCAAGAGGCCAAACAAGAAAGGAGATGAAGACCATCCTAATTATTGTCCTTTTAATAAAATTTTGGGGTATCCCATCCAGGAGTTTTTTGTCTTCAAAGACCTCCTACATAAGATGGTCGACTCGGGACAAGTCACATTGAAGGCTCCTCAGCCCAGGTAGCATGTTTCACTACTACAGTTCCAGAGGAAGAATGTGAGTGGCAAGAAGTCAAAAGAAAAAATGCACATAAGTATGCTGATTGAATGGTCAGAAAGTCAATCAATCGAACTCATTCTATTTTGCGAACACAATTAAAGAAACCAATTGTGTCTTCTTCCATGAATGTTGCGGCAAAACCCTCTTCGTCAGAGGGAAAGTCCTCAAAGAAACGACATGATTCAAAGAAAGAAAAATAATCAGAAGAAGATGAGTATGTGTCAAATCCTAAGTTATCTTTGACTTTGGCGGACTTCATTCCATCTACTTCAAAGCCACGGGCACCACCCCACCAAACGGCACATCCTAAAGAGGCTAATCAGGCATAGTCTTCATCAGACGAAGAGTTAATCTTTGGTTCTATTAATATGATTCAATTAATAGATCCATATACCAGTCGAAACTTCAATTTCATGAGCCTGAATTCCCTGTATCAGACAGAGGAATTGGAGGAAGTTCCAGGGGATCAGGATATAGGGGAAGACGTGGATCTTTCAGAAGCCACTATTACAATTCTACCACCCGCATTGCAACTCGGTCAAATCCATATTCATTGGTATATGGAACGGAAGCTGTCTTGCCCATTGAAGTTCAACTACCCTTTCTCAGAGTTTCCATTTGTGATCAATAATATACAGATGAACAATCTCAAAAGTGATTGAATGAATTGGAACGGTTACATGATAAAATATTGTGCACTTTGTACCACTTGGAAGTCTATCAGAATCGAATAGCATGAGCTTTTAACAAAAAAGTTCATCTTCATTCATTCACATAGGGAGAATTTGTATTAGTTCTAAGAACTCCAATGATACCAGGAAAGAATCCTCCCAAGCTTGATCCAAAATGGGAAGGACCTTATTCAATACATAGGGTCTACTCCAATGGATCTTATTCATTAATCTCAATGGATGGAGAACTCATCACTACTCCAACCAATGCTAGATTTTTGAAGAATTATTTCATATAAACTGCAAAGTACCTTTCTTGTCTTTGCTATATGACGATAAACTATACAGAAATGGTCCAGTATGACCTTAAACTACAACTTGGTCCAACATGACGTTAAACTATGTCTCCAAAATGGTCCAGTATGACCTTAAACTGCAACTAGGTCCTGTATGACCTTAAACTGCATCATCAATGGTCCAGTATGACCTTAAACTGCAACTTGGTCCAACATGACGTTAAACTGTGTCTCCAAAATGGTCCAGTATGACCTTAAACTGCAACTAGGTCTTGTATAACCTTAAACTGCATCATCAATGGTCCATGCATATGACCCTAAACTATTTTCAAGTCCCTTACGTCCGGAAAGATGTTAAACTACATAATCATCAAAGGTCCTATATGACCTTAAACTACATTTTTGTCTAGCATGACATTAAACTGCACTATCCATGTTCCATGCATATGACCTTATATTATTCACACTTTCGTCCAACATGATGCTAAACTGTGGGAAAAAAATCTCCAATGCATCCAACATGACGTTAAATGGTGTCCTCATTTGTCCTCCCTGCATGACATTAAACTGCATAGTCCCGCTTTCGTCCAACATGACGTTAAACTCTATTTTCCCCATCTTCTTAACTACATGATGCTAAACTGTACAGAAATTCCGTGATATGTCCTACATGACATTAAACTATATTTTATCCCTGCTACATGACACTAAACTGTGCAGCACCAATAGTCCTAACTGTAAGACTTTAATCTGCATAGTCCCTTTATATGTCCTACATGACATTAAACTATACATCATTAAGGTTGTTGTTACCTCTTGTTTCTCACACCGAGTATGACTCACATGAGCTTAGAGAAAAACTCAACCATAACACTCTCTCTGGGCCGCTAACCATGTCTAAGTCCCAACATCATTTTTTAGGTCATTGTTCCCAAGAACAACTTGATCATTAATTCATTCTTTAATTGAACAACACGGACTTTGATCCTTGCCTTCCAAGATGGGTACGTAGGCAACCTCCCAAGGTTCAAGCCCAAAACCAATCTCTTCACATTGGTTCACCTCTATCTCATACGATTTTTATTCATGAAACCGCCCCTAGAATCAATATCTTTACATTGGTTCACTTTCGTCCTTGTTATATGACGTTAAACTATACAACAGTTTTGTCTAGTATGACAATAAACTACAATATTCTTTGATACCCTCACCTGAGAGGGAACCATTATTTACATTAATTTGTTTTAATCATGTTTCATTTAAAAGACTAAGTGCATACATGGAAACGCCCAAACCTTTTATCTTGGTTTAAACCATCATTGTACTAATGTCCCCTTTCACCCTTAACATGTACGAACCAAATTTGTACAAAGGGTATTTATAGAACTACATGGGCTTGATTCTCATCCTTATGGGATACGTAGGAACGTTCGAGTGTCCCTCGAATCCAGCCCCAAGTCTTTGGGACTAACCACAAATTCCACTTTCAGTCCCTTGGCTGAAAAGTCCCCATGAAAACACACACTGTGTATTTATTACAATGGTCCAAGCCCTATGACCCTAAACTAAGATCTCTAATCCTTTTGTCCCACACAACGTTAAACTGTAGTTTAAGAACTACATATGGCTCGATTCTCATCCTTATGGGATACGTAGTGAAGTCCAACATTTCAATTCAGGACCCAGCCACAACATGATTATGGTTAGCATTGATCTGTGTATCTCTGTATACATTGAACAATACCCATCTTTATGTGTCATAATTATAACCTTAAATATTTTCAGATCCTCATAACCCTTTTCATGACTTCTAGTCACAAAAATGTCAAACTTCTGAGAGTTCTTTTGCCTGACTATGCAGCACGTGCCCATAGGTGGCCTTGCATAAACAGTCTACATAACAGACTTGTTAGCCAAAAGATACTATTATTTGACTGTGTAGCCAATTCCCTTAGGTGGCCCTGTATAATTCAACCCCCAAACGGGTTTTTCGGATAGTGGTAACTTCATTCTTGAGAAGAATGCCTCTTTTTTTCTTATTTGTCTTAAATGACTGTATGTAGGGATCCGCAAAAATAGCCATCCTTAACATATTTTTCACATATCCTTTTTCATGATCTAAAAGTATTCAAGTCTATGGTTTATATTCGCCTTCCCTACGTTTGGGTCAGACCTTCGCAGAGGTTATATTCATCCAGTTCTTCGATAATCTTGTTTGGAAATATCTTCTCCAAATTCAAGTACCTCTTTCCATACAGCAAACTCAATACTTTGGAAGATTTGAATCTCCATAAACTTTCACTGGCTTTTAGCACTAGGAAAGTAAATTTCTGACAGTTCTTTTTCCTGACTATGCAGCACGTGCCCATAGGCGGCCTTGCATAAACAGTCTATATAACACACTTGTTAGCCAAAAGATACTGTTGTATTTAACTATGCAACCAATGCCCTTAGGTGGCCCTACATAATTCAAACCCTAACAGGTTTGTTAAATAATGGTAACTTCATTCATGGAAACTACTTCTTCTAATGCCTTTTAGCTCTTTTTCATATCATTCCTCAGATTCAAATATTCTTAAGTCATAGCTTACATATTTTCCCTCATACTTGAGTATGGTAATATGTTTTGAGATGAATTTTCAAGGAATTGAGTCAATTCTAATCCATTTCAGTCAATGCTATTTCGAACATAAACATTAGCCTTTTTATGTCCAACGTGCATTACTTTATACTGCCCACAAAAGACAAGGGAACTCTGAATAAAAGTCAAGTTCCCAGCTCACTAAACATACATTTTTTATGATTCAGGTAACATTGAGAAATTAAAAGGTTCGAAGTTTGTAGGGTTATTTACATTAATCCTAGTAAAAATCAAACTATGCTTACTAGGCCCATTGGCTTAGGTAAAATCTAAAGCATGTAGAAAAAGAGAATGCAGGTACAAAATATTGAAGATGAAAGTGTTTTTCATTTGATGCATAGGAGATAGAAGGACATCCACAGTCTGGAGTCTCTTCCCTTTTTCAAGAATTACAAGAGGCTTTCAACATACCCCTTCATTTGATTTATGGCATCCCGAGCTTCATTAGCAACCACTTGGAGATCATTCATTCAACTGGATACCACAAGAGATGTAGTGATACCATCTCTTCTTAGAACAATTGTAAAAGAATGTTCTTGAGTGTGGTTTGAGAAAATTTTCTGCTGATCAAACAATGACTCTGTTTCTGTCCAACAAACTTGGAAGATGGATACATGGATTTGAGAATGGAGAATTGGAAGTAAAGTTCCATTTGGAGAGAGTAGTCTTTTCAGATATTTCTCTAATGCCATGTTTGTCTTCCCTCCACCAACTGGAAGCGGAATACATTTCAACCCATGGGTTTTCCATTTTCATATCTGCAAGGAAATGACACGGAGGAAGAATCT
The DNA here is from genome assembly GCA_963277665.1 of Viscum album. Classification (NCBI taxonomy): domain Eukaryota; kingdom Viridiplantae; phylum Streptophyta; class Magnoliopsida; order Santalales; family Viscaceae; genus Viscum; species Viscum album. Next base: position 947,728,579 of record OY728163.1, read on the forward strand.
GAAGGTTCACACCATTGTTGTTGCTCTTAATGCACAACATAACCGAAATAGAGGAGTAGCAGTGAAACTGAATTTCAGGTGTATAGTTCTTTTCATTTGGATCATTGACTCATTGCAGATGACCATGACCATACAGGGACAGGTAGATTCTATGTGGGAAATTAAGATGATATTTCTTCAAGTACTTAGCCAAATCTGGGAAAGTGTTGTCGTAGATATCATAGTAATCATGGAAAACAATGTTCATCATGTCATCAATCAGCTTGCTAGTTTGTTGATCAACTATTCCGGGTCTAAGAGCCATTGAATCTGCACAAAAGTTGAATAAACTAACTCTTAAATGGGTTTATTTGTCATAAAATTTGTGAAAGAATTCAGAAAAATGGAAAAGGCATTAAGGCGCGCAAGTCTAAAACTTGGCATGGAAGTATGGATGTTCCGCGTAAGTATTTGACATGCAAGTATCACTGCATAGGCCCAGATACCTTGACAGCAGCACGCCATCAAGGAAACACCAGAAAACAGAGCAACCTGCGCGGCTAAGGTGACCTGCGCGGCGAGAGCTCTAAGGTTTGAAATTCAAAAATCCAGATGCTTTGTACGGAAGTGAGGCCCTCTATTTATAGACGCGGCTGGGACCCTACACAATCAAGGGACGTATCTTTGTGCGCTAGAGCCTGTGCGCCCAAATCTTATTTGCGCACCCTAACCTTGCACGGCCCAATTTCCTTTTGATTCACGATTTCCTCAGAGTGAAATCCTCATTTCTTTCGGATCCAACTCTGAGGGGGGACTTTTGTTGACGCTCCTTTTTCATCACAGAGTGCAAAGGAAGATAAAGGGAAATGAATTGGCACAAATTGATTCATCCTTTGCAGAAAATATCAAAAATCAACAAAGGGATGAACAAAGAGAAGATTGCCCATAAGTCGTGCATGTTTCCTCATAGTCGCGCAAGTGGACTTGCGCGACGCATTATGGTCACGCAAGTGACTTGCACGACCTAAGTGATAACCACCAGGGGTCTTCTCTTGCCTTCAAATAGACCCTGTGGGCCCCCATTCGAAAAAGAGGATTTTTTTCCAGAAACTCAGATTTGAGCTCTCGGTGCCCTAGTCTCTTCTCAAAGCTTCCGAAACACTTATAAGGTAATTTCTTACCTATTACGGAAGATCTAAAGAGGAAGAGGAAGGCCTAAGTGTTGAAACTCATCAACACTTGCACGCCTGAGTGGCCATCCCTTATGGGAAAAGGCCACACTTGCACGCCGCATTACTCCTTCAATAGAACTTGTGCGCCCCTTTTCTGGAAGAAACTCAAGAGGATTTTAAAGGCTTTAATAAAGAGTCGCTCAAGTATTACCCTGCTGGTTAACCATCGTGCAAGTACACCATGTGTTGCGTAGGCATACCTGCGCGACCAGGACTTGTGCGCCCATGCAGTACCTACGCGCCTTCTAGGACTTGCGTGCCCCTGTATTTTTTGGTGCCCTTCTTGCCCATTTCAACCCTCTTAATCCATTCCACCTATCTTATTCAAGATTCAATCTTCAAGACACTCTTCAAAGCCATTTATGGCATGATTTCTTGATTTTTCATTCCTTATCTGAAAGGAACTCGGTAGAATATCTCTCAAAACCTAGTGATTTACAAATCATTATGTCACTAAAGATTGAGATTTCATTCATTCAACATCATCCTTTAAGATGAGAGAACTCAATCGACCTGGGCCTCCTTTTCAAGAGTATGTCCCAGTCATAATTCTTAACTTGGGAATCCTACTTAAAAGTAAGCCCCAGTCCCCTAATTTGGGCATCCTCCTCAGGACTAAGCCCCAAATTATAATTACCTTAACCTGGGCCTCCTTTTCATGAATAAGCCCCAGTCATAATCCTTAACCTGGGCCTCCTTTTTAGGAGTAATCCCCAGTCTCAAATGTGGGCATCCTCCTTAGGAGTAAGCCCCAGTCCCCTAATTTGGGCATCCTCCTCAGGAGTAAGCCCCAAACCTTAATTCCCTTAACCTGGGCCTCCTTTTCAGGAATAAGCCCCAGTCTCAAATATCGGCTTCCTTTTCAGTAGTAAGTTCCAGTCATATTTCTTAACTTGGCATCCTTTTTAGGAGTAAGCCCCAATTCTTAAAGTTCTCAAATCTGGGCATCCTCCATAGGAGTAATCCCCAGTCCCATAATTTGGGCATCCTCCTCAAGAGTAAGCCCCAAACCTTAATTCCCTTAACCTGGGCCTCCTTTTTAGGAATAATCCCCAGTCATAATCTCTTAACCTGGGCCTCCTTTTTAGGAGTAATCCCCAGTCTTAATTTCTCTTAACCAGTCCTAATTTACCTTTGATCTGGGATTCATTTTTAGGAGTAAAACCCAATCATAAGTCTTCTCCTAATTTGGGCCTCCTTTTCAGGAGTAAGCCCCAAGTTAGAGTATTCAAAATCTCCATGAAGCACATATACCTTTATAGACCCTGTTCCTGGATTTCTTCCTTAAAGTAAATCCTAACCTTCATTTATCTGGGCAGTCATACATACATAAGCCCCACATTATTTCTTATGATTGCATCTTTCATGACACAATTGTCTAATTTTTACCAATACCTCTTGTTTCTCCCACCAAGTATGACTCACGTGAGCTTAGAGTGTAAAAGTAATTATGACATCCTCCTTTGACCCATCAATCATAAACATCATACTCCCTTACTTGAACTATGTGGGTTCTGATTCCTTTTCTAAACAAAGGATACGTAGGTAGCCCATCTGCGGGTTCGACCCCAACTGTGAAATAATCCATGTCCTTATTAATGACAATAAACTTCAAGTGCCCCACTGAGTGGATTTAAAACTAGCATGGTCATTATAATGACCAAGAGACTTCTATATAAATGCGTCTAAGGGTACTATTGACCAAGAATCTCTAATAAATACAGATGATTCTCTATCTATGAAGAACCTCAAATACATATAAAATATTCTCGAAATTTCCTAAATATTTAATCATTGATTGTCAGATATGAAGGAAAGCACATTTTATACATGGTAATGTAATTAGGAATCACGAATATAACTTAAATATATAAAGAGAGTCCCGGAGTAGACAATAATTCCCCACAAAAAGTTGTGATGAGTCCGACCTCCCATCCTCTCGACCATTGCAAATTCCTAAGCCTCATCAGTCCACAAACTAATAATCGCCTACCTTTGGAAAGTAGGTCCGAATGGATGTGGAATCATTGTATGTTTCCGGTTCTACAAACAAACCCGTTAGAAACCGATCGGAATGTTTGAACCTCCCATCAAAAGGAGGTCATCCCCTGAATCCGAGGGAAACAATAGGATAGTCGAGTTCCCTTTGTCCCAGCCAAAGGAGATCCCCCATTTTCATTTCCTTAATTTTCTCCGTTATTATTGACCTTCAAAAGTTTCCCATAATATTTCACCTTGAATGAAGTGCATCGATTCACCCACATTCCACACTCCAAAACCTCCATTTTACTTTTTTTTACAAGACACTTATGGGAGACTGAATGGAACTTCCCCACTCATGGAAATCCCATATGAAATAATTTAATATTATATCAATCCCCTTTAATACCATTCGACTCACATAGATCACCAAAGGGACATACATAGGAATGGAAGCTAACACTGTCAATTAGTGTGGATCTACCACAAAAGGATAGAAACCTATTTTTCTAGTTTATAATTTAATTTTTAATCTTAAAAAACATGAAATCAAAATATTTTAAATTGATTCTTCTCAGGGAAATATGATCCCCCAAGTACTTCATAAGGAAGTCCATTCTACAAATTTACAATAATGATTCAATGTTTCCCCTACATATCTACACACACTGATTAGAAAAAAAAATATTTTTTTTTAATGATGATTTGTTTACTCGAACTAGTATTATACTCCATGAATTTGTTAAAACCTCTAATAGATCCACTAAAACCATTAAAAATGAAGAGCATGGACCCAACAAGGAGGAGATGTGAAACACTAGTGAAGTGAGAAACTCATGAAAATGGATTACTGGAGCCCTGCTGAATATTGGATCTAACAAGCCTACTAAGAGTTTCATGAGCCATAATTAAGATACTGGGAGAAAGTGGTTATCATTTTTTAGGATCCTATTCAGATCCATGAAATTAAATTTACTCTCCATGAAAGATATATTGAACCAAGGGAACACGAAGTATTGATAAAACAAAACATCATTCAATCTAGAAAAACCAATGATTCTCATTACCTAGATGATGAAATTACATATGATAACTAGGAATAAATGAACTATGAGATCATTTTATTGATGATTGTAGAATTATTTTTTTACTAATAATTGAATAAACTAATTGGTCTATATTTAGTGATGTATTAAGTATCATTCAACTTCAAAATGAGGACCGAGGTTGTGGAACTAGAATCCTAGTTGAAATAAGAAATGATAACGTTGCTTGTGTGTATAGAGGTCTACTGCCTCACGAACCAATGTGACATGTTTTCCATCAACACCTATTGAGGTTGGGTAGGTAGTGGGATATAATGTGTGTGTGTGTGTGTGTATATATAAATATGATATTTTTAACATAAATATACTTATTAAATTATTATATCACAAATACCATATCAATTTCCATTCCATTGAGAACACAATAATGTCGTTCGTGTTTGTGGAATACTACCACATCGTGAAGCAATGTGATTTGTTTTCCAATAATGGTATGCCTGGAAGTTAATTATGTTAACATTAATAAATATATATGATATACATGACATTAAAATTATCATAAAATGATAATATATTATTTACCTTTCATTCATTTTTTTCATCGAGAAAATGGATACAACATTTAGGCGTACACATGGCTTATCGTCACCATGAATGATGTATTTCATTTTGTATCTCAAAATTTTAAGGATTAATATAAATAAATATTTCATGAATAGAAATTATATTTATATAATTATTTAAATTATAGTGAATATGTAAACATGATCAATCTAATATAACCAAAAATAACACATCAAAATATACATGAAAAACAACAGAGTTATTACTCAAAACATGATTTTAATATGGAATTGTTAATAAATGGGTAATAAAATCTCATAAGTAAACCATATATGGTATAATATATAAATTTATGGACATTTAATATATTTATAATAAGATTATATTTATTAAATTGTATATTTGAACATATGTGAAGGTGGTCAATACTTAAGGTAAGATATTTCCATATCGCTTTTATTTTTTTGAGAAAAATACCATATTCTTCACATATTTATTTTATGAGGTGTATATAATTCCCCTAAATTAATTTCCTGATAGTTATATTGAGAATTAATGGGATTTAAAAATCCATTTTATGATATATATTACTTGGGTTTTATGGATTCAATGCTTCCAATGTGGCAATGTATTTTTGTCTCAATTTATCTTCTTTGGAGAAAACATTATTTTATGAATATATCAACTTCAAGGAGTTGTATATACAACCCCTTTGACATGTAATATCATGAATTTATTTATCATAGTTATATTACATGTTTCATTTAATTTTATTCTTTCTTAGGGCTTGAAATTCAATGTTACCAATGTGGTAAGGGTTTTACAAAATAATCTCATCATTTTAAGATTGTTTATATTTATGCTTCTAATGATGAAATGTTTCAATACATATATCAAGAAACTCCTGATTTTTATTCTCATATAGTCATTTCATAAGAATATTTAGTTTCCCTTCATTTTCTAAAAATTATATACATTTGAATTCAAATGAATATTATTAATAATATTTCATTTTAATTATATCTTCGATCAAAAATAAAATTTTTTCCATATCCATGTTTAAAGAAAAATATTGTTATTTTTGGAATATCATAATATTTTTAAAATTAATTTATAAAATTATTTTACTTTTCATGATTTTTTAAGGGTATCATATTAGTTTATTTTGAATGGGGTTCTTTTTTCTTACTTTGAATCATTGAAAGGAATATTTATTTGAAATTGTACATCATGAATAGAATTTTCTACCATCATAAAAACTTAATATAATAAAGTTTAATTTTAAATTTTCAATGTTTATTTTCAAATAAAAGGAATTTCCAAATATTTTATGATTTTTTTTATTTTCAAAATGGAAATGTTATTTTTACTATGAAATGTTTTAAATGATAATTAAATATTACTTTATATGATTCCTTGGTTATTTACAATGAAATGGATTTTGAAAATCTTCCATGTTCTATAAGTTGTTTTCTAAAGGGGATAGAATATTTTCCTTAATAAATTTTTTCAATTATTTATTAATATTTCTTTGGAAGGTTTCAATGTTATTATCAAAAAAAAGGATTCAAAAAAAATATTCGGTTTTAATTTTTTTACAAACTGGGAAAAATATTACTTTTAAGGAATTTTTTAAATTACTTTTAATGAATTATTTATAACGTTCAATTTTTATTTTAAAATAAAAATATGTTGAATTTCCTTATGTTTTAATGAGCTTTTTTATGTTTAAGGACTATATATCCATGATATATTCCATGCAATTTTTTGAAATCATTTTCCAAATAAAATGTCATCTTTTAATGTTATATATTCACTACTAGGGGCTGTATAGAATGATACCATTCTTATTATATCTCCACATGTTTATTATTTATTTTCATTAAATTTATATGAAACTCTTTTTCATTACACATATTATGATGGTATGATATTATGAATGTTTTATGATATTGGGTAACATAAAATTGTGGTTTTCATTTTGATATGGGTTGGACCTATATCTATTTACAATATATTAGGTAAATATCTATATATCATTTTTTAAAAATGGGAAAAATATAAATGGGCTTGATCCACTTTTGGAAATAGGTGAGTCACGATCCACTCTAAGAGATGGATCATGATCCCTAATGGGAAATATGTGGTTTTTCTTGATCCACAATTTTTATGGTCTTAGTCATTAACCTTAACATATGAAATGATTTTATATATTTAAGATGATTCCAAAATTTTAATACATGATTTTATGGTTCATGATAAATTTATGAGTATTTCTCACTCTTACGATACATGTTTTCTAAAATGATAATGTGTTATTCAATCACCCATGTTTATGATCTATGATAGGTTGGTTATGAACCTCATAAGTTATTTTCATGATCGCATACCCTTATTCTACACATCGTATGATTTTATATGACTTTAGATTAATATATCATATATTTACCCTTACTATGAATCTCAGTTCAACCTTTCTAATGTTTCCTTCCCAAGGTTATGAAGAAATTTTTAGGTGGGTTCTGATTAATTAGAGTACATTGTGAAATGGAATTTGTGGGATATATTGTATATATTTCATAGAATAATATGATTGTGTTTATATTCTCAAAATTATTTAAATTATTATCATTTTTAGGGGTGTGTTTACGAAATGTATTGAATACTAATATAAAAAGGTCTGTTATTTATGTATAAAAATTCTATCTTCTTATAGTTGGAATCATAGGATTGGTTTATCTACGATTTGGAAGCTCTGAGGAGAAAACCATAGTGAGATCTATAGGGATATATCTAAGGTTAATTGTAAGGATAATTCTACATATATGAATATTTGATTGAATATTCAAAAAGGATATATTGAGTCATTTCTAATAAATAAATCACTGTATAGATACTACAGGTGGATTTGAATCTGTAACAAATATACCATGGGGTGATAACTTAAAAAAAGAAATATTTTCTTAACTTGATCATTGTCAGGTACATGAAATCAGTCCTTACTAAAAACCCGGTTTGACACTCCCAAGGGATATTATTTGAAAATTCACAAACTCCTTGAAAACCATCATAAAAGATTTAAATAAAGACCACAAGTAACTTAGTTTAAGTGTGTGGTTCCATGTATTGAAAATATAATTTCATGATTTTTATATTTTATAATATATTTTTATGATTATGTGGTCTCATAATAGGATTAGTGTTCATAACACTATGAATTTTGGTTTTAATCAATGTATGGATACCAAAGGAACCATGTTAATGATTTGTGCAATGGAAGATTCAATGATTGTCCCCCTGAGTGACCAAATTTTATTTGATCAAGAATAAAAAATACAGTGATGTTCTCACAAAATATTCTCAATCTATGAATCATGCTGAACATCTAAATGAGAGGAGAGGGAACAACATTCACTTGAGTCATTCATGATGAAACATTGATGATATCTTTGTAGTTCTGTCAATCCACTAGTTACTGAGAAATGGATCAGTATCTTTGAAAAGATATTTTCCATTCTATCATGTTTGGATAATGAAAAAGTATTTCTGGTCATCAATTTTTGTAAGGAGATGCAAATCTATGGTGGACTCTTATCCACAATACAAGACAATTATATGAAATTGATTCCATAGAGTGTGGTGATTTTTGAAGAGAACACATTCAAAATTAAGGAATGAATATTTCTTTTGTTGTCTATATATCATAAATTAAATATATGTGGAATTATTATATGAGGACTTGTGGATTCTTGCAGTGGAGAATGGGGATGTCTTATATGAGGAGCTGAGGATGCTTGAAGTGGTGATTCCTAGATAATTGTTATGGATTAAGTGGTGATTCCTGAGTAATTTATTTGGATCCAAATTATCTCATTTGATTTCATGCTTGGAAAATTCTTCTTTATATGTAATAAAATGTCATAGTTGAACAATTATTCATTGTACAAATTTGATGACAGTTTTTTCTGATTTTAATTTCCAATGTCACGTTCTAAGATGTTTTCACATTTCAGGAATAAGATAAATACCATGAAAATATTTATTTTCAATATTAGTACCTAAATTTCAGTTTTTCATTAAAAAATATATTATAAATGCTTGCAAAAGAATTGAAGATGAGGAGTTTGGATTGGAATTACATTTTGAGAAGGACAGGAATAATATTGGAATTTATACATAGAATTAATCTACTTATATTTTATGATGGCCTTATATAAAAAAATAGGTCATCCAAAATATCTTCCAAGGCCATCTCAACTCGGGCTCATGTGGGACTCAAGGGTCAACCATGCCCATGGAATTGTCTTGGGAAATCCCATATATGGAATTAGTGGGACATTTATAAGCACTTGGGGGCTCCATTTTTAAGGACCACATAGCACAGACATGAGGGTGCCCATAGTTTGTGCCAAGAAGGTCATTTGTTCATACGATCATGGTGAGTGCATGTGAGATTAGTGCATATCCATAGTATCTAGCTCTGGGAGGGACGATCACTTATTGAATGTTAAATAAAAGTAGACCACAAATATTAAACATGTGTGTGATGAATTGAGTAGTGTTTACAATTCACCCATCCATTAAAAAGATGGAAATAAATCCGGTCGTTTGATGTGATTGGACATTTGAATTTATGACATCTCATAAATGTGAGAGAATGTATTATTTCATCCAAGGAATAAGAATCCTCCATCGATGAGGTTTAAATTTAAATTAGCTTGAGATGTATTCGACTACCATACGGGATCATCAATAGATCATCAAGTGCATTAAAATTGGCTATATATGGATGTCAAAAATGAATAAAAATACTTCTTGAAGATGATTTTGGGGAGACAAATTCCTTATAGAATAAACGTCATGGATGAGGTTACATGTCATCAAACTACATACAATATTTTCCTCTATGTGGAACTGAATTTTTTTATAGAAAAATATAGAGAATGATTTGGTATGAATGTAAGTTATATGAAGGAATATATTTTCAGAAATGCTATGATGATGAATAGTGATTTACAAAGAGGGTTTTGTAGAATTTCATACTAAGTGAATATCTTATGTGATACTGCATAAGAAATAATTTATTGTGCAAGATGACCCATCTTCTTTGCATATGGGATATCAAAGTCCAATGTAGTATGTGATAATGGTTTTAATATGTAGAATAACCCTGAATTCCATGTTATCCCATGTGAAAAAATACTATACGAAGTACTATTTTCAAGTTGTGTGGGAAGTGAAGCATTATACGAGTAAAGATACAATGCGAATATCAAGGTTCACTAATGATGGTTAGTGACCATGCAGTATGCTACCCTCAAAAAACACGATGTAGATTAGTGATATTTGAGAGAGATGGTATGCAGAGATCAGATATGAAACCACATTTTACAAGAAATTTTATTTGGGAAAAAAAAAATTTTCTATGTAAATGAAATACATTATAGGAATCCATATAGAAAAATAATTTCAATAAAGGAATAAAAATGATATACTGACATCTTTCATTTTGGTGAGAGTTTGCAGTGAAGAAATGGAAAAGGTTATGCAGAGTTGATTTTTGAAAAATAATTCAAAAATTCTATGTGTTGATGATTAAAAATGGTATACAAAAATTTTATATGGATTCCACTTAACAAATATAAACATTTACCATGTTTAAAGAATAATCATGTGAATAAGTTATTGATTAACTTCTACCTTATTACCTATAAATTCTGAGTTAATAGTTGGCTAGTTCAATTTTATGAATTTTAGAGAAGTATGTCATCATGATTGGAAGATTATATGTTTCCCGAGTTTAGTTCTACAAAGAATATTTTGTTTTTAGTGAAGGTGGAAATTCCATGATGATAAATTCTTTTCTAAATGATTTTTAGACGTAATTCTATGCTAATTACAATTTTTTTAATTGAATAATGGGAGTGACACACAGATGAAACAATGACAACTTTTTTTTGATCCATTAGTATGTGAAGCTTCAATAAAGAGGACCAATATTACAATTTTGGGTGTTTAATAAAGTTTACACAATGGATAAATAATGAAATTATACATAAATTTATTGTTAAGTTCTTGAAATACTCATTATTTCATTAATTATTGGAGTTAAGATCCAGAATAAGGATTATTATGAGATTTTAAATTTAAATATTTTATAAAATAATGTTGATATAATTGAGTTCATCACATTCACAATTTAATTGAGCTTGAGACTTCATCTAATGAAGTAATAATTACTAATTAAATCATTTGCATGAGGAATATCTTGTCATTCACTAATGGTTATAAGTTGAAGAGTCTAAAGAAGCAATATAAATGCAAGAGAAGAAAGTCATTACTAAAAATTCAGTAACATGTGAATAATTGGATAATTCCATATCTAGTGTGAACATGTTTCAAGACCAAAAAGATTTATTCAAGAATATGTTGAAGGTATTGATGTTGTACACAAGTGGAATTGATCCAGTACAGTCATAGAGAAAGATCTATTATTGGTATTTCAAAAGAAACCATAATAACATATGATATGTTTTATATTTTTAGATGAACAACATTGAGAAGAAAGAGCTTGTGACCAGTGTGTCTTACCAGTTGTGGTTGAGGCTCAAGGATAGGGTGTCTAAAAAGTCTAGAATAAGGAGAATATAATATGATTGGGGTGCCTAACCAACTAAGACATAAGTGTTGGTTGTTGGGTTGTAAAATTAGGATAAATTGGTGGATTTTCTACAGGGGTGTATATCCATCTCTTCCATTAATTATTGTAATGAAATTAATATATTGTGGAGAACCTGGGTTGTAACAACCTTAACCTACCTCATTGGATTGAGGAGGCAGTGAGGGTTACTTGTCCTTAAGTGAAATCCCCAAGACACCAAAGGCTAGTAATAAATACTGAAGGCTTTCAAATACTAGTGGGGGACGATTTAACCTTTAAGAAATAAACCAATAAACCAACCAACCATAAACAAACATGCACTATATGATTCCTGAACAAATGAAAGACAACTCAACAAATCTATGTATCTCACAACGACATCAATGTATGCAACAACAGAAGAATAACCAAGTATTAAAGTACACAACGGATAATCAACTCCAGAATCTCAAGAGACACCCAGACTACATGCTCCAAAAGCTCCAAGCTCCACAAATATTTAACATCCCAAATCATCAAGAGTTTTTCTAAAAACATATAAAACATAACCCTTTCCCCTATCCCAGAAAATAACATCTGCAAAATCACAAAAGTGCCAAAGTAGGGGTGAGTAAAAAAATCATTAGGGTTTCTCCAATGACTTCCCTACTCATGCCACTAGGATAGAAGAGTTAAAAATAAATATATAAAATAGTTTATATATAACATTGTCTCAAAACGGTTTATAACAAGATTTAAACATGTTTCCCAAAACTATTTATAATCAAAATCATACATGTTCAATTGAAACCAATATTTATAGAAAGTAATTTTTCCAAAAAAAATAACCAAAAAATAATTAGAATCATTTTACAATATCCCTTTTTGGCATACCTGAACCTTCCACAAACCCATACAACCCACCATGAAATCTATGTTATGACAGTTCCATACTCATGAGTGGTTTCTCATCGATCTACCAAGTCATCACAATGTAATTGTATCCCATGTTCCATTACACCTTTGGCACAGAGAACAAGTTCATATTTCAACCAAGCCCCATATATGGAACATGAAAACACAACACAAATTCCCAACAATCCTGCCAAAACACACCTTTCAATAAAACATATTTTTATTGAAAACCATTTCAAACAAAACCAATTCAATTCCAAACCATCTTAATGTCAACCCATTTAAATAAAACACCATTTTTATTGAAAACCAAAGCACAAAAAAAATTAAATCGTCATTTAACTTCAATAAAAATTTCCCATTTTATTAAAAACATATATTCCCAATCATGTGCCACAATTCCATAAAATCCCCATTTTAAAATATCTATTTTAAAATTAAGAACCAAATCACTCATTCAAAATCCTCAATTTCCCAGATTTCACAACAATAAATCAAAAAGGATTCAAAAAAGTTTTAAAAAAATAAATCACAATCAATTAAACACCAAACATTCAATTTTAAGTCATTCTAATAATTTCTACTAAGTGGAGTCAAGAAAGAAGCCTCCTACCTCGATGGTTTTGATGAAAATAACAACGTATGAAAGCACTCAAAAAAACCGGGTCTATTCTCCAAGAACCCACCTTGGATCTCTTCTCCTAATAAGACCAAGGCCAAATATCATCAAACTTTTCATCCAAACAATAAGAGATACCCATAGAGAGTATAGATCTATGAAACAGAGAGAAGAGGATATGTATATCTAAGTAGATCTAAGAAACTGAGAGAAGAACGAAGAAGAATTTCTACATACCTCAAGAATCTGGCTTTGATTCGCCTAGAGAAGACTTCAAATCGACTCTAGAATAATGGTAGAACCTTTTTTGACCTTAAGAGAAGAAAAATCCCAAGTTATGGTAGCTTAGGAAAAAAACAAGCAATTTAGAGGCAAAACGAGTGAGATCCACTTTTTTAAGATCTTATTTAATTGCGCGCATAGTTATTCTACACGATTTGTCAAACCGTGTGCTAACAATCTGTTATCTACTGCCTCGGTAGACCCTCACATTGCCTCCTCGCACGGTCTCCCCAAAGATGCTCCAACTGTGCAGAAGCCACTTACTTAAAGAGCCAACTATGCATGGTTTGGCCGCACGGTTTAGACATACCGTGTGTCGCCCATGGAACATCCCCTTTTTCAAAAAAAAAACATCATTCCAAGTTATCCTGACTCTATCATTCATCACTGTTAACTTTATAACTCTGAAAATCATCAAGTGAGGGTTACATACCTAAAATCGGGGGTACTACACGGGTTGGGGGGATTAACCAAAAAAGAAAGGAGTTGATATTTGTGTCGAACCTTGTAAATACCATGTGTTGTGATCTCATTTTTTGGAATAATTAGTGAGATTGTGATAAATCACTAAATGGATTGATAAATTTAACAAGTTTTATAGGATTAATTTAGAAAATGTAATTTGCAAATTTTTACCATAGATTTACCCTATACCATCTTAGTGGTCAATCAAGCATGGGTTCATCAATTGGAATCAGACCATATTCTATCTAAAGATCTAAAAGTTTTCCTTAAGTGTTTTTAACAAACATTATGCATTTTAGATTTTATGAAATGTGTTAGTTACCTCACATGGGGAAAAGGAAATTAAATATTGTGGGTAAATTTAAGGGGATATCTACCAAAACTCATACGAATGGGAAGAGAATATTGTAAATGATTTTAATGAACAATCTAAAAGTTAACAAAGATATACCACTAACTGATTTTAATCAAATTGGTATAAGTAGTAATTATTATTTTCATTATGATTCTTTGAGAAAACCATGTCCATTTTTTGAATATAATGAATCACTTAGTGGTATTATTTTTTAATTAAAATAACATATGAATAATATTCTTAAATAAATTTTCTAATTTTTTTATTCTATAAAGGGACTAATTATTTATAAGACAAACCATTAAGGAGAAGATGAAGAATTAGAGGATGCACTATGTAAGAATTCCATAAAGATAATCACTCAGATAGACCTAGTGGATTAAATGGAACTATCCATTATTAATAATGGAAAATAATTTCAATGGTATATCTATAAGAATGTTATTTTTCAAAAAAATTTATAGAATCTATTCATGTACATGAAAAATTACCAAACGTTTCTTTTGATGTTAATAATTCTCAACATGTTATAAAATCAAAGAGGATCAATGATGTTGACATATTTATATAAGAAAAGGTTCTGTTGCATGAATTAGGTGTTAAAAAGATAAGGAATCAATTTTTCTGAATTCGAATTTTATGAATATTAGAATGACGAACTCAATAAGAGATATAAGGATTTGAGAATTTTATTGACCAATTTTGAAAAGTGCTTTGGTCATAATTTTTAGTCAAATATGTTTGTATCTAATACCACACAATACAATTTGAATGATTATAATATTAAATAATCATTTTCATATGGGAATAATATCATTACATGACCTAATAATCTTTCCAAATAAATAGTAAAGAAAGAGGTACCATCAGTATCCCAATTTAATAATTTTGATAAGTTTATTTCTACCAAATGTATAGGTATAAATAAAAACTCTATAAAAATATAGGTGAGGAGAAATTAAAAGTATCCTACCAATGTGTCAATGGTTTAAATGAGAATATTTTTAAGTGTTGGTTCTATAATGGAAGCCCAAAAGGTAGTGAGAAAGACCCAAAAATAGTGTGCAGTAAATTATGGGCAACATATAGAAAATAAAATATTATAATGTTTTGTGGGTCAATGTCGGTGTTGAAATAAATTTGGGAACTATGCAGTGGATTATTGTAAAAAATATTTAAATAAAAAATCACAATTTAATCTTATATCAAGGGGGATAAATCTGTATAAGGAGATGTAAAAACATTCACTGACTAAGAAAAAAATTCTTGTTCAAACATATTTTGACATCTTGGTTACATATGTGATTTTTTGAATAAAAGTGCTCAAAAAATATAAATTTGAACCTAAACATGTATCAAGAATGTATGAGAAGAAAACACAACTTGAGAAAGAGGTGAAAAAATTGGGACGAACCCTAAAAAATACTAAAAAACCGATTACTCCAAAGAATTTTTAGGAGAATTTATTCTTAGGAAAAATACATATGAAAGAAAAAAAATAAAGTATAAGTGGATAAACAGAAGTTCTTTAAATAAAAATAATTATATGAATAAAAGAAATTTTGTAAATCCATGTGGAAACTACAAAAAAGCTACCATTATTCCCAAATAAATTCTTGTGGTATTTCTAACTGATATTTAAAACTACATAAAATTAGAAGAAGTGGAAGAGAAATATAATGCTATTGGTAAAATGAAGATTCAACATGAAGAAGTGAAATTTAAAGAGAGGCTATCAAAAAGGAAAACATAGTTAGTGAAAATTTTCTATGTGATATTTTCACTAAATATGTATAAAATGCTGGAGGATGTTTAACTAAATTTCCAGCATAAGAATAATTCTTGAAGATAATGAAGCTTGTATCAAAAGATACATATTAGATGATGGAAAATAGATAATAACCATATCACAAAATGAAATGATTTTGGTTATAAGATCCATGTTACCAATAGATAAATTATATTTTAAAAACATATGTGGAAGCACGATGACTGGAGAAAGTGGAGAAACATGGTTGAGAAAAAATAAAAACTTTTTCTTTCATATTGAGGAACAAATAACTCAACCTTATTTCCATATATTTTTTTGTATATACTCATGTTTAAAATGAAGGTAATTAAAGGTGTCTCAAGGGATTAGGTGGGTAACCTAACAGTCCTTTAGTTTTGTCATATTATAGATAACAAAGAGATATGGAAGTTTTATAAAATGTATATAAACACAAACATTCCATCATGATGCATTATTGAATTAGAATATCATTAATTATATTCATGAAAAGACACACCATCATAAAGATGATGATTAGTGTTTCCATTTAGGGTGATCTATGTTTAGTAGTAAAGATTCCAAAAAAATTTGAATTTGGATTTTTCTTGACTATATAGTAATATTAAAGATCGAGGTATGAAAATTACTCCCAAATAACTCCACTAAATGTGTTGATAATCATTATAAATAGGAGTTTATGTTACACTATGTTGGGTGAAATACATATATTGAACATGAACTATATGATGTGTTTGTATAAGTGTGTTCATTATCTAACATTTTATTGAGAAATAATATAATTTCAAATCCTGTAGAAGAATAGTTCGGAATTTATGAGCATGATTTCACATAAACGATATTTTAGGGATTTCTTAGAATTCCATAATTGTATATATCTTATTTTAAACTCCAATTTATCCCATGTAGAAATTTATTTTCTTAACTAAAATATATTTTCTATGAGAACCATGTGAGATCATTCATCCTTTTTAAGTAATCATGAAATTTTCATCTATGTAAGTGAATAAGTTTTTGAGATGAAATATGTGATTATAATACAACACATTCCCTTTACATTTATTTTCAACAACAGGGAGAAAAATATTGACTCTCTAATGTGAATAAGTGTTGAAAATAAATACAAAGGGGGATATTAAAGAGAATAAGTTAATTATTGATGAATTAATTATTTCATTGTTTTCAGTATATCATAATTTCAATATATGAGGATGATATATATGAGTAAATGAGGATTCATAAAGTGGTATATGTGGAAGACTTATATGTGGTGATGAGGATGCATATAGTGGTTATGTCCGAAGAATTATTATAGATCAAGTGGTGATTACTGGAGAATTGTTATGGATCCATCATATAGAATTGGATGTCACGTATTGCTAGGTTTTCTTTATACCGAATTGGATTTTATAAAGGCACTATTATTACTATTATAAATGTGATGATTTTTTTACTGATATTAATTTTCAAAGTCAAGATATAAAGAGTTTTCACATTTATTTAATATGAGTAACAACATGATAATAATTATATTCATGATTATAAGAAGAATTAAAGCAACAGACAAATGATATTGTGAATTCATGAGGAAAAACAGAAGATAGGGAGTTTGGATTGGCATAACATTTTGAAAAGGGGTGGAATTATATTTAATTTTATACTTAGAATTCCATTACTATATTTTATGGTTTCTTACAAAAAAATTGGGCCATACCAACAACCTTATATCCCCTGATCAACTTGGGATCTTGTGGAACCTAATGGTCAACCACTCCAAATGAACTGTCCTAGGAAATCATTTTGATGGAATGAGTGGGCAGTGTATAAAACCATAGGGGGTCTTTGTATAAGGCGCACAAAGTGAAAAAATGAGGGAATAAATAGTTTTTGTTGGAAAAAATATGGGTTATAGGATCATGATTTGTGAATGAGAGAGAGATTCTGATCCTTGATAGCCAACTGAAGAAGTGGAAGTCATGGATTGATTGATAAAATGAATTTGAATGCTAAGATAGAAATGATGTGGTGTTACTTCAGTAGACGGTAATATCAAATCATCCCTTAAAAACAACAAATTAACATTGTTCACCAGATATGATCGCTCATTTGAATTTGAGCTATTAGATTAATATAGAAGATCATCTTCTTCATTCTCCTATACACAAAGCCTCTATAGAATAGATTTACTGGTCGAGAAAACCAGAAATCAGTTAACAACCATGTCATATCGTCTATGGATCTTTGTGTGCTAAAAAATGAGACATATATGGATTTATATAAGGCATATAAATGCACGGTGAAGTTTAGTTTTGGGATATGGATTCCATGGAGATGATACATTGTGGATGAGGTTTCAGGCTGAGGAATCGTATAAAGTATTTAACACTATGTGGAACATAAGTCATTCATAGATAAAGACAAAGAAATTGTTTCAATTCATTCATTATTTATGTTAGAATAGATTTTGAGAAATGTTATTTTAATGAAGAGTTATACATGAGGATGGGTTTACATAATTCTATATTAAATCAAAATCCTATAAAAATATATGCAGTAAATAAGATGCTTCATGAGATGATCCAGATACTTTTTAGACGTGATATCAAAGTCCAATGTAGTGTGAAATAATGGTTTTAATAAGTAGAGGAACCATAAATTCTCTTCCAATTCATGTGAAAAATGATATATGGAATCTTTTATTCACTTTTAGTGTTCAGTGAAGCACTATGCGAGTAAAGAAAGAAATTTGGATATATGGGTTCACAAATGATGGCTAGTAGCCATGAAATATGTGGCTAAGAAAAAACTGTAAGAATATAAGTGTTTTTTTATGGAGATAGTATGAGTATATCAGATATGACACCATATTTAACATGAAATTTGATGAAGTATAATAAATAATTCCTGATTTATATATCAATTATATTATGTGAAACCCCATAGAAAATGAAATTCCATGTGAGAATGAAAAATTCTATATGAATATGTTTCATTATGGGGAATGTTTGTGATGATGAAATGGAATATTCTATACAATGATTATTCAAAATAAATAAATAAAAATATTCTGTGGAGATAATTAAAAATGTTACACGAAGACTCCATACGGACACCATTGAACTAATTTACACTACATACAAAATTTAAATATTTATAATGTTTATAAATAGATAATTAACGTCTTATTTTTTCCTAAATATTTTTAATTAGTAGTTTGATAATTCAATTTTGATAATTTTATAGAATCATGACATCGTGAGTGGAAGCTTTTATATTTCTCTAGTGGTGTTCTTCAAAGAACATTTTTCTTTTACAAAAGTAGTAAATTCAATAAAGAAAAACTCAATAATTAAGGATTTTTATATGGAATACTATGATAATTACACTTTGTTTTAACATAATAAAGAGAGTTTCATGTACATGAATATGAAACAACTTTCTATTTGAAGAATCAGTACGTGAAACACCGAGAATGTGGCCCACCAGATTATTTTGGGTTACTATTTGAAGATTAAATAGTGTAAAATAAAACATAACCACATAAAATTATTATATATTCCTTGAAATAAATATAATTTCTTTAAGTATTGGAGTGAATATAGAGGAAAGGTATTATTATGATATTTTCACGTTTAATCTTGAAAAACTTAATGTTGATTTATTTTAGCACATCACTTTCACAAATTAATTGAGGTTGAGATTTCATATAAATAATGAAGAGTTATTACTCAAATCATTTTAATAATGAATATATGATGATTAATTAATGATTTTACATTTAATAGACTAAATATTTAATATACATGTAGGATAAAATAGTTAGGACTGATCCTTTAATAATCTGAGAAGAACCAGACAGTTGAAGATCTGGAGTGATGTGTTTCAAGACCTATAGGCTTAATTCAAGAATTTTTTGAAGATCATAATGTTGTAAAAGATTAAAATAGTTCTTGTACCCTAATGGAGGAATATACATTTCATGTATTGGGGAATAAAAAAGGGAAAATATAGATTTTCTTATCATTGGATCAAAAACATTGAGAATAAGGATGTTGTGGCTTGGGTGTCTAACTAGTTACTCAAGAGGCTCGTAGTTTGGGTGTTTAACCAGTCTAGAAGAAGGTGAAGAGAAGAAGTTTGGGTTGTCTAACCAACCAAGGAATAATATTTGGTTACAAAGGTGTATAACCAGGATCAATTAGAGTATTGAATACTATGGTTTATTACATGTTTTTACATTATTCATTATAATCACCTTCTTTTATAGTGGAGAATCTATGTTATTGGGTTTGAAAAACCCGAGAATGAGTATGTATTTTTACTGAACCTTGTAAATATCATGTTGTGTATTCTCATTGAATATTTCTACATATAAAGTTGTATTTTGAGTTATCATTAATTGGATCGAGAACCTTAAGAAGTTTCAGATGTTGAATTAAAAAATAAATATTGTAAATATTTACCACTAATTCTGCTCCCTTCCTCTCAGTTGTCAATCAGGCATAGAATACTTCATTTTTGACGGATTATTTTTAAATAAGTACTACCATCACATTCTTTTTATAAAATAGAGATGTAATTCCATCAGATAAAGAAGATAGATAATTAATATGTTGGTGTCTATGTGGAAAATTTTACATTTGATGTATGCATCTAGTATTAACATCCCCCATAAATGTATGGTTGATAAATTATTTAATGGATTGATAAAAATTATTATAAGGCAGTTATCCATAAGTGACATTAGTAATTCTAAAGAAATCATTCCTTTTATTATTTAGGAGGAAATATAGATTAGATTGATCCATAAATTCCATGGTTTGGATAAGAAAATAAAGATGAATTTTAGGGGAAACTCAAAAAATCACAGTGAAAAGACGACGATCATTATTTTATTCTCAATGAGTGGAATTAAAAATGTATGAATTTTCATTAAGGGAACTAATTTTTTTTATGCGCGTAAAAAATTTCTCCAGGTATCTAAATGATTAATTTAGTGGAATAAGATAGATAATGATACCAATAGAGAGAAAATTCACTAGAATTCACCACCCACAATCAAGTGGTTCAAGTGTAAGTATTTTGGGAATTATGAAATTCAATGCAACTAACCAAGTGATATTGAGGATGATAAAAAACAACATCCTTTGATGAAAAATAAAAAAAGAGAAAAAAATTTCAATCACAATGTAAGGAGTGAATACTGATAATTTGGGAACATTTATACTTTTGTACCTATTTGGGAATTTAATGATTTATTTTTAATGAATAATCCCTTTGAAAATTTTATTGTTCATCACTTTGTGGAAATGGATATGATTATTAGAAATGATTATCTCCCTCTATATGGATTTTTGTGAAATGAAGTCAATTTCGATATTCTACATGTGAAAGGATGAACCCACGATTTTATTGAAAATATTTTGTTCTAATATAATAAATTATTTAAGTAATAAATGGTTAATTATCTTTTGTATGAGTATATAACTACATGTAATATTAACATAAGAGTTATGGATACCATCACGAGTTAAGGATTTGAAGTTTGATTACATGATAAATGTCTAAGAAGCCCCTTTAGAGGTTTAATGCGATTAGATTTTTTCAAGATTAAGGATGTTTTGGGAAACATTTATGGGAATACAACCCTTCAGTTATATTTTAGTGAAAAATTTATTTGTCGATGAATGCCATTAAATTTCTGGACAAAAGTATAGTGTTGTTTCAATATATTTGGGTTTATCCTATATTAATTTTTTTGATAAATTTATGTAATTTTTCTTTTGGAATATTATTGGAATTATATAAATATTGTTTTCTAGAAAAGAGGTAACCTACATATCAGGTGACAACATGTTACATCCAAAATGTCTATGGGATTGAACCCAAAATTGAAGGGAAACAAGGGTATATTTTCTACCACTAAAAAACAGAAAATAATATTTATGGTTGGATAACATAAGGTGGGATATTTCAGAATATGTATATCTATTCTTAGTAATGAATCATGTTACTTATAAGAGATAATGTTCGAAAAGGATTTTATAACAATTATCCATACTAGGAAGGAAATAGAAAAACATCACTATGGAAATTTTTCATCTTAATTACAAAAAACATCTAATGGGAATTATGCTACATGGGTTGTAGTTGACATCATTACAAATTTTTTGCACTTTATCTCTTTTATAGAAGAATTATATCTAGAAAATAATTCTAGGATATAAATTAAGAATGTGTTAAGTTTTCAGAGAGTGAAAAAATTAATTGTATTTAATTGGTATGTGTGGATTAACTAGATTTTATAGGGAAGTATTTAGTAGGAAGTGGATATAGATGTAGGTTTCCGCAAATTGTGTCATCCACAGATAGATGGTTAATTACACATAGAAATTCTTACCCAAGAGGAAATTCCAAGATCTTGTTCTATGTATTTCAAAGGTGGTTGGGATAAACCCCATCCTCTAGTTGAATTTCCACATAGAAATAGCTTTCAGTCAAGAATTTATATAGACCCTTATGAATCCCCTAATGGAAATAAGGGTATAAGTACATTAAAATGGAATAAAGTTGTGGAATGAAATCTATAGGGACCTCATCAAGGTGGTGAACTGGTAGAGAAGGTTAGATCCATTCAAAATAGAATAAGGGAACACCAAAGTCAATAAAAATGTTATACTGATGATCTTCAATTATATCATGAATTTGAAGTTTGTGAGAAGTATTTTCACTGATTTTCTATATATTTGAATGAAGTTAAAACTACGCCTTAGTTATATTGTTCCCTTTGAAATTCATTGTCATATCAGGATAATAGCTTATCGTTTGGTGTTTAAATTAAACATATCACATGGTCATTATGTGTTCTATTTATATCTATAGAGAATGTACATACATGATCTATCACATGTACATAACTCAAAGGTCTAACCTCGAGAGCATGAACTTTCTTATGTGGAACACTTGGTGGAGATTCTTGACAGTATAGAGAAAGTGATATGAAACTAAACCACTATTATGATAAAAATAATTGTTGAAAAATCATTATCTTGAGGAAGCTGCATGGGATCTTGATGATGTAATATGTTATAATTTTGCATAGTTGTTGGTTCCAAATTGATTAATTTTGAGGGTGGAATTCATTTTATGGGTGTAGAATGTAACAATCCCAGATTTTGTGACACGTTTTTTAAATAAATTTAACCATTTTGATTATTTTCATTACATAGAACATTCTTATGTTACAAAAAGAACTATTTTAATAATTATATATATGAAAAATTGGGTTTAGATTACGTTACATGCAACAAAAAATTTAAATGAAATGTAAAATAATATTAAAATATAATTACATAATGTGGTATTTATTAGCTAGCCATTACAATGGTCGGTATGAATAGGATTAACTGAATAATGAAAATAAATGTTTTACACATGTATATCTAATGAATTATTTAAAGAATAATTAATTATAAATCTTAAAAAACACTATTTGAAAATAAATGAATTCTATTTTTTGAAGAAATAATTATTCACATAAGAACGTTTTACCTCAATAAATTTTTTTAAAAAAAATTCGTTGAATGATTTTAAATGAAATTTATTTAATATATATTCAATAAAATTTTTAAAATTTTTATTATATTTTTACATGAAAATAGATAATAATAAATCAAATTGTATGCTTAAAATCTCTAATTTTCTTAAAATTAGTTTTCCTGTCTTTTTGTACCAATTTTAAAACTATTGTTTTCCTCAAATTATAGAAACATTATTTGAAGAACTAAAAAAATTATTAAATCATATTGTCAATAGTATCTTGGATTTGATTTTTTAAAACTTTTTTGAAAGATAAATTTTTTCATGAATAGGGAAATATATTGGTTTTTATAGAGAATTGTCATTTCTTTTAAAGCATTTAAAAATATCCCAGTTATTTTAAAATGGTATTAAAAGTAGAATTAGTTTGTTTATATATATATAAAAATCCAATTTTGTTCATTATATTCAATTTAATAATTAATTTTCTATAGAAACTTTTTAAACATTTGAATCGTTTCCCATAGGAAAAATGATTTTCAACGCGTCTACTAGATTATCTTTAAATTAAAATTTTCAACCTATATTAATGGAATTTTAAGAATAGATTCCATATTTTGAATTAATATAATTTATATTATCTAATAATTTAATCTTATTTTTTATACATAATTAATAGTAAAAATAAGGAAAATCAATTACTGTGGTTAAGGTCAAAATGGGATGATCAAGGGCTTAAACCAAAAATGATAAAGGGTAAAATGAACTAGAAACATGTCAAAACCAATTTTATGGCCATATATAGAACCTATCGCATCTAAATTTCATAAATGACCCATTTGGGGTCCTTTTCAATTGGAAAACAGGATTACACCTTATTTTTCCAAAATTACACGTGTGCCACTCACCTCAACTATAAAAGGCCACCCCCTATCCTCTCTTTTTCACACATAAAGAACCATTTGATTCCAAAAATACCTACCAAAATTATTATTTTACTTCCCTACTACCATCTTAGAAGACTTATTTTCATCTAAATACAATCTTGGAAAGACTTTCGTGTAAGTTTAAAGAGGTTACCTAAAGAAGATGTAATGTTCTATGACAATTGTTTTTATTTTGATTCTTCCTCCACATCCTTAAAAAATATTTTAATAATACTCATATAGTAAATTAAATATATTTAATATAAATAGATTCGATTAAATGATGTGAAATACCTATATCCATCTCAACTTCCCTCAAATGAAAAACGATAAATTTTCAGGTTTGTAGAGTGGACTACAACCTCACAAATTGGTATAACATATTTTCTATCAACACATCTCATAGTCTGGTATGATTATAGATATAATGTATATAAATTATATTTTTAACTTAAAAATACTTATGGAATTATTATATCACATAGACTTTACTACTTTCCATTCTATGGGGGATATGATAATGTCATTCGTGTGTACAATGGACTACTGCCTCGTGAGGGGATGTGTTTAATTTTTCATTAATAATTTGAATTTTATGTTATTTGGGTAAATATAAATAATATATGTGATATATATGAAATAAAAATTATTATTTAATATAAATATATTATTTACCATTTTTTATTTGGTTTTCCATGAAAATGGGAACAACATTCATATATGTGTATAAACTAACATCTCTATGAACAGAGAATTTCATTTTCAATCCCTAAAAATTAAGGATTAATATAAATAAATATATTTGATATTTATATCATAGTTAAAAATCATGGGATGGTTAAACCATGATCAAAGAAAGAGGATAAAAAACAAACAAATAAAACAAAGATGAGAAATAAATCAATTATTACTTCAAACATTATTTGTAAAAGGAATTGGTAATAAAAAAGCATATAAAATGTACTAAGTAAACTATATATGGTATGATATATATAATTATGGTTCTATGATATATTTTTAATAAAATTATATTTTTTACAAATTGGGTTCAAACATGTATGCAGGAATTCAAGACTTAAGGTATGGTATTCAAGTCTCACTTTTATTTTTTGTGAGAGAAATAATAAATTTAAAATGTTTTTCTTTTATTTGGTGTATATAATTTACATAAATCTGTTTTATCATTATTATTATGAATATTACTTGGATAAAAATATCCATTTTCATATATCCATTTCATTGGGTTTAGTGTTTCTATGGTACCAATTCAGTAGGTTAGTTTTTTCTCAATTTGTAATCTTCGGGACATACCTTATGTTATGCATATATATTATTTTATGAGGTGTATATAGAGAAAACTTTACATTTAATATCTCGAATTTATTAATTACCATGTTATTTTAAGTTTAGATTAATATTATTCTTTGATGGGGCTTATGATTCGAGGTTACCATAGTGGTGTGGATTTTATGATTTAACGCAATCATTTATCAGGATGTTTTATTTTTATGCTTATGATAATGAAAAATTAAGACACATATATCAATAAACTCATGAATAATATTATAATATGTTCATATAATGAAAATAAATATTTTATATTCATCTTCCTTTTTTAGGTACTAATGTTTTTAAAATAATATTTTTTTAAAAACTTATTTTATTTTTCTCTTTTATACACAATAATTGTAATTCAATATCCATTTAAAAAAGATAAAAATATGTTTTTATTAATCTAATAATATTTTTACTATTATTTCTACCATTTTTTGACTTTTTATAAAAAAATTAGAGGAATATTCTTATCACTTTTTTAATGAGGTACTTTTTTCTTTTACTGAAAATGTGAAAGAAAATATTTGTTTTATAGTGTATGATATGAAATGAATTTTCCACCATCATGACCAATAAATGTTTTAATTATTCTTTTATAGGTTTTATAGTTTATTCTCAATGAAAATGGCATCCAATGTTTTTATAAATTGTTTTCTGATTTTGAAAATAGAAAGGATATTTTCCTCAGGATACGTTTTAAATGATCTTTAAAGATTACGGAATATGTTTCCCAGGATATTTTCAATGAAATGTATTTGTAAAATGAATTATTCTTTAAAAATTATTTCAAATTATAAAGGATGTTTTCCTAATGAAATTTTTTAAATTAGTAATTATGTATCCTTCATATGTTTCCTACGTTATTTTAAAATAAAAGGATTTTCAAAATGATTTATATTTTAAAAAATCAAATTCGAACGGATATTTTACTCAATAATTTTATTATATTATTCATAAATATATATTTATAATATTTTAATGTTATTTTCAAAGAAAAATTATTCTATATGTGTTTGATTTTTTAATGTGTTTTTCAAAGTGGAAAGGTTATTTTCCTCAAGAAATGTTCTATGTGATCATTAAAAATAATTTTTCATTTAATGTGAAATAATTTGTTATGAATTATTCTTAAATTGGAATAATATTTAATGATACCATCATTCATTGTTTCTATATATGACTAATTTTTATGTATATTTAATGTTTAGGAAACTCATTTTCATTACACTATATATTATGTGATGATATGATTAATGATTTATGTTTTTATGCACAAAAATGTATGGTTTTCATTATGGTATGGTTTTTACCTATATCTCACTCCAATAAATTGTGTAAAAATTCATTTCATTTGTGATAAAAAAGAGAATCAAGTAAATGATCTTGATCCCCTATGGGAAAAATGTGATCCTTGATCGACTATAGGAAATAATTCAATCTATATATACAATGGGAAACAGGTGATAAGTACTAATCCACTCTGTTTAGGGCCTTGGTAGTTAACCTAGAAATATGTATTTGTTCTATATTTATAATGGTTACACACTTTAATGATGTGATATTATGGTATATGCTCGATTGATGATTATTTATTAATGTTATGGGCCATGTTTTCTAGAATGATAATGTTTTATCCCATAACTCATGTTTACGATCAAATTCTGGTTAGGCATGATCTTTGTAATTTATATTCATGGTCACACACCATTTTGTTTATCTAATGATTTCAGATAGTCATGAATTTATATCTCCTATATATACCCTTACCTAGAATTTGATCTAACCCTATATTATGTTTCCTTCCGAAGTTTATGAATAAAGGTTTTGGATGGGTATGACTTCTACGATTTCATTATGAAAATATTTTTTTGGCCTATATTGAAGATAATTCATGAAAAAATAAGATTTCATTTCTAGTCCCATGGATAATAAAATATTACATTTCATTGGTGTGTGTTTATGATATAAATTTAATATTCATCTAAAAATATGTGATATTTATGTATAAAATTCATAGGTCCTTATAATTGATAATATTCCCATATGTGTCTCTATAAAATGTGTGCCCTAAATGTGGACTTTAATCAAGAGGTATCTTCATTCCTAGGAGATAATTCATTTTGTTTTTGTATTCAATGAAATCATCATAATGGAGTCTTACTTTTTAGAACATTACATTTAAATTACTTTATCAAATTTTCCATGTTATACTATTCCGATTCAAGGTCAACGAGATTAAAATTTACAATTCATCTTCTCAAACCTAAAATATGTTGATGTATTCATAACTAGAAAACATTTTCTATGTAATTTATGTTCAATGTAATTCAATATTAAATAGAACATTCATCGGTATGTATTACAATATCTTAAAGTACCAATGGAAGGAGGAATAATACTCAATGGGATTAAAACCAATCAAGAGAGGCTTATAAAAAATTAGAGTCATTCCTTTTATGTCTTCTTCAAATTAGATTTAGGAAGTTACATAAAAGTAATTAAGTTTAAAGGTCAAATTATGTGTACCCAAGAAACATTTAAATATTTTTCACTAGGTCCCTCATCATAGAAAACAATTAGGTCATGGTAAAAACAATTCTATGAAATTTCAATTTAGATATTCAGAAATGTGATGAAAGTTCAATCAACCTTTCAGAAAAGAAAAATATAGTGTTGTGGTGATGGTAATTGTACCTCTACCCATCTATGATCCATGTAAAAAAATAAAAAAAACAGCCAAATTAATTTTCCACATTTTTTAATTATTACGTTTTATATTTTCACTCAGTATTCAAATTATTTGGGTTATCTAGAACATACCATTTTAAAAAACTTCAAGATGATATGAAGAGACATTAAAAAAATTTATATTGTTTTTTGAGAAAAACCTTGTTATCATTCATTGTAAAACTTATAGATAAAGAATGTTTCATATCCTAGATAGTCTAATTAATATTATTGAGAAATGATAAACAAATGTAGTAACTACAATGAAAATCAGACAACATTATTCAAAAAATTAAATAACATAAAATGTGAGGCATTGAAGGACTCCTGAGGATTGGCCCTCTATCCGGTGTCATCTTCAATTAATTTATCTTTTTTTATAATGAAGGAATATCGCTCTTGATTTATTTATGATGGTTTATTTCTCCATATTTTTTGATTGAATTTATTCCATCACATTGGCTATGAAATCCACATATTCTAAAAAATATACTATATGTACAATGATCCAATCATAATGTTTCAATTCATTACCAAATAAATGATACAACTCAATAGTAGCATCCTTCAAATATTATCTATGAAAATTGAAAATATAAAACTGCATATTATTTAATTCATGGGTAATTAACTATTTTAGATAATTGAGAATATGTTGGATGAGGATATAAAAATTTTAGTAATCCAACCATCCTATTCCCAAGCCACAGAAGTTTTGATAAAGGATTTCTAGTTTATCAACAATATATTCTAATAGATTCTCTATGATTATAGTAAAAAAATTGGCTCCAATACCACCTTAAAATGACCTAACTTATGAAGAAAAATTGGAGATTTAGAACATATAATATGGGATAAAATTATATTTGGATAGGATTTATCCAAATTACGTTGTGATTGATGAAAATTACACCATCACGTCTTGTAGTTTAATTTAAGGCATTGAGACTATATGTTTACTGTCTATCATTGATGTGAATTAAACCTTTTTTTTGGAATAATATAAGGGTGTAAAATAATATATCCATATTTTTTTATTTTGGGTGTCACCTCTCTTAACATGAGGGGAACTTGAAGAAGAAACTCCCCCAAAATTCATAGAAGGTTCAGATATACATTTTTTCATCAAGAGTTGGAAATGAAGTAATGAAAGGTAGGGAGCCTATAGAAACCTATGGGTTATTTACCTACAAAATTAGTTTCCCCAATATGAAATTAGGAAAATATTCCATCGTTGTTTAAGAATAACCCATTAATAGGTTGGTTGGAACATCAGCAGAGGGAAAATTACCCTCCATGTTGTTTTCGAAGCATATCAACATCGACCATATTAGGAAGAGGATGAAGGGGTTTTATTCTATCTTAATCCCATTGAGGGGTAAGGAAGGTTCATGTTAAATAAATATGATTTATTTTGAAGAATTATAAGAATCATAAGGTTCTCAAATATTCACTCTTTCTATTTGAGTATCAAGAATAAAATTTTGATATCAGGTGATATTTGAGTGTTCTTACAATGTTCTTCCTCTATTATTTATCACCAATAAAATTTTATTTGAATATGTAATGATAGAAAACTAAGTGAAATTCCTTTTATAGGTAAATAATACTATCGATGACTAAGGATTTTAGGTTAATGTTGTAAATGTTGGTTAGTTATTGGGATAAAATCGAATGTAATCATAATGATATACTAGTAATCATTACATGATAATGTTTCTTCTACACAACCTTAAAAAAATTATGATGGTATAATAATGTAATGGGTGGGTCCTTCCTCCCATTTATGACCCTAAAAGATGTAAACATGGGAAAGGGTGGGTACATCCAGGTTGATGGGTTGTCCCTTTAAAAATTTGGGCACTGTCATAAAGGTGTAAACCTTGAAACTAGTATAAACTTCATGAGATGGAAATACACATGTTCTAGAAAACATGGTGAAGAATTATTCCATCCCAATGTCTAGATATATATCATTTTGGAACATTTATCCCCATGTCACATGTTAGGCAATGTCGAGATTGTCCTTTTACAATCCTGGAACATCTCATGACTGTTGAGTCAAATGTGTCTTGGTGTACAATAATAGTTGGCATCGGCCTACTAACTTGCAAGAATAAATTTATCCAATCACATATGGGGATATGTTAATGGGTGTGAAAGGGATGACCAAGTGAAAATATCACAACAATTAGTATATCTATTTCTAATAGAGAATGTTGTTTGGTGTCTGGCTATGTGTAGGATATAGGATTTAACTCATCATACATATTACCAAGAATTAGAATTATACCTAATTGGTAGATATCCCTTAGTGTAATCTAAAAATCAATATGTTTTTTGGGAATAATGATGGTGAAAGAACACCAATGAATGATTAATTCCAGAAAGACCCCAAACATAGAAAACACTATGAATTGGGAAATCAATAAAAATTTGTACACACTAACTACCTCCATCCATTCTGAAAACTCTATGAAATTTTGATGCACCCATATTGACCAGGCCCATTCATCATATAAAACCCCTCCATAACAAACATAACTCATAGATATTCACACTATAGTAGAATCTACTCATGAGAGATTAATAGTGGGAATGTAATCTTGAAAAGTGGACTACAAGGATTTTCCTTGATTATGCTGGTTTCTCTGATTCTTTAAGAAAACATTCAAAATGATTACATTCAATTAAATTGATTTATATGTGATGCGACATACAATAGTTATTTTTAATTTAACATGATCCCATGTTAAATCAAAATAGGTAGAAGGAATGTTTTTCTGCTGATGGAATTGGAGAATCATCTTGTTGCCCAATGTCTTATAAGTATTGTTTTTCAGATATTTGATATTCCAAAAGCTCTTGAAAAATAAGACCATTCAGAATAAATTCTTGATGAATGACATGTTAATGAATGATTGACTACAATATTATCATCGATATAAGTACTACAATCAATTGTGATCATAAAATTTGATGAAGGATTCTTTTCATGAATCATTTTTCTCTGGAAAACAAAATAATGAAAAAAATTATAGATCAATAACATTTTTAATTGGACCACATACTATTCTAATTAAGATAAATTACCAATAATTAAGTGGAAATAATTATTTTATATATATAAGTAATTATATTGTGATATTCTAGGCATATACAAAAAAGGTTGTTCGTAATGGAAAATAACAATATTTGGATAGAATGAAAGACACAACATCAGGTCAATGTGTGAAACACATATAGTTTAATAGGTTGAAATGAGTTTTCCTGAAACCTTTTTATTGTTCTAGGCCCTTTTCTTCTTTAACAAAAATACTGAAAAGAATTCAATAGTTCCAACTTCAACATCATAAATTATATTAGTCCATGTGGATGGGACCTAATTATTTTGGTGGAATTTATTGTTCTTGTTAAATTCTACAAATATTATATGAAATCTGTTATGAATTTTTTAAATGTTGAATTATATTTTCTAACATATTCATGGAGAAAAAATCATTATAGTACTTTGAAAAAAATAGGCACATCCTATCCATAAAGATCAAATGCTATGTTTGATCACCACTCTATATAATACTCCCAAAAACAATAAAAATGTTTTTCAAGGTGAGTAAGTAATGTTAATCCAATTGAAAACAAATTTCGATTTCGTGGGTAGAAGGCTCTAAAAATATCCCCCCTCAGCAAAGAAAAAGGATTAAATTTACAACCCCTGAGAAATATCATTTTTCATTTGTTTGGGAAGGCATTTAAATCACACCATCACAAAATAATTTTTTTGTTCCTTTATGACATGAGGAATTATTTTTAAAACCACAAAACCATAAATTATTTTTGTGGTGAAATTGTAATTTAAGCCACCACTCCCCTAATAACGATTTTAATTCATTTTCATCATTAGGAATTCTTTTCAAAATCCCACAAATGAATTCTCATTTTGTGGTGTGATAAGATCTCCCAACCACATTGGAAAAAAATCCATTATATATGGAAATTTTATCACTCAAATACACTAAATTGTGTATATTATGTATAACAATGTCCATCCCGAGAGAACATACCATTCCAATAAATACTTGGTCCTTATAAAATAGTAATTTTCATGGATAGATAGAAATAAAAACAATTCAGGAGACTATATAATTATCTATGGGTTATTAACCTACCGTATACCCTAAGGGATAACTAAAAAAGTGGTACTTTTCAAAGAGGATCTACCTAGATAATAACCAAGGGTTCACTTTTCTCATAAAGGAAGCTCACCGTGAAGTATTCCCCTTTAAAAAACCCTTCGTGATCCACACCCCTCATAGAATAGGCCAATATGTGGAATGATGTACCATTGGGGGATTTTTTACCTTTTGGAATTTCATCCATCTTTCCATATATAGTTCAAACCCAAATTTTCCACTTTTCTAAATGATCAAATGTATTTAATTACCTCATAAAAATATGTGAATTCCATCATTAGGACCTCATCCATATCCACCAAAATCATTCTTCCTAGTGATGGGACACACCATCATTTTCCTCGTATTGACTTGCATTACCATGGTAAAAAAGTCATGCACTTAACACCATAGTAGGTGGGATCCTAAAAATAGTCATAATATTTAATTCCAATGGTAATGAGGATCTTATCATTAGGGATGGTGACAAATGACTTCGTAGTCCATGTGTTGACATCTATATCCAGAAATGTGAATCAAATAATTTGAAAATCCCCTATTTTCATCTATTTCCTCTCACTAATTCCCTCTTACACTGGTTTTAAAGGAAACCAATAGGGAATCCCTTCTGGATTAATCCCCTAGTGTTTCTTGTGGGATATCCCCTACCTTCCACACCCTCACCCTTTTCCACCAATGTGTGAAGAAGATCACACATATTTTAATATCTTCCTCTTCATCTTGTTTCTATCACTGATATTGAATCATGTGGTATTATTGGTTGTGAGAGATTATGTAATCTAGATTACCTAATATTCATCTGTACTCCTTCTTGGTGTTTCCCTAAAACCATTTTATCACCCACTCAAGGTGACATATTCCCTATAAGATAGACCTTCAAAGTCATTATTCCCAATGAATAAACTAGTTGGGGCACCTTTATATGGGTAATTACAAACAATTATTATCTATATTATCATTTCTTCTTATCAAAATGGGATCTAGGGGATCCACCTTAAGGTTCAGTCTCAACACCCCAGACTCACCTTAATCTTCTCTAATCAATATTCCATGAAGGGTCATATCCAACACAAAGGGATATATTTCTTATAGGACTATCCATAACCATAATTATTGGACTATATTACTTGTATGATCATGCCTCCCAATATGGTAGGCTACATCTCTTCTAGGTCACTATGGCCATTTTGTTGCAAGTCCCACACTATCTTTTTCTAGGCCCCTTTCAACTAAATTTCCTTACAAACTTATGATGTTTCCCATTATGTGGTAATAAAATGAATGGGTTTTAATTACTCACACAATGATATGTAAGAATTTCATATCATAGGTGACATCCCAATTTTTTTTTTAAAACTCATCTCCTAGGATGATGATAAATTATAGAGCACCAAACTATGTGGATTAAAACCATCCTCAGAAAACAAAAAATGTAACCAAGATGGAGAACCTATGAAATATACTGATTGTTTGATTTATAAAGAACCTCAAATAAGTACATATGGTTTCTCTTCAATGTAGTTATATAATTTATTTTTAACACATAATGGTGACCATATAAATATTTGGTATTTAATAAGTGATTATTTAATTTGTCTTAAATCTATAAGAGCGTCCTAGAGTAGGAAATAATTCCTCCAAATAGGAATTATTAATCCCAAACTCTCATAATCTCAACCAATGTGAGTTCTCAAGCATCTTTGGTACAGTTCTCTAATAACCACATTCCATTGGAGTGTAGGTTAATGAGGCATCATGGGTATGAGATTCATTAGGTGTTTTTTGTTCTACAAATAAACTTTATTTGAAACAACCCAAAATGGGACACACAAAAAATAGTGAAATCAGTAAGAATTATTGTGCAACTATATTCAACTCCACAAAATCCATCAGTAAGACCAAATTTAATTATAAATCAAACAAAAGTTTAGAGTAAATATTATAGGAAATAATATTTAAATATCATAGTTATGATTTTTGCCTATTATTTGAGAGACCTCTTTTGGAATGCACGTTAAGATCTAAAGGATTGGTCTTAGTATAAGAATACAATGTCTGAGATTTATTTAAGTATTATAAGAATTTTTTCTGAAATTATTGAAAGATATATATTCCACATATTGTAAGAACATGGTATGAGAATAGGCTCCCTTTTAAAAGTGAGTGGAGGGAGAAATATGTAATTTCTAAAAATATTTTAACTATATCAGGTCCCTTTCTTGAGAAGGTGGATCAAAATGGAATTATATTAGAAGGTAAGATAATAAAAGTTTGAAAAATGTTAAAATAATAATAATTTAGTAGGGTTTTGTGCTATTTCATCCATTGTATCTTCATCTAACCACTAGTAAACGGGTTTTAATATTAACTCTTGTTATAAAATTTTGTTGCTTTTACTATTAAATATAAAAAAATTTGTAATTATTAAACAAAATTTATTATTATGATTAAAAATATGAAATATTCCTTTTAATATTCAATTTCTATAATTTTTATATTTTAATTTTAATTTAATGTTAAAAATGCAATGAAAACCTGTTTCAGACAAATACATTTTTAAGAATAAAACTGAATTTAAAACAATTCCTTCACCTATAAATAACATTTAATGAATGTTAAATTTTTTGATTGAATATATAATCCATATGTTTTTTTAAACCCATAAATCAATATATTTTTATTTAATTCCTTATGATAAAAAACTTTTATGCTAAAAATTATTTTTTGGGAAATGTGTTTTTAATACCAAAAGTGATCTTATACAAAAATCATTTATATCATTGATTAATATGAAATTAAATAATTTTTTAAATTTAGAGATTATTTTTAAAAAATTTAGATCAAATTAAAAACATAGTAGTAATTTTACTTGAAATTAAATGACCATTATAAAAACCAATCAATAGATTTCAATATTTACGGAAAAATGAAACTTTTTAGAAAATTCCTAAAAATTTACCATAATATAATAGTGGAATGATGATTTTATAAATAATTGTAATATTATAAAATAAACTTTATAAAAATGTTATATATTATTTATAATTTCTCTGTGATGAATTTAATAAAAAGTATTTTTTAAGAAAAAATATTTTCGAATCATAAAATGACTTCACTAAAAATTGAGTTCTTATTTATTATGAATTAATAAATTCACCTGAGTTATATAAAATGATTTTATATAATTTTTATAATATTTTTTTACTGTTAATACCTTTTAATTTTATTTCTAAGTCATAATATATCAGATATTGTTTTATTCTCATTGTTTCATTTCAAGAAAGCTGTCAAAAAATACAATTTATTCATATAAAAATATATTCTAAAATATAATAATTTTAAAATTATATTTTTATTACATTATTATCTATATAATCGTTACACTTATCCCCATTTAGATAATTCCAAAAAATAATCTACACGAAGATTACTACACCTGATTCTATATCAAATGTTAGATAGTTATACTCATTCACCATCAATTATCGACAGACATAAGCTATCATTTTACTACTTATCACTAGTACACAAGCCAATATATTATCAGATACATCAATATTGACCATATATTCTTCTCCAATGGTGATTAGTGTGAGTTTAGGTGCAATTATTATCATCTTTTTAACTATTGAATCTCCCTTTGCATTCATCTATCTTGAAAAATATTAGTCCCTTCCATTTTAGCTTGGTTAGTGGGTTTAATAATCCTGAGAAGTTTATTACAAATAATTGATAGTTCTTATATATAATGATGAATCTATATATCATTGTTATATAGGTTGGTATGAGACATTCATGAATCATCACTATCAATGAATGATCCACACATATCCCATTAAGGTTATATAATGAGCCCAGAATGTGACTTACTTCATCAAGAACTAAAACTTATGTAATTTTTGTTTAAATTCAATTTTCCCATTTACTTTATTATAGTACTCAAATTATCCCCATGTTCCTATTTATTTTTGGAGCAAATAAACATATTATATAAAATGGAAACAAAACAATCATGGTAATATTTATAGACTATATTCATCAAATCCAAGAATATTGTTGTAGCATTGGTGAGTCTAAAGGGATTTACTATTAACTCATAGTTTCCTTATATTAAATGAAATTAATTTTTGTGTAAATCCTCCTTCTATATCATTAATTAATTATCCTTTACTTTAGGCACACTTTAGAGAAATACATTTCTCTATACAGCTGATTCACCAATTTATCAATAATTGGTAGGAGGTAGATGTTCTTTATATTAAACTTATCAATCTCATGATGTAAAATTTAGAGATGCTTTGACTAATCCTTATTTTGAAAAATAGAACTATTACACCCCAAGGTGAATCACTATGGTGTCTAAATCCATTATCCATATTATTTCATAGTTGATTCTTTAGTTTTTAAAGTTAATTATTGGTATTACTATATAGAGTCTTGGATATTGGAAATTCTAATGATATAAGTTCGATTGAGAACTTATCCTCTTAATCATGAAGAAGGATAAGAAACTCTTCATGGAATATATCAAAATATTCTCCTATAAGGGGAAAGTCGTCTAGACTGATCGTATAATTTTCCTCAATCATTTGATCTATATATCCTTTCTCATTATGAAATAATTATCATGCTTAATGTGAAGTTTCCAAAGTAAAATCATCCTCATCCTTACACTTTTATAGAATCATAGGATACTTTTAGACCAGGAAAGTGATTTCTTTCTCCTAAAAATTAATGTTGTATCTATATAATGAATGTCAATCCATTCCAAGTATATCATAAAATTCCACTAAATGGAGTATGATTTGGGTTTGTGGAAGATTAATCCCACAAAAATTTACTGTGGAGGATTTATATGAATATGATGCAATAATTGAATAATATAATGTTTTTAATAATAACTCAACAACTATTTATTGAGGTAGTGTTCAAATAATTATACTAAAATAGCATGATATAGAAGATTTCATTGAACTAAATTCATATAGTGTGTGAATTATTACTAAATGAATAACCACAATACTTATCAACACTTAAATGTTAGGATTTACCTTAATAGTAGTGTTTTTATATGTATGTACTTTCTTCCTTGGATATTAAGGTTTTTTAAATTGGTTATCAATGAAAATAAATTACTGTGAGAATATGTTTTCACAGAATCCATGTTCATGGAAATTGAAACATTGGACAAGGGTTTGAAATTTTTTCATAAAATTTTATTTTATCCATCTCATTAGTTTAAATATTTATTTTTAATTATAATTTTTATAAATTATTCACAACTTTCTATAATTTAATGATTTCCTCATCCCCATGAGAAAATTTTCAGGATTATTCTTTCTATAATATTTATAAGTGTTAAGTTGTAACTTTTTTCCATTATAAATATCTTATGGTGACCCCCATAGTTTAATTCCACTCCCCACTTCTTATCTACAGTTTCATGGGACTACTGAGAATCATCAATCACTATTTAAACTTTAATTTCATAATAAAAACATTCCTCATAGCTATCAAAGTATCAAATCTCCATAACATTTTATAGAATCGGTATTATCCCTCCAATGTACAGGTTATATTTACAATAAAGATTGATAAAAAAATAGGAGGCATACTGTGAGATCCTTTTTTTGTTTTCTTCATATGACCTAATTTATATAGATAAATTTTTCCAGAGCCCAAGGAAATACCTTTGTATTCTATAATGGAGTGTGCGGGTAAAATATTTATAGAAAAATTCCTTCTTGAATCCGTTTCATTCAATTAATTTTATGTCTAACTTGGGTATCATAATATTGTTCAGCTTCTATCACTGATCAAATTCTCTCTATAGTTGATAGATTGAGAAATTAATGTTTTCCAGTTTAGGGAATTAAATGATATGTAATATCTTCTCAATTGAGTTAATCAAATTTTCCATATTTTCTGGATTAGAAGATCCTCTAATATTAGTTGGACATTACCATATAAATGATTCAACGAACATTTGTTCTTTCTTGTGAGGAGTACGATGTTCGACGTGATTCATGTAATTACTAGTAACATGACATAGTTGTGTTGGTAATTCCATGAAATTATCAACTCTTGATCCCATAACATTAGGAATTTCCTTGGATGAATAATTTCATGTCCCGTCAAATATGATGATGAAATTATTCTCCCAATTTCCTACCATTTTATAAAATAAATTAATTTTTTTATTAGTATACATGATTAAATAAATATATAAAATGGAAAAATATATAATATAAAAGGTATGATATATATATATACCCAAACATATGAATATATAATTTTCAATCTTGGTTAATTTTATTTTTTTCTATTATGGTCAATATTCTAAAAATCTAATACTTTATAATATATTATAATGATGATATGAATCTACCAAATCATATCCTCTAAGAGTTTCAAACCATGTTTATTATATGGTTAACTACTCATTCCCATGGTTATGTTTGGTTCAATACCCAACCATCCCTTTTTGGGTTTAGTTCCCATAGGTGAAGTTTTTCTAGAACCACATATAGTTGTAGTATCCAAATAGGGATATCATTTCTTAGAGAAAATAAAGTTACCAATTTAACAAAAAATAAGTGATTTAATATTTTTGGAATTCTCCTTATGATTTTCATTAATGTTTTTCATAATATTAATCATAAAAAATAATTAGACCATTCTAGAATAAGGACAAGAATAACACATATTTTAATACATTTTATTTCACGAGTTTAAGATAAATATGCATACAATGAAATACTTGAAATCTATAGGTATAGTGTATTTGATAAATTAGATATATAAGAAATTAATATAAAATTCAATTTAAAACATTAGTTTAAATCTTCATAATGTGATCCAAATTTCCTTGAAAATATTAATATAACGTATCATAACAATGTGATGTCATAAAAATTTGTGAGATTTAATTATCATTAAGGGAATAGTGAATAATAACACAATGAAAAGTATATCATCAAGATATATATCATGATAATGTAAAATTTTGTGAATCATATACAGGAAAAGTGAATGATGAAATTAGGGACTATTATCCAGAGACCAAGGATTCATAAGAATGTGAAAACAACATAAAATGTGGAATCATAGGTATAATTAAAGTCTATTATCCAAGACATCATAATGAAGTTTTATAAGTCTAATAGATCAGGAAATGTACATGGTATCTCATCATACAGAATCACTTTCCAATGCATCAGAGTTATATTAGGTACCAACATATGTATATCTTTTTGTGTGACACAATGATCATACAACATAAGAATGCATATCATTATTTCAATAAAATGATTATGGAATGTGCGTTTCATAAATAGAAGTCACCAATAAATTAAGGATACTAATATATATGATAACACCTTTGAATGACAATAGCGTTGGGTATTGAAAACATAAGGGTGCTACATTGAAAATCAAGGGATAATTTTAGGTGTATATATAATTTTATATATGGGAATAATGAGAGTGGATAGTAGAATCTAAGTAATTGGAAATAATAATAATTGTAAATGAATTTATATGATCACATGGAAACAAAATAAGGTGAAAAGTAAAATGTCCTATCATAGAGGATGTAATTGAATAAATGAAAAGAGGAAGAGAATCTCTTACCAGGAGATGTCTCTTTTTAATGCTTGGGATGAGATATATGGAATCATAAAAACTCCTTTGGAGGTTACTATATCGGAAAATGAGAAGAAATACTTGTTGAATTCTTTTGTAGTCAAGAGGAATGGGATAATGGTTCAGTATTTATAGATTAATTGGAGGAAATTATTATTAATCTCTAACCATTGGTTTGGAATCTATCTAATAAAAAATACAAAACTATTGGTCATACCATGTCTTTACCACATTGTTTTATTTAAAGGGGAAATGGTATTTAATATTTTAGCATCATAAGGATCGAACTACATTAAATAACCTTATTCTTTGATATGGATGTGATTCATATTCATGAATAATTATTTTTTAAAATCATAAAAAAACTTTAGGTTTTGGAAAATGAATTATAATTTTAGAGGCTAATATTATCACATTAAAATAACTTATTTTATTGAATTGTGCTATTATTGGTTGAGAAATCCATTTATAGAATTTATTACATTACTATTTTTTATTTTGATTTCATAATACTTACCATATATATACTATATTATTTACTTCTATATTAATTCAAATGTCTCAAAAATTATAAATAAATCACTTTTGTATAATTTTGATATAAAACTTTCTAAAAAATTAATTCATTTTTTCAAAATTAATTAAATATGATATATTTATTTTTTAGCTATAAATTATTATTGATTTAAGAATACTATTTCTTTTATATATTCAACTTTATATCCCATATAATAATTAACTGGTATTTCAAAAATATTATATTATAATTTATATGCCTAAAATAAATTTTTGTAAGGAAATTTCCTAGAAATAATTTTCATTTTAAATTTACGATTATTCATTTTAGTTTACTATAATATAATTAATTTATTTTAAAAAACTGTATTTCATTAATCATATTCAACTTATATTCATGTAAATTTTAAAAACATTAATAACATAAAAGTGGCTGAATAGACCACTATTTTATTTCTAAAATAAAATTTACACATTTTTACACCTCATTTCACCAGCATAATTCATAAGGGGATGGTGGAAATGGTTGTATAATCATGGTACAGATTGGAAAATAGTGAATCAATTTTGAATATTATAATCTCGAACATCTCCTATAATTGATTCTACTCATTGTTCTATTGTTCAATATCAACATGGGCATCGTTAAGGCCAATCCCTAGTGATTCCATCTCAATATTATGTTTTGATAAATAAAACTCATAGGTTATGATCCTACTAGTTGAGGTAGTCTCTTATTCCTCCTAAATTAGATATATTTTATTGTTAGTGTATATATACAAATCATAATGGTCAATTTATAGTTGATACATTATAAAAATTATATTATTTGATGATCATAATGTCAAAGATTCATTTAATGTTTTAGTACTATAAAATGTTTTATATTTTAATTATGCAGTGTGTGTGTTATATATTATACAACATTACTAAATGGGGAACATATTCATTTTTATTGGAGAATTCATTTATAAAAGTATATATTATCAATGACCCACTCTATTTTTCTTCATATTTTCTAAAACTGATCGCACTAAGGTTAAATGATTAATCAAATACATTATAGTATTTTATTCTTCAACCAATAAGGAATGATAAAAAAATTTATAGTGGTATAATTAAAGTCACTCTATCTAGAATAGTTTTATTCTTTATCTATGCTAAATGATTCTTTTGTGATGTT
Organism: Viscum album; assembly: GCA_963277665.1. Taxonomy (NCBI): domain Eukaryota; kingdom Viridiplantae; phylum Streptophyta; class Magnoliopsida; order Santalales; family Viscaceae; genus Viscum; species Viscum album. Next base: position 947,770,508 of record OY728163.1, read on the forward strand.
TCCACAACTATCTAGTGTCTCAAAACACTTTAAGAGTAATAGAATCTTACAAATTCATTTGATACATACTCTAAACCATTTTCTGTCCTATAGATTTTGAACATTGTTCTTCCAAGTCATAAAAATTTCAACCATATTAGAAATATGTTTTAGTATATAACTCCATGATTTAAATGAGTAATCATCTATTAAGGTCACAAAATAATACCCTCCATCATGGGAGGCAATCAAATAAGGTCCCCATAAATATGAGTGTCCATATAAATGGGGGCCTGATACCTCTATAAATACTTCTCAAAACTCACATGTTTATTTTTTTTTGAACACATAATACTAAAAAATTTGAGGTCATTCAAGGTTATATTACTCAATAAACCTATCTTAAATAGTTAATTAATTTCTTTTTTCCATCTTGTTCTCAATCATTTTATGATTGAGTATAGTGCCATTATACATTTAAACATGAGTAAAATTTAACTGCTTCAAATGTTGTTTTTCAACAATGATATATAACCCATAAATGAGAGCTCTTTTCATAATGAATAGAGACCCCCAAAAAATTTTAATACTATCAGAATGAAAATAAAGGTTTTTCCATTCAACTTTAGAAATCCAAGGGAAATTAGTTTTAATTTTAATTAGGGTACCTATATAACCCGAAAATGAATTATTACCAACCAATAATGAAGCTCTTAGGTAATATAACATATTACCGTTATAAAAAACTCATATTATTCCCTAAATACACATCACCACAAAAAAATCACATGAATTAGAGTTGTATTAACTCTTGATAAACATATTCATTGGGAATCTAGAATCAGGTAACCAATCTTCAGACATGGAACTCATATAAACATTAAGAATATTTTTAGTACAATAATTCTATGATTCTAATAAATAATGATCTATTGGGAGTAATGATGCATATTCATTTTTATGGAGGTATTTTTCCATAATGATCGTTCATCAGAATAAGGTTTATTCCATAAGCTATTGGCCTCACATTTTAAGGAAGTTTTTTAACAAAATTATTTTGTTCCAATTATTTGTTGGATATATATAGAGGATAGTTTGAATAATTGGGCTATACACATGTTTAGAAGTTTTGAGTGGTTAATATGAAGGTTTAATAGTGTATTGGAGCATTCTTACGTTAATAGAAGGATAGTTGTAAATATATATGCCTTTGGAACCCATTTTTCATGAGAAGACCATTATATATATATATATATATATTAAGTTGGACCAAAATATGATAATAACAACAATTTAATAACATTATTTGAATATAAATGATTAGAACTCATTAAATAGTGACTTCAGTTAATAGAGACTATAAATAATTTTTTAAAATATTATTATTATTATTACAATATTGATTTTAGTGTTTTATAATGGGTGTAGGTCTTTGGTTTAAAACACATAATTATTGTGCGTGATTTGGTTTCCCACCATTATCTAAAATTCAGTATATGGTTGATTTCATGTGTTTATTTTATTTTATATCTCTTTATTATAGAACATAGTGTCAAGGTGTGATGGTGGATTAATAGGATGGGAATTTGAAATAATTTTTTATGGATTGATATTGTGAGGGTTATTTTGGATTAGGTATCTCCCTAGTATGTGGTATCAAAGAAGTTTTTTTCAGTTGTAGAAACTTTTATATAGAATTAATGATTAAAGATGAAGGATAGATCTACATTGACATGTTTAATGAAATAAACATTGGTTTTTGGTAGATAAAGTTTTTAAAATCATATGATAAAGAAATATCTTAATTATATATTTACTCTATAATATCCATATAAGATAGAACAATAAAAACAAAAACTCGTGGGAAGAAAGGATCTACACATTATTTGACTGTATTTTTTCATGAATGTTTCTTTTTGTATTCTGTAATATAAATTCACTATATATGTTATAAAATAATTGGATGGAATTTCTGAGAAACCAATAAATATTAAAAAACTATTCATTATATGAAGCTTATTAATCTTGAGACTATTTAATGGAAGACCAGTATTGGATCATGTGAATGATTTCAGCATGATCAGACGACAACTCAAGTCAGTGGAGGTTCTTTTTCACAGATGACGTTTTTGTGTTGATTATTTTATATTTATTTATAGAAATATATAATTATATGTTGAATATAGTGATAAATTTGACACAAATATAGAACTTGTATTTGATAACATTTTTAATCTATTTCTAAATGATAATTTGGGAATGAATGAAGTACATGTAACCTCTAGATGTGCTCTCACTATCAGAGGATGGGTATACTCACCTCAATGAAGGATCATCCGAAGAAATATTTAGAGGATAAGTCCAAAGGATGTAGTTGAAGTGTACTGAAAAGTTAAGGGTCAAGTTGTTAGATTTTTTTAAATAATTGAAATATAAAGAAGAATGTTAGAGATTTGCTGTATTCGACCAAAAAGACATTATTTTATATATATATATAATTATATCATTTTGAGAGATGGTTGTGATTATTTTTTGGTAAGTGTAAATATTCTCGAATAATCTAGTAAAACTGAATTAGGTTAATATTTTCTTTTAACTATGGATTATGAGTTCATGTATAATATGTATCTGGAATCATGACAAAAACACATCTAGAATGTGACGAATGCCTAGGGAATCTTAGAAAAGTAAATTTAATCATTTAGATAAAGAATATAAGTGTCTTGAAATTGAAAGGCATAATAAACATTAAAAGTATCTCAAAAAACCTTGTATTAGTTGGGAAACATGATAAATACACTTTTGAAACCACTTTTTTGAATAGTTCATCAAAGATAACTAGATGATCCATAATAATTTTTTTAAGGGAATGAATGGAATCTAATACTAGACTGTATTTAGAGATGAAGTTTCAATTATAAAAAATACTTCATTAAAAGATATGAAAGTATGGAATTATAGATATGGAAACCTCACTGAGAATAAATTTAATGATCTATAAGTAAATGAAATAATTAAATTCAACCACATAGATTTTGGAATATATTAATTTTGTTTGTTAGGGAAACATATAAAATTGTCCTTTATTTGGATGTATAATGTCTAAGGATTTAGATATTGGGACTTCTTGATTCTGATATTTTGGGACATTCCCTTGTGAATTTTGATAGATGATCTAATAATTTGTGGCCTTTTGATTATTCCACTTTCAAGGTCTGTGTCTAATTCTTAAATATTATATTTGATGTTTTTTTTAATTTATTCAGCATAAATAATTTTCTTATAGGTATTTTGATCAAAATTGGATATGTCTCTGAATAAAAAATATTAGGGAGTACACCAAACACAACATCTGAAACTTTTCATGAAATATGGTAGTTAGGTATGAAAATATAGTTCATTGAACTCTAAAAATATAATTTATCATTCCAACAAATGGATATATTCCTATAACAAAAATCCTAGTGTATGAGACTTTATTTTGGAATGCCTAAAAGAATTTGGGTTAAAGCAGTTAAAACAATGACATATATGGTCATTATAAGTACATCTTCATCAATGTGACCTTAATTTATTTAATAACCATTTTCTAGTAAATGGATATAGCTGAACCATTGAAAAACATTGCAATGTGTGGAATATCTCATTAATGATATCAAAAATAGAGATACATTGGAGGATAAAGACAACATGTGTTTTCAGATTAGATTTTATGATTGAAACATTGGATATAATTTATGAGATGATAATAATAAGAAATAAATCATAAGAATAGTTTTTTAAGAAAACATCTATGGAAGGATTAGGAAAATGAATAAAAATAAGTTGAGAAAAATTCAATTATTGAAGTTCAATTTGGTAAGAAGAAAATTACCAAAAAATTGACAGGAATATTCAAATATTATAAATGAAAATATACTCATGAGAGATTATTAAAAATAATTTTCTCGTAAAGATGATTAGAACTTTATATACTAAAAAATTCAGTTGATGAGATCAAGTAGAATCACGAAACCAGTCAAATTTATTGTGGCTAAAATAAACTCTCTCATTTTAACAGATGATTGTGAACTAGATATTCCAGAAAAAGCAGATACAATTAGGTGCTCAATGTAGCATGAGTTTTCTATGAAGGATGAAATGAATTCCTAGAAGTTCAATAAAACATGTTAATTCTCTGAATATATGCAAAGAAATGAGGATTTATATAAGAAATTTGTTTTCTATATAAAGGAAAAAAGATATTGTAAGTAAGAATTATAATGCACTACAAGTGATGAATGATTTATAATAAAATGGAGGAATTAAAAATTTGAAATATTTTATCACTAGTCATCAGTAAAAATGATATATATATGGTGTTAAGAACTATTTCCTCCAATAATTTTCTAATAGTTAATAGGTATGTTAAGAAAACGTTTCTCCATGGAGATTCAGAGGAGGAGGTCTACTTGGTTAGGAATAACTTATATAAATGTTATCAAAAGGGTAAATTATTTTATTACTCAAATAGAAGTATCTATAAATAATATTAACCCTTAGATTGTGTAATTACGTGTTTGACACTTTATTCATATTGAAACATACACTTTATAAGATTATAATCACTACTAATATTAAAAGTAATGGAATTATGGAACATTCATTATAATTATATTTTATGTGGATTATTGGTTTATTAAAAGAACATAAATAAAAATAATTGATAAGTTTTATAGAATATTTTTTCACATATTTTTGATGAGGGATCCTAGAAATAATATAAAAATCGTGGTGGTGTAGATTGAGAGGGATAATAAATCCAAAGCATTGATGTTATTCCATACACAATAAATTTAGAATTCCATTCAAATATTTTGAATGACTTAATGTAAACCTGTCTCAACCCCCCTTTTGGGAAAATAAAACATAAAATTTTATAATAACCATCATCAGATGAAGGAATCTAGAAAATAGAAAAGGATCCATATGCTTCAGCCATATGATATTTCATATATGAATTGATTTTCACAAGTCCTGATATTTTTTTATGGTTGATGTTTTGATTCACATCAAATTAAATTATCAAAATATGCATTGGTAGTTTTTTAAATTGATCATATAATATATGAATGTCATAGTTGATAAATAATTTTGTTTTAGTAATAATAATTAATTGAAGGGTTTACTGGATTAACATTTTACTTGAGACATAGATTCATGGAAGATCTTAATGGTTTCTTGTATATTTTTGGATGGACTAAAATAAATTGGATGTATAAAATATAAATCTCATTTACCCTATGAATAATATTAGTACATTATTTATTTCATGGATGTGTTTTTCTGATTGACTTGATTATTGAAGGAGTACAAGAACTATTCAGAGAGAGGAATATTGTTTTGTGATGGTTAGAGCTCCAATCAGGTTGTAAAGAATCATATAATTAATGAAAGAAAAAAACTCAATCAAGTTGAATGTATAACCCCAATACATTATAATATATATATTTTATCATAAATTTAATTACATCTATATCTCTTAACAACCAATTTAAACAGAATGCGATACTCTACTGAAATATTGTTTAGAAGGACCATCATCACCTTACTGTCAAATAAATGTTTACTAATATAACTGAATAAATTATGAAAAATATTAAGTTTACACATGATAATTTTTTTGTCTTTCCATTATAAATAATAATAAGAATCATTTAAGTGAAAAAAGAATGTTTTCTAAAAAAATTGTATTTTCTTTAAAATACGGTTTAGTTGCGTTTCATAAAATAATAAAAAAATTTATTTTTACCAATTTTATAAAGTTTATTTTTAAAAATAAAAAAAATTGGATACAAAATTTCAAATTTAACTTGCTGTAGAATTTTGGTATTTTTTTAAAATTTTAAATTTTTTAATGAATAGAGAAAAAATACTGAATTTTAATTGAAAACTGTCATTTCATTTAAATTATTTAAAAAGATAAATTATATTTTTATTTGGTTTTAATGTAAATTTAGTGTAATTATATATCAATAAACCTAATTTATATCATTGGAATCATTTTCATACTGTATTTTGATATAAAAACTTTGTAAATGTTGGGTCATTTTTTCTTTGAAAACCCGCTCTCTCATCACGTCTATGAGATTAATTTGGAATGCAATTTTTCAAATACTGTAAAGAAAATTTGGGGAAATGGATCAAATATTTTTAATAAGAATATTTTATATTATCTAACAATTTCAACATAATTTGAGACCATATTTAATATTAAAAATAATAAATATTATTTATCGTGTTTAAGGTAAGAGTTGATTTACCTGGGGTTAAACAAAAACAATACGGGTTATAATAACATAAAAACTTGTCAAAAATATATTTTATGGAAATATTTCAGCCATTTATTGTTTAATTATATAGAATACTATATTTTTACACTTTTGGGATTTGAAAAACTATGGGATACCTTTTTCGTTCCAAATATTACAGGTGTTCCACTCACATCTCTTAAAAAAGGCCACTTCATATCCTGTGTTATTCATACCATAAAAAAATTTTGTACTAGAAAATACCTGCCCAAATAACGTTACATTATACATTATATCATATTATAATCATTTTTTATTTAAAAAACCATTCATGGAATACAATAGATATTATCCCGAAGTGGTTGTTCAAGAAGAAATTAAATTTCTAATTATGAGTTTTCATTTTATTTATTCTTCCACCTCACTCAATAATTATCAAAATGAGATGGTATAATAACATAGTAATCTCCCAAATAGTGAGAATTTTTTATGTCAATTTAATTATTAAAATCCCTCCCAAGTTCCATCAAATGGGTTATAAAATCATTATTCGTGTGTATGGTGGACTACCACCTCACAAATTGATGAAAATCATTCTTCTATTACCATATATCATAATAGGGTATGATGATAGATCTAAAGTATATATGTGATACTTATAAGATAATTAAACCTATTTATTCATTATATAATATATACCTTTATACATTACATTAATTATTGGATATGATAACGTCGCTCATGTGTACAGAAGACTACCGCTTCACGAAGCAATGTGATTAATTTTTCACTAACACTTTACGTGGAATGTAATAAGGATAAATATAATCAATAAATGTGATATAAATGAAAAATTATTATATTAATGACATATTTATCATTATGAAAAGATATTTTATTTCTTTTTTACCTTTTAAGTCACTTAAGGAAAGTTACATTATTCATGTACATATGGACGACCACTTTTATGAAGAGAGGTGACTCTATTTTCATCACAGAAATTCATGGATGATATATATAAGTATGTTAAAAGAAAAAAATAAAGTATTTATGATATTATTTTCATTATTTAATGATAATATATTATATACATAATTTCCATAGTGATCATTGAAAAATGGAAATGTTTTCCATGTGTAGGTACGAACTACCATCTTCATGATCATAACAAACTTCATTTACAAAAAATATTATTATTGGTGAGTATTGAAGGTATTATTGATATTTATATATGAATATTATCTCATTATTTTATTCTTTATATAATATAACTCTAAAATATGAAAAGAACATGATCTTTCATGAAAACAACACCCATGAGAAACAAGGTTATTAAAACCTAATGTAATGAAAATAATTGAATTTTGTTGACAAATGAGTGATATTATGTAATAAAAGAACCATATATGATATTAAAAATTTTCATATCGAGATATTATTTGTTAATAACATGTATAAACTAACTATATATGTGGTTAAAGAATGTTCAACCAAAATGAAGCGTGAGGTAAGGGGCTTCATCTCAATTTATATTCACTTAGTAATATTGTAATGTTATGCACCTAATTTATTTTATATAGTGCATATACTACTCAATTAATTTTCTTATCATGATTACTTAATATTTAATGGTATTCTATGTTTTAATTATAATTATTTCATCCATGGGTATTTTCTTTTAATATTACTAAGTGGTAAAAATTATTATACAATAACACGTTCTTTTTTATTGTTAACTTTATCTTGAAAAAATATATTCATTAGGATTATATTTTATTTTCCATTACAATTATCTAAAATATACATATTATTATATACTAGATACGATTTTTAATTAAATATTATTCCATTTTTACATATTTTGGTTACATTTAAAGTAATTTTATTAACTGGGAAAATATTGATAAATTTGAATCCTTTACTGAGTAAAGATATTTGATGATAATACACATTATTCATGAATTAAATATATTATTTGATATATTGAGAATGATTTAGAAATAAATATATCTATTGGTTCTAGTTATTGATACCACATTGATGCAATGATATGTATCACGAGACAATTTAGTTGGCCAAATTAAATGGGTTTGTACCCCGAAGGTTTAAACTATCTTGAGGAATGATCTTATTGGTTGATGTATCGTAGTGCTTGATCTCATGATGTTAAAAAATTAATAATTTTCATCATTGGGAATATTTTTACTATCATTAACCATGATTTTTTTGCAATGATATTTTTTATAGATGCATTTCATTGTAATTTATTGATTAAATAGCTTGTGTTTTTAGCTATTACCTTACCATATTGATTATTCTTTATCTTATCATGATATTAATATTATTGAAATGGAATATATGTTTAGTTATTTACATTTATATTTAGATTATCTTTATTGATTAATCATTTATTCCACTTAACATAACCATTATTATGTATATCAACTCATCCTTATCTTTTTTCATTTCCCAGTGTTATGAAGTAGAATTCTTGGAATGAGTTTTCAATGATTCAATTAATCTTCTTTTGTTATGTATTGTGTTTTATTTTATATTCCCAATGTAAAATAGGTATCATGTATATATATGGGTCTCCAAAATATAAAATTGTTTGGTCCTCAAGGATCATAACCTTTGTATCTATGACAATGTAATAAAGTAGACATTTTTTCTAGGCTACTGGGATTAGGGTAATTATAGTTAGTATCATAACAAGTTTAGTGAAAACATTTGAAACTAGATTAAGTTAAACATATATTAGGGAAAATAAATCTATGAATAAATTTTGTGTATATGTGAATAATAACACCCTAAAATATTGGTAAGGAATATATTATGTGGTTTTTAGTAGAAATATATCCTAGTTAGGACACTTAAATTGGACCTAGTTATAGAAAATTGGTACCTAGGGTCACTAACTTCAAAAGGGTACACTGGGATTTTCCATATCATCCCCTGGTGCATAAAAATGGGGACTACTACACACCTTGTTTGACAATCCCAAGATGGTTTTTTTGGGTAATTCTTGTTTTCTTTACAATCCATTATAAATGATTTGAAAATAAGGATTTCCCTAAAGAAACCAATTTAATAATTTTATGATTTAAAATTTATAAATTTTAAATATATGTTAAGTGTTTCATAATATTTAGAATATTCATTTTGATTTAAAATTAAAAATTTTATGAGCTAATCTAGTATATGCCATTATTTATAAATTGCACCTAGAATGAAGAAGGGTATCAATACTCATGACATATGTAGAGATTACCCTACTAAGAAATCTAATTGAGTTTGAATTAATAATGAGAAAATTATTTCTACATAAGCATAGATTGAACAGGATATAAAAAACCTTTACCAGATAGAGAAGCCTATTCCACATTGAAATTATCCTATTTTGAATCTCTTTATGGAATTAAATACCCCATAATTTGGTGGGAATACTAATTCATTAGATGTTTAAAAATTTATTGGGTATCTATAGTATATATTTATTGAATTATGATGTAGTGAAAAGGGAAAGGATACACTTTGAGTGTATTATGTCAAATATGATGCTGAAAAATGGTGGTTGTTGATCTAGAAGACTAGGGAGGAAGGGGAAATAAAACTTATGGAATAGAAATATTTTAATGAGACATCATTCGAAAAATATTTCCCTCATGAGAGAAAAAATAAACTTAGATAAATTTCCTTAGATTAATGAAAAAATAAGAAGAAATTGTTGAAGAGTGTGATTCTACAGTTAAAAGGTTATATATATATGCTATAGATTACATATGAGACATTAATTTCAAGATCTACTATTAAATTAATGGGATTAAGACAAGTCTCTGAAGGGAAATGGTCTCCTAGACTTTATCATCATATGATGAAGTAGTTTTATGTGAAAAAATAATAAAGAAAAAATTCGATAGATCATACATATTTAGGGGAAATCAAGAGAATAATAGGTCAAATGAAAACCATAAAAGGGGAAAAATCAAATAATAAGAAAAGAATGAAAAAAAATTCATCTTATGAATACTACAGAAGGAATCATCCTGGGAAATGCATGAAGGGATTATGAGTTTGTTATAAGTGCAAAGATAAATTTTACTTGGTTAAAGAATGGAAATGGATGAAATAAAACACTGTTATTCAACGTTAAAACTATAGGATATTTGGAACTATATGAATTAATTACCTAATTGTTAAGGGAATCCAATATATAAGTGAAAAAGGGGATACAACCAAGCTTATGCGATCACTATAGCTGAGGTGGAAGTACCCATGATGTGTTTGTGGATGGTTTATCCTATATTAAAATTCATTTTATTTATTAATATATTATATAACCCTAAAATATTTTATATCAATATATATTTTATAAGAAAATTATCCATATCACTATTAATTTATAATGGATTTTTCGGTCCAAACCCCATAGGGAAGTCTCACTACAATACGAATGTGTCAAGAAGCCCACAATATGACTCATAAACATGCTTTTTTTTTCTGGATATATTATCATACACATGGTTTAATTAAATATAAATCTTATTATGGAATGACATTCAAAAATATGATTTAAAAATTAATTACAATAAGAAGAAAATAATTTTTTGTGAAGAAGATGTAGAATTCCATATCTGTAGGGTAGAGAATTCATTATCTAGTCCATATCTAGATCAACCCCTAGTAGCTCTACTAATTGAGATTATTGGGGAAGAAGAGAAAATTTAATCTATTGATGGAAAAGGTAATCTTGAAAGTGATTATGTACCTATTTTATATGAATACATTGATGTATATCCTAAAGAAGAACAAGGATGTACCCTAGAGCATGAAGTTTAGTTACACATTGATATTACCACTAATTGAAGACCTATATAGCAAAATCCCATTGGAATGGACACTATGGGAGCAGTGGGGTTGAATAAACAACCTTAACAGTTAGATGATAAGGGATTTATTCTCCCTAGGGTTTCACCCTAGGGACTCTGTGTTCCCTTTATTAAGAAGAAAGATGGATCCCAGAGTTTGTGCATTGATTATAGGAAAATCAATGATATTATGATAAAGAAAAAAAATTTATATATTTTTCATTGATGATTTTTTCGATAAATATCATAGATACCAATATCTTTTAATGATTTACACTCATTCCGGGTATCATAAAATGTGATTAATGACTGAAGGAATTCTGAATAACAAATATCAAATGATTTATATACATTACAAGTTTACTGTAATTCTATTTGGATTGACTAATGAATCCTATATTTGGATAGATATTATTAACATATTATTTATGGAATGACTTGATGATTTTTTATGGTATTCATTGATGATATTTTTGGGTATTCTAAAATCCATGAGGACTATGAGAATTACATATGTATCCTCATTTAAAATAAAATAAATCAAACAGTTATATGGGAAATTTAGTAAGTCTATATTCTTCCATCAAGATGATTCTTTTCTTTAATATACTATCTCCATAAATGGAATCTCAATTGATCCTACAAAAATGAAAATAGAAATAGAATATCCTATACCAATGAACATAACTAATGCACACTGATTCATTGGTTTGGAAGGTTACTATTAAGGACTCATTCATAATCCTTCCCAATAAGATAACCAACCCACCAAACATACACATATATAGGCTATGTTTTTTTGAACAAATGAATTTGAAGAATTTTTTGATGAAATAATGTTTAGATGGTTACATGATCAAATTTTGACTCTACTATCTAGATATGATGAGTTTTTTTAAAAAAGTGTGATGCATAAAAAATGGTACATTGTTGAAAAGACTAGTTTGGGATATACCTAACACTGAGAGTGGGGTGAATCATTTTTGAGAACGTCTTATTCTAATTCCAAATGTTTATCAATATACTTCTTAGACATATTAGGATCTTAATTTTATTTTTTTCGTTTCCCTATCATATGGACGTATATGAAAGCAGAAATGATAAATCACGATATTTTTACAGGGTTCTATTCTCAATAAGAGTAGCTAGTATGTGGAATGGTATGGAAACAATCCAGACCACAAACAATAATAAATTAATCCTTTGAATATGGATACAATAAGTAAGAATTTCCCTTTAACTTGAAATACTCTATAGTCAATTGGAATTGAATGTTTTACAACACATGGATAGATATTTATACATCCTATTAAGGTAGTCTTCCCCTTGTTGATAAGGGTTTGTAACACCAAGAAATTTCCCAACCTATTGAGTCCTGTTAGATGTCATAGTTCTTCTTTGTTATTCCATAATCTTCTACTTGAATTTCTTATTTTCACATAAGCATTTAAGAAACCGTTATCATTTCTTCTAAGAAGATAACATTATATTCACACTATCTTCTTCTTCTATCAGTCTCAATAATATGAATGTAGTAGATAGATTGAATAAATTCCCCCTGACCTGAATGATGACCAATTGATATCAATTTTTCCAGTCACTTCCTCTTCTCCCTTTGATATATGATAAAATATATGTAATAGTGTATAAATTTGTGTTGATCTCTCTTTCTTCTTCTTTAGTGATAATCCAACTACACCTAATCTCCTTCTTACAAGAATTATAGAATCACAAACTCCCTTTGCGATTATTAAATCAATGAATATTATCTCAACACATCATCATCACTATTAATCTACCCAGAATAATGTTGAATATTCAATTGGGAACACTCTATTATTCTTGGACAAAGAATAATGTGTAATTGTGCAACACATGTCTTATTACCTTTATTCAACACTCAATAACATCACTTGATTGTATGAGTTTACGTCACTTATTTCTTTTAAAAACATGGACTTAAGTGAAGGTATAATTATTCTTCAGAAAAAATGTGTGTTTTCTCTTCTCGGTGCAATGTGTATCAACTGGGTACACACACGATTTACTTCACAAAACACATTGGGTATATCATACCCCAGAACTATTTCACATAACTATTCTTAGTGAATCAATACATGCTTGTGAGTTTAATATGTTTTGAGATTCCACATATCATCTTCTTCACAAATCATGATTAGGGTTTGAACGCATATCAAGTTTATGCAATATTTAACCTTCAGGAACTATCATGTACCCTCGAAACATTGCCTTGTATTGTTTTTAATAGTGATTCATCAACAACCGTCCCTTCCACGGGAAACATTTCCTTCCATGAACAACCTTTCCTTACGTAGAAAAACATTCCATCCATGGCCAACATTTCATTCTATGGACTTCATCTACTTCGTGAATGGTAGATGCCTCCTCAAAAAACAGATGCATTGTGGATGACTTTTTTTTGGGTCTATCAATCATTAAAAAACCCTCCTAAAAACTATCATCACAGAATTTTATTCCTCACAGAAATGAACCCTATGACGTAATCCCATCTTTTCGAAACCCGCCATCATGAACTCTTCTCCTTCAGGGATTTATACATCATGAACAAATTCAGAGTTACCTGAATTATTCTAGTAGCGATGATATTTTCTAATGAAATCATCTCTACGTAATTACTTATTTTGGGTTGTTATATAGTAACATAATATCTTAAAACTCCAATAATATGATTTACCCAAAACATTAACATGGTACCACCTTTAAAAAAATTGGTGTTATACAATCCACATAGTACCTCTTTCCTTTTTAGAAGATGATTTCATAGAAGAAAAACTCTTTGTGGATATCAAAATCACTTCCCCTCAGCAAAAAAACAATTATACTCTCTTGAAATGTTAAACTCATATGAACTTGTTGCCTTAGGTGAACTATTTTTGCTACGTAGTCTGTATAGTGTGATTTGCGGTCCAAAAATAGCTTCTTAAAAGAAACCATACTTTGTTAAGTTAACTTTTCCAATTTTTGTACCAATTTTATTGTTCGTGAACTTTGTTTCATAGTCGACGAACTATGATTCATGAATTGGTTTGTAGAAAACCCTTCCTCACCCATTAAAAAAATCCCAAACTTGAGGCCCAAAAATTTAGAAAATACATGGAAACTATGACACCTTAAATATATTATTGGGAAACACCAACCATAATGATTTGTGATCATCCAGATTAGACAAATATAAAAAATTGACACATAATTAAAACATCAACCATATTCCACCAAAATTAAATTCATTATAAAATCTGATGCTTTCATCACGAACCTTATATGTTGTTATATTTAACCACTGATCGATTTTCTTTATCATTATTAGATTTACCAAGGAAATTATGGTACCATCCCAACATCTTATTTCCAATATGAACATGAATTTTATTTTCTTGAATACGATTACCTTGAATTTGATTATCAAAATAGGTTCTTCCACATTCTTTCATCAATATTGCATCATAGTTTTCTCATAAAACTTGTGAATTCATGATTCTCATATTATTCAAAATATGTTTCTTGAATTATCATGGCTTGGGGACATTATCTAAGATTCATTAACATTGTAAATACTTCTTCATGTTGACCACAATGAGATATTATTCTCTCATTGATCACTATTGAAAACGAATGACAATCAGTAGGAAATAAATATAGTCCACACACAAAGTGGGATCTTTTCTATTTTTTTCCAAATAAAGAATGATATAGTTATTACATATGAATCATGGAAATTGAAGTCTCAATAAATGAACTATCCAACGCATTATCTTGAGTTGGTAGCTATAATAATTTATTTTATGATATACAGAAATTATATCAATAGTTATTGATATACATATACATAGATTATAAGAGCCTAAAATACATATTTTCATAGAAAAAGATAAATATGAGGCAATGGCCATTTCATAAGCTACTCAATGATTAGGATTTCTCTATACAGTACCACATAGAGGATGAAAATAAGGTAGTAGATGCATTGAGTAATAAATATAATAAAATTATTACCCAAATGAGGATTGTGATGAATTCTATATTTGAGGATCTAGTAATTAGGAATATGGGACTTATTAAGTAATGAGATACATAACCCATTTTTCTAATGATTTTGAAACCACATTTACTAGAAATGATAATACATTATAACAGTTATGACCATATCATTCAGTTGAAAATTAAATATGTGACTGATGGGAAATTAGAAGACTTATTTTCGGGAGATGGTGTTCTAAAATTTGGAATAATATTTTGTGTTCCATATATACTTGAGAAAAAGTAGAAATTGTTGGATGATACTCATAGATCAAATTTCCCTATATACCCTAGTAAAATAATGATATATTGGGATTTTTGAAAAAATAAATTTGGGGGAAATCATAAAGAGTTAAATTTATTATTACGTGTCTATATGTTTGGGTTTTAAGTATGAAGAATATTTTGGAAAACAACATTGTGGAATCATGTAACCTCTTCCTATTTCTGTGTGGAAATGAAATTTCATTACTATGGACATTGTCACAGGACTATCAAAGGAACCTAGAAATAATGATCTAATATGTGTTATTGTTGATTTTCCAATAAAACATTCATATTTCATCACCTTAAGAGAATATTTCACTCTTGAGATCCTCAAAAGATTTTCTATTTTTAATGTATTAGTAATTCATGTTCCACCTCTTTTAACTATTTGTAATCATGATCCCCATTTTTCATCAAAATTATAGAAATGTATTCAAAAAGATCATGAGACTGAGCTTTATTTGAACAATTCCAATGATCCTCAGACAGATGGATAGTCTAAATGTACTGTTTTAAAAAAGGAACTCATTTTTTGGTCATGATCACATGAAATCCATGGTATGTGGGATCATTATATAGATTTGGTAAAATTTTACTAGAATAATTGTTTCCATTCAAGTGTTACAATAGTATTGTATAAAGCATTATTTGGAAAGAGATTTCGTAATACAACTTCTTGTGATGACGTTTGTGCAATGGTAATTGTAGTCGCAGAAATTGTTAAAGAGAAAAAATGATAACATCTATTCAGTCTCAAATGAAATAATCTAAATGTAGAAAAAAGATATATGCCGATAATCAGATGAATGATTTGGAATTACAATTGGGAGATCATGTTTCCTAAAAATTACCTCTATGGAATGGTCTTGTAAGGTTTGGAATGAAATTGAATATGAGCCCAAAGTACATTGTACCCATTGAGATTTTGGAAATAATTGTATTTTTTTCTTATCATTTTGGATTTTCTTGAAAATATCTCAAAAGTACATGATGTGTTCCATATATCATTATTAGGGAAGTATATGCTATAAAAAATGTATGTTCTATCCTATAATGAAAAAGAATTGGAACGCGATTTATGTTACTATGATAAACCCATATTTATTATTTATATATGAGAGAAAGTATTGAGTAATCAGATGACTTGACTAGTAAAGGTACATTGGAAAAACTAAAAAATGGTGGAGGCAATTTGGGAACCAATCTATGTTATGAAGATTTACTATCCTTATCCATTTAAAAGTTATTACCCAGTAAATTATGTGGAATAAAGTTTTTGAGAGGGATGAATGTAACACCCCATTACACAACAATATATTACTTTTAGAATAAATTTCATTTCATTGATATCTTTTGATGAACACAACACTAGGTCTAAAAGAAACACGATACACTATTTAAATAATTTTTAAAAATAACCATAATGACTGAGATGTTTAATTAGAGGGAATTAATAGAACTAAATAAATTAATATATATATATATACATTACACATGTTTATTTTTTATCTATAGATCACAAATTAAAATATGATTTATTTAAAAGAAACAAATGTTTTTTTATAAACTTTTTTTTTGAAAAAACTATTTTTTTGAAATGTTTTATTTTTTGATGAATCATTAAAAATACTGAATTTTAAATGAATGTTTCATTTTTTTAAAATTATTTATATAGTTAAATTATGTTTTTAATTTGTGTTAATGTAAAATTAGTTCAATTATATAACATTTTATCCAATTTAGGTCATTATAATAATTTTCATATGTAATTTAGATATAATAACATTTTAATCTTTTGAACATTTTCTCTTTGAAAACCCTCTTTGTCTTCAAATTTATGGGAAAAATTTTAAATTAATACACTTCAATTAATGGATTTCTGAAAATTGGATTCTAATTTTTGAATTAGAATAATTTAAATTATCTAATAAGTTCAATTTAATTGTTTACCTTGATGAGTTATAAAAATTATTTATCACTGTTACAGTAAAAATGGATTTATTGGAGGTCAAACTAAAACCATAAGGGTTTAAATTACCTAAACATATATAAAAAATATATTTTCTGGAAATAGTTTTTCCATATGATGTATAAGTCTTCCTAATACATTATGTTAGACCATTGTATCGAGTGAAAAACATGGGAACCCTTGTTTTTCCTTAATATTACATGTGTTCCACTAACATCACTTATATAAGGTCACATACTCTTATCTCATCTTCAAAACTTAAAAAATTTTATATAAAACAAGACCTATATAAATCACTTACCAAATTCAATACCATCATACTAGAATCCTTTTTTAGTCAAAAAAAATTGTCGGAATACCATAAATATAATACTGAAGATGTGGTCCATGAATAATTAAAGTTTATAACTATTCATTTTTCATTTAGTTACTCATCCAAATACCTAAATTATTATTAAACCATGATTATATAATAACATTAATATCATTGATATAATAAAATGTTGCTATGTTAAGTGAATTACCTACCACTATCCCCTCTTCAATCAAATAGTTCCTAAAATCATCATTCACGTGTATGGTGGACTACTACCTCACGAACCAATGTCATTCATGTTTACCATTCCATATTGAATATGCTTACCAATTCATGATATCTTTCACTATACTTAATTCTTACTAGGAATTTTATCTCACCCTTAATTTTTTTATTTCCCCTGGATATAAAGAAGAATTCTTGGAATGTGCTTTCAAGGGTAAAGTTCATTTTCTTTTGTCATGTATTATGTTTTATTTTCTATCAAGAATGTAAGATGGGTATCATGTATATATTTTGTTCTCCAAAACTACAATATTCATTGGTTGTTTAGGATTTTACCCTTTTTATATATTCCAATGTATTTAATAATACACCACATATTGGCTACTAGGCATGAGGCCCTTTTATTGAAATTCCATTTCATTAAAAATTTAAATGATTACAGAGTGTGGGGAAATTAGAATGTGATTTGAAAATTGAATCATGTAGACCTGTTTATAAAGGTGTTAGTCTATGAAATTAAAAGGGAACATTGTGCCTTAGATAAATATGGATGAATGAAGGTATATATATGAATCCTCATACACATGATAGAGGAAATCTCGGATAAATATGGAAGGAATTTGGAATCCCTAAATACATATTCATGTGGGAGATTTTTGGGATTCATTATGTCTCCTCAATTTTATATGGGTGGTGTCTTGGATGGAACATTTTAAAAATATAGTTTTTCCAAATGATGTTTCTAGAAGTGGTTACATACATCATCTTTATAGAATGGATTCATAACGAAAATATTATTTCTATAATCTATTTTATATATCAGAGGGACAATTTTGATACGTTGATAGAATGAATTCTCATTGGTTTCATGGGATTTATTATAAGGTGTATTATTGTATCAGAGGATTCCTTTGTTCAATAGAGATAAATCCATGAATATCGATGTGTAGTGTAATTATTCTGCCGATATAAGGCCTCTATATATAAGAGGTGGGGCCTCCTTTTGAAAACAAAAACAATTATATAACATCCAATGAATATGAACAAATATAAATAAAATAAAGGAGAATTTAGTTGAGAGATTTTATTGAGAATTTTTTTATCTCTTGTACTTTATTTTTTTTAATACCAATTACAATGTTAACCTATAGAAGAAATAATATTTTTTAAGCCATGTAATTTATGTGTTCATTTCTATTTCCCCCATTGTTAAATAATTCTCATTACTGTTTATTTCACAACATGATTAGGTACTACATATTCATGTTTTGAATCATTATTTCAAGGTGTAAGAGAGCCAAAAAAATATTGTCAATTAGAATCATTTTCTTCCAGAATTCAGCTCTAGGGGTTCTTATCGATCAGGCCTCCTCCCAAGATGGTCGTTATTTCAATTTTTTTCTTACCATGATAATTTCTTTAATTTGGGATATTGTTTGAACAAATAACACTTAATTACTGAATTTATGGACTAATATTGACTCTTTCTATTCTTACTTTTATCACAAAATATACATCTCTATTCATTGATAATTATCAAATTTATGTCCCTCAAGACATTGTTTAATAAGACCTCATTTTTTATGTTCAATAGATAGTAAGGACAATTGAATCTCTTTGGGATCTATAATATCTCTATCGTATATCATAAAATCTTCAATAGAATCATTAGATTCATCTAATGATATTATCATAATGATTACAAATCATTCTTAATTAATATTGACATATATATTAGACAAGTCCAAAATGATATTCTTAAAACCATAAATATACATTCCAATTTTTTTTCAGAATGAATATTAAAATTATAGAATCCTTTTCCCATGTGTAATATTCCTACTATATTTTTAGTTACATATATATCCTCAAGTTTAAATAATATATCTGAACTAGTATAATCATATTCCATCTCTCAAAGAATCTTATCATTTAGATAAAATAGTATGATACTACAAGATTTATGAAACACATTAGAAGAAGCATCATCTTCAGTAATATTGCACTGTAATTTCCTAACATAGTGATAATTTTCTTATCCAGACAACCCAAAGTGCCAAACATATTAATTTGATCAAGAAACCCACTCTTCTTAATCCTTCATAGATTAAAATAACTTTTTTCCATAGAATTTATTAATGTCAAAATTCATAAAACACATCATGACAATTTTTTTTCATTCATAGATTTTCTATGGGTTTTGTTGTTATATATGTCCCTATTCAACAACCTGGATCCATTTTAATAAATTAGTTATTTATGGTTTTTTACAAAAAGATTTTATATTTAAAACATAAATAAAAGTCAATTATGATGATTAATAAGATGTTTCTTGAAATAGGAAAATAAAAAGGAAGGGGGAACATACAAATAATATGATTTAGTTTGAATAAAACCTACATGCATGGTGAGAACTATACTACCATGTTTTATATTATAAAAATTAATGAAGTAGATGTAAAGACCTAAAAATAAATAAGGAAAACACGAATAATTTTTGCAAATGAAACATCTAAATCCTAGGTGGTGGTCATCAAACACATCACATTTACATAGAAGTTCATCTTCCATGATAGAAATACACTATTAATCATGCATAAAAATGATACACTAGGAAATAAAAATAAAATCATGATGGAAATAAAGAAATAGATACAATTTCTGGCCTTAATACCAAGACTTGGTAATGTAATGGATGGTAATGTGTAGCCTCTAACTCCTTAATATAAAATAATGACCATCACTAAATTATCGAACACCTTTTTTTGTCTCATTTGTAATGAAATAAAAATAACTATAGTTGAAGATCCATGTGTCATCCTTCAATAGACCAACCAACATGTCCTAAAATATAGGAATCTCTATTAGAAGCGTCTAATTATCTCTCTTAGAGTGAAAAACATTATGTTCTATTTTTGTGGGAAGGACTATAACAATCAATTTGTAAAACCAATGTGGAATCCCTCTACATCATCATTACAATAAAATATGTTGGAGTGTATGTATAACACGAGATGAGTGATGTGTGGAAAATATAGATGAATCACATGGTTTGATGTAATAAATAATTATATATCTCATAAACATGATGCATCTCATGATATACCATGAAAGTAAAATGGTGATCGATAAGAACTATGTTATATTAAAAAACAACTAAGAAAAAAAATGGCCATATTCTATGTTATCCAATCTAACAAATTGATGACTAAAAGAATTCATGTTGAGATGTCTCTAATTAAGGAAAATGAAGTTATAGAATATCATTTGATAGATAAATAAATGAATCAACTTAAAGAATGAAATAACAATAATTTTTTAATGAAATAAAAGGATAAAAGAAATAGTAAAATGAGTATTATATTTCTAACAAAAAAAATAAATCATTAATTTTAAATTCAAAAGATGAGCTCCACATATCTACCAGCTTCATTCCTACTAACTAGGCCATCAAACTAGTGCTAAAACTAGTCCCTAATTCTATATTTTAGTTTCATTTGAATTATATCAGGAAAAAAGAACCCAAATGGACATATAGAAATTTCATTGGTTCATTCCATACATAAACTAGGTTGAAAAACCTCTCCTTCATCCTCAATGAATCCATATAACAAGGATCTCTATAAAAAAGTGCCCAAAGTTCTTATATCTATCTCAATCATCCAATATTTAGAGATCTCAAATAAATATAATAGAGAGATGGATTAAAATTATGACAATATATAACACTAAATACCCATCATCTTTTTTAGTGGAAATAAATTAATGGGTCACATCCAATAAGTTATAGTAATCCAATGACCATAACTAGATGACAATATGGTTTCCTAGAACCACTCCAGAAAGATATTTCATATACATGAATCCAGTGGATTTTAATTGGGTCTCTATAATTTTAAATCATGTTCCCCCTTATATGCAATTGATTAGTCAGCACATTCAATTAATTCGTGTCCAATGTAATTTCTTGGTTCTACATCTTAATCGCCAAATTCAAAATAATTTTAAAATGTATTAAAGGATTCATAAATATAAAATTTAATTTCAATACTTTTATGAAAATTGATTATTTAAAAATAAGTTTATAATATCTAAAAAGATATTCGCAATAAAAATACCTCAAAAATGAATAATATTTTCTAATATGAATTATTTTTCAACCAATAAATCTCCTTAAAATAAAATGAATTTCTATAAAATTTCCATTACAATTTCTAAAAATATTAATTTATTAAAATAATGAAATATGGTAATTTAATAAAATTAAAAATTAACTTAAAAAAATATTTTCGTAAAATGTAAGAAAAACATTGGTATTATTCATTAATAGATAACAAAATCATATAATAAAATACCACATAATAGAAATTTTGTGCTACTCTATAAAGTTTTGTTGTCAAAAATAAAAATAAAAAATTAATTAGATATGTTCTTTAAAATATATTAATCTTTTAATACATGAAATAACATGAATATTAAGAAGAAACACCTGATTCACAAAAAAATTTATCAATTTCAACTCCTTCATCTCATATCAACATTTTAAAATAAGTTCAATCTACACAAATCAATTCAATTAGGGACACCTATAATCTGCCAGAGGATTTGGTAGGCATGGTTGGTATCTCAGTTGGGTTCAGCCCATCAGGGATCTTTATAAAAAACTATTAAATACTCCCTTTGAAGACAATGATAATCATTACATATTGAAAAATGTACCTTGACATATCATAGTGCGACATAGTACATTGCTAAATAAATATATTTAAGGTTTTTGAAACAATTATATATCAAGATTAATGTAATTGGTACACTGACATATGCCTCAAACTATTGGTGTGAGTCTTACATATCTTGGTATCTTCTAACATTGTATGAATTTCTTGTTATATAGGTTTTTAATTAAAAAAATGTATATAATTTATATTCAAAAGTATACTTATCTAAACAATATTTTTTCAAATTATTCACACTTATCTCAGAGCATGGAAAACTATTCATGTAATCAATGATATTATTAAAATCTCTATAGGTCATCTACAGATACTCTAGTCCATAAAAAAATTACTTACTATAGATACTTATCAAGTAATGTATGAACTCTTTTATATAATTATCGAATCATAGTGAAGATTAAAAATACACTAATAAATTATTTGTATATATTTTCACTACCTCATCAACTCATGCCGCAAACTATGAATTTTCAAATTATAATCCATGTAATATTCTATATTTTGTAGAGAATGTTTTTATTATTGATAATCTATTAACGGATTATCACTTCAATTATGAGAAAGCTGCACTCAATTCCTTCAGAATCTAGCTTCTCAACTTCTAAAGGGACATATTTTAGAAGTTTCTCTCATCTTCCATCATCATGTTTCATAGAGTAATTGCAATATCATCTCAATAATCGTTATATTTGATGGTATTATTCCTTGAATCATTTTATTTCTAGAAGACTAATTAATATTATACCTTTCCCATTATGTAAGGGATTCTATTTCAATCCTCATACTCATTACCAACATATAATTGGACCTCTAATACACAATGGTTTAAAAAATTCATATAACTGGGTGGAAAATTACTAGTATACTATAAATTTAATCTCTTCATTCAATTTTCTCCTCATCACAACCTAACATCAATATGAATCTACTTTAAGCATTTTTTAATTTTGAAAACTTATAAGAAAATTTAATTTCTATTATTCACAATATAGTTATAAACTTCAATATCACCCTTTGG
The DNA here is from genome assembly GCA_963277665.1 of Viscum album. Classification (NCBI taxonomy): domain Eukaryota; kingdom Viridiplantae; phylum Streptophyta; class Magnoliopsida; order Santalales; family Viscaceae; genus Viscum; species Viscum album. The sequence goes on from OY728163.1 coordinate 947,794,235, forward strand.
ATTTTTATCCATACCCATTTGAATTATTTCAAATAAATTTATAAATTCAATATCTTTCCCCCCATTTATATGATAACTGAAAAGTTATATAAGAAATTGAAATTACATATCATCTCATGCATTAATCATTACATAAAATTCAACCACACCAGAAAAACCGGATCCACTTAAGAGAATATTTGTATCACATTTCTCATAGGAAATGATTGATTAATTAACAAACCTAAAGTATATGTGATCTAGATCAATTTTTAAAACAATATAGATTATTATAGTGATCAATTATAACCATAAAAATATTTATATTGTAATACTAATTCATAAATCTCATTCTTATGGATGTTAAAGAAGATATTCATATAGTTTATCATCAACTCACAGCTCAAATAACACATCAAAACATTCAACTGTAATAATCATTTATCTTTATTCAGGTAACTTATAGGATAATATATTGTTCTTCTTACTAATAAAATTTCATAATATTAAAAAAAAATTGATGGAAAATTGTGTGTAATATTGAACAACATTTTATTTGTATACAAAATTTAGATTAAAAAAAGTGAATGCTTGGAAAGCCACTCCTCTAACTCCACCTCAAGGAACACACTATATGATTCTTCATCATTGATGGATTTCCTTGGAATATAATCCAATAATATCCTTTATAATAACACTACAAATATTTCAGAGTGGTAAAATTCAAGGAACTCTATGATGGGAGAATCATCTTATTATACAATTTAAACAACATTCCAGTTCTACCTTTTCTATACATTATCTTCGGCTCCCCCATTTTGAACACCAATAAATAAAAATGGGAATAAGGTGGGTATTAGAAATGTATCATTAGTTAGAGTAACAATTTTGAGAGATATTTCATATCTTTGATACATCCCATTTTTTGGATCCAATTTTATTCATGCATTCAACCTTCATACATTTTTTTTGTTTATGATCATCTTTCTCGTATTTTCCATATGATATAAATAATGATTTTACAATGTCATGCATGTTAAATAAATTTCTAAGTAGCCACATCATTCTTTTATTTATTGTATGTCCAATTTTATTGGAAATTCCACACAGCTAATCACCCATCTGTTACCCCTTATTGGAAACATCATAAGTTATTCTTCTATGATGTATTTTATAAAATCAATCCTCGTATTTCTATGATAGATTTATTATCCTTATTTTTCAATATTTCTCTATTTCTAATTAAAATTTGATATGTATTACATTGATCCATGATGTTTTTTTTCTACCATACTATAAAAATATCTTTTTTAGCATCGAATCCAATATAATCTTAATCTTAGGTGAACTATGATCAAAATTATTATTTTGTTTATAACCCATGGAAAAATGTGTCATTTTCTTTATTTTCATCATCATATTTTATAGAGTTCAATATTTAGGATTATATAAATCATAATTTTTATCCAATAAACAATATGCATAATCATGATGTCCATTTTTGAATAAAATTCCCATGAAATTTTTGAGTACATTCAAATATGTTTTTGATGGAAATGTTTATCATTTTTTATGAAATTTCCTTCTGCTCAGTAGGAACTAAATTTATTTTAGATAAAACCCTATTATCATAGGAAATTTATGATATTTATTTCACAAAATGATTTTCCAACTATGACAACCCATATTTTAATATATATTTCTATATTACAAAATATTATATTGAAAAGCTTTCTTTACACACACCAATTAACAAAAAAAAATACACAATATATTTTATGAAGTCAAAATATTGAATACATAATATAAATTAATAAATTATGGGAATCTAATATCAACTTTAATTAGGAAAATTACATGTGGAAGAATACTATAAGATACTAAGAACACCACGAATATGTAGTCCCTATACTCAAAATTTCTGGTAAAGCTCATACCTGATATTATAACTATAGAAATAAGAAAAATAATTATATAAAATTAAAGCTAAATGTTATATATATATAAATATGTTCCTTGGTAAGATTACTATTGGTATTATGGTCTTTAAAAAACTTATTGATTGATATATTGTTATTGGATATATCTAATGGGTATGTCGTTTAGTTGTAAATAACATATTTTTCAAAATAAATAAAAATATAATATTTAATTAAATGTTATATTATAATATTTCATGTGTGTTACAGATTATTATTATTAAAATAACTTTATAAATTTATAAAATAAAAATATAGATTTTAATACTATTTTATTCATAAAACTAAATTTTTATAAGATTAATATTTGTTTTAATAATATGATGTTAAAATTTCTTAATGTAAAAAAGGATTTTTTTTAAAGAAAAATATCAATATAATAAATATTTTCATCTTATTAAATTAATTTGATCAAATTTAAATGATGAATCTAATATAATTTTTAAATTTATAAAAATTGAGTAAAACTCATTTAATCATTAGTAAATATAAATTTGAATTCACAACAAATAATGTTCAAAAATTTATTTTCTAAAAAAATTGTTCCTTTTGTTTTATTTTTTTCATTTAAAAGATAAATTTAATATTTTTATAAATTCTATTACATTATATAGAGTCCAATTTTTCAAAAGAATATAATAATAGGATGTGGAGGTCTATTTTTATTTTAATCTTAAAAATATTCTTCGATGTAAAAAATTAATTTACCTTGGTAATTTTAACATAAGGTAAATAGTGTTATGAAAAGTGGTAAAGGTATAAAATAGAATAAAACCATATCTATAATTGTGTGTGTGAGGGATTTACAAACCATAACCTATTTTATATACTTTAATTATTGATTTTTTATTTAACTACCTTGATTACGACATCAATTTTAGTATTATGAAATTATATTTACAAAAATGCCACACCTCTCACCTATGAACATACCCACTCACCACCCAACTCCTCCTCACAATAAAACTATCATAGATCGGCCAAACTATACCAAAAAAAACTCCCTAAACCTATTTCAAACATCATAGAGGTGTTTGTCCCATTAATATAACAATATTATAATGCATAATGAGTGATCTAAAAGAGGATATGCATAGATGAGGAGAAGCGCATTCATGGAATTCGAGAGTATTTGTAGCTGTTTTCTCATACCAATTTAATTTCATTAATATATCTTCTAAATTTACCACCTTATTTATTTATATTAGAGGTATATGGACAAAAAATATTTTATTTCGTAATATTCATTTTATTAAATAGAATACAAATCCATAACATTTTATTTCATTGAAGGTTTTCTAATTCAATGGTTACCAATCCAACATGGATTTTCTCTCCCAATCTCATTTTCAAATTATTATTTATTTATGAGTGGGTCTTAATTATAGGAAAATTTGTGATCATTATTTATAAAAGCCTATATATTTTATTCTCATTTGGTTATTCATGGGGTTTATAAGTATTATTTACATTTTACCTTTCTATGGTATACAATGTACCTAAAGTGATGTTTGTAAGAAAAAAAATTATTTGTTTTATTGTTCATGAATCATTAGACTCAATGTAAATAATATTTTTATTACTTAATGTATAAAAATATATATATACATATATGATTGTTTGAGGTCATTTTCAATTTAATTTCATTTCAATTGAAATATTAATCTTCTTTTGATGAATTTGGTAATTTTGTTTTCCGCCAAATTTTAATATATATATAAAAGAATTAAATAAATATTCTTTCATAAGGATTTGAAATTAATATAATTTCCAACATTTATATAATATTTTTCATAATTAATATTCCTCTCATAGTTTACATGGTTTAAAAACAATTATATACTCCCACTTATTTGTGCAATTTTCATTTTGAATCAAATTTTATCAAAAGGGAAGGATATTTGATTTTTTTGAAACGAAACATAATAATGATATTATAAATGGGGTTTTATTTTATTTTGATATATGTTTATATATATTATACTCCAATAGTGATATTATATAATCATGTCATCCAACTTCTTTATTTGGATGGATTTTGTGTATGTTTTGGGAATTTTTCATGATACAGATTTATTTTCAAGTATTAATTACATTTTGATATGATTACAGATTGTTTCGTGATTATGTGTCACACATATTTATGGTCTATAATTTGTTGATGGATGTGTTTTTATAGACCTCCACTATATTGGGTAATGTTTTATCCCTCGTGAGTTTAAAAGGGGCCAATGCCAAGGGTACCAAGTTCATCAGCCCAAGCCCAATGTTACTTTGGTACCTTACAAATGCCTATGGCAACACCATTGGTTTACCCTCTATAAAAATGTACAACGGTGGTCAATATGATCCTAAAATACTATAAACAATTAAAATTTATAGTTTTTATGGGAAAAATGTATTTACGAAATACTATAATACTGGTTATTAGTTCTATTATCATACTCATACCATATTCCGGTGTTATTCATTTTACATAGTCATTATCACATATCATTGACTATATACTCATTTTTAGATTATACCTAAAACCATATATCAATATATATGATTTAATATCCATGTTTAATTAGTTATGATTTCCCTTATGATAGTTTAATTTACATTAATTATGTTCTCATACCCACATGATTATCTTATGCTCAATTATGGTATTTGATTAATGAAACTCATGCTTAATCTTACTGAGATTATGAGCTCACTCTTTCTTATATATCAATTTCATGGGTTATAAATAATAATATTAAGTATGATAAGTATATAAGGGTTCCATATGTAAAATTATTTATTGTATGTGTTGAATAAATTTGGTAAAATAAGTTGGTTATATATTTAGTATTAAAATACATTAACCCTATTGGTTTTGTAGTGTGACATATTATGAGATATAATGAATCTTCCTGTAAAATGATGTAATTTTCATGTATTCTATTATTAATCAACAAAAATTATTATAAAAAAATGCAAATATTGTATTTCTTGTACCATATCAAGGATTTTGGGTTTGGGTATTTTCAGTTAGTATCATGTCAGGGTTTAGTTATGTTTAGGGACTGAAATATGATGAGTTATATTATAGAGTCTAAAAAATAAAGATATTTCAAACATGAAGTAGGATGAAACTAATATCTTATATAGTGAAATTAATGTGTAAAAATTAATGGAAATAAAAATATTTATTTTATTTACACATTTATCTCATAGTCTAATTATTTTTGTTGTACACTCAAACTATTCCTTATGGTTTTATATAATTATAGGAACCAGGTGGATTCAAGTTAACAATGACTATGATGGAAAATATATTGATTATCCAAATTAGAAACCAAACTATAGTGGAGAATAATTTAAAATATCAATGTTGTCATCACCCAAACCTCTAAATTGATAGAAAATATTATATATTATTCCAGACTACCAAGTTTTAAAAAGGTGGAATAAATCACCACTCATTCTATAAAAATCTAATGGACAACCTTATTTAATGGGTCTTTCAATTCACAGATATCTGATAAATGGATCAATACTATCGAAAATATTTCTTTCATTATCCAATGAAAAAATCATGAATATGTTGTTTTAGTTAATTATCACATAGAAGGTGATGCAGATCAATGGTGGAATCTTATTTAAAAGGAGAATGAAATCAAACCTATGAAATGGGAGGAGATTAAGAAAATATTTTTCAATAAATAATTTCCCCAAATTCTTCACACTAAAATAGAAATATAATTTCATGAGTTGAAACAAAATGAGAATGATTCTATTGGTACATATAAAGATAAATATTAAAATACAATAAGGGTATGATTCAAGTTCTATCATTTACCTAGAAAGTAAAAGTTCTCATTTATTTAGTGTCATAAAACCAAGTCTCTAAAAGGAAATAATTATAAGGGAAATTATAAGTTATAGTTATTTTTTTATTTTCTATTGAGGAGACATTTTAATTAGAGACTCCCATTATTCTCGTGTTTTTTAAGATAAGAAGAGAAGGATAGAGATCTATGGGATCTGAAGTGGTAAAACCTATACAGGACATAAAATTAATCTTCATACATGTAATTTTTTGGATGAAATATTGTTGGATTTTTATCTAAGGATCTGATAATTTCCTTAAGTGTTGAAGATAATGGCATCGAGAACCCGGTTATTGAAAAGATATGAAGTGTACGAATATTGAAAATGTTGATAATAAATTCATTAAAATTCACCACACACACTCTAATGATTCAATTATTATTATTATAAGCGTTATGTTATCATGTATGAAAATACAAGGAAAAATGATGACAACCATCATTGGTAACATTATAAGAAAAGGGATAAAGGGAATGTATATTCCATCATGACTATATAAGTGGGTCATGAAAATTATTTAGTGGAAGGTAAAAATATCATCAATATAATAACTATAAATGATTTACATGAATTTTCTTCTACCAATTCCATCATGGATAGAATATTTTATTTGGGAATTGAAACACCTCCAAAATAGTTAGATTTTGAATCATTTATAAAATCTCTAAGTGGTGTGATAAATTAATCAATGGTATAAAACTCTTTTATGTTTTAATTTTGGGTGAATATTATTTTAAGAAATCATATTATCTTATATTAAATATAATTTAAGATGATTTTGTCCATATATCATCACTATAATGATCCCATATTAATTCTGTAAAGATGGTACTCGTATTTCATATGCCAATTCAACCCATCATTGTTTACCAGTGAATGCCAAACTGTGAAACCACCAAAGAAATGACATCCATTATATGATTCATAAAACCTAATAAAATATTGTATACTTCTCAAATTATTGGCGAGGAACTCAATATAGAATAAATTTAATTTTTATGAGATTATATAGATTTATTTCGTCTAAAACACTCTGAACGTCCATTGGAATGTGAAGATGAATTTTCATTTCAACACAAACAAGGATCTATGATAATATCAAAGATACCTTATAAAATTTAATATAATAACATATAATAATTAATGAATAAAATTAAATAGAATATATAAAAGGGGTTTATACACCCAAGTTCTTTACTATAGGGTGAACCTGTAAATTTTTTAAGAAAATGATAGATTAAAAATCCTCGGTAATGATTATAAAAAAATTATCAAAATCATGATCTTGAATATTTACCCTTTATACCATATATATGACTTCCCTGAATATCAATTAGGGGATTAACACTTATCAATTATCAAAATATTTTTCTATATATCAAAAATTAACCATGAAGAGGAGAAGATACACTCGTGAAAACCTTTTGTTCTAAATATGGGTATTATGAATTCATAGTGATGCTATTAAGACATAAAAATTACACTTACTTAACAATTATATAATGAATAGATTATTTAGATATAAATCAATAAATTGTTTTTAAGATTTATATATTATATTCTCATATATTCTAAGAGTAAGGTAAAGTGTGATGATCATTTAATGATATTGATATAGACCTTGATAAATGATAAGTTGTATTGTAATTTCAGGATGATTAAATTTTTACTAGAAAAAGTATAATTCTTAGTTCATGTAATAATAATAGAGTTAATATTAGTGGATCATTCGAATGATAAAGTGATTGGAAAATGGCCCAGACAGTCTAATATGGAAGATATCTAAAGTATTCCTTTATTTATTGTATATTATCAATTATTTGTTAGAAATTTATCAGGATTTTCTAATCTATAGAAAACATTAACTCAGAATGGAGTCAAGTTTATAGGTATAAATGAATAAAAAGAAAATTTCAAGGTTCTTAAGGGAGAGATGGTCAATAAACCTATAATAACATTAACCTACAATGGAGAAATTTTTTCACTATATATTGATGCATAAAATAATGGATTGGGAAGTTTCCTATTGAATAATGACATAGTGGTAGATTATTACTCATATCAATTAAAGATTCATGCAATAAATTATACAATGAATGATTTACAAATAGAAGTGGTAATATTTCCATTGAATATTTTTTGGATTTATCTCTAGGGTTAAAAGTGAGAAATATATTATTATCCTAAGATCTAAATGTTTATAATTATAGGGAAGGTAATGAACAGGAACAAAATGATATGGTTGGAGTTGATCAAGTACAATGATTTCTTGATACATTAACAAATTGATAAGAAAAACATGATAGTTGATGCTTTAATCAGAAATAATCATTCTATTTTATCCCTGATAAGGATTGAAATAAACCCAATACTCATGGATATTCATGAGATAGACATTGAAATCATAAATCAAGTAGAAAAATCATATCATTCTCAAATGAGATCCCAACCATCCATCAATATACTAGTCATGGAGGCACAAAAGGAAGATATGATAATACATAATAATGTGAGAATATTTTATTTAGCTTTGATAATGATTGTGTTTTTATATTTCATAAATTATTATATTTTGTAATAATACCAGAATTGAGGGATTTTTTGGATGATACACATAGTTAATAAATATATGTCGTTCGTAAAATAAAAAAAAATATTGATCGTATTAATAATTTCTAAAGCCAGAACATGAAAAGTGATATTTTAGAATATGTATCTTCATGATTAGTATTCTAGAAAGTTGTGATAGAATGAAAAAATTAAAAATGGGTCATGAAACCATTACGCATACCTTTATGGAAATGGGATAAAATGGTAACAAATTTCATCATCAGCCTTTCTATGACTTCTAAAGGGTATAATTTCATCTTTGTATGGGTGGATATTTATAAATTATCATAAAAATCCTTGTTACTATACAATATTTCACACTCAATCAACTTTTCATGTTATTTGTAAAGGAAGTGGTAGGGATTCATAGAGTACCAAATTCAATTTGATAATATTTGTATATACGATTCACATCAAAATTATGCAGGGTTTATAAATATGAATTGAATATGGAATTAAGTATTAGAATAACGTATCATATTCAAACTAATGGTAAATATAAAAGGATTATTTATATATAAGATGATATATTGAGATCTTGGTCAGTTGACTTCAATGGAGGTTTAGTTCAACAACTTCTCACAATAATGTTCTCAAATAACAAATGTTTCTATTAAATCATTTAAATAGGGCCATATGAGGATTTCTATAGGAAATATTGTCAAACGCGGACATGTCGTGATGATGTTAGGGATAATAAAATTGTTTTACCAGATCATTCTTAATAAATAAATGATAAGAATCAAATATTTCAACATTACATTAAATCTATGCAATGTAGATCAAAGAGATACACAAATAATTCAATATTACATTAATAATATGAAAAGTAGATTGAATATGTACATAAATAATTATTAATGAGATATAGAGTTTAAATTTGGTGATAAGGTATTCCTTTCAACATCAATGTTGGATAGGGTGATGATTTTTAGGAAGAAAGGTAAGCTCACCACAAAATACATATGTCCCTTCAAGAGTATTGATCATATATTGACTGTAGCTTATCACTTAGAAATCCCAACAAAAAACTCTTAGGTACATGATGTGTTCTGTGTATTTCAATTAAGAATATAAATTCTAGATCCATCACATTCACTAAAATAATAATATATACAAGTATACCATAGTATTTCTTACATGGAATAAATTGTTTTAATTTTTGATCATAGAGAAAAAGAACTATGAAATTGGACACCTCACCGTGTAAATATTATTTAGAGGAATTAGATGATTTAGGAAGAAACAATGGAACCCAAATATATAATGAGGTAGAGGATTCCACATTTATTTCATTAGAGTTAAAAAAATAGGTTGAGTTTTTTTAAGGATGGTATAATTATAAAAAATATAATTTTAATATTTATTTTTCAATTAAATATATTCTGTGTTGAATAAAAAGATTTGAACACAACACTGATCTATAATGAACATCAATAAAATTTATGTATAAAAATTTATAATAGAATAGAAACATTAATACAAAATTTAATGTTAATATGAAACATCATTAGGAAAATTATAAGAGGAATAAAACTACATGTAAATAAAAATACCTTGAACATGTTATCCTTTTCGTTAAGATTTTCATTTTAGATTATACGTCAGATTAAAACTATGGAAACAAAAAAATAATAATAAATATAATTTAAATATTTATATAAATGTAAATAAATATAATCCTTAATATCAGAATGTATATAATGCTATATATAGAATGAAATATGATTATTATATATATATCATTGTTGGAAATATGGCCATTAAAAATGTGTCATTTCTAAGAATTTTCATTTAATATATATTTATTGGGTATATATAATGGGTATGTTGTGTAATTTAAAATAATATAACTTGGAATTTAATAAAATAGTTAATAATTATTTAATGTGTTTTATAAAACTGTGTATATTTTTATTTGTTACATGTAATTAAATTTGTATTAAAAAATAATTTCATATATTATTAAATTTAAAATAATGATTTTAATACCAAGTTATTTGATAAAATTAAATGGTTATAAGATGAATAATTACAGTAAAAGGATGATAATCAAACTATTTAATGTAGAAAATTTATATTTTTTAAAAGAATAGTTTTTTAAGTGCTGTATTTTTTTTATATTTATAGATTAAATAGATCTATTTAAAATGAAGAATATTATTTCATGAATCAATTTAAAAAAAATTACTTTTACTCACATAATTTGTAATTAATATGACGTTGGATTAAGAATGTATAACGTTTAAGAACTTATTTTCTATAATAATTTTTTAATATATTTTATGTTTTAATTTAAACTCTAGATTTAGCCTATTTAAAATTATAAATAGATTTAATGAATTCAAAATATTTTATCATAAATTATAAAATAGGTTAGAAGGTCAATTTCAATTTCCATAAAAATAAGATTACAGATATAAAAATTTAATGTAAAACCTGAGAAATTCTAGTAACGAATGACAACATTTTCTTACACAATAAAAATTACAAAAAAAAATAATACCACCAAAAACTATGAAATTAATGTTATAATAATTGATAAAACTAGTATCATAAACCAATTAAATTTATTGGGCAGTTCTATAATATTTTACTCTAAAGGATTATACTAAAAATGACTAAAAAGTATATGAGGAACATATCAATTATGATAAAAAATAAACATAGGAAGAGATATGTTAGATAAATGAATTATATGAATGATCATATTTTTTCATAATGAAGTGTCTATGTAATGGGTAATATGGAAATTAGAATATGTCTATTGGAATCCAACCATTGATATATTATCGTTAGGATAAGACCGTAGAAATATTAGTATTGGAAATCTACCCATTATAATAGTAATGAAAAAAATTATTCATGAGAATTTAGAAAAATGAATAAAACAATAATAGTAATAAAATTAATAATTAAATAAATATATATTAATAAATTAATAGTAATATAAATATATGTATATGACATAGAGAAAAAAATGGTTTACTAAAGAAATAGATTTTAAATTCTTAGCACAAACCACAAGACTTTGAATTACAATAAGAGTGTTATTTTGAAATTGCTTTTCATACATAAAAAATCTAATTTCCCAAAAATTAAATTAAATTTGGAACCAATTTGTTAAAATTCTCCAATAGTAATTTTTTATAATTTTCCAAGATAGTCAATATTTTCAATAAATATCAATAATTCTGTAATCATATATGAAATGTATTTTGAAATAATCATGTTTTTAGAATAATTTAATAAATAATACAAATGAATATGTGACCATAAATAATTTATTTTATAAATTGGATGTATCTTAAATAATAAAATTTATTTTCCAAACCTATAAATGACCACCTAATTTCTAAAATGGAAACTATGGTTTAAAATAAATATTTTTTGGAAATTTTATATTATCATGGAAAAATTAATTTAAAATTATATTTATATATTCTAAAACTCAAATATGTAAATAAGTATTTAATAAAACCAAAAACCATGAGCCAAAACGAAGGGTAAGCCAATGGTTTTAAATTTTCTACAACCCATATTTTTAAGGATTATGTTTAGAAATTAATAAAAAAATCATACCTCATTCACTATAAATACCCAACCAGTATCCTATTAATCTTCACTTCACACACTTTTATAATTTATATCACCCCATTTTATCTCCCAATAATTCACATAAGGATTTTCTATGTGTAACACATGATTATTAATTTTTGTATGTAACCTAATATTTCTCAGCAAACAATAACATAATGTATGTTTTTTTTAAAGAACGTGATTAAAACCAAAATTCCCAAATTTTATAATATAATTTTGATTAATTTAATTTAATTTTTTAATTAAAACTAATATTATGATGATTTTTTTTAGATTTTTCAAAAATTGTTGATTTTTTTCGTGATTAGTAAAAAATACTGATTTCATAAATAATATCAAATTTATGAAAGTATAATGATATAATCATAACATGAATGTTAATGAAAAAAATTTCTGTAAAAAATATATATTGAAGATTAAATTTAATTAAAATTACTATATAATGTCGAACATATAAACATATGCATAATATTTTTGGAATCTAAGTATTGTATTTGTTCAAATAAAATGCGGTGTTTTTCATTTTATCTTAATATAGTATATAAAAGGTTTATCTTGGTTTTGTTTTGGTTGGAAGGAAAATTATGTCTAATTTTAAATACCATAATACTATTAATTCCATTAATTAATATTATACTTTATTTTTTACAATCTATTGTATGCCTAAAAAAATAATTTTCTAAAAACATTTTTTTATTGTGTTATGAACATATGTTAAAATTAATTTTATAAATTTTGGAAATATATAATTTTAAATTGGATAAAATATTTTTAATTACTATAGTTAATATAATTTAGTTATTCTATTTGATCTTTTTATTTAATAGTTACCATGGTAAACATTTATTACCTTAGTTAAGGGTAAAATGAGTTAAAAAGGTAAAAAATAAAGTGATAAGGAATAAATATAAAAAAATTATTTAAACACTCATTAGTTGGTTTTATTTTTAATATTAAAATATATTATTATTTTTGTTGAAAATTTATATTAACTCTACATGAGTATGACATATATTATATTTTATTTATTTACTTGTTTTTCACCCACTTAAATTATAAAATGGAACCCCCTATCCTATATTGTCCACAATACATGATTATCTTAACTTGAGAAATTTATTACCAAATACATTCCAAACGTCCCTTTAGATTTCCTATAATTATATGTATAACAAAAATACCACATCAATAATTCTTATGGTGTAAGTAAAAAAGATGTTACTAAAAGAAGAGAAATATGTTGTTAATGATATTTTTAAATTTTATATATTTTCAAAACTCCAAAAAATATTCAGCAACCATATTAACATAATTATATAGGTATACTAACCTTAATTAAATGTTTTTATGTCAATGGTTCATCAATTTTTATTTCCATTCCATCCTAAGAAAAAATTAATTCATTGCTCTTGTGTATATATGACATATCATCTACATGTGGTGGTGTAATTCATTTTTCATCATCATTTTACGTGGATGGTAATAAATATAGAATTTGTGAATATATATAATATTAATGAAATAATTAATATTTTTGAAATATTTGATATCATATATCTTCTTACCATTCCATCTGTTAGAAAATTATAGTGTCACTTCTACGTAGGTGTGGACTACGACACCCTCGAAGTGATGTGATTTGTTTTTATATTACCACCATAGAGGGTGTATTATAAAATAGTATATTTTGAATAAAAATTATAATCATGAAAATTTTAAAATTATTTAAATGATGGAACCATTTCATAACACCTCTTACCATGAGTAATATACTGATGTAATTTTGGAAAAATTTACTAAAGAACCTTAAATGGATTACATAATCCATAACTACTAAATGAATGGATTTAACATGATTATAAAAGGACCAAAAAATGGAATATAGTTTAATTTTTTTATAAGATGTTATTTATTAAATTTTAATTCATAATACTTGAGGATCAAACAAGCATGAATAATCATAGTCCCAATCAATGTAATTTCAATAATGATATCATTTTATTTCGTGATTGTTTATATTAATATTTCCCTTTAAAATTTATAAAATCCTAATATCTTGTACTCCATATTTTTTTCTCCACTGGTTATGTTTTGGGTATTAATTTTTTTAACCCATTCCATATCATTTTTGATCAAGAATAAAAAAATATGTAACATCTAAGATCCTTTTAGAAGTATTCTTTAAACATTTTTTTCCTCCCAAAGCAGTTTCATCCACATCAAGGCTAATTAAAATGATTCAAGAATATTCTTAATGAAAAGAAAATGATTATCTTTAGTTGTTTTTAACCATTTATAATCTCTTTATTATGTTTCAAAAAGAACCATATTTTCATTTTTCAAACAAGATAATATTATAATTTTTCCAAAAAGAGTGAAATGAGTTTTTGTGTTAATGGTTACCACACAAATGTAATTTCCCACTATAATAGTCATTGATTACGTTGAATCGTTATTTATATGTTTATAAGGTTATTCACAAATAAGATATTTTTATTAATATGAACTTCCCACATGAAAGTAATTTCTTATGATAATATCTATTCTATTAATTTTAATGTTATTATAAGAAAAGGCTATTATTTTATGAATGAAAATAATTCATAATGTTATTTATATCATTTTTATTACAATATGATACAAGGATGTTATTTTTAATTGATTACTTTAATTTTTTTATCTAATTTCTAAAAGGATTTAATTTAATATAAAACTATTTGTATGGTGAATTTATAGTGTCCTTTTATCCATTTATAACATATGTTTTGAACTTTATTTTTTCATCATTAACTTTCTCATGATCACATTTCCTATCACACACTAATATTTTTTTATAATCTATTTTCTCCTCCATGAACATATTTTAATTTTCAATGATTTATACAATATGATTTCCATTAATTTTATATTCCCTTCAGCATATAAGATTTCAATATATAGTATTAGTTGAAGATGTATTATTTAGAAAATTAATTCTTTAAATCAGGTAATAATCCATATTCTACATTCAATATGGATTAATGATGATTTATTAGGAATTTTGATAATGAATGTAACTAATCATTCAATATATAAAAAATGAATATAAAGAGAAAGTGATAGGTGGGGTCGATTATAGATTTCCCCTCAATGCATCGACGAGTCTCAAGAGACAAAATATTCAGCCTCCCATATTATATGAGTAATTGGTTTACACCTACAAATATATTAATAATTTTTTAGTCTAGGGATTGATGGTAAAATAACTAATATTTGTTTAAGGAATTGATTTTAATATATTGAATTTATGTATTTAGGAATTTAATTTATTTTTAATTCAGTTTCCCTTATCCATGGTATTTCTATGTAGATATTATCAATGGATTTACATTAAAAACATTTTTGATTGAATGGAAGTGTGTTGATTATCCACTATTTCATATTGATAATATTTATTTGAATAACACCCTAAACCTAGTAACATAGATCATGTGGTTACATTATTACATTATAAAAAACTATAAGGGATTACATATCAAATGATTGAATATTTTATAAATCATTATAACATTGATATATACGTTATTACCAAATTAATTTTCAAAAAAATTAAAAATGATATTTTTATAATTTCATTATTCTCCTAGGATAACCCTTTATATCAATCATAATCAAATTGTTAGCATCCAAAAAATTAAAACATATGAAATGGGATTGCTTATATCCTCATTAAGGGTAAGATTTCAACAAAATATATCAAAAATATGCATAAAAATATGGAAAGGAAAATAGATAAAACACATTTCATTTAATAAAAGACATGAGTATAATATCTAAGGAATAAAATATGGTCAAATAATTCCATATACATAATCTCTTAAGATAGAAAACATAATAATGGATATTATACAAATAGAATAATAAATTGGAAATAAATAACTAATATCATAATGATGGAATGCATAATACCATATATCTACAACTTACCATCAAGGAATCATCCTATACATCATACATAACTAATTAGTACATAACCTGATACCCAATCTCGTTTGTCTCATAAGACATATCAAAGCATCGAGGGGAAATGGAGGGTCCCAATATTTACTTACTATGTCTAATGCATCACTCATATGAAAGGTGTGAAATAAAATAAACACACACACATATATATATATATATATCTGTATTGAAAATAACATATAAAACGTAAATAACATTCACCAATCAGTAAACATAATCATAAATCACCTTGAGTAATATGAATCTTTTTATCAAAATAGCACACCCATAGTCAATATAATATAAAATCATCCAAAGAAAGAATAATTATTATATCAATACAATATATCTCCAATTTATTATAATTAAAATATAGGATTGATGTTAATTATTAATATAAATTCCATAAAAAGTCCTTTAAATTATTTTGGTTAAAAATATCCATTTCCTTTTGAAATTATCATTTTTAAAACTAAATGTTTACAAAATAGATTGAAATAATTACATTTGAAATTTAATTTTGAAACATAAAAATCAATCCTTAAACATTTTATTGGTCATTTATGATGGAAATTCCATTCATTTCATACATGTTAAAAAAATATTTCCCTTATCTTTTTTAGTAATATATGAATGGGTATTGTTTATTAAATAACATGTATATTCATTTCAAAACATTTTTTTAAAAATAAAACATTGGTAAAAATGATATTAAAAATGGTAAGAAAATGTTGAAAGCCTTTTTGAATAAAAATTTAGAACACATGGACATTGGAGATAGATATTCCTTAGTTGATACATGGTATTGTAAAATAAACTCTTACCACTTTGTAATTAATTGAATCATTTTCCAAATTAAAGAGTAACATTTAAAAAGAATTAAAAATCATGATAATAAAAATATTAAATATATAATATGAAAAAAGTTTTTATATAAAACACAACTAATATTATAGTGGCATAAAATCAAAATATCCTTAAGGAAATAAAATCAAGATGAAGTCCCTTACAAAGATCATATCAATGAAGTGAGAATTAATATAATGAATAGATTATTTGTATCAAATATATATATATATTAAACATGTTTAAATACAACATAAGGTAATAAAAATTAATATAACATATAGTCTTATCAGGACAAATTATGAATTTTAATTTAAAACTAATTAATGGAAATTGAGTTATGAAATTCCTTACCTTTTGCACCCATTTATTTTTTGATATATTAAACTCTATTATAAGAGTTAAACAATGTTATTATTTTATTAAATAAATATATTAATATTTATAATAACTTTTATGACTCTTTTATAACATCTTACAATCCTTTAATTTATAATATATCATTATTTTCACCCTGTTTTGGTGCTTTCATTTCATCATTTCATGGTTGGTTTAATTGAGTATAATTTAATATTTTATAATAAAATGGAAGTAAAAATCCTGAATTGAAATGAAATTGTATTCAATAATTTATAGAAGTTTAAATGGTCCCATATATCATTTATTCATTCTAACATGAGGATGATTCATTTCATAAAATGTTAATGATAAATATATTATATAAATTTCTGGTGGTTTCCATGACAATCAGAAACTGGTTTAAATTTATTTAATATAATTTTTATTTATTAGTTACAAAAAAATGAACATGTTAAAATATAACTGGTAAAATATAATTTAACCATAATAATACATACTTTACAAAATTGAAGGTGGTAATGCAAAATGAATCAAATTACTATCCACAGAGCCAGTTAACCATCATATGCTTTACAATAGCTTCATTTCTTTGAGTAAGAGGATATGAAAAAATGTGTGGATATAATATATTATAATAGAAATTTAAAATACCCCTGTATAGGTGATACTATAGTTATTATTCTTTCATCTATGAAGGAGTTGAAGAAAATGTGGTAGACAAGAAGTAATTAAGTAATGTTGTCTCAGAAAGATACCTCTTGAGTATCACATCCTTGAAAACCCCCATAAAAAACATGGAATTGTAATTTAGATGATACAAATGACACATAGACTTGGGTAGAGTTGGTAAGAGTGGGTTTGGAAGAGATTTGATGTGTTTTTTTGTCCTTTTAAGAGTTAAGGGGTTGTGAGAAGTTGTATTTAAACTAGAGGAGTGGTGGTTTTAAGTGATTAAATAATGATAATTTAATATTTAAAGCCAAAAAAATAAGGATGAAAATAATTAAAACTAAATTGGTTGATAATTAATGTTTCAAGTTCTAGGTAAGGTCAATAAACACATCAGTCACCCATTTAATTTATTATTTTTTAGATATGTTGTACTTTTACCTTTTAACATTAACTCGATAAATTTTTTTTCCCATACGGTGGTAAATCATTTTTTACCATGATAAATATTTTATGACCAGAACTAAAAATGGCCATATAGACTAATTTTTAACTCATGATTCCAAATATTTAATCAATTATAATTTATTCAATATATAAAGTTGATAAAAAAATTCTAAATATGCAACACGTATAACCCATAAAAATAGTTTTTCGAGAAAAGATAAAATCGTGGATTTCAAAATACCAGGCATGTGCTTCTTAGTGTTACACATAATGTACTGTGAAATTCATTAAATAAATTTTTATCAAGATTTAATTTTTAATAATTATCATATAATTATTATTTCATAACAGTCATGGTAAAATAATATTTTCAATTTTTAACCTAGAAATTAACTTTTTTAGAAAATTCTCGTAAAAATTCTATAATATAATTTTCATATGATGAGACAAAAAAATATAGTTTATATAATTATTAAATATCTATAAATATTATAATTTAATATTTTAAATAACTATTCTTAATTATTTAAATTTATCAATTTTATAGAAAATTAAAATTCTTAACTATTATAAAAATTACTTAGGTCATAATTAATATATTAAATCATGTAATAAGTGTGCTATACGATTATTTCATGAAAGTTACTTTTATCTAAAACTTATTTATTTTCCATAAAATTAATTTTTAACAGAATATTCCCATAGTCTCTCAAAATAATACATTATTTATTATATCTTTAAATAATCTGGGTGACCATTTAAATGTGTTGACATATCCATCAATAATAATGACCAATTGTTTTATTAAAAAATGGTCATAATACAGATCAACTATAATATTTGAATAAATTAATTTATTATGATTATATTTCTATATAAATACACCAACATACTAATTTTTCTCCATTCACTTCAATAAGAGTCATGGTTCAATATCATTTCCAAATTTAATATTTTATTACTAACACTCGGATTCCTTGCTATAACATTGTTCATGGTGGGATATTTCCAAGAGATCGAGGGGGACAAAATTTTTATATTTTACTTTATTTATTCTCAACCAATATTCCATTTGTAATATTTGGATTAATAATATGAATTTTTTTAAATGAATTTACCATTACAAAATAATTGAGTAAAATGATGTTAGTTTCGTAATAAGTTTCATAAATAATTTTACTATAGTTGTTTGAAAATTTTTAACTCAAACTATGATTTAAAATGTTCTTATGATATGGAAAATTATCCATATGTTTTAATTAAAAAATTATTCATAAAATAAAATTTTTATTAATAATAAAATTATCTTTTATGGTATTAAATTCTTCCAGCATTAGAGAAGTTATGTCCTAAAAATGTGAAAATTAAAAAAAAAAACTTAATGGTTGATTTTCATAATATTTTTTATGGGAGTCCCACATTGTAAAAAAGGCTAAAAATATTCCTTTTAAAAATTGGAAAATGAAATTGTTAATGTCACCATAAAACAAGGATTCTGAATATGAGATCATGAGTAATAAGTGAAAATATGGACATGATAGAGAAGTCCAAATATGATGTTCTGATAGAGAGTGATAAAGAACATGATCATTAAATACAAAACCCTTACAAAACTATATTTTTATGATCCATTATAGGATTATTGATTTTGAAGCAACAAGAGTAAATAGAAAATTATTTGTTCTAAAATCATTTTTCTATAGTTGAGGAATTATTTTACTATCTATATTAATAACTCAATAAATAAACTTACTTGATTTAATTCAATGTCATCAGTATAATCTCATCCATTTAATTTAACTTTGATCTATTTAAACATCATCTCTTACACTGGGAAATGAATATTTAAGGTGATTTTATTCATGTTTGAAGAAATTTTAATGAAGCATAAGATTCAGAAGTCATTGTTTCCACCTGTAAATATTTACAGAAACCAAAATGGTATTAACACATTATCAATAAAAAATGATTTAAAATGTTTAACTTAAACCATTTCATAAGTAGAAAATATTAAAACACATCCAAAATATGTCTATCCAAATTCAAAGATATTTTTTTGTAGTAAGGTCACTAAACTTTTAAAATCAATACAACATTAGATTACCCAAACACCATAATGTTACCCTTAATGCCACTTACTAAAGATATTAATACATTGATCACCTTTATACAATAATAAAATCATGCATGATTCTAACAAATAAAATATCAGGTTGTTGAATATATTTGTTATATCAAAACATCTAATAATCTTAGTAATGGCAACATAAATCATAAAATACATAACAACTATTATGGTCACTAATATTGTCCCAAAAATATATATTTATCATTATTGTATCAAAATAAAGAACATATTAGTCTATATTCCTCAGATTATTTTTTTAAAAGATAAATTTTCCATAAAATCATTTCTCTTGGTTACTGGTACAATTCATCACATACCTCCAATTCCTTAATAAAATTTAACATCATTACAATCCTTATACTTTTCATGAATCTTTAAATGATAATGTCAAAATTAAATTTACAACATATTTTAGGGATCCAAATATACAAGCAGAATAATAATATTACTTTAAATATATGAATGACATAATCTTTACCACGATCCCTTTACTTCTTCTAAGTTATATTCCCTTGAAACTCAGGGAATGTAATTAAATAGTTTTCCATATCCTTACAATAGAAGCATTACACATTGGAAAATTATTTATTACCCTTGGAATCATGATTATTGTGGTTCCTTTTCCCGCACATAAAAAAATCTATTTACATTTAATAATGTACTAAGGAGATTTATACCACAAGTACCACAAGTTGAAAATTACATCTTTTCCTTTTTACTGTTATTCATCATTTTCCCTTCTATAATATTCTTTTCTTTCTTTCCTTTTGATTTATAAGACTTTCATAATTATTTATATTTCTTGTTATCACATGATACATTGTCCTCATATGATGAAAATGTTTCGGATTCTAGTTCCCTTTGAAATATTCGCTTCAAATCATCAAATAATTGTTCATTTTGATTATCTACATAAATACATTTCTTATTACTTCTTATTTGGGAAATTTCTAGAAAATAAGGCATACAATTAATTCGATAACAGTATTATGAAACATAATGTATAATATCCTAACGAGTGATCATAAAATTTAGGTATACCTAATCATTAAATCCTAAGCATTTTTTATTTGGATATGTATACAAATTATATCATAGTGTTTCACTCTCTAATATATGTTTTATTTAATCTAGTTTCCATTGTTTCTACTAAACATTCTCTAATACCAACAATAACGACCAACCCCAGTTGCGACACCCCTGATAAATTTATATGATAGATATTTTTAAGTAATATAATGTTTTGTGTTGTACGATACACCAATATTACATTTATCTAGACGCGACACCATACTATATTTTGATATATTCAACACTTTTCTTGGATTTTGTTACACACAATTTTAAACTCTTTTGATAGAAATCATTTTACGCAACACCTAGCTTAAGAGAACCAATAAATATTATTATGTCAACTTTAAATGTAGCTGTTATAATGGAAGCATGAAAACTGTTAACTAAATTATGAAAATATTAATTACATGTGTATATATAATTAATTATTTGGTGATAAATTAATTATAAAATAAATCTTTTTTTAAATAAAAAGGAATTTTTTTCTGAAAAACAATTTAATTGAAAATATTTGAGTTTATAAAATAATAAAATCACTCTTTATGGATTTTATTAACGTAATATATTTTTAATATATTCAATATAATGTTTAAAATTAATCCTGTATGTTTTTTAGGCCTGATATAAGAACAAATTCAATTTTTCGGATACTAGATTTATTTTCAAAAATGCATTTTTTTTCCGCCATTTGATGGTGAAACCATTTTAAATATAGTTTTTGAAACTTTTATAAATTATATTTACCATAATAAACATCTTATTTGGAAGAGAGATATAAAAATTTACATTGGATTATTTTTTGATATTTTTCTGATAACATTCATGTTTTGATGAATAGTAAAGATACGCTAAATTTTAATTGAAATCATCTTTTTTCATCAAACTAATTTATATGGTTAAATTATATTATTAAATTGTTTTAAATTTTAAATAGAATTTATTTTTATAATTGAATATAATTTACTTCACTGGAATAAATTTTATACTGAATTTTAATATAATAACATTTCAATATTTAGCAATGTTTGAACTTTTAAGAACCCAATTTCATTCTGACCATGGGAGTAATTACTAAAAATTTCATGATTTGAATTTATAAAAATGGATTCCATATTTTTAATCATTTGAACCAAATTATGTAAATAAAATTAATTTATTTTTTAGGTATTATGAGTAGTAGCTTTAGTAATGTTTATTAATATACTAAAAAGAAAAATCTGGTAATTATAGATAAATATAAAATTATTAAATTACCTTAAAAAGTTTCCTAATATGATTAGATGAGTTAATTTTGACATAAATCATTCTTGGGTTAAATAGTATCCCTTTGAATCCACTTGGGTGAGATTATGACATTTAATTTATTTTATTTAAATAAAATTTAAATATGTCTCACTTAAATTTTAATAACTATATCATTTTTAATATAAGGTTATATGGAAGATTCATTAGATTATACAGAATAATTTTAAATATAATTTTTTTCTTTACCTTTGTAATTTATTTGTAATTTTTAAGTAATAAATAATTACATCCTAGGTTTATATATTAAAGATAAAAAAATTATGTAATTGATGGAAAATCGATAAAGTGTTTTTTATCAAAATTATAATATCCATTAAAAGAAAAAATTTGAAAAAATCTTAACTATCAAGTAAATATTGATCATAACCATCCAAGGGTGG
Organism: Viscum album; assembly: GCA_963277665.1. Taxonomy (NCBI): domain Eukaryota; kingdom Viridiplantae; phylum Streptophyta; class Magnoliopsida; order Santalales; family Viscaceae; genus Viscum; species Viscum album. Next base: position 947,817,454 of record OY728163.1, read on the forward strand.
ATTTATTGACTATTCGGATCCTTATAGAACATATTATGACTCTTATATTATATTATTTAAAGTGATGTTGAAGTTGTGACATTCATGATTTATTAAAAACAACATTTTTAGTACAGGCCTCTCCATATGATATATTGTACCATAAAAATTACAATAAAATCTAGAGTATTTTTAATCGTTATAGTACTTTTTTTAAATTTTAACCCAACAAATAATGGTATTGAATAATTACATAATATTGATGTAATAATTATTATATTATTAGGAATATCAAATTAATTCTATTTAAAATACTAAAATAAATATAATTTTGGATAATTAATTTATCCAAAAAAAAATTATAGATGACCTTCACCTCTTGTAGATTTAATAAAATATATGGTTCGAGGTTAAAATCTTATATTGATATTTTTAATTATTCATTAAATGAATAGTATCCATATTGAGACTGTTGATATTTTGTCAAAATTGATATAATTTAATTATTTAAAAATAATAAAATATTTCCAAAAATATAAAATAATAATGTATTACTCCAAAATGTTTTATATTTTTCATTAGTGGTCTAATTAACAAAAAAATTAATAAAAAAATTACAATATTTTAAAATTGAACAAATTGTATCCTTAGTTAAAAAATAAAATTGAATAATTAAGGGTAAAAAGTAATGATGATGTTGAAAAGGAAATATAATAATGTATATAAATTATTATTTTTTATGATATTAAAATATTATATAATATCATATTTGAAACTTAGACATTTTTAAGGTGTTTTTCTTGTATTTTTTTATTATAATTTAATATTTTTGGGGATTCTAATGATGCTCCTCACCAAAATTATGAAATGGAACCTCCACCCTCATTTCATCCAATCACCTTGAGCCTTCATGTTCAGTAATACCCTACTAATATCCTTTATCAATATCCCTAGTAACATTCCATAGGTTCCAGTCTTCTCAAAAGACCATCTCTAGTGCCTTTAAGAGGAGATCTATAGGGAGATCACTGAAGAAGAGGCAATCTCCTTTACCGACTCTCTCAAGACAATTTATTCTTATACTTCCTCTTCCTTTGTTGTTTACAATATTTTTTAATAACTCCAGTATAAAATATATTCTGAGATTCTATTATTATTATGGAAACACATTATTCCACCTTCTATCTATCCTATTAAAAATGAAATCACCATGCTTGCATATGTATGAGTTACCGTTCCCACGACGTGGTGTAATTTTTTTTTCATCACCAATTTACTAGGATGGATATATTGATGGAAATAATAGATATACATTACTATTATAACAAGATATCTATTTTTTAATGATATATATATCATCCACTTGAATACCATTTTATAATTAAAGGAATGATATCATCGCTCGTGCATACGTACGAACTACCGTCTCCACAATGTGATGTGATTAATTATTTAGGATATAAATTTAGGAATAAATATATAGAATGAATAAATATGATATCTATTATTTTAATATATTTCTTGAAATGATATAACTATAACCTATGAAGAATAATAGATACTTATTCAACATAACATGGATAAGAAAATGAGTTTTTTTATACCCCAATAACAAGTAATAATGAAATATTATTAAGAAACAAATGGTAATATGATCATATGCAATATAATAAAAAATGACTATGATTTTACAATGATTAAATGACTTATATAAATCATTATACATGATTTTTGATTATATAAAATGGATATCTGACCTAAGGGAAGGTATAATTTCTCAATCTAATTATTATCTGAGATTGTTTATCTGTAAGTATTTACCAGGTTATATTTATCATCCATGTTCATGTTAGCTAAATACATATTAAAAAATTATTTTTTCTATTATCCTACAATCTTTTAATGTCAAATTTACCAATTTTTAAATTTTTATTAAATGTTATGATAAAATAGTTTGTTGTTTTCGTTTTGAGGTATTTTTTGACTTTCCGACAAAAGTACGAGATAAATGATTTATTTTAAATTATATAGCATGAACGAATTTTTATGTTTTCATAACATCCTATTTCAATGAATATTACTTTAAAATATTTCATGTTTATTTTCATATAATACTTTTTTAAAAAATTACGCGACATTTTGAGAAAATAAAATGTTTATGAAGAAGAAAGGTTATTTCTCTCATGAATTAATTTCTAGTATTATGTCCAAATTATTTTCCATATATTATAAAATGCATTAATATGGTTATGATATAAGTATATTATCCCTATTTTTCCTATGATTTTATTATGTTTAAGATGGAATATTATTAATGAAATCCATTTGTTTTACATAGATTATCTTATAATGGAATGAGGTTTAAGAAACTGAATTTATTCCTTAGGGTAATTCTATGATGAATGATTTATGTTTTTATGGAAAATGAAAGACTGATTCAATTATGTAATGGGTGGTAACCATATCAACCTCAAATGAATTGGTAAATGATTTATATCTCATTATATAGAATTTATTGGAATATGAAATGATCTCAGTTCAGTAATACAGTGATGGAATGAGGAGTGAGCTCAGTTTAATAATGATATTTGTCCACTATGATGGTCATGTCAATGAGAATTCACCAATATGAAATGATTTTCTATGATTATGTGTATGTTAAAAATTATATTTATTATGTAATGATTTTTGGAAATATGTTCATTGATTCTTTATGAACATTTATGATTTATCCTATGACATGATATCCTGATCGTTTATATGCTGGATAATAATTTCAAATATTAAACTCTTATGTATTATGATTATTATATAATTGATATCTCCCTTATTTAACCTTACAGAGAATATGTGATCACCCTTTTTTATATTTCTTTTCCCTAGGTCATGAATAAGGGTATTAAGTAATATATTTCAAAAAGTATTCTAGTTAGGAATGAGTAAGTGGAAGACAATATAGATGTCTTATGAACAAGTTTTTTATGTTTCCCGGTTTCTAAACACATAATACATATACAGTCCTATCATGGATTTTTTATATAATTTAATAAATATTATTTTTTAAATTAATATCTATGTATTTAATGTATGGGTCATTATAGTTGGTCTAAGAGGATTGACCATAGGGGAATATATTCATATTTGGTAGCTTATGATAATTGTTTGTAAGGTTTTCATAAAGTAATATATCACCATAGATGGAATTATTCATTCATGATAACTTATGATAACCTTTTTTTATACTGATGTTATAACCTATCATCATATTTATAAATCACATGATCTATTAATTCTTCAAGAATGATAAATTATAATTCATTTATTGGAATAAGAGATGAATTTGAAATAGTACAAGGGAAAAGGAATAGATGAGATTAAACAGAAGCATGTCAGTATTTATTTATATTCTCCAACTCCAGTGAATAGATCTTAAATCAAAAAATGTTACTCTAGTGCCATTATTTTAGTTTAATCAAATGGAACATTAAATCATCACAGGTTTGTGGATTTTTTATTTATAAATTTCTCTTATCCGTGTTATCTATAAATATTTATCAGAACATGATGGTTAGATTTCTCTTCCATATACATGTTTTAACATTCCACCTACATTATTCAATATGGAATCCCAATTATGGGTGACTTTTGGTAACTGTTATGTTTCTCACATTTCCTTTATAAAAGTATTTTTTTTATTCTACATTTTTCAAATATGCGTATATATAAAATTACTTTTAATGTATCAATACTTTTATAACCAAGACGAATTTTGAGGGAGAAATTCATTTTAAGGGGTATAGAATGTGACACCCTAATAATTTTAAGAGATATATATTTTTTTTTAAACATCATTGATGTATTGTGTTTTACGCTACACTAGGATAAGATTACACTGCAGTCATCACCATCATAACTTGTGATATACCTAACACAATTCTTGGATTGTGTTGCACACAATTTTAATCCCTTTAGATAAGATTCATTTCACGCAATACTGAGTTTAAGAGAACAACTAAATATTATATCGTTACTATATAACCTAACCATTATAATTGTGGTATGAACAATATTAACTAAATTATGAAAATATTATTTACACTTGTATATATTGTTAATTCTTTTGTGGGGAATTAATTATAAATAAAACCTTTTTTAAAATGAAAAGAATTTTTTCCTAAAAAACTATTTAAATCATAATTAGTGAGTTTATAAAACAATAAAATCACAGTTTATATATTTCATTAATTTAATATATATAAAATATGTTTAATATAATTATTAAAATTCATATTTTATATTTTATATACATGACATAAGAAAAAAATCAATTTTTCAGATAAAATAATTATTTTTTAAAAAATGCAGTTTTTCCACCTTTTGATTCTGCATCAATTTAAAATTCAGTTTGTTACACTGTTATATATTCTATTTAACATAAAAACTTCTTCTTTATAAAAGTGATATAAAAAGTTTCTTTAGATTATTTGTTTATATTAAATAATTATATTTTTATATACTTTTTTTAGTATATCTCTATATTCTATGTGATGTAAACCATCAAAAGAACATGAACCTATGTGTAAAAAACAAAATATATCATTTCTTATAGCAAAAGATAATATAAGTTTTCATTTGAGTGAAATATTTTCTTATTGTTGTTTATAACACATGATTTCAAGGAAATTTTGTTTATTTGAAAAAAAAAGTTCATAAAAACTCAAGGTGTTACATTCTATCCCCCTTAAAATGAATATCTCCCTTGAAATTATTTTGGGTTACAAAATTTTTAATACGTGAAAGTCTCTCTGATAAAAACCCACATCATAAAAATAAATACTAAAACTTACTTTTGAAAATCAATGTTAGAAACCTAATGGTTTCCCACTATAACTCATAACTAGGTTTCCGTAGAGTAAAACATATGTGGAATGTTAAAACACTAACATAGAAGAAAAATCTATCTATAATGTTTTGATGTGGAGTGATAAAAACATGGTTAGGAAAAAAATAAAAATCACAAATCAATAACCCAAAGTTGCTTGAAAAGTTCATTTATACCATAAAAATTTATGACAATATGACAATGTTTTATTTCAAGAACTTTTTGAATAATTTTCATGAGAAGATATAATTAATTGAATTTAGTACTATCTCACCCTTTTTTATTCCATGATAAAAATGTTCTTTATCTTTTATTAATATATAAAGATGAATTTTTCTTTCCTAAATATTTATAAGATCTTGAGATCCATAAATTGAATGATCATACATTTCATCTGTCGTTTTCACAAAAAAAAATGGTTAGCACATGTTATCTAATAAGCGTAAATCGGACTATGGATTGTTAATACTATATCATTTAAAAACATATCCAATGTTTATCATAAACCAATTCACAAATGGTAAACCTTATAAACCTTCCAATAGATTAAATTTCAAAACATTGTAATTAATATCACTAAATCAACTCAAATTTTTCCCCATATATCGTAAGGTATATTTTGGTTTTCACATTCCAAACATGTGAATACCTTCATTAATTATTCTATTGAAATATGGTAATGATAGGAATTACAATTTATCTATATTGAAAACATATATGTTTACTGGTTCCATATTTTATTAGATATATTCCTTAAGTCACAAAAGTGGTAATCCTCATCTATGATAGTGTAAACCGTTGTTCCAAAAATCCTTAATCAGTCCCAAGGAAATCATTACCCTCTAATATAAATATTCATATGTAACATATCTTTATCCAAATATAATTTTCTCAAAATCGTTCACATATTAACTATTATCCTTATCTTAGTTATGTGTTTTCAAAAAATATCACCTTATTACCTCAATCACTTTTCATGTTTACTGGAATCATGCAACATTTTCTCTAAAATCCTTATGAAAAAATTTTAGTGGACTAATAAATGGATGTTTTTTTATTCCATAATTCCATAAAATTACTTATACAAAATTTTTCTGGATTTCTATTACATAAATAATCAATCATTCCACAACATCATTGTCACAGTCTACATACCCAAAAATGATCTCATGGTAGTTCCATTTTTCTTTGGATTTAAGAGGTTTATAATGACGATCATCACCTTTGACCTTTGATTTGGGAATTTATTATCATTATTCCCATATTCATTACACATGAAGCATTAATGTTTGATAAAAAATTCTATTTATCCTTTAATATATTCATATCATTACCTATCTTTTCCCCATCACTTTAGTAGTCAATTGTGTGATTTCCTTCTTTCACATAATTGAAACACTTTCTAATCCCCTCAAGGAAGTCTCTTCCATTATTCATTATACAATTTGAGCATAAATAAACAATCATCTTATGTTCAACATGGTTTAATATTTTCATTTAAACTCCATATTCTATTTCATATCAAAACCATTATATTGATATGAAAATACAAATTATATTTCCAATGTGATATCACAACAAAAAATCTCTTCATTGAAATTAAATTACCTTATAGATAACTCTTTTAAGAGACATGGTTTTAATCTATTGAAGAATTTATCTACCTTAATTTTTGTCTGGAAGATACTTCTATAAGAATACTTTACAAGTCTTTTAAATTTCCATCACAGGTACCAAAAAATTCATAATTATTTTTCTTAATATCAAGGAACTCCATTTCCATCATTGTTTATAAAATACTATGGAAGTACTTAATGAATAATATCCCATTAAACTATTCTCATTTCATAGATTCAATTTATTCTTATTCCCACACATTCCAAATAAGGCCCCCCCACTGATCAGATTTATCTTCCAAACTATAAAAACCCAAAATTAACTTTTCTTGTTCCAAGCATTGAAGGATGAAAAATAACATTCCAGTGGTACTTATTCATTATTCAGCATTAGTTGGATCAGGAGACTCACTGAAAGAAGGTGTACATTTCCTCACAAAGGACTCAACAGAAATTCATTCGCTCCTATTCTCATTTATAAATCTAGTATGATTCATAGTTTTTGTGATTATAGCGATAATATTTTTTACTTATTCCCCCATAACATTCGGGTTTTTGGCAGGAAAATCATTACATTTCCCATAACATCCATCATTAACATAGTTCCTTATAATTTTATCCATCAACTAAAAATGAAAACTCATAGTGTTAGAAAAACTAATAATTTTCATAAAATCACATAAACAAGGGAAATTACTTATAATATTTCATTCTATGATACCTTAGGTTTAATCCTAGTTTATTCATGATTAATATGAATACTATATGATTGAAACATATAGTTAGACAACTCTTTAGAGACATCCCTATACATATAAAAATAAATATCACAAGGTATATCACTAATGTTTTCTCATCCGCGTTCATAAAGGTTGAGTAAAACATTCCTATGATACTAACTATAAAGAACCAAACATTCCATACATTGATATTACATATTTTAAAATGAATATTCATCAATTTACATGAAAACATGCCCAAGGTCCATAATAATTTAGTGTATTTGAAAACATGGAACAAATGCTTCTAATTTGGTGAGATATCTTCAACATCTCTCAAAAAAATCTTGTTAACACAAATAGGGGGCTATATACCCTGAGAGGGGGGTGAATTAGGGTATGAATATTCTTTTTCAAAACTATTCCTGCCCCACTGGATCTTGACCTCTTTTTTACAGGGGTCACTTTGTTAGAACTTATGTGTTTATTATGATCACTTACTTTCTTCTTTATCTGATGATGATATTTTAAATACAATGCAGGGAAGTAAGCAGCCAGACACAGAGATTTTTACTTGGTTCACCCTCACTGGGCTACGTCCAAGGAGCATACGCCGACAACTTTCCGGTTATACAAAATTCCACTATTCTTCACTAGATGTTGATACAAAGGTTCAGAAACAGTCACTCTGTACCAGGATCACTTCCTTTACAAGGTTTAGGGTCAGCTCAGAGTTTTCCCAAGGGTCACTCCATGTTTCTCTCTTTCTGGCTCACTGCCGGTGGAGAGAATCACCTTCTTCCTCTTCCTTTTCTCACTTCTCTGGAAATGATCCACTCACAATTTATAGACTTGTAGGTCTCTTCCTTATCACAAATGAATACATCCTTAGTTGTATATGGATGGTCTATTGAAGTCCACCTCTCACCCATAGATGAATTTCTCTTTGCACCGAAGGTATCGGTCAATATTCCAGCCTTCACGTAGCCCGGAATAACCCCGGTGAATCAACCTTAATTGGGGCACCAGTCTAACCCGACGTACAAGTATCGGTGCACAAGTCACAACTTCCGCACAAGTTTACCTCAACACTTGCATGGCACAATCTTCTGCAACTCCCAACCAGCGTGACTCAACCCATTTTATGCCCAAACCAATATTGGCGTGCAACTACCAACCGGCGCGCACCTTAAATCACAGGCGCGAAAGTCCACCTCTGCGACTACACACTACTTGCGCGACCACCCCAATTGCACGACAGGAGATCTAATTTTTATATGTGTTAAAATTCATTGAAAATGAAGAGGGGTGGTCCAGTATTTATAGTAATTTGGACACCCTGCGCAGCGGCGCACAAGTCTCCCCTCAACGCGCAAGTCTCGGCGTGCAGGTCTCTGTCCCTACAAGTCACCCACGCGACCCTTTTTCCTTTTCCATATTTCAAATATCTAATCTTGAAAAACATATGGCATGAAACTTTCCAATCCTCCTAGGCACCGGCGTGCAAGTTCTTTCCCGGCGCACAAGTCACTTGCACGACCACATGATTACCTGCGCGGCCCTCTTTCCTTTTCCATATTTTGTCTTTCTGATCTTGAAAAACATTAGGCATTAAAGTTTCCTCTCCTTCAAGTACATGGCGTGCAAGTACCTTTTCCAAAACCACTTTTCTCTATTTGATGATTTTCAGGCCCAAAAATTTGGCACACTGGAAACCTGCACCACCTTGTATCTGTTCTTTTAGTACCCCCTCCAGATCATCCATTACTTTGTTGACGTTCTAGAATAAAACATGGATCGTTAACAAAAACTCTTGTACTCGTCATCCACCATGAAATCTTCTTTGTCAACAAATTTGTATTTCATTATTTTTCTTTGTCAATAATCACAACACAGATGTTCACATTGTCAACAAACACAATCACCTCAAAAATGCTTCAATGATACCTTGAGGGATTTCTGCCCAACAATCTTCTAATATAATACTACTATATAAAAAATTTCTTTATAACCTAGATATTGGAAATATAACGGTGAGGTCATATGCTTATTAAGAGTAAACAAGAAAGATATATAAGTATAACATGACTATATGGGTATGAGAACATGGTCATAACATTAAAAGATCATACCCCACATTTCAAAACAACATGAACACGAACGTTTTCATAAATATTGGCAGATCATAAGACATAAATCATAAGTAAATCCACAACATAATCCATGAAAGAAAACATAATAATAATGAATGGAATTTGTGTTAGATGCATAAACATGTAATATCATTCCCTATAGTAATGGTCTATTACCAAGACATAACAGGGGACATGATAGGGATTACACCAACTAGAAGGGACCCATCAAAATCCGTATCCATAGTAATTTTCTTGAAAGGGATTGGGTTTTCCCATCTTCCTATACTGAATCCGGTATCCCCGTTTTCTTATAGTAGACCGGGTTTCACCATCATCCATAGTAGATCAAGACCACTGCATTTTTTCAATCATTATCTCATGAGACACAAATCACTAAAAAAGGAATTGGATGGATATATTGGTCCCACACATCACATAATGAGAACCATACATATTTTTTCCTCAAAAATATAAATCATTCATCCTATCAAACCTCATTGAATAAAATGGGTTTCATAATCCTGATTCAATCAAATCATAACTCAGGGAAAATATATAGGATTCATAAATATAATTCAACCACAAATATAGAACAATATTAGAAAGTATAAGAATGGTATAATTGAATCATATCCCCAGTAAAACATAGGTAACATCAAATAATCTTATCATATACGGAAAATAATTTTGAGAGATCAATTGAAAATAATTCTCAAAGAAAATATCTTTTCTTCTTTAAAAATGTTTTCTTTTCCTAAAATGCCACACAATTTTAAAATAAAACATTTTCTTTGAAAATGAAATAAACATATTGTAAATAAATTTCAATTAATTAAGTCTTCATGATGGAGGAAAATTCCATTAATTTTTTAAAAGATCAAAAAACATTCCTTTCACACTTTTTAGAGAAAAGTCACAATGTACCTCATTTGAAAAAGGGAAAAAATATTCCATTCAAATCATGTAATAAAAACTAAAAATGGATAAAACATAGATTAAAAATATATAATAGTATAGTGAAAGAATTTTTGATTTTTTTAGAAAACATGGAAACAAAAGAAACGTATTCCCTAATGGATACATAAAAGAAACAAACCCAATAAATTATGAGATTGTGAAATAAACAATCATCACATTAAAATAAGTAGAACATTTTCCCCAAGAAAGAATGAAAATTTTAGGGATATCAAAATATCATAATCTTATAAATAAGATTCATAAAATAAAATCATGGGATGTATATTCACCACAGAGAAGAAACATGCAGTTTATAAGGCTTTGTACCACAAAAAATAAATGTGAGACATAAATATCTTACTACATGAGTAAATTTATAATAATGAACCCTATGAAATAATAACATAAATTAAAGCATTGAATTCCTTAAATAAAGGAAATTAAATATATAACCTTTCATTGGTCAGTATATATGTCACACAGAATAAGTGAGGGGTGAATATGGCACGTATCTCACAGAAATAAAGTGAAATGAAATTCGATTACCTTATGCCTTTACTCCCATCATACTCATGAAATTTTTTTATATAATAAATATAAACATATTAAACATCTATTAAATAACCATATTAATATATATAATACCATATATAAATTCCATATGACTTTATATTACCCATTTATTAACAATTCCATGTTAAATTTATGTTTTGGATAATAACTAGTTTGTTTCTAGTACATGTTTTAACTTGTTATTCATATTAGTCATAATTATATCATGATTTATTTATTTATATAATTATAAACACGATAAAAGTAAAATATATATTAATTATATTTATTTATGGTTATCATTGGAAGATAGAAATAAAAAATGAAATACACTATTCAAATAGATGGTAGGTCGTATATACGTAAGAACACTGCTTTAATTTTATTATAATTTTAAAATAATGAAAATTTAAAGATATATTATAATTAAAGAATAGTTTTTATGTTAAATACGTCATATATATTCATAAAATTCATCCTCATTACCACCCATGTGAAATATTGATTAAAAATGAATCACATCGCATCATAGAGATAATAAATCATACATATGAATAAAAATAAAATGGACCATAAATGGAGATTATTTTATCTTTATTAAAAATTAAAACTCACTTGCAATAAGATAATATTTTTTTTAAATTTTATATCATTTAATAAAATATCCATTTTTTTAATTTAATTATTTACTAAATAATCCTTGCATTGGCATTTTGTAAGATTTATATAACTATAACATCTATAAAATTTAAATATAAATTATTATGATAAAAATAACTATTTTATATTACAAAAAATATTTGAAAACATATTTATGAATATTATTCCATGATCTATAGAATTATAAGTGTTTAAGGTATGTAATGTTACTTTTTTGTCTTTATACTTAATTAACATATAATATATACCAAATGCAAAGGATATTATTCAAATAAGTAATAAAAATAGATACTAAGGTGTTTAGGGTGGATATGTTGAGATGAAATGGGTATTGGACTAGTTTTGGGTCATTTATACACATTATATTCAAAGATTAATCATTAAGTAAGCTTGTTTTTACCTTAATCACTATAATTAATTTTAATTACTTTCACTAAAATTTTTGTTCAAAAAATGAATTTTATCCTATAATACCACAAATTTATTACTTATTACAAATATAAATATCCATTTTTACAAATTGAACTGTCATAAGTGGATAAAATTATTTTATAATTCATCCTACACACGCTGCAAGCCAGGAGTTTTTAAGAAGAGAAGTTCAAAAGATTAGTATATTTTTATATAGACTATAAATGTGAAATTTAATCTGTTAAAATAAATTATAAATATAAATTTCAAATTTAACTAATTATACTTTTAAAAAATTATTATTAATTTATATTAATAAATTACATTAAAATGCAGTTTTCAATTAAAATATCGTGTTTTTCACTATTCATAAAAAATTAAACTTCTCATAAAAATAAAAATAAACTAACCAAAATTAATTTTTTATATTATGATTTTAAAAATTAATTTTTTATAATAATTTTCTAAAGGAGTCAAAAAATATTTTTAATATAGGTTCTCCATTAAAAATCTTCAAAACTCCCATTTAAAGTTACATCTTTTTTATGTGTAAAACTAGATTTATTATTATCTTATTCCGCTAAAATGTATTGGACGAATGTAAAAAGTTTTCAGAAACATTTTTATAAATAATAATGTTAGTCTTATTCAAAACATCCAATATGAAACCAGGTAATAAATTCCATATTAAATAATAATATCAATTGTATATTATTGTTTGGTGAGACTTGGCCTTGTGTGTAAGTCAAGTTATCGAAGAAAATTGATGTTACATGAAATTTAAGATAAATATAGTATTTCATGTAGTGAAATAAAAAATATATATTGATTTTAACTCAATATATCAAATATTTTAATTTAATTTGAATAAATGATATTTCAGTAAATCTCCATATGTTACATAATATGCATGTCAAATGAGGTTATGGATGTTTGGGGGGGCCAGGGCTTGTTCCGAGCATAGAAGCCAAGTTGATGGAAGAAAACAATATGAATAATGGTTAATAGAAACCAGTCTTCTCATCACACATGTTTTCTCCAAACTATGCAGAGCGTCTCATAGAGAAATGAAGATAAACTTTTTCCCCTAACCATGCGCCCTTGGTAGCATGCTCATGCAAAATATCTGTAGATTTTAGCAGAGCCAAATGGCATGGTCGGCACAAGCTTTCTTAAATCGTGCTTCAAAAATGTGTAGTGTGCCTCCATAGACCCTAATCCACAAATATTTGTCTAATATTTCAACCAACTTGGTGGCCAAACTATGTGACACAAAATCATTGGGTAAAATGAAAAAAATCCCTTAACCTAATTAAAACTAAAAATTATTCTTTGTTTTCTTATTTCCAGTGAAAAAAGGATCTATTTTCCTCTCAAGAGAGCTCCACTATCCTTCATCCAAGGTTCTTGGATATCATTATTATCTGAATTTTAATTCAAGATCTGGTCATCCCATTATATTATACCAGGTAAGCTATAAAATCCTAAATCTCAGTTTGTAATTTTTCATCCCCTCGACAATGCTATTTTGATCCCAACTCATATGAACTACTTTCAATATTTTTCTATTATTTAGTTTTTATCCAGTCTTTGAAAAAAAAATAGATGATATTGTATCAGGATGGTATTATAGGTTAAAGGTATGTGGTATATGAATTTTCCCTAAAAGTATAATCATTTATAAATTATCGTCTATGTGCACAAGAATGTTTTAGTAGGAGTTTTCCATTAAAATAATATTCCTTGATTTTCAATATTTTGTTCATATTATAAAGACCCATTTATAAATGTTCATTACATTATTAGAGTTTGTGACCACAATTCCATCCACCCAGTTAGGGTACATACCATGTTAAGCCTTTTTATGCTTTTTGACACCAATCAGGGGTGTTTCCCACTTGTCCATGTTATGGTAACGCCTCTTTATTAATTTAAATTGTTAATTATAAAGAATATTTGTAATTTACCAATGTTTGTCTATAATATATGTTTCATAAATAATTTTTTTATTATATTATATAATAATTTACACATAAAAAATTTAAAGAAAGAAAAAAATTATTTATTACCAATTAAAATGATGAACATTACAGCTTGGTAAAAATATATAAAATATAATATCAAAAATTATATAATATGGATCTCCCAAATCTACTAGAATCATTGCACCATTGTAAAAACTATAGAGAGAAAGAAAAATCTTAGTAAACAAAGGAACATTATTGAAAATTTAAATATAGAACCTTGAGAGGAATTTGTTTAATTATTTAGTAAAACAATGAAGTGATATTTATAGGAATTAATATGACCATTGAAATAGTAACATTATTGTTGAAATACTGCCATGAATTTTTGGAATACTGACCTGACCATTGGGAATATTAACCTAACCATTAAAATAGTAATTTTACCTTAAAAATAAATTGTAATAAAAATAATATTTATAAATATTAAATTATGTAAATATAAGTTTTATATTCCAAAAAAATAAATATCATGATTTAAAAACTCAATGAGAGGATAAACTCATTTTTTAATAAATTATATTTTAAAGTATATCTTGAAAGACATAATTCATATATTAAAAATTAAAAATAACAATTTTATATCATTATTAAGATAAAATAAATTTCAATTTTTTAAATTATAATTTTATAATTATACATTGTTTTTTTTTCAAAAAAAATTTAAAATATTATCCTTTTTAGGTGAACTGTATGAATAGAGTTTTTAACATTACGAATGTAACTCAAATTACATCATTTATGATGTAATAATGAGTAAATGTCACGAACCAAATCTGGTCGCCTTTAAAATCGGCATCCGACCCGGCCCATGGAAAGACCCGAAGGGCGTTCCCGATCCCCACGGGCTGGCACAAGTTCCTGGGTATCATAAAATGAAAATTGGGAACGATTTACCCGAGTTTATAAACATTAAACAACAAAAGAATCCAATGAAACAAATCTGGATTTTTCAAACCAAACAATATTTTACAAAAATTCAGAACTGAATTAAATGGCTTAAAACAACTCAAAAGGTCTATACCAAAAGTTCAAATCCATATAAGAATAGCCCAAGAACCCTCATGGAAAGGGGAACCGCCCTCAAGCCACCTCCACAAGACATGACCACCAAGGACCTGCTAGGAACCCGAACCACGGGAACAAAAAAAAAATTGTACCCAACCTGCGACAACAAAAATAACCATGTCTACTTACACCCAAGGGTTTAAGTAGGGTGTGGTCCAATTTCCAGTAGGATACCACCACTAAGACATTCCATGTGATAAACATTTAAAGACGAAAAGCATGCAAGTTTTCAAAAACATGAAAAGCTAGTTACAATTTCTAAAAGATGCAACTTTGAATAAAAACAGTTTTCAAGTGGGCTATCATTAAGAATCAACACTTTTACAAATAAAGTCAACACTACTGAATTTTCCAGCCAACTATACCGTATGCCGACGGTATGTACAAAGTAAATAATGAGCACAAGAAATAGGAAGTAACCCCTAGGCACTAGCTAGCTGTGGGTCCCAGGTACCTCATATCTCGGTGAGAGTAACCATCACAAATATCCATTCTCGTGCACGAGCCACTAGTAGGGAACATACCCATAACCTAGTGGTCCCCAATCATCATCATCATAGTTTAGTTAGAGTTGTAAGATTCAATCTTGCTAAGTGAAACTGAGGCCAAACCCCACGGATTCACTAGCATACTAGTACACGTCCACCCACCTAGATACCCGGGTTTTCCCCTTGTGCTCAAACAAGTTCAACAAGTCAATAAATATACATTGAACATGAAAATATCATTTCCACATCACAAATTCACAAAACAGCCCATATGTATACCACACAAGTCACAAAAATTCATTTTTCATTCAAAACGATTTTGAAATCCGAATCACACCAAAATAGCCCACAACATGTTTCACATTTCTTCAAAACTTCCAAAAAAACCATTTAACAATTTTATAAAACAATTATAAGATATTTAAACTCATATAACAGCCCACACACATGGAATATAACACTTCTTTCATAATCAAAAATTCAATTTTTCACATCACACTCACACAAAACACTCCACATCACTTTCACATCACTTTAACCCCTCAATATCTCCTAAAAAATTAATATAATATTTCCAGGATGATAAATATCACATAAAAACATTTTCACAAATGAAATGGACCTTTTTAAAATATACTCCTACCAAAACAGTTTGCTGATATAGTTTCACCTGTTACACAACCCAATAAACCATTCAAAACATTCATAAAATAATTATAAAGAGTATACCCAAACTTTGCACATAAAATCCATTTCAAAAACCTCTTTTTAAGCCAAAAGCACACCAAGACCCTACCAAAACAGAATTTTCATCCCAATCAACATGTAATAATCCACTTTCAAATGTTATATAATCACCTTGAATAATATCACAAAAGATACCCATGAGAACACACAAATCCATAAAACACTTTCAAGGAGTATAACAAGGTTATACAAATAAAACCATTCAAATACGCCCCCTTTTTAGGCCCACATGGAACTATATCATTGCACAACCATAATTGTCAGCCCCTTTCAACAACTAATAAACCACTTCTACATTTTACAAAACTACCACAAAAGATAACGCATGAAATACATTTGAAAAATACACACTTCAAGCAAAAATGTAACTTTAAAAACAAATGCTTTAGTATTGCTACCAAAAATTGTTTTATCATAATGAACAGCACATAAGGAACATGTAAAATTATTTAATCAAGAAAACTAACTCATCATTAAATGGTTATCCACGGAATCACCTACCGAATGTGTCGAAACCCTCAAATATTGGGGCGAAACATCAACCGCATGACCGCCGCACCTCAAGGAAGTTAAAAGAAACCTAAAACCTCAATATTTCACCCAAAATACAGTAATTTAGAACCTATGCACGAACCCTAACTTCTGTAATTTTTTATAATTCTAGAATTAGGGAGGAAACCCTAAGCAATTTGAAAGAGGAAATAAATAGACTCAGCTACTTGAAGTGTCCTGAATTAATCACTCCAAAAACAATAGTTGATGAAATTGAAAACAGCCAAAATTCCGAGATTCGTCGAACAAGATATAGGAGGTAATTTGGGAATTGGAATAGAGGGAAGAAAGTATGAATTGAGAGAGTTAAGAAGGGATGAAGTTACCTCTTCAATTCTGTCCGATTTGAGACATCCTATGAAGATCAGCCCTAATTCGCGATTTCAAAGTGCTCCAAGGAGGGGGGAAGGAAATGGGAGCGCGCCTGGGTTTCTTAGGGTCGAGTGGGAGGTGGAATCACCAAACAAACACAAATATTTATGGAGATATAAAAACTTTAAAATTTATTTTTAATGCAGAAATTGGGCCTTCGGGCAGGCCCAATATCTTAAATAAAAACCCATATCCACCATGATTATGGATTTATAAAGGATCCAAATTTATATTTGGGCGTTAATAGGTCAGAGGAGACCATTTAGGAATTCGAATGAAGATAAAATATTAAAAAATGAAAAAGTTATAAAGGAAACAAAATTTATTTTTAAATCTGGAATTGGGCTCACGTTTGGCCCAATTCATGAAAACTCATCTATTTCTCCATAAAACCTTTGGAAACCATCCAAAACGAAGAATGAAAGGAAAATAAATGAAATTTAACTTCAAAATAAGTCATTTATGTGACAATTCTCCCCACCATGAAAACTTTCCGTCCCCGGAAAGCTACAGAAAGTCCAGATACCAAAGCCAAACCGAACTGATAAACCAAGATGTACTCCCTTTCCAGGTTTCGCCCCCAAAGGCCAAAACACCTCCATTGATCAATTAAGGAAGGAATAATTCACAACAAAATCATACACCACTTTCCTGAAACAATCAATCACATTCAGGCTTTATCCTAAAGGAAAACTCCTAAAACACTATCCGAACAAGACTCAAGCAATTCACTCAAACGAACAACAACATCGAACAAGGTTACACATACCTTGATATAACTAAAACATTGGGCACTCTCCAATCTCAATGGTTACCCAAGGAATATTTGGGTAGCTTGATAGATATGAATGAGATTACCTACCACCAATCCTTGACCATGGATAAGTCTAAGTTATTGGTACGGGGGAAAAAAAGGCTCCCCACCATAAGAACCAACGATCTTAATCGACCAGCATGGGCCAGTACAGAAAGACCCCAAAATATAAAGTGTTGGGACGACCACATGGTTAGTCTACATGGTTTGGGAAACCATGAACTAATAGTGGATATTATTCTGTCTACATGGTTTTTTTTGGGGGGTCATGGTCACTACTAACCAAGTGCAAACCGTGTGGTCAACCTGTCTAGCCAAACTTCATACCTTTCTCTAAAGACTCAATGGAAACCAAATAGGGAGGGAATAACATTTTGTGATGACATGGATACAAGACCCTCCACCTATTTCCGCCGAACGGGAACAACAGAATAAATATGATGACACCATAGGTTTAAACATTTATTATCTTTCATATTGAGGATAGGACTTTGCACAAGGGTTTAAATGACACTGGGGTTTCCCCTAACTACGCGCCAGCTTCTCTCCGGGACCTATGGCTAGAGCTTAAAATATTGAAGCATCTTCGGCCTCGCAGTTAGGCTTTGGAAACCACCTAAATGAGAATTCTTCTTTCGTTGCAAACAACAACTACACCGCAATCCCCCCGATAAGTTTTTTCCAAGACATAACACATTCCAAACTCACTTTACCCTAAATCGATATTTCACTGAAACAAGGGATTAGAAGATGTACACACATCACACCTTGTTTGTTCAGGTGAGAAACAATAGAAGTAAAGAACACTTATACTCACCTTCCTCTAAAATGGAATATATTTTTTTTATGTTTTTTTTCAAGGGAGACATTCTCCCAACATAATAGAGACTCTCAGATGATTTCCCAACTTTCACCTTTACAGTCAATCGAGTACATGACATCACGAGGAATCACCGAACATGACCATTGAGACTGATATAAACAATGAATAGAGAGGTAACTTGTACAACATCCCAAAACAACACACAATTCTAGAAAGTGGCCATAATATCCTCTCATGACTAGATTTCCCACACTAGTAATTTAACATGAACTCCTTCTTCAAAGAGACTATGAAGGACCGAGTGTTCCTCTTAGACACTATCCAAATACTCATCCATGATAAAACCCCAGAATACTTCCACCTTCGAAAAATTAGGAAAATTAAGAGGCTAAGGTCACTTTCAACCATCCATAATCAATCTCCACTACAAGAGGATACACAACACCAATAAAGGAAAGGGTGTATACTCAATCTAAAAAGCTCAAGAAATAGATTCCTTATATTGATCAACTGGAGGATTTTCCAATGGAGAAACAATCTGGGTTGCGCTTCCGTTATGCATTAACCTTTAATGGGGGCGTACCTTATCCAATGAGAGAACCCAAGGACCCAACCAATCTGGTCCATTGGTCAAAACAAGCCATAAACCAGCTCCAAACACATGAAGGGAACTACCGTAAAGGCATCCCAAAACATTTTTCAAAAGATACCACTAACCATCCCTACAACACAGCTTACCGACCAAACACAAACCCAAAACACAGTTCAAACAGAAGGGGTTATTGGAATCAAAACATCCCACAACATTAACATTTTCAAAAACCCATAATACAAACCATACAAAAATATGCATCAAGACATCGTGTTTTTCTTTAAAAGTAATTCTTTGAGAACAAACAGTTTAGCAGTAAGCATATCCACTAATGGTACCCCATGGGCCTCACACATGCATGTTTTTGTGCCACACCAGACACCCTCCTCATATCCATCCCGACACTCATCCAGTCGTTCCATCAACCATCCATCATCCCATATAACCCCATGCATGTGGTCGCTAATGGAAATACCAAAGGTTAAAACAAAAATTCTTCCCACTTTTCAAAACCAAAACGGTCAACCAACACATCCTTTTTTCTCATAACTGCTAACCATGAGATCAAAATCCCAACTCACCTCTTACAAAAATTTTCAGAAAGTCAGAAACATTTAGAAAATAACTCACTTTCAAAACATTCACATCAATTTCAAAACATCTCATCCCATTAAAACACACTCTGATTGTTTAGAAAACTCTATTGGAAACACTTTTCAAAACCAACTTCAATATAGTTCCTACTTTCAAAAAGGTGTAAGCACACCATCTTACATTTCAAAACAATTCTGAAAATTAAGTTCACCATTTCATAAACCAAACCATTCCCTATTTATTTGAAAATCATTTCACAAAAACTTTACACTTCATAAAACCAAAGTGCTAAGGTTTCAAAACCTAAGCACAAAACAGTGCAAGAGGAAACTAGTTTCAGTGGGTGACTTGGAAATATGGTTGGAAGCCATATTCCAATCACTTCACTATCATAGAGAGTGTTCTAGGGAATATCATTGGCTCCACATGGCTTACCAGGCCTTGCGAGCTCACTAGGACCATTAACCCAACTCTCTTTTAATTTCCCTTAATCATCATCGAACCAAGAAAACCGAAGGACTTAGATAAATCCCGACTTCTCTTGGAAACTTGAATCTCTTTATGAGGTTTGGTGATCAGGCACACTACCCATAACTAGAATTCCATGTCCCAACAATCCTAACTCCAGACTATCCTGACTCTTCCCCAAATAACATGACCCAAAGAGTTAACCTGAACCTCCTCTGATACCATTTTGTCACGAACCAAATCTGGTCGCCTTTAAAATCGGCACCCGACCCGGCCCATGGCAAGACCCGAAGGGCGTTCCTGATCCCCACGGGCTGGCACAAGTTCCAGGGTATCATAAAATGAAAATTGGGAAAGATTTACCCGAGTTTATAAACATAAAACAACAAAAGAATCCAATGAAACAAATCTGTATTTTTCAAACCAAACAATCTTTTACAAAAATTCAGAACTGAATTACATGGCTTAAAACAACTCAAAAGGTCTATACCAAAAGTAAAAATCCATATAAGAACAGCCCAAGAACCCTCATGGAAAGGGGCACCGCCCTCAAGCCACCTCCACAAGACTTCACCACCAAGGACCTACTAGGAACCCGAACCACTAGAACAAAAAAACTATACCCAACCTGCGACAACAAAAATAACCATGTCTACTTACACCCAAGGTTGTAAGTAGGGTGTGAGACAATTCCTAGTAGGATACCACAACTAAGAGATTCCATGTGATAAACATTTAAAGACGAAAAGCATGCAAGTATTCAAAAACATGAAGAGCTAGTTACAATTTCTAAAAGATGAAACTTTGAATAAAAACAGTTTTCAAGTGGGATATCATTAAGAATCAACACTTTTAAAAATAAAGTCAACACTACTGAATTTTCCAGCCAACTATACCGTATGCCGACGGTATGTACAAAGTAAATAATGAGCACAAGAAATAGAAAGTAACCCCTAGGAACTAGCGAGCTGTGGGTCCCAGGTACCTCGTATCTCGGTGAGAGTAACCATCACAAATATCCATTCTCGTGCACGAGCCACTAGTAGGGAACATACCCATAACCTAGTGGTCCACAATCATCATCATCATTGTTTAGTTAGAGTTGTAAGCATCAATCTTGCTAAGTGAAACTAAGGCCAAACCCCACGGATTCACTAGCATACTAGTACACGTCCACCCACCTAGATACCCAGGTTTTCCCCATGTTCTCAAACAAGTTCAAAAAGTCAAGAAATATACATTGAACATGAAAATATCATTTACACATCAAAAATTCACCAAACAGCCCATATGTATACCACACAAGTCACAAAAATCCATTTTTCATTCAAAACGATGTTGAAATCCGAATCACACCAAAATAGCCAACAACACGTTTCACATTTCTTCAACACTTCCAAAAAAACCATTTAACAATTTTATAAAACAATTATAAGATATTTAAACTCATATAACAGCCCACACACATGGAATATAACACTTCTTTCATAATCAAAAATTCAATTTTTCACATCACACTCACACAAAACACTCCACATCACTTTCACATCACTTTCTCTCCTCAATATCTCCTAAAAAATTAATATAATATTTCCAGGATGATAAATATCACATAACAACATTTTCACAAATGAAATGGACCTTTTAAAAATATACTCCTACCAAAACAGTTTGCTGATATAGTTTCACCTATTACACAACCCAATAAACCATTCAAAACATTCATAAAATAATTATAAAGAGTATACCCAAACTTTGCACATAAAATCCATTTCAAAAACCTCTTTTTAAGCCAAAAGCACACCAAGACCCTACCAAAACAGAATTGTCAGCCCAATAAACATGTAATAATCCACTTTCAAATGTTATATAATCACCGTGAATAATATCACAAAAGATACCCATGAGAACACACAAATCCATAAAACACTTTCAAGGAGTATAACAAGGTTATACAAATAAAACCATTCAAATACGCCCCCTTTTTAGGCCCACATGGAACTATATAATTGCACAACCATAATTTCCAGCCCCTTTCAACAACTAATAAACCACTTCTACATTTTACAAAACTACCACAAAAGATAACACATGAAATACATTTGAAAAATACACACTTCAACCAAAAATGTAACTTTAAAAACAAATGCTTTAGTATTGCTACGAAAAATTGTTTTATCATAATGAACAGAACATAAGGAAAATGTAAAATTATTTAATCAAGCAAACTAACTCATCATTAAATGGTTATCCACGGAATCACCTACCAAATGTGTCGAAACCCTCAAATATTGGGGCGAAACATCAACTGCATGACCGCCGCACCTCAAGGAAGTTCAAATAAACCTAAAACCTCAATATTTCACCCAAAATACAGTAATTTAGAACCTATGCACGAACCCTAACTTCTGGAATTTTTTATAATTCAAGAATTAGGGAAGAAACCCTAAGCAATTTGAAAGAGGAAATAAATAGACTCACCTACTTGAAGTATCCTGAATTAATCACTCCAAAAACAATAGTTTCTGAAATTGAAAACAACCAAAATTCAGGGATTCGTCGAACAAGATATAGGAGGTAATTTGGTAATTGGAACGGAGGGAAAAGAGTATGAATTGAGAGTGTTAAGAAGGGATGAAGTTACCTCTTCAATTCTGTCCGATTTGAGACACCCTATGAATATCAGCCCTAATTAGCGATTTCAAAGTGCTCCAAGGAGGGGGGGAAGGCAATGGGAGCGCGCCTGGGTTTCTTAGTGTGGAGTGGGAGGTGTAATCACCGAAAAAACGCAAATAGTTAAGGAGATATAAAAAATTTAAAATTTATTTTTAATGCAGGAATTGGGCCTTCGGGGAGGCCCAATATCTTAAATAAAAACCCATATCCACCATGATTATGGATTTATAAAGGCTCCAAATTTATATTTGGGTGTTACTAGGTCAGAGGAGACCATTTAGGAATTTGAATGAAGGAAAAATATTAAAAAATGAAAAAGTTATAAAGGAAACAAAATTTATTTTTAAATCTGGAATTGGGCTCACGTTTGACCCAATTCATGAAAACTCATCTATTTCTCCATAAAACCTTTGGAAACCATTAAAAACGAAGAATGAAAGGAAAATAAATGAAATTTAACTTCAAAATAAGTCATGTATGTGTCAGTAAATTAATTATAGAATATTTTTTTAAGATATGGTACATTTAATTTCAAAAATATTTCATTAAAATACAATAAACTCAATATTTAAACCTAAAAGTAACATTCCAAAACCAAATGTCAAAAGTAACTCCTTAAAATAATTTTTTTCATTTCACTTTCCTTTTTAATAATAAAATAATTAAAATTATAAATTGGTTTGAAAGTTTTAAAATCAATATATTATATTAATATATGATTTATATTTTAAAAAATTATTTATTGCATGCTTTACTTTTGATATACTATTTTATTAAATATTTATTTCTAAAAATATATCTCTTCTCAATTATAAATAACCCCTCTCCCTTCCCTTAGAAAATCACTCCTACAACCCCTTCAAAAGACAAATATCTGCCCAAATATTCTATATTAAACCTCATAAAATCAACAGTGATGTTCTTGAGAAATAAAAATCCAATCACTATGAATTTATAGTGTTCTACAAGAGAAGATACACTAAGGATTAATTATGTTCTAATCCACCTATCTCTTTTTATATTTTTTCTCCCTCTTATTAATCTTTTTCCCCATCCCCTTTCACAACCAAAAATTAAAATAATTAATTAGAAGGTAATTTAAAATTATATTAATGATGTTGGCATATATTAAGTAGCATACTACTATATATATAAATTTTAATCGTCTTCTTCCCGCTCTTCTGAAAATTTTCCATCAAAGGCTGGTTAACAACCTACAGAGAAATTTTAATGTCAACACATATAACCATAATCAGTGATGAATATTATAAAAAATATATAATCAGAAAAAATGTAATCATATTCATTATAATATTTTTTAATTATTTATACTAATGTATATATTAAATTTAAAAAAAATCCATGTGAAATAATAAATTTTTCAGAAAAACATGATATCATAGTACTTAAATTACATCAACAAAAATTAAAAATATAATGAAATGATAATAATAGATAATTAGTTCTATAAATGACCATAACAAACATCTAGATAAATGTTTTAATAAATCCCTATTTACTATTCAGTAGGAGAAAATTTGAAGAAAGAAGCCGATAATTAAAGAAATGTGATTCTCAAATTGAATTAATTTCTATAGGTTATTCTATCTTCCATAATATAAATGTTTATATAATTTTCATGAAATGTACATTCAATTTTCATTTAGGTATATACATTTATCTTATTTTTTCAATAGGTTTTCAAAGAAATAAACCATTTTAAAAATCGAATTTGATTTCTAAAACATCATATTTTACTTCTCTTAAAATATGTATTTTCTACTCAAGGATAATAATTTTTTATGTATATGTATGATTTTCTATTTTAATTTGGGAAAAAATTATTACATGAATTTATGATTCATTAAATTATTTTATAAACCATTCTATTCCATGGGTTTACTTTATTACATTTATTGATATATGTTCTATGTGGAATGAATGATTTTCTAAATGTTATGATGTGATTGGTGGATCTGAATTACATAAGAATATAATACATTAGGTATTGTGATGTATCTCATGAGATGATGTGTATTATGTGTTAACATGATGCTACCTTTTTTCATAATAATGATGTTATTATTATGCACATATGTTATGCGTGAACATGATGTGAGATGTATTCAGAACTATGTGTGGTATTTTACCACTGAGACATGATGTTTAATTTTTATGCATTAACACATTCCATGATTTTATCAATTATTTCCCTCACGATATTGATGAAAATCCTATACGTATGTTTTGATGATGATGATTATGATCACTCATGTTATATTGATTCATGTCCCTTATTCATCCTCTAACTTGGATTTTAGCACAACCCTTTCATTGATGTATATATGCAGGTGATTACTTATACTACGGAAAACATGAGGTCTGATAATAAGATAAAAAGGGACTTAAATAATGTTCATGTTTTATTATATAAAATTAATGAAAAATCCAAGTTTTTTAATGAAATTAATCCTTAAGATCCTATATTTTTAAGTATATTATATTGTTTACATTTAAAATGATGTAATAGTCATGTAAGCTAATGTATAGTCACAATAGCTGGAATAATATAATAGTTTATTTAATTTTGGAATTTGTTTTACATAACATTAGTGATAACCCCAAGGATATGAATAAGTATATGTAAACTTCAATGAAACCTTGGTTTAGAAAAAAAAATTAAACCTAGGGATCACATAAAACATTCCATTAAAGATTATTATACAAAATAATAAATTATATATTTATAATTGGTTGACTTAGTTTTTGTTCAATCATTTAAGACTTTATAAAATGGTGGGAACCGAGAGAAACATGGACAAAAACCCACATGAGGGACAATATAACAATTTCCCAAACGAGATCCCTAATTCCATAGGAGGTAGAGTTCAAAACATCATGGTAACACATACCTAGAATTCATGGAATAATGTGTCAACTAAATTGATAAAATATTTTCAATGAACCAATATTTTGAAAATTATAAGGTGACTCTACGAATTTTATCATTTAGATGTGGAAGCTGTTCAATTGCGAGCTTTGAATAAGAACACCTTGTTAAAGGATGACATTGAATAGATGGAGTGGGAGGTCTTTAAGAAAATATTTGTACCCAATATTTCTCTCAAGAGTTTTGAAGAAAGATAAAGAGGTAATTTATAGATTTGAGCAAAAAGGAAGGTGATTTTATCATGGATTATGGGGTAAACATTGACAGGCACTAAAGATATTCATCGGGTTTTTATATCAACAATGATAGTGAAATAGATAGATTATTTAGTGCTTTAAAACCACACCATTGAAAGGCTCTATCTATCTAAGACATCAAGTGCTATGATAAAGAGGTTCAATATCCTCCCAAAGTAGATATTGTGTTTTGATAATGGTCCCATGGTTATAGAGATATGAATAAAATAATGGAGTTTCAAGAGGTTGTGTCAAATGAAAAAAGAGAAAAGAGGATCCAACAACCCACATGTCAGAAATTTTGGAATAAGAATCATGGAAATTTTCATAAAGGGATGGGGAAATTCCTCAACTGTGGTAGATATGGCCACCAAGCTCATAAATGTCGAAGATAAAATGATGAATCTGACTAATATGATAGAGGAAAGGAGGGATCCTCCAAATTTACAACTTATGGTCTAATTCCTAAACTATATAGAGAAAGGGAACAATTTATGATTGTGGACTAAACCTTGTGTCTTTGAGGGTAATCGGAGTTAGAAAACACTAATGACTAAGAACCAAGGGTAATATTATTTCATTACTTCTGCTAAAGTTGATAAATAATGTGATGGCGTATAAGGTATACACTATATTCACTAAATAATGGAAGAAGTTTCACTTTATTATGGTTCTACACATTCCATTATAGCCTAAAATTCTTCTAGAACATTATAATTGATTCTCTGATACCTTGATGTTGAAATATTCATAAAAACACATATTGGTTCAATCATTGTATCCGATGTATATGAATATTCTCCAGTTTTTTTGTGTGAAATAATTCTTCTCATGAATCTCGTAATACATCCCTTGGTAAAAGACGGTGTTATACTAGGTGTGGATTGGATATCATTATATAGATCCCAAATGAAGTATTGGGAAATGAAAAAATGTTTTTATATTCTAAACCATCTAATGATCCTCTAAAAAATGAATGGATTATCGTGAACCTCCATTATAAAATCGATTAATGATGTGGGTGTTCATACCATGTGGAGAAACATACATAGACCAGATGATTGGGTCAAAGGAAGGTACCAACTAGGTGGAAATGACCATTTTTAGAAAATACATTGATGTATTTCCTAAATAGTTACATGAAAATTTATCGTATCGTGATAAATAGTTCTCAATATAGTTCATACCTATAGCCACTCCAATATCAAAATTCCTATTTAGGGTGGACTTGAATAAACTATAAGAGTTAGTGAATTCTCTAAAAGATAATTTGGGTAAAGTCTTCATACACCAAAGAGAATGAACATATGGTGTTCCAGGTCACTTTGTGGAGAATAAGGATGGATCAATGTGGTTGTGTATAAATTACTGAGCACTCATCAAAATCACTATAAAGAATAAGTATCATTTATCAAGGATTAATAAATTATCATTAATTTATAAGAATCTCAATAATTCTAAAATGTGGATCTTTATTATAGATATCATAAACTGTAGGTGAAGAAAGAAGATATTTATAAGTCTGCTTTCTATACAAGGTATGAGAACTATGATTTTATAGTGATTCCATTAATACATACTAATACCACTGAAATCATCATGTATTGGATGAATAGATAATTTTGAAACTATCTCATTTTTTTGGTAATGTTAATTGATGATATTAATGTTTACTCGAAGGAAAAGGAGGGACATGAAGAACATATAAGAATTTTTCTAGTGACATTAAGGAAAAAATGTAATCTATATTCAGGAAGTGTGAATTTTGAATAAATTAAGTCCCATTCTTCGGTCATGTGATCACTAGTGAAGGAAGTTTTTTGGACCCTTTAAAAATAAATGAAATTGAAGAAGGGCCCAGAACAACTAGTTTCATGTAAATATTAACTTTTCTTCACATAGTAGGATACTACCAATGTTTTTTGAGAAATTTATCATGGTTTCCTATTCCAATAAATAAGTTAACAAGAAAATGGTTAAATTTTGTTTTTATGGAAGAATGTGATTAAATATTCAATGATCTCATGAAGAGACTAATCACATCACTTGTACTCACACTACATAGATGTGTTGAAGGTTTTAGGATACATAATTATTCTTAAAATAATGTCTTGGGTTGTGTAATCTTATATAATGATAAAGTGATATCCTACGACTCAAGATAATAGAATATCCATGTGTAGAACTAACCAACACATGATATATAAAAAGTAGCTGTGATTTTTTCCTTGAAAATATTCTTTCACTACCACTATGGAGAAGAAGTGTTACATATATACTGATCACAGGTGCCTAAATTATATATTCAAACAATAAAATTGCAACATTCATTAATAGAAATGGTTAGAGCTAATGAAGGACAATGATTTATCTTTTCCCTACAATATGAGATAGTCGAAAAATGTATCAGATGCTATTATAAGAAAGAACCTACAACTATATCCATGATATTGATTATGAAATACATTATATTCATGGAAATTACAAGTATGGATTTAGAAATCATAATTGGAGGGAAAACATCCTACCCTTCTAAAAATATTTCCCATCAATCCATCCAAAATATTATCATGGTGGCATAAAGGGATGATCTAGATCTATAAAATAATGTGGAAGTATTTAATTAATTGAAGCTAAATGAGTTCTATATTAATGTTGATTGTGTGATTTTTTTTAACAAGGATTTATGTACATTCATCAAATAAGAAAAAGAATGAGCTACTGGGTAATTCACAGAGCTCATCTTTATCCTTATATCCTAGAAACACCATGATGTATCATGATATTCAAGAACACTTTTGGTGGGACAACATGAAGAAACATTTAGTGGAGTACATATCAAGGTGTTCATTCTATCATCTAGTTAACAAATAGTTATATAATTCCAATGGTATGATGAAACCATCGCCTATAACCATATGGAAATGGGAGAACATCACTATGGAATTTTTCATTATTATCCCAGAAAAATCAAAAGGAAGAAATTTGATATGCTTTATGGTGGATTAAATAACCAATATTGTCCACTTTATCTCTATTTGGGATGATTTCATGCTTGAAAAACACTGTATGATATATTTAAATTAATTGGTGAGGCTTCCTGGGGTACAACTTTAGATTATGTATTATCATGATCTATGGTTTACATCTAAATTACAAAGAAGTATTAAATAAGATTTTAGTATATAGTTGAATTTCAACCGGGCATATACCCCCCCTCGAACTGATGGTCAATCTTAATAGACTATTTAAATACAAGAGGACACACTAAGAGAATTATCAGAGGAATTCAATGGATGTTGGGATCAACATCACCCATTAGTTGAGTTCTCATATTACCATCGATTCCACTCAAGTATTCAAATGGATACATATGAATATTTATATGCGAACCGATGTAGAACACCATCTTTTTGGGTTGAAGTTGGTGAACAAAAACTAACTGTACTTATCCATGTGCAAGAGATGATAAAGAAGGTTCCATTCGTATAACAACATATAAAATATGCTCTGATTCAAAAAAAGAGATATGTTGGAAACCGTAAAGGAGACTTTGTGTTCAATGATGGAGACATAGTCCTCCTAATAATATCAATTTGGATGAGAGCCATGTGGTTTGGAAGGAAATGGAAGCTTAGCCCAAGGTTTATTAGGCCCTTTGATATCCTTGATTGTATATATGTAGTGTCTTATCAGATGAAAATTTCAACAAATATGGCTCAAGTTCATGATGCATTCCATGTATAACACCTATAGTAGTACCAAACTGATCTGTCACATGAATTAAATCTAGAGGTAGTACAACTGTAGAATGACCTCTCATACAGAGAACAACTAGTTAAGATCTTGTAACATTGATAAAATTTTCTACACAATAGAACAACTCACAATTTCAATGTGTGTTGAATAAACCATAGGTATGAAGAGGTTACTTGGGAACAAGAGTAAATAATGAAATAGAGCTACCCTAACCAATTCTCAACTAAGAATAAAAGTTTAAATATTAGGTATATGTTTTTAATGGGGGAAGAATGAAACAACCCAATTTTTATTAGTAATATCCATTTCTCGAATAATTGAGTTCCCTATTATATTATATTATATTTTACACATACAAAATTTAGTGAAAATGACAAAATAATTTTTTCTAATACTAAATAATATTACATTATTCAGAAATTGTACTAATTAAATTGACACGCCTTAGAAGTGGAAGAAATATATAAATTAATCGCTAAAATAGGAAAATTTTGATCACCCCAATCTACTATAATAATTTCCCCTATTGAAAACAAAATAGAGTAGAAGTAAAATATTAGTAAACCAAGAAAAATTATAAAATTAGAAAATATAGAACCATGAGAGGAATTGAGTTAAATTGTATGTGAAAAAATTAAGAGGTATTTATAGGATGTAAACTAACTGATGGAATAGTAATGTGAGTGTTTAAATAGTAACCTGACTGCTATGAATAGTAACATGACCATTGAAATATAAATTTTACCTCAAATAATAAATTGAAATTAAAATAATAGTTATAATGATTAATTTATATAAATATAAATTTTATAATAAAAAAATTGATATCGTGATTTTGAAACTAAAAAATAAGCACATTTTTTATAAACAATATTTTAAAGTATTTCAAAAAAGTCATAATATTAATGTTAAAAATAAATTTACTTATTTTAGATATTTATTTTGATAAAATTAATATCATTTTTAAAATTACCACATTAAAATTATATAAGTGTCATTTTGAGTTAATTTTATGAAATACATCAATTTTCAGGTGAATAATAAAATTGTAGTTTTTCACAAAAACCTATGTAAGTCAAATTACATCTTTCAAGATGTAATAATGACATAATACATTCTAGAACATTAGGTTTGGACATGGTATATTTGATCTCACAAATGTTTCATTGTTTTTTTGGGAAATGCCTCGTTCAAAGACCAAAGCACCATTTATTAATAAAAGAAACAACAGTTTACATGAGTCAAAAGCATGTGATTTTATTACAATCTCTTTCAAAGAGGTGAAGTAAATCAGCTGGCAGCGCATCCAGCCAAATCATGCTCTGGTGGACACCTTTGTTGGAAAGGGCATCAGCAACATTATTTTCCTCACGGAAGACATGTGTGGCAATGTAGTCAATCTCCTGAACTAAATTCAGGCAATTCATCCAACATGTAGTGAGCAGCCAGGCGAGATGAATAACTCTGTTCCAAATGGCTTGAAAAATGGTGGTAGAATCACATTCAATCCACAGTTTTCTCCATCCTCTTTGGAGAGAAAAATCAACATCATGGATGACTCCTAGCATCTCTGCTTCAATGGATGAGGCAATCCCACACCCACTGTAGAAGCAACCTTGGCAATGGTCAGCAGAATCTCTAAAAATGTCCCCACAACTGGCAGGTCCAGGATTGACTTTTGAGGCACCGTCGACATTCACTTTAATCCAACCCGGCATCGGAGGTTTCCAGAATACTTCAAAGGGGTGCATGGTCTTCGGGAAAATACCAGGGACACGGATACGTCTGAGGATCATGAAGTCTCCAATATAATTGCTGCAACAATCTTTTTGAATTGAGGCTACTTCATTTATCGCAATGAGAATTTGATCTTTTCCTGAATTGAGACTGAAAGAGTGATTATTATGGATAAGATCGTTTCTTACATACCAGATTTCATGTAGTAGTTCTACCACTACCGCAAGAAACAAATTTTTGACTTGCTGAGAGGCTTCATGTTTAGTACATTTCTTCAAAAGTAAAAAAATTGGGTCAGATAAGGACCATGAATAATTAAAAAGCTCAAAGATGTAGTTCCAAACCTAGAATAAACATTATAGAACCTAATGCCCAAATAGAATCATTAAAACATCAAATTTTATTTCCTTCCTTTTTCAATTTTAAAAAAACTAATGAAATTTATTTATAACGGTGTTTGAAATTCTTAATATGATTATATTATATTAATATATGGTTTATTTTAAATACCTGGACTGTTATATAGAAAATTTCCCCATTGGATTTAATTAAATGTCTTATTTTGTTACAGAAAACACATGCAATTATATTATTTTATTATATAAAATTGGATTTAAAAGACCATTATGTATCATTACTAATGATACTCTAGTCGTTTAATAGTTAGCACATGAATAAAATAAATATATGGTTTTAACAAATCTAATTGTCATAGGAAAAGGATGTAATATCTTTAACCTATAGGATAGTACCATATAAAGGCCATTTATAAGAGGTTCTGAGGGGGATTTCATCACTAGAACTTTCCCTTCACCAATCCCAATTAAAGATCTAATAACAAAGGCATGATCAAAACTGTTTATGGGAGAAGTTCAAGACTATCGAGATCTTCACCCAAACCATGTATGTCCAACCCCCCCATGAAAATTTCATTGTCACGAACCGTACTCTTATGATGTTTGATGGGGTATTAAAGGTATATGTATCTATACCCTAGAGATATGAGTATGTAAATATTGTTTTATATAATAAATGATATATTTTCATTATATTACTGTTATTTTAAATATGATTTTGATTTTGATACAATAAATCACAAATAATATTGTTGGGTGATATTCAAAGTCAATTAATGAATTTATTTTAATAAATTAATGTTATTTCAAAATAATTTATTTTTAAAAGTTATTATTAAATTTTTTATCAAATTTAAATTATAATATAGTTTTTATTAAGTCATATGTAATTTTTAAAATGGTTTGAAAATTGTTATTATCAACAAACCCAACATTTCTAAATAAAATATTGATTTTATTTTAATATTAAAAACTCAAATATTATGAAAATTATTTTTATAAAATGAATATTATATTTGGAAACAATAGTTTGAAATTATCAAATGGTGAATTTTTCATAATTTTCAGAGAAATTTGATTTTTTGGGAAATAATTAAATACGAATACAAATATACAATGTGTATTATGATATCTTAAAGACACAAATGGAATGTAACAAATAATATAAAAGGTATCCAAGACCAAATATATGTTATATCACTAAATTAATGTGATTTTATTTTTATTTTATTGAATTTATAAATCATTTATGAAACCTTGTAATCCATTAATGTATGTTAAAGTTTTAAAACCATTTCTTTAAGAGTATACGCAACTCCGCATAGATAAGGGTGTTATTTTATTAAGTTCAACCATTCACCTTATAAAATAACGAAATCGATTCCCATTTGGAAGAAACAATTGGTAAAAATCAAGGGACAGATTTTGGTTTTGGTTATTTTATTATATAGAGTCCATAACCTATGTTTGAGAAATATTAAATAAATACCATCGCATTTCCTATAAAGACTCTCCTAATATCCAATTTATATTCACTAAATATCTGTTTATAATTTATTTACTCTGAAATACCCTTTATATAGTCAACCAATGGTTCCCCAAGCTATCAGGAAGATCCTCTCAAGCATTCAGAGTCACACACTCAAGTAATGTATCCTCTCATTCTCCCCTTTATTCAATAATCATCTTCATTTTATGGCCTTTTATATTCAACTCATATTGTTTCGGTGTGTTTTAAAACACCCCAAATAATTAACATATGATTTAAATATGATTATATACTCATTTATCTTGATTTAATCCCTCCAATTAACAATTATGTGTTCCCATTATTCTATAAAAGTTTTATTGTGAGCTTCTATGACAATAAATGTGTAGTGAATACCCATACCCAATTAATTTCAATGGTGTTCAACTTTATTCATATGTTCTTGTTTTCTCTATTAATTACATTTATTTATTCCAAACTCATTGATGATATAATAAAATTTGATTAAAAGTGATTCCATGTCGTATGATCTATGTGGCACACTTAAGAATGTAATGAAATGCAAGTGATGGGTGCACCCGAAATAATAAAGCACTCCAATGCATTGGGTAATGGTTAGTCTCATGTGATGTAATTTTGGGATAGGCAATGAACCAAATTCCTTTATAGGACTTTTTCTATTATGATGTCTTGGATGTTATCATTGACCTATGTTTATGATGGAGTGTGCTATGTTGTTGCCACATTTCACTTGTTGGATTAATAATTATCATTCTATATCTTGTCTAATTATTTATGTTTTGGATTTATACTCCTTTTTTCCATTTAGATGCCTATTTTTTAAAATTCATTATCCTATTTTTTATTCCATGTGTTTTCCTTACTAGGCTTTACAGCTCACCCCTTTAACATGTATGTCCCCATGTTATCCTGTGTAGTTTTAAAAGCCACACAATTTCAGAATCATATTAAGGAATATTTCAATAATTTTTATTGTATCCCATGTTCATGATTTTATTCTATTTACCTAATTCCCAAATACATTAGACTTATTGATCTTATGAGTTGTATTATTTGTAATATTTTGTAATAAATCATGAACTATTGAGTTAAAAATAATAGGGTTGGTATAGTTGGTACTAGAGTAATAGATCAGTTATTTTTTGGATTAGGATTATAAAAATACAGTGAATTAATTAGGTATAAGAATTAGTATAATAAAGAATCCCTAAAATTTTTATATTATAGAGTAAGTTTTTTATCAAGAAAATACATCACTACCGAGATAATACAAATGGACGTGGTTCTAGAACAGATGTACCTTGGGGTAACAACATCAACAAGGTGTGTTGAGCTTGACTTGGTGTAACTTGGTACATGACAGTGATTGTTAATATGGACTTATTTTGACACTCACAGGGGATATTCTTTTGTAAATTTATAAACTCATTCTGAACAACTATTAAGTGAAGAAAAATTATAAAAAGAGTATATGTATGAAACAGATCATGTATAACATATATTGAATCATATACATTCATATTTTAAGGAAACACATGTAATTTATAAGTTACCTTTTTAATTTCATTGTATTCACTTTTATTTATTTAATAGTTTAAAAAAATTCCCCCCTAATTATCCATTTATTCTAGCCAATGGCTGAAAATAGGAGGAATCATTTTAATAATCAATGTGATGGGAAATGTGATGACTACCCCAATTGAGATTCCCAACCTGATGGGAGAAGTAATTGATATATTCATGACAATACTCTCTCATCTGACTTAGGTTCTAAATTAAAACATGGATATGGATGAATTTCCAAATCCCCTAATTAAATAACAATCTAGGATTGATTCCATTATGCAACAAAAAAAATTTGAATTATAATGGATCATCAGATCCCTTAAACATGGAACAATATATCGAATCCTTTGTGAAGATCTTCTCTATCCTTTAATTTTACAAAAAAGATAAGGTTCTACGAGATTTTTATCATATGGAGGGACAAGTTGATCATTGGTGGTCATAGACAAAAAATATGAGGGCCAAAGAATAGATCGAAGCGATGTAGTGGAAGGAATTTTAAAAAATTATTCAATAAAAAATTTCTAAGAACTCTCTTTATGAAAATGGAAAAGGGGTTTCATTTATCTCAAGTGAAAGGATGATTAATATATTGGGTCATATAAGGCAAGGTTCAAAATACTTTTATGATATTCCTCCATTATTATCATTACCCGTTAATACAAGGTTGACCACTTTTTTGAGTACTGAAACCTAGTCTACAAAAAACCCTATCAATCTGAGACATTGATATATATGATGAAATGATATGATAATCCCTCAAAGTCAAAATAGAGACTGGTGAGTCTTAAGGGTATCACAGGGATAAGAACCAGAAAGTGGTGTTTAATTCTGATATTCCAATGGATATATATAATAGTACCAATAAATTTTAACACCCCACATGACAAATGTTCAAAAATAAGTACCAAAAAATTCTTAAGGGAATGAGTAAATTCATTAGGTGTTGGGAGGGAGGACACCTAGCTAATTATTTATAACTAGAGAAACCCACTAATGCGATGGAGGACTGGAATTCTCTAATAAACCCATAGTGTATTATTCATCGCTTTAACTGAAAGGAACTAGGGGAATTTTGAAATCAATGTACTAAGCTAAGGGTTTTTCGAGATAACCAATGACCTCTAAGGTATAAATGCAGAGCTTTTTCCATCACAACCGCTGTCGTGGATCCTAAAACTTAAGTGGTGAAAGGAACACAAGTTATTCATTCAATGATTAAGAATGTACTTTTTTTGGTTTTTATTCATTCATTCATATCGCAAAAGTTTAATAGAACTATTTAATCACCAACAAAAATCGTGGAAGTTGAGTTATTGGTAAAAATGAAAATGGGGGAATTATTACATCCCAAGTATAGAAATCCTCCCATATCCCAATTTATGGGATTAACTTCTTAGTGAACCTTTTCATACTTTCTTTGGTTGAATTTGATTCAATTTTTGGTATGCATTGACTTCCCCTATATATATCCAACATAATTTTCCTTGAGAAGGAAATAACTCTTTCTATTTCAAATCAACACCCCGATTTTATACATGATTAAGGAGGATTGTGAATCTTATTTAGCTCTAAAATCTCATGTTGGGATATTATTACCCTACAAGAAATAATTTGTATCTCAAATGATTGAGCCTATGAAAATAATTAGCATGAAATAAATTATATTGTGATGGAATAAAATGATGTGTTTCCTAGAAAATTTTGTATTCCTTCCCCTAAGTGAGAAGATAAATTTTCAATCGAGTTTCTACATGGAGAATTGAAATTATCCAAGACTCTGTATAGAATGTATGTTGTGGAAGTTGAGGAGATAAAGAAAAAACTACAAGAAAATCTAGATAAATGGTGCGTACACCGAAGTGCTTCACCATTGGGTGAAGAATTTATATTCGTCAATAAGAATGATGGGTCAATGTTTCTTTGCATTGATTATCATGAGATCAAAATGATAATGATAATGAATAAGTATCATCTACCTCAGATTGGTGAATTTTTTCAGCTACATTAAGTAAAATACATCTCCAACATGGATCTATTGTTGGGATATTACATAGTTAGGGTGAAGAATGAGGATATTCCAAAGACTTCTTTCCTACGAGGTATGGGTACTATGAGTTCATAGTTATGAATTTCAGGCACACTAATCCTCTAGAAATATATATCGACTTAATGCATTGAGTCTGTAGATATCATATCAAAAAATGGGTGGTAGTATTTATAGATAATATTCTAATATACACCAAAATTAGGGGGGAGCATAGGGAGAATCTGGTAACTGTGCTAAATACATTGAGAAAGGTTAAGATTTATGAAAATTATATAAAATTTCAGTTCTTGATGAAGGAAGCCACATTTGAAGGACATAGAATAATAAGAAATAGAATGTTTGTGGACCCTTCAATGATAGAATCAATTTAATGATGTCCAAGGACAAAATATGTCATAGATATCCACAGTGTTCTTGGATTTGTTATGTACTATCATGGATTTTTGAGAAATTTATTATAATTTTCAAAACCTGTAACCAATCTAACTCATAAGGGAGTAAATATTTCTTGGAATAATGAATGTGAATAGAGATTCATGGAGTTAAAAATGAGACTTATCATTGTCTCGATGCTTACACTACCCATAAGTGTAAATCAGCTTGTAGTATTCAGCGATGCTTCGAATAAGTGATTGGGATGTGTGGTAATGAAAAATGACAAAGTGGTATCCTATGCTTCAAGGTATTTGAAATTTTATGATTAGAACTACACAATTCATGATATAGAGTTGGTTTCACTGATATTCGCTTTTAAAATCTAACAACATTATCTCTTAGGGGAGAAGTGTTTGATATATACAGATCATGAAATCCTCAAGTATATATTCACATAGAAATAGCTAAATATGTGGTAGTGATAATTGATAGGGATGATCAAGGACTATGACTACTCAATACACTACCATCCTATTAAGGAAAATAAAGTGGAATCCACTCTATGTAGAAAGGATCCGATAATTCTATCATTGATGAGAAATTTGAGGGATGTGATTTACTTTTACTTAAAGAGGATGGATACCGTTTTCAGAAATGAAGGAATATCATTAATCCATTCACAAATTATTTCTCAACCATCTCTTATGGGTAAGATAATGGATACTCAGAGAAATGATGTGGGAAATCAAAAGAAAGTAGAAAATATAAGAAATGGGAAATCCCTAGTGCTCAATGTCAATGATGAAGAAGTAGTGAGATTTGGTTAAATTCTATGTGTAAAATCAAATATTGAGTTAAAGAATGATATTTTAGATGAATCTCATAACTCAACCTTCTACATTCACATAGGGAGCACATATATGTATCGAGATCTCTTGGAGAACTATTGTTGGGGCAATATGAAGAAAGAGACCACTGAATATAAATCAATGTTCTTGTTATGTAATAATGTGAAGTCTAAAAGGTAAAAGTATAACGGGATAATGAAACAATTACTAATTACCACATGGAAATAGGAAAACATCACCATGGACTTTTTCACCAGACATCTAAAGAAATCCAGATGAAAGAAATGTAATCTAGGTTGTGGTGGAATTTCTTACAATGACTACACACTTTATTAAAATTCGAGAGGATTTATTACTGAATAACCTTGCACAAATTTACATTCAACAAGTGCAGAGGTTCTATGTAGTAAAACTATCAATTTTATCCAGTAATGATCAGATATTTACCTCCATTTTTAGAAAAGTCTCAGACACAATCTAAATGCATAGATGAAATTCAATATGTCCAATCATACTCAAAATGATTTCCAATCTGAAAAAACTATTAAAACATTGTAAGACATGTTGGGAGCATGGTTTATGGACATAAAATGAGGATGGGATCAACATCTTCCTATGGTAGAGTTCTCATAGAATAATAGTTTCAACTATAGAATCAAAATTTATCTCTATAAATCCCTTTATGGGAAGAGGTGAAACATAATGGGATAAAGTTGGGGAATGAAAATAGCTTGGTCTTGAAATGGTTGAGGATGTGGTGGAAAATGGTAAGACCATTTTGAAACATATCAAGGCTGTTAATAGTCAACATAAGATCTTCTTTGATAATCATCGATGATACCTAGAGGTATATGTTGGAGATATGGTATTCCTTAACATATCTACCTGGTAGAAAGTGATGAGTTTTGGGAATAAGTAAAAGCTTAGAAAAATATATTTTATCCCCTGTGAGATCCTTGATCTCATCGAAGAATTGTTCTACCAACTTACACTCCCACAAAACCTATCTTAATTACATAATGTATTCTATGAATCCACATTGATAATGCACATACCATAAAGCTCACACATTCTCAATCTAGAGGTTTTACTTTTGGAGAGTGGCCTTTCCTATGAGGAGAGGCTAGTGATGATCCTAGATCATAGAGTCAATGTTCTATGAAATAATGAAACAAAACATTTCAAAGTGCAATGGAGAAACCACATGTTTGAAGATGTGATGTGGGAGCCCGAGGAGGTGGTGAAGCATATTTATACACATCTTTATAGTGAGGTAAATGAAAATTTTGACTTTGAGATTACATAAGGGGGAAGATTTTAATGACCCAAACAGTTATAAATAAAATTCCACCATTTGATTTAATTAAATTTCTTACATGAATATAGAAAAAATTAAATTATTTTGAATTATTATATTCAATTTGACTTGAAATACTATTAAATATAATTACCATAGATAATATTTTTTTGAACAGTGATCACATGATTACTTAAAATAGAGGGTTTTAGTAAATCCAAATGACACATACAAAGGAATTTATTACCTCGACAAGTAGGATCATAACCTATGATGCCCATTTATGAGAGCTTTTGTGGAAAATAACATCACTGGTCTTTCCCCTTGACCAAGCCCAGGCTAATATCAAATAACTTATGCCTGAGAAAAACCATTTGTTGTGGAATCTCAAGCTCATTGAGATAATGACCTGATCCTTATACATAGTCCACCCCATGAAAATATCATTATCATGAACCATACTTTTAGGGGGGTTTTGGTGTATTAATGAGATATGTAACAAGAAACTTGTGATATGATCTTAAAAATTCTTATTTTTTGAATAATGGATACATTTTAAACATAGTATTTTAACATTATAAATTATTTTTATTTTGATACAATAAGACACAAACAATGTTTTTGGTTAACATTTAAAGTCAATTAAGGATATTATTATTATGAACTAATGGAGTTTTTAATTAAATGATATTCTAATAAAAAATTACCATTAAATTATTTTTATAAAATTGAATTTATCATATAATTTTCATGAAGATAAATGTAATTTTAATAAGGGTTTGAAATCTATTATTGTCAAAAAAACACAACAGTTCTCAATAAATGAGAATTTTATATTATAATTTAAAATTCACATATTTATAAAATAATATTTATAAAATTAATACAATTTTAGGAATAATAATGTTTAATTTATACAGTTGTAAATTGTTCATACTTTTCTGAGATAGTTGAGTTTTTGGGTAAAAATTAAATATCGTATGAATATATTGTGCGTATTAAGACATCATAATGACCAAAAAGTGATGTAATAAATAATATAAAGTGTATGAAAGACCAAATAAATGTTTCTAATTTAAAATAATGTGAATTTATATTTATTTGAATAAATATAGAAAGCATTTATAAATTTTCCAACTACATTAATAAATTTTAATGTTTTAAAATCATTTAATTAATATTATAAATCACACACACATAAGAAAGGGTATTATTTTATAATGAAAGGCCCTTAGACATATAAAATAATTAAAAACAATCTTATTTTGTAAAAAAATAAATGAAAATAATAATAAGGTTTGATGTTTTTGTTATTTTATTATATAGATTCCAAAACCAAAGTTTGATAAATGTTATAGAAATTTCATCTCTTTTACTATATAGACCCACCCAAGATCAAATTTATCATCACTCAAATTCCTTTTATTAAGTTATTAATCTACCCTCACCTCTCAATATTATTCCCTAAGTTCCCCGAAGCACTCAATAATCTCCTCTCAATCGCTTGGAGCAACACATTCATGTAAGGGATCCTCTCTACCTCCCCTTATTCAAGAATATTCTTCATTTTGTGCCATTTTATTTTGAATTCCTAATGTTGGGTTGTGTTTATCCACATCCCCCATACTTCCATTATGATTTATAAATGTTTATAGACCCATCTATCTCTCATTAATCCCTCCCATGAAAATTTATGTTCCCCTATTATGCTACAAAAACGTCCCCACAGGATTCCATACAAAACATTTATTAGTGAATACCCATAGAAAATTCCTATCAATGGTGTTCCCATGTATACATGAATACATATTTTATTGATTCCATACATGTATGTATTCCACACTCCTTAATTGTGGAATAAAATGTGATGAAAAATGAGTCCATTTTGTATGATCTATGTCGAACACTTAAGCATAAGAATGAAATGAATGTGATGGGTGGGCCTAGAATTATAGAGTACTCTAATATATTGGGTAATGTTTAGTCTCATGAGATGTTATGTTGAGATAAGGAGTGAACCTAATTACTTTATAATAACTTTTATATTATATTTTATTTATAATTATCCTTGAACTATGTTTATGATTCAATTTTTTGATTTGTTTCGAAATTTCCCATGTTTCCTTTTTCATTATCTTGTTATATCGGGTCTGATTTTTCATGTTTTGATTCAAAAAAAGTTTATGCCCTATTGATATTCCTATTTTATATCATGTATTATTCCATTCATGTTATGAAATTTTTATTCCCTTTCAAGTCTTTATATCTCACCACTTTCTTATGTATGTCCCTAGGTTATCATATACAATTTTAAATTCCATGGAACTTTAGAATCATGTTAAGGAATATTTCAATAATGTTGTTGTATCCATGCTCATGATGTTATGCGATACACCTAATTCCTAAAGAAACACGACATATCAATAATTTGGGTAGTATTATGTGTAAATTTATTTAATAAATAATTAATTAATGTGTAATAAAGAAGAAGTTTATTTTATTTATATTTTAAAAATATATCTATTACAAGTTGTAACTTTGATAAATTATTTTATACAATAGTTAAGTAAGTTATAATCCACTTCTCTATATTTTTATTTCATGCACCTTCTCTTTATTTTTACACCAAACCTTTCATAACTGAACCATTTAATAAATAATTAGGATGTATATTAATATTATATTAATGATTTTATCCTATTTTACGTATTAAACTTCTATATGTATAAATTTTAAAAGTTCTACTTCCCATTCTCCCAACAATGTCCCATCAATGGTCGGATAACCACCTAAAGAGAAATTTCAATGTAATCATATATAACTATCATCATGGAATTATACTATACACTCTCTAGAATATATAAACATGTAATTATATGAATCAAAATTTTCAACAATTAATTATACTAATGTATAAATTACTTATAAGAAACTCGATAAGACAAATAAAAATGATAAATGTTTTTGAAAAACATGATATCAAAACATATTAATTTCATCATAAAACAATTAATAATTATTATCCAATGATTATAATTGATAAATAGTTTTTTAAATGACTATAATAATATTCTAGATCAATTTTTTTTATAAATATAAAGTTAAAGTTAGGAAATAATACGTGAATTATGGTAAGGGTGTTCTTGAACCTAATTACTTTTTTGGGTAATTCTCTCTTACACGGTATGAATTTTCATATTATGTCCATCAAATTCCACTCCCCTTTTCCATTGGGGATATAATATTTTTACTATGTCAAAATGTTTTCTAAGAAAACCCCTTTTTTAATATCACATCAATTTCCAAAACCTCATAATTTACTCCTCTTGAAATAATTCATGTACACTCAAAAATAATGATGTACTATGTCAAAGTATGATTCACATTATTCATATTAGAACCAAAAACTTTATTCATGATTTTATTCTTTATGGAATCCTTATGAAACAAATTATCTTACATATGTTTAGTTCATAAATTTAATTAATATATGATCTATGTGAAATGAATGATTACGTAAATGTTATGATGTTCCGGGAGAGATCGTAATTTTATAGCACTCCAACGCATTAGATAATGTGATGTATCACATGAGACGATGAGTATTATGTATGATCATGATGTTAGATTTGTTCAAAATGATAGTTATATTATTATAAACATATGTTATGTGTGAACATGATATTATATGTTCTCACAAATATGTGTTGTATTTGACCACTAAGACGCGATGTTTCACTTTTATGAATTTCCACGTTCCATGATTTTATCCATTGTTTCCCTCATGATGTTGATGATAATACAATACATTTCTTATGATAACCATGATTTCTATCACTCATGATATTTTGATTCATGTCCCCAATTCATCCTCTTACTAGGATTTTATATCAACCTTTTGATTGATTTATATCCTAAAGTGATTACATGTAGTGAGGAGAATGAGAGGAACACTAAGAAAATAAAGAGTATGGAATTAAATAGTGTTTATGATTAATTTTCAAAAGTTGTGTTTGAGCATAATTTTCCAAATACAATAAACCTTGGGATCCTAGATTTGAAACACTATTATGTTTTTTATCATTAAAATTATGTAATAATAATTTACCAAAAATTAGCGATGTTATAATATTAATAGATATCACTTATCCTAGACTATTATAATAAATTGAAATAATTGGATGTCCTACATAACCTTTTCAACTTGGATGAAAGGTGATAGAATGAAACTAATGAATTAATAAATATAATGTATATTATTAGATATCACTGTGCGTAGATGATTATAATTTATTTGTAATTTAATACATATAATTACCACACATTTTAATGTATAATGA
Organism: Viscum album; assembly: GCA_963277665.1. NCBI lineage: Eukaryota > Viridiplantae > Streptophyta > Magnoliopsida > Santalales > Viscaceae > Viscum > Viscum album. The sequence continues at coordinate 947,861,607 of OY728163.1, forward strand.
AGGTAAAGGAATGAATCTAATAAATGAATAAGAAATTAACGTGATAAAGGGTTTCATGTCATTGATTAACCATATTACGTAGAAAAAATTTAATCGAATGAACCAATTCACATATTAAATTTCATTAGTATTAGAAGGCCTGAATTTAATAATGATATATGTCTATGGTTTGTATTGCATATATACCTTCTTTTCTTTATAGAATTGGTCATACTTATTCTAACCTTATATTCCCAAGGGAATGCCTTAAGAGCATAGAGAATGCCATTCTAATTCAAGGAGCCAGTTTGTTAGGGAGATACCCACCTTGGGACATGGTCCTTGTCTGTGATATGATTTTTGACATGATATTTTATGATCCCTTCAAGATCACTTTGATTATTATCATGTCGTGGATACACTCCTTCAATGGAGATTAGTGTATTTAGAGACACAACACCATGGATTCACCCCATTGGTCCCAGTATTTCTTAGCCTATGATTACTATGGATGAGATCCATCGACTCATTTAGACACTTCTATAATAGAATAACATGGGAACAACCCTTGGATTACACATAGACACTTTATTTCCTCACTTCATGAGTTTCTACTATGAAGTTGCAGACCCATGAGGTCAAGTATGAAATGGTTTCATCTTGGATTTTAATTTATTATTATTACGGTCTATTTCAATGTCGTTGTCAAAGTCACATGACTTATCTATATGAACTGAACATATATGAATTAATTGAATGATCTCATGGTTAGAATCATTTACATATGAATTTGAAGTAGGTATGAGTTATTATTTTTCATTACTTTATATTTATATATAAACATACACACAATTAATTTTATATTCACAAACTAGATTTGTATTGAAATCATTTGTGGTGTCTTACTAAGGTTTATCTAACACACTATCCAAGCTTTTATTGTTAACCAAATAGATTATTTGATCGCACACATTGAAAAGTGGAAGCATCCAACCATGGAAATCTGGTTTTAATGCTTTCATAGGATGGAGATTGGTAGTAGATGATTGAGACCATAATCGAGATTCTTTGATAGTTTGTGGTCTTTTTTATTTTAGAATACATGTGTTAGACTATATTCCTAGAAAAAAGTACACTTGATTTCCTATTTTTTTAAATTAAATAACATTACAACATCATCTTATATATATGATAATATTTAGATTTTGAGTGTATTATAATTTATGGTTTATTATAATTATCTTTAACTTCCATTTTTGTTTATTTATAATTTTGATTCCTCTATTGGTATCCATATGTTATTATTATATTTTTTGTTCTCTAATATAACATGTAGTCATAGTATCTCCCTGAATACCCCCTAGGTCCTCAATTTTTGTCAATACCCTCTAGTGTGTGGGGAGGCATGCTTGAGGCCACTTGGCCCACCAGATAGGAGGACCTTTGAGTGGTACCCAGTTCATGACTTGAAATAGTGGTATCAGAGCTTTTATTTTCTTTAGTATTATTGTTGGGGATCATATATTGGATATTAGGACATCTTGGATCTTAGTAATAATCCATTCTTGGGAGTAGCTAACCCATGTTCATGGTAAGTACCATGTTTTTTGGGAATGATAAATTTTTAAGATATTTCTTTCTTATTACATTTGATAAACTTTCACCATTAGGTGATGCAAACAAATTTTGGCATTCCATATGATTTATAGATATTTCACTTCTCCTTGTACAGTATGTATATATATTACATGGATCATTATAGTCACATAGAATTCATATTCCATTAATATTCAATACCATATAGCTGTATTTCAGTAATTTCATTCCTTGTGTTTCCTATGATAGTTTAGTGATCCGTGGTCTGTATATATTCATGTTCTTCTAAGATCATATAAAGGTTAAGTGAATTAGTTATTTAAAAAGGAAGTATCTATTTAGTAGTGTTTTTCTATATAGTTTTATGCTTGAATATTAAGTAGATAGTTTCTACCCATGTTAGTTATGTACCTCTTGTTACATGTCCAGGAACTATCTGTGATCACATGATTTCCAATTTCATTTATAATATGTATGGTCCCTTATGGATTGGGAAGTGTAATTAAATGAGTTTATCCATTTTAATTTTAACCCAATAAATTATAAGAAATTTAAGATAGATTGTTGAAATTAAATTGGAGTTAATTTCAACGATAAAGTGTATGAACCCTTACTAACTCAGAATATCAATCCATTTAATTGAACCCCGATATATGTATATAAGAACAGATAAAAAAATGAAATGACTGTTTATAAAAGGGGTGGTTTCTAGTAAATAGAGAGGCCAACTAAAATTTAATGTGTTTCGTCCTCTTTGTATTTAAATTTAACCTTCAGTATGGAAGAACCCCTTTAAATAAAATATTTAACATATAATAATACCATGAACTTTTGAACTGGTAGGTGGGATAGTATACTTTGTATTGGGCCCTTTTCTTGTGTTCTTATTTTTATACTCATTTTATCTAATCTCAAATATTTTTTTGAGGTGTGATTTTAGAATTTGTAGAATTATGACACCATGATGTCCTCGATTCTTGCACCATGAGGGTGGCGATGACCATGCTCTAGAGATTATAGGCCTTAAGCTGCTAGTCTTCCCACAACAAGTTCCACTTGTGGCATCAACTTCTATAACTGATCCGGGAACTACTACTCTACTTTGAGATGGTTTTATACATCTAATCCATTCCATGCAGGGTCCTCCAATACCTGTACCTATTATGTAAGATATGACTCATGACATCTAGTAGATGTATCCTCCCATCTTAGCTAGTAATGGATATCATCAGGCGACTGAGCCATGGAGAGAGGTTATTATTTATATATCCGAGCATCTGTAGATTCCTATAGAGATGAGGGTTAATTGTTCCACCTGCATAATATGTGATTCAGATAAGCACTGGTGGGATTTGATTAGACAAGATGATTATCATAAGGGAATGGTCTAGATTTACTTTTGAACTTTCTTCTATGATTACATTTCCCCCATAAAATGAGAGTTGACCATGATCGAGAGTTCATTCACCTGTACTAGGGTGCTATGTCAGTCAAGGACTATTTAGTATGTTTTAATGAGTTTCAATACATTGTGACACATCAATTTGGGGATGATTTATCACAAGAAAAACAATTATCAGATGGTATTATGTATGTTATATGATAATAGGTGAACTTCATTCACCTATCTACCTTTTAGATATTTTTAATCAGACTCTTATCAGTGAGTAAAAATTAATAGAATTTGATAGTACTGGTAATAGATTCTTAGCTTCAAGGTAGGGAATAAGTTCTTATGGTAGCAGGATGCATAGATTTTAGGTTTCTCATAAGATAAGTGGTGTACAGACTATCTGCATTATAAGATATGTTATATTCCATTAGTTCGTATGAAATAGATAGGTAAACCCTCAATGTGAGAAAAACCCTCTTGAGTGTCGTGCTTGCAGCCTTATGGAACATCTTAATAGATTTGGTTAGACCAGTCCACATTATTTCAGTAGAAGAGGATCTACATCCTCTCCAACATTAGGTGATGGGTTAGTTTCACCATGTCATGAATGGAGTTTTAGTATCACCATTAGGAAAGCCTCGGGAGGAGGTCATGGTTGTGGTAGCCAGACTTTTTTTTATTATCACTAGTAGAGAGACCCTTATCAAGGCTATCTAACTCTAACATAGGATATTCTATCATTTTAGTTTCATTATTTATAGAGAATACTAGAGGATCATATTGTAGGACCATCAAATTTATGAGTTATAATTCAAGTATCCTCTATTTTCATATTTTCATTATTTTATATTGGATCCTAAAACTCATTTATCTATCTATAAATTGAGGAAATTCTCAGGTAGGAGATTAATAACATCTGTGGGGTGATGTCCCTAGACACATCATTGAGTGTGTGGTCTTCGGGAATGCACCAATGTAGGGATTCACCCTTGAGGTAGGAATTTATCCATTCTTATGGTACCTCTTCATACTCGTGATGAATGGAATTGATGTCATTCTCAAGATGGACTAGTCAGTTACTTATCACACCTATGGGGATTGTTATTTCTATAGGATACTGTTTACATCCCCATAAGATATCAGTTATATTTACAAGGTTGTATGGAATGTCTCAGCTAGTAGAGCTACACCAGAGCATCAGGGGCTAGGTGGAGTGATTACAAAATTATCTAGTCATTATATATAAGAATAGGGAATAAAACTGAATATTTTTCCTCCCATGGAAGATCATTTTAGATATGTTTTTCTTGATGAATATTTTGTCTTACCACTTGAGTAGGAGGTATATTTTAATGTTGAAATTTTTCCAATAGAATATCGAGTATCTACTCCTGTGTATATGATATCACCTACTTAGCTCCAAGATCTGGTGAGACTGTTGGAGTATATAGAGGGCAAGGGTTTTATATAACCCATCAATTCAACTTTGAATTCCCCTGTGCTTTTAACCAATAAGGACAAATGGACCGTTATGGTATGCATGAATTATTGATGCTTGAACATTATTACAATTAATAACCTGTATCAATATCCTTAGATATATTTTCTCTTTTACCAACTCACATGATGAATGATGTTCTCAATGATTAACTTGGGATCAGATAATCATTAGGTGTGGGTCAAGCATTCAGATTTATCATGTACGACGTTTCATATTCTGTCTGATTTATATGACCATCTCTTTATTCTGGTTTTTCTTATGAATGCACCCACTATTTTCCTGTATTTGAATAATGTTTTTTTCCTCCCATCTTTATATTCAATTATCTTAGTTCTTGTGGTTGAAATCCTTGTGTATTATCACACTCAAAGATATCATCAAAAACATATTGAGATTATTTTTGATATATAGAGAGAAAAACATATATATTCTATACATGATACATTCCACTTAGGTATTTACAGAGTTCATATATTGGGACATATTATCTTTGAATCCAAACTATCTGTTGACCTAGAGAAGGTGACTACTATGGTTTATTGGGTGCATCACAATAACATTTTTGATAAATGGAGTTTCACGAGGATAGTGGGATTTTATTAGAAATTCATAAATGAATTATAAAACTATGATTCACATCATACATGTCATAAAAAATGAGTGTCGAAAATTTTTTGTTCTCTAAAGAATGAGAGAAGCCATTTAAACTAATGAAAGGAATACTTACTTATACGTTGATTTGGATTCTTCTCGAGCCTGATAGAGGATATATTGTGCAATGTGAGGAATCAGGTATTAGTATTGGTGTAGTGATATTGAAAGAGGATGATTTTATTGCACATTGGTCTCACCGGTGGAGACCTTAAGAGAAAAATTACTAGATTCATGACCTTAAGAATGCAGTGGTTGTCTATACATTGCATTATTAGAGAAACAATCTGATGGTTGAGTTCCCTTTGGTGTATATGAAGTATACGATCCTTATATATATATATGTACACATCATGAAATTAATCTAAAACATAAAATATTACTCGAATACCAACATTATTTTTAGTTTGAGCTTTCATATATGCTTGGAAATTGAAATGCAATGGCTAATGTGAAGAGTCGTAAAACACATGCACAAGTTGTATTAGAAGGAAGTGATGAATTGAAATTTATGGACCTATTTTATGAGAAGCATTTGGAGTTTTATAAGGTTAATTATAGTTATTTTATATTATTCTTAGTATTTACCACTTCACGCATTGATATTGTGACGAAAATATAGTTTTCATATCCTAAGGGGTTGGTCCAACAAGAGACTGTTTTCTGAGGAGGAACCATATCTAGATTGGTCTTTTTATGGAGATAGAATCTTATATATACATGGATGTGTCTGGGTTCGAACATATATAATAGAGGAACTACTACGATAGACCCACACTTCTCAATCGGCAGTTCATCTATGCATCTCCATGATGAATTAGGATATGTTTCTCTTGTATTGGTGTCCTGGGATGAAATGTCAAATAGAATGTTTCATTGTTAGGTATTCCACTTGCCAGCTGGTGAAAGTTGAGAACCAATGACTTGATGGTTTGTCACAAATATTTTTGGTCCTGGAATGGAAATGGGGGGATGTTGTGATGGATTTGGTTTTTTATTAACGAGTTCTCCTTGAGGTAGCAATGAGATTTGGGTAGTCGATGATCGACACACTAAAGTATCACACTTCTTTCATATCTTGGGAACTTTTTCAGTTAATGGGCTAGGAATACTATTGTCCCTGAGATAAAATGACATCATTGGGTCTCTTTTACTATCATTTTATATTGGGAAGATCTTTTCACATCAAGATTTTTTTAGGAGTTACAAATATATTTTTTACCTAGGTGGCTCTAAGAACATCTTTTCACCCTCAGACCAATGGCATGTTAGAACAGATGATACATATTTTTGAGTACAGTCTTTAGGAACATTTCCTTGATTTTGGTGGTTCTTTGTAGAATAATATACCTCTTATTGAGGTCACCTACACAAATGTATTTTAATAGAGGAATCTAATTGATCCTTACGAGGCATTATATGGTCGGTTGTGTCATTCCCCTTATTCTTGTTAAGGTTGGAGAGGTGGTACTACTAGGCCCTCATAATGTTTCGGAGAACTCGGAGAAGGTGAAGTGGATAATAAATACTTTGTCCACTACTCCGTCTAGGAAAAATCATATTCCAATTTTCATTCATGAATTTTGGATTTTGAGGTCGGGGATCTTGTTTTCTGGTGGGCACTACCCAGGATTTAGAATAACTAGATAAAGAAGAAAATGATTTTTTAACCTCATTTTTTGGGCCTTTTGGGATCTTGGATAGAGTCAGTCAAAGAGAATACCAATTACTATTACCACAGAGGATCCATTTCCGGTATGACATCTTCCAACATTCATAGCTACTATATTATCATGATGGACAATCTCATATTTTTGATCCCATGTAGGTTGAGTTAGATTTTTATGCTTCATTTTAGTTGTATCCCATAAAATAGTTAACTAGAGAATAAATTATATCTTAGATAGGTATATCCCTTTAGTGATGGTGATATGGAATAATGGACATGTATAGGATGATACTTGAGAGAAATAAGTTGACATAGCTGCCCAGTGGTTGGAGTTATTTTCATACATAATTCTACCACCAATGGAATGGAAAATCAGGTTTGAGTTTCTTTATGCATGGAAGACTATAAGAAAAAACATTTCTATGAAGTACTTATAATTTTAATTTTGGTTTAATTCTTTGTATTTGACCTAATAAAGATTCTTAATGATGTCAAAAATGTGGGGTGGGGGGCATTTTAATATCTTGGAACCCAGGCCCATGGAATAAAACATTAGGTCACATGGTTATTAGAAACAATGCCACAAAAATTATACAGTTTCTCAAAACAGTACATAATGTTTCATAGTGAAAAGCAGGGTGCATAGTTTTCCATAATTGTGGGACTAGGGCATTATTCCTGTGAAAAATGTCTATAGTTTTTATCAGAACCAAATGGAATGGTTGGTGGATAATTTCTCAAACTATTCTTCCAATCCATTTAGGGTCCCCCTTTATAGATAGTGAATCAAGTAGGTTTAGTGAATTGTTTTCCCTACCATGTAGGCTAGCCAAACAACCCAAAAAATTAATATAACCAAATTTTTCTGATATTTTTGAAAACACATACCCCTTCTTCATTATCCCATTTACAATGGAAAGAGGCTATATTTTCCTCCCAAAAGATCTCCCATTTCCTTTATTATAGTTACTTGAATGACTTCACCGTTTGACATCTGATTCAGGATATGATCATATCATTCGATTCCTCATGGTATGTTCTTCAATCCTTAGGCTCATTTCATCATCATTTTACATCTCAACAACTCTATTTTGATGCAGGCTCATATGCCCTGTTTTTAGGGTGTTCATCCATTGTTTTATTTTGTTCCAATCCATAGAAATATAATGTCTGATAACTGAGGAGGAGAGTTCTATTCGATTTTTGTCGGGTATTAATGACTTCTCCCTAAAAGTATAGTCATTTATAAATTCACATAGTTGTGTGCAATTAGGTTTCCCTGGGTGTTTCCCCTTAAATTCGTATGCCTTAATTATATTTATTTTGATCATATTCTAAATACCTATTTAATAATATTCATCACACTGTTGGAGGATGAGAATTCAAAATTTTCCTTCATTTTATGGTGTGTACCATGTTATGTCGTGTTTCCCTTTTTAGATAATGTTTGGGTGTGTTTTCCAATTGGCCTTATTAAGGTAACTATTTCTTATTAATGAAACAATCCTTTAAAATAATAATTAGAACGTATATTTATAGATATAAATTTCCATAGATATTTATAATAAATTTAATTGGGTAACTATCCTGTATATCCTTCTCACTTGGATGAAAGGTAATGGAGTGTACCCAATGAATTAATAAATAGAATTTATATTATTAAATATCACTTATCCTAGTTAATTAAAATTAAATAGTAATTGATTCCATATCATTATCATGAATTTTCATGTATAATTATTGGTAATGGAATTAACCTCATAAACTATTAATTAATTAATTTTATAATAGGTTCTATGTCTTTGATTAACCTTCTCACATTGATGAAAGGTATCCAAATGAACCAAATGACTTACTAAATGGCATTGGTATCACATTGAATTAATTTAATATTGATATATGTATAATGTTCTTATTTCATATGTATATATTTATCTATTTATAAATTTCATGGATTGATCCATCCTTGGATTCCCAAGAGAATGCATTCATAACTCAAAGCAAGCCATTTTGAATCAAGGATCCAGTTTACAAGGGTGATACCAACCATGGAAAGTGGTCCTTGTCTACAGGTGGATGCTAAAAATGATGTCTTTGGACCCCATAAATATATATTAGTATATTTTGATTACTTGGGTAGAAAACATGGATCATGATTGATGTCTTCATACATGTGACACCAAGGATTCACCCCATTGAGACCATTCATGATTATCTTGGGATTACTATGGATGAACTCCATAGACTTAGTTATACTATTTTACATCTGATTGAATATGGAAAACACCATGGATTACATATTTACCCTTTATATCTAGACTACATGAGTTACTATTATTATTTGGCTAAACCCTAAGGTCATGGATGACTTGGTTTCCCCTTAGATTCTCCTTTATTGTTATTATGATCTATTTCATTTATGTTGACACATTTAAATGATTTATCATTATAAATTAAACATAAATGAATTAATTGAATGATATCATGATCATAGAAATTTCCACTTGATGCTAAATCATGTATGAGTCATTATATTAGAATTTAATTACATTTTAATATATACATTTAGACAATTTAGTTTATATTAATAAAATGGATTTGTATTGTTGTTATTTGTGGTGGCATACTGATATTTATCTAACACCCAATCTGGGCCACCATATTTACCCAATATGATTATATTATTTCATGTGTGTTGAAGGGGACACATCCCACCTTGGTCACCCAAATTTCATTCTTACATAGTGTGGATCTGGGTAAAAAAATGACTGGGCCAACACTCAACATTCATGGATGGTTTTTGGCCTTTCTATTCTTTTGTACATCATGTATTGTACTATTTTTCTACTACCATGTATACTTCTTTTCCTATTTTTTAAATACATGAAATTACATCATCATATTTTATATATTAACATTTCATCTTTGGAGTTGATTTTTATTGATGGTTTATTATGATTATATTTTGTTTCTAGTATTGTTTATTCATTATTATTCTCTTTCTGTTGGTATCAATATATTGTTATTATATTCACTATGATCCAGTCTAACAAGAGTTAATAGTATACCCATATACACCCCCTAAGCCTCCCAGCTAGTCAAGAAACCTCTATTGTATGGGGAGGTGTTCGTGAGTCCACTTTTCCCACCAGATCAGAGAACCTTCATGCGGAACCCATGTCGAGATGTCATAGTAACCCTTTTTGATCCTATGAGATCACAATTTATTTGGTTTCCTTTACCATGTATATGAATAATGATTATTTTAATGTTTTCAATGGTATAAGAATTATTACTATGATATTTTTTATATTTCCAATTTAATATGGGAGTCATGTAGGTATCTAGGTTTTTAAGATAGCCAAACTAATTAATTATGATTGGTGTGATGGATGTTAACTTATATTAATTTGTTGGAGCCTCTTTATTTTAATACTCACAAATTATTATTATTATGTTTCTAACTGGTGTAATGTGTTATGATTGTATATCATTTTGTGAAGAGTTTTTACTAAGGACACATCCACCATTAATTATAAATATCTACTATTATTTATGATGATATACCACTAGTTCAAAGAGATTTTTCCATTGGATGTGACTATATATTGTTAGTTCATACATATATAATGGTGGATTAAATCTACCATGATTGTTTTTCTATAACAAAATTTAATCTACCACCAATGTTAATCTACAAGTAGAGTTAATCTACTGCAAGACTAGATCTATCAGAAGACCAGATCTACCACCTAACCAGATCAACCGCTAGACTAGATCTACCATCATATTAGATATACTAGTGATTAGATCTACAAATACTATAGATTATCTACTATTGAATGATCTTTGGTTGGTCTATTCTAAAAACTAGGATGATCTACTATCATTATTCAACTATTTCTATTCTGACTATCATTTTATATCAATTCCTCCAATGGTTAGTTCATGAAATTAGATTCTTTATAACCCACAAGGGTTTATAAATCATTATTCTTAAACAATTATATGGATGCATTAAAGAAAAATATATATTTTTCCGATTTAGTACCCAGTACAAAGATCATAGATTTTTTTATTATTATTATTTAGTGGATAATTTGGCATGGGGAGCTATGTATTCTAGAGAACTCTCTCATTTGTGGTAAAGATATTAGTGAGGGTGTGTAATTATAGAATATAAAAATTAACAAGAACCTACACATGTTTTATAAAGGAACAATTATTAGTCAACTATTTGGAAGTTTTATTAGAAAAAAATATAGACCAAAAAATAGTTATTTTTAAAGACTCTATGATACTATATTTTCTAGAACATTTTGAAGAACATGTTTGAGCTCCTCAGAAAGAAAAATATAAAGTATTTTGACCATATAAATCTATTCAGTCTAAGAAGAACCAATTATTTCATCTCTTCTCATTTTATCTCTCTCTTTATGCTTTACTTTTGATCTGTGTTTTTCATTGCTCTATTAATCTGTACACACTATATCTTATACCAAAATAGAGTGTTATTGAAACACTCTCTCAACATTAACTATTTTTATACCTATAGAAACTATGTATGGTGTTCTATGTGATCTATTTTCTGATATTATTCCCAATTGTAAATTTATAAAAGGTTTTGTGCATGGATAGTCTTTGTGCTGCTGATTATAAAACCCAATCCTCATTGTGGATCTAATTCATGTATTAATAATTGTTTTTAGAAGAAGGTGATTCTTATGTGGAGGGGATTAAATATCCTATTTATATTAGACCCCCTTTTTATATTCTTGTATGTTTTTTACTATTATTTTTCATTTTTTCAGTGTAAAAAATGGACCTATTATTTATATATGAAGAAACACAATACTAAGATATTTAGTTTTAATTTGTGTTAAAATACAGTTATTATTACATAATATAGTTTCAAAAGATAAATTCATTTCAAATATGTTCTTATGAGATCTCTAATCGAACATTGAGAAATTACATGAATGATAAAACCTATATAATTGTAAAATATTGATCAACTAGGTGTTTTTGATTCATTAGGGTGATTTAGTTTTATGGTGTTTTTACCAAAACATTATTATTGGAAATTCAATTTACCCCCTTTGGATTTTCTCACTATTTCAAACATTTTATATCAAGGAGTGTTTCAAATATATTTTCAACTATGATTTTTTCATTCAAATATTTTATATTTTTATTATTTAGAAATTTAATTATTTACAGATAATAATAGACAAGAGGGATCTACTACAAATAGTCCTCCTTACATTTATGAAAAAATCTATTCCCAAAGGTGTATTTTAATGAAAATACATCTTCAAGGAATTGGTTTTGAACTATGGACTATAATTTAAGAAAAATATGATTTACATAAAACTTATAGAGATAATTTGAGTGATCATACAAAATAAGATTATTGTTACAACTATAAATCCATGAATCGTTTATATTTTTTATTTTGGAGATGAATAATTTAAATTAATTTCGCCATGTACTGCTGCATTTGAAATTTTGGAAACATTTTAAGTTTCTCATGAGGGAAGCAATAATGTTAAAAAATCATTAAAATACTTATATTATTTAATGTAATACTTTTAATAAGAAATATAATGAACCTATTTCTAATATATGTGTAACATTTCATGATATTGTTAACAAAATTCACTCATTACAGAAATTTTTTTTTTAAAATCAATTGACGTGACTTTTGAGATGTTTTTCAAATAGATGGGGAGGAACATCAGTTACTATTCAAGATTCATGTGTTATAAGAAATTTGACTATTAAAGAGATGAGATGAACGAATATGATGTATAAGGAGGACCCCAATATAAATAGTGAAGAAGGGGATGAACAAAGGAAGAAATTTATAGCCCTAAAAACCATTACCTCAAAATAGAAGGAGAAGATCAAATATGACATATCATGTGATGAAGAGTCACATACTGGTAGTGATGAAGAAATTATCCACTTGGCCAGAAAATATAAAAAGTTATATAAAAGGAAGAAGTTTTGTATGGAATCTAGTTTTAATTGAATGTATGACAATAGTAGTAATTGTATAATGGATTGGAAAGAGTATAATACTATAAATATGATAGTATTATTTGAATTCAAGATAATATTTTAGGTCAATGTTGACCATCCCAAGATAAAAATCAATAAAAATTATGATGTGGAGGATAAGATATATAGAAAAGCTATGAAATAAACATAGAGTGATTTAAAGGATAGATCAATTGAATGATATTGAAGAAGATAAGATAACCATAATAGGGAAAAAAATGTATTGTATGAAAAACACAGTTGAGGAATATAAATCTTTTCCCTGATTCCCTTATTTATATTTATAACATATGTGGTTATAAATACATGTATGAAAACATATCTAGTGAAGAAATGTTAAAATAATGTAATATTTTTTATGATAATTTTAATGAAAATAAAGACAAAAATAAAATCAAATATAAGAAGCATGATCTGACTATTAGCTTTAAGGTTGATCTTACTATCACAAAGGATAAAAAATCTCAATTTGGAAAAGATAAAATTTCATTAAAATTATATAATGAGAAATAAAAATTGGTCTAGAATTATTAAAAATGGTATAAATAGTTTTACTAAGATTCTTGGAAAGAGGATTCATCCTAAATATACTATTTTGATGGTATATCATCCAGGACATATAAGGATTATAAAAAAATAATTTATTCCTAGTTCCAATTAAATAATTTGTATTACTAATTATTATTTTTCTAAAATTAAGAAAAAATATTTTTTAATTTTAAAATATACTTTTAGGAAACATGTTAAAAATTATATTTTACCAAATCATTTATAATTAACATTTCTAGTCCCAATAATATTTTGGTACCAAGGTCATTGTTATTTTAATGTTTTTTCTAGGAAACATGATTTAAAACATCTAGTAATCATTTTTCGCATCCGGATGGTGGTTACTCCAGAAAAATAATTAGAGACAACATAGGTTTGAAGAACCTAATCAATGTTGATAGTGAAAATGACACTATTATTGATAATTAAAATTAAAAAAATAATTTGAATTTTGAAAATTTTTAACTAAAACACACTTTTAATTTATAAAGATTTGTTTTTAGATGGATTAACGTATAATATTTTTAGAATCTCACTAATATGTATTGATGGCTATCATGTAAAATGGGAAAATAATTCCTAGAATGTTTTTTATTACAAAAATTATTTATTATTTAATAATTTATAAAATGAAAATGATCATACTATTAATTTAGATTCATGGTCTTCACAAAACAATTCCTATATAAGTTTCTTTCAAATGAATATTTTTTAAGCATAAGATACTATTCCGTTTCAATAGTCCTTCAAGAAGAAAGATATCTTAGAAAGTGTTAGTCAAGGATCTACCTAAACTATAATTCATAAATTTTAATGTCTATAACCCATGTCCAAAATGGTTACATCAAAAAATCTATTTGAAATCCAAGAGATAATATTGAACATCTCAAACCTTGGTGTTTGTTTATGTGGACTTGGTTATACCTTATAGAGTTTGTTATTTAAATGGGAAGGAGTATGTTTATATTCTAGTAGATGAATTTTCTAGATATACGTGTTTATAATTATGTATCATAAAATTGAATCTCTTTCCACTTTTCCATGTTTTATAAATTTATAGAAAATAATAGTAGAGATAGAATTAAGACCATAAGAAGTAACCATGGAAATGAGTTTGAAAAATATATTTTTGAATAATTATTCTCAAAAGATCCTATAATCACAAATTTTATTCTCCTTAGACCCCATAATGGAATGGTGTTGTGGAAAGGATGAATGAAAACCATAAAGGAAATGCATAGACTAGTCCTAATGTATAAAATTTACCTCTTTATTTGTGGTTATAAGTTTTAAATAAAACTTTTCATTTAATTAATAGAGTTCTTATAAGACAACTTTTAATTAAAATTCCTTGTAAAATATAGAATAGATGAAATCCAATGGTTAATTACATTAGAGTTTGTATTTGAAATATTTTTATTCATAATAGAATGGATAAACTTGAATTTTTTTCTCCCATTTGTGATAATGTAATTTCCCCTAGATATTAAACACCTTGTAAAACATATTATGTGTTTAGTAAAAAAAACTAATATTGTGGAGGATTTTTTCTTTTAAAATTTGATGAAACTGATCCATATAAGACTAATACCCCTTTAAAAACCTTAAACAATACATATCAAATCATAATATAAATACAAAACATTATTAATGTTCTATGAACAAAATAATAAAATCATTCATTTCATAGGAACAACCAAAACCTATGGGGGATGATGAAATATCTAGACCTTATATTCCAAAAACGATTCTAACTCATAAATTACATACTTTATATTCTATAGTTGGTAATCTAGATAGAGGAATAGAAACTATATATTATCTTAGAAATCATATTGAACATAAATATTTCTCACCACATATTGAACCTAAGAAAATTATTGATCACTATTAGAAATTTAGGTTATAGGCACAGACCTCTAGCCATGGTAAATGACAAATACTGATATATATAATTTATTTCAATAGATATTATTCTACCGCTAATATTATACCACCCATCTACCTAATTTATAACACTTGTGACCCACTCCTCCTCGCTACCCTCTAGCCCTGATGTTTGAGAAATTATCCTCTACCAACAAGGCCAACAAACATCTCCAAGATCGACCTCCTTTGGTACTACCACCACTCCTCCCCACCTAAAAAACCTCCCAACATACTCTTATGACGTGCCTCAGACACACCCACCCCACATCCCCATGACCCTCCTTCTCGAACACAGCTTATACATGGCTTTGATGAGGCTCCAACAAGACTCAGACGCATCCACCCCACCTCATAAGATCCTCCTCCTTCGACACAACCAATTCTGATTCTTTTCCTCTGACGTGGAAACCCCACCCTTATAGTTTCTCAAAAAAATGAATCCCTACCCTTATGATCCACCTCCTCTTATGATTTATCACCATCCTCATTCATCTGACCCTAGTGAAATCCTCCCTTCCATAATTTCTCATGTGAATTCTATACATTCTACACTTCTATTGAACTACATCTGTGTTAATGGTTAATGTTCACCCAATTTACCCTATAAAATGATTTTTATTCTCCTATGACAAGTCTTTAATTAGATAGTGAACCATATTTGTTTTCTTGAACATAAAATTTTATGATTTTTCCATGCATCAATTACTTATTTGGATCCCATTTTATTTTTTTATAATGGGATTTTTCTAGTATGTATACGTGATTATACTCTATAAAATGTATGACATGGTTATATTTCATATTCTCCCATGTTTATGTTTATGTAATTTTATATTGGTTACTAACAATCATGTTATGTATTCCCTTTTATAATATAATCATATACAACATTTAATAGTATTTATATTACATGAATATTATTGGTATGATAAAGTTTCTAGAAACTATTGCATAATTTTTATTTGGACATAGTTTATTTGATAAAGCTTACAAAAAATTGGATATAGAAATTATCGCTTATTTTAAGTGTTTTTAGATCTCCATCCCATTAATGAAATATTTTTCAACAACTTATCCATGCCTATTTTTAGTAATACAAAAAATCTTCATTTTTTAATTTATTATAATATTTCATGAGTGCGTAAATAGTTTTATATAATTGTTGAAAATAAGATAGTAAATATTTTATTAAAGTGATGGAAATGGTTTCAATAAGAATAGACAGTTATTTTAATGTAATAATAGATTATAAATCTATTTCAAAAATTATTTTTTTGTCATATTAAGATATTTTTCATGAATATTTATAGTTTTTTAAATCCTTTTTTAGATATTTTTTACACTTACCCATAAAATACTATTTATTATCCTTGTTATAAAATAAGACATTTTTAGATCTCACGATTTAATAATTTTAATATTTTTTTATTTACTATGATACACAATAGTGTGTCAGATAATTAAAATTACGGATAATGAATTTCTATGTATATAAGTTGTTATTTTATTTTTGAATAATTTTTTTGGATTATTTTTTTAGATAATAATATCTTTTTATGACCGTTGTAGAATTTTTATTTTTTTATATTTGTTATGAATTTATAACTCTTTAAATACTATGATATAATCATTTTTCAAAAACTATAATATGATTGTTATAAATATTTTTCCAATATTTTCATCCTTTAAAAAAACATAGGTGACTCAATATTCTCCAACATTATTATTTACTGGATGAAGTTGTTATCAATGTGTGCTGACCAATTTGAATTTTTAACAAAAGATTTCATTTTATTATAATTTCTATTTATTTTCAAAAAAATAGTTCAACGCATTTTACCTATTGTTTGTCTTTTACCTCATTGGATGAAACATTTATTGTGATGAAAAAAAGTAGTCAAAGGATTCTTCCGAGTCTTTTATCATATTTATGGTTTTCACTATTATGATATTTTTTATTTCTATTAGTTTGTTTACATTTTTAGGGCTGTTTTGTTTTATTATTTCACAATTCCCTTTTTTATTTGAACCCCTTTATTGATATAATGTGAATTTTCTTATTTTCTTCCTTTCTTATTTCAATATGGGGTTTATGTTTTATTAGTTGATAACTAAATATGTATTTAAATGGATTTACATTTCTTTATAGGTAATTAAAATAAAACATTACTTCTATATTATTGTATATTAATATTTTACTTTATTTTATTTTACGGTTGAAGCTAAATTGATTCCCTTAATGAGCATTAGAATGCGGATTTTCTTACCAATGTGAAGATTAGTGACTACATTCAAACAAATGTGTCCAAAATATGATTTTTCATTCAATCTCACATTACTATTGATTCACATATAGGGTGTTTCTTCTGATGAAAGTTATTTATTAAATAAACCAAGTACTATATCAATGTCATCATTGTGCCTAATGGTATCTAATAATTTATTTCATATATCATTTACTTCTATATTAAAAACTCATTCAAGGAGATTCCCATAAGTTTTTATTTATCTTTTTCTATTGATGTTTTAGTGATTTTATTTGGAATTTTTTCATGAAAATGTGAGTTTTCAAGTCAACATTCTTGAATTTTTTCAAATTATATGGTAATATTTTTTAAAAAAAATCATATTTGAAATTTTATCTAGTTTATATGTTAATTTTATTAATCAATCCAATATCCAAATAAACATATGAACATTGTTAAAATGTTTATTTATTTACATAAATAATTTATGATTTATAAATGGTTTATAAATGTATTAATATTTTAATATATGTTATATTATTACAATATTATATGTTAATATTCTTTATATATTCATAAAAAATATATATTAATATAGTTTATAAGTTTATATATCAATAAAGTTTTAATTTTTCTTGGCTTATGTAATGGGAAACATGACCCAAATGTATCATGATAAGATATTGGTGTTATATGTTAAAATTCATATGTTCAAAAATCATCCCCAAACTAAAGGTGAGATTATGGACTCTAGGGGTATTTCTCAAAGTGATAAAACTAATGCTCTAAACTCATATTATTATTTTGAGGTTCATATTTTTTAGACTTATTTTAACATTATCAATAGTGATAATGATGTTTCCATCATTGATGCGGCTGATTGATGACTTCAGTCCAATGATATTCTCTACACTAGTGAAATGTAAAATGTTACATCCTCCCCTTTAACTCTTGGTAAAAAATAAGTTTTTAGAAAACAATAAGGAATTTAATGAATGAAATATTCATTTTTTTCATTCATTTCATAACATGTTAAATCATATTTGATGATATACAAAGAACTATTGATTATGTGTTCTTTATTTTCTATTATTATTTGAGTTTTAAATCAACCATTATTTTAAATTTAAATTTAATTTACGTACATGAGAGTTTTTGTTTAGTTACTCTTGGTTTTACTTTTTTATTCAGTGGTAGCTAAACACTTTGATAATCTTCAGTATGAAATGGAGTTTTTTAACATCAACTTAGTGTGATTCCTCTACTTAGAAAATGTTATAAGTGGGTAATATTATGATTTTAATCTATACAGTGAGGGAAATATATAGCGAAAATTGCTGATATCTATTGATGATGTTATTTTCTGGGGAAATGAACTGCGAATTGAACAACTTAGAGAAACTTTTCAGTCATTTTTGTTTAATTTACCTTATTCATTCTATTTCCTACTCTTTAATAATTTTTTAATCTAGATCCTCATTCAATATTTCAAAATTATATAATTTTTTATTATGTTAATTAAATGAGATATTATCCATAAATAAACATATCAAATTAAATATCTTAAATATATGACCAAATAATATAGAGTAAAGTCATTATTATTCATCACTTCTATAATTTTTTGCCATCGTTAATCACAATATTCCTTCAAAAAATCAACTGTATAAAATATTTATATAATTCAAAAAACAGCATAAAAAATCCACTTTGAAATATAATACAGTAAATAACATCTAAATGATGATATAAATTAAATTTACACAATTATATAATTCATTTTGATGTAATAAAGTTAAATAAAATATTTAATTAATTTTTGAAATTTACATTCCATTTCAAACATAGGTATACAATTCAATAAATAATTTATACATTAAAACAATACACATGGTATGAAATATTTATTGATACAATAACACAATAGTCCACCAATGTCATTATATTTTAGACACTATCCCTTATTCTTTTGTTTACCTAGACAGATTTCGCATTTCCTAATGCATATACACATGTACACACACCCTCATAGAATGGGAAACCAAAAACATTGATTGGGATCACCAACTTTTCACTTGATTGTGTATGATCCAAATAAAAAATAACCACCAGACAACTTTCTTAAATATCATAATCTCTTAACCACTGATACCAATGTTTTAGATGATGGAGTATCCCTTCATTTCACATATCAATATTTATTATCTCTTTAGGGAGATTCCTAAACATTCATTTGTCTATGTGCATATCGAAGGATTCCACATCATTTTTAAGGAAAAGGTTCTATTTAAGGGATTGAACATGATATCATTTGACTATTATGAGAAATAGTTACTTCATTCAAAATTTATATTTATTATGGTGGGCTTGTATATTATTGGTCACTATAAATTCATATTCATCATGAAAGTTATTGGATATTTTTTATTCATCATGTTTTCCTTTAAATTTTACAACCCATATCATTATGTTCTTATTTTTTCATCGTGTAAAAATTATTGGTACTAGAAAAAAAACATTGTCCTTTAAAGGACATTCAAGGTAGTAGAAAAAACAATCAACTTATTTTCATCCAAAAAAGGAATCATTAATTTTTCTTATCTGGGATTATTTATACCAAATTAATATTCACAATATGTATTAAATTTTTTTAGTGACTATTAGTTAAATTATCATCCATCTCATTTAATTTGACACTAACATTATCTATCGACATAAACCATCCATTTCCCACATCTATGAAGTTTATGTCCCTATGCCAATTTACAATTTCATATATAGTAATAATTTTAAGAAGGTTTTAATCATAATGACTAATTTGATGACCCCATTATTAATTTTTTAAATGATATATAAATTGGTGGAGTGTGAAATAATTAGTTTTGTACATAACATTTATTATTTATTCTAAAATTTGTGGCTCCTAATTCACATCTCACTCTCCTGGTTAATTGTTTTCCCGTAATTTTTCTACTCCCCCTATATCCAAAGTTTCTTATCTACCCCCCACTTCTCATACATTTAATTATTTTCAGGAACCAAATGACTTAAAATATTTTTAATTACACTATTTCACTAATTACTCTTATTGAAATTTAATTTTCAAATTTATTAATACATTATTTCTCATGTATATGCATAAATTAACGCACCACTTTATGTGAATGTTTATAAAAAATTACATATTTATTAATTAAACTATATATAATATAATTTTCATAAATATTAAAAAATAGGATCATATATATACATTTTACTAACTTAAATTCAATTCATTCTTAATATTTAGTTCTATATCATGAAGAAAACATATAAGTCCATATTACATCATGAAATTTATATTATAAAGGAAAATATTACTATCAATAGAAATTTTAGATTAAAATATATTAGACCATCACAAAGACATTAATATGAAGAAATAACTGATTTTTTCATGAATATAATTTACGGTCTTATCATACATTTCTAGAAATATTGGGACTATTTCCATGTAGTAGTATTATTTATAATAAAATGGGATTATATATTTTTCACATATGTAACCATAATAATTAATTTTATGGTATATTTTAATTTTTAAAAGATACATGTCATTATTGGGACACCATATTTCTATAATGGAGTTTTAAAATTCATGAGTACATTTATCTAGAATATATGAAACCCTTATAGTATTCACCTAGGCTTTATAGTTTATTAATTTACTTTATAAAATATTAGTAACATATATACATCAGTGTATTGAATTTATTTCAATAATATTATATATAAAATATATATGAGAGGGAGGAAGATCAATTTATAATTAACCTATTTACCTTTACTTTATTGGGATTAAACTCACTAGGAGAGCTTATCAAATTAAATATTATTCTCTATGGTATAAACTAGGGCACTATTATTTTCATGTATGAGTGTTCTTATAAAAGATCAATACTAAGGGATATTGTATTCTAAGTCACGATGTGTTACTATTATTCATATTTCTCATGATATTAAATTCAAGAGTTATGATACATGCATGAGATTAAACAACATTAATATAAAAACATCTTTTCTATACCTAGAATCAAAAATACGAATTTCAATGGTTTACCGAAATCAATATATAACCATTAAAATTCCAAAAAACATCCTTCCAATGAAAAAGTGATATAATAAATCATTAATGGCAGTGAACGAATTTAACACAAGAGGGAACTTTTTTGATGGTTCATAAATCGATAAATCACACACCTTAGTTGGTTCGTATGGAATTAAATGTAGGGACAAATATTAGAGTACCATAGGAGTTGAAATTTTGGGGTATAAAGAAGAAGATCATATAATTAATTTTTAATCATTTCCCAATTCCATGGCAACAGAGGAAAAACCATGAGATTTGGCTACAACATTGATGAATTTTTGGTTTTTTATATTTCAATTTATTTAATACATTAACAACAACAAAAATATTCATCTGTTAATGTTTTATTATGATCTCTTTTATTTTTAAAAAAATTTACATTTCGCTCTATGATCATAGAGATTTAACATGAGGTTATATTATAGAGAGGTGATTTGATATTAATCTAGCTCCTTAATAATAAAAATTTTTATTATAGGAATAAACATTAAGGATTCAAGATGATGCACTAATAATAAATTGGTGAAAATACATCTCTTTATTATATCATATATATTTCATTCCCATAAGTAAAATCAATTTCCCTTTATTTGTTTTATTGATTTACGGTGGCATCTGGGGATTGGATAAGTAATAATGTGCATTATATTTCAATGGGATTTAGTGGAGATCTCTATCGATCAATGAGTATTCTATTTACTTCATATTAGGGATGTGGATAACTAGTGAACTCGGATATTCAATGTTAAATTGGGAATTCACAAATCAGGACTACATAAGGGTATGTTCATATATATATTTTCATGTGACCAATGAGTTATAATTAATCTAATATATGGGGTTGTAAAGGAGCTCATCAGTACTCATATTAAGAGTATCTATTTCTTATTATTTGTTTTTCTTTTTAATGTTTTTCCCTTCATCATTTCATCACACTAATCAATCCTCCTATATTTACAATTTATTTAAAACACTCAAAAATATAAATAAGTTTCATAATAAGGAGGGTTTTAGATTGGATCTTCTTCATTCAAACCCCTAGACAGCTCTATACATTCATTTAGAGGGAATTATTAATATTCTACTTGATACACTGAATCCTTTTATAAGATTTTAGTGAATTAGGGAACTTCCATGCCTGCTCCTTCCTTCTAATTTTTTCTTCTCCCTCTATATGATTTAGTTTTGGGAATATTTGGATTCATTATGGAAATAGGTATATATCTTATTCTTTCTAATTTATTCCTTTAATTGATATGGATTTTTATAGTAATTTAAGTGTTGATTTTACCAGAGAATTGTGAAATCACGTCACCATAAAGGTGATGTTACTTTCTAGGGATAAATGTGTATAAGAGTGGATGATCATAAGTTTTTTTATAAATTGTATATTTTAATCCATTATTTGTAATTCTTTCTACATTCACACAATTGAATATAATTTTTATCAACATTCAATAACATTCAGGTAGAAACAGAAAAATGATAAGAAAAAGTAATGCATTAGGTTGATATAAAGGATAATAAATAAGCTGATAATTATAATATTAAACCCCTAAATACATAGGCAATTTAAATTATGAAATATGTAAGCATAGTAATACAAAACTAATATATATGTATATCCGTATATATATTCTTATTTTAATTAAAATACTAATTTTGATACCAATATGAATACAATCATACAAAAGAAAATTCATTCTTAAATTTCTTCTTCTTATGGTACAAAATTATTCTTAAAATAATATTAAAATATAAACATTCCAAAAAATATTTAATATACACATCCTATACAATATTAAAAGATACACATTTTTTTTGTAGTGCTTCTGATTATGCTTCTATTGAAATATAAAAACACTACAGTATTATAATATATATTTCCAAACAAGTACTTACACACTTTATTATGCTAGTTATTAATCAAATATTGAATACATTGATATTTATGCTTATAGTTATGCCTATTATCATTCTAATACTTATACATTTTAACAAATTCGCACATTTTGAAGTTGATAGTGAATATGTTTATGCTTATTATTAAAAACCTGATGTAATAGAATCACATTATCCAATTAATTGTTTGAATTCCTACTATTATTTTTATATACATTCTTATAAAAATACTATAATATATATTGAGTTTCAAAAAATATAATATAAAGGTATCGTAATGAAATTATATAATATATAACGCATACCAAATTCATTTTCTTTTGCTTATTCTTATACCAACGTTTTTTTATTTATAAACATATGATTGTAATTATAGTCATTATTAAAGTAAATAGTATCCTAAAACATAAATAATACATATTTTCATGTTGTTAGTGCATATAATTTGTTGTGTTTTTAGATATAATGTAATATATAGATATTTTAATGTTTACAATGCTTTTTATTATGCTTACTCTAATATAAATACTAAACACATACTCATTATCAAAGATTATAATATAAAATATTAATCATTACTACTATGTGTTTAATTATATTAAAAATTATAACATAACACAAAATATATATATATATATAAGTATGAAACAATATCCATGATATTTATATATGAATAATTTGTGAAATTGAATCATGTTTTATCTATGAAATATTTTTCTTATAGATAGATTTTTTTCTAAACATCAATGATCAAGTTTCGCTACATGTTACCCTTATAATTAATTTAGTGTTAACATTTTAACCATGTTTTTTATATTTTTTATATATGTTACATGCATGGAATTATAAATTTATCACAAATCATAAACATTATTGACCTACTATTAAAAAAATTTATTCTTTCATCACAAAATATTCTAAATAAATTCAATTTTTTTATTTCACCAGGTACACCTTAAACAAAATTAATTAACATATTTACATTTCCTCATAGTATTTACAAAATTTTATGAATAAAATTTTTAATTCAATGAAAATCATAATGGTAATGGATATTGTTTCGTTGAAATTTTTTGAATCTTTTTTCTCCCACATCTGATTTTCAATACTCATTGTCAAATTTAGGAATGGAACAAAATTTATTTTTATCTCCCATATACTATAATAAACAAATACCTCATTATTAATATTTTAGATCACATAAGTAACTATATTTTTTAGTCATACATCCCTCACATGAAAAAATTTCCTCTTCCAATTAAGGATATGGTCTATAAATAATTTTTTTAACATCATCCTTTAATGATGAAAACTATTAAAATTATAGTGACCTAAAATCATAACACTAGAAAAGTCCGTAATTCAGATATGTCTTTAGGAATAAAATCCCATCAGGATAGATTATGATCAACCACAATTAAAGAAGAACCATTTGATTGTTTTGATGAAAACATTGCACATAGTGGTTAGTTCACTTATATAACATACTTTTGTAACACAAGTACATGAATTTTTTCACACCACAATCCAAAAATCATGTTATTTGTAATAATATATTTTTTTTCATTCAAAATTATCTATACATATTTTTTCATTATATATCTTATTAGTTATCCATTTAATTAAATAAATATATTACCCTTTATATAAATTTTAGATGTGTAAAGATTACATATCTCAAAAATAATTCATGTCAAAAATCATTTGATACTACTTATTCCTGTATAAATGCATAGAGGAATACTTGTTTAATTTAAAAATTCATGAAATATAATGTTTCTATAAATAAATTTTCATGTAAAAAAACATGTTATATTAAATATGTGTATGACCATTATGTATATATACTTTATATTTTTTAATGAATAAAATGTGTTCTCAATTATTTTTTTATAGTTTATGACGATTCTTCTACTCCAACCACTGATTTAGGTGAAAATGGAAATACAGATGTTGATGACATTGATGGTGGTATGAGTGAATGTGATAATGATGTTGGTGTTTAAATAGGAGATGATAAGGGTCGATATAGTTCTAGTGATACTAATATTTGGGTACATTTCAAATGTAAATTTCAATCATGGTTTTTATAATTAAATTTTATATTGTCTAAATTGGATATAGTTTTAATTCATATGATATATATTGTATTATGTTTGAGTTTTCCTTGTATTGTATTATTTTTTCATTCTATTAAGATATGTTGTATTAGTTTTGTTTGAGTGTTACCTTTAGGGTGAGTATTTATTTATAATATTTTGGTTAATAAATTATATTCCTTGTAGGGATTTAAAGTGTTTTATTCTTGCGATATATATTATATTATGTTTTCCTATTTTTATATTGTATTCATTCATAATATATCTCATGTATTTATAAATTTTGAGAAAAAAGGACCCAAGGTAATGATCCTTAATAATAATAATATTCCCAAAAAGAAATAATTTTATCAACATATTAATAAATCTTTTCAATTGATAAATGGAAGAAACTCACTAGTTAGAAAGAAAATGGAAATCATGTTTTCTTTTAAAATTATCCTCATTTTCTATGGAAGCAGGTTTCTGAATTCAACTAATAATGACCCTATCAAATTGTTATCCTATATCTAGGTAATTTTACCCATGAAATTTTGTTTTTTGAATGTTTATAGTTTATATTGAAATTTTTGTGGCTAATTTGTTTTTCATAAATTGAATATAATTTTTTTCTTGAACCTCCATATTCGCCTTCTTTATTCGGTGATACAGTAGGTTTTTTAATATATATGTAAATATATTCAAAATAAAATGAATAATAGAATCTATTACATAGAACATATAGGGAATATATTTCAATAGAAGTCCCTAAGCATTCAAATTGAAAATTTAGGTGGAACATATTTTTGGGTGGAGGTGTAGATCTTAAAAGAGAACTTGATTTTCATTCAAGGGTTTCTTTAATACTCTAAATTATATAAAATCATTGATGGTGATATTGTAGCATAAATTATTATATTTATCTTTAACTTTTCTAGGGGAGTTATTTATTTTCCGGAAATGTTTTCCACTATGAATTATACAATACAAATGATGAACTTGAACTAATAATTAAAAGGGAGAGTAAGAATAGTGAATGACATAAAACATTCCAAAATTCATTTTCTCAATATTTATCATTTATTTTGTTTTTTATATATTTGGAATATTTATTGAGTTTGATTATCCTTTTTAGGTCCTTGTTTCACATAGAATACCATGGATTGCTCCACATTTTTCAATTCATTATATTTTATGTAGGGTTTCTATATCATTGTATTTGTTGATCCAAGTAGAGAAATTAGAAATCTATCATGAGTCCAAAATATATATATGTGTGTGTGTGTGTTAAAATTTCAGGAAAGATGATAAGTAAATATGAAAATGTAATTATCCATTTCACAAAACTCATAGATAACTTCTTATATAAAATATCCCTTATATTTAAGTGTATTTCAGATTTCTTACTGAGAATGTGTTATTTTTTTTATATTCCACTATTGTTTTAATACAATTGTAATGTTGGTAGTCTATGTTTTAATGGATGGGTTAGGACTATCGCTGGTTGTGTATGAGTATCACTGGATTTTTTGAGCGCTACTAAATTTTTTTATTTTTTTATGATAAAGGTAGGGTGGGAGTGCTACTGGTTGGTTTAAGGTTTGAGTGCTGTTGGCTTTTTTTTACTAAGTTGCGCTGATGGAATGTTTGAATGCTGCTATATTTTTTTATTCTATTGTATACCTATTTACCATGATGTAAATTATGTCTATAGATGTACTTACATGGTTTAGAATTGTTGATATAGGGATACATACATAGTTTCCAACCGTGGTTATACAATACAACAGAATTACCTATAACCATAGTTTCTAAATGTGGATATATACTATTGATGAATTACCTATAGATATGATTGGAAACCATGGATATATGTGTACTACCATGGTGCAAACTATGGATATATATGATTACCAATTTTTATGAAAATAAATGCCACAATTCACTAAACTGTGGATCTTATCTATTTCTATGATTGCATGAAATTTATCCCCAGTTTATAATCGTGTCTATAGCTTAAATTTCTAGTAGTTGATATAAAAATTGATAAATTATTAGTGTTGTTAATTCTATAATAACTTATACAACATCATAGAATTATTTTATTGGAACTAGTATAAATTCCTAGAGACACTCTAACCATTTTCACTAAGTGGGTATTTAGAAACAAAGTTTACGAGTCAGTAACTATAGTTAAAAATAAAGATATAGTGGTTTCACAATGATAGAGCCAAGAAGAGGGTATAGACTATGAGGAAGCCTTTTTACTAGTGGATAGACTTACCTCCATCAGAATACTACTTTCATATGTAGAAATTTTTTATTTTAAGATATATAAATGGTGGTCAAGACTTCATTCTAATAGGTTATATTTTTTAGGATTTTTTTGTTGAACAACCCTCTAGATTTCAAAATCCTAATTTTTCTAATCAAAATTTTAAATTAACAAATTATTAATTTGGATTAACAAAATATCCTAGTGAGTTTTATGGTTGGATAAGATGTTTTTTTCATTTGTAATTGTTTCTAAAAAGGTATATCATATCTAAAATTATTTATAAATTAACTTCAATGGATGTTTGATTAGTTTAAATTTATAGTGAAAATATTTTGTTTGAATATTCTAAAAATTCATTGTGTACAAATTTTTTTATAATTTATGAAAAGTGAATTTTAAATGAGTTTAATGGGAGAGAATAAATTATATCTTATTTTCAAATAATTCAAAATAATGATGCAATATTTTTTTAACAATGTAAGTACACTAAACACCTTAAATAATTTCTTGGATTGGATGGTAAAATAAGTAGTGATTATCTCATTAACAAAACATGTAAGATTGATCTTGAATAAATTGAAATGTCATTGGATCAAAACAATTATAGTGTTATGATTAGAATATTTATATAGATAACTTCTAGCCAGCTTGATATTATCTTCAGTGTGTGTATATGTGCTCCTTTTCAAGAAAATCATAAAGAGTCGCATTTAATTTTTGTTAAAATATTTATAAAATACCTCAAGTATACAAACACATTTAGACCATTCTATCATAGAGGAGAAGAGTATGATTTTTTGAGTTATTCATATTATTTTTTGGTGTGTGTATTATAGATGGAAATAGAAACTCTAAAACAAGTCACCTTTAAATAAAGACACAATTTTTATGGTCTAGTAAAAGGAAAAAATTTGTTTTAACTATATACTACTAAAGTTGAGAATATAGATACAATATGTTACTATACACAAATTCCATAGATGATATACTCTTTACTAGATTAAGTATATCAATTCATACATGTACTAACAAAATTATTACAATACAAGTGTGCTAAATAGATACAAGAATCTTCTATCTCATTCTAGAAAAAAACAAATTGATGTATGACATCACTTATTAGTAGATAATTTTAAAAAATCTATTATAACTCATGAATTCAGTGTAAGGGAACATCATCTTACTATAATTTTTACGAAACCTTTGAATTCTGACAGATTAAGGTATATAAACTAGGAATTAGGAATGAAAAGATTTGGATAAATTTAGTCATTAAATTTTCACAATTGGAAGATCCATCATTGGTTGAACTACCATTGGAGATCCACAATTTATAGATCCCCCATTGGAGATCCACCATTGGGTGGTCCACCAATGGAGATCCACAATTTTTATCCTTAATTGGGATATCTATAATTGTTGTATCCAAAAAAATTTGATCCACCATTGGGTGATCCACTATTAGGGGATCCACTATTAGTGATCTACTAGTCGAGTCTGTCTTATATTCTACAAGTCCAATTTTCTATATTAATTTTTTTTATTATTTTTATATTTGTATATTTTGTAATATTTTTTATTTAAAGTCCCAAAAATGATAAAATAATACTTTAAATCCAATTTTGGGAACCCTCACGATCAAACCTAACATTCAAAAATTTCAAATTACCTTCTCTCTAGACCTTCTCCCTTCCTCACACTCTTCCTTCGTCTTTTTATTCAGTGAAATCGTAAGAGTGAAGGGACCTTCACATACATCTCACAAATGATCACTTACCATGATGATTTCATGAGGATAATCAAGTCACGCTGTTATAGTGGAACCAATGAATCCTTAACATATGACTCAAGTAGTTATTGTAGAGAAATAAATTGATTTTTAATGGATGATGTTGAGAAAGTCAATGGTAATGAAGGTAATTTCAGGCCATATTGGGAGGAAATGGGTTTTATGTAATGAGATACTACTCTTTCCATTTTTATTTGACTAATTATACAATTATGAAGAGTATATATTTTTTGAGATGAAATATTTTATTAAAATTATGACTAATGTAAAATAAATAAGATTTTATTTAATGTAACGGGATATATTCCTAAATATTATTCAATAAGCTATTTCATATTTTTATCAAGTTTATATTCCAACTGAAGTTGATATTTTCATCTTATGATAATGCTATTTTGGAGGTAATTGGTAATGATATAGTATGACGACCTACTTATATAGAGTATGATGGTGAGTGTTGAATCTTGTTCAAATTCATCAAAAACATTATATGTCTTGGGAAAGTGAACTTTATTATGATGAGTTACCATGATGTTATTATTTTATTCATTATAAAAAGGGTATATAATGTAACCATGTATAGATATCAAATGGAAGACATTATGGAGATAATAAAGACCTCATCCAGAAAAAACTAATTGATTTATCCTAAATTGATCCTAAACATTTTGGAATCCAAGTGATAGGTATATGTGAATAGAGAAGTATGAGCAACGTTTTCTAGTTTTTTAGATAGATTACCTATAACATAATAAAGTTCAAAATTAATCCATGGAAAATTAAATGGGATGTGGAAAATGAAACTCTATATAAGAATTTTAGTCATGTAGAACACCCTACTAGACAAAATGTTTTAATTGAACTTGGAATTGATCTTGATGAAGTTGTGTTTTATTCTAATGGTGTAGTTAAAAAACAAGTACATAATTTTTAAGAATAAGAATTATATTTTATAGAATATGTATCCATTTTATTTGAAAAATGGAGTGACCTAGATATGGTCATGATCCCCTGTGTTTCCTATAAATATTTTAGAACTTATGGTCCTCTTTCTGTAAGAGAGATCTTGTTATGTGATGGTAGAGAAAATGAGAATAACGTCACAAGAGAAGAATACATTGGAGTTCTTATGATTCCTCAAAAGAAATAGTTGATGTTTCTGATTGTTTTGATGAAGGGAAGGGTGATCTACCTCAATCCTTAGAAGGTCACGATGGTGATGATTTTATTGAGAGGGAACAATCACATCAGTCTCCTATTTTTTCTACTTTAGATAATATTGGTGAGGATGTGAGATTTGTTGAGTTTAATTATGTTACTGATGTCACCCCTATTAGATTTGATTTTATAACATCTATTGAGTTGGAGGACTCGGCATATTATGTTAGTCAAAAATCAATTCATAGTTATAACAATTCTACCACAACTGAGGATGATGCAGCATTGAAGGAGTATCCATCTCTTAATTCCATGCTATCAGGATTCTCCTACCCTAATTACGATGGTGAGGGTGATGAATGTGATGATTTTTATAGAATTCCACCAGATAATGGTGGACATGTTACTCAACTATTGGAACAGATCATGAGGTAACTCTAGGGGAGAAAATTGATGAATTTGGTAAGTTTCAATATTTTCCTACTGATGCTTCTACTACTAGATTTGAGCATGTAGGGGTTGTATTTCCAATACTCAATATAATTCATTCACATCTACCGGATACTCCTTTTCATTCATAATATGTCAGTAAGTGTTATTTGGATGCTTTTAGAGTGTTAATTATTTATGATTTTATTTAGTATCTTATATCTCAATGTCCTTGAGTAACCCACCTTAGTGAAACTGATACCAGATATATCATTGAGTTATTCATCTCCCAAATTCATCCTAAGATGATACTAAATATTGAAGAAGTTTTTATTGATAATATAAAATTTTAAAACAAAAGAGAATAAAAAATGTATATTAGGGTGGATATGAGTGAAATTTTTTCGATAGCTCAGATGTAACATATGGAGAGGTTAGACACCCTACCACCTGATTTGGCTTCTACATCCACTACTCCACCTTCTACATGTACTGTTGATATTTAGATGATAAAATTTATTTTATAGGAGGAGTTTAATTCCATCTTTGGTAATATCACACCATCTAATCAGCATGACCGGGAAGATTAGAAAACATGGTGAGAATATATATAAACTAGTTATAGAGTGTTTGGATGGAGCTCAAAGTGACATAGATACTATCACAGTGGTAATAAAATACTACCTTTCCATAATTTATACCAAGAATGAGATATATTCTCATTTTATATTTATTTACGATAAATTATGGTTGATTCCTATGACTAGGGCCTTCAATGATAAAATTGTACCTTATTAATGTTTTGAATCCTCTCATCACGCTATTTATGAAAGTGAGGAATGAATACTTATTAGTAATTAAACGAGGTAGAAAAATCATTATGGGGTTTTTTAATTTGATGAAGTATTTTTTATATATTTCTATGACATAATTTGTGACACCAGAATCCATTCTTATGAATAATGTAACCTTTTCACCATCTTATGAACCACTACATCCTTGGTTTATTCTTTTTATTATGTTCTCATTTGAAGTTATTCGGATCCTCCGGAAAGTTATTGTTAATTAGATCCCAACTTCTACCATTTCACCCTCGACCTATTCATTTCTTCCTCTTATCAATAGAAATGAAAAAAACCCTTTTGATCCTATATCTCATCAAGTTAAGGTAGATTCTAACTAGAACATGTATTTTATAGGGATTATATTTTCCTTCGTATTATTTTTTGATATGTAATCCAATTAAATTTCTATATATTAAAGAAAAATTGTTATTCCACATTATCTATTTTTTGTATTTATTGCATTATCTTTATGGTAATCTCAAAATGGGGAGAAAATGTTTTGTTCAAATTTAATACCTTATTTAGGTTTCACAATTTAAATGTAGTATCTCACATTATTCATTTGAAATGTAAAGTAGACCTATAATTTTAAAATTCATTTAATTATGTTTATATTTGTTTTTATATTCATGGTTACAAAATGATATGATTTGTGATCATCCATAAGGAAGATCTTTTTGGAACCACCTATTTTAATGCTCAAAAATCATGATTATAATGTTTCTATAAATTATAATGTTTTATTATAGTACATAATTTTTTGACGAATTTTTGATAACAATAGATTTTCCCTAACTTATAAAGATCCAATGTTAGTTATAAAGACAAACTATTAGTTTGATGAAATATAATATTAGTTGTGATGATATACCATTTGTTAAAATATATCTACCAGTGGATAACATCCTCCTCTGGAGATCATCTATCAACAGAGTTAATCCACCAGCAGATTCAATCTACTACCATAGTAAATTTATAGTCAGAAAAAATCAAGCATCCGAACATATCTATTTCTAGAACAAATCTACCACCATACCATTTCTACCATCAGAATCTATATACCAGATACTAGAAATACCTTTAGGTCATATGATCTATAATTTATAGATATATCATTGGTTTATGCTACCATTAGAGTTGATATACTACCATTATATTATCATTTCTGTTCTAATTATCATTTGAATTTAATTCCTCCAACATTTAATTTAAGAAATAAAATGATTCCAGAACCATGTGTATTTATTAATATGTATTCTTAAACCACTCCACTAATTTATTGAAGAAAAATTTATATTTTTATGATTTAGCTCTCAATATGAGGCTTTTAGACTTTTTATTTTAAACATATAATTGGACAAAGATATAAATATATTATATAGAACTCCCTAGTTCATGATTTTGGTGTTGGTGCGGGTGTGAATGTATGGAATATAATGAAGAACAAAAACTTCCAAACATTATATAAAAGAAAAATATGAATCACATGTGTGGAAGTTTTCCAAAACATTAATCGATAGAAATTAGATGGCTTTATTCGGAATCTATAATACTTTGGTTTCCTGTTGTATTTGATGAACCTATTTAACATCATCAGAAAGAAAAATACGGGGAACTTTTAAAAGATGAAGATATTAAGATATATAAACACCACTTCTTTCATCTCATCTCATATTCTCTCTCTAATTGTTTTTTATTATTGGGATTTGTATTTCATACCTATATTTGTCTATATGCATTGTCTCTTATACCAAACTGAAGTGTCCTTGACACAATCTATCAAATTTCACTATTTTTGTACCCCATGAAAACTATGTAAGAGTTCTTGTGTGAACCTGTTATTTTTTTCATTCCATGTTTAATTATGAAAGTGGTTTTGGGCCTATAAAACATGTTTGTTATTAATTATAAAACCCAAACTAGGTTGTGGATATGATTATTGTAATAATATTTTTCTTATTAGAAGGTTATTTCTAAGTGGAGGGGATTATGTCTCATCTTAAGACTAAAATCCCTCTTTATATTCATATGTGTGTTCTATTTTTTTAATTTTATTTTTCAATGCAAAAAATGTATATATTATTTAAATATAGAAAAATTACATTGATAGTTTTTTTGAAATTATGCTTGTATAATGTTTTTGATAAATTGATATAGATTAAATAGTCAAAGTTTTTTCAATTATAGTTTTAACTGAACCCCAATCCCACTTGGAGAAATTATTTTGAGGGGTAAAATTTAAAAAATTCACTATTGGGATTATCTGAGCTTTTTTATTTAATTTGGGGGATTTAGTTTTATACTATTTCAAATATAAATTTATTATTGGGAACTCAATTCATTCCCCTATTTAGTTACTCTCTTGGACCAACATACCATGATAAATAAATAATTAATCTTTGGGAAACTGGAGATAGGATCATTACACTATGGTTCTAAAGATCTATTTCCAAGCTCTAAGATACTATATTAGAATGTAATTCTCATTAAAATTTTACCTTTCTTTACTTTTTTCCTTAATTCCAATTAATTTTTTTCAATGTTAAATTTTATTGAACATAATTTATATAAATATAATATTATATTTTCAATGAGGGATAACAATTCCAACCCATCATAAAACATTCATATGTTCTTATACTTCTAAAACATTACCATAGCCTTAAAACAATCATAAATATTTGTATAGATTGGTTTTCAAGAAATCACATATATATAAGGATAATATAATGTTTATTTTTCTATGGATCATATCCACCTATGGGTAATCTGCTTAAAAATACTATATAAATATCCATATGGTCTTCTCTCGGTGTATGATGAGTGTTCCTAAGACTGTACACCCAGCTAGAAACTCCTAGGGGATATGCTTTTAATAATTCTTTGTTATGTACCAATGAAAATGAATAATTTGATTATATTTTAGTAGGGATTTATCCATAATATCTTTGGTTTCCCACTATTTCAAACACATTATTTCCATTTCCCAAACTCATGTATAATCCTGACTTCTCTAAAAAAGCGGATAACTACAACCCTCTATTATTCACAATGTAAGGGTATTTATTTAAACAATGTGAATCCCTAGTTATTCCATATATTAGTCATGGTATTTTACCTATACATTCTTATTAATTCTTCTATAGGGTAAATACATTGATAATCCGTATAATACACTGTTATATATAGGAAAGTAAAGAAAATAAGCTTCTTTTATAATTATGATGTTTAATTATAGAATGTTCTTCCTTACACATTATTACATGTATATCATATTTTACTTCAAAATATATTTGAATTAAAAGGAATATTATATGATGGGTGGGGACTAGAATTTTATATCCTCTTGATGAACTAGTATGTATCAAGATATAATTTGAAATTGTTAATCAGAGAATCCTTGCACATAAGTAAGATGTCTTGGCATAAGGCCTTAACAGTATGTCTATTATGTCTAGTATTACGTATTCTTATCTTATCCATTATTATGTTATTATTTTCTCATTAAAATTCACTTCTATCCATGGATTATATCAGTAATATATATTCATGAATATGGAAGCAGTTATTTCCATTACATATCTTATTCCCTATAATATTCATATGTATGTTGTCCCCTAATAAAAATTTAAAATCATAATTTACTTTTTTCCCCATTTCACTGGGTAATCGTGTGGAATAATATGTATGGTGGTACCTATGTAAAAAACTAATAAATAATTATTTTTTACATAAACATTTTAATTTTCTAGGATGTATTGTAATTTTTCTATTTCTAATCTCTTGAGGATTACCAATCCTTAATTTTGGTAATGGAATCTCTCGTATTTCGATTACCATGTATAGAATAACCCAAATACTTTGGGTGAATAGGGTAGGTGTGTTAATTTTGGTATTAGTTGAAGACTTGGAAGAAAACTTATGATCTAGATTTAAAGGAATGTACGAAAACAAGATAGATTCTTCCTTTGGAAAATTATATATATTATTCTTAAATGGTTTTCATTGTATAGGATAATATTTCAGGGAATAATGATATTTAATTTTTTTTATTTTATTAGTAACTAATTATATTACTAATTAATCCATGACAATTGAAAAATATTGGAACCTATTCAAACAAATGGAAACCAAATAATCAATCAAGGACATCATAAGGTTTTTTTAATAATAGATATAATGGAGTTATTATTGGTTTTGAAAAATATATTTTTTACTAGTGAAATTGAATTATATAATTTTATATAAAATTTCCTACATAGATAAGAATGTTTCCCCTTAATAAGGATCAACTTGTTTAGAACATTTTTTATGAAGAATACCTATATCATTCATGGGGTCCCTGATCCCATGGTGGAAGACCAATAGATAAATCTAGTTAAGATGAACCTTATGACATTGAGGTGTACTAATAAATAAAAATATTATTTTATTCATTTGTAATATTTGTGGATACATTGACTAATGATGGTCCTATATCAAAATACCAACAATTCAAATGAGATTTAAGACATCAAGTTAAATTCATCGACAATGATTTTTATAGGAAAAATATATTCCACTGGAGATATGTGGGGAGATTGAAATTATTTTTTTAATTATTAAAAAATGATGAATAATGTATGGTTGACTATGAGTTTTATTTAATAATATTGTCATGGTATGTATCAAATTATCTAGAAAACATGAAATGTAAGATTGTACCTTTCTTTTATTTTTAAAACTAAATTTTAAAAAATAATTAATATCTCCAAAAAATTCTTCATATGGTTTTATTTTAAAAACTCCTAGGATGGATGATAATGACTTTTCAAAATATTTCATTTCCAAAATAAAAAATGAGAAAAATAGAATATAAAAGCATTATTTAGGAAGAGAAATTTGAAAGGAAAATATGTGATGATTGGAATTCCATATATATAATAAATTTGGGAAGAAACACCCAAGTAAAAGCTTAAAGGGTTTGGATTTGTGATTTAAAAATTGATAGAAATATCATCAAGATTATGAGTCCAAATTCAAGGGAGAAGTAGTCTATGTGTAATGAATCAATTTCAAGGATATTAATCAATAAACCCAGTTCCATGAGAATCCTCTAAATAAAAATCCTATAGATAATAGTCATGATTTTTCTATAACATCTGTAGAAGTTATTGTTACATATGAAGTTTTAGCTAATATTTTGATTATACATACATATTAATCTAATATATTATTTTAATTTATACCTACACTTCGATTTATATCAATCATGTTTTTAAAAAAATTTCAATGACCCCCTTGTGAATTATGAAATGATTTATCAGTTAGAAAAATGAGTAGTAAATTTTTTGAAATAAAGATATATTTGGGAATTAAAATTAGAATGCATGGGTGTTGAAATGAACTGTCGTGGGCACCCTCAAATGATTAGTGATTTTTTGGCTACTTAGGTGCATCAAAGTGGCTGACTAAGGTCGTCTCTCAAAGGAGAAAGTAAATTAAAAAAAATTATTATAGTTATTGTAAAAATAAAATAATAAAATTAAAAACACTACTTGAAAGTATGGGGTGTTTTTTATCACTTATAAAATTAGAATAAGTTTTCTGGATGGAGATTGTATAATATATTTTTTATTTTTCAATTGAAGCTTGATTAAATTGACACAACAAGAATATGTTTTTTAGAAAATATTTAAAATAATTAATTGATATAACTCTACCTATTCATTTACTTATTAATCATTATAATTTAAATTAATACAGACTTAATTATGATCCCCTAATTAGTTAACTCTCTAACCATATGAGAGTTATCTTAACCATAAATATGTAATTACTTCAACCCTAGGATAGCTTCAGAACACTCAATCATAACACCCTTCTTTGATTGATTTTATAAGGTTAAATTATGGTGAGTGGTTAATTAGAGCATATATCCATTCTATATATGAGGATTAATTGATTTTAGGGATTATATTTTAACTCTACAAACTTATCTCATGTGGTCTTGTATTACCGATTAAGATCGTGCTCTAACAATTCACTCAATTCTCGACCTCATGTGTTTTTGGGTTAATTGTTCAATTTCATTCATAGTTTCTTCAAATTTAAAAACTCAATACATGGATCATATTATGATAATTAAAGTAGATCAATGATTCAAAATAATTAAATGAAGAGGGTAGAAGATAGAATGATCACTAAGAAAACTACTCTTCCATGGTGGATGTGGTCATCGTGGAGATGTTTTGCATGAGCAATAGATTGAAAGGGTGGAACCCAATCTCGTCTCCACCCTTGAATTACAACCCAAATAGGAATATAATAATATTAAAAGGTAAAAATCACAGAATATTAGTTCAATAAAAACTCAAGATACAAGCATGAAAGAAAAAAAAATATAGAGGATGTGGGAGAGGAGAGCCTTTTTGAGAGATATGTTTTCACAAATCCTTAATCTATATAAGAGTTTTTAGGGGCTCCCGAGAGAAAAAATTTCAGAAAAACCTTCCCAATTCCTTGGACAACTATTCCAAATATTGAAACCACCAATTTACGGAGTCATGGGGAGAATAGGTTCAATGTTTTTTCAATTGTGAATGGGGAATCTCATCCAAATATTTTATGTCAAATTGCACCACCCATTTGACCTTCAAAACGTGTGATACATATGTTCTTCCAGTAGGATAATTTGTTTTAAATTGGGTTTTTGATATTATCTCAAAATATGGGCTCAATACCTACATGTATTTAGATTTTATGGCTCAAATACAGAACCCATGTCCAATCTGGCGAGTCCAGTCCAACTTTGGCTTCATATCACATTTTCACCAAACAAATGAATGATTTTGCTCCAATTTCTTAAATAGAAGATGTAGAAATTTAAGTAGAGATCACATTTAAAAAATATTAAGTTCAAATAATTCATATAAAATTACTTTCTTTCAAATTAATATAGTGAATTTTAAAAGGGTAAAACATGAATTTTCATCCAATTTCCAAATGAATGATCTAATCCCTAACATTCAATAAATGAACATAGATACCACAACGTGAATAAATTATTTCATTTATTATAAATAAAATATTTAATAAAATTGTGTTTTATCCACTTCTACACACTTACCCTTTTGTACTACTTGGAAAAACCTCATATCATGTATTTCGAAAAATTGTGACAAGTAAACATCAATATCTTATCAAAACAAATTTTAAACCACATATCCTTGAGATCCAAAAATTACAAACTAAGAAAAACAATTATCATGTATCATAAAAAAAATATTAATTATTGTTCTCCATTTATACCATTCTATATATTTCCACTTCATTTATGCTCCGATGGATAAAACACTTACCTCACTGGAATTTTCTCATTTCAGACAAATGTGAATTTTTCCGCAATGTATTTCTAATAAAAACCATTCAAGTGTCAACATAGGATTTATAAATTTATACATATCTACCTTATGTGATTCAATGACATATTTTTATCATGAGGACTTTCCAGGGTTGTTTTGTGGCTTCTGGTTGGTAGGATTTAGATGTGAAAAATTATGAGGGTGAATGAGGGGGGCTTGACTCTTTTTGAAGGAAAATTGCATTAATATAATTTTCACATAAATATGGTCTCCTAATCAATCCCCATAGAATCAATTCAAGTTCATCATCATGAAAAATAAAGGAATGTGCACACCATTCAACATTTTAGCAGTAAAAATGTTGATCTTCTCAAACACGATTTTCTTGAAATCTCCAGATATGAAAAACTATCTTCCTCTATTAGAAGCTCTAGAAAGGCACAACTTCACTTATCATTAAATCTCCATAAAAAGAAAAACATTCAATATAATAATTTTATTTATCAGCAAACACATCTCTTCATAATTTAATTTTCCATTCAAAGTATCATAGAATGTTGTACCACAACACAAGACAGCTCCCCGCACACTTAGGTTCAACTAGATTATATAATTTTACTTCAAGCGTTGGTTAGATAGGGAAAATTGGCGGGTAATTTGGCTAAACTAACATGCTATTAATGGATTCTAAGGGATAAAAGGATTAAATTTTCAAGGTATGCCATTACAAAAAATGATTCTTTGAAATTGGGGCTTTAATACAGAACAAATGTCTCAATAATTTAAACATAAGTACCTCAAACCCTCATGTTTTGACAGGAATAAATCACATTCATGTTATATCAAACATGGTTTGGTTCTCTCAAGAAGTGAGGTAAATGTGATGAATATGAAGAGAATGGTTTATAAGCCTCACAAGGAAGTGATTTCAAATATGAAGACAGTGAGATGTTTCATGGGATTCCCAATTCAGAGTACTTTTCATGAAATTAGAAAAGATTTGAACTTGAAAAAAATTTATTTTTAGCATTCATTTGTGCTCGGTTTAATGGAATAAATTGTTTCACTTATTGATATGAATATCAAAATGGTGATGCGAATCATTTAAGCTCAAAAGTTTCAGAAAAACACAAAAAATTGAAAAATAAACACATAATTTTTGAAAAACACCCAATTTTTTTAAATCATTGAAAAATTGGAAAACAATTTAAATTACTAAACTAAAAGGTTCCCTCCCCCATAATTAAAATATTGAATTGTACTCAATGTGAACCCATGAGTTGATATATGCACATGATATGTATAATTTTAAATAGGACAAATAATAAATAAGTGAAAGGGTTAGGAACAACCTAATATGATCAAGTGATGATGTGGTCATGTAGTGTGATGAAATAAAGTGCATCGGTAGGAATTCCCTCAATGTATCTATTCAAACATTAACCATTGACTGTAAATCTCTTTCGAGTTTCCTCTTTCATGATCTACACTGCACCATAAAGAAAAATATTTGTCACATCATATGGATCTAACCATCTGGAATTCAACTTACTAGGCATCAACATCAGTCGTGAACTATAGAGAAGGGATTTCTCTCTAACATAAAACTCTCTTTTTTGGATCATTTTGTCAAGATCTACTTTTGATCATTCCTTATAGAGCCTTGAGTTCTCATTTAGAGACAATAAAATCACCTCAGGCTCTTGAATTTATATCTTCCATTGAATTCTATCTTGGGACAAATCCATGTTACATTTTTTATAGCCCAATAATCTTGATGCTCAAATTCCATAGGGAGATGACATGCTTCTCCAAAAACAATCTGAAATGGGGACATACCAATGGGTGTTTTATATGTTGTCCTATAAGCCCAAAGCGCATCATCCATGTGCTTTCTCCAATCTTTCCTATTTTATTGCATGGTTTTCTCCAAAATTTGTTTCAACTCACAATTTGAAACCTCAGCCTATCCATTTGTTTAGGGGTGGTATGGTGTGGATGTTTTGTGTGTCACCCCATACTTCCTAAGGAGGGAATCCAAATTCAGATTGCAAAAGTGTGTCCATTGGTCAGTGATGATGTCCTTTGGTACACCAAACCTACAAAAAACCTATGCTTTGACAAATTCTAAAACAACATGAGAATCCTCAATCCTTGTTTCCTTAGCCTCCAACCATTTGCTCACATAATCAACAACAACCAAAATATACAAAAAAGGACCTAGGAAAAGGACACATAAAATAGATTCCCCAAACATCAAAAATCTCACACAATAGTATGGGTTTTTGGGCATCTCATGTCTCCTAGAAATGTTCCCAGTATGTTGGAAATTAGAGAACGACTTAAAAAATAGATGAGCATCATGGAATAAGTTAGGCAAATACAATCTAGAGTCTAAAAATTTCCTAGCTGTCTGTTGGGGTCCAAAGTGTCCTCCATATGAAAGTGTTTGGAAGAAATGTAGAATAATCTCAAACTCATGGTTAGGAACACACCTCCTAATGAATTGATCACTACACATGATCCAAAGGTAGATACCATCCCACACATAATACCGAGACTCACTTTTTAATTTTTAGACATGATGTTTCATTAAATTTGCAGGTATTTGAAATGCAACAAGGTGGTTCCCAAAATCAGCATACCAATGATGTATACTTGAGATATAATAAAGATAATCATCATGGAATGTTCCCCAAAGTGGTACATGGTAAATGGTGTCATTCTCTAGTGTGGGAGTAATCCTACTCATGTGGTCCACCACTAGGTTTTCTGACCCCTTTTTGTCATTTAGCTCAATGTAGAATTCTTGAAGAAGGAGTGTCCATTGGATTAGCATGGGCTTTACATCTAGATTTATCAAAAGGTACCTGAGAGATGCATGGTCAGAAAAAAAAATACATTAGATCCCAATAAATATGAACAGAATTTATCTAAATAAAACATGATAAAAAGAGACCCCTTTTCTATTGTTGTGTAGTTTTATTGGGCTGAATTTACTGTCCTCAATGCATAAGAAATCACATGTGAATATCCTTCCACCCTCTAAGATAATATAGCTCCAACCAAAAAGTTGGAGGCATCACACATATGCTCAAAAGGAATGTCATGTTGTGGGGGTTGTATGATTGGTGGAGTAGTCAGACACTTCTTCAACTCATCAAATGCTACCCTGCATGAATCATCAAACACAAAATCAGAATCCATTCGATGTAATCTCAAAAAAGGAAGAGAAATATTACTAAAATCATTGATGAATCGAAGATAAAAGCCTTCATACCCTAGGATATATCTAATATCATGTGCACATGAAGGATATGGTAAGGATGAAATAATATCTATCTTAGATCAATCAACGTCTATCCCATGTTTTGACACTACATGCCCCAAGACAATTCCATTCTCTACCATGGAATGAAACTTTTATAATTTTGAGACTAGATTCTTCTCAATACAATGATTCAAAACATTTCCAAATCTATAGATAAAATCCTCAAATGAAGACCCATACAGTATAATATCATCCATTAATACCTCCATTCAAGTCTCAATAAAATCATAAAAAATACTCTCCATGCATCTCTATAAGGTGCCTGGGGAATTACAAATACAAATGGAATCCTTTGGTAGGAAAACATACTTAATAGAAAAGTTAATGTTGTCTTATCCTAATCTTCTAGAGAAATAATAACTTGAAAATATCCAAAAAATCCATCCAATAAATAGTAGTGTGTTTCCCTAACTAGTCTCTCATGCATTTGATCAATAAATGGGAGGGGAAATGGTGTTTGCGAGTGCACTAATTTAGTTTCCTATAATCAGTACACACACACAAACGTTTTTGAACCATTATTAGAACTAACTCATCTTTCATATTTGTAACCATTGTGACACCACTATTACTAGGAACAACTTGAATAGGACTTACCCACTGAGAATCTGAAATGGGATAAATTGTACCTGCCTCGAGCAATTTTTCAACCTCTTTTTTAGCAACATCCAAAAGGGTTGGATTGATTCTCCTTTGTGGATGCCTCATTGTTTTATCCCCATAATCCAAAATAATCCTATGCATGCAAATGGAGGGGATAATAACTGATATGTCATCCATGGTCCACCCGATTTCCATAATGTTATCCCTCAAAAGATTTAAAAGTTTTTCTTCATGTTCAAAAGGACAATTATTATCAATTATAACAGGTAATGTCTCGCCACTCAACAAGTATGAGTATTTGAGATTTTTTGTAAATGGATTGATTTCCAGTGCAGGGGGTGTTGTATGAATTGATATAGTGAAGGCACTGAAATATGTGCATAAAGAGCATCGATATCATAACAGAAATCATCAAAATAAGAGAATAGCTCATAAAATCTATCAACATACTCAACATCCATTGCATAATCAGAGTTCAAAAGATCAAAATCAGAATATGAATCCATTTCAAAATAAAATCTAAGAGAGTCTTGTTCATTAAATACTGGTGTGGAATTACTCTTAGACATTAAAATAGAACCAATACTCACAATCTACATAATCATAGTACAATCAAATTCCATGAGGTTTTATTTGGTGGTTCAAATGGGAGATAACAAATGAAGATTTGTCCTCTGAGGGGTACTTCATAGAGTCCATAACATTAAATATCACAACATCATCCCCAAACACCATAGAAAGTGTACCCTCATTGACATTTATGATAGTTTTTTAGTCTTGAGGAAGGGTCTACCTAAGATAATGGGAGCATGAGAACTTAACGGATCATCATCCATGATAAGAAAGTATAAATCTACTGGAAAGATCATGTCTCTTACCCAGACAAGTATATTCCCAAGGACCCCCGCTGGATATGCTTTAGCTCTATTCTCCAACTACACCACTACTCTCATCGGTTTCAACTCACCAACCTGTAAAGAAGACAATATAGTGTGAGGCATTATAGTTATGAAAGCTTCTAAATCAAAAAGAGTATCAGAAAAGTGTAACTCTCCTATGGTGCATGGGAAAGTGAATGTCCCGGTATCCTTGCACTTTGTTGAAATTGCATGAGTTGGTGTAATGAGTGCACACATTCCTTCCAAGATTGATACTTTCATTCCCCTTGAGTACTCTTTAATTAGTAAAAATTTCCTTTCATAATTTCATATACCTTGGGATTTTCATGATGGCTTCATGTAGAGGGATGTTG
This sequence comes from Viscum album, assembly GCA_963277665.1. NCBI lineage: Eukaryota > Viridiplantae > Streptophyta > Magnoliopsida > Santalales > Viscaceae > Viscum > Viscum album. The sequence goes on from OY728163.1 coordinate 947,906,320, forward strand.
ACCTCAAAACACATAAATGTGTCCAAAACCTCTTTTTTCATTGCCTCATTAGCCATCTTCTTGGTCTGCACAACTCTATTTGGAAATGGAAGGGGTTGAGGAGGAACATCATCAATCGTTTTTTCTTAACTTTACCTTTCTCCTTGGGTAGCTTAATAGTTGTTGTGGAATGAGGCTTCTCCGGAGTTGAGGTGAATCCCAGTGGAATGGTAGGCACAGATGAATCTTTCATTTTCTTCCCACTTCTCAATATGATGACACTAACATTCCCCTTGGTATTTGCATTAGGTTGGGAAAGAACATTTACAGAGTTCTTACTTACCATTTCATGGAGGGAAGTGGCAATCTGGATCATTTGCATCTTCAACTCCCTTATCTCCGAACCATGACTTTTCAGCTCATTCTGTTGATCAAGAAAAATTTTCTTCCAAAGTTCATTAGTTTTATAATCTACCATGGGAGGGGGACTCCCTGGTTGGTGTCTTGTTGATTCTTGGGCTTCAAAAATCCATTGGGGTTGTTGGAAACCCTTTGGGTAAGGTAGAGGCTACCAGATGTTTTGTTGGAAGGGGGCATTTATTATTGTCGAGATGCATACCTCATGTCTAATTGATCCTCCCACCCATTGTTGTATGTTGGGGAAAAGGAATAAATATTATTTTGGGGGATATTATGGTTGTGTCTGCTGATATGGTCTCCCAGGAAACATTGTTGCACAATTTTGTTTTTGGGTGCAACAGTTAGTTGGGTGGCATGTCTCAGTGAAAATTCCACAATTCCTTGAAAGAGGGGGTTGGAATGTATTTTGTGACAAATAAATATTCCTCACCATATTGGTCAATTCTTCCAACTAATTATCAATCAAATTATTTTCAACAAAGGAAGGAATTACCTGATGTACTCCTCGTCATGTGGTTTACCTTGATCAGAAAATTGTTGAGAGTTTTGGGCCATTTTATCAAGAAATGCATGTGCATCTACTGTTGTCTTGTACACCAATTCTCATCCATTTGTATCATCCACCATGCTTCTCTCCATTGGTGCGAGTCCTTCTTAGAAGTACTGGATGAGTAGTTGTTCGCGGATTTTGTGATGTGTGAAGCTTGCACACAACATCTTGAATCGCTCCCAGTACTCATACATTGACTCTACTTGGTCTTGATTGATCCTAGAGATCTATTTTTTAACAGATGTGGTCCTTGATGCTGGAAAAAATCTCTACAAGAGAAGACATTTCAAATCGTTCCATCATTTTACATCTTCAGGTTGTAAATAATACATCAAGTCCTCTACAGATCCATTAAGTGAGAATGGGAATGCTCTTTGTTTGATTTGATCTTTAGAAACATTTCTTGGTTTTATGGTTGATAAAACCACGTTAAATTCTTTTAAATGTTTATTTGGATCCTCACCATATAATCCATGAAATTTAGGAAGAAGGTAAATTATTCCAAATTGTAGTTCAAAGTTCGATTCGAGATTTGGGTATGCTATGAAATTTGGTTGATACTTAATGTCTGGTTCATCCAACCCTCGAATAGTTCTATTATGTTCATTTCAATATTTTTCATACATTGGTTCTTTTTTATGGTTAAACATTAATGGCTTCCAATTTTAATGTTTTGGGAGTGGAGGAATTTTCTAACTAGTTAAATGTTGAAACATCCCGTAGAATGAGAATGTATGATTTGAGGCCGAAGGCTATGGTCAATCTCATGATCATGATCTAAGAGATATTAGGGATTAGTTTATGTCACAAATCATATTAAAATAAAAATAAGGAATGTAGACCATAATAAAAATGAGATGTTTTAGTTGATGGTCCAAACATAAGCAGAAAACAAAAATCATAGAATAAAAAAATTCTGATTGGGTAAAGAAGGGAGAAAGTAGAAAAGAAGGGAATAAAATGTAAAATAAAATAAATACCTCTAAATGGTTTAAATATTTACTTGCCTCACCAGAAAAAGGTTCTAATTTGAAAGGCAATATTGTGGGCACCTTTAAAAGATTAGTGATTTTTTTTTGGAACTTTGGTGCAGCAGAGTGGCTGACCACGTTGCCTCTCAATGGAGGAAGTAAATTAAAAAAATTATTGAAGGTATTATAAAAATATAAAAAAAAAATAGAAACACTAATTTAAAGGATGGGGTTGTTTATAATTTATAAAAATAGAATATTTGTGCCGGAAAAAGACTGTATAATATTTTTTTTTTGAAATGAAGTTTGATTAAATAGACACAACAAGAAGATGTTTTTTAAACAATATTTAAAAGAAGTAATTGATCTAAATATACCACTTCATTTACTTATTAATCATTATAATTTAAATTATTATCCAATTAATTATGATCTCCTAATTTGTTAACCTTCGAAACCAATGAGAGTTAACTTAACCACAAAGATGAAATTACTTAAACCCCAGGCTAGCTTCAGAACACGCAATCGCAGCACCCTACTTTGATTGATGTTATAAGGTTAGATTATGGTAATTGGCTAATTATAGAACATATACATTCTGGATATGTGGATTAATTGAGTTTAGGAATTATATTTCAACTATACAAACTTATACTATGTGGTCTTGTATTACTGATTAAGATTGTGCTCTCACAATTCACACAATACTCAACCTTGCGTGTTTTTGTGTTTACTGTTCAATTACTTTCTCAGTTTCTTATAATTTAAAAAATCAATTCAAGGATCATATTATGTGAATTTAAGTAGCTCAACTATTCAAAATAATTAAATGAAGAGGGTAGAAGATAGAACGATCACTAGGAAAACTGTTTTTCCATGGGGGTGTTGTCATCATGGAGACGTTTTGCATGAGCAACATATTTTAAGGGTAGAACCCAATCTCAACTCCACTATTGAATTTCATCCTGAATATAAATATAAGAAAATGAAAATGAATAAAATTAGAATTTTAATTGAAGAAAATTTCAAGATACAAGCATGAAATTAGATAAATAGAAAGAGTTGGTGGGTGAGGAGAGCCTTTTTGAAAGATATGTTTTCACAAAGCCTTACTCCTTCCAAGAGTTGTGAGGGTCTCCAAAGATTCACCTGTTCATTCAAACCTTCCTAATTCTTCTAATAACCATTCAAAAGAGTGAAAAAACCATTTTATAGATTGGTGTGGAGTCTAGGTTCAATGTGGTTTCAAGTGTGAATGGGGAATCTCGCCCAAATATTATATGCCAAATTGCACCAACCATTTTACATTCAAAACGCATGAACCAGCTATCCTTATAGAAGAATAATTTTTTCTTAATTGGGGTTTTGATCTCTTATTAAAATGTGGGATCAATCTATGTGAATATGTAGATGTTATGGACCACATACAGAACCCATGTCCAATCTGGCGAGTCCCTACCAACTTTGACTTCATGGCCCATTTTCACCAACCAAATGCTTAATTTAGCTACAATGTCCTTAATTAATATTGTAGAAAATTATGTCAGGAACAGATTCACAATATATGGAGTTTAAAAAAAATCAAATAAAATTATTATTTTCAAAATACAACAGTGAATTTTTATAGGGTAAAACATGAATTTTCATCAAATTTCAAAATGAATTATATAATGCAAAATATTTCATAAACGAACATTGTTACCACAATGTGACGGAATTATAAATTTTATTATCAATAAAATATTCAATAAAATTGTGTTTTATCAGTATTAATATAGTTTTAAATATAAAAATTATTGAAATGGTGGGTTTTGATTTATTGTTGTTGATATATTGAATCGTGAATTATAAAGAACTATTCTATTATTGGGAGACAGAAGTTGCAATTGGAGGGGAAATTATGGAATTAATTGTTTTAGGGGATATTTTATTAACTAAAACATTTATTGTGCCTCCCCCTATATATCATATTAATGAAATCAATAAGTTACGATACAGACAAAATTAAATCGATGATGGGTAAATATTTTTTCATAATAGAATATTTACACATTGTGAAGTAGTATAATGACATATTTCCTGGTGAATTAAATATATTTACCCATGATGAAGAAGTTAAATTACTTATTGATCTTATCCTGGCTACAAATATAATATATAAGTTTTTCCATAGAATGGATCTAATGGAGAAAGTTGTGTTTAAGAAGAAATTATAATACTAATGTGATAAGGTTTTATCCCACCAAAAGTGTTTTTCGATTGGGAGAACCCCAGTTATTCATGAAGAATAATAATGGATCACCACATATATGAATTTATTATAGAAAAATAATTGTAATTAAAATAAATAAAAGGTACCCATTGTCATATATTGATTAAATATTTGATTATATTCCTAGGGTTCAATAATAATTAGACATTATTCTTCATTTTTGGTATCGTTATTTAATAGTTAAGAAGGATGATATCAAAAAGATAGAATTTCATATGAAGAATGGTTATTATGAGTTCATAGTAATTACTTTTGTGTTAATGAATAAAACTACTATGTTTATGAGAAAATTGAATAGAGTCTTCAATTATTATCTAGATGATATTATATCGGTATTTATTGATGATATTTTAATGTAATCTATTAGTTATGATGAGAATAAAACTCATTTATACTTTGTTTTTCACAATTTTTTGAAAAAAAGATATATTTTAAATTCCCTAAATATAAATTTCGTTATAAATATTTTTATTTCCATGGATATATAATATCCAAGGATAGTATATCAGTTTACCCTTAAAATACAAAGGTTGTCATAGAAAGGAAAGACCTACCACTATAACTGAATTATGTATATTTCATGGATTATTAGGGTATTATGAATGGTTTTTTGGAAACACTCATTTGTTTTCTAATATGTAAACCAATTTAATATTAGAAGGTGTAAAAATAAAATTCAAAATAGAATGTGAGTATTACTATGTTGAATTGAAGGGAATATTGGAAAATCAACTTGTATTGCATATTCTATATGATAATGAATTGTTCATAATTTATTATCATTAATTAAATAATGGTATATGTTTTCTTAATTCTAAAATTATAGAGTGTTATATTATGTCTCTCGAAGTTGGAATCCCCATGTGGTGAATTGTCCAATAGCTAATTTGGAGTTGGAATCAATGTGCCTTTATCTAATTATATAGAGAAGTTACTTCTATAGAGAAGGATATGATATAGAAACTATTTATGATAGTTTGAAATACATATTTACTCAAAATTATTGAAATATAAGAAAATTTAGATGGTTGGAAGTACTCAAATATTTTTATTATAATATACAATATCGTTCCTTGAAATAATCCAAGAATATGATTTCTTTAGAAAATACCATGGTATATTATCAGTGATAAGGGTGGTGACTGAACCAAATCTAAATGATTTATTAAGGATAAAAATTGGTTTTATAATGGAATGGAAATCATATTTTTTATTCCCTGTAATTTCCTGAGCATATTTGTTAGATATGATTAAACAGTCCCAACCCGTTGATAAAATTTAAAAATGATGATAGTAGTTGTGAAAATTGGGAAAATACAAGAGTTTAATATTGGTGATGATAATTTTATGTGGTTTGGTAAGAGTTTATGTGTTCTATCAATAGAAAAGATAATGAATTTTTTTAGTTTAAGATCATATTTTAAATTTCCATAAACATCATGCAATCGTAATGATGTAGGGAGTTATTAAAGAACATTTCTGGTGAAAAAATATGAAGTGAATGATTTCAGACTACACAATAATATTCTATGTTTTACAATAGTTTGTGGATGAAGGAAAACTTAATTACGGTGTTATGAAATTTTTACCTAAACAATACTGTAGACATGATAATAATACTATTTTTTTAATGGTATTCATAATTCTTCTAATGAGAATAATGAAATGTGGGTTATTATTATTCTTTATTAAAAAGTATGCTCTCTTCCATGTAATTTGAGAGGATTTACCATTTCTCCACATTTCTATGAATTGTATAAATTATGATCTGAAATATCATTTAAAATAGTTATCTATAGTATTTTATTGTGACCCATGGTTTATAAAAAATATTAGATTATTTTTCAAGAGGGCTTAAATACATAGATTTATCATAGTAAAGTCTATCAACCTCAAATGGATGGGAAGTCAGAATGGATTATCCAAATATTAAGAGATATTCTATTTTCATGAACTCTTGATTTATGAATTCTTGATTTATGAGGATGATAAGATCAATATTTATAACATAATGAGTTTTAATTCAATAACATTTACCACCACAACATTAAAACTACACCATATGAAGCCCTATATTTAATTAGATGTTGGACTCCAACATATTAATATTAATTCCTAGAAAGGAATGTATTCTCCCCTAACCCTAAGCAGTAGACATCAGAGATGGTAAGATCCATCTAGGAGCACATTAAGGAATCCAAAATTATACTAAAATGTTATGTTCCTTATTGAATAATGGTTTTTGAATTCTATGACAGCGGCCATGTATTCCTGAGAATATGTCCATGGAAATGTGTCATGCAATTTGGAAATTAATGGAAGAAAAGGCTAAGTTATATCGAGCCATATGAGATAACAATTTTCATAGACACTATAGAATATGATTTTACCATGCCAAAAAAACATCCCAATTAAATAAATTATTCTGTGTATCACATTCTGGAAGTATATATTAGATCCCTCACATGTTCTAATGGTGAGTCATGTATATATGGAATATTACATGTCAAATAATTAAAAATAAATTCATATTCCTAGTATGATAGTTAATGTGTTGGGGAATAAAATAAATCAGCTAGTTAATTTTATTTAGGGGAATAATATTTTGGAAGAGGGCACATGGGAGACATTGGATGCAATGATAAAGTATTATCTATATTTTTAAGGATTTATTTATAGTTTCAAAGATTAAATATTTATATGGGGGATAATGTTAAACCAAATAAATGATAGTAATAAATAAAAATGATTTATTTTAATATATTATATTAAAATAAAGATTAATAAAAAATAAAACTAAGAAAATATATTTATAATAATTGTTTAAACTATTTTAGAATAGTTTCCTAAAACAATTAATGATATAGGGAAGAATATTAGTCTAATACTTTATATACTCATACAAAATAATACATAACATGTATACAATGAAATATGCTATTATGAATAATAAATAAGTATAGGAATATAAACTGTATATAATGGAAATTTATGAATTATATTATGATTATATATTAAAGTGTATATATATGGTGTTGTATATATGTTGGGATACAAACATTGGAATTTTACCATTATGATCTGACCATTGGAAACATGAATGTCATAGTTATAGTCCAACAGTTATTCATGAAAATATCTAGTGAAATTAATAGTTTTTTTAATAATAGTATAATTTATAATTAATTTAATGTATATTTCCTGGGGGAGAAAGCCTCATCAAAATTTAACAAGGCTCATTTATCGAAAAAACATGGGGTTTCAAGATTTTGGATAATGTGAAATTAGGAAAATTTATTTTAAAAAGAAAAATACAATCAGAATGGGGAATCCAACCAAGTGAGATCCATAATAATTCCTTTGATGATGAACCTATCTAGTACATAATTTTCCACATAATAATCATATTTTATAATGAACTAGGTTCTAGGGAGAAAGAACATATATTCCATCCTTTGACTAGTGAGACTACATTATTTATACATCATTCCATTTCAAATGGATTGAACATAGGTAGATAAATCACATGCATCCCATAAATTGGTCCAGACATTGGATCTAGAAAAATAGACTACATTGATGTCTCTAATAATTTTTTTTCTAAATGAATTATTTCAATCCCCATGTAACATGGAGAAATCCAAGAGATTTTCCATTATGGTTATATAAATCAAAACCAGATCCTGAACGGCATATGATTCCTTTTAATGTAACATCCATGTTTATTTTCATATTATTTAATGGAGTAAGTTTATAAAATACATAATGTATTCTTCTTGGTGTCTTGAAGTTTCCAGTAATAAATAATGTATTCACCATAGTGAAATAGAAAATAATATTAGGGAAATAATCAATTTAGAAGGCATTACTAGGCATGACAAATAAATTAATCTTCTCAAGTAATTGATGAATATTGATGGGGGTTTGGTAATGAAATAGATAATTTCATCCATACCAAATTTTCTGAAATATTTCATCCACATTTACATGAATAAGGTTTTCATGATGGGGAGACAAATATGTACAAGTACTATAGTGGAGTAGGAGAGAATGTGATTCTGTGTATGGTTGTCATATTTGGAATATGTTAAATTCTTCATTCCATAGGGCTAAAGTTGTAGTATAACTGTAGAAAACATGGTTAGAATCCTCCCTATGTTAGGTTTAGTGATATCACAAAGAAAAAAGAGACACACCAAAAGAATTACATGTTGTTATCTATGGGAAATTTTCTATGTGACAAACTCTATATAATAATAAATTATTATTGGAGGATTTATGGATTATAGAAACATCTTATTCATGATTAATATTTGTTAAAATTAGCTAAAATGGACTAGTAATGAAATTGACTATTCAATATGTCAGTCTCAGTATGTTATCAAATAAGGATTTCCAAATTGGGAGAAAAGCTATATTATTTGATATTGTATTTGGCCTCATTATAAAATTATAGTTGAGGTGTGGTATTTAAATCCATGATATAAACATTAATTTCTAAAAGATAATCTTGGTTATGAGATTCCATGATAGGGGAGATCTAGTACAGTTATCAAGAAATACGTTTAGGTAGAAATCCCTCTATTTAAACCATATTTGTCTATACATAATGCGGGAGAAGGATTATTTAATAGAAGGAAATCTTACTGATTCAATATAGTGGGTTCTACCCTGGTTGGAAATTCATAGGTGTCTATGCCTGATAATGTTTAGGTTTGACACGTTTTTTTGGATGGTTTTCCATATGAATTGTGCCTTTAGAGATTCACTAATGAATTTTTTGTTTTTAATTCATAATAGTCCACTGGTGAGAGGCTTATCATATTTCTTCCATATAATAGTGAATATTTTTTTTCAATAATACTACCACTCTAAAAAAATTGTTAATGAATCTATTTTTATTTTTGATGGTAGTATGGGTCCATTTGTAAATCATAATGGAGTGAATCAGTTTAGAGATGATTGTGGACATGACAAGAAAAAATCTAACATACATTGAGATAGTCTTTCCTTCATATAATTAATGATGGCTTTTTACTTGATCAAAAAAGGCCTAAAATTTTTCTAAACAAAGGAATCCACCAAAAAAATGGAATACCATGGTCAATGAAGGGAATGATTCCCTCTCTAGTTCCCATTTCTACCAAATTTGTATATATTTTTGGTTGCATAACCCTCTTCCCAATATAGAAAAAATACTTATCCAATATATGTTTTTACCTATACATTTGGTCATAATGTAAAATATAATCCTTGAGGTTGTAAATATTTATCATTCCACCTTGAAAGAAGATTATGATGTCATTAGTATAAGGGAGACTAATGCGGATAACAAGGCACCAGGATTTTTGGATAGTATTAAGATTTCCTTAGGAAAATGTTTGATTTAGAGGTATACCAAAGTATTATTTAGAAATTTTAAATAAAATACCTCAAAGAGGGTTACCTTGCTGAAAACCAGATTAATTAAAGTATGAATTTAGAGATCCATTATTGTGAACCGATATGTGAGAAAAAACAATGAAATTTCACTTCATAATATTGAAGGGATTATTGATATCATGTTTGAGAGAAATTTTACTATCTATATTTTAATTTAAAATAAGGTTAACTCATTCTAAAAAAATTATAATGAAATATGTAATTCTCTTACACATAACAAATCTAAAATGGTTCTATGAGATTTTTTTCTAGAAATAGATGATCAAATGTGTCCATGTATCTTACTAATATTCTTGATAAAATTTTGGAAAATTGAAATGGGCATGAATAGTTATTTCCAAATTAATTCCTAGTCATTATATAAAGGATTGGAATAGTGAATTGGGGCCCTAATAGAGGACTCCATTAGATAATAGAAAAGTGACATGCCTTAAACAATCATGATATATTAAATCTAATGAAATTTGGAAGAATAAATTGGTAAATCCTCTAGGGCCTAGTGCACTACTAGGGTTAATATTGAATATATTTTCATTAATTTCAATATCAAAAGGTATTTCACTAAGTAAGGTATTATATTTTGGGCTGACAAGGGTGGGGAAGATTTCATCATCCAATTCATATTTAATAACAAGACTATTAAAAATGATTGAGTAGTACAAAATAGCATGTTCAATGAGGCTCTTTATATAATCCATCAAACTATAACCCTAATTTACTAAGGAGATATTTCTAAAATATATCTTAATTATTTAAAGGGATATGTATAACATATAGATGTTATCTGTATCCTTGATCCACTTTACTTGAAATATTTCTTTTTTATCATTTTCCATCATAGAGAGAAGGAATATTAGCTTGAGGTGATATCAATCTCGTATTGGAGGTCTAGGGTTAAGTAATTATATATCTAATACACTAATGATTATTTTATGGAGTATTAATGGGAAGAAATACCACTTTTAATAATATTGTAAGTGTCTCTAAATCATCTCTTGAGCATGGTCTTAGGTAATTTCGTCTTCATCATACATGAAAACTGATATATCATATAATACATAGAATTTCCAGACTTGTAGATTAGTATTTCATATGGATTATGGAAGGCCCATGAATTGTATAATCTAAAATAAAGGTGATTATTTTACCCTTTAGTCAGAAGATTGAAATGAATATGGTGGTGGTCAGAATTGAGACTAAAGAGATTGATTATAGAAACATAGACCAATTAATCATACTCCGTTAAATTTATAAAAGATTATTCATTTATGAGAGAAATATTTTCGTTGAGGTGCCTCCCATACCTTGTGTAATTTTGAACCAACTACATTGATATACACTAGATAATTTACTTTAATGAGGCCCCTAAACACCCTGAGAAATATGGAGGAATATATAACACTAATTTTTTACGGGAGCTTTGGATCGTGTTAACTCCCCAAGGACAACGCAAGGTCCTCTAATGTAGCTACTGACCATTATAATTTCCTTCCATATACATATTCTATTCTTGTATTTATTTTTATCATAGATGAATCAATATAGAATATTCATAAATTTGATTCAACATCAGATATGAACATCTGATCATGAATGTTGTAGATAGGTACATTACAAAATTAAGAGTAAGAAAATAACTAAAGGGTTTCCATACAAGACAAACAATTATTGATAACAACTTGGGGGAAATCCATTTTTCTATGAAAATAAAAAAATTGGATATATTTCTATTCAGATTATAATTCCCCAAATGTTTGGTTTTGTGGTTTGGATTATACCTGTGTATTCAGTTGGAAATTCCAGAATTGGATACAACTTGGGAAATATGAAATAAAATATTCATTTTGAGATATTATTTATTTAAAGATTGCCTTCATTTTCATCACTCATTATTTCTATTTTTTAATATTAAGAGATCCATTAGAGTGATTTAGTTGTTAGGAGGAGCTAAAATAAGTCTCTCCTCTTCATCCTCCTCTTCTATTCAAGTTAGTGCTTCCATAGGGATGTTTCAATTATAACAGAATTTTGTGTAGAGGAATTATCCTATGTAGTCATTGAGGACCCAAAACCATCTAACACATATGATTCCTTGGCTATATAATGTGAAATACATTTCTTTATGATGTTTATATTACAATAATTTTCACCCTTAGATTACATCGGAATGAACATGGAGGAGATTACCCCATAAATATTCTTTTTCAGTTGGGATCTCATCCTTATGAGCTGTCTATGTTGAATCTACATCACATGAAATTTTAGATGGAGGTTTTTGGAGGGATGAGTTTCCTGGTACTTCCCATTGTAAATGATGTCCTTTCCATAACATCCCTCTTTCTCCAGATTAACTACACTAGTTTTCTAGTATTCTAATCATCTTTCCTAGTGTTAGATTTTTATGATGTGGTATTTTTAACCTTCATTTTAATTACATTGTACTTTTCAATGGAAAGACCAAAAATGTTTCACACATAACTTATAGTGGAATTAATGTTATAAAATCAATTTTAAAAACCAATAATTATACATGAGTTTTATCACATTTGGGAATTCAAATTCATGTTGACTTCAATATGTTTTTGCGCATTGAAACCCATTGCATCATTAATCATGTGTTGATAAATCTTAAGTGGTTCACCCACACATGAAGACATATCACTAAGGATATTGGTGTGTTTTAACTCCAAACTAAACCCAAGAAGTATGCTCTAAATAAGGGATGTGTATTTTCATTGGATGAATGGTTTGAAGATGATATTCGAATATAATGTATTAAATTTTCTACTTTACGAAGGATGGTCCCATATTTCCAGGCATCACATACATCTCTATTTATATAGAAGATAACTTGAATGTAGACTCTACCATTCAGGATAAGTCTATAATTAGTCAGACCACAATACTGACTAATATTTTCCATGACTATTTGTATACGCCAAGGTTTATCACCTTTATAAATTATAAATCATCCAAGAGAAAAGTTTTTGTAGAGTTCCATTATTTATTGATCTGAATCTGGGTTATCTATAATATAGAACACACCATAATTATATTTTTTTAATATAGCCATTAAAGATACATCATACTTCACATGTGAGGATACCCCTATAATATCATCAATGATGACCTCCCCATTATCTTTTAGAGAACGTTCACCCTTTAATCCCATGGTTCATTTTCCTTTTAACTGATATGAGGTATCCACTGAGATAGTCAATTTTGTTTCTAAATATCAAAAACATTGTGAGCATAAACAGCGTGTATTTTTAAATAATTATGATATATAAATTATTTCATCACTAATATAATTGAATATATGGACAAAAATATTTTATCTTATAAATATAATTTAATTTGAAGACATAAATTTTTATTAGAAATCATTAAATTACATTCGATAGTCATAAATTTAAATTAATTTTTTCAAAAACAATATTTATTGGAAAAATTGTATTTTAATAGAAAATATAATATAAAATAATATCATTATATTATCATACTAAATAATGTCAAAATCTATTCCCGATGTGTTATAAACCATGATATAAAACCATGACTAAGAAAGTGGAATTTCATTTTCAAGAACCTATATTTCCAAGGCCTATGTTTAGAAATTAATAATTTTCCTCCCTAATTTATTATTAATACCGACCCATTATCTAATTTATCTTAAATCAAAATCTTTTGAGTAATAACATCCCTTAATTTTCGATATAAATAATCCCTTTAATGAGTTTCTATGGTTCTATGTTTCTCTTCTAGTGCTCTAAGAACTAATATTTCAAGCTAAGGGCCCCCTTCCTAAATTAGGTTATTATTTATAAATCCTTTTCATTTCAATGTGAAATGTTATTATTCATCATTTCAAAAAAATCCTTATTATATTTTTAATCATATATTGTCAATCCCTCTCATTATACTATATTCAAAAGTTATTAAAATGCTAAAACATTCCTATAGCCATAAAACAATCCAAACATTTATTAAAGTGTATATTTTTTTGTTTCCAAGTGATTTCATCCCTTTCTAGATAATAGAAATTGGATGTGGTTATAGAAAAGTTGTACCTAGTGTAAATCAACTAGAAAATGGATGGTTGAGTATCAAATGAAATATCACTCAGTGCATGATGAGGGGGTCTTAGACTCCACACCTAGATAGAAACTCATATTGGATAAGCTTCAGATAATGAAAATTACTTTCCCCAACAATAATGAAGAATTTTTTTACAATGAAATATTAAATTATCTTTATTTTTTTGACCTCCTTATATTTAATATATATTCTTTCTACTTCCCAAAATCATTGATAATTCTATTTTTTATATAGTACTTAAAAAGTAAATATTAATATTCAACACTTGATAAGGGTAAAAAGTTGAACATTAATGAGACCTAATTATTCACAATACAATTAAAGGTATTTTAACTATAAATAATTATGTTCTTGGTAAATCTATTAATAATAGTTATAATATTGTTTTCTAAACTTAAATTTGGTGTATGATTAGTTTAATTGAAAAATTATTATATGTATTTATATAATGTTTATCCTTTAATAATATATCATGTATAACTAATTATCATTCATTATATAATTTAATGAATTGAAATTTTATTTAACAGGTGGAGATTTGAATTATATAGACCCTTTATTCACTAGTAGGCCTCATGAGAATAATATGATAGTGTAATTGGAGCCTCATTACCCTTATATTTGATGTCTTGGAAAAAGGAATTGGTGGTATGATTATGATGTCTGGAATTATGCATTTCGATATACTTCATTGTCATATGATTTTATTCTCATTCATTTCTTTTTTCTATACATAGATTATGTTATACTTATATATTCCTAAATATGGTTTTTTTTTCCACATTTTTTTATTTCTTCTGTTTTGTCTTCCATTTTACATTATCACTTAGTGAGCTTTTGATTTCACACTTTAATTTTTTTTCTCATTTACCTAGGTAATGAAGTGGATGAATATGTATTATTTGACCTTTGGATAGAAATGATAAATAATTAGTTTACTCAAATTTTGTAATTTTACTTGTGTGATTTGATTTTTATATATTTATTCTCTTGAGGAGTATTGAATATTGAAATTAGTATTATAATATATTCTCTTATTAATACCATATAATAAATAAAAGAACATATCTGGGGGGTTAGTGTTGGGGGAATTACATTGAGTTGCCATGGAAAATGTAAGGTGTGGTAAAAAAGGATTAAACTATGTTATAAAGAAATAAAAAAAATACTAAAATTCTATCTCTATATATGTGGATGTGTAATTTTTCAACCTTACCATATTTTTTTTTCTTTTATTACCATTTTTTATTTACCTTTCAAAAGTTTGACATGTATTTTAATATTATGAAATTATATTTACAAAATACTACCCCGATCACCTATAAAATGGCCCTTTCATTACCCCAACATCTCTTAACACCTAAGACATTATAGTGAGATGATAATTTACCAACATCCATCCATAACCCTAATTCCCATATTTAACTGGTTTTGGTCCCAACAAATACTACAAAATTATGGTTAAAGATTTGTAATAAAGGATGATATCCAAGAAAGAGAATGTTAATGTGATTTTGTGGAAGTCAGAAGTAAAGGTATTGGATTTATCATTTCAACATACTCTTATTGATATATGAATTAAATTAACCCCTTTATTTTATTATGTGGTGTATATATTTCCTCAATAATGTTTTACATAATTTTTCTCATTTAATTAATGGGTTTAAAATCCTCATCAATTATTTTTGTCCAAAAACTTTCGATTCAATGGATACAAAAATCATAACGATTTTCTCTTCCAATCTCATTTTCAAATTGAAATTATTTATGAATAAATTTCTATATATGTAAATAGTATGTTCGTTTCTTATAAAAACCCATATATTTTTCCTTCTACTTATTCATTTATTTTATCTTCATTCTGATCATTTTACCATTATGTGGTTCATAAGTTACTTAATATTATTCCTATAAGAAAAATCAACCTTATTTAATATTTTGGATGGGAATATTTCTCCTACATGTTCATATTATTTAATTTTATATGTATATCCTTATCTATATATAAATTATTTATTATGTTATTTTTAAATATAATTGAATTAATTTATAATATTGAATCTTCTTTTTAAAATTTCAGTACGGTTGTTTTATGCCAACTTTGACTATATTTACAAAAGTAGGAAAATAATATTATTAATATTTATTTATGTATGAACTTTTTTTATTATTTTTTACCATTTTTTATAATAAATATTTCTCTATATGTTTTCATGGATTACAAAGAAATATGTGTTTCCCATTTTTATTGGAATTTTATTTATAAAATAAAAGTTCTTAAAATAATGCTATATTTTCTTGTTTTTAAAAAGTAATATTTAAAAATGCTTAAAAAAAAGTTTTTTTATTTATATCAATATCCTTTTTTTAAAATTCTTCATTATATATATTATCTAGTAATATATTTTACCATATTTCTATCTATGACTTAATATTATGTGTTGTTATGGTTTTCATGATTCTCGTTACTTTTTATAGGGTTAATTAGAACTAGATGGAATTGTTAATGTTTTCATGATCACAAGGAACACATATGTATAGTCATTCATTATGTGATTTATGGATCCATTATAGATATTTAGTGAACATGTTAATTATTTTTACCTCCAAAGATCAAAAGTGTTAATGGGTGGTTATCCCAGTAAAAATGATATACAGGAAGTCAACCATAGTTCCTCGGTACACAGATGGTAAGCCAAATCCTAAAATGATACACTATTTGATAGACTAGGATTACTATATTCTCATCAGGTTAATGGACTGGTCATTTAGGGGATGAAGTTCCTTAATGTTTACTATGATTCATATTATTGATTCTATGCTCCAATTCATTCCATATTCTTATGTTAAGCATTATACCAAACTCATGATAACATATTATTGACTCATGAATCACATTTCATGTAATTACCAGAGCCTTATGTATATATCCATCATTTATTATTGATCTTTAATCATCTATGATTTCTCTTATGAATGGTTTATGTACATTGATTATGTTCACAAACCCAAATTCTTATCATATTCTTACATAAGACTTTCGATTCATGAAACTCATATTTACCCTATCTAAGTATTTTAGATCACTTTTCCTTATGTGTTCATTCCATATTTTATAAATAATAAAATTAAGTATGATATGTCTAGAAGGGAATAAAGTGTAAAGTGATTTTGTGTTAGATGGTGATTAAAATTGATCAACTATGTTGGTTATGTATCAAGTCTTCAAATACACTAAATCTATTTTTCTTAGGGTGTGACTTATTATGTGGTGAAATTTTTATTCATGTTAAATGATGTAATTTTCATGAATTTTATACTCGGTTATCCATGATTGGTATCAAATCATATGTAACTTTTTTATTTCTAACATCATATTTGAGATTGTGGGTTTATTAATTTTCTCCAACCATTAATAGAATTATATCCAAGACTACCTTAACACTAATAATGACTAATAAACATTTTTTCCCTTTTAATGAAATATATCTGAATTTTTTCCCTTGATATTTTTGGAGAAAATAACTCAGCTTTGGATCTTTGTTTGCTCAACCACTCCTCCTTTACATTCTCACATCCACCATTGATATGGAAGTGGGATTCTCAAAAAAACATTCATCAATATTTTTCAATAATTTTATTTTTAATTGATACTAGAAAATAAAAAAACATTTTTAAAAACTGATGTTTCTGAGACATGGGGTACCATTTACTGTGATCTTATAATACTTAGTTTTTTATAAGACATCCCGATACTATTTCCATTAATTTGAGTATTTTTGGGAGAAATAATTTTTTCATAACATTTCATGGTAGAACATATTTTTTTTATTAGTAGTTGGGAAGATCTTGTTTATGTTGATTATAGATTTATAACTTTGATATATATTTTCAATTTTTTATATTGAGGGATGTCTTTAAAAATTCAACTGATATTAGAGTTTCATTCTAAATAATTGTTATATTCACAATCAAATATTTATTCTATTTTCAACATTATTGTAAAGTTTTTCCATGATCTTTCATTATTTTAGCATTGATCTCCAATTGGGGATATTTGAAACCAGTAATATCTTTTTTAGTTTCTTCTAACACATGGATCTTCTCATCATATTATTTTTTTGACTCGTATTTCTCATCAATAATTATTTGGGAACACACATGGTCATCCCATATATGAATGACTCCATATTGAATTTTAGGTATGTTATCATTAATAAGTGAATTATTAGGGATTACTAATGAGGATTTTGAAAACATGATACTATGTAGAATCATGGATATGTGTGAGTCTTACACATATTATGCCAAATATGTATGACCAGTTTAGTGACCAAGGATAATGTGTGTTTAAGGGGATTACACCTAGTAGAGGGTACATTCACTCTCCTAAAAAAATGAGTGGAACCAAAATTTATACCAAGTGTACAAGATTACAGAAAAATAAATTTGGGTTATCACATATGGGAAGTACAATCCATGTGAGGGATCACTGATATTCTTGTTGAAACAAACCTCATTATCATTGGAGTTTAAAAAAGTTACTATCATAAATGTCATATTGTGTTGGGTGGAAATAAATGGATAATTGTTTTTAAGGGAATAAATGATAATTGAGGTCCATGATGGTGTTAAAAATCTAATAATTGAATTCATAAGGTTATGGATGTGTCACTGATAAATAGGTACCTTAGTAGGCAGATTTGTTGAAGCAAGTACCTAGTTGTGTGCCCTGGGTTAGGGTAGAACCAAGGTATGAGACATGGGCATAAGGGTCCTCATAGACGACGACATGAGAAAGTTTCTCTATTGTATTAGAATTAAGAAATAGTTATTTCTATTATGGTGTAGGGAGAATATTTCATCTTAATTAGTTGTATTTGGTGATGAATTACACTAGTATAGGGTAGGTTGAATATGGTTCCCTAATTATTTGGGATGCTAAATGGTTCTCCCTTGTAATAGGTAAGGTAAAAAAATATGGAATTTGGTTCTTAGATTTTAATCTTGTATAGGGTCCTCCACCCAAGTCCTAAAAGACTAGGAAAGAAGTGATCTTCCCTTACGTTTTTAATGTGTTATGTATTTGGTAAATAAAATTCCCATTAATTCCTAGTTAATTCCATTAAGATAAATATTAAATAAGAGACATTATGGGGGTGAAGAATAGGGTGTGTGGAGGTCCATTATTTCACATAATACCTCTACCCAAGTATTAATGTGTATAAAATAAAGACCCATGGGATATATTTATTGGAAAACATTAGTAGAAGTGTCCAAGAAGGATGATTATAGAAGGAGCTATATGAATATTTCCTATGTGTGCAACATAGATGGTATTTCTCACTCATGTAAGTGACATATCTCATGGAGGAGAGTGCACTATTGCACCCGATTATGTGAGATATGGTTTACCTAGTTGAATTTCCCAAGGTGAATACATGGGGACTAAGGTGAATTAAAAAGGGTGTGTTCATACTGTCTTTGGTGAAGTGATATCTCTCTTTTAGGACTTTTTCATTTATAATTTCAAGGTTTTTGTACTTCTCAGAAAAGGATCACCAAAAATTTCCCACCTCCAATATAATTGGATATAGTTTGAAAAAGTGGGTTGTATTCTATGGAATTTGTGACTTTTTAGTGAAAAATACTTCAAATGAATAGTCTTTATTCTTATATTAGACTATGGTGTGACATTCATACCCTGAGAATTATGTATATGACTTGAAAACTATAATTTAGGTGATTTTCACTGGTGAATCATGATAACACCTAGAAAAAGGATTCTACTCCCCTATAAATAGTATTAACCTCCACTATGCACTCATTTGGATTTGAAATACCCTAACATTATGCAAAATTTTATTATTAATTTTTTCTCATTACCCCATGTTAGTGTGATATCCTTCTTCTTTTCTTTATCGTTAGTTTAATGATCTAGAAGAGACTGTTCATCTTTTATATCTTTCATTTTTTTAATAAACCAAAGATAATTTTTTTTGAAAAAACTATCAATGTGATGGAACTAAAAAGATATTTCCTTTTTAGAAGCTACATAGGTAAATGGTATGAGAAAAAATAATTGATCTGTGATATTTTTTGATCTAGGTGATTTGGATAGATTTTGTGATTTTGTTTTGGAGGAATCTACTGTTGATATTGGAGGAATATACTACTGGTTTTGGATGATTCTATGTGTCTTGTATAGATGTTCCACGGCTGTTTGTGATGGATGAATCTTATGTATGAATTTTCTATGGATTTTTTTTGTGTTTTCAACAAACACACTACTTGTATCTACTTCATATGAAGTTCAGATCAAGAAGATTCCATGAGAGCATTCCATTCAGATTAGGAAGTTTGAGAGGGTATGGCTCTGTAATCGGTATCAGGCCCAAGAAACCCTGCACCAGATAGCTATCTGATCGATCATGTCATGGGGAAGGCTAGTCATCAGGGTGTAGTCATTGGGGATGGAAAAATTCTATAGCCTTGATCTGGGTTATCCTCTTTAATGGTTTTATTAGGTTTTATGTTTGGATATTGAAGTGTCTCAATTTTTTCTCAACAGTTTTTTGAAAATAAAAAAATTAGTTTCCAGTTAAATAGTACCTCATTGAATTTTATCTTTCTAAAAAATTGATGGAAACTCAAAAATAATCCTAGATATTGAATCCATTACTCTAATTAAGGAAATTATTTACGATGTTGTACATGGAAACACTCAACAATATAAGGCCCAACATTCATCCCTCTCAAGAATTCATAAATAATTATCACCAAGGGAACCCATTATCTGACTTATCTAATTGTATAGTTTTTAGGCCCTCAAATTACCATACAAACCTATCAATGGAATAAGGACTAGAGTGGTTATCCAAATTGAATCAATATTATAAGAGGATTATTTCCAACAAAGTATGCCTCATTTCCCACAAAGAGTGCCACATTGACCACAATGGAGTCACACACTACCATGAAGCATCACTTTACTAAGAGAATAATTACCCCTAAAAAACATCCAACATTCCCAAATAATAGTATCATCATTTTGGGATATGTTGTGTACCACAATGTGTAGGGATAAATTCCAGTGTTTCCAAAGTTTGTATAGAGTTATATGAAATTTTGAGCATCCTTGGTATAACAAAAATCATAAAAATTATATTTTATGAGTGGTGAGTTACTATGAGATAATTATTCACTTGATAAGGAAAATATAATTTATGATCATCATAAGGTGATTTCATGTTGTCATCAATTTTCTTCAAGAGTAGCCATGTCACCACCCAATATCAAAAATTAGTTACCCATGGTGGACTATAAATTCCAAAACCCTTACCCAAATAGAAAATAAACAAAACTTCTGTGGAGGATACAAATAGAATATTGGGGAAATACATTAAAAGTTTTCAAGTCTGGTGTGAGATATATTTCTTTACACAGAAATATTAAAGAAACTTCCCCACAATTAATATAAATGTGTGAAAAATAGAAATTACTTCTATAAAAACCATGTAAAGAATCGCTTTTTTGAAATGTATTCCTAAATCTTCATTAAGAATATACAAATATAATATCCCTTTTGGAGGTGCTTTAGAAAACCACCCCATAAAATTAATCCTCAAACATCACTTTAAGAGGTCTACTTCGAATAAGTTCACTGTACGAGTAGAGTTAAAAATCTAAATTATCCCCAAGGACCTCTTGCATTCATATTGAACACATGTTACCCATTATAGTACACATTTATATATGAAATTTTCACTGATTAACTTTTCCATAGGAATATTCTCAATGGGTAAATTCTACATAGCATTTAAACCCCCATGGCCTCTCTAAAAAACAAATCAAATAATGGAAAAGTTCAACTCTCTTGTTTAATTCCATCACTGAAGTTACCTAAATTATCCACCTCCAAACATGTGTAAATCCCAACACATCCTCCAAAATATATATTCTATGATAAGGAAGAACTATTATATAAAATCCACTTAGTCTCTTATTTTCACCAAAATTAAGGACATGAATCCCACCCGGGTAGTAAAAACTCATGCCTAAGCCCCACTGATTCTCTCTCTACTCCTAAGTAGTACACAGGCCACATAATTTGTTTAGAGTCAAAAAATCCCATTTCAATCTGAACATGGTAATATTTTCTATGTATAAGAACCACGATGGTTCCCATTTGCTCATTCATCGCCAAAGGTTTCAATGATCCATGACCACTCATCTATGGGAAGCCCCAATCTGTAAGCACTAAAATGTCTTCAAAGGGACACTGTCCTCTAGGAAAACCAATTCAATGGGACATTTTTATGGAACCTTATACAAGCACTCTCTACTCAGGTGAAAAAATAGTTACTTTACACATATTATTTGACACCAAGAGAGATGATCAAAAAAAAAATATATTTATTTTACATTATTTTTATAAGTTAATAATTATATCAGACAATAAAAACACAGTCCTAAGAATTGAAGGATTACATTCTTTGAGAATGATGAGTATAACAAAATTATTTAAAAATATTTGAAACAATTTTACCAAAATTTAATCATGCTCGAATACCTACTATGATTCTCATAGGTTATACTCAACTTTATAACCAAGGAAATAGAAACATAAAAAGGGTTGATCTCAAATTAATAGTATATGAAATTATATCAACATATCAACAAGATTTTATTCATAATTATATAAAAAAACATGTTCATGGTAGAAATGTATTATTTAAAAGAACATAGAACAATAAGAGTTTTCCCAAAGTGATGTTATAGGGAAATGTAATCCCAAATTAAAAACATGTACGATAATATAATTGTGAGAGATAATAATCATGTTCCCTTGAGAATCATCATTATAATACAACCTAGAAATTATACACAAAAATATGAATATATTTCAGTACATAATCAATCTTGCATCACATATGGTTTCCCTTAGTTGATCAGGAATCACAAACTATTTTATATAGTGAAATAGACCTCACAACCTCTTTTCCATTGTAGCTCAAGAATCATTACTCATTTCCCATATTTAACCCATGTGATATAAAGAAATAACCAATGCATTTTAATGTCTTATTTTATCCCCCAATAACATAATAATCATCTATACATGTATGTTCTACATGAAATAAATAATTCATCATATTATAAAGAACCCATATAAAGAAAACATGTTATGTAACATTTCTAAATGGTATCACATAAAATGAATTCAAGAAATAGATTTTTTGATACTAAATATTCAATCCCAGAAATGGAGTATTTTTTAATTTATTTTAGAATAAAATTCAGAAAACCTAACCATATAGGTGTTCGATCATTTAATGTTAAATATGATAATGGAAGTGAAATATAAGAGATTATTTAAAGAAAATTTCTTAATATTATCATGAGAAAGAGAGGTTATGAACCACATTAAAAGTCAAATAATTTTGAAACAATATTCAGAAATAAATCTCAATTAATCATCTATTAAAATTTTGTGATGTTTTTACAATGAAAATGTGTAGTGACAGATAAAATGTTGGAATGGGAAAGGAAACTACTTTTTAATAATTTTAAAAATAAAACTATTGAGACCCTCATCATAAAATGTTTAATAAGTATTTAATTTCAAAAGAATAAATTATAAATATATATATGAATATAAATAAAACTTATTTGGAATTATAAATAATAAATTATAACATTCCGGTGAAGATAAAATACAGACATAGAAAAAATAAGCTCATTTAGTGAGGTTACAAATTATTCAGAACATCATAAATTTTTATAATGATTGAAATAATTAAATATAGTTACATAGAAATGATTTATGAAATGAAATATAATGTCCTCATGGGATATAATAATACTATTTGTAAAACCATATTAATATAGGAATGATTATCACTCAATAAAATAATATGAGTCAAGAAAACACCATACTGTTTTCTCCCAAATTCCATGAATGTCCATTTATTATATTTGTAAAAAAAATAACCAAATTAATAATATATCTTAGATCCTTTTTATGTCTATAAATATTTCTACTGTTTAATTAAAATTATTCATTATAATTTCCTTATCATGTTAAATTTTATTTTAATTATCGGTTGTTTTTAATTTCAATCATTTCACATATGATTTATAATGGAGACGCAAACTCCATTTCATTTATATCAATTTCATGATTATATATATTATATAATATATTGAAATAAATTTTTTTAATTATTTATGCATACCAATGTTTATTCCATTGATCTTGTGGGTGTGGTTTTGGATAATGGAAACTATGATTAGTTTATTTAGGTTAATTTACTATTTTGAGAAGATTACATTAAAATGATCATTAAGTTTTTTTCAGTTAAAACATTATTTATGTCATTTATTACTCTTTAATATCATATAAAATTTTAAAATTTATTTTATAACCATAATTTTATGTTGATTATTAAAAATGGAACTTGTTGCTCCTCGGAGGCAGTACCCACACATACAAACAGACGACGATTTCATTTTTCCAAGGAATATAAATAACATAGATTTTGTTTTTAAAATTAATAATCTTAATAATCTTTTAAATATAATATTTTTTCATTAAATGTAACTTTTAGTCTATGTATTTATTATGGTTAAGGGAATTATTTTTATTTCGGGGAGGAGGAAGTCCAAAAGTTTATACAAATGACTTTTTCATATTTCAATTGGAAAAGTAGAGTGGTGGATAAAGATTATTCACTCAACCTAATAATATCATTTAAAAAAATAATAATTTATTTATATATTAATGGGAAATTATATTATTAAAATAATTCTAGAATGTAAAATTGGTAAGGGACTGATAAGTACCCAAGTTAAGAACATTATATTTCCAATTAAGGGATTCCTGGAAATGGAAGAATTAAGAAACATTATTTTCATCAGTGGTTTATGGTATTGGGAGAGGATTATATTAGAGGTAAAAATGATATATCATCAAGATTAATCCCAATTTTACAGTGTGCATGAATGGCTAGCCGAAGACCACTGTTATAAGTGGAGGAAATAGATATTTTGTGTATATAACTTCTTATTATAATGGGAGATCATGTTTCATGAGGAAATTTAAAGAAAAATCTTAAAATAATAGAGATTAGATGATTTTTGAACAATAATCACCTAAAAATTTAATTTTTAGTGTTTATCCTTTTTTTAAAAAAATTAACATTTTACTTTTTACTAGGGTAAATCATTTTTAGCTGCGATAACTTATTATTATAAGTTAAATTTAAATATCACTTTATATATAATTTTTATAAAATTATTAAAAATATTAACACAATTTTATAATAATTAATTTATATAAGTTATTGAAATTAATTTTAAAATAATATTAGTATAATGCATAATAATCAGTTTTATAAAATATAAATATTTTTCCAAAATTGCTAATCAAAGGTTTATTAAAATGAGATAATATTTGAATTGTTTAAATTTATTTTTTAAACACATATTTTTTTGGAATTATTTTTCAAAGATTATTAATTCATGTTCAAATCATAATGACATCAAAAAATTCATGGTATTTGAAAAAAAATGTACTTTTCACTAATCACATATAAATCAATCTTAAAAAACATAAAAACTAAAACTAAGATGAATTATTATATTGGATAAAACTGAATTCAATTTTATCAAATTAAAATTATAAAATAGAATAATTTATGTTTTTAA
Source organism: Viscum album (assembly GCA_963277665.1). Classification (NCBI taxonomy): domain Eukaryota; kingdom Viridiplantae; phylum Streptophyta; class Magnoliopsida; order Santalales; family Viscaceae; genus Viscum; species Viscum album. The sequence continues at coordinate 947,931,761 of OY728163.1, forward strand.
TTAATATAGAAAATGTAATAAAAAATATTATATAAAAATTACTTTTCAAATATTTACTTTTTTGAATTTATTTATTATTAATTTTTCATTAAATGTATTAATACATTATTAGAATATTTTAAAGTAATTTAATCCTTATATATTATTTTATATAAAATAATACACATAAAAATAAAATTTTAGAAAATAATATATTTTATTCATAAAATGGATTTATTAATTATTTAGTTATATTCATTGAATTTTTGTCAACGTGTTATTATAATAAGTAAATTTTAATATTAATTATATTAATAAATATGAAATGTACAAAATACATAAGATATATAAATAACATATTACATAGATAAGTACATGTTTATATTGTCTTAATTTCTACTAATATATCATCTTATGAACACTTTTCAAGACCTGATTATATGATAATATCATTTGGACATTACATGTGGCGATTCATCTAGAATAGATCTTGAGGAAATTTCAATTATCTTGGTATTCTCTCAAAAATTATTTTTATCATACAATATGTTTTTTATTTTAGATTTCAATTTTTCTATGGAAATTCCAAGTGGAGCTACCTCCTTTTTAGGTTTTAAAAAATCACCATCATAAGAAAGACCCCCCACTACTTTTTTCTATTTCATACTGTTTTATACATAAATTTCAAAACATGGTTAATTATATTTAAACCCAAAGATTTAACAAATATATTATATTTATCATGTATTGTAGTTTTATTTTGAATTATCATAGTTTAGTTTTAGTTCTATGTTGTCTGTGAAGAAAGATATCAATCATATTATTTATTTAAAGGGATATTAATTCTAAAATCATAGGGAGCCGCATTATACCCATTAAATAAATTGTGTCCATACAATTTTCATTATTACATAATAATTAAAATGGATAATGTTACTCAAAATATTGACAAGGTTCACTATATAATTTCATTTAAAATATGTATTGTTATATCCTAGGTAGGACTAGAGAAAAAATAGAAATATCCATAATATTGATTTTCTCTCTAATATTTTTAGTCAAACACCATTAATGTTAGACTCATTACATGGTATTAATTCCCCTATAGTGTGTTTATTCAGCCATTAAATAAAGGATGATTTGTTTATTTTTAATATAAACTATGATTTATTTATTTTAGATATTAATTTGGTGTCTATGTTAAGATAACCATCCAATTTCAAAAATCTCATCAAATTTATCAAATGGAAAAAATATTATTTTCATAAATTATTTCATATCAAAATCATTGTTGGATAAAATAATTATACCACTTTAAGTTTTCATTCATAATAAAACCATTGTTTTTTATATTTAATTATTCTAGAAATAATTATTGGAATAATGTAGTGGGTAGAGAAAGAATGAAATACATCAACCAAAGTTCCTGAGTAGATGATCAGTGTACCTTACCCAACTTCATTTTTAAGACCCATTTTGGCTTGTTTATATTTTCTATTCCATACAATTTTGTGATGTTTGTTATCCTTGTTATCCCTTGGAACATGGAAATGATATTGATAATTACAAAGATCCATAAATTTTTGACATTAAACTATTAGTGGTGCATTAGGATGATAATTATATTCATTCATCATGTTAATGAAACTATTATGTTTTCCAAAAAAATAGTATCTCTATACCCCCCATTTCCATATATAAATGGCCCTCTAGTTCCTTTAAGACATGTATATGGGTGCTTCTTCAAATATTTAGACATTTTTTAAATTGTATATTCATTCCTTAGTCACCATTATTACACAAACATTCATGATAATCCATTTTTTTTATATTTGGTGTGTTTTGGAATTCAACTATATTAGTTTTAATAATCATAATTTGTGATAGCTGGTTTAGAACATTTACAATTTTCCTTACATAATCTCTTATCCTATTGGGTTGATCATTGGGAAAATCTATGCATTGTTTATGGAACATGTTTTGTTAGGTTCACTAGGTTGAATGTCTGGAGATGGGGGGTGAATCTGGGTATGACAGATTAAAACATTCTCCTTTTTTTATCTTGTTTTGTTGTTAGAAAAAACTAAATTCCCTCTTCGTCATGTATCAATATATGAACAGATATGAAATCATGCACATGAAAAAAAAAATTACTTTTTTTACCCTCGCTGGGCTACATCCAAGGAGCATACAATGGGGATATGACAATGTACGAAATTCACTGAAGATCACAGCCAATAATGAGTACAATGTTCAGGCTCAATCTTATATACCTAAGTTCACTGACTTTACAAGGTTTAGGGTCTGCTCACTACATTCACAAGGGTCAATCCTTATGCCTCTTTCTCTAGCTCACTGCCAGTGGAAAGGGTCAACTCCTTCCTCTTCCTATTCTAAATTCTCTTAGAAAATAATCCACACAATGATTATTGACTTGTAGATCAAACACAGTTTATAGACATGTAGGCCCCTTGATTTTCATGAATTCCTACATCCTCAACTATAGGTAGATGCACCGTTGATGATAATTTTTCACATTTAGTTGAAGTCCAACTTCCCAAGTACTACTAGGTACCGGAAAATACATTCACAAACTGATTTAGTTCTTTCACAATATTCCTTGTGCAAATTGAAAACCACATAATTCTCCCATGTACTATGTACCAGGAATGGTATGTGGAACACCTCATACATGTAATGCTTCCACATATGTGAACCTCCCTTCATCCACGGACTACATCCACCTTCTCTAACGTGTACCTCATCTGTGTACCGACTCAATGAACCTCTAATGTGAATCACCTGATGTTTACAAACAGTTCTCTATTCATGGGCTACCTTTGATAACAACCTCTATGTACCGACTTTGTGAACCTCCTCTACGGATCACCCTCTGCCCATGAACTATTCTATATCCATGGAATTTCTTCTCTAACTACCTAGGTACCACACCTTCTTCCTCTACATATCGTATCCTATATGGGTTATAGTTCTTCACAAAAACCTTCAGTGTAATTTCTTCCATGCAAACCACTTCATCTTTCATGGAATTCTCTCTTGAGAACTTCCTTCAGATATTGCTGAAATCCTAGAAAAAAATATTTTTTCTAATGATATTATGTATCTCTTATAATTGGTGGAACTAGAGATTATTATATAGGTAAATATATTCAAGATATTATCTAATCCAAGATTTACCAAATCATTAATCAGTATAGTCTCCACCACATACTGATCCTCCTTCCACCATGAATCGCAAGCCTTCTAGTGATCCGCTAGCCTTCTGATGAACCATTTTTCATAAGTTCTCTGTGTACTACCTTTTCTCCTATGTGATAGATCTCCTAATCCAATGACAAGCCATTCTCATAACACATCACCATCCCCCACGAACTATTTTTTGTTTCACGGACAGCATCAACATATTGTTCTTTATTCCTGGTATGCGGTTGCGTACCCTTACCATACATGGTACGCGATCCATGAACCAAGATCAATATTTCTCATCCTTTGCTGATATCATTCACCACTCTTCACACCGTTCATTCCTATGAATTAATCGTTACATTCCTAGACACAAACTCATGATTTTGGGCCCCAAAAATTTAGAAAAGGCAAGGAAACATTGCAACCTTAAAAATATGTCTTCATCAAATTGCAACTATACTCATTTTCGATCATCTAGCGTTGTCAAAAAAACACAAAAAAAAACTAAAACAATCTGAGATGACACCTTGAGGTATTTTTTCCCAACAAATTTTTACTTGGTTCAAATGCGTTCCACCCATTACTAAAATAAATTTTTTTTAACATTAGTAATTAATAATTAACATCCAAAGAGAATTATTATAAAAAATTAATCCTAAAGATATCTTACTATTTTTCACCATCTAATTGGTCTATGGTTCGATTAGTCTCAAATCACTCAAGTTTATACCTATGTTTTATTATGTAGTATTTTCTTATACAAATTAACCTAATTATACCACTATATTTATAAAATAAATCTTACATAATAATTCATAAAGAGAATATGAATTAAATAAATGATATCCATCATGGGGTCAGACCAAATTTTCTATTAGAACAACTTATCATGCAATAAGTGAAGATCGAGTTATTTCTAAAAAACTATTTTAGGGTTATTAATATAAGGTGCATCTGTGTTATAGAATATATCCACCATTTTTAATTAAGATTTTAATTTTATTTCCAAAAAAATAGAATCTATACTTAACCATAACATCGATATATTATCCTATACGTAGACACATACACATGATTTTCACTAATATTATCTTATCCAAATCCCCCCAAAAAAGTAAAATAATCCTCAAAATAACTAGAATTTGTTATGATCCCAACTAAGGAATGCCAACCCAACACACCAATATCTGGTGCTAAATACACATACATTGTAAATAGGATTTGAAACCAAGAGTGATTGTCCAATTTAAACATTTATCTATATTTCATTATTTCTATAAGTTTATCATTACATCTCACAAGAAACACGCAATCAAAATAATTGAAGGATTATAATCTTTGAGAACTAGGAACATAATAAATTTTTTTTTAAATACTTTTAAACACTTATCTAGAATGTAACTCCACTAAACCCCCTTATAGACTACTCATTGGTTATACTCATCTTCATAACCTATGGAATAGAAACATATGAAAGGTGTGAGAATAAATTATCAATAATGGAAGTCATATCAACTTGTATCATAAGATTAATCATAATAATATAAGATAACATGAGCATATATTATTAAAAATAATATGGAATAATATCAGATGTATGTAATTCATGATAGTGGGCTAGGTAATCTCAAATAAAAAAACATGTACCATAACATATGAATGTGACTTAATAAAAATTATACTTGGAGGATAATCAAAGGTATATAATAATGAAATGTGTCTAAAAAACAAGTTCACTATTCACAATATGGTGGATTAGGAATCACTTCCTATTTCCCTTAATATATCAAGCATCATATGTTGTTTCCAATAGGGGATCAGGCATCTCAGCATTTTTCCCTAAATGGATAAATCATCATTACTTATTTCCCATTATTACATCAAGATATGTAAATATTTAAAAAATTCCATGGATGGCTATATTGTAACTGCAAAGACCCAGATTTTCCATGTATTTTTTAAAATTATTTGGGATTGTTATGAGTAAGAGAAAATAGACGGCAAGTGATTCTGAGGTCGGTTGTTCCCGAAATGTATTTCTGAACTTTTTTAGGGTACGTTCATTAAATGCGCTGGCAGCGTTTTCTATCTTTTGAATCAGTGCTTGTATTAAAAATTTGAGGGAACTGTTGAATCTGTAGCACCAAGATTTACTTAAGGGAGGTTTCACTTTGACCGTAGAAGGTCGGGAGAAAAAGATAGATTTTCCACATTTTAAAAGAATAATAAAATAACAATGTTTTTCTATTTCTCTGTTTTATTGTTCTCCAATGGACGAGTGGTGGTGGCAGGACCGACGACATGTAATGCCATTAAATGTCTTGACTCTCCTTTACATGTAACCGCACCATTGGGAATTTGGGTGGTCCATTAATTAAATGAACTTCATAAATTCCTCAGAGAATTTCCCACCTCTTCCCCGTCCTATTAATATGGTGATAGGGGTGGGGTGTTGTCATGACATCACCAAGTGACAAAAATATGGCAATGTACCAGGATGCCAACAACCTAGAGGACAAGAAAAGTTTTAGTGAGCAGTGATGAGCACCACTCAATCATGAACTGACGACAATGATAAAGGAAGTACCATCGATCATCGTCAGCGGACGTCTTATCCAGGTATGGGGATCTTTTTAAAGTTCATATTTATGAGGGAACTTGTTGACCACATTATATGATACTAACACGGATGGCATGGACCAGACAAACAAGGCTCGCACACTCCATCTCTTCAGTTTTGTCTTGTTTTTTTGGGACAGTTTTTCAAATGTAGCGGCAGGATAAAATCGGAGGACATGCCATGGTGATGGTGACCCGAGAGCCTCGTAGTCGCTGATGGCACAAAAAACAGACCATTTTAGCATGTTTGGGGTTCGTGGATGAAATCACGGTTGCGCTATGTCAATGGCGGTCATCAAGTGGCCGGAGGAGACCTGCGGTGAACGACCATGAGCACTGGGAAACGGCGTGTCGTCGTGCGCCACAGCGGCCCGAGGCAGACAGATCGAACCGGCCATGCAGGATAGGGGCGGAGGGTGAAGGAACTGCCGGCTACAAGAGGGTGTGGTGTATCCCCATGCCATTCCGCATTGGCGAAATTCGGTCGGTCAAATGACCGACTGTTTCCTATTTTGGGGCAGCTCCCCACCAGTGGTTGGGCCGAGCCCCACTCTATGGCCCGCGCACCCCCCGGAGGGCTGGGTCAATCGTGGCCCGAGCCCGCGAACTAATGGGATGACCCTGACGGGCAGGACTGAGTGAACCAGGCCAACCATTAACGGGCTGGACCCAGACGATGTCAGGTTGACCCTGGGAACCATTGCGTCAGGCCGGTCAGTGCAAGTTGGAATGGGCCCAGACCCAACCACCCCATGAATAAATAAAGGCCCATAAGTGAAAATCCATGTGTTTGTATGACACGTCTTCAGTGGCATTGGGACCCCTATTGGTAAGCGGTCCCTTTGGTATATTCTGATGGGCCCGACCGAGTTGGGCCGGACCGAGGTGTGATCTCCCCCATTTCACGGAAAGGGATGTAACTTACAGACTAGGTGTCTGATCGACGTTCCATCTGTGTAATAAAGACCCTAGTGACAGGGAAGTCCTTTGGAAGTACTCTAAGTGAGTTTTGATGGAGTTTGACATGTGACTTGGGTTGAATTAGACTTGAATATAACCGAGACCTATTTACAAAAGTGCCCATATCTAACAGACCAGGCGTCCGATTGATGTGTCGTCTGTCACGTTGGGACCCCTATGATGGGACGTCCCTTGGGTATGATTTTTGTGGGACATAGTACATGTTGAAATATAACTGATGTCTTGGGGAGCAGTTCTCCTAGAATCAAGCATGCTATGAGCAGAAATCCTATGATCGGACGTCTTTGAAGTAGTTTTTCCTGTGTGGATCTACATCATAGAGACCATGTGTGGATCAACATTGTAGCTACTCGACAATGACAAGTTTTAGAGTGTCCTACCAAAGATCAGCATCTAGTGACCCTTTTTTGATCAGCATCTAGCAACCCTGTGTGGATCAGCATCGAGCAACCCTGTGTGGATCATCATTCCAACGACCCTGTGTGGATCAGCATTTTAGCGACCATGTGTGGATCAATATTCAAGAAACCATGTGGGTATGAGTAGTAGAGTGACCCAACGGGAACCCTCCATACAATATCCCATCGTGGAACAGCGACTTATGTCCAAGAGTGGATTGAGAATAGAACAAATTATTTTGTATCACTTTCAGAACATCTAAATGGAATAAGATGATATAGCTTAAGGCTAATCATATATAATCTTGATCTATGAGTTTTTTACCCAGTGTGATCTGAATATCACTTTGTGTTTTGTGATTTAGGTCTTGATTTGTTGTTTTTCCTTTGTAGAACTCTGGAAGACCTTTGGGTGTCTCTGGGTCCCTATTGAGTATAGTTATACTCACCCCTATACGGGCTTCGCCTGAAACTTGTTGTGTCTTTTTCAGATGATGGAATTATTTGACCGAGTCTAGGGAGCCAGGGATGGGCGGTGCTCGGAGGTGGACCTTTAGGGGTGACATGTTGTAGTGATGACTGACCATGAGCTAAACCTACCCTTCAGGTAGTAACCTTGGAGAATGATTCATGGAGAACATTTTTCTATTGTTATTATACATTATCAGTTGGTCTTGTATTCATGCCCCCTTTACGTAGAGTACTCACCTATTTTACTTTTAGTACACATCTTTTTACTACGGCATTTTTACTACATGAGTTGTTCTCGTTGTATTCTTGGATTGTGTGTTTATAGGTTCAAAGGAAATGCCTTCCCGTTTTTCAAGGATATACCTTTCGGTGCTAGTCACCAACACCAAGCCTATGGAAGGTGGGCTTGGTGTAGTCACGGCACGGGCCATGGGGGACGGTTTATGAAAACTTTGGATCAAAGGATTTGGTTCTATTGGTAATCTAGGACTCTGATAATTTTAATGGAGCAATAGTGTTATGTGTTTTGATTGTGGTTTTCAGTTATGGAAGTCCAGTGTTGGTGTGGTGGGTGATGTATCCATACATCAAGTCCCTGAATTCTGATTTCTGACTCAGTGCCCAAAAACACTGATTTCGGGTGTTTTTGAAATGTTTTATTTTTTATCTCTTTCGAGTCAGCTCAACAGGTATAACTTATTGACCGTGGAACACCAGTTTCCTTTTCGGATGCTGCCACATAGATAACCATCGTGGATTCTTGAGAGAGTATACGATGATGGTCTATCGAGAGATGAGCCCTCGATGTAGGGACCTCTTATGGCATTATCACCTTCAGTTTGTGTACCAGCAGCACCACTACCCGCTGGGCAACCGTTGCCACCATCCCCAATAGCATATGGTCCATGCTGACTGAGCCCATTTCATGAGTTTCAGTGGTAGAGACCTCTAAGGTTATGAGGCGATACGGATCCATAGGCGGATAAGGAATTGCTGGAGGCTGTGGCCAGAGTTTTTCACCATGTTGGGACACTATCTGACCAGATGGTGATCATAGCTACTATCATTTTCCAGGGTGCAATAGAGAAATGGTGGATCCTGATGCTCGAGATACACGGCGGGGAAACCCTCACCTGGGCATATTTCTAGGTCCTCTTTAGGGTAGAGTTCATTCCAGCAACTCTAAATTTTGGGCATATAAAAGAGCTGCTACACTTGAAACAGGGCAGCCTGACCATGGCCCAGTACATGGCGAGGTTCACCGACCTCTCATGCTACTCCACCGACATGGCCCCATACCCATTCTTCAGGTACTGAACCTTAGAGCAGGGTCTTCAATAGGATATTAGAGCTTTGATGGAATCTCTCAACATCCCGACGCCTAATGGAGTGCTGGAGAGGCCACTCTTGGTGGAGATCTTCCATGCTGAGAAGACACCGACGATGAGACCTACCATCGAAAGACACGTAGCAGAGTCATTTATGGCTAGTAGAAGCCAAATCACATAGAGGTCCAAGTAGAACAGACCGTCTAGTGGATGACCCCTGGACGTAGAGTTGTAGGTGCGAGGATCATGAGTTAGAGCAGGATAGTAGAGGAGCAGATTGTTCTTCACATGCGTCACGTAGGGTCAGATGTCTCAAGACTTCCTGACCAGCTACATTGACGATCCGAAAATAGTCGAGGGACCGTCAGGGCTAAGGTAGAGATTCGAGCAGGGAGTTCCACATGCATTAGGCAGACGTGGCAGAGGAGATGGTCATGTAGTAGGCGGTGGGTGGCAATTCAAGGTTTTACCACCACCACCTCTAGGTGGTCCACCCCGACCATGTGGATCAGGAGGACAAGGATGAGCTCAACTCCATGTAGTTGAGGCCACCGACCACGGTGATCTAGATATGATTCGAGGTTTGATCTGTGTCTACACTACCATAGCACCAGTTCCTATAAACATAGGATTCAATCAATTTTTCATTGCCATGACCCTCATTCAGAACTCGTAGATTCAATTGGAGCCTTTGGCTCAATTCTAACTGCTAGATACTCTTACAAGAGGGGAGTTGATGATTACACACTAGTTTCGGTAGTGTTAGTTTACTCTAGGAGGTGAGAAATTCTTCTAGGATCTTCTAGTAGCGGCATCGAGGACTTATGACGTCATCTTAGGTATGGACTGGTTATCTAGTGTCCATGATTAGATTGACTTCATTAGGAACAATTTTCAGTGTGTTCACGAGGATGAGAATAGGGTTTCCATCACCATTGATTAGGGAACGTCGTAGCACAAGATAGACATACTCGGAGGAGGGTGAAGCTGATCACACATCAGTTGGCCATCCTTTCCCTCAGAGTAGATGATGTTCACAGTCCGATCTATCCTTCAGTGGTGGAATAGAATGATGATGTCTTCCCTGATGATGTTTTGGGACTTCCTTTTCGTAGAGAGGGGGACATCAACATCGACCAGTACCCTCGGGATGACACTGATATCTGCACCATCATATCAGATGGCTCCTCCAGAGCTTCGTGAGTTACAGGTACAACTGGAGGACCTGCAGAGGAAGGTGTTCATAAGTCCTAGTGCTTCCCCATGGGCAGTCCCGATTTTGTTTTCTAAGAAGGAAAGTGGTAGTTTGAGTCTCTGTTTGGATTATCGACTCTTATACCAGGTCAATGTGAAGAAAAATTGTCCACATTCAAGGATTTAGGATCTCTCCGATTAGCTAAAGGCGTCTTGTTGGTTTTCAATGATAGACCTCATATTAGGCTATCATCAAATCAGGGTACAAGATGATGATGCACAGAAAATGGCCTTCAGATGTCAGTATGGCCGCTATGAGTTCATGGTTATTCCATTCGGCATAACCAACACCCCTGTAGTGTTCATGGGACTCATTACCAAGATCTTTCAACCATACCTCAATTTCTTTGTGGTGGTATTCATCAATGACATCTTGATATAATCGTTATCATAGTAGGAGCATTTATTCCATCTATAGATAGTCCTGGATACACTCTACGAGCACCCTCTTTATGGTAAGCTCTCAAAGTTCCAGTTCTGGATAAGGGAGGTCCAATTTATGGTAAATGTTATCTCAGAAGGTGGAGTTGCAGTGGATCTAGAGAAAATAAAGGTTTTTCTTGCTTGGGATCCACCCAACAGTGTGACCGGGGTGCAGGGATTCCTTGGGTTGACTGGGTACTACCCTAGATTCATACATTAATTTTCCAGAGTTTTAAAACACATGTTAGCACTGATGAAGATGGAATAGCCCTTTGTGTGAATGGACAGATGCCAATAGAGTTTTCAGAAGAAGAGGTGGAGACTGATGAGTTACCCCATCTTGAGGCTACCAAAAGAGGGCGTTGGGTATGTAGTCTACCCCGACACATCAGGGACCAGACATGGATGTGTCCTGATGCAGGATCAAGTAGTAATCGCTTATGTTTCATGATAGCTGAGACCTCATGAGCAGGACTACGCTTCCCATGACCTAGAGTTAACAGGAGTTTTTGTTTCACTACAGATGTGGCAGCACCACTTGATGGGTGAATGATTCACTCTTTACTCTGATCACAAGAGCCTCAGGTATATCTTCTCATAGAAGTACCTGAACCTAAGAAAGAGGATATGGATAGAGATACTCTGGAACTATGACTTTGAGATAGTCTATACTTCTGGAAAGGGAAATGTGGTAGTAGATGCACTCAATAGAAGGTCTGGTCTACAGTTGTTGAGTGATGCGGCAGAGCAACTAGCCTCAATAATGATATCATTCATGGATAAGGATGGAGTAGCTTACCTCCAGTCTTTGACAGTCACTCCCCGACTCATTTAGTGATTTAGGGTTGTGTATCTTGGGGACATTGATTATGAGGTTTGACGTGCTAAAATATCCTTAGGACATGCACCTGATGGATTTTCTAATGGTTGGGATCACATCATCCACTTTAGAGGATGCACCTTGGTACCGGTGGTACTACGAGAGGAGGTGTTGAAGGAGTTCCATTTGTCCCCTCTGGAAGTACATACTGGTGTATAGAATATGTACCAAGACCTCCGGCATCAGCACTAGTGGCCAGGGATGAAGAATGCAGTGGTAGATATTTGGTCGGGGTGGGAAGCTATCTATGAGGTTCATTAGACCCTTTCAGATTCTCAGCAGAGTTGGTGAGGTGGCATATCGCCTAGCTCTTCCCCAACAAATGCATCGGGTGCATGAATTTTTCTATATGTCATATTTGAGGATGTACATGCATTATCCATAACACATTATTGACTGGAGCGAGCAGGACATTGATGATGGGGTGACATTTATGGCGGTTCTAGTGGGGATCGATGATCGAAAAGAGCGGGTCCTCCGTGGATGACTGACCCATAAGGTGTGCATTCACTGGAAGAATTGGATCCTCAAATAGAGGGCGTGGGAGTGGGAGGATCTGATTTGTGCTCAGTACCCCAATTTGTTTCCTTAGTCTATGTTATGGATTTCAGGGGGAAAAATACCTAAGGTGAGGAGAATGTAAAGTTTCAGATTTTCAATGTAATTTTTTTAATTAATTGTGATTTTTAAGAGTCCATGAAAATTAATGGCGCATGATTCTGAGGCCCGGTGTGCCTAGAATGAATTTCTAAACATTTTTAGTGTACGTTTAGTAAATGAGTGAGTGATGTTTTCTATCTTTTGAATCGGTTCTCGGATTAAAAATATAAGGGAACCGTTTAATCTGCAGTGTCAATATTTTCTTAAGGGAGGCTTCACTTCGACTGCAGAAGGTCGAAATAAAAATATTTTTTTTGAAATTTAAAATAATAACAAAATAACAGTGTTATTTTGTTTCTATTTTTCCTTCCCTCCAACGGACGAGCGGTGGTGGTGGGACAGATGACATGTCCAGCAATTAAATGGCTTGACTCTATTTTACTTGTAACTGCACCATTGGGAATTTGGGTGGTTCATTAATTAAATTAACATCATAAATTCCTCATAGCATTACCCACCTCTTCCCCCATCATATTTATATAAATCTTGGGGTGGGGTATTGTCACGACATCACCAAGAGATGAAGCTATGGTAATGTACCACGGCGCCAACCACGTGGTGGATATGACCGATTTCAGCGAGCTGTGATGAGTTCCACCAAATCACGAACCGACGACAATGATGAAGGAAGTTCCATCGATCATCATTAGAGGACATATTATCTAGGTTGGGGGATTGTTTTAAAGTTCATCTTTATGAGATAACCTATTGGCCGCATGATATGATGATAATGCGGAGGGCGTGGCCCAAACGAATAACGCCAGAACCCTCTGCCTATTTGGTATTTGTCTCGTTTTTTAGGAATGAGTTTTCAAATGTAGCAGCAAGATGAAACCGAAGTACACACATCAGAAAAGGAGACCCAAGTGCCTCGTAGGTGTTGAAGGCACCAAAAATAGACCACCGGAGCACGTCTGTTGGCCCGTAGAATAAACTGTCGGTGCACCATAGCGACGACGGCTAGTAGGGGCCAGAAGAGAACTGTCGTGACCGGCCGCATGCGGTGGAAAGTGTCATGCCCTCACGCACCTCAGTGGCTAGAGACAGTGAGCCCGATCTGGCCGTGCTGGATAAGGGTAGAGTCCGCAGGCACCGCCAGTGTCAGATGCAACTGTAGGAGGAGGCGGTGCTACCCCGCACCGCACCGTATTGGTAGAATCTGGTCGTCCAAACGGCCGACCGTTTCATGTTGTGGGGTAGCACCCCACCAGCTAGGAAAAATGGCCCCACAACCGTGGGTCCAGTGAAGAAGGTGGTTCGCCTTCTGCACGACCAGGCCAGACCCGCCCAGTGGGCTGGGCCGGACCCGTGGGCCAGTGTGGGTGGGCCGAGCCCCACCCAACGGGCCAGGCCAACCGCGGCCCGGGCCCGCGAACTAATGGGCTGACCCCGACAAGCTGGACCCAGTGAACCGGGCTGACACATAATGGGCCAGACCTGGGTGGGGTCAGGTAGACCCTAAGAACCGTTGCATATGGTTAGTCAAACCGAGTCAGAAGGAGCCCAGACCCAATCGGCCCCCGAATAAATAAACACTCGTAACTGAAGAACCATGTGTCCGTTTGACATGCCGTCAGTGTCATTGGGACCCCTATTGAGAAGCAGTCCCTTTTTCATATTCTGGTGGGCCCGACTGATCTGGGTCAGACCAAGGTACGATCACTCCCATTTCACAGAAAGGGATGTAACATACAGACTGGGTGTCTGATTGACATGTCGTCTATGTAATATGGACTCTTGTGGCAAGATGGTCCTTTGGAGATACTCTATGTTAGTTTTGATGGAGTTTGAAATGTGTCATGGGGTCGATTGAACTTGAATCCAAAAGGTCCCTTTTTACAAAAGTGCCCATATCTCAAAGATCGGGCGTTCGATCGACGCACCGTCTCCCACGTTAGGACCCTATTACAAGGTGGTACATTGGGTATGATTTTTGTTGGACTTCATACCAGTTTAAATATGACTGATGGAATAACAGCAGTTCTCCAAGAATCAACCGTGCTATGAGCGGGAATCATGTGACCTACTGTTTTTGAAGTAGATGATCCTATGTGAATCTACATCAAAGAGACCCTGTCTGGATCAAAATAATATCTACCCGACAAGGACCAGTTTTAGAGAGTCATGTCGAGAATCAGCATCTAGAGACCCTATGTGGATCGACATCATGCAACCCTGTGTGTATCAGCATCGAGTGACCCTGTGTGGATCAGTATTCCAGTGACCCTGTGTGGATCTGCATTCCAACGACCCTCTATGAACCAAAATTCCAGCGACCCTGTGTGAACTAGCATTCCGGTGACCCTGTGTGGATCCGCATTCTAGCGATCCTTTTGGGGATCCACAGTAGCATGACTCAATGAGGACCAGACATATAGTGGCCCGTAGTTGAAAAGCAACATATGTCCTAGATTGGATAGAGAATAGAACAGCTTCTTGATGATCATTTTGGGAACTTATAAGTGGAATAAGATAATATAGATTATGAATAATCATCTATGTTCATAACTTTTGAGTTGTTTAGCTTTTTTTAGATGACTATCTCTTCGTACATTATGGTTGAGGTCTTGTTTTTTGGTTTATTCTTTGTGCAACTCTGGAAGACCTTCGGGGGTATCGGGTTCCCTATTGAGCATTGTTATACGCACCCCTGCACAGGATTCAGCTGCACCTTGTTGTGTCTTGTGCCGATGATAGACATCTTGGAATGAGGCATGGGAGCCAAGAATTGGCAGTGCTCGGAGGTGGACCTTTAGGTGTGATGTGCTGGAGTGACGACCGACCGTGAGCTATACCTACCCTTCAGGTAGGTACCTTGGTGGACGACTCCATGAGCGTTTTTTCTGTTGTTGTTGTACTTTTTACATGGGCTTGTATTCTGGGCCCCTTTACTTATAGTAATCACCCTTTTTTTACTTTCAGTACTCATCTCTTTACTACTACAGTTTTACTACGTGAGTTGTGATCATTGTATTCTTTGAAAATGTGTTTGCAGGTTTAAAGGTAATGCCTTCCCATTTTTCAAGGATATGCCTTTCGGTGCTAGTCGCCAACCCCTGGCCCCTGGAAGGCAGGCTTGGGGTAGTCACGGCCCGAGCCTAGGAGGACGGGTCATGACTGTAACAATCCTTGACATAATAATCCTTCACACATATATGTTCCACATGAAATAATTAATTCATCCTTCAAAAATAAACCATGGAATGAAAATAAGTTACATAATTTTCTCAAATGTTATGACATAAAATGAGTTCATAAAAATAATAGTTGATACAAGAAATCATGTCACTCAAAAGGAATATTTAAAATGGACTTTATAAGGTGATCCATAAAACATAACTCCATAAGATTTAAATATTTATTATTTAATGGTGAAAATTTATATGAAGCATAAAAGAGTCATTAAGAAAAATTTCTTGATAATATTATAAATAATATACGTTGTGATCAATATTTATAATATTAAATTTTATTTGAAGTATTCAAAAAGAAATTTCAAAAAATATTATTCCATAAATCTGAATAAATCTTATTTTAAAACATATAATGCTTTATGAAATAAATTATTAAGTGAAATATATAATGAATGGTCAGGAAATAGAAAAAATTAAATACTTTTAAAAATAATATTATTAAAACCTACAACATAAAAAGTGTAATATATCATTTATTTGAAAAGTGGTAATTGAAAATTTTAGGATAAAAATATAAAACATATGTGGATTTAAAAATTATAATTGAAAATATTGGTAGAAAGATTGTATATGGACATGGAATAAGATGCGATCGTTTGGAGATGATGAGAATTATTATTGACATTATCAACATTAAGGAATAACATAGTCTATAAATGTAATGAACCATAAATTAAGGAACAAATTTAATACAATATTGTCGTATTCAAGAAGAAAACAATAATGTAAACCCATATTCACTAATGAACCATTAAGACTTAAGAAAATAATATGGTAAATAAAACCACTTACCTTTTACTCACAAATTTTTTGAAAGTTCTTTAATATCGTTTATAATAAATATAACCATATTGGTTACCTATTTTAAAACCTCAATAATATTTTTTACCATATGTATTATTTACTAATAATAATTTATTATATGGTCATTAGATATTTAATTCTTATTTTCATTTTTAGATGTTTATAGTTTTGACCATTTGACATATGTTTTATAATGGAACCGTAAAACCCCATTCCTTGACATCATGTTAATAATTACATGAATTTAAAAATACAATGAAAAAACATGATTCAAATATTTATGAATCCCCATGTTCATTTTTGGAAACTATGGGGATGGTTTATGAGAATGTAAACCATGATGATATTGTTTCAGGTAACATCCAAATAGGAACATATTACATTATAATATTCTTAAATTCATTTATTTATCATATAAAAACCTTATCCACGAAATATATTAATATTTAAAATCAGGTGTCTATTAAAATATATTATCTAAATATCCTTTTAAGTTGTTGATGAAAAAAAGAACAAACAACTATGTGATTGATGTAGTCCACACATACATATAGAAAATGTTTTTATTTTCCAGATGAATGAAAATAAGGTAAAAATTGGATTACACATTAAAAAGTAATTATATAAATATCATAGTTATTCATTAAATAAACCTTTTTTACTTATCCATTTCTGGAAGTTAAGATAAATAAAACACATTACTTCATAGAGGTGGTAGTCCACACGTACACATAAAGTAAGATTTCATTTTTCTAAATAAAAATATGAAAGGTGGAAAATTATTATTCCCTCAACATAAAAAAATATGTATACAAGAAATATTTATTTAATTACATGTGAATCAAAAAATTAATTTGGATAAGAAAAATATAATAGAAAAGTGTTTAGTAAATGATTAGTACTAAAATTGGGATCTTGATATTTTTCTCATTGGACTTCATAGAAATGGAAGATTTGGAAAAAAAAATCTTTACAAAGGGAAATTGTTATGGAATAGAAATAAATAATATGTAAAAATACTATAGGTTAAATAGTGATTTGAATTTTTTATTGTCATCAAATTTTTTTGGTGGAAATGAAATTTTTGTGAAAATTACTTCTAAATATAAATGGAGTACACGTTTCACATGGAATGTGGATCCAAAAGTGTAATATAGTTGATTCTAGCTAAGGATAGGTCAATACACATCTTAAAAATTCATTTTTTGACATGTCATTAACATGACTTGTGTCATTACCATTTATTTTTTACATTTTTACCGTTTTTAATTTTTACCATTTTTAATTTTTACCTAGGAAACTCATTTTAATCCTTGTTAAAATATTCATATGAATAATATTTAGACACCCCTTATAAACTATTTGGATTATGATTATTCTAAATATTAAAAAAAATTATAATAGCATATTTATAAAATAAATTAAAATTAATTTAAAAATTATTAATGTATAATTAAAAAACTAGTTTTAGAAATTATATAATTTCAATCCCAAAATGGTGAACATATATTTTATAAATTAAACATAATATACTAAATGAATAAGTTTACATATTTATAAAATATTTCAATAAGAAAATGGTTTCTTATAATTTTTTTTTCATAAAGAATTGATATAAAAAAGTTTACATTATTTTAAAACATGTATTTTTCTCTATTAACTAAAAATTTAATCTTTTAAAAAAATTAAAAAATATATATATAAAATAATTTTCTTCAAAACAAAAAAGCTAAATTTTATTTAACCAAGTTCAATTTTTTTGAATTTATCTTTTCAATAGAAATTTATTATATAATCAAAATACATTTGTTAAAGGAATATCGCTATTTTAAATATTGACTATTTTAAACTTATTTCATATAAATTTTCAATTAAAATAGTGTTAATATATTTTTAATATATTTTATCCTCATTTAATCATAATTATTTAGATTTATAAAATAATGTTAATAAAATACAATTTAAAAAAACAAATTTTTACCATAAGATGATATTGTTTTATATTTTTCTACATTAATTGAATTCAATCATTTCATTGGGATTAAAAATTGACATTATTTTTCATTAAAAGTAAAAAATATAAAATTTATAAATTAGATAAGATATATAAATAATTTCTTACATTGATAATTATGTATTTTTATCATATTAATTTCTATGCACTTGTAATACTGATAATTCTATGTGAGACCTGTGAAAAATATACGATCTTTTTGACTTTGTTGGTTGTGATTTTACTATAATGGATCCTGTAGAAATTTCAACAAGATTTATCTTCTCTCAAAAATGATTTCAATCATACCTTAATTAT
Source organism: Viscum album (assembly GCA_963277665.1). Classification (NCBI taxonomy): domain Eukaryota; kingdom Viridiplantae; phylum Streptophyta; class Magnoliopsida; order Santalales; family Viscaceae; genus Viscum; species Viscum album. Next base: position 947,950,270 of record OY728163.1, read on the forward strand.
TTGATTTCTACATGGTATTAATCTTGGAAAACCCTAGTGAAGCTACCTATTTTATAGTCTTGTACATATGAGCTCTATAAAGAAGACACCTCCTATATGATTACATTAATTAACTTTTTCTAAATAAGATTCATAATGTTTTTACTTTTATATATACTTTATAATTTAATGGTGATATTATAATGTTCTAAAATAATTTTTTTATTTTAAATTTTAATGGTTTAATTTAATTTAGATGTTGTGTGTGAAGTAATATATTAACCATAGTATTTAATTTAATGTGAAATTATTACTAAAATATTTTGGCTTTAAAATATTCCATCCAACCCCTCATCTAAGAGGATTGATCTTTCATTATCTCTTATTTACCAAAAAAAGCATGACTCTATTTATATTGAATATTGTTTTATTTAATATTACATTATAATGAATGATAATTCCTTTAAAATCAGTCACAATACCTCACACTGCATGTAACACCCCATGATTTCATAGTAATTTATTTTCATTAAAATAATTCAATAGCCTGCGCTACACGCAATGCTGAGTTCGAGCGCATCACGACTTACCAAAATAGCCGTTCAAAAAATTTTTATGAATCCTATTAACTGAATTTTGAATTTTATATACTCTATATAATTTTAACATCCATATTATGTGTTTCATAGACATAATATAAGGACAAATACATATTTTCAGATTAAAGAAGTATTTGTCAAAAAATTCAATTTCACCGCCTTTTAATGTCGAACCCTTTTTAAATCAAATATTTTACAATTTTATATATTTAATTTGGAAAAAGAAATATATTCTTTAGAATATGTACATAAAAATTTTGTTTGGATAAATTTTCAGGGAATTTCTGATAACTTTCATATTTTAATGAATAGTGAAAAATACTAAATTTTAATTGAAAACATCTTTTTAAATCAAAATAATTTATACTGTTAAATTATAAATTTGAATAGTTTCGAAGTATAATTTGATTATATTTTTATAATTTAATCCAATTTTGGTCATTGGAAGTAATTTGACATTTAAATTGGACATAAATACATGTCAATCTTTTGAGAGTTTTTACTTCTCAAAAACCCAATTTATGATTTTGACAACAAGAATATTTTTTAAATTAAATAATACAACTTCATTGTTTTCAATTTCATAAAATAGACATAATTTATGAATTTGGAATATCAAAATTATCTTTTGGTGAATTTTTGGTATTTTTCTAATAACTTTCCATTTTTGATGAATATTGAAAAACACTATGTTATTGTTTAAAAACTAATTTTTATTTAAATAATTAATTTTAAATAAAATTTGTTTTCAATAAAAATAGATACATTATACCTATATTTTTTCAATTAAATTCATTGAAATTATTTTATAATAAGATTATATATATATATATAATTTTATTGAACTTTCTACTGTCTTTTACTCACCTTCTAGGAACATTTGAAAATTTTCATAAAACACAATTTTATCACTTCTGTGAATTGAATTTCAAAAATCCAAGAGACACGGTTGATATTAGTAAGTAAAATTCGGTTCAATGGGATGAAAATATTTTTTGGTAAATGGTAACTTTTGAATTTTATTTACCACGGTTAAAGGTAAATATGGAAATTAAATGTAAAAATTATAATATAATTACTCTAAAACATGTCCTAATTCTATGAGATAAGTGTATTTTGACCAAAATCAACCTTAGGAAAAAAAATATGATCCTTTTTCATCTATTTGGATTAGATTATTATATTTATTATATTGTATTTAATGAAGAGTTAAAAGTGTTATATTCAAATTTTAATAACTAATTTTTTTAATATAGGGTTATATATAAGATAAATTTGACTATTAATATTAATTAGAAATATTAAAATATTATATACATCATGGTATTTTATTTATAATTTTTAGAAATAAATTAATTAAATTTATTTATGACACATTGATGATGCAGTAACTACCTTATTAATCAAAGACTAAAATAATTGATGTTTTAAATATTAAAATAAATGTAAAATGAAATTTTTGATGACATTAACGAATTTTATAGGTTAATATTACATAATATAGTTGATTTAATCCATTGTTTCAAAAAAATTAGATTTTTATGACTTCAAAAAAACCAAATACTTAATAATGTCAAAATGAATATAAATCAGTTTTTAAAACAAATAGTATTTTATTAAATTATATAATAGTCTTAAAAATCTATGTTTCAGCCAAAGGACGTATATAATGGTAAATATTTCATTAATGAACCTATTTATCTTCTTTTGGAATTTTATTGTATGTTTGTTAACTGTGTATTCTAATAATACAAGAAGACATGGAAAAAGTCAAACTATTTAAAAAGAGTTAAATCGAAAAGATAAGGTTAATATGGTGGCCTAAACATATCTAAAACCTATTGTTTGAGAGGTTTTCAACCAATACCCACTTTATTCTCTAAATAAATCTATTTGGAGAAATTATTAAGAGAAAATTATTTTATAATAAAATAATATTTCAAGATTTTCCTAAAGTGACCCTAACCTCTCTTATAAAAGGGTACTTCCCCTTATATTAATTTCACACCTCCAAAGCCTTTTCTCTCAGCCAAACCATGCTCAAATATCCTCCAAACTAAAATAAAGTCAACCTAAAGGCCTTACATTTATCATAAATCCAACTTAAGTGGCCCTTTTTTTCAAATAAAAATGTAGAACCCAAAGAAGAGGTAATTACATTATCACCTCTTTCAAAGATACTTTCTTCCTCCACTTCCTCCTTTTTTTCATACTAAAATAATAAATACAATAACTTATACATAATAAGATGTTATTATAAATATGTTACAACCATATTCATTATTCTATCCATCATATAAATGAAAAAGTCACCATATCTGCCTACGTACGACTTTCCGTCTCCACGTCGATGAGTAGTTTGTTATTAAACACTTAATTATTTGGATGAGTATAATAATGAATATAACTGTAGTAAATAATAAATATAACAAGTCAATAATTCTGTATATATAATATAATCATACAATTATATACGATTTCACCAATAATATAATCATATTGGCATTCGTGCGTGCGTACGGCTTACCGTCTCCATGAGGCGATGAGATTTCATTCCCCGTCATAACCATTCTAGAATAAAATTCATTTGATGATAAAAAATATTTTTTAAGAACATAATATAACTCTATATATTAATCAAATACATCCTATCCATAACAAACATGACTTACCTAACAAAACATATAAAGGAAAATGAATCAATTAACACCCAAACCAATGATACTACTGAAATATCATTAACAAAGAAATATTATAAGATCATATATGATATCATATTTCTGTATGTGGTTCTTGTATAGTTTAATAACAATGATTTAACAATTATAAAGGAGGTTAACATACCCTCATCTAAATAAAAGTACAAGGTAAGGGGTTTTCATCTCACTTTTTATTCCTATGAGATTCATGCTATATTTTTCCCTATTCATTTTTTATGGAATGTTTACTACCCATAATTGTATTATCTATTTAATATAATTCAATTTATTAGTATGTAAATCTTCATTTTATGACCGTTATTTCACATAGTGTATTCTTTGTAAGTTACCAAATCTGTAAGGGAACTTCTAATTTCAATTTTAACTCATTGGGTTTTACACACACTTCATTGATTATTTTACTCCAAGATTATGTGTGAGATCACTATTAATTATTTATATAGTAATTAACTCTCCCATTTTTTTCATTTACTTTTTATAGACATAGTCACTCCATTGATAAATTCAAAATTCATTGATACAAACTTGGTAAGGGTAATCTTAACTCTATTTTCATTAATTGAGTTAAACATCCAAGTCATTGGTTTTGTTATTATAAGAATATGTGTGAATGTACCATGATTGGTTTACACTGTATATCCAATCATATTAACTGAGTTTATATCTTTCACACATAATTTTATCATTTATTTAACCTTAATTTATGGATACGTTCTTTATAAGGGATTTAGTCTCAATTCACATTCCAATAAGACTTCTTTGTTATTATTCACCAATTCACATTTATATACTGTATATATTATCCTTAGACATATTATTTCATGAATCCCTTTATTCTCATGATATAATACATTTTTGATTAATTTTATTCCTCAATTAATTATATTCAAGCATATTTCGTTTGGTTAGGAACTCTTTAACTAAAATATAATTTGAAATGTTTTAAAGATTTATTATTCTAAATCTTTCTCATTAGTGTCCATTTTTAAGTATGAGTTTTATGGATTTATTTATATGGGAATTAAGGTTTTAAAATTAAAATTTATTTCAAATGTTACAAAGTGTTATTGGAATATTTGATTCAAAAATCTCTTATAAATGACTTACTTGATACATAGTGCTACTTTTAAATGTTTTCAAGAAAAAGTAAATATTTCTCCCAATTAGTTTTACTAATTATTTTCATCTATGTCTGTATCCTTTATTGTATTTTATTAATTATTTAGGTTGATTTATTATAATACAATATTCAATATTGTATTTAAAGAGTTATATTTGACTTTGGTTGTGCTATTTATATACCATTCACGGTTCACTGTCAATGTATTGACATTTTGTATTCTTTTTTTAATAAGAATGTTTAGATTATGTTTAACACTTTTCATATGAGGAATACATTGGTCATTGTATGTGATGGGTGGGTCCCGCTATAGCCCCTCTATGCATTTGTAGGTCTAATGAGACAAACTAGTGTTCGGGCATAAGGCCTTGAAAAAATTATTATTTGTAGTCTTGGTACGAAGCCTTTACTATGTGGTTATGATATCCAACATTATGCATTCCATCATTATAAAATTATTTATTGATATTACATGTGATTATTCGATCAGTAGAATATCCATGTGATTAAGTAATTGTAATTATTTGATTTATCTTTCCCATATTACATTGAAGTTTATGTTTAAAATGATTTTGTTTTAGTTTTATACATTGCCGTAAATATTTACGTTTTCTTATGATAATTTTTGATATATTGTTACCCTTACTAATCATATGAGATCACCCCTTTCTTATGTTTTATTTTTCCTAGGATTTGAATAATTATATTATTATTGACTTTCAGGAATATGCTAAGGTATTTTATTTTATTCAAAGGAGACAAAAAGTTGTCATTATTCCATTTAAAAATGTAATGTAAAACGTATGTATGTATCTAGTACATCCAAGGATACTAAACTAATTGGTCTTTTGAAAATTGATCTCTTGATATCATTCCAATGTTAATTAATAATGCACCAACTCAAGGTAAATAGGGTCGGGGTGTTATAGTTGGTACCAGATAAAGTTTAGTACAAACCTTTGAAACTAGATTTTGAAAAACTATAATAAGATAAAATTACCATAAAATCAACTTTGAGGATTAGTATAGAAGAACATCCTAGAATATTGGTAATGTATTGATTTTTTGAATTTTACAAACAATGCATCCATGTCTAGATGCGATCAGGTAGAGGTGGATCTGACACAAATGTATCTAGGGGTAAAACCCGAAAACACCTCTTTGAGGTAGACTTGAACGGGAACTGGTGCATGAAAATTGGCCTTGCTGCACTCTTGGTTACAACACCCTTGGGGGGTATGCTTATGATAATTCACATTTTGTTTACAAACTGATTTGAAGTATTTTAAAATAAGATGAGAATAAAAACCCTCGGTTAATCCTAATGTGATTTAGATTGAAAATAACATGTCATGATATTCTCTAAATGATTTTATGACTATTTTTACTCACACTATGCTTTCTAGTTTTAGTCAATAGCTGGATTCCATAGAATTTATAGTAACATTGAACATGATGTATAAGGTAGCCATGATGGTGGAAATGAGTAACTAAATGGAATGTTTATAATTGTAAAAGATATCATGTTCATGCTGAATTAGGTTTCCAAAAATATGATCAACAACATATACATTAAACAACTCCAAAACTCAACAAAGAAGAGAAAGGTGGAGAATGATAAGAGTTCCAATAGTAGAGACCATAGAGAAAAGAAAGATGAATTTCCATCATGCAGAAAATGTGGAAGGATACATCCAATAAAGTATCTCAATAGAACAAAGAAAAGCTAATGTGTAGGAAATAAGGACACAATGTAAAGAATTGATGATGAAAAATGAAGAGTACTATGGAAAAAAATACAAATGAACCTAACAAACCATTTACAATCATTTTCATTAAATTTAGGGGACCTGGGCATTACCCGAGTCAACTCTCTATTATATAGGATAACTACTAGGTTAAATAAGAACCTTTATAAAAATAAATGGATGGATAGATGTTTAAAATTATTAATCCTCTTTGTTGATGGGATTACATTAGAAGACGTTTCTCGTGTATGTGTAACCATGCTGTTTATTATGTCAAAATTATATTTGAGTAAGAATTATATTTTATTTTGTGGATATAGTTATAAAGAACAATTTGAGTTTGTATTATCCTTGAATTTGAGGAAATTACGGGTTATTAATTTTTTGGATGAAAATGTAAGGTATGAGATAAAATTTGTGGTTAAATTATGTTATTTTTTAGGAATTTTTCTCATTATTGGTATATTATAAAACAATGTTTTTGAATGAGGACATCATGGAGATCATGTGGAAACCCATCACATCAGAAAAAGATGTGGGAATCGAACCCAAAACCAATATGAGACTAGGATTTATCGCCTACCGTTGGACTCCGTGAAGTCCCTGGTTAGTGTGGCTAATTATTTTTTGTTAAATTGTTTTCTTATTCAATAATAAGCTGATTTGAGATATTATGTTTTATCAAATGGATATCCTTTGTATAGGAAAATGATTTGGTGATTAAGTGATAAATGTTTTTTTGGAATTTGTTCTCTCTTTCAGGAACAATATATTCCTAAGTGAAATAGAATATTTTGGGATTTCATTTTAGGATTAAGGGTGTATTTTTATTTTCAAAGAATATTGGTTTTTTATAAATATTTAATTTATTAATTGATATGATTAACCTGTCATAGAGAATATGTAATTTGGCTAATTACACTTCAATATGAGACTTTAAGAGTAGTAGATGTTATTTGGAGATAAATGTTAAGATTTTCTATTAATGACTATTTGATTAAATTCTTATGAGTTTGGGGTTTCGATCTATGTTTGAATTATATTAAAGGATTTTAAGGACAATTGTTTATTGAATGGTCATTATTGAACATTGGGTATTGTTTGTTTAATTTGGAAATTAAGATTAGTATTTCTTTATATAAAGGATTATCCATTTTGGGGATCATCAGATCTTGTACTAACCATTATGGTTTTGGATAATATCTAAAGACAAAGGAAATATAGAGTTCATCCTATGTGGATTATGCGATTCTATAAAACTTTTTTCTAGTACTTCAAGTGTGACCAAGTTATCTTGTATACTCATCATTTGGAGAAAAGATTAGGTAGTTGTAGAAATTTATTAACGGATGAAACTCTACTTGAAACGTAAGTATATATCTTTATGTTCTTAGTCAATCTCATAAATAAATTCTTCATCTGTATAAAATGGAACTTTAAACATAAAAAATTTCCTCTTTACTATTCCTTCTAGGAAACTAATGACCACTTAACTATGACAACCCTGCTTTTATTACAAACTTAAACATGATTTATTACATAAAACTTCACTTGATACAACAAAGAAGATCTAGAGGTTTAGTGTATTTGGGGCTTAGGTTCATTATATAAAAACTTAAAACATGAAATACAACATCTTTATTGAAAACTTCCTTTACATGACCACTACATTCCCTCGTAATTAGCATTGCATGGGATAACCTGAGGACATGCATAATAAAAGGGTGAGCTATAAATCCCAGTAAGGGAGTACACATGGAATAACATGAGGAGTACAATACATGTTAGGCAATAGGAATATCAATAGATCATAAGATAAACATGAACATAAATTCATGATAAATCATGATAATCATAACATGGAAATGTGGCAACGACACTTAACATGGAATTAGCATGAGCCAAGGCCCATTGCACATGGAGCATGATTAAATACTCATTGCACATGAAGCACAAGTAAACCCTCGTTTCACTTGAATTAGCATGAGTCAACACTCATTGCACATGACGTAGAATGATATTATACATTACCCAATGCATTGGAGCGCTATAAGGGTGCACCCTTTCATTTCATGCATTAGTGTGCCACATGGATCATAAAACATGGATTCATAAAACATAATAATTTATTCCATGACAAATTAATGTGGAATTCATAAATGAAACATTATAATCAATAAGTAAATGTGCATAAATTTGAATACTCTTGATGGAGAAATGGGCATGGTATTCACTACACAATGGCATTGGCTTAGAAAATCGGTGCGATTTCGGTAGCATAACGACGTGACATAAGAATTCATAAAAATGGATGATGAGAGAGAAAGAGGTTCCTCATCATATTTACATGTAATGGATAGTAAGGAGGTAATATGGATACATTTCCCAATAATTGTAATTGAATTTAGATTCATGATACAAAATTATTGCTTGAATGTAAATGAGGAGAGAGAAGTTCTTTTTGGAATTTCGGTATAGTAATGGGTGTACATGGGAGGAATTTAGTGAGAGAAAAAGGGGCCTCCCATAATTCAAACATAAATAGGGAAGTATGAGGGAGGTTTGAAACTATACCCAAACATTCATAATTGAAATTAAAAGGTAAAACAACTTAAAGAAAATTGGACAAAAATGAGAAAAGGAAGAAAAACCCTTACATGGAAGTGTGCTTCCAAAGGATAGAGAAAGGCTTGTGAGAGGCTTCTTGGGAGCTTGGAGAACCTTGGGGAAATTATAGAGAGAGTAGGGTAGAGGTTGGACGAACTCAAAATTCTTTGAGTGAGGAGGAAGTGGGATCTTGGGTGGGTTTATATAGGAAAGGTGAGGGAATTATATATTATTTAGGTTTGGGTCGCCTTACATTAAATTAATCCAAACCACATACCATCCCATGGTTTTTTCCCATGGTTTTTGGAAAAGGAAAGAAAAAAACAATATTTTATAAGGCCAAAGTCTGAAATTCTTAAAATAATAGGGTTGCTTTTGTGGAGGTGAGTCATACTCCCATGGAAATTAATTTAAAAAGACAAGGTGTTTAATAAGTCTTGAGGGGTCCATTAATGGTTTGAAAAGTAATTTAAACAAACCCAAAATCACATTATTTTAATGGTAAAACATATATTGGCCAAAAATTAAGATTATAGTATTTTATTACATCACTATTGGGACATTATGATGTCATAAAACACATTATATATTTAAACGGTATTCAATTTTTACCCAAAAATTTGACTGTCTCAGAAAATTATGAAAAAATCAACGTTGGATAATTTTGACATCCTGATTCCAGAAATAACATTTATTTTATCTAAATAATTTTCTATATATGTTAATTTTCACTTTTAAAATAAAAACCGACATGTATCGAAAAATCACGGGTTTTGACAGAAATGGCTTTCGAACCTTAATAAAAATTAAATTTTCATTCATAAAATTATAAGATCATTTATATTTAATAAAAATTAATTTAATAATAATAATAATAATTTATTAAAATATTATTTAATTCATAAATACCTTAATTTAATAAAATATAATTCATAATTAAATAATAACTAAAAACATTATTTGTACTTTAAAATTTATTTACAATGTATCAATAATGACAAGAAAGTATATTCATTATTATATACAAAAAATAATGTACATGAACATAGTACTATTTAATTGTTACATAACCCCTTAAAACAGCCGCATAAGACCTAAGGGTAAGGTGTTTGATGGTGACAGACTCTTGTGGTGGCTCGGATAACATCGCTCGAGTGGTAATTTCTATCAACTTCCACTTCTCTCATAGACGGTCCCATTCGAGCTTGACATGATAAAGCTAATCTTGGGCTTGGTCAAGAGCGAAGCCCAAGGATTCCACCTCTTTTCTGCGCTCTGACAAATGGGCTTCGTATGGGGAAATTCTACTGGATGAGGCCTTCACTTCCTTTGTCTGAGTAAATTTGGATTTGTTAAAGCCCTATATTTATACTAATCATGTGATCACTATTCAACAGCTATATTAGCAATGGTCAAAATTCATAACATAAAACCAAATAATTTGACATTTTATATAAACATAAAAAGACATTTAATTAGATCATGTGGGATTTCCATTAATGAAACTTTGGGTAGTTACAATTTTCCCCACTTAAGAAATTTCGCCCTCAAAATTTTCCTTTTCACACACTAAAACAGATGTGGGTAACTCAGCTTCATCATTTCCTCTGATTCCCAAGTCACTTCTTCAAACTTGTGGTTTCTCTAAAACACCTTGACGAGTGGCATTGTCTTATTTCGTAGAACTTTTTCTCTATGATCTAAGATCTTCACTGGTTTCTCCTCATAAAAAAGATCATCTTCCAATTGTACCACCTCAAAAGAGAGTACATGTGAAGGGTCCGGTATGTACTTCCTTAAGAGGGATACATGAAAGACATCATGTACTTTGTCCATAGTAGGTGGAAGTGCTAGTCGATAGGCCACAGCCCCGGCACGATCAAAAATATCGAAGGGGCTGATGTACCTTCGACTTAACTTCCCTTTCTTTCCAAACCTTATGGCCTTCTTCCACAGAGATATGCATAAAAAATCATGTCTCAAACTTTAAACTCATGGTCTCATTGACGATTATCTGTATAACTATTCTGTCGACTCTAGGCTTCCTTGATATGTTGCTGAATGTTTTTCACCTTCTCCACCATTTCCTCGACCATTTCTGGTCCAAGCAGCTTACGTTCACCGACCTCATCCCAACATGCCGATGTTCTGCACCTTTTCACATGCAGGGCTTCATATGGTTCAATTTGGATACTCGAGTGGAAACTGTTATTATAAGGGAACTCAACTAGAGGAAGATATTGATCTCATCCTCCTTTAAATTCCATTAAGCACGCCCTCAACATATCCTCAAGTGTTTGGATAGTCCGCTCGGATTGGCCATCAGTTTCAAGATGATAGGTCGTACTGAAGTTCAGTTCAGTATTCAGAGCATGTTGAAGAATCTCCCAAAACATAGAGGTGAGTCTTGGATCTCGGCCAGACACAATAGATAGTGGTACTCCATGAAATCTTACCACTTCCCTAATATATATCTGTTCCAGTTGATCCAATGAGAAATCCTCCCGAATAGAAATAAAGTGTGCTGTCTTTGTAAGACGATCCACAACAACCCAGATTGCCTTATTTCCTTTGGATTTCCTCGGAAGTCCGGTGACAAAGTCCATGGTGATGTTCTCCTATTTCCATTCTGGTATGGGTAATGGTTGAATCATCCCCTTAGACTTCTTCCTCTATACCTTCACATGCTGGCACACCAGGCACTTTAATGTATATTTAGTGATCTCTTTCTTCATATTATCCCACCAAAAGTTTTCTCGGAGATCTTGATACATCTTTGCGCTCCCTAGGTGAATAGAGAAATTTGAACTATGTGCAGCATAGAAAAGTTCCTTCTTCAGATCCGGACGTAATGGAACACATAGTCTTTTCCCAAACTGCACAATTCCTTCTTCATTAACATTAAACTCTGAGGATTTCCTTTTTTCGATAGCTTCCACTTTTTCTTGAATTCTCACATCATCCTTTTAAGCATCCTTTAACCTTTCCAAAAGAGACGGTTGAGCAATCATTTGTGAAAGGATTGACGATGTTCCTTTCTCTATGATTCCCATGTCTGTCTTCATCAAGTCTAAGAAGATTGGATCCTTCTCAATTCTCATCATTAATAGAACCGATGGATCTTTTATACTTAAGGCATCTTCCACCTTGTTTGCTTTCCCAGGGTGGTAATGGATTGAATAGTCATAATCCTTAATGAGCTCTATCCATCTTCTCTGGCACATATTAAGATCTTTCTATGTGAATATATATTTAAGACTCTTGTGGTCAGTATATATCTCACATAGAGATAATACAGCCAGATTTTCAAGTCAAATATCACCGCCGCCAACTCTAGATCATGCATTGGATAGTTTTTCTCATGGATTTTCAACTTCCTTGAGGCATAGGATATAATGTTATCACTCTTCATCAGCACACAGCCTAATCCGTTCTTTGATGCATCACTGAAAACAACAAAAAGTTCCCCCCTTGTGGGTAAAGTGACCACGGGCGTAGTGATAAGCCTCCTTTTCAACTCCTTGAAGCCTTCTTCACATTCATCACTCCAAGAAAACTTTACTCCCTTCCGAGTTAGCTTAGTAAGACGGTTGGAAAATCGTGATAAATTCCTTAAAAATCATCGATAATATCTATCTAACCCCAAGAATCTACAGATATCTGTTACCGATGTTGGCCTTGACCATCCCTCAATTGAATCTGTTTTGGAGGGATCCACAGATATCCCATTTCTTGGGATGATATGGCCTAAGAAAGAGACTTCCTTCAACCAGAACTCACACTTTTTGTACTTTTCATAGAGCTTATCCTTGCGCAAAGTCTCCAGTACGGTTCTTAAATTCCTCTCATGATCCTCCTTGGTTTTGGATTATATTAGAATATAATAAATAAATACTACCACAAACTTGTCTAGGTAATCTATAAAGACTCTATTCATTAAGTCCATGAAGATTTCTAGAGCATTAGTGAGTTTGAAAGGCATTACTATGAATTCATAGTGCCCATATCTTGTGCAAAAAGCAGACTTGGGGATATCTTCCTTCTTCAGCATTACTTGATATTATCCCAACCAAAAGTCCACCTTGGAGAAGTATTGTGCTCCACACAGCTGATCGAACAAGTCATAAATTCTTGGGAGAGGATACTTGTTCTTTATCATGATTTATTTAAGTTCATGATAATCGATGTAAAGCCGCATTGACTTATCCTTCTTCTTGACGAAGAGGACTAGTGCACCCCATGGTGAAGCACTTGGGCGTATAAACCCTTTATCCAGATTCTCCTGTAGTTATTTCTTTATCTCTTCAAGCTCTACTATAGCCATTCTATATGGAGTCTTGGATATTGGTAAATTCCAGGGTATAAGTTCAATTGTGAATTAAACATATCTTCTAAGAGGAAGACCAGGCAGTTCCTTAGGAAACACTTCAGCGAATTCCCTCATAATAGGCATTTCTTCATGGATGGTTTCTTCCCTGGACTCAATCATCTGATCTAGATATGTGTTCTCATAAGGTAGTAATATCCATGCTTAAGATGATGGAACTAAAGTAGATTCATCTTTCTCCTTACACTTGTAAAGAATCGGGGGGTTGATTCTCCATATGGAGTGTGATTTCCCTCTCCAGACAATTTATGTTGGATCAATATAAGGAAAGCCAATCCATGCCAAGAATTGCATCAAATTCCACCAGAGGGAGTATGATGAGGTTATTTGGAAAATTCAATCCACAGATTATAACAGGTGAGGACTTATATTCATGGGATGCAATGATTGCCCCATTTTCCATACTCACTGACATCTTCACTTCCATGATTTTTGGTGGTGCTGGGATTGTTCTACTAAACTTTCGAGATATAAAAGAATGCGTAGAACCTGAATCAAAAAGTATGTTCTCTATTCTTGAATGAATAACTAGCGTACCTGTCACCACTTCGTTTTGGGGTTTAATTCAGCATAAGTGATGGAAAAAGCTCTTCCTTGTTGCCTTTTAGGTTCTTGGTTGCCGCCGAAAACCCTTGGATTAGGGCACTAAATTGAAAAATGACCCGGTTCTTTGAATTTGTAGAATTGAACAACGCGTTGAGGTTCAAATGGAGAGTTCCTCTCCTCTGTTGTAGTCACAGGTCTTTCTTGCCGATAGTTAACTACTAGGTTCCCTTCCCTTCCACACCTGAATCATTTCCTCATCCCCTTAAGGTAGTTTCCATGGTGCTTCTTTCTGTACTTTTTTCAAGTGGGGTGCTGGATCTTCTTAACACCGTTGGATTTATCCATCGGACCACCAAAATTGAAGTACACCTTGCGCTTCTTATCCCCATGATACCCCTGTGATTCTCCGATCTTCATTTCGACCTTGAGGGTACATTGGATAATTTCCTCATAGCTATCATATTCATGGATTGCTAATTCTTTCCGTAGGCTAGGCTTCAACCCACCAAATAAGTGGTCAACTTTGCATTCTGGGGTAACGAAAAAGCCAAAATCATATCGTGCAAGCCTTGTGAAGTTTTCCTCATACGCTCCAACAGATTCTTCGTCTTTTTTCTTGAGGGAAAGGAAGTCCATTTCCATCTTAAGCTGGAGGGTCTGAAAAAAAAATTTATCAAAAAACATCTTTTGGAAATCCTTCCATTCCAACGCCTCAATATCCTCCTCAGGCTTTGTATTTTTGATCAACGTCCACCATTGATCCGCTTCACCCTCCATACGATAAGCCTCTAGGAGAACCTTCTCTTGTTCAGAACATTGAAGGATGGAGAAGATCTTTTTAATGGAGTTGATCCATTGTTCAATGATCGTGGGATCGGATGATCCACTAAAAGTAAGAGGCCTTTGTCTCATTAAGCTCTCGATAGTGACTTGTTCTTTCTTAGGGGGGGTTAAAAGTTCCTCCTCTCCCGTTTTTCTATTAAAAAGGTGAGTTAGATGAGAGATAAGTGTGACAAAGTTCACGATTCCTGCTCCCATTGGATTGGGCATCTCATTAATACAGTCATCAGATTGATCTTCACAACGGTTGTTAGACCGAGTCCTCATATTACCGGCCATTGGCTGGAATAAATGGAATTTTAGGGGTAACACATAAAGGGTAATCCAAATACAAAAGTTGAAGACTTATAAATAAACTTTTACTTCCTTAACTCATGAGTTTATAGGCTTCAATCTAGGCTTTTCATGATCTACTTTCTAACATGTATTCTTAGGGGCATTTTTTTTAATTCCCTTTATAAGGGTTCATACTAAGATTTTGAATTTATCAAAACATATCCCCCCGAGAGTGTAGTAACCAAGAGTTCAGCAAGTCCCGTTGTCGTGCACCAGTTCCCGTTCGAGTCTAGCTCAAAGTGGTGTTTTCGGGTTTTACCCCTAGGATACATCTATGCCAGAACCGCCTTTACCTGCTCGTATCTAGACAGGGATGTATTTGTTTGATAAACCACTTACTCAGTACTTACCAAAACATAGGGATGTTTTTATTATACTTATTCTTGTCTCTAAGGCTTTACTAGGTTTTCCTAATCCTAATCCCAAATATAACTAAACCCGTCCTCTGATACCAACTATGACAACCCTACTTTTATTACATACATAATCATGATTTATTACATAAAACATCACTTGATACAACAAAGAAGATCGAGAGGTTTAGTGTCTTTGGGGCTTAGGATCATTACATAAAAACTTAAAACATGAAATACAACATCTTTATTTAAAACTTCCTTTATATGACCACTAAATTCCCTCGTACATAGCATTCCATTGGATAACCTGAGGACATGCATAAGAAAAGGGTGAGCTATAAAGCCCAGTAAGGGAGTACCCATGGAATAACCTGAGGAGTACAATACATGTTAGGAAATAGGAATATCAATAGAGAATAAGATAAAAATGAACATAAAGGCATGATAAAGCATGATAATCATAACATGGAAATGTGGCAACAACACTTAACATGGAATTAGCAGGATCCAATGCCCATTGCACATGAGGCATGAGTAAATACTCATTGCACATGAAGCATGAGTAAACCCTCATTTCACTTGAATTAGAATGAGTCAACACTCATTTCACAAGACATATCATGATACTATACTTTACCCAATGCATTGGAGCGCTATAAGGGCGCACCCTTCTTAAACATTTCATTTCATGCATAACTGTGCCACATGGATCATAAAACATGGATTCATAAATAATAATCCTTTATTACACGATAAAGAAATTTTGAATTCATACATGAAACATTATAATAAATAAGTAAATGTACATAAATTTGAATACCCTTGATGGAGAAATGGGCAGGGTATTCACTACATAATGGCATTGGCTTAGAAAATCGGTGCGATTTCGGCAGCGTAACGGTGGGATAAAAGAATTCATAAAAATGTTTGATGAGTAAAAAATGGGTTCCTCATAATTTTTACATGTAATTAATAGTAAAGAGGTCATATGGATATATTTCCCAACAATTGTAATGAAATTTAGATTCATGATACAAAAGTATTGCTTGAATGTAAATGAGGAGAGAGAAGTTCTTTTCGGAATTTCGGCATTGTAACGGGTGTACATGGGAGGAATTTAATGAGAGAGAAAGGGGTATACCATCATTAAAACATAAAGAGGTCAGTATGAGGGAGGTTCGAAACTATACCCCAGCATTCTTAATATAAATTAAAAGGGAAAAACAACTTAAAGAAAATTGGATAAAAATGAGAAAGGAAGAAAAACCCTTACTTGGAAGTGTGCTTCCAAAGGATGGAGAGAGGTTTGTGAGATGCTTCTTGGGAGATTAGGGCACCTTGGGAGGATTCTAGAGAGAGTAGGGCAGAGGTCGGACAAAATCCAAAGGCTTTGAGTGAGGATGAAGTGGGAGCTTGGGTGGGTTTATATAGTAAAGGTGAGGGAATTCTTTATTATTTAGGTTTGGGTCCCCTTACATTAAATTAATCCAAACCACAAACCATTCCATGGTTTTTGCCCATGGTTTTTGGAAAAGGGAAGAAAAAAAAAATATTTTATAAGTCCAAAGTCCGAAATTCTTAATATAATAGGGTTTCTTATTTGGAGGTGAGTCATACTACCATAGAAATTAATTTAAAAAGTCAAGGTGTTTAATAAGTCTTGAGGTTTACATTAATGCTTTGAAATGTAAGTCAAACAAACCCAAAATCACATTATTTTAATGGTAAAACATATATTGGCCGAAGATAAAGATTATAGTATTTTATTACATCACTATTGGGTGATTATGATGTCATAAAAAACATTATATATTTAAACGGTATTCAATTTTTACCCAAATATTTGACTGTCTTGGAAAATTATGAAAAATTCACCATTGGATAATTTCGATGTTTTGATTCCAGAAATAACATTTATTTTATCTAAATAATTTTTGAAATATGTTAATTTTCACCTTTAAAATAAAAACTGACATTTATCGAAAATTCACGGGTTTTGACATAAATGGATTTCAAACCTTAATAAAAATTACAACTGCATTAATAAAATTATAAGATCATTTATATTTAATAAAAATTAATTTAATAATAATAATAATATTTTATTAAAATATTTTTTAATTCAAAAATCCCTTAATTTACTAAAATAGAATTCTTAATTAAATAATAACTAAAAACATTATTTGTACTTTAAAAACTATTTACAATGTATCAATAATGACAAGAAAGTATATTAATTATTATATACAAAAAAATAATGTACATGAACATAACACTATTTATTTTTTACATAACCCCTTAAAACATCCACATAAGACCTAAGGGTAAGGTGTGTGATAGTGACAGACTCTTGGGGTGGCTCCGATAACATCGCTCGAGTGGTAATTTCTATCAACTTCCACTTCTCTCGTGGATGGTCCTGTTCGAGCTTGACATGATGAAGCTCAGCTTGGGCTTGGTCAAGAGAGAATACCAAGGATGCCACCTCTTTTTTGAGCTCTGGCAAATGGGCTTCGTATGGGGAAATTCTACTAGATGAGGCCATCGCTTCCTTTGTCTGAGTAAATTTGGATTTGTTAAAGCCCTATATTTATACTAATCATTGATCACTGTTCAACGGCTATATTAGCAATGGTCAAAATTCTTAACATAAAACCAAAGAAGTTGAAATTTTATATAAACATAAAGAGAAATTTAATTATATCAAGAGGGATTTCCATTAATAAAACTTTGGGTTGTTATATTAACCCATCACACGTTTGTGGTTTTCTGGTTTTTAACTTTATGATGATCATTTTTTCTATCACTTTCTATCAGAACATGACACTTATTTTATCTTCCATATCCATTTTTTCCTACATGGAATCCTAGTATGGGTTATCTCAGGTGACATTTTCTACTTCTTTATTTTGAAGTGATAGTTTTATTGACTCTTATTACGATGTGGGACATTCAATAAATTTCCCAAGCCCAATTTTAAATTGAAAGAAATAAATTTACAAATGGGGGGAAAATATAATACCCCGTGATTTTATATTATGTTATTTTCTGTATAGCAATTCCTTAGCTTGCGCTACACGCAACACCGAGTTCAAGTGCACCATGACTTACCAAACTCGCCGTTCAAAAAGCGATTACAAATAGTTTTAAATGAATTTTAATTTTTATTTACTCCATGTAATTTTAACATCCATATTATCTGTTTCTTAAAAATAATATAAGAACAAATAAAAAATTTCAGATAAAAGAAGTATTTTTTTTAAAATGTAATTTTAACACCTTTTCATGGATAACCATTTTTAAATCCAATATTAGAAAATTTTATAAATTAAATTTGATAAAATAAACATATTTTTTATAAGCGGGACATTAAAATTTAGTTTGGATAAATTTTCAGTGCTTTTTTTATAACTATCATATTTTGTTGGATAGTAAAAAATACTAAATTCTATTTGAAAACAACTTTTTTAGTCAAAATAATTTATATTGTAAAATTATACATTTTAATGGTTTTAATTATAATTAGATTATATTTTTATCATTTAATCAAATGTTTTTCATTGGATGTAATTTTACATTTAAATTGGAAATAAACACATATCAATCTTTTGATAGTTTTTACTTCTCAAAACCCGCTTTATGGTTTTGAAAACAATAATATTTTTTAAAATCAATTAAAAAAACAAATTTTATTTGAATATGGTAACATGGAAATCATTTTTGAATTTGAAAAATCAAAATTATCATTGGGTGAATTTTTTTTAATTTTCTAAAAACCATTAATTTTTTGATGAATAGTGAAAAACATTGTGTTATTGTTTAAATCGACTTTTTATTTAAAAAATTATTTTTAATTTAAATTTATTTTAAGTCAAAATTGATACACAATACCTATATTAGTCAAATAAAATTCATTTATGTAATTTTATTATTATATTAGATATATAGAATTTTATGGAACTTTTTACCGTCTTTTACTCACCATCTAGGTACATTTGCAAATTTGCATCAAACATATTTTTACCTCTTCTATGAATTGAATTTAAAAAAATCCAAGAGAAACAAATGAAATCAATAAGTAAAATTTTGATCAATGGTATGAAAATAATTTTTGGTCAATAATAACTTTTGAATTTTATTTACCACGGTTAGAAGTAAGTAGGGAAATTATTGGAAAAATGATATTATAATTACCCTAAAACATGTACTAATTCTATTGGATAAGTATATTTAGAACAAAATAAACCTTAGGACAAAAATATTATAATTTTTGATCTACTTCTATTAGATTTGTACATTTATTATATTTTATTTATAGAAGAGTTAAAAGTATTAAATTCAAATTTTAATTACTAAATATTTTTTTAATATAGGGTTATCCATAAGTTAAATTAGACTATAAATATATATTATAAAGATAATATGATTCCCTACATCATGGTATTTTATTTATAATTTTTATACATTAAATAATTAAATTTATTTATGAAACAATGATGATGCAGTATCTTCTTTATTAATGAAAGACTAAAATAATTGACATTATAAATATTAAAATAAATGTATGTTGAGACTTTTGATGCCATGGAAGAATTTTCTAGGTTAATTATATATTTTAGAGTTGATTCAATTTATTATTTTTTAATAAATTTTAATTTTATGACTTAAAAAAACAAAATACTTAATATTTCCAAAATTTAGATAAATGTGTTTTTAAAATTAATATTATTTTGTTAAATTATATAATTGTCCTAAAAATCTAAGACTCAGCCAAAGAAATTAAATAATTATATATATATATAATTAATGAACTATGTTAGGTTCTCTTAGATTTTTATAGTTTGTTTATTAACCATGTATTATAATAAAACAAGCAGACATTGTAAAAGTTCAACTATTTAACTAAGAGTTAAATCTAAATGATAAGGTTAATATGGTGAAAAAAATATGTATAAAACCTATTGGTTGAGAGATTTTATACCCATCCTCAACATAGACTCGATGTAAACCAATTTTAATCCATTAGAATTCGAAAATGATTTTATAATAAAATAATATTTCATGATTTTCTTAAAGTAACCATCACCTCTTTATAAAAGGTCATTTCCCCTTCTATTAATTTTAGAAATCCAAATCCTTTTGTCTCGGTAATATCCTACTCAAATATACTCCCAAATATCCTCGCATAAACTCGTAGGCCTTACTTTCATCATAAAGATAACTTAAGTAGCCCTTTTGTTCAAATCAAAAGGAAGAACCCAAAGAAGAGATAATTACTTTATCACCTCATCCAAACTTCTTTTCTTCCTCCACATCCTCTTTCTTGGTTGTTTACATACTAAAATAATAACTACAGTATGTTCTACATACTAGGATGTTAATATAATTATGTTAAACCTATATTCATTATTCTATCCATCCTATGAACGATAAAGTCATCATACATGCGTATGTACGGCTAACCGTCTCCACGTCGAGGTGTATTTTGTTATTCCACACTTCATTATTTGTATGGGTATAATAATGAGTATAAATAATGTAAATAATAAATATACCATGTTAATGATTAATTATATTTAATATAACCAACCTATTATATATTATTTCGCCACTAATAGAATGATATTTTCGCTCGTGCGTACGTACGACTTACTGTCTCCACGACGCAATGAGATTTCATTCCACATCATAACCATTCAAGAATAATATTCATTTGATGATTGAAAATAATGGTTAAGAAATTAATATTATTATTGATATGAATCAAATATTTCCTATCCATAACAAACATGACTTACGTAACAAAACATACAAAGGAAAACGAACAAGTTTACACCGAAAACAATGATACTACTGAAATATCATTAACAATGAAATATTAGAAGATAATATATGTTATCATATTTAGGTATGTAGTTCTTGTATAATTTAATAACAATTATTTCTCCATTATATAGGATGTTAACGTACCCTAGACTAAAGAAAATTACATGGTAATAGGGTTTCCTCTCACTTTTTATTCATGTGAGATTCATGCAATATTTACCACTATTTACTTTTGTGTAGAGTATGTACTACCCATCATGGTATTATTTCTGTAATATAATTAAATTTATGTGTATCTAAATCTTCATTTTATTATCCTTCTTTCATGGATTTTATTCTTCTTAAGTTACCAAATCGGTAAGGGAATTTCTAATTTCAATTTCAACACATTGGGTTTTACGCACACATCATTGATTATTTTACTCCAAGATTATGTGTGACATAACTATTTATTTATTTCTGTATCAATTTCCACTCCCCTTTATGTGGATGTACTTTTGATACACATAATCACTTCATTGATAAATTCTCAAGTCATTGATATGAATTTGATAATGGTAATCTTAACTTAATTTCCAATCAGTGAGATGAACATCCAAGTCATTGGTTTTTTTTTACAAGAATATGTGTCAATGTAATATTATTGATTAAAACATAATATCCAATAATATTGAGTGTATTTATATTTTTCACAAATAATTATTTCATTGATTTATCCTTATTTCAAGGATACATACTTTATAATGGATTTCGTCTTAATTTTCATTCCATTGTGAATTCTTTTTTGTTATGTGCCAATTCAATTTTATATGGTGTATATATTGTCCTTGTAAATATAATATCCAAAATTTATTTATTCTAATGATATTATAATGTTCTGATTAATTTTATTCAACAATTATTTATATTCAATCGTCTTTCATTTGGTTATAAACTGTTTAACTAAAATATAGTTTTAAAAGTTTTAATGATTTTTTATTATAAATATTTCTCATTATTATCCATGTATTTAAAATAGTTGTAAGTATTTATTTGAATGGACATGAATACTTTAAAATTTAAATTTCATTCAAACGTTTCAAAGTGGTATGGGATACTTTGATTCAAAAATCTATTCTAAACGACTTCTTTGGTAAATAGTGCATCATTGAAATGGTTTGAAGAAAAAAGGGATATTTATCCCAAATAGTTTTTCAAATTATTTTCATCAATGTTAGTATCCTTAATTGTACTTTATTCATGATTGAGGTTGATTTATTATAATACAATCTTCTATATTGTATTGAATGGGTTATTTTTTACTGTGGATGTGCTATTTTTTATACCATTCATGGTTTGTGTTTAAATTATTGACATTTCATATGCTAGTTTTAATACTATTGTTTAGATTATATTTCAGACTTTTCATATGAGTAATGAATTGGACATAGTAAGTGACAGGCGGGTCCCACTATAGACCCTCGATGCATCAGTAGGTCGCATGAGAAAAAATAGTGTTTGGGCACAAGGACTTGAAAAAATTATTATTTGATGTCTTGGCATGAGGTCTTCACTATGTAGTTATGATATCCGACATTATGCATTCCATCATTATGAAATTAGCTACAGATATTACATGTGATTATTCGACTAGTAGAATATCCATGTGAATAAGTAAATAAAATTTTTTGATTTATATTTTCTATATTATGATAAAGATTATGTTTAAAAGGTTTGTGTTTTAGTCTTATACATTACTTTAAATTTTTATGTTTTCTTATGATAGTTTCTGCTATATTTTTATCCTTACTGAGCATCTGAGATCACCCCTTTCTTATGTTTTATTTTTTCCAGGATTTGAGGAAGTATATTGTGATTGACCTGCTGTAATAGGCTAAAGGGATATAAGTGTGTTAAAATGAGACACAATGTTAAAGTTTTTATATTTCATAATGTAATGTAAAACGTATGTATGTATATAGTACATGCAAGGAAACTAAACTAATCTGTCTTTTGAGACTTAATCTCTTGTGATAATACCAATCTCATGTAATAATGCACTGACACTAGGTTACTAGGATCGGGGGGTTACACTGAATTCCAATGTCCTAGTCACATGATATAATATTCCATGACAATGCCATAGTTTCCAAAAATATAAATACATTACAACATCATTTTAAGGTGATCTAAAACTGAATTCCAATGTCTTAGCCACGTGACGTAAAACTGTATGACAACATTTGTAATGAATGAAGTTAAAATACATGGTATGATCATGATATATAACCTTAAATGGTGTCACTTGAACTATGTGGGCTTTGATTCCTATTTAATAGGATACATAGGAGTCTTCTTAGTGGATCAATCAAGGCATCCAAATCGATCCCTTAATTGGGAAATTCCCACCAATGAAATTATTCCTCCCACATAATGAATCATATTCATTCTAAGTGTTTCTATATCGCTCTAATCTAGGTTATACTTTATAAGATACCCCATCCATAATTTTGGATTGATATTTGTACTATGATCATTTGTGTCCATCCTTTCCATAATATACTCTCTATAATGTCTAATTTTCTTTCACATGAGCCATATTCCATATAAACAAAATCCCATTACTGAATGAGATCTTCCAACCATACATCTCATGGGTTTCTATTCACTTATAGGAAACCCCATGCTTATGTAGATATATTCCCTTTGAAGGTGTCCTGAAAGGGAAACTCATGAATATAATCCACACCAACCACTACTAGAAATAATTCAATTATAATTACACTTATCATAATATTAAACTCTATTGAATTAGATATTTTATCATGACCTTAAAAGGTATGACATGTCCCGTGACGTGGTACTGAACTTTGTGATTTCTGATTCATTTTACAATGACAAGCAATAATCACCTTCATTTGGACTATTCCCAACACCACAATAACCATTTCCATCTTATATGAAAATATACTAAAAATACTAAATGTATCTATTTAAACCACATAATCATAGTTAAGTATCTCTAATTATTAAATTAATGATATATAACATTTTATAAATACAAATGTCGAAATATATTGAATGTCTTAATCTATAATTTTCATCAAGGTAACCAATATGGAATGGAGATTTTGGAAGGATTCAAAAATATAAATTAAATTTATAATAGAGTCTTATATCTTGAAATAAATCCTTCACAAATTTTTTGCTTATCATGACCTCCAATATTTTCAACCAAAATGTATTGGAAGGAGTTGTTTGCAAGAATCCCCATGGGTGCCTACATTTAGAATGTAGTTTTATGGATACAGTTAAATCATACCATATTGGATCTAGAAGTGTCTAATAGATGTTTCCCATAAAAAATAGAAATGGTTAACACAATGTGAATTATTTAATAAAAAATAATAATTGATTTTCCATTTTTCTCAAAAAAAAATTGGATCAAACATTCTCTTACTTATGATGTCACACTGATGGATTTTTTGTGTTTGTTCTAAGATCATCATAGGACTCCATATAAAAATTGGATTTTCATCCAATTTTTTGGAACCATATATCTGAAAAGAAAACTCACTACCTACTTCATATTATGTATCCCCTAGGATAAAGAGTATTATCTCACCTATATAGCACATCAACCAATGATTCATGAATATGATCCTAAAAAAGTACCACCTCAATGTTGTTATCCCCACAATGGAGTTTGTGCAAGAGAGAATCTAGGACATCAAACCCAAAATGGCACCACATCAATAAAAGAGGAACATAATGAAGATGGATGAACCTTTGAAAACTATGAATAACTTTTAGATCCTCTCCCTATATAGTGAAAACAATGTTGCCCATATCATAGGGATATAGAAAAAGAGAACTAAATTGAAATTCAATGATAACCACAATTAATTGTAATTGATATACTTCAAAAAACATTTCTATAATAATTAGACACAGTCCTACTTACTATAGATCCTATTTCCAAGGAAATATGATTTAATATATATCCAGAGGCAAAACTGTAGAAATAGGACTATATTCATAGTCATCACTATCTAGGTAAACTTATCGAAATAGGTAAATCAGATAGTAAAAGAATCGAGGGCAGTATCCCTATATCCATGGGATATTCTTGTTGATAAATCAATATAGTTAGTGGTATCCTCATTGAAATATACATATATAAATTGGCATTCATGTAGAAACATAACTAAATCCATTCCCTAGGACTGTTGAGATATCCCCCAAAATCAATAAAAAACTCATAACCAACATACCCTTCAGAACTCATATCCTCCAGATAATATAGGTTACTAAAGTACTCATATCATCTAGTTATTATAAAAAATCCTTCTGGATGTCATTCATCCCCTTAAAATTACAATAAATAAAATACCCTATAAAAAATTCATAAACTCTACCTTATATTAATGCTGATACCATGTAAGAAAAAAGAACATATTCATAATACAAAACTCCTCCCGTATATAAAAAAATCAAATAAAATAAGAATATATCACTATAAATAAAAGTATCTATAAGATTGACATTATAAAATATTTATATCAATATTATCATATTAAACCAGGACTACATGATAAAATTCAATGCCTGGACCAAGAATAAAATTTTCATCATAAATGTCTCTCAATATCAATATGACCAAAACAATCATGAACTTAATAATATCTTATGGAAACACCAACATCATTATCTACTCCTATAAAACATATAGAATCATTTTTATCACAAGAATAAACATCTAAAATGGCATATACACCTAAATTAGTGGAATTAGGAAAATAATAATCTTACAAATAACACATATAAATTTGGATACATTTAATTATAGAAAACATATGATGCTTATAAACATATTTTACATGACATATTTTTATTTATAGGAACTGTTATTGAACACATACTTGAAATAAATAATTGTTAACATAAATGATATGCATAAAATTCATTATGTCACACTCAAACATTTTGATATGGAATATCAAACAATAAAAAGGGGTTATTAAATAAATCAGTATCAGAAAAAAGTTATTAACATTGTTAATTTATATGAAATGTGAAATGTTATTAGGGATATAAAATTCGTCATATATGTGGAAAATTGATGGTTGATGTCCATTAATAGTGTTAGTGTCAGCATAAATGTGATAATCAATCAATTTACTAATACTAAATTAATGTTTTATCAATATTGTGAATATTAATGTGGTTTAACAAAACATAAATATGATAAATATGGATTAATTTTCATGATTAAAATCCATGGATCATTTTAACTACATATTTTAATGGAATTTAAATGTAGATGTTTTATTATCTAGTACTAATAATCATGAAATTTAAAAAAATTATGAATACAATATTAAAGGTTGATTAGTTTAATATAAAACATGATTAATCAAATAGATTCATTTCTCTTCAAGATGAATATACTTTTATAGTGTCCAATATTAAACAAAACTATAATAAAAAATATAAATTTTTATTCAAGTAATTATTTCTCAAAATCTTCCAAAGAAATCATTTAAAACCATTGAAGAGAAAATTTTCTTCAAAATGATTTAAATTCCTTTGTTGTGATAAGAGATAGATTAATTTTTAAGATTTTCCATGAAGATATCATAAACATTATGTTGGAAAAGGAAGATATCCCCTACAATTAAAAATAGTGGAGGTATCTATGATGAAGAAATTAATATATTTAAGAATATTATCTAGTTGATATTTTATATTTTGATATACACAATAATGGGATGAATAAGAGAACCCTATTAATATTTAGTGTTTTCCTTCTATGTTGGTGTGTGTGCATGTGTGTATGTGTTCGAAAATAGGAAATCTAAGTAGATGAACTGAATACAAAACCATGGTTCCCAAAATATTATGAAAGATGTTGAGTAGTACATAATGATATGTGTAAACATTTCATACTGAATTTATTTATTTATTGGGATTATGATTTATTTAACATTATAACAACTTTTAAAATAAAATTAATTTTTGATAAAGGGATTAATTATATTTTTCATTATTAAGTATTAATGAATTATTTTATTATAGACACATTTAATGCATATCCATTTTTAGATATTCTTCACTAAATTATATTTCAAAGTGGTATTTTTATACTCTTTTATCTATTATATTAATATATTAAATACATATTCTTAATTAGTGAATATAGTGATTAAATATGACATAAATAGAGAATTAATGTATAATAATGACTTTCCAAGGTATAATTTGGGTCAAGATTTTGGAAATTTATTTTGATATGTTATTACTGCGGTTTTCATCATAATGATAAAACATTAGAAAAAATTATAGAACTATAAAGTATTGATTGAATGTTATGATTTTAAAACAATGAATGAATAAGAGGGGAATCAATGTAATTTAATCAAAGACTAATGAAAAGTAGTCTGACATATTTTAATACATAGTTCAATTTTATAAAAAATTCCTTCTTCGTTATATATAAGAATTTTTCTGAATATATTTCACTCACTGCATAGTCTATAATGATTACAGACCTCACTTATACTATTTTAGAAACATATGAATAACACGAAACTACTATAAAAGAACTCTATTTATTATTGAGAGATTATCATTGTCATTATAAAAAACTGAATACATAGGTAAAACATATAGAATCTATAATAAAGAAAATAAATAAGAAAGAGAAAATTAAATATAAAATATGATTTAATTTAACACTCTGAAAAACATACTAAATATGTAACACAAATCAAAAGTTTAAATTATTTCATTGCTTATGAATTAACTAGCTATAAAATGATGTAAAAATTAATATTAGTTTTGTTAAATAGATTATTTTTTCAAAAAAAGAATATGTTTTTTACCTAAAGGTAATGAAGAAAATTTAACATATAAAAATTTCCTCCAGGGAAGAATATCATTTTTCATAGGTCATCACTAAGTATATTAAATATATATTTTGTCATTATCACTATTAAAAATATTAATAAAATTATAACAGAGAAGATCCACCACAGAAGTATTAGAGTTTAAAGCATCAATTTTTTCACTATGAGAAATTACCCTAGATTCCCTAAGCTCACCTTTAGCTTGGTGATTATTATGTAACATGTCTATTTTTCCCATAACATGAAATTCTAGTTCTGATACATCTATATATTTTTTCTCATAATAGAAGATAAGAAAAATTAAAACTGCATTGACATATAAACTTATAAAATGTATTAACATATAATATGTATGTAAAAATAAATAGTATTACCATATAAGATTATTATTTTATAAACTATGTTAAAAAATAAATAAATATATACACTATTTTGAAAAATATTCAAATAGTTTAAACATTTCAATTTATATGTTGATCTATTTAATAAAAATAAATTTAAACTATATAGACTAAATTTTGTCATATTTAAAAAAACTATTACCATACAATGTAAAAAAATTCAATAAAATTAATATTTAAACTGCTTTATTCCAGAAAAAATTTAAAATAAAATATATAAAACATAAATTACAAAATATAAATAAAAATTGAAAGTGGTCAATTTGAATGATTTTTTTAATATAGAAGTAAATTATATATAAAATTAATTATTTCAAATAGTTAAGTGTAATTTTGACATTGATATAGTACCTATGTCACTTTATTAGGATACTTCATTAAAAGAAGCACCCTATAAGTAAATAAAAAATAAATTTCGATGAAATAAAAATTCATATTTTGTAAATTCTAGGTTAAAAGAAGCTAATAATCTCTACTATTTAAAGCATACCCCCCCATTTTTACTCCAGTGACTCAAAGTAATTCATCCTCAAGGATAATATAAAATCAAGAAAATGAATAATAAAAAATAAATATTTGGACTGTTTTATACAAATTTTCATGAAATAATTAAAAAATCATTTAAATACGGATGAAATGATGAACTACTGAAACTAAAGTACCATAATTAAATAATAAATTAAGAAACAATAGAATCAAATTTCACCAATATTGGTGTTCATAAAAGATATAGAATCGTGAAATAATAAAATATTATACCCGAAACATCACTCAAAAGATAAATAAAATAATGTACATTAAAACTATGGTATCATTGAAAACTAAAAATATGATAACTTGTTGACAAAAATCCATTAACATTTATTTTTTTCATCATAATAAATGTGTCATATAATGAGGTAGACAGTGAATATTAGGTAACATGGATAAAACTACCCTATGAAAATAAAAAATATTTACATTTAAATTACTTCAATTTTCAAATATTAAAATTTCTCAGTAAATATGATAATTACATTACCTAGTGTATAAATGTAGTGAATAAATTATAGTCAGCTATGTTTGGTTTCCGGAAAATCCAAATTTTAACACTACTTTTACATTCATATTAAACATTTCGAAAACATTTTACATCATAATAAAATTCACTTCTATTATTTTAATAGGTAAATAATTAGTTTAGAAGAAAAAAATTGATTCAAAAACATAAAACATTAACCCCTTAAATTTGAATATAATGAATTACACTCAATAAAATTCATGATATTGGTTTATATCATCAATCATTATACACTAACAAATAAATAATTCATTTGACCATGGAAAGTATATGCCATGAAATGCCCTCGAAAAAATTTATTTGAATGTCATCAGAATATAGTTGGTACCCTCTATAAATGGACTTAGTAATGATATAAAATCATCCATGTTCTATGACAACATAAAATTTTTACTCTAAATAATGTTTCTTGTAATATGAAAAATGTATGGAAAAAAAGTGGAAATGATTTTTTATATATTACCATAAGTTGGTGAAATCATTTATAGTAATTACATGGAGTATTTTCCCATGTTTGGGGAAATATATCGCATGTTAAAATGAAGTTTTATTCTATATAATAACATTTATTTTCTTATCTATATAGGGGTTTTTAAGAGGAGGGTTTCTTAAATTCTTAAAAATGATGTGACCGTGAACAAACATAAAATATTAGAAAATATACTATGATGGTAGAAAGTACAAAATTAGATGATATAAATAAATATTATTGTTTCTTTAAGGAATATAAAATTATTGGTTACTAATGGTAAATTTAAATAGGGAATCTTAATATATGGAATCTTTAAAGTCACTTATTTACTATAGGGAAACTATAAATTTCATTAAGCTACTATAGGGTAGAATAAAATTTTCTTCATTAATAGTATGATATTTAGAAATTTCTATAAGATACGGTAGGGTTATAAGAAATTCTCTTATGATACTATAAGTTAACGGGGAATTTTTCAATGTTTCAATAGTTTAGGAAATTTACATAATTTACTATAATATAACAAGAAATTACATTATGTTAATATATGGTAACTAGAAATTTATTTACATTACAATAGGTTAACCGGAATCTTACTTAAGTTACTATTGGGTGACATGAAATTTTAATTAGTTAATTTTGGGTAACTATACATTTAATTATGTTTCTATAGTGTAACTGAAAATATCATTACATTATTGTAAGATAATTGTAAATTTAAATATGTTACATGTTTTCAAGGGGTAACTGGATGTTTTTTTGAATTTACTATAGGGTACTTATAAATTTATTTAATTTTCTATAAGGAAGATTGAAATTTTCAAACTTATAATAGGGTAGATATAAATTTTCTTTATATTACTATATAGTATTATAAAATTACCGTAAGTTACTATAGGGTAATTGGAAATTTATTTATGTAAATATAATGTAACTAGAGACTTTCTTTAGTTGTTCTTGGGTGACTATAAATGTCATTCAGTTGTTGTTGGGTAACATGAAATTTTCTTATGTTATTGTATGGTAACATGAAATTTCTTTATGTTAGAGTTGGGTAAATAGAAATTTTCTTATTTTTGTTTACGATGACTATAAATTTCATTAATTTTTGGTAGGGTAACTAGAAATTATCTAAATTTACTCTAAGGTAATTTTAAATTTACATATTTTATTATAGGGTAACTTGAGATTTCCTTGTTTTACTAAAGGGTTACCTAAATATCTATGACTTAATATTGGGTAACTGTAAATAGACTTATGTTTCTATATCGTAATTAAAAGTTTCTACATTTTATAATATATTAACATACTATAGGTTGAATTATTAAAATTTTTGTTAATATTGGGTATGTCATTATAGCGTAAGTTACTATTGGGTAACTTGATACATGGTAAGTTTTTATAGGTTAATTTTCTATAGGGTATGTTGATATAGTGTTACTAGAAATTTCTTTAAGTAATTTTAGGATAATTGAATATTTTGTTATGTTACTAAATGGTATCTTGATTTTTTAAGTTATTATATGGTAGTTGGAAATTTCCCTAAGTTACTGTAGGGTAACTAGAAATTTCATTATGGTACTATATGGTAATAGAATATTTTCATAAGTTAATATAGGGTAACATGGAATTTTCATAATTTTTTATAGGATAATTGTATGTTTCCACAATTAACAAAAGTGTAACTTCCAATATTGTAAGTTATTAAAAGCTATGTTTCTATTGTGTATGTTATTTTAGGTTAAAATAATATAGGGTATGTAACTATAGGGTAACATGATACATGGTATGTTTCTAATGGGTAATTTTCATCAGGTTACGTTTCTATAGGTTACCAAGAAATTTACTTAAGTTTCTATAATGTTACTAGAAATTTCTTCAAGTTACATTAGTGTAACAAAATATATCTTTACATTACTATTGGTTATCTAGAAATTTATTAATATAGTAAAGGGTATATAGAAATTTTATTATGTAACTATTGGGTAATTGGAGAATTACTAAATTTTCAACACAATCGCTATATATTTCTTAAAGTTACTATAGTGTAACCAGAAATTTCATTTAGATTTTACAGGTTAACTTGAGGTTCCATTCAGATTCTATAAGTATATTTAATATTTCCACAAGTAAAAGTGGGGTAAATTAATATATGTTTTGTTATTATAGTGTATCATACTATTGGATAAGTTAATATTGGATAAATTAAAATAAGTTAAGTTAAAATTGGGTAACTTGATACATGGTATGTTTCTATTGGGTGATTTTTGACAAGGTGAGTTACAATAGGGTAACTTGATATATGAAAAGATATTGTAGGGTAACTTGATAATGGGTAGGTTTCTTTAGGGTCACTTGATTCATGGTGAGTTAGTATAGGGTAACATTATATATAAAACTTTTCAACTATTAAATATATGATTAATGACACATTTTACGGGAAATTAGGAAACATTCTTGCCCTTTATATTTAAGAATTCAACCAAATAAGACCCATCACATTTTTATCTAACTCAATGTGATTTAAATATTGTTCCATAAATAATAAAATATAATTATTAATAATTATTATTTTATTATGAACAATTTATTATTAAATTAATAAAAATTTATAATAATCATAACCCTCATGATTATTTTTATATATATGAAAAAAAAATCAAAAACACAACATTTTGATATAAAAATATTTATAGAAGATTTTTTTGGATTTGGAAAAATGAATTATGACCTTTAAAACCTTTTCTCGATGTTTTTGGAAATCTATTATGAGTCCAAAAATATTTTTCATGCATCAAAAAAGACCAAAGTAATGAAGACCCTTCACTCATTTAAGGATTATATTTTTTTTAAAAGGCCTAATTCTATTTGCATAAAATTTTAAAAAATATAAAAACCCCAAAATAAAATTATTTTTTAACATGATACACTTATATAAATGAAAATTTCATAGGTGATATCTTCTACAGGTAGTTTTAAATTATTTATATTAAATATTCATTAAAATACGGAAATATTATAGTACTTCCCAACATTTTTATTGTACTTGTTATATCTGGGTAATGAAAATAATATCATAAGGTGGATATGATCATAATTTAAATGGGAATACAAAAAAACCGGTATCCACTAATGTAGAGTTACAAATATTTTAAATTTGATGGATAAGGATTATATCCATGTCATATAGAATAAACTCCATTAATAATTAAAAGTATCAAGAAATAATTTTGTCATATAATCAGAAAAACATAATAAAAAAATAAAATTACTCGACTTCATAACAATGAAGAAAATAAAACAACTCCAAATTTAAAATAACATGATTTTTTTTACCTACAACCACTCTTTAAAAGCTTTTATATATTAAAATATCCTTCAATTATTCTTGAATATAATATTATTTCATCATAAAATGTATAGGAAAATGGATTATCGATGAAAATTATATTATACATGAAATAATTTCACCTCTAAAAGTAGTCGTGCTAAACATATGATAAAAATTAATTGAACTAATCAAATAAGTCTAAGAAAAATTCAAAGAATTTTAAATTTAAAACAAAAAATAAATGAAATGAAAATTCATTAAAATACATAAAATTATATATATTCTTTTAAATAAAATAATCAGTCCCCAATAATTATTCATGTATAAATTAATACATAATTTACTTACAAAATTATCGTACATATTTTGAATTAAATATCATATTGTCATATATCCTAGTCAATTAATAAATAAGGTAAAATTAAATAATTAATGAGATATCAAAATTTCAAATTTCATACATTAGAAAATAAATATTATTTTATAACTTACTATAAAAAAACAACTAAAAATATTTGGAAACCTATCAACAACACATGAAAATATCATATACCAAAAAATTAAGCAATTATTCATGAGATTTATAGTATTTTATAAAATGAAAAAAAACTTAATTTTGCTTGTTGGAAAATTCTTCCAAACATATCACATCTGGTAATTAGTTTTAAAAATAATATGACCTTGTTCTATTTTTTAAAATATGAATAAATATGTTATATTGAAGGATTTCTTCAGTGGAGAAAACTTCTAAAAACTACTTATAATAGTTTATAAGTTCTATAATCACTTTTCCAAAAGTGTTATCAAATAAGACCTATTGTGGTAAAAAAACATGTTGTTGTTCCTATTATCATTATTATAATTGTAATCTCCATGTAATATCAGTAATATTGTATTCTGGGTATGATCATATTATAAAATGGAATAAAAAATAATATTTTCAGTCACTACTATAAACTTTGATAAATATAAACATGTAAGAATTGGAAATATAACCATGTAATAACTATAACACAGTCTAAGCATGTATAAATAGTGGAAAAATCGCATTATGAAACAAAAAATAAAATTGGATCCAAATAATTCATTATTATAGGGATAAAATCATAAAATTGTATATTCGTGAAATAAATATGGTTGAATTTCTAACTAAAATATTTTTATAAAAGAATATAAATCAATATATATGGGATATTGTGGAAATTATAAATTTAAAAATGCAGATCCATTTACAGTGGTAGATTGGGGAGAACAATAATAAATAGCATGATTCTAATAATCACGGTCATCCATCTTCCTAGAAAAGTACACTATTATGGGATTTATAATTAGTTATGTAGATGTAATTCAATAGTGGGGTGTGGGTATAGATTTAAAAATATAAAAAAGTTGGAGGGAATATTTTTCTATGGTTAATCTAATAGAGTTAGTTAAAAATCGTGAAAGAGGGTGATCATGAGGGTAGGTCTAGATTTAATTAATAAATTATGGAGGATGACATCCATGTTAGAGCCATGTCAGAGGGATAGGATAACATGGTGGTGGGGAGGATGCTTTGGATCTATGTTGGTGGGTAGGTGGGATGATAGCGTTGAAGTCACATAAAAGGAGGAGAATCACTAGGAGGTTGGGTAGCTATGTCAAATGAATAGGGTTATGGGGAGGAGAAATATTGGGAGGGTAGGGATGAGTTGAGTGAAAAAATGTGGAGTGGGTTGGCCTGCTACCAAAGGCCATAAAATATTTGTGGATCTATGTTAGATATAACAAAAATTATTACTATCCATGGATATATTTCCATAGTTATTGCACAAAATTGTAGTAGTTGTGGTTGATCACAACCTTACATAAGCATGGGAGTTTCCTATGAGAGCATTGTCTAATAGCTACCGCCACTAACACAATATAGCCCAGAATCCTCATTAAACTAATGTTTCATCCACAAATAAGGTCTTTCCACTAGTCAAACAGTGATATCCATCAAATAGATATCATTAGGGATGAATAAAAATTAGATATAGGTAATTGTATCATATAATAATACCTAGATAAAAATACTTTAAAAACATAATGCATTAAACTAATGATAATGTTTATATAATAACTTATGCTAATAAATTTTGATAGTATATCATGGTAGTATATGGAGGAACAAGATAGAATATCCTGGAATCCATCCAAGTATAAAATCATATTAAGACCCCCTTATATGAATCCC
This sequence comes from Viscum album, assembly GCA_963277665.1. Lineage (NCBI taxonomy): Eukaryota > Viridiplantae > Streptophyta > Magnoliopsida > Santalales > Viscaceae > Viscum > Viscum album. The sequence goes on from OY728163.1 coordinate 947,985,703, forward strand.
ATATCCATATCCCTATAAATAATGAAGGATAAAAGTGGAAACGTATCCCTAATATCACTAAGAATGGGATCATATCCCCATTCCTTCCATATAATTAAACCATCTTATAATGATGGAATTAGAGGAGTGGGTTTATATACCTACACAGGACTCAGAAAATTAACATTTTATTACTGATGTAGTGTCAGTAGAAGATGATGACTCTCACTGGAATATTCTAGTTCATGATAGGGGAAATTCCCATTTCCTCCCCTCTCTGAGGGTTTAGTGGTTTTTTCGAATATTCTCGGGGATAAATAGGGGTGGGATAATATTATCAGTTTTTTGGGATAGATTGTTCACATATTCTAGTGATTAACAAAGATCACGATTGGGCTCATATGCATATTCTAGATAGAGTTGTTCTACAAAATTTTGAAACCACTTTTGGGGAGAATCTTATAATATCTAGTACTAATATAAATTATCATCATACTCTAAAATTTTCCTATGATCATGAATATATCCCTTGTTATCCCTTTATCTAAGGATAACTAGAATCATATGCTAGAACATCCTAAAGGATAGTTCATAACTCTTCCCACTCTGAGGAGCCCGACCAATATATACATGAGGATAGTATATGGTAGGATTATATCCTTTTCCAACATCAATATTATTTTCAAAATATTTTAGTTGAAACATATAAGTTCTATAAGGTGGAAAAAATCTATGAAGGCCACAATGTACAATGCTCATCTTTCACTTCCCAATATAAAACCTACTGAATGAAATCTCACTGATGGAGTCTCATAATTCATAAGTATGATTATATTACTACCTTGTATAATGTTTATGTTCTTGAGGATCTACAACATATTTTGATAGTGGACCTAGAATACCATAACTCATCATCATAAATGGTAAGTATATGTAGTCATGTTGGCTCTCCCTATGATAGTATGTTTACTATTTATGAGAACTCTTACTGGGATGTTATCAGCAAAAATCATCCGTGTGGAAAGAAGATTTCTGCAAAAGAGTCAATTCCATTCTATTGGATTAAGTACAACTCACCATGTAGTTTTTCCCATTAGAATGCACTATTTTGGTCATCTTCACACTGGAATATGAATCTAATAATAAGGTCCTAAAAATTATGATATTTCCCTAATGATTCCATTGACTCAAGATATATGAGAATGTTTAAGGATTTTAACTTTAAGTACCTAGTCATTTATTATTAATTCCTTATATTTACTAAGGGATGTTCTGGGTTAATAGTAGTTATCTATTCCTCCATGAAAAATTTTATCCCTTAATGTAGTAAATAATATCTAGAAACTTATGGCTCGCCTTGATAAGAAAGATGATAATACACAACATTATTCATATTAGATGGGGGAATATATTATCAAATATTAGAAGAGTTTTATAATCATGGTAAAATAACTATCTAAAAAACATACTGGTTCTATTTTACCCATATCCACACCATATTATGGAATTATGAGGTATTTAATAGACTAATTCATACATTATCTTTTTCTAAATATATGGATTACTCATCTTCATTTATAGTCGTGACATCTATCTTATACGTAGTACATTAACCCTGTTAAAAAATCAAAGGATTCATGCATTTAATTATCTTCTCTTTCCATTCAGCTATATGGAACCTTGAGTCAAGAAGATAGTGTCGAGACAACAACCAAATCTTCCTTAGTGACTTTAATGATCCGCACCATCTAGTAAACACACCCCTTTTGATACACACATTAAGGGATGGATGAACATGTAGTTTTATATTTTAGTCTCTTACCTATCCAGTAGATTCCTTTCAAAAGAGAATAATGAAATTACACTACCTCAATACAAGTCTCGGGATTGGGATACATATATAAAATGTTCTCTCTTTAGTGTAATCCCACTGACTATAAATCCAAAAAATAAAATACCTTCTATGGCTGGAAAATAATTAAATTACTTTAACAAACAAAAAATGATGGGGAAAACATTTGTTTGGGGATATAAAATCATCCAATTGAAGATAAACCATATATGAAAAATGGTTCATACCCATAACAAGTTCTACACTAATATCCCTCTCAGAAAACCCATATAAGAATGAAAGAGATGTTACGATGGGTGATATTGTGGAAGTACAAGAGCAGCTCAAATCTAACAGGTGGGGGAATTCTCATCATTTTCATCAATACCACCAACCATGGTAATGTTAAAATATAATAGAGTAAAAAAAATTTGATGGATGAGTCAATAAATCAACATCTCAACAGATTGGGGGAAATTATACTATCAGTCCCTACTCTACCAAGTATTCTAGCCTTCTATAGTATAGGAAAATTGTCACAAGAAACTCGCTCCATGTTTCAAAGAATATTTGAATATCCCTCTTCAATGGGGATATATTTGGTTAAGATAATTTAAAATTCAATTGGTATCAACATTCATATATGGTTTTAATAATGGAACTCAATATAATGGTGAAACCCTATAGATGTTGAAGGTCCAAATGGATCTTGAAGAAGGCAAACACAGGGGAAGAATATTTTCTATTCTTGCACACATATTTGGAGGATTATATATCCCCATATAAAAATAAAAAAAAGGAATTAATCCCATGATATATTACACATCACTAATTTTATCAGTGTTTCCCAAGTGGATGGCTTAAAATCAGTTATAAAAATAGAATATCATTATTAGGAGGATATGGCTGGGAATATTATCCATGCTGAAAATGTTGTTGTGGGTGTGCATACATAGACCTAGATATAACCTCGAAAATATAAGGGGGTTCAGAAAATGTTCATCTTCCACCTGATCAAAGACATTTTACTAAAGAAAATGGAATGGTTGTGGCCATGCCACACCCATCACTGAAGAAGTCAAAAAATATCATGGTTGAGGAAAGGTTCACCCAATATGGGGGTGACTAGAAAATACTTAAACAATTAAATCTTGAATTAATATAGGAAAATATTACTCCTTTCTAACACTATATGTTGGAATTCTATATTACCCCTTTGATACATATCCTACAAGATAATTCTTATCATCTAATAAAATGAGAGAATAAACATCTAGTAGGATCTGAATCCAAAAAGATGGCTCACATAATGGAAAAAGTTGTAAATTACTAACAGTTTTATCCTTTTCGGGGGAAAATTATTAATGTTAGGATAAATACTCCCAAATACCTCTTGTTGGGCCTAAAAATAGACATTTGTGGGTCGACCATATCAGACCCCACCCATTACCTCTACTCATGTATCTACTCAACTGACCATCCTCCCAGAACCATTTGGCTCCATCAACTAACTAATATCTTGAATTTAGGTTAGTAAAGGATGTCGATCCCATGTCGTACCCTAAATTATTTCATACCCTGGATGGGTGGATGAAACTCCTTCTATACCCAACTTGGAAAATCCAATATTTCAAATCATTAATGGTTCTAGAGACTCTAAGTAGAACCTATCATGCATTGTTTTTCAGTGTATCCCAATAGGGGGAACATGTGAGAAAAAAGTGGATTCCATGATCATATTATTTATATAGACTTTATAAGGAAAATATTTTTTCTAGTATAATATTTTACTAGTTGGGCCCGACACTCATTATAATGATATATATCATTATTTTCTCAATAAATATAGATCAACACTATGAAAGATTAAAAACCCTGAACTCCAAAATGATAATAAACATGATAATGAAAGGTTATCATACATTATTTTGATATTGAAGGGATTAACCTAGTCCTTAAACATGAAAATCTCATGGGAGAAACTATTAGAGATATTCATATAGAATCATTGGGATAAATTATAAACACCACTAATCCCACAAAAATTTCACAATGGATTTGAAGAGTTTGTTGCTATTGAGAAAAGGATGGACTATGTTTTTCGATTCATAAGTGAAAAGTAAAAATCAATGGAAATATCATGGGAAATGTGGACTGGAAAATTAAAAATAGATTCTTTTACACTCAAGTTAGTGTTAGTGTTGAACTCGATACTAGATCTCATTCAACATCATATATAATATCCCAAAAAGGCATTGGAATTCGTAATGTTCTTGTTAGTATAAAAAAAATTATTTGTGGCATTTACCATTTTATGTACATATGAACATGATTTATTTATTTTCCAAAATGTGAATGTTCCGGGAAAATTTATTATTCTGATGGCGAATAAATTTCTCATGATTCTGGATCCATGAATGGCCAATGAGGTCACTCTCAAAAACAATCTAGAATGATAACACTTCCATAGAGTTTTGGGGTATTATATATAGGTGTGATTTCTATTTAAATAAATCCATTATATGATAGTTTATTATTGGAATTTCATGTTGGGAAACCCACCCCCCCATTTTATATAGTATATGTTTCTTCCATTTCTTGAGACAAGGAATGATAATAATAAGTATCCTTAAGTAACAATGCATATATATTAGATTATTAGATGACCAATAAATCATTTAAATGATAAAATGAGATCCTCATACCCAGACTAATGCAATTATATAAGGAATTAATTCCCTATAAATATCCAAATATTCCTTTTCTACATCATTGTCTTTTAAGAGTTGATATAGTTATTGTGGGAAGGGAAAGGTACTGGATAATAAACTCATACCGATGTCTAAATGGATCAAATTTATTCAATAATTTCTACACCAAATATTTCCAGGATGTGAACTACCCTAGTAGAGGGAACCCTCCTTGAATGGATAGACAGAATATGTATTCATAAATATGAAGCAATTGATGATCTACTTATATGATGATAAATTTTTAGATTAACTAGAACATTATGTCCCTAAAATAAATTAGTGATAGTGAGAAAGTGGTTGTGGAAAATAAGGAATAATTCATCAAAAAGAATTCCAATATTTAGGAAATATTTTTATTGATACCACATTTTATGTTGATATATGAAGTCATGAAATTTATCTAGAATTATTGGAGATCCATTTAACTTATGATCTATCTAGTAACTAGTCAATCCCATCATATTATATGACTTCTTGAAAAATGTACCCCAATTTCTTAATTATCAAACTACGGAAATATCATCTCAACATAATCCATTAAAAGTGGACATGGATCCAAATAATGGTCAAAGAAATGGTTCATTGATGCAACCTATATTGGTCTTCGAGAATTAGAATTTTATCATCAACTTAGGAAAAAATGAAGTCCCCTAATCCAAAATTTGTATATCTTGTAACAACATGTCATTATCCTTGAAAATCTCTAAATATTATATTTGATTCACCTTTTGTTAGATCTCTAAAAAATCACTCTTGTCAACCATCTTAATCCTTTAATAGTTCAAGGATGAGATAATAGCAGTTCAGGTCAACAATGAAGAGACTTTTCCCATCAATTTTCTTGTCCTTATCTCTATTACATAGCTTAAAAGATAAGTTACCATATAGGGAAACATCATACCCTTATACATTTCTAAAAATCTTGATAACATTGATATCTACTATTCCTAAATTTATAAATACTCTGGGAGCAACCTCATATGGGTGTAAAGTGTCCGGCATTTAGGATATAGTGAGGACGAATTATCTACCTCCAATATGACAATATAAGGATAAAATAAGTGTGAGTGTAAACATCTTGGTTGAATAAATCATAGATCCAATTTTGATAACCTAGTCTTAGATTCTGATTTCATGGTCATTCATTAGGATGTGACTTTTAATTATCATATATGAGGAATATGAATTTATCTTCATGAAGTTGTTCCTTCCATAATCAATTAATAGCACAATTATTCTATCAATTGACAATTTAGATTATTTTATAGTGATACCCCCCCCCCCTTGAGTCTCATGGATTTAGTTATATATATGATGAATATACAAAAGGAATCAGAAAAAAGATAATTATAGGAAATTATATGAAAAATACCACCCAACAATGGCTTTGAAATGGATCAAAATAACTCAGTGAATAATATTTGAGGGGACTGCCTATTTTCCAACAATTAACCCAAATAAATCATTAAAAATACATAAAGCTATTGAGAAACATGAGCTATCCGAATTCCCAATACATCACATGTGTTATCAAAATATTACTAGATGAAAGAGGAGTGAAATTATGATATGAATAAAAATTCTCCTGATGGTTCACTGCGATTATTTTTTTTGATTTTAGAGATATAATCAAAAAAAAATTATGGCACACAAATATTTTTCTCCATCATCTCTAGGATCTAAAAATTCCTTCACTTAATTCTCTAAATCACATGATATTAGTTCATTCTCTACACCTGATGATAATGAGGTAGGGTGAGAAAAATTCCTAGATTCCCCTAATGAGAAGGTCTTCACACCACCCTCTATAGAACATAAATAAATCACTTCATTGATCTCAATAAATAAAAATGATCACTCACATCGCACTTTTAATGGCATTAATATAAAATAATTAGATAAAAAATATTAGATATTACCATATATAATTAGATTATACTGGCATCTAATGATGAATAAGCCACCTTTTTTAAAAGTCCCCAATGGGTATTCATTTAAAATTTCACTCCCATTTGTTTTAAAAATATCAGTGCCACATATCAATTCATAATGCACCACATCTTTAAGAACATTTAGCAAAATCTCAGAAATAATAGGTCAATGATCTAGTGGTCAAATTCCAGAAATATATTGATCATCTTACTAAAAATTGGAATGTTTTAAAAAAACAATTAAACAATTTAAAAAGAAACTCCCTAAAGTGTGTTTTCTGGGTGATAACATGAAAATTACTCGGATTAATAGTACGTTAATGTGAAATTAAAGTCAACCATGAGAAATATAGGGAGATCCATGAAAATATTCCTCTTATAAACATCAAATTGTTGATAGGGGTTCAAGTATTTCACACATAAATGACATGTTTCATAGAAAATATTTTCTATAAGTTCTTCCCCTTTACAGTGTGGTTGAAGAAAGTGGTCTTCTACTGATGGGATAAAGACTGCCAAGAAACCTTGAAAATACCAAGCAATACATGATTCACCCACCATTCTTAATACCACTTGTGAAAGGGAAACCACTAAATCTATATTTGAACACCATGTAGTGATCTATTGGTTCCCATACAAAAAAATTATAATGGAAGCGAAATAGTACCCACTATATCAATAGAATAATGTTATATACCATGACTCAATATTCTAACACTAATAATAATTTAATCGCACTTATTTTCCCCTTACAATAGTTGAGGCACTACTTCTAGAATAATTATCTATTATTAACCTCCCAAATTGATCTACTTAAGTACATACTTATCCATTTTAGGTTACCTGGATACTTGGCTTGATGAGTGGTTATCAAATAGTTGTTTAATATTCAGTTTTTTTATAAGATTCAATCAAAGGGATAGAACAATTAAATTTTCTCATAGACACCATAGCCAGGAAAGTGTATTAATAAATAATTATCTCTTAAAAGAGAATCTTTATCTAATTATGACACCCCCAAATATGGGAGATGTAATAATTTTTTGATTCCATAATCTTGATCAGAAATGGAATGGAACCCCCATATATTAATAGTGATGGTATAGGTACTCTATTTTCCCCTCAGTTCTAGGTAGGTATCACCTATTCAATCATGATACCAAATGGTTTCACCAATAACTAGGAAAACTAATATGATTTCAACTTGGTATTGAAGTAATTATTGTAGCAACATCTATCCATTTTTAATTTCAATAGTGATTTAATGTTATTGATTATGTATATTAATGGTGGATATTCCCTTAATAAAAAATATTTGACTCCCCTAATTGATTAGGTAAGATAGTTGATGGTATAAATCCCCTTAAATCAAATACTATATCATTTACCTCACTCATATAATTCCATTGATGATTTTGTGGCCACTATATTAAGGATCCCAGATGATCCTTACACTGAAGATAAACTTTTATGTATTGTACACTACAAGGTGGTCTCCTAAGTCTCCAACAATAGCATAGATTAAATCAATTAGGACAAAACATCCCAAGAATAGGATGATATAATATTATTCTAAAATAATATATATACTGGATAAATGTATTCAATAATATACTATCTTCAATGTGGGATCCTTATGTTAGACTGGCCCATTAATGAACAGATCTGATGATATGCAAAAAACACCATCCTCAATTATGCCCCGAATTTTTCAAATGATCACTAAAAATGAGTCATTGATGGAGTTATACTCAGATATATTAAATGAGTAGAAACCCATTTATATATGAGGTATTTCGATGTCTGTTACTGTGATAACAACTAATATAGAACAAATCACTCCCATCAAATAAGTATACATAAATTTTTCCACCCATCATAAATAAATTATTGTGTTTAATTAACAAATAAAATTCATGACAATAAAATATATTCAACTCTCAACAATCAATACCCATATTTATTTCATTCCACCAGATATTAATGGCCATATAAAGCAGGAGAATAGATTCCATGTGGATATATCCAAAGGTAAAACTAGGAAATTCAATTTTATCCTTACTACTACAATTTTATTTTCCAAATGGGTTGAGGCTATACCCCTGAATAATGTTATAGAAAATTCTATCATTAACATATTGAATTTTAGTGTCATTAAATGATTTAGAGTCTCTAACACAAAATTTACAAATGGCTACACTAATTTCTATTCATCTTAGTTAAAATGGTTGTATTCAGAATATAACTTCCAGTTCAATCATTCACCATATTAAAATAATTTGGATAATTGATTGATAAAAGAATATAAAAATAAAATGTAAAATATCTTGAAAAATATGGTGGAAAATAAAAAGAGGTATTTGAATGGAATGACCTTGCTTTTAATTTGGGACTATCATAAAATTAATCAAACTACCAAACAAGAGACCCCATATTCACTTTTTTATGTGATATATGTGTTGTTAAGAAATTTGATTGAATTTACCTCAATCTGTGTATATGATTATCTATGACAAGAAAAAAAAAGAATCAACTTGGAAAGATATAGTGGCTCAATCAGAAACGGTTCCACACACTATAAAACCTAGAAACCCAATATAATCTATTTTTATAAGCCTTTAACAATGAAATTTTCCTTTTCCCATTCCTCTAGGGAGATCTCATATTATCTCTCAGTACTCTAATGATACTTGGAAGGATTAAACCAAAACACAAACCAATGTGGGAGGTCCTTACACCATAAGGTACATTCCAGTGGAGCTTACTCCCCAGTCATTATGTATAGTTAGTTCAGAATGCCCCTGTAAAGACCTGGAAATTTCAAGGAAAATTTTTTCTTAATTTCTTTGGAATTTCACAAGAATTCAGTTTCTGACGGGGCCTGATTCCGAGGACCGGTGTGCCCGGAATCAATTTCCAAAGTTTATATCGGGTACGTTCGGTGAACGAACGAGCGGGTTTTTTCTAACTTTTGAACCGGTGCTCAGAATCGAAATCCGAGGGCACCGATGAAACCGCAGCGCTGGTAATTTATTAGGAACACCTTTTCTGGAGTTGCGTTTGTGGGGGTGGAGAAGTTAAATTTGTGACTTAAATGAGGAATGAATAAAATTGTAAAAAAAAATTATTTTTAAGTCTAGGGTGGTTTTATCCTACATGGGGAAGTTGGGGTGGCACCTAAATACCCATGTGAGGATAAATTTGATGATAAATGTGAGTTGGGCCCCACACGAGCCCCAACCTTTCATATTTCCATAACTCTCATAAACACCCCCTTTAAACTTGTTAACTCCCTTTAATTAAGCAACTCTTCCACTTCTTTATTTAATTTTCCAACCTACCTCTTAATTAATTAAACAACTCATGGTTTAATTAACTAAGTGAATTGGATTTGAATTTTATAAATTTGAATGCATGGCATGGGTAAATAAAATAAGTTGGAGCCTTATTTTATTTTGGTTGGATTTTTTGTGTTAAGTGAAAGGGAAGAGAGCTCTTGAGTTTTGAAGAACTTCTTCCTCTGAAGAAGAACGCTTCATCACCTTATTGAAGAATGCAAAGAACACCGAAGCTATGATGAAGAACGCCATCTCATCTTGCATATTCTCTCCACGTCGAAGGAAGCGAGATGCCACATTCTTCTTTGAGCGAACACCGACAACGCTTACGGAACCTCGTTCCGCGATGCCGGCTTCCGTGACGTCTTTTTTTTTCGCAACAAACCTCGATCGACGACTCCATCGAGGTAGGGGTTAATTTTCTTCTTCGTGAATACTTCGTCGTCGTTCTTCGTTTTCTAAATAGGCCGCCTATTATCGCAATTACGGGAGGAGTTCGGCCTGCATGAACATGGCCAACCCTCCTCCCCTTGATGTTTATGTTTGTTGTGGTTCGAAAGAAGGTGGCGCGGTGCAACAGGACCGCGCCGTAACATGGGAAAATGGGGCGAAGATGCCCAGCGTCATCGCGCCGTGCTGTTGAGGACAAACGAACCCACGGCTTGAGTCGGGCCACGGCGAAGGGGCGCGGCGTCGTCGAGCCTCACCAGAGATCCCCGAAGACACCGCTGCCGGATAGGGGCCGCGGCGGAGGAGTGTGGCGCCATCGCACCGTGCCGGTCGGACCAAGGCTGTGGCCTTTGGCCACGGCGGAGCAGGGAGCGGCAGCCGGATATCGACCGCCGGTGCAGGAGCAGGAGGGCGGGACCGCGGGGTCCCGCGACAGCAGCACGACCAGCCAGCCGGGCCGGCCAAACAAGGAACCGTGGGTCGTAACCCCCGGTCGGCCGAAGGATCAGCCCCCCACATGGGGGCCGCGGTTTGCCAAATAGGGGGGGCAGCGTGCCTCCCCCCTCTTCTGCTCGGCCGTTAAGGTCGAGCCGCCTGGCCACGCCGGCCAGGCCGAGAGTGCCAGGCCGGGCCGAGCCACGCCCTATTAGGCCGGACCCAGACCCGGGTCGGTTTGACCTGGTTCGGGCCGACCCAGGGGGTATCGGGCCGGGTCGGACCGGTCCCGAACCCCCTATTTCCGGTCCTCTTTCAGTCTTTTTCCCATAACTTGGGTTTCGTACCTCCGATTGATGCACTGTCAGCTATGATATGATCCTTGGATCGAGACGGTCGTTTCAGTATATTACACTCAAGGATTCGGAGAACTTTGTGTTCGGCCGGGTTGGTTTGTACACAAAACCAACCGGGCCCTCGGAGCGGAAACACTTATAACTTGATCTCCGGACGTCTGATTGAGGTGTCGTCGACATTGTTGGATTCCTCTTGATGATAAAATTCTTTTTTCATACTTCTACTGAGATTAGGACGCAATTGGATAGTGGAGGGGTTGGATTGAACCCGAAATCCAACCGGGCCCTTGGAACGGAAAAGATGATAACTTTCAGACCGGACGTCCATTTGACGAATCGTCAGTGGCATTGGTGATCATGTTGAGAAACGGTCCCTATGAGTGTTCGGGGTACTGTTGAGATATGGTCGGGTTGGTTCGTACACGAAACCAACCGGGCCCCCGGGACTAAAAGGCTAATAACTCAAAGATCGGGCGTCCGATTGACGCGCCATCTGTTGCGTTGAGACCCCTATAACGAGGCAGTCCTTTGAGATAATTCTTATTGGGACTTTGTGATACTTGGATTATCGTCCAGTAGCTCATGGAGCGGACTCTCCTGGTGACGATCTTGCAGAGTGCAGAGACCTAGTAGCTGGCTGAGACTTGACGATTGCTGATCAATCGTCTCGGAGTGATTCGGATAGCCGAGTGGGGTGCGCTTGGTTATAGCAGCAGACCCACGGTGGAGGTGCGCTTGGTAGTAGCGGCAGACACGCGGTACTCGATAGAAGGGGTACCTCTGTAGTCTATGAGGGGGTGCGCTTGGTTGTAGCGGCAGAACCATGGTGGGATGCGCTTGGTTGCAGTGGCAGGCTCACAGTACTCAACAGGTGGAGTACTTCAGCAGTCCAGGTTAGTGGGACGCGCTTAGTTGTAGGGGCATGCCCATTGTACTCGACAGAGGAGGAGTTCTCCAGCAGTCATGGTTTCGACATCATAAATAAAATCCAAGTTTGAGCTGAGTCTATGACCTATGTGTTTCCCCATGATTGAGATGGGTTACTTAATAACTTAGGTATAAGTATGGGATTATACCTAAGTAAAGGTTATCTGTTGAGAACTTTCTTGTGGTTATCCATGTTAGATTTAGTGAGACCTTGAGGGTATCAGGGTCCCTACTGAGTATCGTTATACTCACCCCTGCACGGGTTATGCCCGCACCTCATTGTGTTGGATGCAGACGACGGACAACGCTGACGGAGGCCAAGCATTTGAGGACTGGACGGTACCTGGAGGTAGATCTCACGACGAGTAAGTACCTGGAGGAGACAGACGTAAGTACGATCAGACATGGAGTTCTAAGGAGGACATCTGTACCTACCCTTCTGGTAGGATCCATGCTAGACGATCCAGGAGCTACGTGTCTTCTTCCAGCTGTTTGTCTTTTTCTGTTGTAATTTTTTTCAGTTGTAGTTGTACTTTCAGTTGGGTTTGTATTCTAGCCCACATACTTTTCAGCACTTCATTTTGTACTTAGTGTATTACTTTCGCATGTACTCTATGGTTTTTTGTTTTTCTTTTATAAAGGCAATGCCTTTCTAGTTATCGGGATTTATTCCTTTGGTGCTATTTGCCAGCCCCTGGCCTATGGAAGGTGGGCTTGGGGTAGTCACGGCATGGGCCCCGAGGACGGGTCATGACAAATTAGTATCAGAGGAGTCATTTCTACCACAGAACTTGTAACTCTGATATTCCTTTTCTATGAAGCAATAGTGTTAAGGGTACCGAGTATAGTTTTCAGTTCAGGGAATCCAGTGTTGGTGCGGGCGGCCGACGTATCCATACACCAGGACCCTGACTTCTGATTTCTGACTCAGTGCACGAAAACAATGATTGCGTGTGTGTTTTCAAAAGTTTCTTTTAAAACAGCTCAAACCAGGTCATCTCACTAGGTATAATTGTTTGATCGTGTCATGTTTGTTTCTTTTAGGATGCCTCCTCGAGGACAACCAGGTAGAGCCCCGAGAGTTGTACGTACTGACAGCCCGTCGAGTGATGTGGCCTCAGTATAGGGCCCTATCCCAGTTGAGGCACTAGCGGAGGCACCGTCGATACTACCACCCGTTGGACCACCGATGCCACCATCCCCAGCAGTAGAGAGTGCACGTCGCTTGAGCACACTGCACGAGTTCCAGCCACAGAGGCCACCCAGGTTCATGGGAGAGATGGACCCGCAGGCGGCTGAGGATTGGCTGGAGGCTGTGATGAGAGTATTCAGGCTAGTAGGGACGCTAGCAGACTTCATGGTGATCCTTGCTGCCAGCCTCCTTCTGGAAGCAGCAGGCAGATGGTAGAGCCTGATGCTCCATATGCATGACGAGGTGACACTACTGTGGGAAGACTTCGAGAGCCTGTTCCATGCAGATTCTGTACCTGACACCCTTCGAGCAGTGCATATTTATGAGCTACTACATCTACAGTAGGGTAGCATGACGGTGGCGTAGTACTCAGCGAGGTTCACAGACCTCTCGCGCTACTCCAGAGATATGGTATGGGACCCGTTCTTCAGGGCCCAAACCTTTGAGCAGGGGCTCAGGCGAGAGATTAGAGCTTCTGTTGTTTCTCACAGCATCACGACGCAGAAAGGGGTGTTAGAGCGAGCCCTCTTAGTGGAGATTTTTCTTTGCTAAGAAGTCTCCAGCAGCAGGACCCACCACTAGCCAACATTCGGAAGCGTCTTCTGCAGCGGGCAGTAGACAGATGACGCAGAGGTCCAAGAGGACCAAACCTACAGGTGGTCAAACGCATGACAAAGGATCGTGTGTGCGAGGCACCCGGGGTGGAGAGCGACTTACCAGGAGAGGATAGTGTTACTCCTGCGGTGGGGTTAGTCACATGGCACGTGACTGTCCGACCCGCCATACAGATGACCAGCAGATAAACAAAGGACCTCCAAGGCAGAGGCAGGGGTTCGATCTAGGTGGACCACAAGGAGCAGAAGACCGAGGCAGGGGTGCTGGTCATGTAGTTGGAGGTGGGAGACGCTTCGAGGTGTTTCCACCACCACCATATGGAGGTCCACCCTGACCGCAGGGAACAGGTGGACATGAGAGAGATCAGCTTCAGGCAGCAGAAATATTTGACTACGGAGCTCTGGAAGCTGGCGGACAAGAGTGGGACTAGTCCCAGGCATAGAGGCCTTTGATATTTGTGCTACCAGTTTCCTTGTTGTTATTTTTGTTTGTGGTTGTTATGTGTCTTTGTACTTGAGCTGCAGTAATAAATGACACTTTTTTCTTATGACATTTTCTTCCTTCTTTTTTTGTGTACTAAGAGGTTCCAATTTAAACTGTTGACTTGACCTTCACTTTTGAGACTCCTACTGGAGGAGACCCAGTGACCACACACTGATGCCGACAGTGTGACTCAACCCTTGGAGGTGAGAGTAATGGTTGGATCTCTTGGTAGTTGCGTCAAGGCCTTATGATGTCATCCATGGCATGAATTAGTATCATTCATGACATGATTGATTGTATTAGGCATAGAACGTGGTTCATCCAGGGGATGAGACCGGGTTTCTCTTTTCGGAAAAGAAGAAATCTTAGCTGCTCTTGTGGGACCAGAGATGGTCCAAGCCATGACAGAGAAGGTCTAGGACACCCAAGAGCAGATGAGGACAGCTCTGAGCCGACAGAAGTCTTATGTTGATAGGATACAAGACCACTGGAATTTGAGGATGGCGACCACGTTTTCTTACGGGTCTCACCTCGACAAGGTCTATGGAGATGTGGCCGAGGCGGAAAGCAATCTCCGAGGTTCAGAGGACCTTTTCAGGTCCTCAGTAGGGTAGGCGAGCTGACTTGCCATTTGACCCATCCACCTCAGTTGCACCAGATGCACGACGACTTCCACGTATCACAACTGGGGAGATACGTTCTTGACCTGACGCATATCATCGACCATGGGGAGCTGGAAATTGGTGATGGGGTGACTTTTGCAGGGTTTCAGTAGAGGTTGAGGATCGAAAGGAGAGGGTCCTATGAGGACGGTCGATTCCTCATGTGCGCTTTCATTGGCAGCACGGGAACCACCAGGTGAGCACATGGGAGCGGAAGGCTCAGATGCAAGCTTAGTACCACTTTTGTTTCCCTAGGTTGTGTTAAAGCTTTATGGGGATGTAAAGCCCTGAGGTGTGAGTAATGTAAGGACCCGAAAATTTCAAGGAAATTTTTTTCTTAATTTCATTGGAATTTTACAAGAACGCGGTTTCTGACGGTGCCTGATTCCGAGGCCCGGTGTTCCCGGAATCAATTTCCAAAGTTTAGCTCTGGTACGTTCAGTGAACGAACGAGTGGGTTTTTCTAACTTTTGAACCGGTGCTCGGAATCAAAATCTGAGGGCACCGATGAAACTACAGTGCTGGTAATTTCTTAGGAACACCTTTTTCAAAGTTGTGTTTGTGCGGGTGGAGAAGTTAATTTTGTGACTTAAATAAGGAATGAATAAAATTGTAAAACAATTTTATTTTTAAGTCTAGGGTAGTTTAATCCAACATGGGGAAGTTAGGGTGGCACCTAACTACCCATGTGAGGATAAATTTGAGGAAAAATATGAGATGGGGCCTACACGAGCCCCAACCATTCACATTTCCATAACTCTCATAAACTCCCCCTTTAAACTTGTTAACTCCCCTTAATTAAGTAACTCTTCCACTTCCTTATTTAATTTTCCAACCTACCTCTTAATTAATTAAACAACTCATGGTATAATTAATTAAGAGAATTGGATTTGAATTTTGTAAATTTGAATGCATGGCATGGGTAAATAAAAAAAGGTAGAGCCTTATTTTATTTTGGTTGGATTTGTTGTGTTAAGTGAAAGGGAAGAGAGCTCTTGAGTTTTGAAGAACGTCTTCCTCCGAAGAAGAATGCTTCATATCCTTGTTGAAGAACGCGAAGAACACCGAAGCTTCGACAAAGAACTCTTTCTCATATTGCATCTTTTCTCCATGTCGAAAGAAGCGAGACATCGCATTCTTCTTTGAGCTAACACTGATGATGCTTACGGAACCTCGTTCCGTGACGCCGGCTTCTGCGACGTCTTTTTTTTCGCGACAAACCTCGATCGACGACTCCATCGAGGTAGGGGTTAATTTTCTTCTTCGTGAATACTTCATCGGCGTTCTTCGTTTTCTAAATACGCCGCCTATTATTGCAAATATGGGAGGAGGTCGGACCGCACGAACACGGCCGAACCTCCTCCCCCTTGATGTTTATGTTTGTTGCTATTCGAAAGAAGGTGGCGCGGTGCAACGACACCACGCGGTAACATGGGAAAATGTGGAGAAGATGCGTGGCACCGTCGTGCCGCGCCATTGAGGACAAACGAACCCACAGCTAGAGTCAGGCCAAGAAGAAGGGGCGCGGTGTCGTCGCACGGCGCAGGAGAACCCTGAAGACACCGCGGACAGATCGGGGATGCGGCGGAGGGGCGCGGCGGAGCAGGGAGCGGCCGCCGGTGCCGGAGCAGGAGGGCGGGACCGCGGGGTCTCGCGGCAGTAGCACGGCCGGCCAGCCGGGCCGGTTGAACAAGGAACCGGGGGTCGTAACCCCCGGTCGGCCGAAGGAGCGGCCCCCCACATGGGGGCCGCGGTTTTCCAAACAGGGTGAAGGGGGGCAGCGCACCTCCCCCCTCTTCTGCTCGACAGTTACGGCCGAGCTGCCTGGCCATGCTGGCCAGGCCGAGCGCACCAGGCCGGGCCGCGCCCAGGCCGCGTTGGGCTACGCCGGTGAGACCGGGCCACTCCCTATTGAGCCGGACCCGGACCCGGGTCGGGTTGACCCAGTTCAGGCCGACCCAGGGGGTGTCTGTCCGGGTCGGATGGGGACCTAAACCCCCTATTTTGGGTCCTCTTTCGGTCTTTTTTCCATAACATGGGCTGCGTACCTCCGATCGATGCACCGTCAGCTGCGATGCGATCCTTGGATCGAGCCGGTATTTTTGGTATATTACACTCATGGTTTCGAAGAACATTGGGTTCAGCCGAGTTGGTTCGTACACAAAACCAACCGGGCCCTCGGAGCGGAAATGCTTATAACTTGAGCTTCGAATGTCCGATTGACATGTCGTTGAATTTGTTGGATTCCTCTTGATGAGATGGTTCTTTTGGCATACTTTTAATGAGATTGGGACGTAGTTGGTTAGTGGATGGGTTGGATTGAACCCGAAATCCAACCGGGCCCCTAGAACGGAAAAGCTGATAACGTTCAGACCGGACGTCCGTTTGACGAACCGTTAGTGGAGTTGGTGATGATGTTGAGAAACAGTCCCTATGAGTATACCCTATGAGAGTTCGGGGTACGGTTGAGATATGGTCAGGTTGGTTCGTACACGAAACCAACCGGGGCCCCGGGACTAAAAGGCTAATAACTCACAGACCGGGCATCTGATTGACGCACCGTCTATTGCGTTGAGACCCCTATGATGAGGCAGTCCTTTGAGATACTTTTTCTTGGTACTTTTTGATACTTGGAGTCTCGACCAGTAGCTCATGGAGCGGACTCTCCCAGTGATGAACTGGCAGAGTGCAGAGACCTAGTAGCTGGCTGAGACTTGACGACTACTGATCGATCGTCTTGGAGTGATTCGGATAGCCCAGTGGGGTGCGCTTGGTTGTAGCAGCAGACCCACGGCGGAGGTGTGCTGGGTTGTAGCGGCAGACCTGTGGTACTCGACAGAAGGGGTACCTCTATAGGCTATGAGGGGTGCTCTCGGTTGTAGCGGCAGACCCATGGTGGGATGCACTTGGTTGCAATGGCAGGCCCACAGTACTCGACAGGTGGAGTACTTCAGCAGTCCAGGTCAGTGGGACGCGCTTGGTTGTAGCGGCAGGCCCACTGTACTCGACAGAGGAGGAGTTCTTCAGTAGTCGTGGTTTCGACATCATAAATAAAATCCTAGTTTGAGCTGATTCTATGACCTATGTGTTTCCTCATGATTGAGATGGGTTACTTGATAACTTAGGTATAAGTATGGGCTTATACCTAAGTAAAGGTTATCTTTTGAGATCTTTCTTGTGGTTATCCTTGTTAGATTTAGTGAGACCTTGAGGGTCTCGGGGTCCCTACTGTGTATCGTTATACTCACCCCTGCACGGTCTATGCCCGCACCTAGTTGTGTTGGATGCAGACGATGGACAGCGCTGACGGAAGCCGAGCGTTCGAGGACTGGACGGTACCTGGAGGTAGATCTCACAACGAGTCGGTACCTAGAGGAGACAGATAGACGAACGATCGGACGTGGAGAGCTGAGGAGGACATCTATACCTACCCTTCAGGTAGGATCTGTGGTGGATGATCTAGGAGTTGCATGTCTTCTTTCTGCTGTTTGTCTTTTTCTGTTGTACTTTTGTTCAGTTGTAGCTATACTTTCAATTGGGTTTGTATTCTGGCCCACATACTTTTCAGCACTTCCTTTTGTACTTAGTGTATTACTTCCGCTTGTATTATGTGGTGTTTTATTTACTTTTATAAAGGCAATGTCTTCCCAGTTAAAGGGATTTATGCCTTTGGTGCTAGTCGCTAGCCCCTGGCCTATGGAAGGCGGGCTTGGGGTAGTCACGGCACGGGCCCCGAGGACGGGTCGTGACAGCCACCTTCAACTAAAGTTTCATAAAAGAGTGATTTTTATATATTCCACATATTTTCCCAGTTTTAGGTCATAAAATGTAACACTATAAAACACAATTCATGTTCTAAGACAACAAAATGTATTGAATTTCCCACATCATCATTTCTATAAGATGCTAAACTAGATTGTTAATGTATAATATGAAAAAATACAAACTAGAAAGTAGCACATCCTTTTCTCATTATATAAGCTACATAAAAGTTTCCAAGATTTTTCATATAACAATGTAGTAAATTGATTATACTACATGATTTTAAACTATATGTCCATTATCCTCCATTGATAGGATATTCTCCACTTAGCATTGGAATCCTACTATATCTATCTTAAGAAATATGTGTGTATTTACTCACCCTATCATGGGATATATAGTTACCCTCATGCTCCATACCATAGTCTCTTCCACAATTTCACAATAAAATGAAACACTAGATGGACATCATTTTTCTTAATTGTGAACTCAAAGCATTAAAATTTCTTTCTACCACATATGATCCAGATATATTAGTAGCCTCCATTATTGGGTTTTTTTCATCAACCTATACCTAGGGAAATTAACCTTTCTCTATATGTGGGACAGATCTATCCATAGATTCATTAAGAACTACATGTGTCTTGATTCATATTCTATCAAGATACATACTGATATCAAATATAAACTTTCCCAGATAGAGCCTTGAGTTTTTTTCTATGCAATTATCATTTTGTTTGGAACATGTTTCAAATGAACGTGCATTATGTAAAACTAAATAGAAAACAATTTCCCCCAAAACCAATCACTCCATATTAATATTCATTTATTACATTTCATAAGACATTAAAATGTGTGTCCATTCATCCTTGTCCAATAATGTTAAATTGCATTACATCATCCATACGGTATGAAATTAAACTATAAATCCTTCATCCCGCATTGAAAGACATTATAAAAGTTAGAAAAACATACCTCACATGGCTTGAATCCCTCACATTAGATATATATATATGTGTGTGTGTGTAATAAGTCTTGATATATTTATTTTAACCATAATTATTATCATTCAATTTGAATATGAATCCATGTTTTGACATTCACCTTTTAAAAAATGGTAGTGAAAATTTCCTATCCGTTTCCATTTATTCCATGTCATACACACTAAGGAAACATGAGAGATCACCCAATAATCTATTATTTCTCAAATAAATCCTAAATCACATGATCTTAGAGGTACTGGTGTATCTATATAGTTTTCATGATTATGGTGAATTATATTTTGTATATTGAGCGTTACATTTAGTTGCATGATGTTAAACTATGGAAAATAAAGTATACTACATATAACTTATCAAACAATTTGGGATGTCCAATTGGTATGAAAATATTATTTACATGTGATATTGTGTTAGAGCTTAAGGTTTATTGATCTATATTGAGAAAAAATTCCCTCCACATTTTAAGAGGTAGGTATTTTCTATTTTTTCAGTACATAATACATATTGATTCCTAGTTAAACCATCATTATCCTAGTCGTTCATTCAATTAACCAAGATACAATCCTATTCTATGTACAAGATAGACCTATATCGGACCATCTAGTATATTTTGTTTTTTAATATTTCACTAAGAAAGACAAAATAAATTCCCCACATCAATATGTTTGATTTCTCTATATTCATATCATCTCATTCCCAGTTTCCACTTGCACTAAGACATCTCAAGAACTACATTTGTCTTGATTCTTATTATATTATGATAAATAGTAATATATGGATCATATATCCTTGATATACCCATAAATTCCACTCAAAATGGTGTTTCCTAGATAGTTAAATAATTTCTCTTTCATGATTCATTGAAATAATTTATTTGTATAATAGGTTATCCGTATTTTTCTTCCCTAAACCTTATACTAGAGCAAAATCAATATAAGTGTAACCTTTAATAAATACAAATGGATTGATTCATATCTGTATGATATAAGTAATTACACCCATATCTTATATCCTAGGACCAACCAATCGTTATTTGTTTCTCTAACTTCATATGTTTTATCTGATTCTTTGTCATATTATATTAAAATACATGACATGTAGTCCATTGTACATTCCCATAAATTTTTTTGGTTATAGTGAACCATGAATTTAACACATATATATTACATATTTTTTATTATTATTCAATAAAATTCACAATAAGTCATTCCCCAAAATCATGAAGTATGATAATTTTATAGGATTAGATATATAATCATTTTATTTCATAAATGATCTTCAAATTCTCTGACAAAGTTCTTCTTACATAGTACCCTTCTGATATACACGGTACTTAAATAATTTATTTATAACCTAAATAAATGATACATAAAAAATGGTGTGATCAGTTTCTCAATATGGGTAGACATAAATGATATAAATCAATGATCATAAGGGATCATAAGTTTATCATAAAAGTAGTAGAACATGATCAGAACATACAATGATCATTCCAAATCATTCAAAGATAATTAATCACATTTCATGGAATAAGGATTTATAAAAAAAGTGACATAATAGTAAGTGTATGGACTAATAAACAATCAACTATGAGCCATGATAACATAACATAAGCACCAGACATAAATTTGTGGAATAAAGAAAGGAATAAAAAATAACTTCATTTTTCATGGTTCAATGTTATATATTAATTTTTGATAAATTCCGAAAATAGAAACTCCTACCTTATCCTTACCTACATTCTCTTAGTAGTAGATTCCATCTAATTAACTCCATAATATCTTAGTATTTTTTTACATCATCATCTCTAAAAATGTTATTAACTATATTATCCACTAGGATCTTCTCAACCTCATCATCATTACTAAATACCTTGGAGGGAAACATAATTCTTGGCCACTCATCATATATTCATAATCTGCTACAAAAAAATAGTAGATTATGGGTGGGTTTTAGAGGGGTTTATGCACTACCCCCTCTTAATTCATTTTAGTGGGGGTTATGCACAACCACCTCTAATCATCAATTTAAGGGGGGTTTACAACCCCCCTAAATTTTTATCATTTTTTTCATAATATTTTATTTCATTGTAGATGCATTTGTGTTAAAACCAATGCTAATTTAATAATAAAGGGTCTTATATGTTCGGATGGATTTTAGAGGCACTATATATATACAATTTGTTTAGATATTAGAGGATATACATATATATAACATGAATGTTATTTTTAAAAGTAAATAGTTGGGGTTGACAACCCCCTCTAGTATCTTAATTTATTGGGGGTTCATCAAATCCTATGAAACCCTCATATTAGTGGGGGGTTTTGAACCCCTTTTAATTTATGAAATTAGAGGGGGTTGTGAACCGCCTCTAATATATGACATTAGATGGGGATTTTAACGCCCTCTGATTTATGAATCCTGAGGGGTTTGAGAACCCACTATAATTTATTTTATTATAGGGGGTTCATGAACTACAACTAATACCTTTGATTTTAGGGGTTTTTTACCACTCTAAATTTTTATTTATTTTTTAAAATAAATCTCATATAAATTCAAATTTTATAATACATATGTATGCATGTGTGTTTTTATATTACGTAAACACATTATGTAAATGTATTTAAATGCATTATAAATATATATGTGATGACATTATATATATACATTTAATAAATACTTATTCACATAAACAAATATATATATATATATGTGTGTGTGTTGGTATACATAATAAAAATGTAATTATAAATATATTTATTCAAATATATAAAATTTATATATTATTTTATAAATACTATACATTTAAATTATGATTTATATTGTATGTATATTATATTAAATAGATTTTTATTGTATATTTATGTATAAATATATTTATAGTATATTGTGTATAAAGATATATATAATATAGATAGAGTTAAATATAAATGTATATAAGTATCTCAAATATTTATAATATAAATTAATATAATAAATATAATATTCTATATATTATGTTATAAATATTTTTTTATATATAAATATATATGTATTAGATAATTATTTTATATATATTTGGTTATATCATAAAAATTATAAATTAATTTAGTAAATATATACCATTTAATTATATTATATATTTCAAATTATATGATTGTATTTATTTGTAGTGATATGTATACATAAATATATTTGTATAATTTTATGCACATTTATTTATATTTTTATGTATAAATTTTATTTCATATAATTTTAAATAAATATAATATAAAATCATAAACATAATATATTAAAATATACATAAATATTATTTACTAAAAAAATATATCATATGAAAACCCAAGCTTGTAGTATTTATATATTATATTATGGTAAGAATAAATTTATTTTTAAATAACATGATTATGTTTTTATATTATATATAATTAATATGATATGATATAAAATTTATAAAAATAATTATATTTTAATGTTCAAAATGTTATACTATTATATGTATTTAAATACATATATATTAATGTACATGATATTATATAATAATATTTATTGAAATAAGTTTATTAATCTGTATAATATTAAATATATGTATTGAAATACAATATATAAATATTTGTATAAATTTTATTTCATATAATATTAAAATTTATATAATATACATATTATTTATATATAATATAAAATTGTATTTCATAGAACATTATATAAATATTTGAATAAATTTTATTTCAATAAATTATATTCCATATTATATTAATTATATATAACAAAAATATTTGTATAAATTGTATTTCATATATATGTATTTCATATAATAATAATTATATATTAATTATATATAATATTTTACAATTTATACAAATAAATATATATTAATGCACATAATAATTAATATATGTTTTGAAATAAATATATAAATATATTAAATAAATACTGATATATATGTATATTATAAATAAGTATGTACATAATATATAAATATATATTTATGTTTATAAATAAATTACATCAATATATTTATAAACATATAAATATATGTGTATATACAAAACATAAATAGAATTATAAAATACATTTAGTCAAATGTATGTATGTACACATATAAATTATATAGTTTGTATAAATGTATAAATTTAATTTAATATAGATATATTATTATATAAATACAGAAATATATAATATAAAAATATATATATCAATCTATATAAAAATATATATCTATGTTATATACTTATATGTATTTAAATACTTATTCATAAATTAATTATTTAATAAGAATTAATATATATATATATATAAATGTTTAGTTAAAATATGGAAGCATAGTTTCCTTAGTGGTAAGGAGTTAGAGTGTAGAAAAACATGTTTAATGTTTGAAACCCACCAGAACTAAATTTTTGAAGGGGTGGGTGCTACAACAAATTTGAGGTGAGGTAGGGGTATTGAATGGGGATGGGACGAGGCATAATGGAATTGAACATGTGGGGAATAGGGGAATTGAATGGGATCGAGGCAAGGATGGGGTAGAATGGGTGAGGTAGGGAATTGACGGGAACAGAGGGGGCGCGGCAGTAAATTGAACTGGAGGGTCTAAGAGATTTTAAAAAAACACACAATAATTAAAATATAATAGTTATATTAGTGGAAGTTTCAAAAACTGGCTATATTTACTATTTACTATAAGAGGAAGTTAAAACCCCCTCTAATAGAAGTCTTAATTTGAGTTGGTTTAATAAACCACCCTTAATATTGAACTTACAACTCAATTAGAGGCAGTTAAAAATCCATATCTAAGATAAGATTTATATTGGAAGGGGTTAAAACCCCCTGTAATATGACATATTCCAGTGAAATTAGATGGGGTTTAAACCCCCTCTAATCAAATTTTTTGTAGTTACGAGCTAGTTTACCAGCACTTATTGAAATCCACCACTAACATAATGTGGTGGTCACATTAGCTACAATTATGTGTAACTGTTTCTAACTTGTTTATAAGGGGTTATAACCCCTTGTAATCGGAAACTTTTTCTGTAGTGATCCCTTAACATGCGTTCCTCAATATCGTAAAATATAAAACAAATCATCAATTTATAACCCATGGTAGGAAACATGTTTTATAAACATTTTCTCATTTCATCATCGAATAACCCATGTAAATTAAATATGTTTTATAAACATATGATCATCATAAATATAATCCATCCATTGAAAGAAAAATTATTGAATCATTGGATCATATCCCCAGTAAAGAATAAGTAACATCGAAGGATATTATCAAACATGAAAAGTTCCATTAAAAGGGCATTAAATTATTTCTTAAATAATATATCCTTGTCATTATGAAACAACTTATTTAAAACAAACAAAAAATCAAAAAAAATATGGAAATTGTTTCCTTGAAATGAATCCTGGAAACAATTAAAGGAAAATTATTGGAAAATAATGTTCATTTTGGAGGTAAAATTTATTCATGATGTATATACTAAAAGAAAAAAATTCAATCACTCTTTTGTAAATAAGAAACCATTATTTGTGTAACAAATTTTTTTTAAAAATAATTTTTAGACCATTCTTATTAACCTCAATGATGTAACGATGCACATTTTGATTTAGATGAAAATACAATGTTTTTAGAAATTTTTGTTTTACATAATTGGTCATTTTTAATATTGAGCTTCAGTATTAAATTTTGAGAGTTGGAACCTTCAAAAAGTAATGATTTTGGACTTGAATGAAGGCCCGTTAAGTTTCTCGGGTGGGTCAAAGAGTTTCAAGAGAGTTGAACCATAACAAGCCAAGTCTAGAATGGCTTAAGAGGGTACACATATATTCTGAAACTGTTGGACCAACTACAAGAAACTGTGCAGCTTGTTTAAGGTTGATAGTGGTGGTGTGCATGGTTTGCGAACAGTTTCCCAAAATGTGCGCCTATCCCACACTATTAGTACCACATAGACAGTACCTGTGCACTATTCAGCGCATGGTATGGGCATGGTTAGAATAACTGTGCGATACAAAACAAGTGAGGTGGATCTCATAAGTAGGGTTTTCGCCCGATCGGTGCACGATTTGGCTAACCCTGAGAACCAAACTGTGCGGGGTATTTATTTTTATGAAATTATTTAATTTAAATTAAATTATAATAATATTAAAACCCTAAAACTACCTCTCTGCCTCTCTCATTTTCAGGAATTAGCTCCCCCTCATATCTCCCATGGTACGTACAAGCCCCCTTCATGAGGTCCCTCTCTAACCACTGATTCCACTCTATTTCAACATCATTCTTATTTGAATCAGTGACGTATGGACTTCCCCCTACTACTCATCTTTTGCTTATGCTGATTTTTTCTACTCTGTCTCCTTAAAAAATTCATCCAATCCCTATGTATGGATTAAATCTGATTCTATTTATTTCTTCCATCGATAGGAGGTGTGAATGGCATATCGGTAAATGTTCGTGATTTTTTAAGAAACTACTACTGAAGGAGTGGCAGTTCTAGTAGTTTTGGTCCACCTGTATCATTTTAGGGTATGTTTTGTTCTTGATGCTTGGTTTCACACCATTTTTATTAGTTTATTTCTTTTTTAAGGATCCTATTAATTATCTTGTTGTGTGTTGGTCACTGTCATGTGGTTTCAGGTCTTCGAGCCAAAGGCGGCTCGTGGAGTACACATAGGTAAGTATATATATATATGTTCCCCTATTATATGTATATTCATCCATGAAAGTGAATATACATGTATGGGTCTAGGTGTTCCTATGTATATATATGATAATTCATTTGTAGGTGAGTAGAGACTGGTATATGAATATAAGAATATGTGTAAGGATATCCTTTCACATGTTCATAGCCATGTGAGTGTGTTTATTGGGGCTATGTGTCCTTATATTTATGTGAATGTGCATACGCTCAGTGGGGGAGTAGGAGCTTCCAGTTAGATATTGCAATGATCTGAAATGTTCTTTTTGGTTCTACCCTGAGGTAGGATCCCTTTATTTTCCCTTTTAAATTGAAGTTTTATTTTATATAATTTGAATTATGTTTTTTTTTATAAATTTAACTACGAGCCTTGAATGAAATATTAAAACATGATAAATGTTTTGTTTGATAGGTAAAGTCTTGATTTTATAATAAAATTCTTCCAACACTGGTACACTTCCTTCTAGCTAAAAATATAGTGATAAACTATCATCTTTTCCAACTCTACATGAACTAGTTATTTTTTTATACTTAATTTTATGTTTGGTATGTATCTTTTGTAGAACAAAACTTTTATGAATGATCCTGAATTTGTTGACAAGTAAAGAAAGGTCTACATTTGATAGATTTCATTTCCTTGAAGAAATCTAAATGGAATTTATTATGATGGATTATGTTAGGCAGTGGTATCCTTCAATTGAAACGATCATGAATTAAATCAATTTTCCATGTTTAGTCATGTTGAGTGTGGAGACTTTAAGTAGGTTGTCTCACATATAATGATTGGTTTATTTTGGAACGAATTAAGAAAACATGACTTATTCTGGATGGTTTAGTCCATGTCCCTTATTTGTGATTTATATACCACTATATGTAAATTGAATCTATCTAAAGGTAATTGGGAATACTAATATCTTGCATGAGAGGAAGTTTCCTCATGTCACTTTTGATCTTGAAATAGAAATATGCTTGAATGCCAAGAGACTAAGGGATCTTGGTATTGGGTTAGGGGTAGAATGTGGGAGCTCCCTTGGAATTGGATTGTGCAGGTACATCTTGATCCACCTAAGAATATAATTAATAATTGAATGCCAATAGATAGTTCTGGATCTCGGACATGGGTGGGGGTGGACTGTGAGAGCTCCACTGGAATTTGGATGGCTTTGGTATGTCCCGATCCAATCCCAACTTATATAAAGATGATTGCATACCAAGATACTAAGGGATTATTGTATTGGGTTAGGGGAAGACTGTGAGATATCCCCTATAATTTTTATGATAGTGGTATTTCTTGATCCACCCCAACATAAATCAAATTCTTGGAGCCCAAGAGACTAAGGACTCTTAGACCTGGGATAGGGGTAGACCGTGAGAGCTCCCTAGAATTGGATGATGGTGGTACATCCCAATCCTACCAAAAATATATTTATATATATATATATACTTCTACTATATATATAATGTTTACATGACCAAACTGTCATTCTAGAAACAATTTGAAGTTGCTATAGACATTAGGTGTCCCTTAAGAATCTTGACATGTGTTCGTTTATTTATGCAGTTCTATTTATTAAATTTTTCTTTACCTTCACGATACATAATTTATATTAAACTGGATTGGGATTGACACTATGCATTTGGGCCTACTAAAATTTTATCTCATGCCCAGCTCAGGTACCCTTGGTTCCCAAGTAGACCTTCTTCTCCACAAGGCCTTAGAACATTATTGCTGATATGATTCTTATACCTGGGAGTTAGGAGAAAAGGAATGAGCTGATACTCTGGATGCTCGTAGAGAATGCTCATGGGGATTTTCTGTCTATTCTTATTTTTTACTATATTGTATAAAATGTTGTATTTCATACGGATATATTTTATGTATCATCACCAAGTCATGCATACTCATATTGTATAAACAAGTGTTGGCCATTTTTATTATATTGTATATATTTTCTTCTTCTTCTTTTTAACTTCTTATTATACTATTTCTGTGGTCTATTATTATTTATTATTTGATGATACCATTGTGAAACTCTAATATAACGTTATAGTTTCCCCAAAAAACTAAATATACACCCTCATTACTAGTCAGTAGCCTCTAACATATGGGGAGACAGACTTGTTGTGTGACCCACGGGTCCGACTACCGTTTCGATGGTTAGACGAGATGAGACATTACAAAGTGGTATCAGAGGTGTTTCATTTCATTTATCATACTATTTTGGGTTTTTAGACAGTATATTATGATTGTTTTAACACATGGTTAATAGGCGCACTTGGTTTCATCACCCCATGTATGGATAATGACCACGTGACCAAGGATGTAATTTTTTTCAATATTGTTTGCTATTTTATTTGATATTATTTCACCTATAGTGATTTGTTTACTTTATGATATGTATGATTTATGAACTTTATGGTATTATTCCCTTGGACTTATATTGAAATGAAGTTTCATTTCCTTCATCATATAGGCACATTAGAAATTCACAAGCCATGCATAGTGCCATTCCATGTATTTTCATTTTAGTTTTCCTATTGATTTTAATTGTGTTCCTTGAATGTATTCCATATGTTGTATTTATTAGAATTTCTATTTAAATAACACGTTTCAATGACATATTTAACTTTCTTGGGTGATAATATCCCATGTTTATGTGCTATGTATCATGTTATTTGTTTCTATTTCATTTAATGACGTGCCTTTTCTTTGTTAATATATAATTGGATGAATTTTTTAAATTAAACAGCTTTGATTATGATGAGATATTCTTTTTAGTTGTAATGTGTATGATAAAATTATTACTAGGAAAAGGTAGATCATGTATTCAATCCATTGTAAAAGGTTGCTAAACTTTATCTGTAAAGTGAAACTAGATTTGAATAAATGGAGACAAATTCCAAATGACAAAGTGTATGGTCACTTTACAGGTAGGAAAGTGACAGGTATGATCTAATATAGGAAACTCTTACTCCCATCCAACTTGAACTGTTTGGTGGCATCGTGATGAGTGAGGAGCCGGATCGGTGTTGTTTCACGAAGACAAGCAGTGGAAGGTACACTGTAGGGGGCTACAGGGAAATCCTACAGGGAGAAATCTCTATGGGGGAGCGGTGGCCAGCTGTTTGGTGCAAGGAGTTACCTGTAAGAATGAGCTTCTTGGTGTGGCGGGTGTTAAACAGAGCAGTCCCGACGGAGGATAATATACAGAGTAAAGGGGTCTGCATGGTTTCGCGTTGCTACTATTGTGAACATCCGAAATCAGAGACGATGGCCCATCTGTTTTTTCAAGGGAAATGGGCCTCTTACATCTAGTCTCTCTTCATCTATCCACCCTTTCCGGTTGGTGAGTCCTTCTATATCCAGGATTACATGTACGTACGACTACCAGGTAGTGAAAGCAGGGAAATGGAGCGGACTATCAAAACGCTCATCTTGGTGGCTATCTTTGGGTTATTTGGGAGGCGAGGAACCAGGTTCAGCTGGGGAATAACAGGTCTTTGGTGTCTATCCAGGTCCAGTTGAAGTCACTCATTGTCGAGCTTGCATCTCTTGTCAAAGGAGGGCTAACTTCAGAGACAGTGTGAAACCTGCTCAATCAACCCCTCATTCAGCATAGAGGAAGAGGAAGATGGGTGATGTGGCTACCACCGAACCAGGGTATGAAGCTTAATATTGATGGATCCTGCATGTAGGGGGTCATGAGGGGTGGTGGGATGCTCAGGGATTGTTGGGGATCGGTACTACTGGCTTTTAGATCTTTTTATGATCCAGGGAACTCGCTGGGTGCAGAGGTCCGTCTACTTGCATTTGGGTCAGCAGTGTGTAGGCGGAGAGTAATGCATGTGGCAGAGGTGGAATCTGATTCTGAGTTTCTTGTGAAGATGTTACAGGGAGGTCACTGCATTCTGTGGGATTTGACTTATCTCATTCGTAGATGCAAGGCGGAGATGGATCATGGAAGGGTCATTCATCATAGTTGGAGGGAATCTAACTTTGCGGCAGATGCTCTAGCCCGCTTGGGCAGACAGGAAGAGCCTCTTGTAATTTTTGGAAGTTTGAAATCCCTCCCTATTGAGTGCTTTACTATAGTGCAGGGAGACTCCCTTCGACTCCACCACTTTCGACCTCCTTGAAGGGAGGCCCCTTGTTTTGTTGCTCTATTCGGAATAATAATAAAAAGTAACTTGCAGGCTATTGGGTTGTTTTCCTGAGATCCTAGGATGGCCCATTGGGAGACTTGTAGGTCTCCTTTCTTCTTAAAAAGAAATTTTTTGATAAAATCCTTAGTTTATAATGGGATGTCTATAAATGGTCAATGGATAAAAATGGAGTTTTATGAAACATACTTCCATAATCTTGATGTGTTACTTTAATCCTTTAAATGGTTAATGATTAAAATATGATTAAATATAAAGGGCATGGAAATGGATCCTATAGTGGTATCCTTGTTTGAGACCCTCTTGTATGGGTTGTTTTGAATCTCCCCATAAGTTTCCTTAAAATATAACCTTTAACAATGTATTGATAATCTACTTTTGGGATTGGTGACTTGTGTTGGTCTCAAATAATTCTTTGGTGTAAACATGTTCTTCGTAAGGGGTTAATCGTTGTAAGTAGAACCCATTGAGTTTAAATGCATTTCATGTATCAAGAGTTTTTCTGACATTTTGTTTCATTTGTGTGTTGTTGTCTTTTGAAGGAAATATAGTTTGTAATTAAATCCCTATTTTTATTGGTGTTAGATGTGTTTTTTTCACATTTATGGGTTTGGGAATCAATTATTGCTCAGTTTCAGCAAGTTGGGTATGCCTCGGGCATGGTTAGCTTCTTAGTGTTTGGTAGGCCCCAGTAATATTTCTTAATGGTGGATAAATCGGAAAATCATTTTCAAAATTAATAGACATATGTGTTAATGAAACTTTGAAATCAATCTCGTGTGATGTAGAGTATGGTCTTAGGTTATCTTTATACAGAGAAACCTGAGCATTAAAGGATCAAACTTGTCCCAAATATTGGGATGGAGTTTCAAGGGACAAGTGTGTTTTGACACACTGGTTTTTTGGTTTTTTGTTTCAACATGGTTTTGACCTTTTTTATGCCCCCGCAAGAAGACTATTACTCAGTGGAGCATTACACATACCATTTTGTTGAATCTGGTAAACTTTTCCCTTCATATATAAGGAAAACAGCCATGATTGACCATTTGGAAATTGTCGATTTTGTTAATATCCCTTGGGGATGTTGAGTTTTGTAAATTTTGGGGCCTACTTGGGCTCACGAAGTCAATGTGGTTATTTTTGGTAAAAACGCCTAATAAAAATTTTTGGTCTTCAACAGGATTTGGTGGTTGAATTTTGAACAATCATGGGATGCCTTGGCTAGTAATTGCATTTTTTCAGTTAAATATCAGCACATCGGTAGGGGAATCCATGTTTATTATTTGAATTCGATCAGCTATGTTTTGAATGAACTTCTTGGAAATTGTTTCAAATCCCCTTTGTGTATTCTCCTAAGAGATGATCATGTTCCTTATCTTCAAGTCATCCTATAAGTACTAAGAGACTGTCGGACTTATGCCGCGCTAAAGCTTTAAAATATGTTGATCTTGTTGGGTTGTTCTCTTTAGATGTTTCACACTAGATGTGTATTTTCCTCCATTTTTAATTATTAAATATCATTGGAGGTTATATATGGGATTTTTTGTGATATTAGGTTGTGAATGTGAGACTCGTTTAGAGAAGAAAACATTGTTAAGGGTATAATATATCAGCCGTCTAATCCGGTTCTCTTCTTGAATAGTATGTCGAAGTTGATTGACTTTATTACTCTCTTATTTAATGAATACAGATGGTGAAGAACTAATTTAAGGAACACCATAATGATAGGAAAAGTGTTATTGGTGTTGTATGAGGATTTTCATGAAAAGACAACTCATCTTGGTTAATGAGTTCGATGACGAATCAACTCTTTGTTTTGTTTCAAAAATCATGCTAGGATCATCATTAAAATTCTTGGAGCATTCTTTGAAGGTCAATTCCATTGTTGGGGATCCCGTGTTCTGGGATTGAACCTTAAGTCTATGGTGGGAAGTACCTTTTGCTAGTTTCTTGGAAGAACAATGGCATGATCATCTCTTTGGTATAACATGATCTGTTAAATGTCACTCCAGTGGTTCGGTTGGAATTCGAGTGTTGTCTAAAATTTAAACGACTTAAGTTCCATGACCTTAATGAATTCATAATGGTGTATTCGGTGTTTGGGAATGCAACATGACTATTTAAAAGAAGATTCATGACCCTATAGGTCGGGTGAAGTGTTTTTTATTCCCTAAGGCCTCTTGTGGACAATATGTTCTATGGTGGGAAGATTGTAACAAATTTTTTTTAACCAAATGTAAATATGAAAGTTTTTGATCTTTTTGATTCACTGAATGGATATTTTTTGAAATCTAGCTTTTGTATTAAATTACGAGTGTTGTAACCTTCCAATGTGAATTTTTCACTTCGGTGAAGGCCCATTATGATTCATGGTGGATTGAGCAGTTTGGGGAGCACCAAAATGGAAAAACCCTATTTTTGATAGGCTAAAGAGGGTGCACGGTTTTTCTAAAACCATACAGCCCCCTATAGATATTCGGGTATCATTTTTCAGGTGTCCAGGGTAGTGTGCATTAGCAACACATGGATTCACAAACTATGTGCCTAGTAATCATGGGTAGTGCCACATATATTGTATCACAACACTTATCAATGCATGATTATCATACAGTCAGACTAATCATGCACGACAGAACATGCAAGGTGGATCTCTTAATCATAGGTTTCTGCATGGTCGTCACATGATTTGGATAACCGTGTGACCCAAATTGTGTTGTGTATTTGTTTTTATGATATTAATTAATATAAATTAAAATAAAATATGATTAAAATCCAGAAAACTATGCCTCTCCCCCCTCTCATTTTCATGAAAAACTCACCCTCCTCTCTCATGTGGGTCATGTGATCCCCCCTCCATCGACTTCCTCTCTATCCACCAATTCCACTCCATTTTTTCAGGATTCTTCTCTAGATCTTCTAGGTATGGAATTCTTCTTACTTCTCTTCCTTTGCCTCTTCTGATTTTGGATACTCCATCACCCTATGAAGCCAAACCTTAGGTATGGGTTAACTCTGATTTTCATTGTTTCTTCCTTCGATTGGGGGTGATAATGGCTTATTGGGTCATGTTAGAGTGTGTTCTAGCAACCAACGCTGAAGGCAAGGCATTTCAGGTAGTTTCGGTCTACCGACATCATTTTGGGGTAAGTTGTGTTCGAACTTCTTGGTTTATCACCATCTAGATTAGATTATTTAGTTATATTAAGGTTCATATTAATTATTTTGTAGTGAATTTGTCCTTATCAAGTGGTTTCAGGTCACCAGGTCTAATGAGACTCACATGTGTCTGCATAGGTAAGTGTGTGTGTATATATATATATATATTAAGGTTCCCATGTTATGTGTATATTTATCCATAGTAGTGAATATACATGTACAGGGATAGGTGTGACTATGTATATAAATGAAAATGCATGTGTAGGAGAGTAGAGATAAGGATATACATATTATAATATGTGTAAGGATCCCATTGAAAATGTCCATGTACATGCTAGTGTATGCATAAGGGAAAATATTTCTTATATGTATGTAAAGGCTCATATGCTTTGTAGGGGAGATGTACATTCTTGTTAGAATGTAGTAAGAGATGAAATGTTTGTTTTGGTTCCAACCTGAGGTTGGATCCCTCCCCTTTAAATTTTAAATAGAATAGAAGTATTAATTAAGTTGAATTTTTATTCCTTTGATACATTTAACTTTGATCCTTGAATGAAATGTTGAAACATGATAAATGTTTTTTTGATAAGTAAAGTCATGATTTTTTAATAAAACCTGACCAACGAAGGTGGGATACCTTGAAGATAGAAATGTATCAATAGAATATCATGCTTTCCTACTCTACTTCCTTGGTTCTTTGTTTATTCTTCATGTTATGATTGGTATGTATCTTATATAGGAAATGAAATTTATGAATTCTCCTAAATGTGTTGACCGGTAAAGAAAGGCCCATAAGTTATGAATTTCCTTTCCCTAATGCAATATAAATGGACTCAATTAGGATTTATTAAATGAGATATTGGCATCCTTTAATTGAAACAACCATGGCTAAAATTAATTTTCCATGTTTAGAGAAGTTGAGTGTTGATACTTTGAGTAGTTTGGCTCACATATAATGAATGGTTTATTTTTGGAACAAATTAAGAAAATATGACATAGTAATGATTGTTTAGTCCATTCTGGTTTTTTATGATTTATAAATCACCATATGTCAATTGAAATGATATAGATTGAATTTATAATAGATAATATCTTGTATGAGTGGGCTCTTCCTCGTGTTTTTAATTGAACATGTGACCATGCTTTGAATGATGTTTAAATTGAAATGCATAAGATGGTTTTTATATGTGAATTAGATTATGACTATGGTGTCACTATTTGGATTTCATAATACGTATTGCCTTATAAATTATATTATAATTATGATAATTATTGAATGATTATTCCTGGGAGACATTCTTACCCTATACCAATTATAAGTATGATGTTGGTGGGATGCATTCTTACCCCACTCCACTTGTGATCTTGAAATAGAAATATTCTTGAATGCCAAGAGACTACATGATCTTAGTACTCTATTGGGGGAAGACTGTGAGAGCTCCCTTGTAAGTGTATAGTGGAGGTACAACCCAATCCACCCTAAAATATAATTAATACATGAATTCCAAGAGACGGTGATGGATCTTTCACCTAGGTTGGGGGTAGACTATGAGAGATCCCCTAGAATTTGGATGTTGGTGGTATGTATAGATCTACCCTAACATAAAAATAATATTCTTTAATTTTAATAGAATTATAGCTCTTGGTATTGTGTTATGAGAATATCATGAGATATCCCCTAGAATATGTATGGATGTGGTATTTCTTGATCCACCCCAACATAAATCTAATGCTTCATGGAAAAGGGACTAAGGGTTCTGGGACCTAGGTCAGGGGTTGACCGTGGGAGCTCCCCGAGAATCAGATGGTGATTGTATGTCCCGATCCCCCCCAAAATATATATTTATATATATATACTTATAATACATACATAAATAAATAAATAAAAAAAAATTTGAGATGATTTGACTCTCGTTTCGGCAATGATTCGATGCTGGTATAGTCGCCCGGTTCTCCTTTGGAACCTGGGTGTGTGTTCATTTGTTTATGTTGTTATCATTATTAAATTCATATTTTCTTGAACACTTCATAATTTATATTAAAATTGATTGGTCTTGACATTTTGGGTGTCAGGATAACAATATTTTATCTCAAACCCTTCTCAGGTACCCTTGGTACCCGAGTAGACATTCTTGTTCATAGGGACTTGGAACATTCATACTGCAGTGTTTCTTGAACCTGGGAGTTTGGAGAAAAGCATTGAGATGAAGATCAGGATTCTCATAGAGAATTCCCATAAGGAATTTATATATATTCATTATTTTAAATTTATTGTAAATATTATTGTATTTATTCCATTTTTAGTTATATATCATCAACATGGAATGCATTATCCTATTGTACAAACTGGAATTGTCCACTTTAATAAAAAATTATATATTTTTCTCCAATAATTTTTCACCTATTTATATTAATTCTTCACTATATATTGTTTTTTATTGTCTGATGATACCAGTGGGAAACACAGATGTGAGGTTATAGTCTCCCCACTGAACTATCTTTTCACCCTCACTTCTAGTCGGTAGCTTCTGGATCATAGGTCGCCGCAGTTGAGGTCATGTGACCACTAGTCTAGCTACCTGTTTGATAGTAAGTCGGGTCATAATGTTACACAAGATAGTGAAAATTAGATTTATAAAACTTTTCATATATAGGTAATAACAATTCTAAAAAAATATGTTGATTATTGATATGGATGGAAATTTTCATTGACCAAAAAAGAAATATGGTTGAATTTTTATTAAAATATTTTCTCAAACATTTTAAGAAATAAATGTTAAAAATAATAAAATAATGTATAATTTACCATATAAGTGAAAAATATATGTTATTTAAAGTATAATTTTTATATAATCTTCCTCAATATAAATTTATCATATAAGAATTTGAAGAGCAATGAGATTGTAACATAACTCATAAAATTTTGGTAGCTTTTGAATCATAACCCCCAGGAAATAAGTAATATAAAATGAACATTAAATATAATAAATATAAATATATTTATGATACTTCAGATAAAATTGGTATTATATACACCATATAAACATAAATAGGTTCATAACATCGTACATGTCTCAATAAAATAATATCGAGATGAAGAACCATTACCTCAAGTCCCATCATTCTTTATATGGGTTAAAATATCATGTATAATTAATATAGATATATTTGAAAAATATTCCTAAACTATATTAATACATATCATAGTATGTATCATTCATATTTTCCAAATTATCCTCTTATTAATAAATTATTCATTAAAATAATCATTCATCTGAAATACTGGTGCATTTTCCATGCATGTTTCGATTCAACAGCTCGGGTACATGAATCATTGTCTTGGTTTTATCATATCTATAATTGCAATCATGAACTATGTATAATATTAATTATCTACATATAAATGTATGACCATTCATATAAAGTGGTGATGATAATTTAATT
Source organism: Viscum album (assembly GCA_963277665.1). NCBI lineage: Eukaryota > Viridiplantae > Streptophyta > Magnoliopsida > Santalales > Viscaceae > Viscum > Viscum album. The sequence continues at coordinate 948,022,859 of OY728163.1, forward strand.
ACATCACTTAATGGAGATGGTAGTCTCTACGTATGCATTGGTGATGTTTTCACTTTTCGATGTATAGAATGAAACAAAGGAAAATCATAATTAACATTTAGATAAGAATTAATATATTATTATCAAAATATATATTTATATAAATTAAATAAACATATCCTTATTTATAACCAAATATATATGAAATAAAAAACTAATCACATTGCTTGATGGAGGTTCTAGACCAAAAGTACGCTTGAGAGACATTATCGTTGTCCTATTGAATGAAATGTGAGTAGGTATATTGGATAATATAATTATATAATCATACATATATCATAAATACAATATTAAAATATTTAATCCTTATAAAAATATACTTGTTATGTAGTGAATGAAAATGAATCATATCACTACCTGAGGGTGGATGTCTATATATACTCATAAGCGATACTTTAATTACCCTTTTGATTAAAAATAGTTGGAAAATTATATATAAATCATCATATAAATAATTCGGGACAATGAAGATAATAAAGTAATTGTTTTTCAATGGATACTATATATTAAAATTATTTATAAGAAAAACTAAAATGTAATGTACTCAGTTAAGATTTATACACCTTTAGAGAGAATCTCATTTGGATTACACCTTATGCCTTTAGAGGATGGTATTTTGATGAAATTACGGCCCTATATGATTTCATTAGGAATGTTAGGGAATTATTTTAGTTTGAATTTTAAAAAAAAAAAGTATTATTAAGTGTGACGAATAGTGGATATGTGGTGTCCTATAATATGAGACGGAAAGGACACACATTGAATTTTTTAAAACATTAAAATATATTAATGTCTTACTGAAGTCACGTGGCACCAAAATTATAAATAATAAAATATAAAAAGTATATGAACCAAATTCCTATCAACAAATAAAATTAAATAATGTTTTTTTTTATATTTTAAACTATTTGTCTTAAGATAACCCCTAGGTAGACCCTTTCTAACCATAAACATGGTATCAAATTTTTTCAATTTTTACTATTCATTAATGAAAAATATTATTTTTACCATATTTAATTCTATTAATTATTATTATTAAAAAAGTTTTTTATATTTAAAAATATTTGGTTTCAATAATTGAACATATTAATTTTAAATAATAATTCAAAATGTAACGAAAATTGGTTTTAGAAAAAATACATTTTTAGGCATAAAACTAGATATATTTTCATTTCATTGATAGTAAAAAACATTTTATGGATGTAAAATTTTTTATTGTATATATATAATATTAATATCTTTAAAATAATTAATCAATAGATAATAATTTAATTTATTAATATAAAACAATTATCCATATAAAAATTATTTTTTGGAAAAACATCTCAATATACCTTAAAATGCCTATATTTTCACCTGAAATTAATTAATAGACAATAAATTAATTCTATACAGGTTTAAACACTAATTTTTCAAAAATTAGTTAGCATTATTCATCACTTCAAATCCAATGGTCATGTGATAACTATCACATCAAATAATAATATTTTAATTGTATATCTTGTTCTATTAAAACTCGGTGTTATGTGTTAATCAATCTATCAAATTGATAAATTTTTTTTAAAGATAAATATATCATAAAATAATTGGACGTCACATTCTACACCTCTATAATAATTTCCCCCATTAAATTCCATCACTATGATATAAAAAACTATGGATGGTCTTCGCTCGTCACATATATGGGTTTCCATTTAACTTATTCAAATTTATTATTTCACCATAAACATTGACCAGGTGAGTGGTTTGGTTTTACAACACTTTATCACATTGACAGAGAATATCTCCCAGTTGTTCCTCATAAGATGGATAATTCTCTAGTGACACAAACTATGATTTTATTACATGTGAAGTATTGGGTATGTACTTCCTTATGATATATACATGGAAAATATCCGGAACTTGATAATGATTTTATAGAGGTAAACATTAATGAGAAACAATCCTATTACAATCAGGAACAAAAAATGGATTGATATATCTAGGGCCCAAGATTCCCTTATTTCCAATTCTCAAAATTGTTTTCCATAGAGAAATTTACAACAATACCTTCTCACCAACATTGAATTCCAAATGTCACTATTGACTACCAATATAAATCTTTTGTTGACATTTGGATGACTTGGTTTTTTTTCAATGTCTGTAACATTCTATACCATTTTTACATCAACTAGTTCTCAAAATAATTTTTACTTGAACTCTATCCCACCACATTGGAGTTTGAAAATTCTTTCCAAATAGCTCTTCGTAAAGAGACATATAAATTATCAAGTGAAATCTATTGTTTTAGGAAAATTATACCATAGGATGGTGTTGATACCAAATGCCATTAAACTCCATTGAATATAATCTCAATATTTTATATAGCATTTAAATGGTCCTCTCAAACTGACTATCCATTATCGGATGATATGAATTTCTTACATTTCAATTTGTATTCAATGCAAGATAAATAATTATCCAACACATCACGGTAAATGAATGATCTCAATAAGATAAAATAGAGTGCGGTACTCTATGAAAACATAAAAAATCCACAATATATATCCTATAAATCTAATAAAGAGTTAAATATTACTTGATGGTAATGAAATTTGATGATTTTATAAGGAGATATATTATAACCCAAATTAAAATGTACACTTTATATGTTTTTAGTGTCCAATGATGAAATCCATGGTAATGTTTTTCTATTTTCATTATATGATGGGTAATTATTATAATATAACATTACTATTCTATCTCTAATCATTATATTTATGACATATCACATGTCAAGATATGTACCCTATAATATCTATTTTCATATTATCCCACTAAAAATGCTCTATTCATTATCTATACATCATTTTACTTATGGGGTGAATAGGGAGTGATGAACTATTTGATTTATCAAACATCTCCTTCTTCATATCTTATATTAATGGGACATATAAATAGTTCTAGAACCTTTTCATTCAATCTCCATCATTATTTAACTATGGAACATTTCTCTTCATCTTTAGTAGTTCCACATACTCATTCTGCACCTCTTTAATCCTCTAATGGATGGATGGTTGAATATTCATCTGATAATGATATGTTCTTTCCCTTTTATTCATGATTTCAATATCTATATTCTTAAAATTCATAAATATTTGATATCTTTAACTCATCATCATGGGAAAATATGCATGATCTTTTCGACATAGATTATTTTATACATCTGCACCTTCCTAGGGTGACAGTGTATTAAAAATACGTAATCAATAATCAATTCAAAAAATCTCCATTGGTTCAAATTAAACATTTTAATTGTGGATATTTATTATTTTTTATGATCTATATATATGTAAAATAATTCAATATAAAGATAATGCCCCAAATTTTTAGTGATAAAATAATTGTGGTTAAATCAAAATCATGAGTAAGGAGATTGTAATCGTGAATTTTTAATTAGAATGAGTAATATGATTTCACCATAAGAATAAGCATAGAGTCACACCCTAGACCCTTCCTTCATGCATTAATCAAGATTAAAAACCATAATCCATTATAGTGTTGAGAAATCATAGGTGTGTTGAACAATCATTTATTCATCTATTAAAAATTTACCCCATATTCGTTTTTCCAAAGAAACATTACTCCATTCTATGTCAACATGGTTTTTAAATTAGATATATAGGAGAAAAACCATACAACGTGATAATAGTATTCATCCAACCCATAAAAACTATGGATCTCAATTATTGTGGTTATTCTACAATACTACTCAGAAACATTCCTAATTAAAGTATCCAAGGATATAAATTCACATGAGCTTATGTGAGCTAATAATGTAACTTTCTATGGGAAAAATTAAAAATTGGTACATTTTTCATACACCTTCTCCTTCATTAGCATCAAAAACACAATCCTAAAATGTTATTCTTGAACATTATATCTATTTTAATATATAATAATATCAAAAATAAAACTACCAAAATCATATCAATGAAATCTCTAAATATTCAATTCATTAATTCCCTGAAGATAAAAAGGCAATTTTTTAGACAAGATTCCATTACAAAAAATTACTAATGTCCATACATAATGGAGAATTTTGTCTTGGTTATATCCTCAATTTTTAACCTCATTTGATGATATCCATATTAAAGATCAATCATTGGATGTTATTATGCCTCATAAGTGGTGAAACATATCATCAATGCTCGGTAAAGGATACATTTTTTTAATATTGATCTGTTTAAATTCTTGATAGTCTATGACAAGGAAAATTTACCGATTTTATTTTTAACAAAAAGTATAGTCAATCACCAAGGTGAAGAACTACGGTGTATGAATCCCTTATAAATATTCTCCAAGAGTATATTATTCTAATCCAACATCTTAGAAGATTTCATCCTATATAAAGTATCTGAAATATGTGTAGCACTATGTATAAGTTCTATTAAAAACTCAACTCCATGATTTAGGGGAATATAAAGAAATTATTAAAGAAGTAAAAGAACATAATCCAATAAACATCCATATCATTAATAATGATTTTATCCCCAATAATTTGAGATAAATATTCCACATGAAGAGGTAGTAATATCGATAAAATGGATCTTACTTCAATTGGAAGTTTATATTCATCATCACACTAAAATATGATCCTAAGATGATTTAGAAAATGAAACATGAATTCCCTTCTGAATCAACTTATATATTCTCTATAGATAGAGATATAATTTATATAAAAAATGAAATTAAATTCAATTAGATTTTGACTCAAAAAATATACAAAAATCAAATTCTCGCTAACATCTCTTACTAACTGAAAATTATTTTTTATTTGATTATCAAATAACATTTAAAGGAAAGTGAGAAACTTCTAAGTCCAACATAAAAATATAATAAAATAGTACAGTGAATTCCCAAGAAAATATAGGTTCTGCCTCTCCCCAAAAACTACATCGTGTGAAGGCCCTCCACCAAAGAATGATCACTCAGCAACCAGTCCCATGCAATGATGCATATGCACGAAACCATTGGCCAAGCCATACCCTCTCCGAATCCATGCTCCAAATAGAAGTGGATTCCTCATACTCTGAACCCCATCTGAACCAGGACATGATAAATTTTGGGAATGTAACACCCAAATTCACCTCGAGTCACACTAACTGATAAAAGGAGTCCTCATAATCAAAAACGTCTAAAAAGTTACAGACCAAGCATTAGTCATAAAATGATATAATATAATCATTGAAATAAATTTCAAATATTATATAGTCCATATCCCTAAAAAACTTCTAGGATACATCAGTTATCCGAGTGTGAGGATCTTCACTTATTAGGTATTATAATGAAGAAGATAGCTTATCCCATACCTTTATATACTCCTCAAGCCTTAACAACCCCTTATTGAATCCCCAAACTAGAATCGTGTCCTATTGGACAATCCAAAAATATTTCTCCTATTCAAGGTTCACTTAAATATTTCAGCCCATCATCTTGGATTCTTCCTCTTTAGATGCTTTTAGAAATAGAACCTACTCTGGCACCTCATCTCCCAGACTGAGCAGCAAACCCCAAGATTCTGGTTGACCAGGTTATTGTGGTTCATGTAAGGACTCTCTATCCATACTCTCATCAACAATCTTTTCTTACTGACTGAGTCTTGAAAGGATGTGGCAAGGAGGATTAGCCCTTCCTAACCTTCCTCCTCCAGTTACTCTTGTTCATCCTCAGGCTGGTTTCCCCATCCAAAATACTCATAATGCCTTCAATAGAATATTCCACACGGTCCCCATTTGTAAATTTCGGGTCTTCTTGTTCAGTGTTCAGACCTTCCATAATAAGGTCATGAAAGTGGTTTCTAACCTATATAGAGTACTGGATCCTTGAAGGAAAAACCCCTAACAAGGCAACCGAGTTGTGGTTATCCACAACTAGTGAAAACCCCGGAATTCCCTTGTGTATGTACCCACTATCCCTGACCACCTCCACATAGGAAGCATCGCCTAAATCCCCAAACCCTGATTTTACCACACTATTTAGAGGGACAACCTCCCTATATTGTCCCTACCTCCCCTTCCTCAAGACACCTTGTCTGGAATCATCCACTTCCATTGTATCCTTCTCCTCACAAAACCTCATCTGCACCAGAACATGATTACTCCCAAACACCTTGAACCCCTCATGAGTCACAGTATATTGAACCAAATCTTCCTCCCTTATAGTGTCCTTGACCAACAGATTATTACTAGCGGGTCGCCTGGCCAAATCCTGCCTCATTCTATTAGACACATTATCCACTATCAGATTAACATGATTCTCCAATCCTTTCTTCACCATTGAACAATCTTGGGAAGTCCTCCCAGGTTCGGTCTCTCTTGTCCCATCGCACACCCTAGTAGGACAGACTAAGCCTCCTTCTTGTCGGTAAGTCAACCCCGAGAGCCCCGTCTCTCTATCAGGATTAGTTTCAGATTCTCTACCACTGCCATAACCCATCGTCAAGATGATCCTCTGAGCATTCCTACAACAAACCTCCTTCGAATGGCCCATCCGCTTTCATTCAAAGTAGTAATCGGTCTAAGATTCATAAATCACAAGTTGTTTGCAGGAGTATTCTTCACCCACCGGGATCCACACAGAATTGAATGGCACCCTCGACACATCCACTTCAACATAGATTCACATATTCATGGGGTGACAAATGGTTGTGGTGCGGCTATCTAAACACATTTATCTGCCTATCAAATTCCTTAACTTACAACGAATGGAGGGATTTTTGAATGGTAGAGGAAGGTTGGGGAGACTTACCCAGGTCTCTATTAAAGGAGGATCATGCTTCATATTCAAATAGAATGACCACCGAAGTTGATAAAATTGGAATCCGTTGAAGTTTCAAGGAGCGCTTGACCAGTCTTTGATGAGATCAACCTCTGAGGAAAAACGGACCATAATATCTTAGACATGAGCTATATACTTGAGATTGGATCATCGTACCATTAGTATTTTTCAATACCAATTAAACATCCTATCATTGAGGATATGAATGAATATTCCTAGATACTATTCATAATAATAAGGAGTTCATAAGACTAATCTCAAAAAATATAATTCAATACTTCAGCATGCATGTGACCACTTCAACATCACAGTTCTATATTCATAGGATGTCCAAACCAAGGAAACATTTTTCAATCCCTGAAACCTTATTTTTATTGTAGGTCATTCATAGTAATAATCTACTCTAAACCTTTATACTGATTCTTAAATAAAATGTGAATTAACCCAAACATGACCTTCGAACGTGTACTTCCAAGTGTGTAGTCTTATTTCCCCTCATCATGTACCAGTTATGATAGAGTTAATACTTGATTCACACCTTTTATAGTTTTTTAATATATGTGACTTTTTGTCAAAACCTCCTCCACTTTCTAATATCATCATCATCATCATCCAAATTTTTTATTCAAAGTAGTGGAAAACACACAAAGGCCCTAGGAAGGGTCGAGTCAGACAAGACTATGGGGGTCTAAAGTGGTGAAGACCAAGGGAATATTCCTTAGAAATAATCTCACCAGCCAGAGGAAGGTTATGCATGTCATGAAAAAATAAGCACTCTGAGTCAGGAAGGTCTCATGCAGCAAGGTAATCTTCTGCCCTATTGCCCTCTTTCCAGGTATGGGATGTCTTAATGCCATTGTCAAGAAGGCGGATGCATTTTCGAATAATTTCATAAATCGATATAGAATCTCTTAAAAACATTAAATATATTCCATAATAAATCATAACCTAGAACTATAATAGTTTTTTGTCAATTTTCACATGATACAAATTCATTTTATTTCATCAATGAACTTTAGAATATCCCAAATAGTTTTTCTCACATTGTATACATCCTAGATATACCCTACTAAAAAATAACATCATATCCTAGGGAATGGAACCATGTGAAAGGGATAGAAAAAATACTTAGTAAGGGTAAAAATAGAATATATCGATCATTGATCATATTGGAGAATAAGATAAGAATAAGGGTATGAAAACATGATCATAACATACAATAATCACACAAAATTACCCAAATACAATTTATCATAAGTAATTGTTAATTTTTAATCATAATAAAATTAATAAGTTGTATGTTTGTGGAATCATTATAAATAAACCAAAATCTATGAGAACATTTCAAAATAATAAGTCATAAGTTTTTGGTAAATATATAAACTTTGAAAATCACATCCTTTGTCATGGTTCTCTCCCAAGACTATCATTGTTGACAAAGTACCATATTGGAAATACCTACCTGATTATTTTCAATATTCTCAAAGGAGTAACGTTCATCTAGTTCACTCTTTCATCTCTTATGAGTTTATTACCTTCACCCACTCTTTTGAGTTTATTAACTCTCTTTTCTCTTATGATATTATCAAAACTATCATTATTAATGAATGTATTGGAAGTATATGTAATTGTATACCACCTTCACATAATCCTAATCCATTTATGTTATTGAAATAAAATGATAAAACATTCATCATATCCTATCCCATTAAAAAGAAACAAAATTCATAAATATTTCATCATTTAATTATATAATAACCCATGGAAAATAATTGGTTTTAATAATTATATCATCATATTAAAAATAAACCATCCATTGTATGAATAATGATCTAATAATTAGATCATATCCATAGTAAATAATAATAAACATTTAAGGATGTTATCATAGATGAAAAATTCCATTACAATATCACTAAAATATTTCATGAAGAAAATACCATTTTTATTTTCAAAAAACATATTTAATATATATAGTTTTACAAAATATAACAAAAAATATTATTTAAAAATTACCATATAAATATGTAAATTAATATTAAAATAAAATAATTTTCATGAGGGTGGTAAAATATGTCTACATTGTATATGTCAAAAGAAAACATTCCTTTCAAACATTTGAAAAAAGAAAAAAAATGAACTACTCTGGAAATTTTTTCTAATAAAGATTCATTTTTTTTAAATTGTAAATAAAGTAAAATTTAATGAACATTAACATTTTAAATTATAAAATTTATAATTAAAAAAGTTAATTAAAAACTTTTGAACAGTATAGACATGAAATAAAAATTTCAGCATCCAAAAATAAAATGAAGTCGAATTTTCTTTAAAAACATTTTATTTGTCATTTTATGTGAAAAAAGTGGAAAATGGTACTAATAATAAAAACTCCATAATTACCCATATTATAATAAATTTGATGGGTTTTATGTATATGATTAATATATTTTACCTAGACTAAAATTTATAATACAAAACCCGGAAAATCAATGACATTATAACACAACCCTTCCCGCTTTAATAACATTTGAATCATAACCCCATGAAACAAATAAATTAAAATTAACATTAAATTTTTTGAATTTAAGTATATTAATTATATACCTTATAGAACACAAATTATATACCCAATACATATATAAATAAGTGCATAATGTCAAATATGTCTCAATGAAGCAATATAGAGATGACGAACCATTACCACAAGTCTTGTCTTCTTCGTACGAGTTCAAATCACTCATATATAAAATATTGATTTATTATAAACATATTATAGAACAATATTTTATAGAAAATACTATGAAGCATTATATTATAATTTTCAATTATCCTTTCATTGGGAACTTCTTCATTAAAATGATCATTCGTGTTAAAACTAGTCAGTTTTTCTTGCATGTTTAGGTTTGATGGTTCCAATACATAAATATTGGTCATTATTTCATCATATTCAGAATATTAATATTTAATTATTAATATTATATATTCACAATAAGTAATTATATAATCATATATATATTTTTTTAAGGAAAAATGAATTACATCACTTTGTAGAGATTGTAGTTGGTATATACACATGAGTGAGGTTTTCACTTTTTAGTAGATGTTGAAAAAGAAAGTTAAATATGAATTAACATTTAAAGAATAATTTATATTCATTATGAATAATTATATCATAAATATTATATATATACATTATATCAATCATAATAATATTTTTGTTAGGAGTTCAGGGAGAATGAATCAAATCACTATATGAAGGCTACATCCCACATGTATGCATGAACAATACTTTTATTTCCCATTTGATGGAAATGAGGTGGAAAATGGTTGATTCATCATCATTATAGAAATTTTGTTTGTTTAATATATTAATTAAAAATTATATAATAGATACCATATATTTTTATGAGGTAGAATAAGAAAAAAAATTGAAATTAATCTTTTTAGATTTATACCTATTATTTAAGAAACCTCATTTAGATAAAACATTACACCATGAAAAGATGGTATAAAATAAGGAATATAGGGCATTGGGAAGGATGATAGTGAAGTATATTGTAATTTATTGGATGAAATATATAAATTATGAAGTGTGACAAAGACTCGATAGGTGGTGTCCTTTTTTTAGGGATGAAAAGGATACACAAGGAAGTATTCCAATGATTAAAATATATTGATGTATTACTCAACAAAAGTGGATAAAAAATTATAAATCGTCAATGAATATAATTATATAGTAAAATACCATAATATAATAAAATTAAATACTTCCTTGTGATCTTTTATACCTTATCTCTAAGGTTAACCCGAGTTAACCATTCATACCCCTAACTACGATGAAAAGGTTTTATTTTTTAATCATTATTATGAACAAAAATTAAGATGAAATTTTAAAATTAATTAAATTATTCTTATTGAAAATTTTTAAACCATTTCAAATTATTTAATTCATTTAATTGGTAGTAATTGATTTTAAAATAAGCGCTAAAGATACAGAAAAAACTATTTATTGAAAAATGTATTTTTTAGCATAAAATATAATGTATTCTTATTCCATGCCAAGTAAAATATATTATATTAATGTAAAAATATTTTATTTAAAATATAATCTATAAATATAAATAAAATAATCACTAATAATGAGTAATTTAATTTATTGAGATAAAAACACATTTTCTTCATAATAACTATTTTTCAGAAAAAACAACTCTATTTACCATCAAAATCGTTTATATTCATTTCTATTAAATTTATAAACAATTAATTTATTTTATACATGTGTAAAAAATAATTTTTCTTATTTTCTTTAGTCTTAATAATACCCTTTAAGGAAATTTCAAGGATATAACTATGACATTAAATAACAATATTTTAATAGTATATCAAGGTATGTTTAAACTCTTCAATACATATTAAGAAATGTATCAATGAAATAAAATTTATTTAAAATAAAAAATATCCTAAACTATAAAGTTGTTACATAGGAAACCCGTTATAGATATCATAATTGTATGACATGAGAGTTATATCTAAGTGGGAGTGCATGACAGACAAGATCCCACACAAAGGTAAAACACTTTTTTATAATAAAAAACACCTTGTTTGGGATTCTTATAACCATCATCCATTCTCACTTATTTAAAAAGGACTATAAAATTCATGAAATTGAATCCTTGAGAAAGAATACCTAGACCACCATCTATGTAATTCCCACTTTTATAAACTATTTTTTGATTCCCAATTATCTCTTTTTTTTGAAATATTATATGGCTATTCAAATATGAGTGTATTTGACTATAAGGGTCTCCTATATTTGGAAATAAATGTATTCCCTTCATATTTCTCTGCATACGTGCCTCTAATAATGATTAGACAAGAATGCCGCCGACGGGCGATATTGGACGAAACCCTAATCCTGCCGATCAAAAGGGGATCCCAGATACCTGATCTTTCGCTGAAGTAGCCACAGGATGTGAATCTCTCATCAAATAAAAGGCCTCTGAAAGCATCACTCCAAAAAAAATATCGGCATCGAGGTCTATCGGAGATTTCTTTCTCCAAAGATGAGGTACACATTCTCTCTTTGGATCTGCAGTTTGTTCTTGTGGGTATATTTTTTTAGTGTCGTCCTTCACTTGTGTTTCTGCAAAAAACACCGGAATGCTTAGGTTTCATGAATTTTCACATCGGCCATCTGAATTCGTGCCACGATCCTTTTCTTTTTTCTTTGGAGAATGATTTTTACCATTTTTGGATCTGTGGTTCTTGGTCTTTCGGGGGTTCGTTTATGAAGGTTTTCAAATGGTCTCCGGACATTGATGTTGGGTCTGAACCTCCCATCGTTCCGATATGGATTTCTTTCCCGAGTTTACCCCTCCATCTCTTCAAGAAGAATTATCTTTTTCCTATTGGTGATCTCATCAGACACCCAATAATGCTTGACGCTACCACCTTGAATCTTTCAAGACCTTCAGTTGCTAGAATTTGTAATAAAGTCGATATATCTCATGAATTTCCATTGCGTTTTTGGATAAAAAATAGAAACAATGGATTTTTACATAATGTTGTCTTTTAAGAGGTACTCGCCTATTGTAAAATGTACTCATGAATTGGTCATTTTAAGGAATAATGTGGAACTCCCATCCCTCTACATTTCAAGTTAGTTTGGGTGAAAAAGAATGCTACAAAGGAAAACACCAATGTTCAGGCAGATACATCTGTTGATTGTGTCAATGTTTTAAACTGCATCAATATTCTTAAGCCCACCCCTAAGCCACCAATTCAGGAAGACATTACAACTTATAATGAGGGTTTTGAGGTGGCTCATATTGAGGATGGTGAACCCTCTAATCACTCTGTACTATTGGAGGCCAACAAGAAATCCACTCAAATTGTATAAGACTTATTTAAATCAAGTTCTAGAATAGGGAAAAAACAAATGGTGGAAGTTGATGGATTCATTACTCCCCATCCAAATAAAACAAGGAAGCATAGGAACTGTTATCATCTTTAACAAACAATTGTTATGAGATTTCTTATTGCTTCTAACAAGGACAACATTGAAATAACAATAGACTCTAGTAAGATACCTATAGACATTGATCCTCATCTTGAGGATATCTCTTCCACTGCTCCTCCTGATAATAATCCAAATGAGGGCTCTGATCTAGCTGTGAAACCATTGCAGCATATTGGGGAGGTGAGTGAAGATTTGGAGTCTCAAAGGGATCAACGGGTTGAATTAGCTTATCAAAATCTTAGAAACGGTGAAATTTCCTTTGCAACTTATCTTGATATCAAACTCCAAGTTTTTATTTTGGGGTTGGACCTGGAGACCAAAAAACTCCCTAATTTCCTATGGCCAGCGCTGTTTTTGTTCTCCAGTTTGATTTCACATTGTTCTCCTTTTGATTTTGTTTGTCTACAAATTCCACTATAGATCATGTATTCCCTTAAATTCAGATTTGGTGTAATCTCTTTACACCCCGTGTTTGTACTGTAACTTTTGTTTTTAATAACTTATCTTTGGGCATGAATTGGGTGACCAATTTATGTCTCTGCTTTCTCAAAAAAAATGTGCCTCTAATAAGTCTTCTCAACTAGTGTAATTTTTTCATCCAAAAGATATGGTCCTCAAATATCAGTATACACTCAAAGATTCATAGTCGAACCCTTCATTTAAATATGGATATTGGTCATTCGTTACTTATATTTTCCATATTATCACTCATGATCCAAAAAAACATGATTTTCAATTTACATTTTAACCGTCCATGTTAAAAATTATTTGGTGATCCTCTTAAGTGAACCAAATATTACATACAAAAATATTATATCATTTTAGAAAAATATTTTATATATCTCATAGAAATACACACCATAGACCTATAAAGGATTAGAATATTTTAATAAATGATACATAAATGTCTTACGTCATGAAATATCTTCTAAATCTCTTCCAAATATCTTCTCACCTAGCACACTTATTATACATATCCTACTTTGAACTATTCGTTACAACATAGGGAAAGGTAATAAAATAAACAGTGAGCTCAGATTCTCAATAAGGAAAAACATGGGAGATATCAGTCAAATATCATTTTTAGTCTTAACAAGTCTATAAGGGTATGAGAATCTGAGCCTAACATTTCAAAATAATATCTAGGAATTCATTTATTTTATTCATGGAGTAAGGCTTTAGTAGTTCATAAGACAGGAATAATATAATAATAAATGATATTGATCCATGAGATCATATCATAATCAAAAAATGTTATAGAGAGTAGAATAAATTTTTTTTGGTATTCTTATGATCCAGGATATATTATGTAAAGGATATACAAAAATACCTTCATCATGTGTTTGTATTGGCCTAATAACCCATGCACCTTCTTTGGTCATCACATAACCTTTTTTGTACCCATGTAGAAATTGTTCTAAACACCATGTACCCTATTTTTGGGATGATTCTAACTGTATGTGTACTCATTGAGCTCATAAATCATTAATAGTTATCCATATAATTATTGGGATATATTAGACCCACCCATAACATATTCATTATATATTCAAATGTATTCTATATGATCATAAAAGGGATTTTCATTTCAACACAACTTAACCCATGGAAACAAACAGGGGTTTCCTCAATATTGGATCGCTATATTAATAAACCATCCATAGAATTAATAAGCATTGGATCATTGGATCATATCCCCAATAAAGTATAAGTGTAATTAGTGGATTTTTTTCATATGTGATAAGACATTTAAAAGGCCACTAGAACATTTCTTCAAGAAAATAACATTTTAATTTTTAAATATCATATTTAAAATCTATTTTTTTAGAATTTTAAACAAAGTAGTTTCATTTTAATTAACCATGTACTCATGTAAATTCACCATAATGTCAAAAAATAGTCATGACGGTAGGAAAATCCATCAATGTGGTAAATGTTAAAAAAATATTTTATTAACACCTATTATAAAATGTACCTATTTTGAAAAATTAAAAGTATATTCATTTGAAAAAAAATATATAAATTAAAAAATGGGTGAAATGGAATTTAATAAATAATTTAATAATATTAATAAATTTATTAGAAAATTTAAATGAAAATATGGACATGACTGAAAAATATTCCTTGATGTATAGAGATGCATTTTCAATTATCCTAAAGTCCATTCATTCATAGTTTTGAGAACATAGAGAGAGTAAAATTGAAGGAAAAAATTATTATATCCTCAAATAAGAATATGAGAATAAAAAAAATTATATTTATAAGATATATTTCATATAACTTCATCATTATAAATTTAAGAATAAAAAACCCTGTTAAACATTGATACTGTAACATAAAACTTTTTTTTCATTGGTAAGTTTTTAATCATAACCCCCATGAAATAAATTATGTAAATTTATAATTTAAATATTATCAATATGAATATATTTTTTATATAAAATATAAAATTGTATTTAAATAATCCAATAGGAGAAAATATTGATGAATATGGAATATGTCTCACAGATCCAAAAGTGAGATGAGAAACAGTTACCTATATCCCCACATGCTTTTTATGTGATTTTAACATCACGTATAAAAAACAAATTTATCATAATGTTATACAAGAGTAAAACTAATTATTTATCATTCGATGCATTATTTAATTAAAACATCATATATCCCATTAATTAAAAATATTTCATTATCATCATCATCTCTGGAGTTAATTGCTTCATTTTTCATCCAAGTTTTAGTTTCGCAGTTATGTTCTTTGAATATTTATCCTATTTTAGTCATATATACAATAATAATAATATAATAAGTATCATATTTATTAATTTCATACATTTTTTAACTACTCATAAAAATATGTGATTAAAATTGAATTATTTCACTTCACAGATATTATTGAATATACATAAGCCTGAGAGATATTTACATTTAACATTTTATGGAAATAATGTGGAAATGGATGTCTCATAATCATAATAACATATATGTATATTTCATATAACTGATACATTTTTAAGATGGATGAAAAATATTTATAAGAATTTGAATAACAAATGACCATATAATGAGTTGGGTTGGATGATTACCTCTTCATTGACTGACAACCATGGATTACACATTTATCATTCATAAGATGGTCATAGGGTAAAAAAACAATCCCATGAAAGAAAGGAAAGAATATAAAGACTTTTATGGTTAGGTCTTGGATGTGGTATAGCACTCAAAATTTGTGAATAATGGTAGAAAATGGGATCCATTTTATACGTGAGGGTAGGGACAAACATGGAATTACAGAAATAATTTTAATAATATAAATTAATTTTATTATAAAATTGGAAAAATTCCCAATTCATAAAATATAAGTTAATATAATGTCTAAATATATTAAATAAATTGTATTTAGACAAGTTTATGAGTGATTTATACCATTATTTTAATTTTAATCCCCTTTGTGTTCCCATTATAATCTTAATTGTGATAAAGAAGTTTGTGTTTTTGCTATTAATTATGATAAAAAATTAATGTTTTCTCCTAGAAAAATTTGTGAATCATTATTATAAATATGGAATCCATTTTTTAAAATCTACCTGTTGATAAATGTAATACATTTACTTTAAAATAATTGTGCAAAACACAACAAAACCCGTTTAAAATGAAAAAAAAAATTCTAAGTAAATAAGTGAATTTACATTAATTCTATTTATTCCAAAAAATATTAGGACAATGTTAATGTTTTTTATTGAATATATAATCTACATATTTCTTTATAATCATTAATTATTAATGGATTGTTTTATTTATTAAGATAAAACTACCTTCATCACATAAATATAGTTTTCTAAAAAATAACTATTTTATACATTCAAATAATTTTAACATTATTAATAATAATTAAATAATTATATTATAAAAACATTTCTTTAATAAATAATAATTTTAATCATAATATTATTTTATTCAAAAAGAATAATTATTTCAAGGGAATTAATCATCATATTTTAATTAATGAAAACAAATCTATATATATTTTATAATGTGGTTAATCATTTTCTTATAGATGAATAAAATATCTGGGTTATAAATGTTATAATATGCCATATTTAATTTAGATTCACAGTTCTTTTTGAATAAATATATTTAATACATAAAATATTATTCAATGCAATACAAATAATATATTGGTGTGTCATATTCTACCACATTAAAATGAATTTCACCTTTGAATTTATGTCACTCTGATAAAAAAAGAGTATACTCAGGCTCCATCACATCCTTGACTGCCCATGTAGCTTCCTCAACTTTATAATTTATAAATACAACTTTAACTATCTGAGTTGTCATATTCTAAAGATCATTATCACTATAATCCAATATCTAAACTAATATTTCTATATAGGAAAGATCATGGTCCAATGGTGCAACCTTCATGTGTAGTACATTTGAAGGATTATGTATACAATTCCTTAAACCAGATACGTTGAAATAATCATATACCTGCGTGAGGTTTTGTGGAAGACATAATCAATAATCTACCATCCCCGCTTGATCAAAATCTCAAAGGGGACATCCTACAGAGGGCTAAATTTTCCATTCTTTTCGAATATCCTTAATTTCATCCATTGTGAAACTCATAAAAATATCTTCTTCATTAACTTCAAATTATAGATCTAACTATCGATTGTTATTAGAATAGTTATGTTGAATCTAATCTTCCAAAATGTGCTACTAAATGACTCTATCATTTCGTAGCATCTACTCATTAGGATTTTGTCCCAATAAATGTTTTTCAACAATATCCCGTAATATCATTTCTATTCACTTATTTTCATAAAATGATTCATGAAGATCCATTTTTATTCTTCAGTGGATGATATTTTTTTAATGATAATTGGTAAGGGTGAGGTTTTTATCCCATCCACCATTGAAATATAGATCAAACAATCAAAGAATATCCTCTTGTTTTTAGTGGTTCTCTCATATTGACATTATTTCTAAATATGATAAAAAATATTGAAACACAACTCTATATCAATATCATGCTAAATATTTCTCTATAACTTCATGGTAATCCTTGTATCACAAAAATACATAATAAATTATAGTACTCCAAGATACATTACCGCATCCTTAATGTATAACTTGGAAAGATGATGAACAATGAAATATTATATTATATTAAAGAAATTTTGGAAATTCATGAGGTTATCAACTACAGCCCAAATAAAATTATTCCATTTTTCTGTATTGGGTGTCTTACAAAAAATTACAGGGTGACATTTTCCCATTTCATTACTGGTAGGGATAATGGTTGAAACTTCTCGTTAGACTTCTATGACTCATCATTTACTTGTTCTAATTCCATGCACTATGATATGTACTCTAAAATATCTCAATTAATGTTATAAAATTATAGATTCTTCTTAAGGACTCTATACATATTAATGCCTTAAATATTAAAATAAAATTATGAGATATGTGCTTCATCAACAATATCCTTGTTCAATTCTAGTATAAAAGTGACATATGCTCAATTATTTAACATTATCATTCTGTAAGAATAATTATTGAGCTAAAGATAATTTGTCACCACCTTCTGTATCTCTATATTTTCATAATGCGACTCTATAAAACTTATCATGGATAGAAAGATGAACACTCACTTAAGAAAGAAATATTTCAGGACTTATATAATAAATTCAAGGTCGATCCTTTAGAAATCCAAAAATGTTGTATCATATATAATCTTCATACTAGATCAGTTATCATGATCTATTCTACTCAAAGAATACTCCACCTTGTTCCCCTTCACTGGGAGGTAATATATTGAGAATTCCTAATATTTAATCAATTCTAACCATCTCTTTTGGCATATAATAATATGTTTATTTGTGAATATATACTTCAATATTTTATGTTCTGTAAATATATCATATCATTTACCACAATGATAATGCCTTTATATTTCCAATGTAGAAATTAGTTCAACAACCTTAAAATCACATATCTATTAATGTTTTGGGTGAATTTTAAATTGGAATGAGTCATAAGATTTCAATATATAATTATACATTGGATTTTATCATTGTACTTTCTTTTTGATGTATAAATATAGATCACAAAAGCTTCTCTACTGCCTCATAGTGTGAGAACTAGTTCACTCGCCAACCTCCCTTTAGTTCTCTGACATTTTCATCACATTGATCTCACCAATAAAACTTGAAACCATTATTATTTTACCATTTCATTAGATTATATAGTTTTTAGAAATCTATCACAAATAAAATATAGTATATATTTGACATACAAAAATTATAGATCGTGATCAACATGGTTAGTCTTGGTCATTACTCAATAACATCAGTATTTGAATGATCTACTCATATAGCATATCCTAATATTATATAACCCAATAATGAAACATTTTATATCCATAATTTATATGTGATAAATTCATAATACCTCTTATCATTCATCATTGATTTACATAAAATACTTAAAAGTTATTTATTTTTTACTTCCACATGAAATATATAAAAATACCTTCTATAATGTATATCATAAAATGATCTATGTATAATATAAGGACTATATTAATTAAAATAATGAATATAGTAGGGTAACTAATAATTCCAAATGGAATCACTATAAATTCATACTATATATACCCCATACAAATGGCTATATTTGGTATTTCTTCCTTTTCACACTTAATTGATAGTATCTAGAATGAAGGTTAATCTTGGAAATGTATTATCCTATTTATAGTTAATCAAATAAATTATAAATATGGTTAAATGATATTTATTCTTGATTCTGATTTTTTTTAATTTCTCAATAAAAAATGAAAAAACACATTGAGGCACCATTCTCCTTAATGAAAAGAAATGGTGCACCCCATGGTGATGTAGTCGGTTGAATTAATCCTTTACCAAAATTATATTGGAGATTCTTCTCTAATTACTATAAATAAATCAAGTAAATTATATATGGTTTCATTCAAATATTCATATAACCATGTATGTGTTATTTTGGAAAAAACATCTTCTTGGTTCAGAATAATGACTTGGAAAGTTTTCAGGAAATACAATAACATATCCCTAAACAATAGGTTTGTCATCAATTTTAAGTTTCCCCCAACCGTATAAGAAAAAAACCACTTATAAAAAATTGAATCATGAACTATACTATATTCAATATGACCTAAGAAGCCCCATATTTATTGTTACTTTATTACATTTTTTACTATATATAGGTGATCGCATCTCGAAGCACAAAAAAGATTAGTATTCTTGGTGAAGATGATGTATTTATCTCACATTACATTTGAAATGAAATATAAAACATATTTATAGTAATGAATCAACATCATTAAACTCATTCAAGAAGGTTTTCTTCATATCCTTGGGGAAGGAAAAAGGAAAGGGTGATCTTTAATTCACAGTAATATTTAAGTACAAACTAATATATCATGATTAAATAAATAATTATCAATATAAAAATATAAATAAATGATAACATAATCTATTTAATTAATAACATGAGAATTAAATTCATCCTTGGATGATATCAATGGAGTAGTCTCATGGATAATAATAAATGAATTCTCAATGAAGGGAATTCATAATATTTGAACTTGTTATCAAAAACATCATGATATCTACACTATCAGGACCTTCCTCAAGGATAGTTTAATTGATGGGAAAGTATACACCAAAAACACATTTAACAAAGATATCAAATTAGTCATCTCAAGATACACGTCGATTCATTTAGAGGGTATATAATTACAGGGCCCTCATATCACTACATGACCAATTCATTCTTTATATATTGAGAGATAAATTTAACTCATAATTAATATTTTTCATCAATAAATTCTTATATTGTGTACATAATTAGGAATATCAATATTTCAATATTATATAATATAAAATTGATGTTAAAATATTGTATGTAGTATTAGAAATCAGCTTAGGTAATATCCATATATATGATACAAGGAATTTTGTTATTTAAGAGAAATACAATGTACAATGAATAATTATGAAAATAAATTGTATGTTTCAAGAGAATATAAATTACTAAAATATTAATCAACAGATAATACATGACCATAAAAAAGGTATAGTTTTCCATAAAATAAATTTATTTAGATAATAGATTACAATTTTAGTGAAACATTTAAGATATGTTTTCATAAAGAGTATTGTTATAAATATTATTAAAATCTTATAGAAATAGTAGATTGTGTAAAATGGGTTTGTTAGTGGAAAAGTACCTTAACGCCCTATATGTTAAAAATAAATCATTCCTTTTGAATTTTTATAATGGAAATTAAAAAACATACCTTTTAGGAATGTATTATAATGATTGATTTCAATCCATATTAAAATTTAAAGATAGAATAAAATGTATTTAATCGATAATTTGAGTAAATAAAAAGGAACGTTTTGAAATAATTTTGAACAAATATGGAAATGGAAGAAAAATATTCTTATCCATAAAGAGAAATAATTTTACCCTTTCCTTTAAACATTACTCTTGAATGTGTAAATTGAATTAAATCATCATTAATCATTAATAAAAAAGTATTAATGTTAAATACCTAAAATGGGATAATTTGAAAAACATAAAAAATAGGTTCATAATATCTTATATATCTCAAAGCTGTGGAACTTGAAATGAAATACCTTACAAAGATTATATCGTTGAGGATGAATTAATCAATGAAGTGATTATGTGTAACAAATTTAAATAATAATAATATAATTGAAAAAATAACAATATAAAATCATAGGTAATCTCACACATAATTATGGTATAAAAAGGTTTTGAACTAAAATTATTACCTAATGATTTGAAATTGAGTAAAAACCCCTTACTTTAAACACTAATTTTCTCATAAGTTCTTATAAAATCTTGTATACTAAATTTTTATTTTTCATACATGCATTTGAGAAAAATATTTATATATATTGTATCATATATGTTACATTTAAATTATTTTATCACCTGTTTGTTGACAATATTTTGTTATTATAATTATTTTGGGTGTTTACTACATAATTGTTCTGGTATGTTTTCATTCTGTAGTTTTTATCATTCAATTTTGATCGTGGAAAATAATATTTAGAAGGTTAATAATGATATAATTATAATATATATTCAATATATGGATATTTATTATCATCCATAAAATATATAGATAAAAAATAAAATACATAGTTCATGGAGATGTTAAGCTATACGTAGGCATAAATGTTTTTTAACCTTTTGGAGGATGGAAAAAAATAAAGGAAAAAAATAATGAAACATTCAGGGATAATTAATATATCACACACATATATATTATATTCATTAAATATAGCCTTATTTCCATCAATGTAAACCAAAATAGAAAAACTAATCGCACCACTTTTTGGAGGTGGTAGTTCACACATATGCATGTGCAATGTTATCATTTTGCATCAAATTGGATGGTAAAAAGGAAGATATGATATTATAATTAAATAATAATAATTACGTCATAAATATAATATATATATATATATATATATATTACTTCCATCTTATAACCATCCAATTATCATTTAAAAAAACAAATCACTCTGATATGTGGAGATGGTATGCCATATGTATTCCTCATAAATGTTTTAACTTTCTGTTGGATTGAAACGAAATGGAATAATTTTACCCTATAATCATAATAAAATCTTAGTATATTTTTTATACTAGATTAATTATTTTAGTATGAGTTCAACAGATTTATAAAAATTATAAAAAAAATAAACTTGGAAGAGTTGGTAAAGATTATTTTCGCTTCTTTGGTAGGCTTCATTTAGATCTCTTATAGAGAACCCTTAAAATTATTTTCTAAGAAATATTGAACCACTAAATAATGTATAAATATTTTAATAATGTAATTTAATGGGACTTATTTAGTCAATATTCTTCAAAGTGGTGTAAATAAATTAGATAACTAGTGAACTTATATATTTAAGGGGATATGAATTATTCACATTTTTAAAGTATTATATTAATATAAATTATTTTTCATTCAAAAATGGATCGAAAATGTTATAATTATATGGTAGTATTAATTTTATTAAAAAACATATTTTCCAATAAAATTTGGAAACAATTTGGTTAAGTTTTAACAATAATATTTTATTTTTAACCCCTAGTATTCCTTTTGAAAATTACCACTATTTAAATTTTTTCTATACATTTAAGGTCAATAATGATACCATAAAATAAAAAATACCCATAAATGGGCCATATTTATTATTTAACCACATCCCATTTCTATGTCTGAATATAATATTTTTTAAATATTAAATAATTAAATAATATATTTTTTATTATCAAATACCATTATTTTTATTTTTGGAACTATTCATTTAATTTGACTTTGAAAATAACATGACATAAAAATTATTTTTGAATATAAACCATTCAAACATCCATAATAAAATCTATTCATATATAAAATTCATGATATAATAAAACTTTCTCAAATAATATTAATTTTTTATTTTTTAAAAAATCAATTACTTGAATATACAACTGCATGCACAACCACAATGTTAGTGCTGAATAAGAATTCAATGAAATTATTTCATCACTAAAAAATAAAAATAAATTAAAATGATTTAAACACAAATTAATAGTAAAATTAAATATCTAAAACCAATAATAAGTTATTCTCTATGCCAATCAAGAAAACATTCTAGATATAAAAAGAACGAAAGGGAAATTTTTGACTTTATCATTCACTTTAATATTACAAACAAATAAATCATCACCAATTGGAAGAAAACAATCTAATTTTTTGAATTTTGGATGATTACAGATGAAAAATACTCATTCTATGGAAATATGGAAGGTTTTAATATGATTTTTAACTCCATTTCTGATTACTTGTAACCAAAACTACATGGTTTCCCTTTACTGAGGTCATAAATTTTACATGGGTTAACGTTCATAATGATTAAATATAAAATGGACCATTGAAAATATTTGATCCTCTTAGATCCAAATATCCTATCCATTTTTTTAGATTGATTTTATTGAAGATTTATAACGGCATTTTAATATTAATTTAAAAATGGAATGAAAAATAGGTTTTATAAAAATTCATTTTAAGTATAAATATTAACTTAGATCGAAGTAATCAAAATTGTTGATCCAAATAATATTATTAGAAATAAAATGTGTAATATTTCACATAAATAATAAATCAATAATACAAAGATTTTTTTTAAATTAGTTATTTTAATTAGAATAAATGATAGTATTTGAAAAATAAGTATTTTTCACCATTCAATGAAAAATCTCTCATTTTAGAAAAATCAAAAAAATATAAACAATGAT
Organism: Viscum album; assembly: GCA_963277665.1. Lineage (NCBI taxonomy): Eukaryota > Viridiplantae > Streptophyta > Magnoliopsida > Santalales > Viscaceae > Viscum > Viscum album. Next base: position 948,047,106 of record OY728163.1, read on the forward strand.
AATTTTGATATACTGATTCAAAAAATGATGTTAATTGTTTAAAATAATATTCCAAAATGTTTCATAAATTATTAATAATTTCCTCCCACAAATTTCCATAATAAATATTTTTTGCAGAAAATTTATTTTTAAGGTATGAAAATGATTTTACTAAAAATTGAGTACTCATTTATTCTAAATAAATACATTACATATTATTGATAATTTTTTTAACTATATTCATACAAATTAATCCAATATATAAGTGATAATAATATTTAAATAGTATATCGTGGTTCTTTTAATGATCGATGTTTCATGTTAAGAAATCTATCGAGCATAGTATTCTAAATTAATGGGTTATTACATTCTAAAATTTTAATAAAATAAATCCTAAAATTTTTATGTCAATAATAAAAGGCTAAATTTTTAAAAATAACATTGTTTCAAACCCACTTAATACATGGGGTTAATAAAACCTCTATTGATGAAGGAAAGTGTGAAATGTAAATGTTACCTGATATACCACGTATAATGCTTCCCAAATAACGAGAACATTTTCAGGATGTAAAAATATACACATAAAGGTGGAATCTAATGACCAAATATATTATAGAGTTATAGATAATGTGTTAATGATATGGTTAACAACCAAAAACCCATAAATTATTGAGGGGTAAAAATATCATTGACAAATATGAAATAAATGTAAAATGATAAATTTTTTATTTCAAGACCTGTCTCTTGGTGTTGAGTAATTATTTTAAATAATAAGGAAATATAATCACTTGAATAATATGACTTCATAATTAAATCAATTTACACTACAATATCCAACTTTTCCACAATATATGTTTATTCAGTATGAACTTCTCATCTCTGAAACATTCAAATCAACTTCTAAAAGATCACATTATCCAAAAATTAACAACATGTGGATCCTATTATATTTTATCAAATCAATTGTTTGAATAAATTTATGATAATACCATAAATTTATAATTCTTAATATTATGAAAAAATACTAACATAAAAATTACACAACAAAACCATGTGTTTTACATTGATCAAAAAATATCCTACATCCCAAATGACCTTATAAAAATCAAAATTATTGAATGTTTTAAACTAAAATATTAACTCAATCCATTATTATCATGATACCAAAATAGGAAAATAATAATTCATTTATAATCCTTTACATTATATATATGTACCTCAACCAAATATAATTTCTCCCAAAATATCCTGAAACGTCTCAAAATCTCAAAAATATTTTATCCAATAATATTAAATCCAAACTCAATATAATATTTTTCATTAATAAAATTATGTAAATTTTTTTTTAGAAATTAGATATTGTGTAGACTATTGGTAGATAATGCTCCATCATTTCCCATCAGGTTTAATCCTCACATCCTCATTGAATGTGGTTGGTTGTTATGTAATCGTTAGGTTAATCATTTTCTACAACTACCTTAATATAATTCCAAAAAATTTACAAAAATATGATGGACATATAAAAAGAGCGCATTATTCATCAAATTACTTTATAACCAAAATGGTATTGCATATGATTTATATTTTTAAAAAATAAAAAATATTAATTAAATATTATTGCATTAACATCATTAATCATTTTAACCCAAAATGTGATCAATAACATTAAATTTATTTGCACAAAATATAAAACCATTATTCCTCAATTAATTATCTCATAAAATAATATTTTAAACAAAAAAATAGTATTCCCAAAAATTTCAATCAAAATATCATTAATCTTGTTAAATTTCCATTACATAAAATCCAAAAGAGTATTTATAACATTAAACTTATGATCCACCATAGACTTGTCCACCGATGACGCATTAGGTTCATTCCTTTAGATTATTTAATATCATAAGATTCTATAAGTTCTATTACAAAATTCATCCTAAATGTTTATAAACAAAATATGAATTAACACAATCATATCTTTCATGACTATCGAACTAGGACAATTGAAAGGGAGCACTCACTATGAACTATAATGATGTTCAACATATATTAAAAAAATATTTTAGGTTATTAACTCTTGTCGAAGCTATAAAAAAACCATGTCTACATAAATTATATAGGTAGGGATGCATTTCTAGGTAACCAACATAATATCCACCATACCTAAAACATTATTATATTTTCCTTGAATTAGAGAGATAATTATTGTTTTTTTTAGATTTATATTCCCAATTATAGGTTTTTATAAATATATATCCCATGGTTTTTACACTAATTCCTCTGATACTAACATTAAAGAATATAACCCGAGAAATCCAGATCTAATGGTTACGTAATTACATTTTTACTAGAAATAAGTGATCACATTATGAAGGATCAAATATTTTAGTAGTCGTGGAAAACATGATGTATTCTTGAAACTCACATTACAATGAAAATAAAATATAAAACATTGTAAAAATAAATAATCCACATCCTTTAGCTCATCATATTTTCTTTATTAATATCATCATGAAAAGAAAAAAAATTAAAGGGTGAGCTAAAACGCTAATCAAGGGTTACATATAACACAAAATATCATGAATTAATAACGCATAAGTAACATAGAAATGTAAATTTTAGATAACACATTCAATTATATCAATAAAATAAGAAAGAAATTATTCCATGGATAATACCAATGTAAAAAATATTGGATAATAAAAATAGAATTATCAATAAAAAATGCATAATATTAGACGTCATAATCTCAAACATAATAATATATTTATTGAGAATTCCTTTCACCAAGACAAGATAATTTGTTGGTAGTTATACATAAAATAACCCATTTAATAGGGTTAGTCGACTATATTACCACATGACTCTAGTTGAATCATTGAGGGGTTATATAATTTGTGGCCTAACATATAACTGCATGTCCAATACATTCCTCATATATTGAAAAATTAATTTAATTATTAAACAATATTAATTATCATTACGTATGCATTTTGGGTACAGAATACAAAATATCAACATTTACCTAGTCAATTAAAAAAAATAAAAGACCATATGTAGATATGGTATATGGTTTCATAAATATTCATATACATGATATAGCCAGTATGGATATTTAAGATATATAATATTTCCAAATAAATATGATAAAAATAAAAATACTTTTTCAAAATAAATTCAATTGTAAAAAAATTAATCATGAGATGAGTGATAACCATCAGAAAAGTAAATTTTGTAGTAAAACCAATTTTTTTAAATAATAGAATAGAATGTAAGTGGAACAATTAAAATATATTCTCATAAATATTTTTCTGTATAATATCATAGAAATAATGTAGATGAATATAAAGATCTTAAAAAAAATGTGGTAAGAATGTCTGTTACTGACATATACATTTAAAAGTGAATATACCTTTTCATATATTATAATGAAATGTTATAATGGAATTATTCAGTAAAACATTATAATGTTATTTTAAAATCGTGAAAAAAAGTCATGGAGAACATTAAATTTACTGAATAAATCATTTGAGTAAATAAATATTAATTTTTTAAAATATTTTGAAAAAAAAATATGGACATGGCTGAAAAATATTTTCAATAAAAAAGAGAAGCAAGATCGCCTTTTCTTTTTAAAATTATTATTGAAAGAGTAACATGAATTGAATCATTAATAATATTGAATAAAAATATATTCATTAAAAACACCTTAGTGTAGTATTATATACACCACATTAAATTTAATATGTTCATAATACCAATTATATCTCAATGGACTAGAAATTGAGATGAAATCTCATAAAAGCTTATATCATTGATCTGAGAATAAATAAATGAAGTGATTATATGTTACAAATATAAATTTGCATAAAAAACTTGAAATATACCATAAGAAAATTAGAGGTCATTTCTTATATTATCATGCCATAACATTGTCAATGTGGAAGAATTATAACCCAATAAATCGAAATTTAATTAAGAAACCCCTTTCCTCAAGATTGGTTTACAAGGTCAGTTATTTTAACTTCCAATATAAAAAAATTATATTAAATATAATTATTTAAAAAAACTATATATATATTTTCATATATGATCCATTTATTACATTTTATCACCTTGTATTAGAAATATAGTATTATTATCATTATTTTTGGTGTTTTGATTATTTTTTTTCATGTATGTATTGATTTGATAGTATCTATCCTTGTGTATTCATTATTGTTCCATAATTTGAAAATTTTTATTAATGATATAAGTGTGATATATATATTCCATATATTTATATTTATATTCATAAATAAAATATAGATATTGAAAAATTAATTACACCATTCATGTACATGATAGTTTATGCATACACATGAACATTGTTTTCATTTTTCAATGGAAGGAAAAAAAATAAGGGTAAATAAAAATTCACAATTCAAAAATAATTTTTATATCATAAATATATTATAAATTCATTAAATATATCTTCTTTACCATACATGTAAATCATAAATTAATAACACATCACATTCCTTTATGAGGGTATTAGTCCACAAGTACTGAGGTGCATCATTGTCATTTTATAATAAATTGGAAGGTAAAAAGGTTTATATTAAATTGTAATTTCATAAGAATTATTATTTAATAAATATCATATTTATCCATTATTTACAAACATATAACTATCCACATCTAATGATTGTGAAAATCAAATTGCACCACTATATGGAGTTAACAAGTCAAAAATACACATAAGAATTTTTTTCACTTTTTGTAAGATGAGAAAGAGATGGAATGTCGTTTTAACATAATCATAAGATCATATTTTTATTTTTATGATAAAATATTTTTTACTTTGGGATGTATAAAATTTATTTAGAGGAATTATAAGAATAAATTTTAATTAAAGAGTCGATGAAGATGATTACTTATTATTTAGTATTCTTCCTTTAGATCCCTTCTTAGGGACCCTTGAAATGGAATATTAAGAAAACTAGTACCTATAATTTATATATAGGAATTTTATAAGGGAGTTTATTAGGGTATTTGTAGTCTAGATTTCTCAAGCTGATGTAAAGAAAATAGAGAATGGGTATCCTTTTCTATTTGAGTGGATATAAAAATTTTAATTTTCTAATGTATTAAATTAATATAAATTATTTCTGATGGTGAAATGATCATAAAATATATAATATAAATACATCATTTTGATGATTCAGAATAATCCTATAGAATAAAATCTAGATACATTTTTTTATGTTTTCTCCCTTATATTTTAGTTTTAACCCCCCCCCCCCCCCCATGCCTTTTGAAAACTATAACAATATTAAAAATTTCAACCCTTAAAGGGTCAAGAATGTTACCATAAATGAAATAATGAACTATAAATGAACCATTTTTTTATCTAAATCATATATCATTAATTATGAATAATTTATGTTCTTTAAAAAATTTAAATCAATTATTAATATATTATTTGTCATTAATATTATTAATGTCGTTTTATGAACTATTCATTTTGTTAGACATTGAAACCATCATGACAGAAAAGGAATTATAATCAAAAAATTTCACATATCTCTTTTATGTAATATTAATCTATAAAATTATGGATAAACTATAACTCACAAAAAAATAATTCCAGAGTTTTAAAATTTATTTACTAGAATTTTTATTCCATTGAAAAGTGTTGTGTCAGTGTTTCATTAGAATTTAAGGTAATTATTTCATCCCTAATAATTTAAAATAAATAAACAAGATAATAAAAATTAATTCATATTTTAAATAAACTATTAAAACAGGAAAAAAAATTTCCCTATCACAAAATATTATATGTCATAAAAGAAATAAAGGATCATTTTGGAATTTATCATTCAGAAACAAATACTATAATGGTTAAAATCGTAACCAAATGAAAAAAGAGGTTATATATTTTATTTTTTAATGCGTATGGATTAAATAAACATATAAAACTAAATTAATTCAAGTATTGGGATAATTTTGAATGCCTTATCGCATAATTTTTAACCTTAATTTCAGGATTTACCCATTACTGAGGTGATAATGTTTAGCCCATTAGTATCTATAGTGCCTAAAAAGAAAAGGTACTTACTTAAATAATTTTATCCTCAAGGTTAAAAATATGGTAAAATTTTTTCAAGACTAAATATTTTGATGTAGAATTTTTTTCATTTGAATATAAATTTTAAAAAACTATGAATAACAATTTTTTGAAAAAATGACTTTTTAACCATAAAAATATCTTATATGAAAATCATGATAATTATTGATTAAAATTAGATTATTCTAAATAAAATGGATAATATTTAAATTTAATATAAAAAAAAATTTATTGGGTGTAAAGAACCAAAATGTTTATTAATGAAATTTACCATCTTATAGTTATTTCATGTAGTACAAAGCACGTACATCACCTTGAAAACCCCAATAAAATATTTTTCTCCTAAATAAATAGTGATACATTATTCAGTGACAAAATAAAAAAAACCCCAAATATTAATGTTGGTTAATATATATAAAATAATAAAAAATGAATCAAAAAATTTGTATATGCTCATCCATTAGAATGACTGCGCATCAAAAAATATGTAGGAATAAACCGTGAGGTTAATAGTAAAATAGTCATCTTATATATGAATGTATATATAATATGGTATAAAATAGATGTAAATTATTAATAGAATAAGAGGTATTTATTGTAAGTATTTAACCCTTATTTTTTATAGAAATACAATTGTTGGAATAGTAACATAACCGTTAGAAGAGTAATGCGACTGTTAGGAATATTAATTTGGATATTAGAGTAGTGACCTCACCTGTGGAAGTATAAATAAAATTTATTTATCTTATAAATGAAAATATTATATGTTTATATCATGGAATAAGTATATCATTTTTGTTAAAATTACAAATTAAGTTTTGGTATTTTGGTGAAACGAAAATGATATTTATAATTTTATAATAATTTTAATGATCTAAAATAAACTTTATTTTATAAAATAGATTCATAAATAAATATTTTTTTTATTATCATTTTATGATAATTTAATGAGACCCTAATTATTTTATCTAAGGGTAGTAAAATCAATTATAATATTGAAATTGGTATTTTTGGAATAAGGGATGATTTTATTTAAAAATTTCATTCCAAATAATGAAAAAATTAATTAAAAACTAAATTTAGCCCATTTTGGAAATATTCATGTATAAAAATTGTTGTGGTGATTTTTTGGGATTTTTCTAAAATAGTATATTTTTTGTTGAATAGTGAAATATCGTTATTTAGTATATAAGCTAAATAGAAGAATTTTTTAAAAATAGTTTATTTTTAGATTATTTAAGAACCATTTGTATATAAATATCCTTCTCTATTTAATGTATTTAGTGATTATAATCTACACTATTTGTAGTCTTTATCCAAAATAATTATATAATGAAAAAAATAATAAAAAAACACCTATCTCCTACCCTATAAATACCACACCTCACCACCTCTTCTCATCACACCTTCTAAGCCTTGAATATTGTCTAAATTCTTCCCAATTCCCTTCTAAAGCCTCTACCTAAGTCAAGAAGGATCTAGTATAAACAAAATACCAAACTCAAGTGCCTTAAGGTGGTTCACAAGGAGAGAATATTCAAGAGGTAAAATCCCCCACCCTAATCTTCTTAATTCATTCTTTGTTATACATCATCCTTCCATACACTATCCAAATATACATGAGATATCTACTGTCATATATATATATAATAATTTTATATGGCTAATGGTATATCCATCATTAAATTTCTTTTATTATCTTTATATTCTAAAAATGAAAACATTTTCTTTCATATTTCAATTCCCTGCCTTTGTGGATGATGAGGTTTTATTTTATCATACCACCTTCAAGGTTATTTAAGGAACTGGTATTAAGGTTAACTAATATTGAATTATGAATATTATATCTTAATATATGTTTTGTTACAAATATATATATATATATATATATATATATATATATGTCCATAATATTAATTAATAATACAAACAAGTTCTTGAGAACCAAAAACTGCCAAAATAAACTAAACATTTTTCATTCCAATTATATTTAATAAATCATCCTCATACATGAAAATTGATATATTGGACCAAAAAAAATTATTGAGTTTCATAAATATCACGTAATTCCAATTATGTATTTTTACTTCCATTTGGTAAGAGCTCCCATAATTATACTCAAAGAACCAATCATAAAATCATGAAAGGAACGCTCAAGGAATGAAAAAATGAAACATTATAAATCATCATGATTACCATAAATGAACATAATAAAATAATAATATATCATAAATATGTATAATTGGTTATTATTAAATTAATTAATGGATCTAATTTTATGATCCTTGATATTAAGTGAAAGTGCAGATCACATACATACATAAGGTAAGTGATCTCTCTAAACCACCATTTTATTCCTTGAATTTATGCTTTATCTCCCATTACATTGATGTATTTATTCATTATTATTTTTTAAATATTTTAAATCATGTATATGTATTCAAAAAATTTATATTCATAAGAAAGCCCGATTTAAGTTAATTTTGCTATTTACTACCAATTTCCCAGTAAACATCATAATATGTTTTAATCCACGATTATTTTAACAAAATAACACATTATATTTAGAAAAACTATCTTAGTTCATTTATTGGTTTTTATGAAAATAATTATGTCTTTGTCCTACTTAAATATTCCTTAATATTTTCTTTATTCTGTACTAAAGTTTTTCATTGATAATAATACTTAAACACATATTTTACATGTTTTCACATCAGTTGGACATCATTTATCATGATCGATTTATATTTTACCAAATTAATATCTATTTATAATTTAAATATATTATTTTATATACACTATTATAAAATTACCTTTAATTATTCCTTATGACATGATTGAGAAACCAATTTAATTCTATGGGTAAGACTTATGGTTATCCTTTATTCTTGATTCATCATGTGACATACATATGCATGAAAATTTTATGATGGGCGCACATAGATAGAACTCTAATGCATTGGGTAATGTATAGTCTCCTGAGATTTCATGTATGGTTTTATAGAGCAAACCTAATCTATTATGGGACATTGTCACATTGTGATATAGTCTTATAAATTAACATTGACTCATGTTTATGTCATGTTGTATATTACTTCCACATTCCTATGTTTCCATGATCGTATGACTCCATATACTATGTGATATGATTAAATACAATTATTTATGTTTAGTTCCTTTTATATTATCATATTATTTTTCTATCTCAACTATTACAATTTATTCTCATGATTACTCCCATACTGGGATTTTAAGATCATCCCTTTTGTCTATGAATTCCCCCAGTTATCTAATGTAGTTATTAGAGCTCCACAGTATATAAGAGATCATTATAGAATATTAATATATATATGTTTCATTCTTGTTAAATGTTTTCATTTTAATATACCTAATATTCCAAAGATATTATACATTACGATCCTCGGTTTGTATTTGATGTTTAATTAGGCTTAAAATCTTGTAATAATTTGTGTAAATTTCCAGGGTCATTGTAGTTGGTGTCATAGATCTGTCTAATTTTTATTGTAATTTCAGACTCTAAAACATTATTAATATCCCAAGGGGTAATTAGATCATCATGTTGTGATTTTTTTCAATTACAAGGGACAAGAGAATTATTAGATCCAATTCCATAATATAAGGATTTTAAGAAGAAATAAAAACAACAACCTCTAAGGTAGAATGGAAGGGAATATTTTATCATTATTTCCAAGGTGGATCCTGAAAATTATGTGGTGATAGGTTCACTAGTTATTCATTCAAGAATTTTGAATGCACTATTTGATTTTAGTTATACATATTCTTTCATATCTTGATATTTTAGTAGAGTTATTAAAACACCACTAAAAAATATGAAGTATTAGTTGTATATGAGAATATAAAATGTTGAAATTATTACATCCAATTTATATAACACCAACCGGGTAAATATTTGTGTAATGAAACATCATAAATATATTATCTTACTTGCTTCAGTGGATTTTTATGTTGTATTAGGCATGGATTGGTTGTCTTTATATAATTCCTATATTAATGATCAATGAAGGGATATCACTCTTCATATCCTAAAGCATCCTCTAATTTTGTACGAATGTAAGGAGGAGGATGAATCTTCTTCAAAATTATCATCGCAATGGTAAATATTATTCCCATATGTAAAATCATTTCTGGCTAAAATGGTTGGATAAATGATATAATCATGCATGAATATATGACCATTGTGATTGAATACAATAATGTGTTCCCTGAATAATTTCTAAGTCTTCCACAGGATTGGGATGTTTAGTTCTCAGTATAACATATTCTTATATCTCTACATATTCTAAAGAATCCTTACAGAATAGACTTCATTGAGTTATAATAATTGAAGAAGTAAATACAAGAGAACATAATCAAGGGATTTATATTCCTGGGTGCTTCACCAAGGGGGATCCAGTCCTCTTCATAAATAAGATGTATGATTCGATTTTCCACTTCATTGATTATTATGAAACTAAAAAATCATGAGAAAGAACATGTTTCCCCTACCACATATAGATGACATGTTCAATCCATTAAATTGGTCTATGAATTTCTTTAATGTTGATATTTGGTCATAATATTACCAATTAATGGTGAGGAAGGTTTAAATTCATAAGTCTACCTTTTGAATGAGGTATGGAAATAATTATTTCATATTAAATTCCTTTAGAATCACTAATGTTAAAGTAAAATTCATGGATGTAATGAATAGAGTCTATAGATATTACCATGTTCTTTTTATTTATCGATGATATTACGATATACTTCAAGAGTAAGGAGAAACACAAGGATCATTTGAATACTATTATAATGTCAATGTGAAGGGAGAAACATTATATATGGTTAGTAAATGAGAGTTATGGATGTAAGAAGAATCATTATTTGGGTATTTTATCACTAGAAAAAGAATATTTTTGGGCCCTTCCAAGGGAATGGAAATCGAAGAGTTTCCTTGGATAACATCCATAATAGAGATCCATAGTTTCCTTTCTCAAGGTAGGTATTACTAATGATGTGTGAATATCTTATCATGATTTTCAAACCTACTAACCAATATGACTCAGAAGGGAGTAATGTTTGCCTGGACTAATATTGTGAATACTTCATTAAAGAATTGAAAAAGAGGCATATCACTGTACTAGTAATTACACTACCAAAATGTGGGGAACCCTTTGTGTTATATATGGATTATACAAATAATGTATTTAGATTTTTACTAATTTAAAATGACAAATTGATATCCTATACCTCAAAGAAGAAGAATGCACATGATCAAATCTATCCCATGAAAGACATGGAGTTGGTAGCTATTTTATTTATGTTGACAATCTGGTAGCATTATCTATATTGGGAAAAGTGTGAGATATATATTGATCACAAAAGACTCAAATATATATTTTCACAAAAGGTGGTTAATAGGTGATGGTGAAAATGGTTATATCTCATTAATGATTATGAATTCTCAATCCAAATCCTTCCTATCAATGAAAATAAAATGGTGGATGCTCTAGGTATAATGGATCCTGAAACATTATCAATGATGATAATTGAAAAGGATACAATATTCAAAGATTTTCAAAGGATGAAAATGGGAATCATTAAAGAAGGAACATCATTAACCTTTCTCAAATTATTTCTTAAACATCCATCATGGGGAAAATAATGAATACTGAAAGAAATTATTTGGAAATTCAAAAGAAGTTGGACACTACTATAGAAGAGAAATAATTTGAATTTAGAATTGATGAGGTTGGATTCATAATATTTGGGTCACGAGTATGTTTACCATTTAATCCTGAGATAATGAATAATCTCTTGAATGATTACCGTAGCTCAACCTTCTCTATTCATCTATAGGGAACAAATATGTATCGAGACTTCCGAGAGCAGTATTGGTGGGATAATATTATGAAGAATCTCTATAAATATACATCAATGTTCTTAGTATGTCAGTAAGTGAATACTGAAAGGAAAAAAACTAATGGGATGTTGTAACCATTACCCATATAAACCTGTAAATGGAAAAAAATCACAATGGACGTTGTCGTATGAATTACAAAGAAATATAGTGTAAATAACCCTATATAGGTTTTTATCGATAATATTATAAATAAAACTCACTTTATAATAATTAAAGAATATTTTTCACTCAACTAAATTGAACAGATATATATCATAGAAGTGGTGAGGCTGAATGGAGTATGATTATCAATTATATTCAATCATGAATTGTGTTTTATGAACACATTCTGTAAAATTCAACAACATGATCTAAATACTGAGATGAAAATAATTAAATATAATCATCCTCAAACCGATGGAAAATCTGAGCAGACTATTTGTACTTTGGAAGACATGTTGAGAGCATGTTTTATAGACATAAAATGAGGATGGGATAAATATATTCCACTGGTCATGTTCTCCAACAACAATAGTTTCCAATAAAACAGCCAAATGGTCTTTATGAAGCCTTTTGTTGGTTAAGTTGTACAACATCGGCATGATGTAATGCTGTTGGTGAACACAGGCCGTTGGGACCTAAAATTATTGATGAAATGAAAGAAAACATGAAAAAAATTCATCATCACATCAAGGAATCCCAATGTCGATAAAAGATATATGCAGATAATTGTCGATGGGATTTGTATTTTGAGGATGGTGACTATATACTCCTCCTTATATCTCTATGGAAGAGAGTCATTATATTTGGGGAGAAATGAATGTTAATTCATAGGTTCATCATCCCGTTTTATATTATTGATCACATCAGGGTTGTGGAATATCAACAAGAACATCCACTAACCATGTTTAATGTTCATGGTATATTTTATGTATCCCTCTTGAGGAAGTTCATACTACATCCATCACATGTACTTAATTAATAGGTGATATAGCTGGAAAATGAAATCTCTTATAAGTTGCTACTGGTGAAGATCTTCGAATGTTGAGATAAAGTTCTATCCAACAAGACTATTCACCTGGTCAGTATACTATGGTGGAACTATAAGTGTGATGAGGAAACATGTGAACAAGAGGAAGTTATGAAAGTGAAGTAACCACACATATTTATAATCAATGTTTTATTTAATGAATAATCTTAACACAATAAATAAAAATGATAGATGGGACATTAAAAACTATGGAGTTTAATAAATATCATATAATTCCACTTCTCCAGTTTTTCATCCATTTTACAAGAACATCAATAATTAAACTCAAAGGAACCGATCATAAAATCTTGATATGGACTCTCTCGGAATGAAACAGTTAAACATTATAACTCATAGAAATGAACATAAATGAAAATAAAAAAATTATAACAAATCAAATATTTTTAAAAATGGTTTTGAATTAATTTATTGATTGGTCTAATTTTATTATCCAGGATATTAAGTGAAATTTTAGAACACATTCGGATATAAGGTAAGGGATATCTCTAAACATCCATTATTCCTTCGTGTTATTCTTTCTCTATCTTTATACCATTGTATTTAATATTTCTCATTTTTTACATATTATAATTTCTATGTTTATAGGTAAAAATTATATATCAATATCAATTCATGTTTATTTTATGGTGAAATACATATTTTAGATGGATCCCTTTTAAAATCATCCCAATAAAAAAGAATTATTAAATGGAAATTCACAATTTATTACACATTTCCATGTAAACTCCATAATTTATTCTAATTCACAATTATTTTTCTAAAATCACTAATTTTATTATGAAAAACTACATTAGTTCATTTCTGGTCTTTATATAAATAATTATATCTCCTTAATGGTCCTTTAATATTTTCTTCAACCTACACTAAAGTGCCTCGTTTCTAAAGGTTATTAAACACTCATTTTATATGTTTTCATTGTAGTTGGACATCATTTTTCATGATCTGTGCCTATTTTACCTTATTAATTTTCATGTATGATTTAAATATATTCTTTCACCGACACTATTATGATATTCCCTTCAGTTATTCATTATGTGAAGATTTAGAAACTCATTTCATTCCTTGAAACCCATATGTTTGTATCTTATGTTTGATTCTTAATGTGGAAAACATATGCATGTTCATGTTATGATGGGTGTGCCCCGATTTTGCATCAATGCATTGGGAAATTTTTTGACTTTGGAGATGTCATGTATGAGATTAGGGAGTAATCCAAATCCATTATGGGACCTTTTTCACCATGTGATATAGTATATATAGTTAACCTTGTATCATATTTATGGAATTGTGTAGGTTGCTAAAACATTCCTTTATTTCCAAGATAATATTACTCCATGTACTATTTTCTAGGGTTCCATATAATTATTCATGTCATATGCCTATTATGTTATAATGTTATGCATTCTAACTCATGAGTAAATCTTTATTCCCAGGATTTTTCACTAAGTGGGATTCTTAGCTCATACTATTTGTATATGTATTCCCCATATTATCCAATGTAGTTATTGGAGATCAAATGGATCTAGGAGATCATTATGGAAGATTAATAAATATATGTTTCATTCTAGTACCATTTTTTAGTTTAATGTTCTAATTCTTCTAAATACCGGAGACTTTGTGACATTTGGTTTGTATTTTAGGGTTAATTACACTTAAAATCATGCAATGGATGGTTTAAAAGGATATGGTCATTATAATGGGACTTTAAAGTTTATTGATTTTTGGAGAATATACAAGTGTATTTTTAAATTGATATTATATAATGTTCATTGGAAAGATAATCTTTTTGGATAATTCCAAAATTTTATCCTAATATAACATTGATATTCAGAATTAAAATAATTTTTTTATATTTATGAAATAATATTTCGATAAGTGGTTAAAACTAATTATAACTTCCACACCCAATATTAAAAAACCCCATTTTTAAGGATATAATTGTTTCAATGTATAGAACTGATTTTACTAAATATTGGGTAATTAATTATTTTTAATCAATAAATTACATATATTTACTAATTAGGATTACATAATTCATTCCATACAATCCAAATTATAATATATAATAATATTTTAATAGTATATATTGGTTATTATAATGCTCATTGGCATGTGTTGATCAATCTAGAGAGTGTATTATTATAAATTTGTAGGGTTTTACATATAGATTGAAATTGATTTACATTAGAAGATATTATTAATACCCTCATGGATAAATTATCCTAGGTTTATCTAGAATACATAATTTGACAACCCTTCCTTGGATGGTGATATAAACATTATATAATGTGATCTAATCCATTCGTAAAAAATAACAAATTCAACTAGAGTTTAAATAACCTGATTTTCATGAAGAAAATTTGAAAAAAAATAATATCAGATAAGAATCATAAACATGAGATGATATCATCTTACCATTTGGAGTTTTCCAGACTAATTCAACATCTAATAGTTGAGGATATGAATTAGCATTCCTATTGACACTCCATGACATCATTGAATTCATATAACTTGCCTCAAATAATATATTTAAATATTTAATAATGTGTGTCACCACCTCAACCTTATTACTCTATATTCACTACATTACTAAAATAGTAATGTATATTTTGTGTATCAATAAATTTAAATTAGAACATGAAATTATACGATAGTGAAAATTAATCCTGATATGTCTTAAATTATGACACCTTCAAATCAACCCCTAATATTTTATTATCCAATATAATTATGGATTATCATAGTTTTTCATAGATTATAACCTATTATTAACCATAATGGTTCATAAGGGGAAAGTGAATTAATCAATAAAGCTCTATGTCAGTGTCCATCTAGGAATGATGTCTTGGTCCCACTCATCGTGCACTGAGTGAGGATTGAGTGGATACTCAACTGGAATTTTCAATTTGTTTACCCCTATATGAATTTTTTATACAATAGAATCCACATTATTGTGTCTATACATGGATTTAATTATTGTGAAACCATAAAATATCAACATTACCAAAACATTAGTATATTTTCCAATAATTTTACTTATCCCTTGGGTTTTCATTTAAGTTATCTAATCCTACTGATCAAAAATGGAAAAACTATACTTTAATATTTACTATGGTGACCCAAACATTTCATAAATTAATGTTATACCATTTTAGATAAATATTTATTAAATATATTTATAATTAAATTCCAATACTAGTAATGGTGTTGTGTATTTCAAGACCAGATACATAATTATCTTATTTTGTGATATATATTCAAATTCTCTCACAATGTTTTTCTTACATATTATACATTATAGACATACCCTACCTAAAATATATCATCATAATCTTGGAAAATGAGACAAAATATAGGATGATATTAATAATTTGTAAGGTTAACAATGGGATATATTAGTCAATGGCCATAATTAAGGATAAAATGGGAGTAATATTATGAGAATATGATATTTCCATTTGAAAATCATACCCTGTAATTATTTTATATTAATATAGGCATATAGATTTAGATATTCTTAAGACATGAATCATAGAATAATCACATATCATGATCCATGAGATGATATCATAAGAATTATAAAATTTCATATTTAGTGGAATAAAATGATTTATGAATAATAATCCTAACATATTATGTCCAGGAAACTCACCAATATATTTATAAAATGTTAGGATTATAAAAACCAACCACGTATCATTTTTAGGTTTGAGATAACATCCCTTGTACCTTTTTTGTGCATGGACAGACCACTTCAATACCCTCATATGGGATTTGAAAAATTTCATGTGTACCCTTTGATTTCATAATAAATAAATCATTACTAGATGAATTTTAGTACAATAACAAACCGACCTATCACATAATAATAATTTATTCATATGTATGCCACAAGATCATAAAAAATAATTTCAATATATCTTACATCATCGAAAAAAACATGTTTCTTCAATATTTAATCATTTTCATATTAATATACACATAGAAATAATAAAAATGAAATCATTGGATAATATTCCATGTGAATCAGAAAAAACATCAATGGATTTTGGAATAAATTAAAGTCTATTTATAAGAAAAAAGATTCATTTCGGGAGGAAAATACTCTTTTCATTTTGGAAAATCATTTTTTAAATCATAAAGTTCTAATATGATAGGAATTTTTTTAATTGTACATGAAAATTGTTAATAAATTTTTCAAATATAAGATAATTCGTGATAGAGAGAAAGGGTTATCTTGTGTTAAATCTTAAAACAAAGACATTTCTCACACATTTAGTAAAAAATACCTCATTATGGAAAAGAAACTAATATTATATTTAAATATTTTTTAATATTTAAAAAAATAATATAATGAAATTAATCAATCATTGGAGCATATTAAAAAATTATTGAAAATATTCTAAATAAAATATGGGCATGGTCCTGACTAAATTGTGAAACAAAGTCAGTTTTCCATAAAAAACTTATTTCAGAATTTATAGTGCATATGAGGAGGAAAATAAAATTAAAACAAGTAATATAAATAAATAATATATAAGATGAAAATACATTTGATTTATGAGTGGTAGATCATATAAGTTTATTATCAAAAATTTAAGCATAAATAGACCTAGTAAATAATGAAAATATTCCACAAAACCTTTATCACTAGTATATTTTGAATCATAAACCCAGTGAAATAATTAATCTAAAATTAATCATTATGTAATTTTAATATAAATATATTCACTATATAACATATCAAACTGGTAGAATGTACAACATACAAAATTAATACGTGGTGAATATGGCATAAGTCTCATAAAAACAAAAGTGTGGGGAGAAAACCATACCTTTCATAAGAATTTATTGAAAATTGATTTTAATATCATTTATAATATATTTAAATATGTTATTATTATATAAAAAAAATATTATTCATACTTTATAACACTATACATGGTTTAATTATAACTTCTTATCACCCATTTATTAATAATCATTTATTATCATGATCATTTAATGTGCATTGCGTAAGTTTTCTTGTATGTTTTAGTTCAATGGTTATGCTCCATGCATCATGTTCATGATATCATAGTATAAAAATACTAATCATTTCATATTTATTATATTAATATATTTATTTATATTTATCTAACAATTTATATAAATCAGTTATGAAAATGAATTATATCAAATCGTGGAGAGGATAGTCTATCCATATTAATGAACAATAAATTAATTTCCCATATGATGAAAATAAGTGAAAAATATATGTAAAATAATATTAATAAAATATAATTATATTATTAATAATATATTTATAATGTTTTTTTGGGTACACCTGATTTATAAGATTTATACAAAGAATAATCTTTGAATGATTTGGGTACGATGATTACCTCTTATATGAGAGGCCACCTTTAGCTTACACCACAACCCTTATTATAATGATATTAGATTTAGAACATGAGAACATGAACAAAGAGAATAAATAATGGAATGATTTTGGTTATGGATTAGTAATGTTAGAAGATGAAATCATTTGAATAATGGTTGAAAAGAGGCTCCCTTTTATAAGTGAGGGGAGGAACACACAAGGAATTACCTATAAGATTTAAATAATATAAAGTCAATTTACATGTAAATGTGAAAAAATATAAAATAATTAAAATTTAAAATTTTTTAAGGATGAAATATATTAATCTAATTGGATTTAAAAAAGTTAATTTCAAATGTTCCACTTGTATTTTAGTTTAACCCCCTTTGATAACCAGCTTTAACCCTAACAATAAGAACCAATTTTTACTATTTTATAATTAATTATAACTAAAAATAAAACTAGACTCATTAAATAATATTGAAATTGTGATTCCAATTATTTAATACATTTTATCATATTCATTTTTAATAAATGGAATGAATTAACTATAAATTAACTGTGTAAACCCCAATGAATCATGATTTTTTAATGCATGTTTAAGTATAAAACTGAATTTAATTTTATTCATTTCCTTTAAAAAAACTTTTTTATAAGTGATAAAATATTTGATTCAATATATAATCTTTATATTTCTCTAGCATCATTAATTAGTAATTATTTTTTATTAACACAAAATCACATTGTGTACATAAAAAATTTTTCTAAAAAAATAAATCATATTTTCCTTAAAATAATTTTATCATATTTCGGATCCATTAGATAAATAATATATGAATACATTTCCTTGTAAAATATGGATTTTAGTAATGAAATGATTTTATTAATATTTTAATTATATTTTTTATTCCTTAATCAATACCTTCAAAAAATGTAAATAATTTCTATACATATTTCATAATGTGATTAGTCGTTCTCATACCCTTTAATCCAATGGCTATGTTATAAATGTTAAAAAAATATCATGTTTCCTTTATACTCATTATTGCATGTCAATAATTATATCGAATTTATTGTTATGTAATACATATAAACTCTATTGTTGTTTTATTTTCAAACATTGATCCCAAGTCAGGTTGATAGTTTTAATCTACTCATTTCAATTAATAGTCCACATAATCTAATCATAAAGAATATATACACTCCTTTGAGGACGTCAATATTAGAAATTATACCTAAACTAACATCATTTTTTACATTTCCTTTTCTACATAGATTTCCTCACTTCTTGTCAATGATATATGACCTTAAATTCGACACATCTTGTTGATGTTGTACGATCTTAAACTCTACAATTTTGGTAAAACTTGTAGGCCCTTAAACTCATCATTTTTGTGAACATTGTACATCTTTAAACTCTATACTTCTATTCAATGTTCTATGATTATGAAATCTATCAACAATAGACATAATTGAAAAACTGTAAACTGATAGTGAAGAATACACAAAAACCTTTAGGATAAAAACTCATTAATTGGATTTGGATAAAAATTCAATTCTATTCTTGTTGGGTTCCCATGTTTTAGGGATCAGGAAAATGTAAGAGAAAAATTAGAGAAAATTTGAAAATATTATCAAGATCACTATTTATTCATTTAAAAATTGGATATATTTTGCAAGAACCACATGTATATGAAAAATATAGAACAATATATCATTATAAACTTGTATATAGTGTGTTCAATACATGGTGACATGATATTCATGGTTGTAAAACCCTCCATGAATGTCCTCTATTCTATGAACCTACAAAATTTCCCATGTGTTTGAATCCTTTTAAAACCCTTATGGATATTAGTAATAAGTTTATCTGAATCCAAGGGAAACCTCTATTTGGATATGCATAAATTCTTCTCATTTGGATCTACATATGTGACCCCAATACATCCTACCATCCAAAGTAAGGTTTTTTCCCAAGGATAATGTTCTCTAATATTTGAATACCATGGGATTGATTCTACAAAAAATGTACATTAAAATATGGTCAATGAACATACCCCACATATGTGTTCTATATCACAATCCTTGATCCATGCTTCATAGGTTATGATTTACAGAATCCATATTTTTATTATTCAAGTAGATTTTGTATCCATGATGTTATACCCTTGAGAATCTTAACCATTTTAAATTAAAGAATGAAAGACATGATTATTCAACCCTTTATACTCTTCATCATTTGACCTTATACCATGGGTTTAATCATTCCTTGTTTCAATACCTTACACTATTTTCATTCTCCCTGAGATGGTGTCTGTCAACATTGAGTTTCTCAAACATTACTAGTTTTTCATGGTGCATGTTTAAAATACCTTCTCATAACTTTTTGTAAAATATTCTTAACCATAAGCCAAGTGCCTCTGAGTTAAAGTGGTTAAATCATAAAAATTATAAAAATTATACCAAGAACATAGATTGTATGGTATATGAACCTCATTTAGGGTTTTCTATGATAGAACTATGTTTCCCATTTACATCATGTTTTCCTTATCCATCTGCTCTATAGAGTTCTCCCACATTTCGATCAACATTATTGACCCATAAATACTAGACCCATCAGTCTAAGAAATAATACCATAAACTAGTAAAACCAAGACTTCATTCGCATTATTTTTTATTGAGAATATTGGCATACTAATATTGTTAGCATAAACCAATTGCATAATAGATCCACCAAATGATCGAAAAAAAATCACGTTCTCTGTGTATTTTGAACTATGAAAAATTGAGTATCCTATTTTTTCCCACATATATCAGTTATAAAATCCTATATAAGTTTCACTAAGATGTGATTATCAGGAACTGAAGCCCATTTTAATTTTTCAATCCTCATTCCATTTTTTACTCATCATAATACTTATCACATTGACTAATCTCAATCATATATATAACAAGACAAAATTAGTTTATATTGATGGTATCTATCCCCATTATCATTCATTAAATATGTTTGGTAGGATACCATTTTAAAATCAGAATAGAAAAAATCTTGGATATAGAGATAGTATATATTCATATACACATCTATGAGTCTCACCCAAAAAGAAACAACTCTGACTCTAGTGTTTAAAAATCATGATTGGCCTAATTAATCCTATATTAATTGAAAATTTGATTTATTTTATCCTTAAATATCTTTTAGATATTTCGTAGATGATAATAAAGACATGATTAGGGAAAAGAATAAATTCGACATTTGATAGTCAATAAGATTAGTTTTCATTCACCAAAAAATAGTAGAGGATCATCCAAAAACTGATGTCTCTTGTAATACATATATATGAAGGGAAAAAATTATATTACTTCAGGTCAAACTCAATGGATTCCCATTGTATAATCATTTCTCTCTCCAAATTATATACTACTTAACATATCCAAAAAAATTCTTAGACATCTAATTTTAGGGTAGGCAACAATGAGTCAACCATAGATAAAGAATTAATTGTTTTCATCTTTGTTTCATTGTTTAATTTATGGTCCTATTCAGTATCTTTCTCATCATAGGTATATTTAAAATAGTATTGATCCAAATCCAAAAGAAGTTCATTCAACTCCCACTGAATCTATTTTATCAGCAGCCTCTTCACTATGGCCTGACCCTGTCTTCCTTCTACTCACCACACATGTTGATAGGATTAATCATGGAAGTAATTTATTTCCTAACCATAATTATTTATTTATTTTATGACTAAATTATCATATCTATGTACATTTGTTAACTTATTCTCATTATTAATTTAGGATACATTTGTATGAGTGGTGTGGTAATCAAACACACCCAACATTATTATGGAGAACATATGATAAATATTTGGAAAATTCAATTAAAATACTCATATGGGAGTCTTATAGATCATCTTTAATTGGTATCTCAATACAACATAATGAGTTATGGGGAATCTATCGGTATTTTTCTGGTCAGGATTAGTATTTCTCTTAGAGGAAAGGATATTTTTCAATAAAGACACACTCAGAGAGGGTCTAGTCTTGAAAACTCTCATATGATCTAACCTAGTAAAAATTGAGGCCTCAATAATTTCTATAGTCTGAGGTGTTATCAAATGAGAAATTTGGGGTTCTATAGTCTATTCTGGTGAATCTAATACAAATACCCAAATTATACTAATGTTAAGTAGCAAAATAAATGAGATAGTTATATGGATTGGTACTTACTATTTACTACTGGGGAATTGGCCTCTGTGATTGTCATTTTTCCCTCAAAATATATTGTAGGGTGCCATAATTTTTTTTTAATTCTGGTTGTAGGTCATGGTATATCACATTATTCACCATGGGTGGCACACCCCCGTCAGAGTAGTCGACCCCAAAATAATTTTAATATTCCAACTTCCTGAATTTCTAACATTGATTATAGCATATGGATTTTGATACAAATAATCACATTTTAAGAGTGAATTTATAAATCTGAGGGCCACAATCCTTATTTAATGAATTCATGCATTATGTATTAATTGAAGGACAATTATTTAGTTATACCCAAGACCTATATGTAGTTATCTACTAGTTTTATCATGCAGGGATGATAAACATTGAGTCTAGATTAATGGATGACTCTAATCATCCATGCTCTATGACCACCTCTTTTTCTAAAGTTTCCCCATTTGAGATATATGATCCATATGTTCTTAAATAATCAGTAATCATGTTTATGGAGACCAGTTTACATCATCTTCTATAATTGGATAATTATAGTAGGGTCTGGAAAAATTGGATTTGGCACCCCCAACACGTTTTTTATCACTTCACCTATTGATTCCCCTTACAGAGAAACATAGAGTAGTTTTACAAGGGTAACTAGTATCCATGACACCCTATATCCTTTTTCCTCATATACTAAACTAAGATCTATAGGGGTGATTTTTGTGATTAAAATTGTAGTAGGATTTGACCATATTCGATCTCCATTTAACACAACTCACATAGAAGTTCCTTCTGATGGGATGGGAGCATTGAGTTTTCAATTAATTAGTAGACTCAAATGTATAAATATTAGTGTAACATATTCAAAAATTAGTGTATTATTTAATTCATAATAATTATATTAAAAATGTTCAATAATGTATAATGCATTGTTTTTTACCTGATGCAGGTATGCATCTTCAAATATTTCATCTGCCATTTCCTAGTTACCTCCAATGAATGTAATATTCTTGACTGAATAGTTGGATGTGGTGGCAAGAGAAACTCTACCTCATGCATGGATATCACTGCCCGTGGGTGTTCAATAATTGAAGGGGGGATTTTTTTTTAACTATTTTCTTCATAGGAGTGAATAGATTAACTATAATTCCAAAAACTAAATACTCCAGAGATTATATAAGAAAGTTTATTGTTTTGGAATACAACAAATAAAAGAAGAGAGATTAGTTGATCACTCATAATGATAGTATCATATTATTAAGATGATATTAATATTTCCACCCATTAGAGGTGATCTCCTCCTCATCGGTTTCAAATCCCATAGAAGTAAACATCTCAAGGACTTGATGAGTGTAGAAATTCATACCCTTGAATGAATGGATTACGTCTTTAATAATCTCAAGGTAGGATTCCAACTCCTTGTGATGGCATATAAATTGGTTGTTGATAAGAGTGGTCACAGGAACAAAAATTTTTAATGTAACCTATAATTTCTATATAATTACACAAACCACTTCCATAAATTGTACAATCATCCATTCATCCCATTATTTTATTTCAATGAGGAATAATGGATAATTGGAATAGATGGAGGAGGAGGAACCTCACTTGTAGAAGGTGGTACCCTAATAATTAAAAAATAATAATATATTCAACTATTATTTATCCTTAAATAAAATAAATTGATAGTTTCCTTTTGGATGATCACTTGGGGGTTCTTTCTATCCCCATCTCATGTGTTTTTTCTTCCCATTCCTCATCCTCCTCCTCAATTAATTGATGAACCTTGTTTTAAGGAATGTGATTAGATAACATCCCATATAGGTATGAGTGAATAAAATATATAATGTCAATATTTTCAAGATCAAGAACATTCTCAATAGCTGGAAGGAAGACTCAGATTCTTATCTACTCTCTGATAAGAATGAGGCAGAATTAGTGTGAGACCAAACTTTTTTCCATATATACACTATTGAGAGGAGTTGAGATTCTATTTTGGATACGTAAGAATTTTCAACCAAATATGGAAGGTAAATACCACTCATGGATCATCTCCTCATCAATCCTTGTAGCCATAACACCCTCTCTATGTTATATGATATACCATTCATCTCTATGGATTCTAGATGCTTTATCTATTATGGTACTATTCGTATATGGATAACCCATCCCAAAAAAGTATTCATTCTAGTTTATTTTTCTCACTATTTTGCGTGTGTCCAACATGGATTTATTTACTCCAAAGTATATTTATGGTATGGATTAAAGAGAACCTTTTAAGATAACATGGTATTTTAAAAACTCATACCACACTAAATGAGATATAGTCCACCCTTCGAGGATCATAAAAAACCCAACAAACCTAGAGGAAATTTTATCCAACTATTGTGTTTAAAAAGATGATATTACTTCTATGGTACTTGGACCACTATATTTATGTGTTTTTTGGTCACTATATTATCCCCCATTGCAAATATCATGACTCTTGATATTATGTGAGACTCATATAGTGAAAGTAGTTAGCCACTCGAGAACATGTTATGAATGTATACATGGTATACTAGTCGATAAACTCCAGGATATATGACTCATAATCACATATTAAATCACCCCTCGTGTAGTGTTGGATAGTATAAACATGAAATTTTAGGGTCCTGAAAGGTTATACAGTTTATCAGCCTCTTAATATTTGGATCATTACCATTTCGAGTGATAAATTCACATACCAAATTAGGGAAGTGTATATCATTATTTATATGATGTTCCTCCTAAAAAATATTTTTTTTATCATAATATTTTGAGGTTTCTTCTCTATGATATCACAAGATGATAGAGGAAGTTTAACTAATGATATATCTCCCCTATGATTAACTATCCCCTAATTATCTATACATACAATAAACTAATGAAGACATAGCTGTGCATTAGTAGAAATGTATTGGTGTTTAGGGTCCATCTACTCAGAAAATATGAGAGGATGTTCTTATTATGATTTGATATTGAATATAGAATATTGAAAAAATCATAATGACTTCTGGCTTGGATAGCTATCTCAAATTCATCATATATTGTCTTCACTCAAAATGTTCATCAGCAATCTATTATAGGGGTTACACTGAGGTGAACATATCATCTCAACGACAACCCCAGTTAATTATACAATGTCTCCCTCTTATAAATAAACCTATTTTTATGAATATATAATTATTTTCATTATTATTAGTCTCCTAACATCAAGGGAGTATAGCGTGTGATGTTCAGTTTATCAAGGTAATCCTCTCAGATATAGTAAACTTCTGCTCAGATATTTTCGTTGGTAGCCTCCTGATGGTTATTGGTCCAGTTAAATACTCAGTTTTTGTAACTTAGTAATGGAATGGGAATGTCATTTAGAAACCCAAAAAATATAAATTTATAGGATTTCCAATTATGGATAATATTGTGTGCCATTTTTTATAAGTATTAATAAAATTTAATTTTTGGGTTAACTCATTATCAAATATTTGTCTAAATTCTTTTGATCATGGTAATTTTCCACCCCTGAACATCACGAAGTAACTATGATCAAGTAATTATCATCCTTAATTCAAAGTAAATAAGAATTTTGTGATTTCTGAGGGATTTGGGTTGATAAAAATGATAAAGTCTAAAATCCTATATAGTGTTTACATGAACTGAAAAGAACTATTAATGCCACAAGGTTTTTATAAAGATACACTATATTCATATAATAAATAATTCCATAGAATACCAATATGTTGTTGTCCAATGAAGGTATGTGAATGGACAAGCTAAAAAACAAGAATCATGTGTAGGACAGAGCTATAATTTCCAGCTCTCTCAATGATAACAATGAAGCCAGAACACATAGATAAAAACAAGGTTCCCAAACTGTATTTATATAGTGGTAGAATATCCTCCTAGTAGACCATAAATATACTTATGGACCACATTCTCATCTCTATAATATAATCATATTCATGTCAATTAGAACCCATTATGGGGGGTTATTTAGTCTTTATAAGTCCTAGTAAACTTTCCCAATGAACTAAAGACTAAAGAAGAAATAAATATTGGATCAATATTGGAAAAAAATTATTTCCTACAAGGAAAGAATCATTTTATACAAAGCATACCTCATTTCACACAACTGTAATATCCTCCAACATGAATCATCCCTTTTTTAATGGAATCATTCTTCCAGAATAAAATCATTTCACCTTCATGAATCAATTCCACCTCTTTTATAGAGCGATGGTAGAGTGCTATACTACCGAAAATGGAAGGTATAAGTCATAAATTTTAACTGTTTGGGTGGAGTATAATGTGAAAACAATTCATTTCCACTACACATAAATTACCTTGAAAATTATCTTAATCGATGGGGATTAGGTAATGTTTTATAAAATAAAAATTCTCTACATGTGGCTAAATTAATTTGGGGGTAGTGGGATTTTGATTCTATGTGACCACAAATCTCATTCATGGACCTCCTTATGCACATGTATTCTAAGAAATATGGTACCATGGGTTTTCTATAAATACTCCTCCTTATATCCAGGTTTAACACAAAAAATAGATGGGGATTATATAGAGAGACTCACAAGGAAATACTTTATCATTTTTGTAAAACAATGTTAGGGATCATACTTCATGAATAAGCTTCATAAAAAATACCTCACATGTAAAATGTAAGACTAAAAATAATAATTTCTTCAACAAAAAACATCATGAAACTTATCCTTCATATAGGAGTTTTTTTGAACCATATCACAAAGATATTTCATGAAGTTTATCTTGTATATAGGTTTTTCATGAAGCCGCACTGAAAAGAGACCTCATGAACATAGTATGTAGAGATTTTCATCATATAAGGTCATTTGTAGAGCTATCTTAAAAAATCAAATTCCCAAAAATTACCTCCTTTATTAAAATATAATTTATGTTCTTCTACATGGTACTCATTGATTTGAGAATTGGGTATTAATGAATATTCCCACATTTCTATTATAAAGGGTCTTATTTCATGTATTATTTGGGCCACCCAAGGAAACTTCATGAATAAATAAATTTATGGAGAAGTGGACCACCACTATTATGTCACGACCTCATTGAAGTCATCCAACCAGAATCCTTCTAAAAGGTGTAAGTATGAAATCATCCTTTAAACTAAAATTTTACCAAATAATTATATCTAATTGAAAACCCATTTGATAAGAGTCACTCTGTCACATTTGATCACCCCTTTTATTACACTATAATCTCACTTGGGAAGAAAAAACTCATTTGTATGCATAATTGTTGCTCTCACATATTTTAATCAACACCTAGTCTACCTAGTTATATGTATTCCCCACATATATCTAATTTGATTCCTAACATGGGCCTATATTTTAGGTAAATGAGCCAAGATGGTTCACATTAATAATTTCATCACCATGAAGTATCAATGATTCTGGGCCACACATCCATGGGAACCCACAAGGTGTAATCCCCAACTCATATCAATATGTGACTTATCCTACATGAAAATATATTAAAAGTGAAATTTCCTCCCTATCCCTCAAAAAATATTGATTGATCTTTCATTTTCTATTGATTCCCAAACTGGGCATGACTCATTTTTTCTTATATATTTTTGAGATTGACTATTCCAATAATATGTTTGAGCTATCCTTTAACATTCAACTTGTAAAATGTAAAACTACATGATGAAATCTTAGTCAAATGTTGTAAAACTACATTAACATATCCATGATTCATGATGTAAAATTAAATGAAAAATTCCTAGTCGCATGGTATAAAAATACACAACAACATACTTACTGCAAGATGTTAAACTACATGGTACACTCTTGTTATATTTCCTTAAACCGTGTCACCTAAACTACATGGGATTTTATTCCTATTAGTCAAGATATATCGGTACCCTCTCATAGGAACAAACACATCATAAAAATCCATACCTTCATTGGGATTTACTCCTAACGAATTTATACCTCCTGATTAAAGATTCATATTCCCACCATGCATTTCCATATCATTATTATTTGGGACATACTCTCTGTGATTCAGCATCATACTTTATGGGGAAATATTTCTTATAGGACTCTCCATGTCCTTCCTTACTATGATATATTATTTTCATGGTCATATTACCTTCCACTATATACATATTCTTCAGGAAGATTTCAGCAATATCCTCATGATATCAAACAACAACACATCCCAGGTGGCCATATTCCCTAAAAGGAATGTCTATATTTGTTAGTTCATATTGCTTTTCAAGTTGACAATAACCCAGGTCTTATGTGTGTGTCCCTAACCAACCATTTATAGGAATATTTCTCCAAGAAGACCACTATGATTGATGTTAAAATGAATAGAATGAGTCCTTGTCACATATCCTTAAAATGTATGACATATCCCATGAAGTGGAACCAAGATACATAAGTTTTATATTCCTTTAATTGTGATATATAGGAATCCTCTTCCATGGGATAGATCCAAAATACAAAAAAAAACTCCTTCGTAGATAAAAATAAACTATAGAGTTTCTTTCTATGTGGATTTAAACAATATCAACCTAATTAATAATCCATAATTAGAAAATTGAATATGGAGACTCTTTATTAAAAATTGATGCTCACATCTATTAATAGTTTCAATCCATCATTAGAAAGGGGTGTAACTAATTATGTATAATGATTTGGGAATGATTCATGAATATCAATTAAATCTATGAGGGACTCTTAGTAAAGGAAAAAAAATACCCATCAAAAGGATTTTGTGAGAATGACCTGTTATCCTTGTCTTCCAAATAATGATTTGTTTTCTAATAATCCCAATGATTGCGTACTTGTGGAAAGAGGGACTATAATGATGTTCACATCATACCATCACATCATGGCAGGGATATTTCCAATTATAAAAAAATTTTATGGACTCCCAATTGATTTAGATATCCCACATCTATACAACAACCAGCTTAATTTTTGGTTCTCTAAATACTTGAAACTCATAAGAGTTAACATCTCTGAAAATGTAAATTATATATATGAGGGTGAACCGGTCAGACATCCATGTTACATCACTCCAAATTTGACCTGAATCACTATTTATACATTTTGGAACCTCAAAAACACTACTTCACATCCATCCTCCATGTCTTTGACATTGATCAATTGAAAGGATAATATAAATACATTGATATATTTCAAGGAGGTGGTGTTACAACTGAATGGATTTAGGAATATTGGTTCCATTGAAACATGTTCCATGTTGAAGGACAAACTAAAATTTTTGGACATCTATTGATCCATCTAGATATCAAATAATTTTATACATATGAACTCTAAATTAATCCCCAAGCTACTGAGTACTTAAATCAAATAAAAATTACCTTATTCTGAATACATGAAGAATTTATAATAAGAATACTAGATATCTGTAATGTCTATAGGGATCCAATCCTCATGTATAGGCATGAAATTCCATAATCCCCCAAATCCTACATGGGGTGATATCATATAAATGCGACAATTGGCCCATAATTTAATGAGGGAATTAAAAATGCCATAAAAATGAACCTGACGCACAATCATAAATCATTTTTGAGATGTGCATTAATGTCTTATTAAAACCCCATGATAATGGTCCAACAAAACTCCTCCCAAAAGGGTGCCCTGTTATGAATAAATAGTATTCCCATGTGTGCATCATCAAGATTAGTAGAAACTTTGATAAGAAGAATGTGGTTATGACGTTATCCACATCATCCCACCATAGAACTGGATATATGAATTTATAGAGATGTGGTTAAATAGATATCTACTTTCGGTCCATGAATCCCACTATGCAATTTGAACTAGTAATGTTTTAAATATATCTATGTCAGTGGTGGGTGATCTCAAAGTTTTACCATTTTTTGATATTATTTGGGATCAATCAATTCATACTACTTATCTATAAATGTATACCCTTGTTTTTTATTTTGAGTTTATTCCATGAATTGATGGGGTGGATGGTGGTGGACATTAATTCATACACACACCACAGAATTGGCTGGATTATGGAGTGAAAATTATAACTATCCATACTGTCCATTTTAGGCATCATTACATTATCATTAAAAGATTATTTGACCTCATGTATTCTGGTTTTAAACTCAAAATTCATCTTCTTCCTTTACTCCATACTTCCCACTAGGGTAATCATCGATGAAAATCAGGTAGATATGAATCCTGGTAATACATTATGGTATAAATGGATTGGGTACTATGAACCTATGTTAACTATTAAATCATCTTTTATAATTGTATTCCATACTTATTCACACATAAATATTAGGGCCTATAATAGCTTGGAGTGTGACCACTAATTTATTTTAGGAAATATAGACATCCTATAGTAGCACGGATTTTCTAGGAAATGATGGCCTAGGAAACCACCCAATCCATAATCAATATGCCTCATAGAAGAAACTTCATTAGAATAATGACATGATATGAATAGTCCTATATGTATTCATACCCAAATGGAATGCTATTGGGAAACATTCCAAGGGTCATTTTTGAATCATGACCAGGCAGAGAGGGGTGATATACTAGAAATCCTATGAAAAGGAAAACAACTGAGGAGGTTCGTGAATAATTAAATCAAAATTATTGATGGGATATCCATTAAATGAATGATAATGATATAATCAAACATAAATATAGGGAGATAAAATCCAGTCATCAACAATGCAGTGATGATCTAGTTGAGGAAAAATGGCCCAAGAAATATATAATATCACAAGAGACTTGGTTTCCATCAATTCTTTTTCGATGGTTAGTTGATGAATCCAAAAATAGTATATATATCATTAAAATTCTATTTTTATAAAACTGTTCAATGGTTGTGGCCCTTTTTAGCATGTATACATCCCATTATGGTGATATCTATCTCCCTTAGCTTAGTAACATGAAGGTTCTTATGAACTATAACATTGAGGCGACCTCTGTTGGGTCTATAAAATTTATTGTGGAGGTGTAGATAATATTTTTTAATAATGATATCATCCCCATAACAAAGAGGGTGATAGATATATAAAACATGTGTACTGTCAATGAGGTTATCAACACATCCCTTAACGGATAGTAGGATGAATTAATAATACCCAAATTTATATGTCAATGATTCCCCTTTAAGAATATTTTCATTAAATATCAATAAATTATAAAAAAAATATCTCTTTTTCTTATTTTTTAGGGAATACAGATAGTGGTTGAACCTATTAAATCACTAAAGTTCACCATTGGAGGAGCCCTGATAGATCTTATAGGATCAATAACCTTAATGGGATAAGATATTTCATCTGATGGGAGGAAGATACGTGAATCACAAGGAATAAATTCACATTTTCTTATTTAGTCTCTATGAATCATTCTCAGAGAGACAAAGATAAATAACCCTCCACCCATAATCAATTATTAGTGGAATAGTAGGATTTAGTACAAACATATCCAGACTCATGAAATATGATAGTTTTCAGGTTTTTCCTTTGCTCTTACATGGTGTATATATAATTTATCACTAACTCAAATAAACATTTGAATAGAATATCACTTTTCATAGAGGTATCCCATTGATAGAACCCTAAAGGATATCATAGGGTATGCTCGAGATGAATTATCGCTTCCCACCACATATGTGTCTGAAACTATATAGGTTGTTACGTTGAAAGAACCAAATCTGAAAATCCTTTCAAGTAGAGGATTTGATGAATTATATGTGAATCATAAATAAAAATTCAACAGTTCATGTCATCGTATGGAATTTCTATTCTGTAATAGAGATGATCTCACTCATAATAACTATAACTATAATCGAAAATATATTCTCAATGATTGAATCAATATCTACATTATCTGATATTAGTGACTATATTAAACTGTTTAATGCGAGTAACCCATTCTTACTTTTCTAATTATCCCCCCATATGACTTAATTATTGGAATATTTAACCTATAGAGATATATCCACAAAATTAAAAAATATATTTATCCACCAATTTGTGGTTGGAGACATATAGCATCCATGTGAAGATCAATCAAGGACCCTATAATTGGAGTGTGATTATCCCTCTGACTTACATGAGTCTATTCATGGTATCCCATTGTAAGTCTTGTCTCAATAGGATATCCCTTCCCCACTAATTGATGAAGTAGATAACATGAGAGAGGTCTAAGATCTAGTAGTAATTTATAGAAATAATTATTTTGTTGTGTCTAACGATGAGACAGTGCCAATGACTATAGTCTCTCTCATTATAGACAAGGAACCATCTGTCATCAGAGATGCTCATGTATATCCACTAAATGATGTTACTACAATTAGATAGGATGGTAATCTTGAAAAGGAATGTTTGAATCTGTGAAACCTTTCACTGAATTTGGTAAAAATATATATATATATACATATTTTCCACCTAAAACATCATCATAAATATTAAAGATATTGATTGTAGAGACTATCATCCCTATTATAAAACTACTATAGTGAATAGATATGGATATTGTTTCATAGTACATAACCTTAAATGGTGATTTTTGAGAGACCAATTTATATGAATTGATCCCAAAATACATATATCCCTTTGAGAGAGACTCATAGATTGACCATGAGTCCCTAAATGTCCAATGTGCCTCCCAAGAATATGTTTGGAAGGAAATATGGAATATAATTTTGATAACACTCTTTGAAGATCTATGAGTGAATCTATACAAGAATTTTCTTTTGTTTATGAATTTAGGATGTGGAAGATTTCATTTCTGTGGAATCGACATTTTCATAATGATATCCTTCATGAGAGATAGAGATATATATAGAACATGAGTACATATCATAAATACCACTATCTAAGGAAATATTAATGGAACATTTTACCAGCCTTTGAGCTGCAAAATATCAATAGAAACCTCATTAATTTGAGTTGGAAATTGAATAATATTGTTTGGATAATGGTGAGACTATTCAACTAATCCACCTCTAGTGTGAGATATATACAACAATGGAAATATTGGGGGGGGCACCATTTTTTATGATTCCAATATTGGAGAAAAAATATACCGTCCATAAAATAGAGACTCTATACTTATAAGTAAGCTAAATATGAGGAGATATATGAACATTAATATTGTAATGATGAAAATGAAAACCTAATTAATGAAATTTTACCCACTAAATATATAATTTTTATAAATAGATACTATAATCCTATGGATTCTCTTGTCATTT
Organism: Viscum album; assembly: GCA_963277665.1. Taxonomy (NCBI): domain Eukaryota; kingdom Viridiplantae; phylum Streptophyta; class Magnoliopsida; order Santalales; family Viscaceae; genus Viscum; species Viscum album. Next base: position 948,081,025 of record OY728163.1, read on the forward strand.
TCATGAAAATCATTAGAAAACACTGGTTTTTTAACATTACTTTAGTGTTTTTCTCTTTGAAATTTTTATCATGATAACTAAATCATGAAGAATAAAATCATGATAACTAAATCCACCTAATAATTTAACTAAAATGTATTAATTAAATCATTCTATTCAATTTCATAGGTGAATCTATGAAGTATGATAAAAAATATTATCCATTAGGCTTGCACCCATAAGTGGATTTATATAAAGAAAATATAGACAAATATGTACCAAAACTGTATGTTGGGGTGAACCTATGAGATAGGGTATCATAGAATTTGGTTTCCTCTATATTTTATGCTCTTAGATGGATTTTGGTACTCAACATATGGTGTCATATATATCATCACTATAAGATAAGGATAGTATAATCAAATATGAGAGATGGTTTCTTCCTGTATCTATATTTATTAGATAATTATTGGAAAGAAAAACATAGAATCATGTGTATCATCACAATAAAAATAATGTTGGTTTAATAAAATATAATATATGATCGACTCATCTTCATGAAAATCGTGAATAGAGATCTAGAATGAGGATTCCAATATTGAAGAATTTTCAAGAACACAAAGACTAAACCCTTATGCATTTTATACAAGTGACCCATTAAAATATATAACATATATAAAAATTTTATCTTATTTTTCCCATTTTTGAGGGACCTTAGGATTAAGATTGGATTTATTTGGGTCATTTTGTAGACACCATGAGCTTTTTTCTCTTTATTAAACCAATATTTTTCCTAATTATTAGATGGGGGAGTCGTATTGGGTAGGAACTAGTATTTTCTTTAAGCATCTATTTTCAAGTAACTAGCATGACATATTTGTTACCATTAAATTTTCAAAATTCACAATGATTCCAAGTCCATGAAATGTTCATTCCCTGTATTTAGAGATTTGATGTTTTCCCAGGTCTCCGATTGTGGGTTTTCAACCAGGGTAGTATTGTGTCTCTTTTATTTAGAAGACTAAGGTATGGAATGTTATACCAATATAGATATGGTGGTAGGTTAGTTAACTTTTACAAAAATATGTGATAATCTACAATGAAACACAGGTGATGAAAACTCAATTTCAATGGGAGAATGATACTAGTAATTTATACATCCACATGGGTAGGTGTATCGATTTTAGGGTCCTGATACATTTAAAAACTTTTATTGTGGTTTATGTTCAAACATAATTTCCCAAGAGATACAGGTTGAGTAATTTCAAATCGTATAAATGAAATATTGAGAAAATATAAGTGGGTAAGGTCCTCCTTTATTATAAAAATTCTAAACAGAAGTTTTATGAATTTTAAGAGAGTAGTGCTTGGATAATCAAGTTTTCATTTTAAAGTCATCTAACAAGGACCTAAATAATCACAAAAATATGATTTCATAATCCTTAATTGGAAATGGTTATCTTACGTGAATATTTATCAACATGTTTATTCAAATCTACCTTGATATACATGTTATGGAATGTGTAAATAATAGCTTAAAATATTTGAATCAGGAAATGATGGTATGGAATAGGTGATCATGGGATAACCTTTGACCATATTTGAATGGTGTCTTTTATTATGATACTGTCATTAAATTTCATGATTATAGAACTTTCACCTTATGATAAATATGCCTCTATTTAATTATTCTAGATATGGAAGTAATAAAATTAATGAGAAGAGGTTCCCCTCAGATCTAAATTCACTCATTTCTAATAACCATTATTGGTTTTAAAATATTAAAAAACATAAGAAATGAAGTTGAATTATGAGTAAAATTATATCGAAGAAGAGTTTGAGAACCCTAAAGGTTATATTGTAATTTGGTTAACTCATTCTTGGGAAGAAGTATTATAAAATGTGATCATCAAAATATTCATGTGATAGAGAAGGTTGAAGTTCATCTCTAATCACTTCCTAGATTAGTGGGTCTAGTGAGCATATCTTTCCTTTTAAAAGGATCATATGGTGGACCCCACATGTTTTAGGAAATCTTCCATTTTACCATTATCTTATTCATATTTCATTAAAATAGTTGAATTAGTGATTATATGATTTAATTTCTCTTAGGCAACCCTTTGTGGATTTTCACTTGAGAATCCTTTATGTTTCATGTATTTTTAGTTTAAGGAATATGCAGTTTGAACCACTAAGGACTAAAGCTTATGGTAGTACCGCAATGAGAGCATGTTTTTTGGGTATAATTTTCATAAATAATTAACCAAATAGTGATATATTCTTTATAGAAATGGTGAGATATATCCAAAATTAATAAGAGTCTAATACTACTGTAGTCTCTCTTATAAGTGGAAACATTCCATTTTGGATCATGATGAATTGATTAAAAGGCGATACATTATTTTTAGTAAGGTCATGGAAAATCCCAATATGAATGGGGAACCCAATACTATTGTAGACCATCATTGAGAGATGCACACATTTTGATGTTGTAATTCATTGACCAAAACTGGTTATAGTTTTGGTCATACTATTTTGAAATATATGTGAGATGACATATATAAAAAAGGTAACAGTGATGGCCCAAAGTGAAAATATGACCAATGTTTAGTATAAACTACTACATGGGTGGTTTATATATTTTGAGGTCATGGTGCTCAGAATAAAAGATGAAATATAATATATGGAAAATGGAAAGGTAATACCCAATGTGGATAAGAATCCTGATGTAGATATTGAATATCTTGAGGGGTGATTATATAGTTTAAGGTTATATTTCTCTTTTCATTAATATGAGGTATGATATGTTACCCACTACTGAGAGATTCCCAACACACTGTAATAGATAATTACATTGATATAAATCAATACCTTAGGTATTTGGATCTGGATGATGATAGATATCAATTATAATATGGTTGAACATTGACCATCTTTCGAATGATTTATACCATGATAGTAGTTTTAGTGCATATATATATTAGAGTACCTACCCTAAAGGATGAAATATGTGACATGTTGGAATTGTTGAATATAGAAGCAAAAACACTACCAAAAATAGGTTTCCCATGCATATGAATACACTCATTATTGATATCCATGAATGTTTTATTGTGACTTAAAACACAAAAGGTATGAATTGTGATATATGGAAGGAAACATTCAAGAGAGGTTAGAACAATCATACCCTTAATTAAAAATGGTTAGTTTGTTTACGGATGTTAAATGTGAATAGAGGTGGATGAAGGTTTATGGTTGCATCCAAAATATATTATTTAAACATAACTACACATTCTAAAATCATAGTAATCAAGTAACATATATTTATTATAAATTATAGTAAATTCATAGAACTATATCTTATACAGAGAGGGGTAATGTTTTGTGTAATTTTATTTTTTTCATGATATTGGAACCAATAGAAACAATGAGAATCATTATATGGATATGAAATTTGGTATTGATTCAAGAGCTAAGTACATTACACTATTGTAGTATTGTGGATAGGTACCTCATGATAGAAACCCTTAAATGGATCAGGTTCTCATGCATTGGAGATAGATCAGGTATAATAGATAGCTCTTGGATGTTTGTGGTCTTTCACCATGAAATATATGTTATTATGTTTAACATCATGTGATGATAACTCTTGTTCTCTGTTAGTTAGTGTAATATAACACAGAATTATTCCTAGATGTTTAGTGTCATATGGTGTGTACTTAGATAAGAAAATAATTTAAAGTTGTATAACCTAGATCCTAAAATGGAAAATTCATAGTGATGACCCATGGAGGGAAAAAACATGAATCAAAGGGAACAAAACATCAGGATGTATAGGGGTTATTACAAGGATGAAATTTACATTTAGGCCCAGTTATTTTAACTTCACTACATATCCTTTGACAAATTGATTAAAACCATTCATAGTTATTAAGATAAATTATCCCATTGTGGATCCTAAAATATAAAATATCACCATCAATGGTATTTTCATATGTCATGATGAAAGGAAGCTGAAATGGGGATAAATAATGATGTTGGTCTAAAGATGGCTAACATGGGTGTCACTATATATACTTAAATAATAGGGATCAAAACAAATATATTTCTTGAATATGAAATCTCTTTATACATTTCTAGCTCATATATGAGTGAGGAAGGATTTAATGTATCAGTTCCCTATTGAGAGAAAGGTGAAACCCTATCATGAATGAAGGAAGTCATCATCACCAATATACAATACAATATGTAAGTTTAATTTTGTGGCTAGGACAAATATTGTAGATCCTGGAATCAACAAGAATCATCTAATATTATGAATGAAGACAGATTTGGTGCTCATATATGTGGGGAATTATTTAAGTTATATGTGAGGTGAAACATTACACATGAATAATAAAATTTAATTATGGATATAAAACCTAGAACAAATGAGAACTCACATTTGTGGTGATCCCTTTAACATTGGGAATATTCAACTATATATATCATGCTCTTAAAAAAGATGATATTTTATTATTGTGTATCATAATCTATATATTTCTCCAAAACTATTTAGTTCCTACAGGATAAAACACACTAAATTGACTAAAGCCACATGGAATAAACAATATGTAGTGAATTTTAACAGAATGTGACAAGGATAAAATGCTATAATGTTTATCGTTATATGATTAAGACCAACTATATGATGTTTGGAGTCTTGTAGATTAGAAAATATATCTCATTCAGTTTATTATAATACATTTAAGATGTTTATATGAGTGAGATTTTCACAGATCTGTCTCATGTTCCAAAGATAAATCTATCCGTCCTGGTGATGGACCTATATAGGTAAACATAACCTTAATTGAAGTTATTAAGCATTATGGAAAACTAGGGGTTTAAATTTTATTTGTGTCTGGGTAAAAATTTTATGGTTTAGACATTATTATGTTTCCTAAAATAAAATGAATCAAACCACATGTACTTCTTATAATTTCCTATGATTGTAGATTTTGGGGAAAACCTAAAATAAAGAGATGGTTCCCTAAACACTATTATGGGATGGGGTAGATTTTAGTTATATATTAGGTTAACCAAGACACTAATTTTTTCTAGTTTATCCATAACTCTTGAATCAATTAAAGAAGGTCATGGCCCCTATATAGTTCAGGATCCTACATAGCGGTGGGGAATATTTTGTTATGATATGTCTATGGAAAATGAATATTATGGTAAGGGATATGATGTAGATAAATTTCATACATAAATAATATAAACCTCATAAAATGGTTTTCTCCATGAAGTTTATGATCCTGAATGATAGACCACAATTCGTACAGTTTAACTTTATAAAATAAGGACTCAATGTTTCTCAATACTAATGTGGGGAAATCAGGGGACTATTATAAATCATAATTACCAAATACTAGGTTTAAATTCATGTATTTGGTGGATATTTTTTAATTTTTATTGGTTTATGGATAAAGGTACATATTCTTGGGGTCCTTATATAGTATTGGGTTGTGTTTAAGAATCGTGGGTTTCGTGAAGTGAAACTATTATGCAATTTAAGGTCTCCCATGATAGAGTATGTATCATTTAGTTTATTTTCATGAAATAATGACTTATGTTCCTTGTAGTTTAGGGTTATCTAATATAATCCGTTTTAATGTTCTTTTGTTTCAGTTAATATCACTAAAAATATAATATGCCCTTTTTTTAGTGTCCATCATTGATATAAAACCCAAAATGAATTAATGAGTGATCAACCTCGAAGAAAATATGAAGGATTAAACTTATAGTATGTTCTAGTAGTCTAGATATAACAATGGTTCTTAATATAAGAGGAATCAAGCCATATTTGTTTCGTATATGATGGGGACATTTTATCTTAGTGAAAATTGAGAAACAAAACATACCTTGAGAACTCTAATGTGGACGTGACTATCTTGTCTAAAATTTTTGTCTTGTAAATAAACCATCCTAAACACTTTGAAAGTTTATATATAGAGAACTACATGTTTTTTATTTTTACATCATGAAATTAGGAATCATATGTTTTGTAGTTTAGGTTCCTAAAATGGATACCCACAAAAATATGTTTAAAATCATATGGAATATAAATTAAAAAGGTTGTTTAACATATTATAGTTAATATTATGTGAATTTATTTAAAAGTTTTCCCGTGAAATCGTGAATTTATGGTTGGAGTGATGTTATCTCTGTAAACTGGGGTCATCTAGTAAGATTCATTAGAGAAACCCTTGTCTATTCCATATGACAGTTCCAATTTTTCTACTGTATTTAGAGAATTAAATCCAAATGTCATTTGAGTTCTCCATTCCACCATTAATTTTTCTTTATGTAATGAGAAAAGTAAAACAATCTTATTGAATTTTTTTGATACTCAGATCGAGAGTACTATAGAGTTGTATAGTATGTGACACCATTTACCATGAATATTTAACAACTCTTTAAATTTTATTTGGGACTATTCATATTCTAACAACATATTACGGATAAAAATAGAGAGTTTGTCGAGTTTCCCCTAAATGGGAAATACTTCTTTTGTCTAGTATATAAGAAAATATAGGGTATATTCTTAGTAGGTATTGATTGTGGTTTGATATTCCCAATAAAAACATGCATGGGTTTATTATAAAAAGACATCTTTTCCTTTTCCACCATCTTCTAATATATTTTAGATATTGTTTTATTTAAACACTTTGTCCTTTTATTCTCTAAATCATGATATAAGGATGAATGGTTAAACTAAATATAATATTCTTTATATAACATTTAAAAATAAAAAGAGGTTAAATTGGAACCATTTCCCATAAAAATTCAGTGAGGTACACAAAATAATGTAATTTTACTAGTCTTCAAAATATTTATGATATCATTTATTCTAGAAACCTTGATGTATATAGCATGATCCCACTTGGATAAGAATTTGGAGGTAGTAAGGAGTTACATAAATTGATTAGTTACATCTAGCAAAGATGGACCCTTAAAATTAATCCCTTGTATGGAAGGACACAATGATAATTTGGTGGTGTACATCATCTCTCAGGGTGGATGAATGATATTATCATGTATCTAAAAAGCATGTAAGTTTTTTTAAATTCTAATTTTTCTGGAATAATTGATGGATAAAAGTATCCATGTCTTATAATTTGTTAGAAGATCATGGATCATGACTTATGAACACCATAATCACTAACATAAACATCCTTTATGATAATGAGGGTATCAACTCCCTCATTTCACATGATGAGGATATCATCAAATCTTTTCTTATAGAAGAATTTTTGGGATGTTGGTCCTTCATAATGGATGCAATTTACTGCTCATGGTTCGATGTATTAATTATTGTCTTAATCCGATAAGATAATACAACTTTAATGTATATATATTATGGGATACATAGATTCACTTGTGGTATTTGTCAGTATGGATATATGATCACCTTGATCAAGGGTTGTATTAACATCAATGATACCATTGATTTTATTTTATATAAATATAAATAGCACTTAATTATGTGAAGTGTGAATGAATATCTAATACTATTTTGGAATAGATAGGGTTATAGTTACATTATAAAATGCATTGGTTTGGGAATTTTGTGAATGAATGATGTGATATAGTATTGGATCAAATTTGAATTCATCCATAAAATGTTGCACATAATCAAGAAAGTTAAACAATTCTTCCTTTCACATTAGAAATTCATAATTAATCTTTTTTATTACAACTATATGTAAACTATTATGTTCAAGAGGTCCACCAATATTTTTAAATCTAGATCTAAAATGAAAATAATGTCATGATATTTTACCACATCATTGGTTCATCCTTTCAATATAAGTAATGAGTAAATAAGAACTCATTTGTATGGGAAGATGTGTAAAATCCCTGTGTTGGCCTAGTTTTTTTAGGATTTCAATCCACTATCCCATTGGGATTTTATAGAGATCATAAAGTTAAAATTTCCACATTAATCATGTTTCATGGATAGAGAAACCCAATTATTTAAGGATGATTATATTCATTAGTTACTTTTTTTAAGGTCTCCTATGATAAAGTAACCTAACATGTGTCCTTGGATCACCATCAGAGACATAAAAAATGTAATAATTCTAAAAAATGATCACCCAAAATTTCAAATTACAAACTAATATTTGTAAATTGATTATTTATTTGATTAGATATATTCCAGAGTCATAATATACATTATGATTTTTTAGATAATGGCTCAAATTATTCACCATGAAAATAAACACTAGACAGCTCTTTTCGATATCATAGCATGAACTCTGGATATACAACATGATTTTTTTAATATAGTTGTGAATGTTTTCCTATTTTTCATAATTTTCATAATCATGTAGTTTACAAAGAGATTTCCCTAGGGTCTCCACACAAAGGATTATATTCTTCCCCTACACTAGTGTCATTATCACTTTAAAGCTTATGATATACTTCTTGAGAATTCCAATAGTAACAGGAAAATATTCATGCCATTAATAGGTGACTCCCTTGTTCCACAAAATTATGAAGGGGAATAATTTTCAAATAATATTGGAAATAAATCATATGATATATTCAAGACACACAATGATTCACCTCAATTCCATGGGATTTTGAGGTTATGGAATATCTAAAATCATTCTAGTCTTCTTTGGATTAACATTGATACTAGGATGGTGTACTATGAAGATGCGAAATCTATCTAAATTTACACTGAAATCAAATTTAAAGGTGTTTATATTTGAGATATATTGTTTTAGTTTGTTAAAAACCTACTAAATCTTAGTAATATGATCATATCATTCTGAGAACTAACCACCAAATCATTGAAATAATGCTATAAAATCATACCCAATAGGGGCATGATGATATCATTTTTTGTGCATTGATATGTGTTGTAAGAGTTATTTAATCCTAAGTGAATCACATGGGATAAATATACCCTTTATGGTGACCTAAAGGTAGTGTCCTCCTCATCACCAAGGGCCATCCAAATCTTGTTATAGCCTGAGTAAATATCTGTGAATGATGGGTCCAAAAATATGAATCGTGAATTGTCCAATAGATCTATAATCGGGATTGGGAAAATCATATATTAGGTATGTATTTTTGAGATCATTGAAATAAATTCAAATTCAAATTTTCTTATTCTTATTATAATAGGAACAATATTGATCAATCATTTTAGGTATTTAACTTCTGAGAATAAGTTTCCCTTGGTAATCTTGTATAATTCAGTTTCAAATATTTTAATGTGGTTTGGATGTATTCTCATAACTACCTTATTAATGACACAATGGTCATATGAAAAACCCAAGTGATGGGTAGCCACAATAGGATCAATCATAGGGATTTTTTAATAGTTCTGGGAACAAACATCTAGGTATTATTTGAGTAAGGAGTTATAAGCCACATATTCCATAGTGGTCTTGGGAGAACTAATAAACATAGGTTTTGGATCAACCTCTATACATATATTAACCTTCACAGTTCATATGTTGTTTTGATAGAACCTTGCAAACAAACTATGGGGAATATATGATATTTTTTAACTTTTATTCAAATTTACTATGCTGGAAGTGGAATATAAATGAGACTTTTGAGATTTGTAAGGTGGTAAGAATTTAGGGTCCAATTTTATCCTCGTGGGTCATAAGAAAGTCTTTCCCTTCTTTAATGATGATTTCTCCATGGGGATGTTCTCTTGATTAGCATATTAATGATAATAAATTGAATGTTTTAAAATATCATCTAATGGGATCCATGTGACCTGATGAATACAATGATTAGTATTTTTCCAATCTAATTGATGGGAACCACAGAGACTCTTCTAACCTCATTACATAGACATGCAAGTCTATGGTTGATTATTTTGGAGTATTTATCTAGAAAACATTTTCTTCCATCTATTTTTTTACATATATTATTTAGAACATTGTTCTTGTATATTGGGAGTCATATTAATCAAAGCGGGGGTTTATCACTATATTGTAACATTAATTTTCTATAAACAACGTACTTTAGGTATTGATGGTATGATAAAGGTATTACCACACACATGTGGATCCAAATCCATCTCAACAACAGGTTTATGGTTATGTCTTGGTGAACCTCCATGAATATTTAGTCAAATATGATATCATTTAATAATTATATGAGTTTAAAAATTCCATGTGGATTGTATTTAATCTAACCATATCCCTGAATTTTAATTTAGAGAGTGTCAAGTCTGGTTCACTATAGCCCCAGTGATGAAGGGTCTAAACTGGTATAATATTAATCTTAGAACCATTATATATTTTATATGGATGGACACCAATATCATCCTGGTTTAAAAATATTTAAAGGGGTTTGATGTGCCTATGTATCGATTCTTCCTAATATTACTCCATAAAGGAAATGACTTTGTGATATTTATTTGTACCATTCTCTCCATGATATGATTCTTCCCCCAATAACTTCTACCTCAAACTCAGGAGGGCCTAATAGGGCCTCGATAAGGGATTCCCAAAGTTCTTATGAAAGGTGAAGAGAATCCAAAATTGATAGTGTGGCCATAGCTATGGAATGTTACCTAAGGATGTTGTATTCCTAGAGCAAGGTTCTATGCTTACTTTCCTTATTTTATTCCTTGGCTTGGTGTTTTGAGGTCAATGCTGTCTATGTTGGTGACTCCTTTACATTACTTAAACTACACGGAAGTTTTCTTGATCGATGGGTTGGACTGAGTTGTCCATCAAGCAAGAATATTTTTACTATGTGAACTATATATATATATATATATAAGTTTGTCCTCTGGTGTGATAGACTAAAAATGAACCTTATATGGTTCAGTATCAGATAGATTCTATTATTAATCGCATTGGATTACCCACCTCATGGTTTTTGTGGTGTATATAGCGTCATCCGAAATAGAGTTTAAATATCAAGGTCGGTTTAGACATCATCTTCTTTGGCCTCCTTGTCATTGATGAACTCTTAACAAATATATATATGAGGAGTTCATGTTTATAAAAGTCCTCATCATTATAAAAAAATTAGTCTAATTAGTGGATAACATTGACCAAGTTGTTTTGATATTCTTCATCTTATGTGGATTCTAATTGATTTCCCAATTATAGTTGTATCCTTTGGTGAGATGTTACACAATCTCTTAGCGATTTAGGTATATATTATACTTGTTTTGGACTTGATTTGGTACTGGTATAGATTATTTATCAGGCACTTTATTTTAATGATGGTGATTGTGAAAACTATTGGAAAACTAAGTTAGTGAAGGCCTCCTCTCAGGTACCATTGGTAGAATTGAGGCATCAACTAGCTGATTCATTTGATCCCTAAGAATGGAATCCAAACAATTGATTGATTTACTATTCATCTACTCATATTAATAATTTTATGTCTATTCCACATTTCTCTACATTCCTCGTCACTTTTCGATGGAAAATATAAATATGAGTCAATTTTTTTCAAGGTTTTACAATTTTATCTACCCCTAGTCAATAATATTCTAAATTATATTCATGAAGATAAATATTTTCTTCATTATTCTGAAACATTTTTTTATTTTGAAATAGTAAAGGTGTGAAGTTTGATTGAATTCATTAGTATTGTTAACCTATAATAGTTTAAGCATGATATTCACCATGGTCATGATTAAATATCATATAACCATTCATCTTTAAAAAAAATCAGTTTTATTCCTATGATACTCAAAAAAGGGATGATTTTTCTCTTTTACATCCTCTTGGTGAGGTTTTTTTTGTTATTGTTGTCTTTCATGGATGGACCAAGTAAAATTTTTCGGGAATGGTTTAGTTATTTTTGGTGTCATATTTAGCATAATTATGTTGGTCTCTACTCTAACAAATTTCTTCCCTTTGAGCTACAGTGGTGGTTAAGATTTACATTGACCATAATATTTCATGTTCCAATATATTTGTGACTTGTGAAAACTCCTATAATCCAATAGGGGGATTTATGGTATCCAATCATGATTAAAATATTCTTAGATATTTTCAATCCATATATCTAGAACCTAATATTAATAAAGATGTAAGGATATGGACATCCACTTAACACTTAAGATGAAATCTATGACCTTAAAATTTTCATATTGTTAACAGTTTTAGATTTTGGGAAACATATTCTTATATAGTTTTAATATTAAATGCTATTGAAATTTTTTGTGGATGTATTCATAGTTGTAAATAATTCCTAATGTTATACTCCTATTAAAAAAGAATTTTGGACTTTTGAGCTCTAGACAAAGAACCAAATTTCTTCTACTTCTTATTACTCCATTGTTCCCATCACGAGGTCACTCCGAGTCAGGAAGTGTGTCAGATGGTGTTATCGGTCACTCATGAAATTAAAAATAGGGATGGTAGGATTACTATATTTAGGTGTAGGATGATTGGTATCAACCTAATTGGGATATGGATTCATTTATAGTGTCACTATATTACATCTCCCCTCCATAACGTCTATTTTAGCAGTAAGGGACTCAATAGAGTTAAGGAGATATAACAAATATATTTAATAGTTTTTTTTCATTGTGCGATCAATGACCAAATCCTAGTGTGGTTAGATTCCATTTCTGGATTTTTGATATCTCATTGAGATTTATTATTTCATGTTTCTTAATAATATGGTAGTCATTTACCTAGTGGATAAATATTTTTATACTCTTTTTCCATATGGTTTTGGAAAATAGATGGATGGTGACTGGTCTCTTATCACATTTTATAAGAATAAAAATCATTATAGATATGTTCAATAAGATATACATCAGCCTCTACCAAGGAATTATTTTTAAATAGGAATAGTTTTTCTTTGTATTTTGGTATTGAATCATTTTAGTTCCTTCATTTTAGTTTCATAATATGAGAAACAATACTAAATGAAAAGGATTTATCCTCCTAACGTGGTAGGTTGTTTTTTTGTTTTTTCACACATTGATATTTTTATGAGGGAAAAATATTTAGATGGTTATTTCTGATTATTTGGAGGAATTACCATATTCTGAGTTTGTCTCTAGTTCTAGGTATGTGCACCCTCTTCATCGGGTTAGGCCACATTTCATGGATAATATTCTTTATCACATCCATCCATATCAAGGTAATATTATTGGTTGTCTATGATTTAAATTCTAATAATGTCTACTAATTCATATCAAGCAATATATATCATGTCCTCATCCTACCCAGGGTTGTAAGAATATTTTTCAGGCTACGAATAACCATCATGGGATAAGTCATGTTCTCCCTTAACATTATCAATTCTTCAATACTATTATAGATTAAAATCCCTCTGAGGAATAATATTCCAATATCAATGAGTCGTAAATCTAATAGATTATCCTATCATTATCAATAATTATTATTATAATGAAGGAGATAGATCTCAGAGTTGAAGTAAATATGAGGTAACTTCCTTGATCCATACAGGCTGGGTATCTCCACTAATGTTGTGAAGGAAATAACTATCTTGGAATTCCAAATTTCTAAGAAATTTTCTAGGAATAGTCAAAATTTTATACATCTACATGTGATATTTTCTATCCATTGAAGATTGATTCATTTTTGTGGATTTTCCAATAACAAATGGGATAAATTTTTTGACTTTACTAGTTGCATAAAACAAAAAACAATTGATGACTTTATCTCACCAAGTATGATATTCCTGATATTTTGGAATGGTTGATATTTACTTGAGATGCTAATTTTCATATGTGGATGTTATTCCTAAAACCAGGGATGAGGTAATTAAATTAAATGTTTTTTTCCTAATGAATTTATTCGACCAACGAGCAAGGTGGACTAAATTTCTCTATCTTCACCCAAACTTATAATGTGAATATTGATTAATGAATCCATGATTACATAATAGAGTTACTACAAGTTATTGATCCATTATTTTTGGTTCCAACTAGGATTATTTTCCATCAAATTGTTTTGGGTCACTAAAAATGCAATTATTTCATCTTGGTGGAAGAGTTCTATCTTCACCGAAATTTAACCAGAATAATCACCATATTATAAATGCTCTACCATGAGAAGTTGAATAGTGTCTTATGGGTTTTTGTTTCTAGAAGTTACCAATTCCTATTAAATCATATTAAAAATGTTGTACCCTATGGTGGATAAGGGACAAACCATGACTGATATATTTCCTTCTATATATTTTTTCAACATGACCATGTAATTATCCTTGACCTCATTGAGAGATTCCTCAACATGATTCGACCATAGTAACCAATTTGTCACTTCTTTATCAAGTGGATGGGATATATTATAACCTAAGTAGTTTTGTCAGGTGATAATAAATTTTAGGGTGGCACAAATGATGATCATCAACCCATACAATCCTTTGGATGGGATGTAATATATCTATAAGTTATGAGGTGTTAAGTATAGTAAGACATGACATATTGATTGCCTCTGGATATAAGAGTATCCTTTGGATGGTTTCAATATGTGGAAGACCATCATACAAGGATGATATGTGATCATAGAGAGGATCTTCTCAATGATCATAATGTGGAGTAACTGCATGGGTGATCATCATTTTTACAGAGGAGGACCTCTTTGGATAGTACTCTAAGGTGGTAGTAAAATTTTATATATATATATACATATTCCCTAATAAGGACCCCAGTGACAACAAATACTTCCACATATGAATGAGAAGTTGATATATTCATGGTCCACTATCAAGAGGTGATGAAGGGAATACAAAATATTAGTATTAATCATGGATGGAATATGATAATGCTTATTGTTATATGAATATCTTGATGAGACTCATGGGATCATTATGGATGGGAAACCATGGATAGAACATAAATAATGATTGGGGTCATACAATGTGAGAAAATACCTTGTTCATAAGGATCCTCTTATGTGACCCTCTATCTATCACTATAATATATTAAAAATTCCCTTGGATGGCTGGTGAAATTTTTAAATGTGTCTTACAAGAATTGGAACGAATGGGGATATGACCCCACTAAGATTTTTATCCATTGTTGGAATATATCGACAATATTCATGGGTGATGGAATGGATATGATCCAGCCCCTCGATTAGTTCCATTGAGATATGTTTATACGCTTCACATTCTTGGGAAAGGACATAATTCTGGTGTATTATTGTTTCTAGTACATATTTATGATCTCCCTTATTGAGAGTGGATATATATTCCCACTACAAAGTGATTGTTGGAGTAGGATTACATACTTCTATAGTGGAGGAAGGGATTTTATCCTTCCATAAGATACTTCTTAGATATATCAATGAAACCCTATATAAATGGGGATACAATAAATTTATTTATCAACACTTTTCATTAAGGTTTGTCAAATATCCTCCAAAATTGGAGTAGGGATATGGGTGAGTTTCTTTTAGGATGTACTGATCAGATACACATGTGTTTGTGGGGATATAAAAATGGGAACTTCCCCTAGTGACCCTTGAGAGAATTTGATCAATTTAATTTATTACTATTGTTTTAGTTCGACATGATTGGATGGAATGAGAATGAATATGATCCATTTTGTGATTCCACCATATTAAGTGATGGGATTATTCAATAGGATTGGGAATATAATCCCACACCAACTAATACATTACCTTTGGTATATGATGATGAGCTTCATATGGTGGACCTGTGTAATGTTATTTCTAACTGGTTTTGTATGGATATGTCAATATCAACATTATGATGATGAACGATATGATAATAGGCATTTTGAGTTTGGGAAAGAATATGGTTACACATTTCAATTACCTAAAGGTTAATAGAAAAATCTTCATCAATGGGAATGGGGATATAATCCCACCTTCTTCCTTCATGGATCATTTTTTCTCAGTGACACATCCTCCTGGGAACCTTGTTATGGGAGCTCAAGTACCATGTCTCTAGGGATACCTCCCTAGTGGGTTTTTGATGAACGAAGGACTTTTGGAAATGCTGGATATGAAAATCAGTTGAAAGATCCAACCTGGGAAGCTACTGAATAGAATTGTATATTGAGACAAGATCCCCTACCTTCCTAAGGTTATGTAGATGATAATTATCACATATTAGGGGGAGACTCACTGAGTGATTAGACATGAATTTTGGTGCAACAAGATTCATCATAGTCCTCTATTTTAAGTATGTTCTATATAGTTTTTCCTCTATAAGGACCTCATGTGCCACATCCCTAGTTTGGATATTCCATTTAGATGGTATTACTTGATCAGTTGATTCATCAAATTGTTTTGGAGATCTTTATGTTGGGTAGTTCTAGCCAGAGGATATCAATAGAGACCATCAATATCTATTGGTTGGTTTACATGAGACGTGATTCTTATTTTATTTGAATTTGTATCAAAAAGAACTCTATGGGATTCAATGAAGGTCCAAAAATTTTTGATAGGATCGACAGACAAAATAGTTATCTTATCAACGTAGTGTCACAAGTAAAATCATCATCGATCAATCAGATGCACGAGTATTAGATTAATATTAGGTATACAATTTTTCTTATGATTCACACTCTTAATGGTATTTGGGAAGACGTTGCCAAATGATTTAAGTAACTCAAGAACTCATGGTTAACTTATTTCAAATCCGGTTTACCATTTTGTTTTTTAAAGAAACATATTGATAAAATTGAAGGATTGATTCCTAAAACATTATATGACTCAAATACACTATAACACCCTGAAATTATAAAACAACAACATTATATTCTATTGTGTGTTTGACATACCACACCAAGCATCAAAATGAATATAACTTCCCGATACATTAAAACATACTTAATATTTTAGATAAATTTAATCTATTATATATATATTTCAATGCACATAATATTGAATTAACTTGTGTATCACATAAAAATGAGTTTATCTAATAGATTTTTAAATTAATTAGATTACAATTTAATACAAATTAATGTCAAAAAATTTAATATATAGGAAATGATTGTATATGTAAATATTTTTATGCTTACAAAGTTTTTTTGTGTCAATAAATTAAATAAATTAAAATTAATAAGTGATATTAATTAAATATATATATTATATATTCCATAAAATGTTTTTAATTCTCTTCAATGGATTTGATAGGTATATGATAAGAACAAATAAAATATTATGTAGAAAAAGAATTTTTTTCTAAAGTTAATATTTCCACCTTTTAATGGTGCAACAATTTTAAAAATAAATTTTGAGACTTTTATAAATTATATTTGAAAAAATAAACTTCATTATTGAAATATTAATGTAAAAATATATTATAGTAAATTTTTTGTATTTTTCTATGAAGTTTCATTTTTTAATGACTAGTGAAAATAAGGAATTTTAATTGAAAACTTATTTTTCATATAAACCATTTATAGGGTTATAGTTTTATTTTAGTTGGTTTTAATGTTTAATTAGTTCAATTTTACATATATTTATTCAGTTTATTTCATTCTAATGATTTCTTTTATATAATTTATATGTAAAAACCTAGTGACCTTTTGAATATTTTCACTTTAAACCCTGCTTTCCCATCCCTTCTATGGGATTAATTTTAAATTAATTTCTATCATAGGTGTAATTAAAATTTGGAAAAATGGATTACATATTTGGAATAAAAATAATTTATAAATTCTCTTATGGTAAACTTTTTTATTGACCATAAGTATTAGTGAAAGAAATTAAAAATAATTATTGTGATTACAATAAAAATGAGTTTATTTAGTGGTTAAACAATAATATTTCGAGGCCAAATAACCTAGAAACTTATCCAAAGACAATTGAAAATCCATAGTTTGAACATATAATACTTTTATTTAATTTGGACCATTATTTGAGGAAAAGTATTTAATGGAGAAGTCTCATGTGTGTTTATCTCTTTATATTTACAAGAATGTCACTCTCCCAATCACCTCTTTACAACTATAAATCCAATTATCTCATCCAAAAACATCCCAAATACGCACCAAAAATCCATACCATGATCCTAGAATCATAAATTTAGGGATAAATAAAACATAAGAAGTCGTTTGGTGCAAACCAAAGGGATTTACCCAAAGAGGAGGTAACGTTCTTTAATGAGGACTTTGGTTTTATTTTGTTTTCCACCTCTTAAATTATAATTATATAATGATTATATAATAAACCAAGTATATAAAATATAATGAGTTGTTTTTATTCTATTAATTTCTCTTTAACCAACAAACACATACATCAAATGGGAAACACAATCATCGTTCTTGTCTACGATGTAATACCGCCTTACAAACCGATGTTGTTCGTTCTTCCATTATGACCATTAAAGGATAGGAATAATGTTATATTTATAGATTTTATATTATATATATGATAATTATTTGAGATATATATTAAAAATTAATTATAATATGCATATATATCCTTCATTTTTCAATATTTTAATATGATATGAAAATTAAAGCAACGTTTATCTGTACGTATGACCCTCTGTCTCCATGAATGGTGTATTTATTTTCCTATATGAATTTTTTTTGGAAAACCATAAACAAATATATACTGAATATATATGATAATAAGATCATGTTTTACATTATGGATATTATGAAATCATGATATAAGTAACATGTACAACAAATAACTAGTCCAAACATACTCTAAAAACTGGGCAATTAATACACAAAAATTGAGAAAATAATGAATGATTGCTAAGAAATGGGTAATAATATATTATAATAACAACATATATGATATAATAAATAATAATATTTTTTTATAATATTTCATTAAAATGCTTAAAATCATTATAATTGAGGATAAAGATAGTTTTACCAAAAGGAAGCATAATGTTTGGGATTTTGTCTCAATTTAGTTTTATTGATGGATATTGTAACATCCCAAGTAAGTAATGAATAATATATATTTTTATCTATTTATATTAATGAATTAGATAGTGTTTTAGAGGCTTAAAATGAGAATAAATCAAATCTTAAGCATGGAATACACTAATATTTTTACAAGATTGTATTACTGCCTTTTGATGGAAAACCATATATTAAATCTATATTTTGAAAATTTTATAAGCTCTATTTGTCAAAATAAACTTATTCTTTATTATTGGGACATCAAAATTTACTTTTTGTGAATTTTTGGTATTTTTCCGATAAAGTTCATTTTTTTAATGAAAAGTGAAAAATGTTGTATTCTAATTCAAAATCTCTTTTTAATCTAATTTGTTTATATGATTAGATTATATTTTGAATTGGTTTTAAAGTACAATTAGAATATATTTTTACCACTTAATCCAATAGTGGTCGTTGGAATTAATTTCACTTTGAAATTGGACTTAAACTAGTGTCAATCTTTTGATACTTATTGTTTCATAAAAACACACTATTTGCTCTGACAACTGGAATTAATTATTAAATTAATTAATGTAACTTATATGTTTTGAATTTTCCAAAATAGAAATCATTTTTTTAATTCAGAATATAGCTTAGGGTGAAGTTTTGGTATTTTTCTGAAAAACGTCAATTTTTGATGAATAGTGAAACCACTAAGTGGTACTTATAAAAACTGATTTTTCGTTTAAATGAGATTTTACCACCTCTGTGGTTTGAATTTCAAAAATCCGACATACATGGTTATCATTATGAAGTAAAATGTGGTTCAATGGAATTAAAATAATTTTTTGGCAAATAGTAACTTTTTAGTTTTTAATCACGATTAGAGGTAACTAGTGTAATTTAAGGTAAGAATAATGTTTTAACAATATGAGATGAGCATGAAACATGTACTAACCTTATTGGATGTGTCATGGCCGACCAAGAAAATCCATGGGTCAACTTGGGGACCCCATGGAGCCACTTTGGTTGGAAAATGACATTAATATCTTTTTATTTAATGTTAAAATAAAAATGACACAAACATGAGTTGTTTTACTAAAACAATTTTTACATGTGGTTATACAAGTCATAATTTTGACTATAAATAGTAATTGGAAATATAAAAAGATTTCCTACATCATAGTATTTTGTTTATAATTTTTAGACATTAAATAAATTAAATTATTTATGACACCATGATGATGTAGCGATTACCTCATTATTTAACGATTTAAATAAAATCAAAAGATAATGTAAAATCTATGACCTACACATGTATAAAACCTATTGGATGGGTGTATTTCGAACCCTTATCACATTATCCTCGAAATTTATAATTTTGGGACCTTTTTTATCCGAAAATCATTTTATAATAAAGTATCCTTTTTATACCTTTCCAAGAGTGCCCCTCCTCTCCTCTTATAAAAGGCCCCCACCTCTACCACCTTACCCACACTTCAAAAGACTTTGGCTCGGCCAAACCCTAACCATTTTGTCTCTACACATCCTTATATAACTCTTAGAAGCCCCACTTTGGGCATAAGTCTTCCCAAGGAAGCCTTTGAGCTCAAATCAAAAAGAGTTACCCGATTTAAAGGTAGTGTCTTCTCTTGTGTTCTTATGTTTTATTTTGCTTCTCCAACCCCCTAAACTATTTTTATTCATTTCTTTTGTAAAAACACCATTATCTTCCATATAATATGATTTTTTTATAAGAAGGATTCTATCTATTCTTATACACACCTACATCTAATGGTTAAAGAACATACTGTTTCTGTGGATGGTGAATTTCTGCCTCACGAAACGATGATTGTTCAACACTCATATATCACCTTAAAAGGTGGCCATTAAGATGTCACTATATTTATATATTATATATCATATGTTTATGTTTTACTTAAGCTTCTGTATTTTTCATTTATGGCATATCTTTATGGTTACCATTATGAGTAAACACGATATCTTCATTTTAGGAAGTGCGGACTACCGCCCCCTCAAAGTGATTTGATTCGTTAATACCATATGTGGTATGTATAAAGGATATATTTAATGATATTATATATGATACCATAGTGGAATTAAAATACTATTATGTATCATTATTTTTTAATTCCATAAAATACGAAATAGAAATGAAAGTAGCGTTCATGCGTATGTACGGCTTACCGTCTCCATGAACGGTGCATTTCATTTCTTACCTCTAAAGATTTTGTAATATTATAAATTCATGTATATAATGGATATATATGATATATATGATATATACATCATGATTATAACTCTGGATATAATGGATACATCAAGAATATGTAATTATAAAGAGCATATTTTGACTCAAGTAACAATGATCGTTAAAACGACCGTTATTAACTAAAATAATTAAATAGTGTTCATGACATGGTAATAAGTGATATAAAAGGAATAATAAACTTTAAAAAGGTTCTTAAGAAAATATAAATTAACTCAAGTTTATTATTCAGGAGATTAAATAACGATCAAGTCAAGTCGGATACGAGGTATGGGACTTCGTCTCAATCTCCTTTCATTAAGGCATATTTTGTTTTATACACAACCTTATTTTATATGGTGTATAAACCCCTTTTAATTTTACATTTATTCAAAAGGAGTCATTTTTATATGAAGTGTTTACTAAACGACAAAAGGGAATGTTTTTTTTTGTTGTACGTATGCGGTGACAACGACTTCTCCGCCACCATGACCATTATTTGAGTTTCGGCTTCCTCTAAAAGCCATGCTTTTTAAAAAAAATACCATGTTTTAATTTTCGTTTATTTTGGTATTGAAAATGGTTTTCATAATGTTTTTATATCAATGTGTTGTATTGATATCTTGTGATTTAAAGGTGGAAATGTTATGTTTCCTTTATGCATGTTTTATGTGATACGATTATGTTGTGGTTCTTGGGCATTATTATGAAGATGGGTGGTTCCGTGATAAACTAAGGGCGGGTGAGCCCGATATAGCTCTCCAATGCATTGGGTAACGTGAAGGAGTTAAACGTTAAGGTTTCTTCGAAGAGATTAAGGGAATATACTGTGATGGGTATTCCAAACGTAACCAGGAGGGTTACTCCCTATGTAAGAATGTTATGAATGCCTCAAGTTACTTTTATGTATTATGATTTCTATGATTTATTCATGATTTTATGAGGTCTGTTAAAGTGATTATGTTTTATGAGTAAATTATGATTTCATTGATTCTTATGTATACATGTACTCATGTTTCCTTTCCATACTTTTATATCCCTTACTGAGCTTTTTATGCTCATCCCAAGTTTTTTGAAATGTTTTTCACAGGTCAAGGGAAGGGTACATGATATAATGATAGTGTCAAGGAAGTGTCAAGAAAGAATCCATGTTTTATTTTAAATATGTTTCCATTGATGGGAATGACTGAATACTATCTTTTATTGTAACCACTTTGTTTAAATGTGGGATGTAATGCACATTTTATAATATAATTCTCTAAAACTCTAAACCTGAAAAGATCCTCAATGTGTAATCTTGTAATAAATCAAGATTAAGTAAGGTTTAAGGCTGGGGCCTTATAGTTGGTATCAGAGGTCGGTTTAGATAACTTTAAGAGTTAGAATTCTATTAAATGATTATCCAAAAATATTTTTTTGAAATGATATAGAATTTGATGATTACCATATTGCTTCATCTAAGACATGTTTGTTCAGAATGGTTTTCCGCAGAGGAAACAGGGAAGCAGTGCTAGGAAGGCATACAGAAGGAAATAACCTTCCGAATCAGCATCCTGAGATGGTCGGAATTGGAACTGAACAGTTTTTTGCAGTAATGGAGTAGTTTACACAAGCGATAAATGGTGGCGGCATCCAAGCACGAGATCAGTCAGATCAGCCGCAGAGGAACATGTCATTGGTGGAACATTTCATGAGGCAACATCCCCCATCATTCAGAGGATAGTCTAACCCTATGCCAGCTGAAGGGTGGATTAAAGCACTGGAGAAGATTTTTGATGTCATGGGGTGTTCAAATAATCAAAAGGTTAGTCTTGCTATTTACAATTTGGAGGGTGAAGCAGATCAGTGGTGGTCGATGGTTAAAAATATTCGGGACGCTGATGAAATTGATTCTCTCGACGGGGATGAATTCAAAGGTATTTTTTTTTAGAATTATTTTCCTAAGGCTTTTTGACTTAGGATGGAAAAACAATTCCTGGAATTGAGGCAAGAGGAAGACTCAGTGACTGCCTACGAAGAAAGGTTCACTCGATTGGCAAGGTATACTCCAAATCTTATCTGAGACCTTGATAGTAAAATCAATCATTTTTACTGAAGATTAAAGCCAAAATGTCGAAGGGAATTGGCTTATCATGAGTGTAAAAGTTATGAAAAGCTTGTTCGATGTGCTGAGAAGGTGGAAATTGAGTTTTCCAATGATCAAGTGTTCTATAACAACCAACAGAAGAAGAGACCGAGGTGGCAGGAGAAAGGAAAGAATTCTTCAAAAAGGTCTGATGGTAAGAAAACTAAGTTTCCAGTTTGTGATAAATGTGGGAAAAGGCATGCTGGGGATTGTCTTCTGAATTCTGTAAAGTGTTACCGATGTGGTAAGATGGGACATAAGGCTCGTGATTGCACTGAAAAAGATCAGGGTGATGGTAAGACCAAATTTGATTTACAGTTAGTGAAATTTTTTAAGTGCAATGAGATGGGTCACTATGCAAACGAGTGTCCGACAAAGATCTTGAGTGATGGGAAGCAGTTAGACTACAAGTAGAAAGGGGTGGTGAAATCCTTTTCAACTACTTCAGCAGATGTCGGGCCATCAAATGAAGTTTTACCAGGTAATTTGTTTGTTTTTTCAGATTATGCCAGTGTGTTATTTGATTCGGGGTCTACACATTCTTTCATCTCTGAAACCTTTTCTAGTAAAATGGGAATACTATCTCAAGAAATGACTCCTGAACTTGTGGTAAAAACACCTGGGGGAAATGTTGAGGCAAAAATAATTTATAAGAATCTTCCTATCCTTATCTGTGGAAAGAACCGACTTGCGAACCTTATTGTTTTACCTCTAGTAGAGTTTGATGTTATCCTGGGTATGGATTGGATCTCTATTTACCATGCTAAGATTGATTGTAGAGCTAAAGAGGTTTATTTTCAGAAAGACTTTCAGTTTGTGTACAAGAATGAACCATTACTGTTGATAACATATCAAGAGGCTGAGAAACTTGTAAAATATGGAAATGAATGTTACCTTGCACATATTGTTGAAAACAAGGGAACTGTTCCGATTAATGATATGCCAGTGGTAAATGAGTATCCTGATGTTTTTCCTGATGAGTTGCCTGGAATAATACCAGATTGGGAAGTTGAGTTTACTGTTGACTTAGTTCCTGATGCTAAGCCAATTTCAAAACCCCCTTATCGAATGGCTCAAATTGAACTTTTAGAGTTAAAGGAGCAATTGCAAGATTTATCAGAGAAAGGTTTCATTCAACCTATCACATCACCATGGGGTGCTCCTGTTTTATTTGTTAAAAATAAATATGGTTCTATGAGACTTTTCATTGATTATAGAGCCTTGAATAACATCACTGTTAAGAACAAATATCCTTTGCCTCATATCGATGATTTGTTTGATCAGCTCTAGGGAGCTCAGTATTTTTCAAAGATTGACCTGAGATCAGGGTACCATCAGTTGAAGGTAAAGGAAGCAGATATTCCGAAGACCGCATTCTGTACAAGATATGGCCATTATGAATTTGTAGTAATGCCTTTTGGGCTAACCAATGAACCTGCTATATTCATGGACTTAATTAATAGAATTTTCCATGAGTTCTTGGATAAGTTTGTGGTTGTTTTCATTGATGATATTTTGGTGTTTTCTAAAATTAAATAAGAGCATGAAAGAAATTTAAGGGTTATTTTTCAAACCTTAAAAGAAAAGAAATTGTATGGAAAATTCATCAAGTGTGAGTTTTGGTTGCAACAAATTTCTTTCCTTGGTCACATTGTTTCTAAAGATGGGATAACTATTGATCCTGCAAAAAAAGGTTGTGGAAGAATGGCCAAGACCCAGAAATGTAACTGAGATTCATAGCTTCCATGGTTTGGAAGGCTATTACCGAAGGTTTGTTAGAAATTTTTCACAGTTATCTAGTCCAATGACGAAGCTAACTCATACGGGTCTTAAGTTTATCTGGACAAAAGAATGTGATGATTGTTTTCCGTAACTGAAAAGAAGATTGGTGAATGCTCCAGTTTTGGCACTACCTTCCAGGAATGGTGAGTTTGTTATCTACAGTGATGCTTCATTGAAAGGACTTGGTTGTGTCCTTATGCAGAATGATCAGGTAATTGCCTATGCTTCACGACAGTTAAAAACTCATGAGGTAAATTAACCTACACATGATTTGGAATTAGCTGCTGTTGTTTTCGCTTTAAAATTTTGGAGGCATCATTTGTATGGATAAAGTGTGAAATATCTACTGATCACAAAAGTTTAAAGTATATATTCACTCAGAAAGAGTTGAACATGAGACAGAGGATATGGTTGGAATTAACCAAGGATTATGATTGTACAATTCATTGCCACCTGAGAAAAGAAAATAAATTGGCTGATGCTTTGAGTCGAAAAAGTAATGCTTCATTAACCATGCTACGTTTAGAATGAGATCCTTTGGTTTTTGATTTGATGAACTTTGGCATGGAAGTGGTTTGTGCAGGAAGTCCTTCTGTTTTGTTTCAGGTATCAGTGAAATCTTCTCTATCAGACAGAATCAAGCAAGCACAGAAGCAAGACAGTGAGTTGCAGAAAAAGGTAGAGCTGGTTCAAAAAGGTACGTTGCCTGAATTCAACATTGATAATGATTGGGTTTTGAGATTTAGGAAGAGATTGTATGTGCCTTGTGATTCATAGTTGAAGAGAGAGTTGTTATGTGAAGCTCATAGTTCTCCGTTTTCAGTTCATCCTGGCAGTACTAAGATGTATAGAGATCTGCGGGAGTATTACTGGTGGGACGAAATGAAAAGATATATTGCTGATTTTACTGTGAAGTGTTTCACTTGTCAACAGGTTAAAGCAGAGTGGCAGTTACCAAAATGGATGCTTCAGCCTTTACCAGTGCCAGAGTGGAAATGGGAGAATATATCCATGGACTTTGTTGTGGGATTACCGAAGACATCTCGAGGTAATAATGCAATCTGGGTTATTGTTGATGGCTTGACCAAATCTTCTCATTTCCTTTCTATACGGGATACTTTTTCCCTAGATCAACTTTCCCGTTTGTATCTTAAAAAGATATTTAGGTTACATGGAGTTCCTCTCTCCATTGTATCTGATCGTGATCCCAGGTTTACTTCTAACTTTTGGAAAGGCCTTCAGAAGTCGTTGGATACTAAATTAAATTTTAGTACAGTTTTACATCCTCAATCAAATGGGCAGTCAGAACGAACAATTCAGACTTCGGAAGATATGCTATGTTCTTGTTCGATGGATTATCAGGGAGGTTGGGACCAACATATTTCTTTGGTTGAATTTTCATATAATAACAGTTTTCATTCCAGTATATAGATGGCACCATTTGAGGCATTATATGCGAAGCGGTGTCGAACTCCAGCTTTATGGGATGAAGTGGGTGAAAGGAAGATGATGGGACCAGAATTGGTAGAAGAGTTGGCAGAAAAAGTTCAGCTGATACAGAAACACATGAGAACAGCTCAGAGCAGGCAGAAGAGTTATACGGACAACAGGAGGAAGGATCTCTCTTTTGAGGTAGGTGATCATGTTTTTCTCAAAGTATCACCATGGAAAAGTGTGATGCGATTTGGTAAGAAAGGAAAGCTGAGTCCAAGGTTCATTGGACCATATGAAATTCTGGAGAGTGTTGGATCAGTTTCTTACCGAGTGGCTTTACCTCCGAGTTTATCTCAGGTATACAATGTTTTTCATGTTTCGATGTTGATAAAGTATATGCCAGATCCATCTCATGTTTTGAGTCCAGAGGTAGTTCAGCTGGAAGAGAACCTATCTTATGAGGAACAACTGGTCCAGATTCTTGACCACAGGGAGCAAGTGTTACGGAATAATGTGATTCATCAGGTAAATGTTTTGTGGAAAAACCACATGATTGAAGAGGCAACATGGGAATCTGAAAATGCAATGAGGGATAAATACCCCCACTTATTCGATAAGTAAATGAATTGAGGGGACGCAATTTTCTAAAGGGGGGAAGGATGTAATATCTCAAGTAAGTAATGAATAATATATATTTTTATCTATGTCTATTAATGAATTAAATAGTGTTTTAGAGGATTAAAATGAGAATAAATCAAATCTTAAGCATGGAATACACTAATATTTTTAAAAGATTGTTTTACAGCCTTTTGATTGAAAACCATCTTTTAAATATATCTTTTGACAATTTTACAAGCTCTATTTGTCAAAATAAACTTATTCTTTTTGATTGGAACATCAAAATTTACTTTCTGTGAATTTTTGGTATTTTTCCGATAAAGTTCATTTTTTAATGAATAGTGAAAAATGTTGTATTTTAATTCAAAACCTATTTTTAATCTCATTTATTTATATGATTAGATTATATTTTGAATTGGTTTTAAAGTTTAATTAGAATATATTTTTACCATTTAATCCAATAGTGGTCGTTGGAATTAATTTCACTTTGAAATTGGACTTAAACTAGTGTCAATCTTTTGATACTTATTGTTTCATAAAAACACGCTATTTTCTCTGACAGTGGGAATTAATTATTAAATTAATTAATGTAACTTATATGTTTTGAATTTTGTAAAATAGACATCATTTTTTAATTCGGAATATCAAATATAGCTTAGGGTGAAGTTTTGGTATTTTTCTAAAAAACGTCAATTTTTGATGAATAGTGAAACCACTAAGTGGTACTTATAAACTGATTTTTCGTTTAAATGAAATTTTACCACCTCTGTGGTTTGAATTTCAAAAATCCGACATACATGGTTGTCATTAAGAAGTAAAATGTGGTTCAATGGGATTAAAATAATTTTTTGGTGAATAGTAACTTTTAAGTTTTTAATCGCGATCAGAGGTAATTAGTGTAATATAAGGTAAGAATAATGTTTTAATAATATGAGATGAGCTTGAAACATGTCCTAACCTTATTGTATGTGTCATGGCCGACCAAGACAATCCATGGGTCAACTTGGGGACCCCATGGAGCCACTTTGGTAGGAAAATGACATTAATATCTTTTTATTTAATGTTAAAATAAAAATGACACAAACATGAGTTGTTTTACTAAAACAATTTTTACATGGGGTTATACAAGTCATAATTTTGACTATAAATAGTCATTGGAAAGCTAAAACAGTTTCCTACATAATAGTAGTTTTTTTATAATTTTTATACATTAAATAAATTAAATTATTTATGACACCATGATGATGCAGCGATTACCTCATTATTTAACGATTTAAATAAAATGAAAATAAAATGTAAAATCTATGACCTACACATGTATAAAACCAATTGTATGGGTGGATTTAGAACTCTTATCACCTTATCCTCTAAAGTTTTAATTTTGGGGCCTTTTGTATCCTAAAATAATTTTATAATAAAGTATCCTTTTATACCTTTCCCAGAGTGCCCCTCCTCTCCTCTTATAAAAGGCCCCCACCTCTACCACCTTACCCACACATCCAAAGCCTTTGGCTCGGCCACCCCTACCCATTTTGTCTCTATACATCCCTCTCTAACTCTTAGAAGCCTCACTTTGGGCAGAAGTCTTCCCAAGTAAGCCTTTGAGGTCAAATGAAAAAGAGTTACCCGATTTAAAGGTAGTGTCTTATCTTGTGTTCTTATGTTTTATTTTGATTCTCCAACCCCCTAAAATCTTTTTATTCATTTCTTTTGTAACAACATCAGTATCTTCCATATACTAGGATGTTGTTATAATAAGGATTCGAGCTACACATACACACACCTACATATAATGGTTAAATAACATACTGTTTCCGTGGATGGCGAATTTCTGCCTCACGAAACGATGATTGTTCAACACTCATATATCACCTTCAAAGGTGGGCATTAAGATGTCACTATATTTCTATATTATATATCATAGTTTTATGTTTTACTTAAGCTTCTGTATTTTTCATTTATGGCATATCTTTATGGTTATCATTATGAGTAAACGTGATATCTTCATTTTAGGAAGTGCGGACTACCGCCCCCTCAAAGTGATTTGATTCGTTAATACCATATGTGGTACGTATAAAGGATATATTTAATTATATTATATATGATAACATACTGGAATTAAAATACTATTATGTATCATTATGTTTTAATTCCATAAAATACGAAATGGAAATGAAAGTAGTGTTCATGTGTAAGTACGGCTTACCGTCTCCATGAACGGTGCATTTCATTTCTTACCTCTAAACGTTGTGTAATATTATAAATGCATGTATATACTGAATATATATGATATATATGATATATACATCATCAGTATAACCCTGGATATAATGGATACATGAACAACTTGTAATTATAAAGAGCATATTTTGACTCAAGTACCAATGATCATTAAAACGACCGTTATTAACTAAAATAATTACATAGTGTTCATGACATGGTAATAAGTGATATAAAAGGAATAATGAACTTGAAAAAGGTTCCTAATCAAGTATAAATTAACTCAAGATTATTATTCAGGAGATTAAAGAACGATCAAGTCAAGTCGGATACGAGGTATGGTACTTCCTCTCAATGTCCTTTCATTGAGGCATATTTTGTTTTATACACAACCTTCTTTTATACGATGTATAAACCCATTTGACTTTTACGTTTATTCAAAAAGAATCTTTTTTATACGAAGTGTTTAATGAACGACAAAAGGGAATGTTTTTTTTTGTCGTACGTATGTGGCGACAAGGACTTCTCTGCCGCCGTGACCATTATTTGAGTTTCGGCTTCCTCTACAAGCCATACTTTTAAAAAAAATACCATGTTTTACTTTTCTTTTATTTTGGTATTGAAAATGTTTTTCATAATGTTTTTATATCAATTTTTTGTATTTATATCTTGTGATTGAAAGGTGGAAATGTTATGTTTCCTTTATGCATGTTTTATGTGATATGATTATGTTGTGGTTCTTGGGCATTATTATGAAGACGGGTGGTTCCGTGATAAACTATGGGCGGGTGAGCCTGATATAGCTCTCCAATGCATTGGGTAACATGAAGGAGTTAAATGTTAAGGTTTCTCCGAATAGATTTAGGGAATATACTGTGATGAGTATTCCAAACGTAACCAAGAGGGTTACTCCCTACGTAAGAATGTTATGAATGCCTCAAGTTACATTTATGTCTTATGATTTCTATGATTTATTCATGATTTTATGAGGTATGTTAAAGTTCTTATGTTTTATAAGTAAAGTATTATTTCATTGATTCTTATGTATACATGTACTCATGTTTTCTTTCCATATTTTTATATCCCTTACTGAGCTTTTTATGCTCATCCCAAGTTTTTTGAAATGTTTTTCACAGGTCAAGGGAAGGGTACATGATATGATGATAGTGTCAAGGAAGTGGCAAGAAAGAATCCATATTTTATTTTAAATATGTTTCCGTTTATGGGAAAGAATGAATACTATCTTTTATTGTAACCACTTTGTTTAAATGTGGGATGTAATGCATGTTTTATGATCTAATTCTCTAAAACTCTAAACCTGAAAAGATCCTCAATGTGTAATCTTGTAATAACTCAATATTAAGTAAGTTTTAAGGATGGGGCCTTATAGATATTGTATTATTGAGAACCTAATTTATTTTTTATGGTGTATATACTTCCCTTAGACATGAAATATCATAAATATGCTTGTTATTTTGAATTAATTAATCTAAGGGTATTTAAACATAATGTTACTGAGGTTAACTCTTAAACATCACAAATGAATGATGGATCATTTTAAAAATATATAGAAACAATCCAAATCTGTTTTTGTGGTTTTGAGTATGTCAGTTGTTCTTTTTTACTTAAATTAATGTCAATTTTAAATAAAAAGACACACATGGAGTCATACTAGTAATATTGTTTTTTTTTATTGAGGTATCGTTGACTCTGAAATGTCACAAATGACTCATGTAATGTTTTTATAAAATATAAAATTAATCCAAATTCATTTTCATGATTTTTAGTATGTCACTTGTTGTTTTTTACATAAATTAATGTCAATTTTAAATAAAAAGAAACACATGTGGTCATAACAGTCACAACATGAATTAAATTGAGTGTTGTATAATTCCTACGCATCACAACTGACATATATATCATTTTCATATAGTATAATAAAAATATTATTGAGTTAAATATGTTTTTAGTATGCATGTTGTTTTTTTTTGAACTAAAATGTTGATTCTAAACTGATAAAATATCATTTAGTCATACAAGTCACACCATGCGTCAGATTGCAGTGTGGTTGATTCTTAAAAATCAATAATGAATCATGAATCATTTTCATAAATTATAAAAAATATTATAATTTATTCTTAGTTTTAAGCATGTTACATGTTATTTTTTCTAAATTTAATGTCATTTTAATATAAAAATACACACGTAATGTTATACTGGACACAACGTACATCATACTGAGGTGCGGTCTACTCCTACACATCAAAAATGACTTATGCATCATTTTCCAATTGTATAAAAACGTTACTAATTCATTTTCTATGTTTTCAGTATGATAGTTATTCTTTTTACTAAAATAAATGTCCATTTTAAATAAAAAGAGACACGTTGAGTGTTACTGGTCACTTGTTCTTTTTTCTCGATTTTGAGTAGGATAGTTTCTTTGATACCAGCTATATTGACCCAAAAATTTCATAAATATAAATCATATTTTATTATATTATTATTCCTAAAATAACATAATGATTCATGATAGAATGTCTTTAGTCTATTGATTTTGGAAACAAGGAAACATAATTAACTAGTTCAAAATAGTCTCTCATTATGTTATTCATTACTAAAATAGAAATATCATTTCTAAAACCATTATTAATAACCTAAGGATATGAAACAAAATAAAATGTTATCATAGATGCTCAAAAAGTGTAAACAAGAGATATATCAATTTCCATATATAAGGACAACATGACTATAAAAAAGTTAGAATGTGATGTTAACATTATTAGTTTATACCCTATATAACATAGATCATAATCATTAGTCCTGGATCAAATCATGGTATTTCATATTAAATGAATATTATAGTATTAATGAATATTATAAACTAAAAAAATACACTTCTAATCATACAGAGCACACGGTGTTTCAGATAGAGGTTTAGATAATTGATCTCTGCATGATTACTATATAGTTGAGGAAAATATTCATGATAGATCTTTTGGGAAGTCAAAGATTTAATTAAACTACTGATAAATCCCTTGGTATATGCATCCCTATGATTTACTTCAAATTTCATGCAACATGGTTTTTCCTTTTCCACTCGAAAGGAACATGTTCACTCTTTTTTGGTTTTTTTAGACAGTTGAAAGGAAAATATGACTTGCCAATAGATATATAAAAATATAAATGAGTATTAGATAATAAGGACAAGGAAATTAACATAAAAATAATAGATAAAATGGTGAAAAAAAATAAATTAATAAATAAAAATATACACTTTGAGCCATAATGGCCACATAGTGTGTAACCATGCTTTCAATTTTCTCTCTTTATCGAAATAGTAACACTACATTGTTTACATTTATCAATCTCATTAATGTTCCTTACACTTCCTTTGATGGAATGGGAAAAATGTCATCTGTGTATGGGTGATAAGGTTTTGAGGAAGAATAATTTTTTGGAATACATTGTCTACATGAGTTGTCAATCATTTATTTTAGATTACATTTATATAGTAAGGAATAGATAATTTTATGTAGAAAACATTATATATTAAAAAAACATTACCTTCTCAATGAATTTTATGTTGTAGACTCAAATTCCAATCTCTTAGGACCATGAGAATCTTTTAGAAAATCACCCCCACTTGAATAATGGAATCCACCTTTATAAGAGAATAAATATTATATAAATAATACTAAAAATAAGTAAATCAATCATAAAAATTAAATAATCCACTACTTCTATGGAAGTCACATAGTTATGTTATTTGTGTATATTCTTCCATCATGTGTGATTCCCATTGGTTTCGAAGCACATATATTTAATCTTGGGAATATATATCTTTTTGATAGTCATAGTTGTATAAGAAAAATATAAATACTCAAATAATTGATAAATATTTTAAATGAAATTGTAATTATCTTCATTAATACCTATTTAGTGATGTTATTTTATTTTTCGAATATGATCTCTCTCCTCAATTTACAAACATGATAAATGTAATCGTTTACACTAGTTTTTTAACACTGTAGAAACATTGAGCAGAATTATTAATTTTTTTACATGTGATTATATAGTGAAATATTATTATATATACCCTGCTACTTGTCCAGACGTAGAAATTTTATTCTATATCGTGTTTATCCCCTGGACTCATTCCATCTTTTTCTTGATATTGACGCAGCAAACTATTATAAAAAAATCCTCATTAAAAGATAATATATGTTATATAATTTGATCTTCAGTTATAAAATGTTTTATGTAGTGTATTAATTATTTAAAAAATACATCATGTGTGGATAGTTTGTTGGATATCTATGTGTGGAATCCATGAAATAAATCATTGAAGTATCCAAATTAACTACATTGAGAATCTAAGGCTTCCTAAAAAACAAGAAATAATAAGTAATGAATGAAATGAAAATATATTTTATATTATTAAATTGTATAGTTTTACCACTGTATTTTTGGTATTACATATATTCTATCATCAAAATGTTTTCCTTCAAACTATTTGATCAAACCTTCCATTATTTCATTGTTTTTGTTGGTATCTATTTTTGGTTATTTTGTAGAGGATATGTGTGTACTAAAAACTCCAAATCTTATCATGGGAAAATCCTATCAATTTCCTTTCATACATATGCCTACAAAAAATATGAAATGTATGTAGTCATAATAAACATTTTATATCAGATTTTAAAAATTTAAATCATGAAAACATTCCTCATGTATACATTTACAACTGAGTTGTCTAGCCAATCATAGTCAAGGATTTCTCATACACTCTCAACACAAATTAAGTATTGAACATTCTCTCTGTATATATTTTCTTCAAAAACAACTATGTGATTATGACCTTTTATTAACTTTTTATCCACATGAACCTTCAATGATTCTAAATGCATATATCGAACAGGAAGGGTAACGGTACTTTTGTTAGATCTTTTGATCTGTTCATCGATCTGTAAATGGTTTAGAGTCAATCTTTCATTTAATCCCCTTACCTTTTTCTGTATGTAATAACATTTGTTTTTTCATACCTTTTTTCATTAATTGTTATATAATTATCTTAAATGATAAATTAAAAATGAATACCTCCTTATCGACATGTTTTTTTATAGGAAGTGTTGTCGATGTGATGAATTTTCCAACTGCTTTTTCGACCATATGAATATATTCCTCATCAATTGAACTTGTATCTTGGTGCTTAGATCTTGGTAAATTCTAATCCACACTCCCACATGTCTTGTTGGAAGATTTCCATTACGTAACATGTCTTTTTAGATAAGGAACACTATATCCCTTTCTACAAGGTGATGGGTGGGTGTTGATAGATATAAATCACATTCATTATCCCCTATTGAATATTAGTAAATGAAAGTTATTAATGTCTACCTGATTCACATTTAATATAATCATCTATTAGAACATTGATTACCTCGGCAAAGAAATAACTTTCAGGGGAGTGGATCACCTCATAGCTGGTGGGGGTTGGATGAGGTCTCCACACAATGGATGTTCTTAATTTTCTTATCCTTTTTACTCCCCCACATAAAAGTTAAAATTAACTCCCAATTCCATTGGAATTATTATTCAACGGTAGAAATTATTTCCCTCATATCTTTAATTTCATCACATTGATCCCCCTCTTTCTGTTTTTCCCAAAATATGATTCGGGGGTCACCCCAAAACCCATACCTCTGATGTGGCCAAAGTTTTTGGGCTTCTCCAAGGCCACTGATAGTATGTATTCATTGGGTATAGGTGTTTACGATTACTATGACTATGTAATATAGAAAATATATGAAAATAAGTGATCATTTTTTTGTAATATAGATATAATAGAAAATGTTTTGAGTAATAATTACACATGTTTCTCACAATTTTTGTTTGTTTTCATCTATCAATATAACATCTTTATTTACACATGCCTCCTTCCAGGCATATGGTGTGGTTTGAAGTGGATTTGGATTTGGAATCATGAATATTTATATAAATATATGAATATAATTATTGTATTTTTTCATGTCACATAAAATTATTAGAGTAGATTTAAAATACTTAATAAAATATCAATTGAAGTGTACCTAATCCTTGCTTTATTGTAGGGGATCTTATTTTGTTGGTCGTTACTTATTTCTAGAACTCAATTATTGTTTCAAATAAAATTCAATCAAAGTGATGGATACATGTATTTTAGAATGACTTATTAATATCCACAATGTAAATAAAAAGAAACATCTACATGATATCCAGTAAATTTATCGCATGCTTCTTGGGTTATTATGTGTTCATAAAAAAGTTGTGGGTGTGGGTTTATTTTCCCTTCAACATCAATAAGATGATGTATTGTTAGAATAATGGGAAATTATATATGAATTATTCTAATAAGAATTAATAAATAGTTCTTATAGTGAACCTTCTTTTATTGAATTTCATTTACATCAGTTTAATGATACAAAATGAAAACATTTCACAATGAGGATCCAAAGGTTTAGATTCGTGGGAAAACTCAGACCATAAATAACATTTAAAACACAAAACATTTTTTTAATTAATTCTTATTTAGCTTGTTGTAGGATATTGACTTATCCTTAGTACATGTAGTCACCTGAGGAAATACATTAGAAATGGGTGAGCTAAAATCCATTAAGAGGGTGGATAAGAACATTAAATAATATAACATGGGGTGAGAATAATCATAACATTTTCATCATAATCATGAAAAGAAGCATCAGATAATGGCATGGAATATGGAAATGAATATAAATTAAACATCATGTATTAGTTTTTAACTACCAAACATAGTTTTAAGAAAATATAACATCATGTTCTTGAATATTTCACTTTATTCATAAGGATATTCATATTACCCAACACATTGGAGGGATATATAATTTCAGGCACACTTGACACATCATAACATTTACATTATCATGCATTTAACATGGAACGTAAATCAATATTGAAAATAAAAAAAACATGGAATGGAATGGGTTTCACTACATGAAGAATACATTCATATATGTTGGTTTCCCAAATTACAGAGGGAATATCATACTTGATAAAGGCACCATCAACCATGACTGGGATGTAAAAGGTGTGTTTTTGAAAGAATAGTTCATTTGGATGACATTTTTTTTGACATTAACTCTATTGGAAAACATGTATATCCTAGAAAAATTATGATAATGATGAAGAGATGATTTTACTGAATTTCCATATAGAAAATGGTTTGAAAGAGGGAGAACCTAAAGAAATAAAGATGGGTTCAATAATTCCCATTACCTTGTGTCAAAACACTTTCTTCAATTTAATTTCATATATAATCATAGTAGATTAATTAATTAACACATAAACAAACTTTTATACATGAAATTGATTCATTATTATTTTATTAACTTCTTTTATGGGCATTTTTATGAGTTATAGAGTTTAAATTCATTGTTCGAGAGTGTTCTTTTTCTTAGTTTTCATGAATGGTTCACTTGTACACATGAATGGAAGTTTATGTTGAACATGATAAAACATAAATAATTTTTATTAAATGATATTTATTATCTTACATGAGTTTAAAATATCTTATAATGATTTTGGTATTATATCATGAAGATGAATCATTAGTTAAAATCTAATGGTGATCATTTAAGGTTAATTTGGGATGTTTTTGGATAACAATGAAAATGTTTTGTTTTACCATTTATTATTATGAATAAAATTTGTTTCTAGAACATAAAAGTCGTTAAAACATATATATTACAATCTTTTTCCTATATTTAATGGTTTTATGGATTTCTTTGAATGCGTTGAAGAAAAATTGAAGTGCATCCCTGACGACGTGGGTAAATTAACACATCACATGAGACAATATCATATATATATATATATATGGATAATTATAATGAATAATATTCAATTAACATGACATAATACCATTAAATCAATCATAATAGAGTTATCAAGACATTTGGATAAGAGATGTTGATGTTAAAAGATGAAATGAAATGAAATTTGAAAGGAATTTG
Organism: Viscum album; assembly: GCA_963277665.1. Lineage (NCBI taxonomy): Eukaryota > Viridiplantae > Streptophyta > Magnoliopsida > Santalales > Viscaceae > Viscum > Viscum album. The sequence continues at coordinate 948,118,329 of OY728163.1, forward strand.
AAATAAAAGAGAGAGAGAGGGAAATTAACTCTTTAATTATCTCATTGATATCCTCTTCAAGGAACCTAGGATTTGTCTTTGGATGATACCAAGAGATACTAGTCACGGGGAAGGGGATAAGGTAGGGTTTTGGTCATAATTTTGATAATTCTTGAAGCTTGAGAGGTGTGAGGAAATGAGGTTGTGAGTGAGGTATTTATAGTTGAGGGGATGGGTGTTTTCTCAATATTTAATTCATTAGTTTATTTATTTCCCTCAATAAAAGAAATATTTATGATTAATGTGTATAAATATATAAATTATTGCATGTTAGTACAAACCAATGTCCATTTACATCATCCCTGACTGACGAATAATGCATAAATTAATTTATTTAGCATATTTTGTAAATTATCGAATTTCACTATTCGCCAAATATTAAGGTATTTCAGAAAAATACCAAAAGATCACCCTAACCATTTCTTAACATACAGAATAAATAAATTAACATTATTTTATGAAAATAATTTTATAAATATGAGTTCATTAATTTTTAATTAAAATATAAATTTAGTTGAAAATAAAAATTTAAAAATTAAAACTTCTTTTCTAACACTTTGAAAAATTAAATAAGGTCACATTAAATTATCATATAATCATAAGACATAAAAATAATTGTTTATGAATTCATTCTATGAAACTATTTTTTTTAATGTTATATTAGTCATTAAAAATTCATGACATACAAAAATACCAAGACTATAATATAATTATATTATATTGTCTCTTATAGGATGGATAAAATTAATTTATATTATCATTGGTAAGGTTACTACTTACATAGCCAATTTACTATTTATAAATGTCATATAATTATTTATAAGTGTATGTTACTATTCAAAAAAAATTGTCCTACCAGACTCCAAACATCTTACTGATCACAATCATTTTTGTTGGATTTTTGAAATTAAAATCACATAAGTGGTAAAATTATGTTTAAAGGTCACATAGAATTTATTATTTAATTTAAGAATGTTGGGGTATTGTTTTTTCTAATGTGATTTTATGTGATTATACTATATGATATTTCTATGAGAATGGAGAAATCGCATTGATAATATTTTGGGTCATTACATTCTTCTCCCTTTTGAAATCTCACCCTCAAAATTTCATTTTACATAAACAGGTGAGGGTACTTATCCTTCATCACATCCTCAAGTTCCCAAGTTGCTTCTTCATAATTTTAGTTCCTCCAAAACACTTTAAAGGTAGGTTTTCTTATTTCTTAGAACCTTATCTCCCTGGTCTAGAATCTTTACTGGTTTCTTCTCATAAGAGTGATCATCTTCCAGCTTTACCACCACTGAGTTCTCTACATGTGAGGAATTTGGTATGTACTTACTCAAGAGTGATAAATTAAATACATCATGAACTCGATCCATATTCGGTGTAAGTGAAATCCAATAGGCCAAAACTCTTATGAAGTCAAGAATCTCACAGTGTCTATTGTACATTGTGATTAGCTTCCATTTCATTCCAAATTGCATGACTCTATTTTATGGTGATATTTTATGGAAGACTTTATCTCCGATGTTGAACCCCAAGCCCCTTCAATGGTTATCAACATATAACTTTTTTTGACTTTGATAAGATTTGTTATGTTATTGGATGGATAGAACATTCTCTATCATCTCTTGTACAAGATAATGTCTAAGTAGATTTATTTCTCTAACTTCATACCAACACATTGAAGTTCAACATCTTTTTCTATACAGAGCTTCATATAGATCCCTCTGAATACCCAAGTGGATTATTTAGTTGTATGAGATCACAACCAATGGGTGATTCTGATCACATCCACCTTTTAATCTTAAATAAAATGATCTTAACTTATCTTCGTGTGTCTAAATAGTCCTCTTAGATTGGCCATCAGTTTGGGGGTGATAGGCCATGCAGAAAGTCAATTCTTTACTCATGGAATGTTGAATACTACAAAAAACTTTACATGTGAACCTTGGAATATGATCATAGACAATAAAGTGTGAAACCCCATAAAGCATCACCGCATCCTACTCATATCTCTTTTCATGTTGTTAAAATGGGAGATCGTCCCAAATAGTGATAAAGTGGGAAGTTTTGGTGAGTGGGTCCACCACAACCCATATCACATTATTTCATTTGGATGTCTTCTGGATACTCGTAACAAAGTCCATAGTGACATTATTCCATTTCCACATGGTTATAAACAGTGTTTTCATTACCCCTTTGGACATCATTCACTATGTTTTAACTTGTTGACATATCAATCACCTTGAGATATACTCAACTATATTCTTCTTCATGTTGTCCCACTAGAAGTGTTCTCATTGATCATGGAACGTCTTAATGACATCAGGATTGATAGAGAATGGTAATCTATGTACATTATCAAATAGATAATTTTTTAACCTAGGTGATGAAATCTCACAAAGAAGCCTTCTGAACCAAATCACACCATCATCTTCGATAGAGAACTCTTACAGCTTCCCTTCATTTATAGCATTCAACTTCTTCTATAACCCCAGATCACCCATTTGTGACTCATTAAACTTCTCTTGGATAGATGGTTACACAATCATTTGGTAAACATAGGATGTATTCTTTTCCATTATGATTTCTAAATCCATCCTTTTTCTATCCATGAAGATATGATCTTTCTCATTCTGCAACAATGATAGAGCAGTACGTTCTTTTATACTTAGAACATCAGCTACCATGTTTTCCATGCTAGGATGGTAGATAATAGTGCATTTGTAGTCTTTGATTATCTCTAACAACATCCTTTGATTACTATTGAACTACTTTTGTGTGAATATATACAATAGTCTCTTCTGATCGGTATATATGTCACACTTCTCACCCTAGAGGTAATACCAACATATTTTCAATGAAAAAATCCTCACTACTAGATCTAGATCATGCATATGGTAGTTATTATCATGAATATTCAACATTAATGAGGCATAGGCTATCAGAGTATAATATTTTGTTAGTACAAAACCCAAGACTTTTTTTAAACATCACAATATATCACAAAACTTTCTCCAATTTTAGGTAATGTGAGTACAAGTGTAGTGATCAGCCTTTTATTTAGCTCCTTGATTCTTTCCTTAGACTCATCCATATCACCATACTTTACCCATTTCCTTGTTAACATAGTTAGAGGCCTTTAAAATCATGATAAATCTCTCACAAAACAAGGGTATTACCCAGCTAATCCAAGAAAACTATTTATTTTTGTGACACTAGAGGGTTTGGTCCATTCCTTAATCACCGTTTTTAAAGGGTCCATAGAAATTGACTCACTTGTGATCACATATCCTAATAATATGACTTGTTTCCTCAAAAATATTCACTTTTTGAACATGTCATACAACATCTCCTTTATCAATGTCTCCAACACAAGACATAAATGTTTTTCATGTTCCTCCTTTCTTTTGTATTGGATGTGAATATCATCGATAAACACTAAAAAAAATTGTCATGTTAATATCTAAAGAATGTATTATTCAAATCCATGATGATTTTAGGGGAATTATTAAGTCTGAAGGTAATCACTAGAAACTCATAGTTTCCATACCTTGTATAGATGGTAGTCTTTTGATTATCTTGTTTCTTCACCTTTACCTGATGATATCTAGAATGGAGATCCTCCTTTGAAAACTACTAAGCTTCTTGTAGCTGATCAAACAAGTCATAAACCCTTGAGAGAGGATACAAGTTCATTTTGGTGAACTTTTTGAGTTCATGATAATTGATACATAGCCGGATTTATCCATACTTATTCTTTTCAAAGTGCATTGGTTCCCCCAAGGTGTTGCACTATGGTGTATGAACCATTTTTTCAAATGTTATTGAAGATGCTTATTTAAATTCTCCAATTTGATAGGATCCATCTTATAGGGACACTTTAATATATGAGTAGCTCTAGTTAAGAGTTCTACTGAGAAATCTACCTCAAAATCTGGGGGTATTTTTGGTAACTCTTTTGGAAATACATCATTGTATTCTCTCATAATATTCATTTCTATTTGGTTGATAACATCCATTAACTCAACCATTTTAGTGCAGTATGCTACATCATTGAAAATCAACACCCACATCATGGAAGGATTTTCAAAAGGATATTCAGGATATTATTTGAATTTTTAGAGTAGCATGGGATGGTTCAGAATATGACCAAATATTTCCTTTTCCTAATAGTCTATACGTGCTCTATATAATGAGATCCAATCCATTCCGCTTACAGATTTAAATTCTACCAAGTTAAGTATCATGAGATTTGTTGAAAGAATATTCCCACACACACCAATAGAAGAATTTTCCAACACATGGGGTTAAATCATTCCACCGCTTACTATTTTTACAAATATATCTTTATCAAGGTTTCAGGGATGCGATTCCATAGTTCTTGAAAACTTTCATGATATAAAGGAATGTATAGAACTAGAATAAAAAAATAATTTTTCTATTCTTGATTTAATAGGAACTATACCTTTTACGAATTCATTTTCGTTATCCCCATCTATAGTAGTGATGGAATAAGCCTTATCTTGTTCATTTTGATTTGGTGTTTACTGACACTAATTGCCCTAAAGGAATCGAGGTTTAGTGCACTGGATTTTGTAGTTACATTTAGCCCTACAGTTTTAGCATTGGACTATGGGTGTTTCTCTCCTTTACTACACCACATTCTCCTACTTTCTCATGTATTTTTTGACACTCTTTATATTTTTGTCCTTTTATCTCACACTTTATTCATTTCCCCATCACTTTGAGGTAGTTCACATGATTCTTCTACTAACATTTTTGACATTGGTTTGGATGAGTTGTCTTTCCACCTTTCTCATTAGAACCTCCATCATGAAACCCCATATTTCATTCCGTATTAACGTAGCCATGGTAACATTCTAAAAACTCCATATACACTTTTATAGAACATTTAACAACTTCTTCATAACTCCCAAAGTCAAAAATTACAAGAGCCTTTGGATGGTGTGGTTTTTATCCACTAAAGAATATATCAATTTTTATATCATTGTTGTTCAATCCAGAAGTGTACCTTCCATGCCTTGTGAAATTTACTTTGTTGGTCATGAAATATTCCCCATCCTTTTTCTTTAACTCTAACAATTATATCTCCATATTCACATTAAGATTTCATGTGAAATACTTGTTAAGAAACATTATCTTAACATCATTCCACTCCATTTATTTAATTTCATCTCTCGCTTGGTTTTCTTAATCAAATACCACCATTTTATAGCCTCTCCATCAAGATGATAAGTGGTCAGAGTCACTTTATCCATATTAGAATAGTTCTGCACAGAAAAGATCTTATCTATTTATTTGACCCACTATTTTCGCAACAAGTGGTTCTGAAGATCCACTATACATTTTTGGTCGTTGCTGCATAAAACCCTTGATAACCAGTTTCTCCCTCTTAAGTGAAGGATGAAATTCCACATTACTTTGTTTATTATTCATAACCTGATACAAGTATGTATGAATCCCCGTGAAATTTTTATCTCCACCTCCCAATGAATTGGGGATGTCATTCGGGAAATCACTGTATTGTCCCTGGCATGGTTTATTGGCCCTGTTTCTCTGGGTTCCCTCCATTTTCAAAAATAGAAATGGTTGGAGGAAAACAAAAGTCAAAAATTCAATAATAACTAATTTATTTCATTATGTAGTTAACACTAAAATCATATCTTATGGGGTCCCTATGTTTGTAAAATATTTGTATGTGCTTACATATATGTAGTCTCATACTCAGGATTTCACTAATATTCTTTAATCCTAATTCCCAAATTAACTTAATTATGCATATGATACCAATTATAGTGATTTTGATTTTCTTATATTACTTTTAAGTCATTTAAATGAAAAACAAAATAAAAAATTCCCAATGAGTATCTAAATGTTTCGTTTCTTGGGAAAAATAGGACCATACATAACATTTAAAACACAAAATATTTATTTCATTCATTCTTCTCTAGATTTTTATTATCTATTGACTTATCCTTAGGAAAAGTACTCACCTGAGGATACACATAAAAAAGGGCTGAACTATAATCCCAGTAAGATGGTATATATCAACCAGAAATAATGTAACATAGGGTGAGCATAATCATAACATCAACCTAATAATCATGAGAAGAAGCATCGGATAATGACATGGAATGTGGAAATACATAAAAAAGAAACATCATGTCTTAGTGGTTAACTACCACATATATTGTGAACAAAGATAGAATCATTTTCATGTTTATTTCACTTTACTCAAGAGTTTATTCACATTACCCAATGCATTAGAGCACTATATAATTCTAGGCGCACCTTTCACATCATAACATATAAATTATCATGCATTCAACATGGAACATATATCAATATTTAACATAAAATAACCAATGGAATGTAACTGATTTCACTTAATAAATCCAAAATTCATAAACTATTGGTTCCCAAATGAAATATAGAATAACATACTTGATAAAAAAATAGTCAACCTTTAGTAGGTAGTGAAAGGTGTGGTTTTGAAAGAAGAGTTCTTATGGAAGGAATTTTTTTGGACATAAACACAAGTGGAAAATATGTATATCCCAAAAAGATAATATAATGATTATGAAATTCTTTTTCAGTAATAACCATACTGAAAATGTAGTGAAAGAGGGATAACCTAAATAAAGAAATTTGGGTTTGAGAATTCCCCTTACCTTGTTTCTGAACACTTATATCACTTTAATTTCCAGTATAATCACATTAGATTCATTAATTAACACATATAAATCCATGTATACATGTAATTTATTCATTATGGTTTTATTATGTTCTCTATGGGATTTTTTATGAGTTATAGAGTTTAAATTAATTGATATTAAATGATATTAATGATCTTATATGAGTTTAAATGATTTTATAATGAATTTTTTTATATTCCATGAGGATTAATCATTAGTTAAAATTTAATGGTGATCATTTTAGATTTATTTAGGTGGGTTTTTTATCACAATGAACATGATTTGTTTTATCATTTAGTATAATGTATAAAACTATTTTATAGAACATAAAAGGGATTTAAAATAAATATTAAAATCATTTTTCATCCATTTAATGGTTTTATTGATATCCTTGAAGACTTTTATGGAAAATAGAAGTGTATCGCCCATGATGTATGTAAATTAACAAAACACAGGCGACAATTTCATTTTTATAAAAAGAGATGGGGTAAGATTATAATGAATAATGATTCCATTAACATAATATAATACTAGTATGTAAATAATTATAGATTTATCCTAACATTTTTATAATAGATGTTGAGGATAATAGATGAAAATAAATAAATTTTGAAAGGTGTTTGAACGAAAAAATATAGAAATTACCTCTTGAATTCTCCCCTTGAGATCATCCTCAAGGAACCTATTATTAGTATTTTTATGATTAAATGAGGTCTTAGATGTGGGGGAGGTGATAATAAAATGTTTTTGTTTCTAAATTTTGATAGGGCATGAAGCTTGATAGGTGTGAGAAAATGAGATTGTAAGGGATGGTATTTATAGTGGAGGGGAGGGGTTTTTTATCAATATTTAATTCAATAGTTTATAAATTTACCTCAATACATAAAATAATGATGAGTATTGTGACTAAATATAGTAATTAGTGCATTTTAGTTCGACCCAATGGTCATTTACATCATCCATGACTCCAGGATGATTCATAAATTCATTTATTAAGTATATTTCATAAATTATCAAATTTGTGTATTCACCAAAAATTAAAGTATTTCATAAAAAACCCCAAAATTCCCCCTAACCATTTTTTAATGTAAATAATCCAAAAATTAAATCCATTTTAGATAAATAATTTTATAAATATGAGTACTTTTATTTTTAATTAAGATCATAATTTACCGTCAAATATGAATTTTAATATTAAAATTCCTTTTCTATAAATTTTAAAAATTAATTAAGGTCTAATAAAATTATCATATAATCATAATACATATAAATACATGTTTATTAATACATTTTATGAAAATAAATCTCCTTATAAATTATTAAGTTATTTGTTAAATATTCATGATATTTAAAAATACAAACACTATAATATAATTATATCATATTGTCAATTTTAGGATGGATAAACTTTATTTATACTATCATTGGTAAGGTCCCTATTAACATTTTTGAAATATTATTAATAAGGGTTATATTACTATTCATAATTTTAACATTACTATTCATAATGGTATGTTACTATTCACCAAATATTATTTTTATCCTATTAGAATCCAAAAATAATTCTGACCACAAAATTGTATGTTATATTTTCAAAATTTGATTCAGATAAGTGTTAAAATTATGTTTAAGGGGGACATATAATTTAGTAGTTCACTTATGCATGATGTGGAATTGTGTTTCCTAATGTGGTTTTATGTTATTATACAATATCAGATTACAATGAGACGAGTGAAATTGCATTGATATAAGTTTGGGTCATTACATTTCTTTTGTGAGCCATATACATTAAATGCACTCTAAAATGGATGATGAAGAGTAAGTCTATGTTTCATTTTTTATTTTTTTAGTAAAATTAAGAAATGATATCATAATGTTACTATAATATTTTCCCACATCAGTGTCTCAAGCCCATACACAACATGGTTCCATGAATCTACATCAATCGACACATGTTATGGGGTGATGATTCCATTGTGAGTACTGACCGTGGCCTTATTGGGGTTTACATGTTGGCCCCATGCATTCCATCCAACCTCGTATCTGATGCCTTTTTATTTCACCTTAATTATTTTTTCTAACACCATAAAACCACGGTACACCTATTTTTTATGCATCGTTATTACTTTTTTTCCTACCATTTCAATGAATTCAACATCTTTAATATGTTTCTATGGAGTTGTAGCATCAGGATGTTCATATGGTCATTGTACCTCGACACTGCGAGTAACACCAGGTTGAGAATCCTATTGTTCTTCAAGAATGTGAGCAATATCACATACATATGGTTATTCCTCTACACTATGAGGGGCCATAGGTTAATAGACCTGTTATACATTTGGATTGGGAGATCCAGTATGTGCAGAAGTCATTATCTATAGAATTTTTTTAACATTAAATTTATAATACATAAATACAGCATCTAATGGAAAATAAAATGAGGTAACCTGATTTATATTTCAAAAATACCTAGATTATTGAACTCACTTTTTATTTTTAAAAGGATGAAGGTATTTAACCCCTCTATCACCTATAAAGATTTCTTCATTATGGTCTCCACTAACATAAAACAAATCATCTACATTGAGACCACTATAAAATGATTGCAACATTCCAATGAAAGGATCATCATTAGATGAATTGTTATCCAACCCTCCTGTAGTTTTTATCAATAACAGAACAATGGACAACTTTTGGTTTTCTGGATTTAGACCCAAAAATAATTGTATTTCAGATGATTCCATTATAAATTGTTCTTATTCGAACCCTTCCTTACTGAAAGAATCTTTCACCAATGTCAATCCATATATTTTAACAGCAATCCTATTATCAACCCACTTTCATTGAAAAATTAGAACTTGGAATGATATAAAATTCAAATTCCATATTTATTTGATGATGCAAAAGTATGATGTATTGGATTTATTTCCTTACTACCAAAAACATGCATCTCTTTAGAAACATGTGTAACTCAAATATTTTTCATCGTACTTTCTTCATCATGATCATTTTTTAGAACACATAACCATTAATTACATAACAAGTTTATGATAATAAATACACACTTGGTCCTCTAACTAGCCATTAAAGGCATTCTAAAATTTAATCCATATTTTCTTCATTATCCTTAAAAATATTGTTTTGAAACCATTATATAAACTATTGATTAAGTGTGTTTTATATCCATATTTCATCCCTTGATGGATTTGAATGTCAAAGAATTTTTTTTGGGTTTCGACATATCAGTAAACCTCTAAACTGTTGTGAAAAAATTAATAGTGGGCCTACTCCCGATCTATAATACTGATTATGAAAAGATATCTTCCAAAAATTCCTTTACCTTCAGGCCACCCAGTGTTAGGGGATTTTAGTAGAACAATTATTTCCAAACAGGATAGGAATTCATTACATAATTCAATGGTTTCCTCAACAATATTTTTCTCTGTAATACACCCCCAAGCCAAATTTGATATTCAATATACCCTTTCAAAATATATAAATACTTCTTAATGGGGTACATCCATCTATAGTGTAAAATACCCCATAGTCAAATATTTCTCACCAAGTGAACTATCAAATGAATAATCTTATCAGTGAATGTTGGTTGGAAGAAAATTTCCAATTCACATAATATTATGGAAATTTATCTTTCCATAGTTGGAAATTTTTCCATGTATATAAATTGATTTTGTATACATATTTCAAAAAAATATTGGATAATGTATTATAGAAATTCTTAGGAAAAATACAATGTAAATGTATTAGAATTAGTTCATGTATCAAAACAAGGCAAAAATTTTTATAGACCCTTTAACATTAAATAGGTCTTTAACATGATGTTCTCGATATTTGATGAACAACCCTCATAAACCTTTACATCATTCAATAATTTTAAAATTGATATCTCTCTTACTTGGAAAAAGTGTGCCCTGTTGCAAAAAGAAAATATTGTTTTTCATCTTTCAATAGCACCAACTCTTCTTGTTTTCCCATGTTAACCCTGTCTATCCTAGCGTAGTTCCATCCCTTGTTTTTTTGGGTGCATGTAGTAACGTGCTGATGACACTATCACATAGATTTTTTTTAAAATTTCAAAACAAAAATATAATTCCTAATGTATAATGAATTCTAGTATGGTAATTAAAAAAACTAATCTTTTTCCAACTAGATTTCGTTACGTATTTTGAGAATGCTATATCAAAAGAAGTTACAACATCTTTTTCTTTATTAAATAATAGATCCCCTGTTAGTAGTAAGAATTTTTTACATTCTTTTGAACATACATTGATTGATGTTGTCCTAGATTGGTACTTATGTCATCGGTTTATAAATTTTCGATGTCCGATAAACATGTTTTTTGATGAATGTTTCATCCTAATTGACGGTGTACCTTATTCACAAATGGGAAACCATTGATTTCCTTAATTCTATATCCTAAAAATTTTCCACAAGTTGAAAAGTCATTTATCATCCCATATAACATTTCTCTATACAAAATCTTCATTTCTTTATACATCATATAACGTAACACCTTAATATCACAATAATATTAAATCATCGATCAATAGAGCCAAATATACATCAATATCATTGCCCAAATTTTTTTGGTTCTGATATAAGCATAGATAACATGTTTCATATTCATTCCATTCATAACCATGGTAGAAACTTATAATTTTACAAAATAATCATCCATGTTCAATGATTTTTACTTTCAAAACCAAAAGGATTCACTCCATCTATGAATAATACAAGATGAAGGTTTCTTTGATTATTTATAAATTCATAATATGAATGATCAATTATATTCCACTATAGAGAGTCTTTCAAGTGATACAGTTTCCCATATTTAATTCCCATATGTGTGCTCTATGTCAATTTCCCTAAATTCTTCTCACTTTCATATAGGCGCATAAACCATAGAATGAATGGAAAGAACCATTAAACTATCGTAGGAATAGATTCATCTTTTTTGTATCTTGAAGAATTTTTTTTGAGAATTTTGTAAGTGGTTTGTGATCCTAGAAAAATATTATACAATCCCGTAGGTATGGATGTATTCATTCATATATGATATCCATCAATCATAGAGTTTATTTGGTATCGTATATTTGGCTTGGAAACTCATTATCTTATAGGATAATGTCATTCAAGAGAGAAAGTGGTTCTATAAAACTGGTGCCACTCCATTTTTTTCCTGCATTCAAATTATACATCTTTAATACGATTGAAAATGAAATATATTTAGTAAAACCATTATAAGATGGAGTCTTTTCACAACTCATTAACTTCTTAAATAATTTTGTCCAATCACAATGTTCTACTTCAAATTTCCTTTTTATTTCCTCAATACGTTTTCTATCATCATTCACATGTGTAATCACATCCTCGACATAGTCCTCTTCATCGTCCACACTTGTAATCATATCAAATGATCCATAAAAAATAGTGTTATCCTAGCCACTAGCTACATTCGATTTTCCCTAGGTTTATTCCATGATTTATAACTTTGATCTATTCTGTTATAGATAATGTGATCTTATAACTCCTCTGAACTATTTTTTTTGAATAACAATATCGTAAAAATGAACAAAGGATTTGAAAAGGGTCATATGCATGATTATTTTTAAACGTGATGAACTATTTCACTCCATCTTCATACACTTTTGTTGTTAGTTGATCAGAATCCATCAATTTTTTATTCATGTCCATACTATTAGATTCATTAATATTAATATTTAATAAAAATTACAGAAAAAATTAATATAAAAATTTACAAGGCTTTAAAAAGTTTTATACATTAAGTATCTTTCAATAATAATCCTGAAAATACACTTTCCATAACCAAGGTACTTCATTCAGGATCATCTAGGTAAATCAATCATTAACTATTCTAGACATTCCTTCATTGGTCCAAATAAGATAAACTTATCCACATAAAGACGTAAAATGTCAAAAATCTGATCATAATACACCTTAAAATTGAAGAAATTATTTACAGTACACTTCATAAAAATTAATTCTACCATGAAAGCATTGAAATTATAGTTACACTATCATGATGCCTACTTATTCCAAAAAACACCATTTTAGATTGGGAATTAACCTTATATTAAATTTATCATGAAGCCTTTTAATTGATCTATGTAGATTTAGTCCTGTGAATCTCTTTGAACGAATATAATCATGACACCCATTTGTTATAGAACGAAATATTCTATGGAAACCATGGTAAGAACCATCTAAATTATTATATGCTTTATAGTTGGAGAGAAAATCTAACTGATATATAATCCTTCTCGTCATTGAAATACATTTACAATTATATATACCTTGTTCAATTTCATATTATGAACTTTCTCCTTCATATGATAAATCTAATTATTCTATATATCCCTATTTCCTAGATCCAATTCCTTTATATGCAATGTATCAAAATCACTGAGGGAATTAAATTATACCTTCATTTTTTAACTCACACTACAATGATGCCAACATTTTGGCTATGTTGATTCCTAAAAAATGGAAAATTCTTATACCATACGCTCACATTCATGATCCTCTCGGTATGATGATAAACATCAAGGGTGACATATATGACCATTGGTATGAATTCACCATAATGAAATCAATCATAAACATCAAAAAAAAGAATATAAACAAGTTAAAAATAATAATATATTCCAACAAATACATTCCCCATAAATGATCATATAATATAACCTTAATAAACCAAAAACAATAAACTAAAAAAAATATATATAGTCTAAAGATGATGAAACCTAACATGAGCCAAATGGTTCTGTAAAACTGTAGGACTAACCGCCATCTCTATGTGACACTCTAGACACAACCATAATCACGAGAACTATCTACTTCCCATGGAAAATGGAACTGAATCAAATCCTAAGTCCTAGAATAGGTGAAATGAGCATAATACATGAATACATAATACCCACCAATGTGACTATATAGTGTGCCTACCAAAGGCTATTAGGATACCACCAAGAGTCCAATTCACTCATTTTATAAATGAAATAAGAACTACTAGATTGAAGGTTACATAGACAAATTGGTTTTAATTTCATTTATATAATATAGGAATGATAAAATTATAAAACAATAACTTTCTTAAAGAACCACATTTATAGAAAATTATATAATTATATTTAAAAAATAAAATTAAAAACCCATTCATCTATCTTTAAAACATACTTATTTTGAAAATAAATCCACATATGGTTTTGCACATTTAAATAGAATTTTTAACAAATTCTACCACTTTGAAATCAACATTCCACTATCTATTGAAGTCTTCAAGACACCAAAAAAATGTGATAAAGGAAAATGGTAAAATATAACAAAAATAATAAAAATGGTATTCATAAATAAAGTGACTAAATAGACAGAAAAATACTTTTAAAAATAAACATTTAATCAAAAGATGATCAACATGTCAAATAATATCTTTCCAAGTCATTAACAACATAGTTTTAGATAAATATTTAATGAAATAACATATGATACATATCATGAGAAAACACCTTAGGGACTAATGGGATATGTAAAATACATGAAATGGTGGACATACTACCGGTGGGTGAATGGTCACACATCTCATTAATTTAATCACTCAAACCTTATCTCAAAAGTGACCATCCAATTATCAAGGTATTACGTACAACTAGGGAGAGTATCCATTTCATAATCTCAACTATCCAAGAAATTTCCAATGACTTCTCACTATCTAGATTATGATTATCCATGAAATAACCAAAGTATGTTTATTCCAATAAAAAATTACAAAGTCTAACATCACAATCACATCATTTCCAATAAAAACATTTCACATAGAAGGTTCCCTAACCCATAATCCCAACATGAATCGCATCACAAAAATCCACCATAGGATTACACATAAACATCATTATGAGAAACAATGAGGCTCAATATGACCAAACCATGCCAAAATATATAAATATATTAGTAATTCATAACAATATGAAAAAATGGCATACCCCTCGGGTGGAATTAGTAGGGTCTGGGAGAGGTGGAGTTGGGGTAGGCAGTGGCTGCAGCGGAAGATGCGAAGGTGTTCCCAGTAGTGGTAGGCTTCACAGCGGAGGAGGGATTTCAAAGGAGGAGGGTTTGCGACAAAGAAGAGGTTAGAGATTGGAGTTGGGGTCCGATGCATGGTGGAGGTGGGTACACAACGGAGGTGGGTTCATGGCGGATGAGGTTTTGAAATGAAGGTGGGTTCGCGGTGGAGGAGGTGTTCGTGGTGACAGAGGAGGGTTTTGCAGTGTAAGAGGAGGGGTCAGCAGTGAAAGAGGTGACGTCAGAGCAGATGAGGGGTTGGCTTCTGAGGGAGCTTGAGGTGTGTGAGAGAAGAAGCGGACTATTAGGGTTAATTTATAATATTAGGGGAAACATTTATCAGTTTTGGTTAAAAAGTGCTGATAAAGGTGTGTTTTTCAGCTCTAAAATAGAATGTGCTGATAAAGATAGGCCTTTATCAACTGTTTTTTAGCTCTGATAATGGCATATCTTTTTCAGTGATAAAAAAGTTCTAATAAAGAAACAATGTTAATAATTTATCAATATTATTATGTATATTTATAAAACTATATATATATATATTAATTTATTTATAATTATAACTATAAGTAAATAAATATTTATTTATAATTATAATATTACAATAAATATTTTAATTATATATATTAATAAAATTATATATATATATTTATAATATATTTGTTATAATTTTATAATTATTTACATAAATACATATATATTTACTTATTTATAGTTATAATAATAAATATATATATTTTTTCATTTAAATAATTATAAAATTTGATGAACTATATTTATTATAGCTATAATCTTATAAATATATATAATTAATATATTTATTTTACAAATTTCTAATATTATAAAAATAATTTGTATATTTCTTATAATTTTATAATTATTAAATTAAATAATTATAAAATTATAATAAATATACTTATTATAATTATAATCATAGAAATTTAATAATAAATATATTAAATATATATATTTGTAAGATTATATCTATAATAAATATATTTCTTCTAACGGTATCATTATTTAAATGAATATATATTAATTATAACTATAAATAATAAGTATATTTATTTATATAAATAATTATAAAGATATAAAGATATATTTTTTATACTTATAATTTTATTAATATATATAATTAATATAATTATTTTCATTTCATAATTATCTAAATATATTTTTCTTTATAATTATAAATATTTTTTTTATTAATAAATGTTTCTTTATTTTTAAATATATTTATTTCATTATATATAACATTATATATTGCAGCTGGGGGCTTACATGAGAGGTAAAATAACCTCGTAATCCTGTATCAGAACTTAGATTAAATACGAGAAGAAGTGAAATTTTGTAGGTACCATAGTAGTAAGGTTGAAGAAACTATAGTGGTACTATAGCATTGTAGCGGGGAAGGTATTGTACAGGGTATTGTAGAGGGGTACTATAGTAGCAGTACTATTTATCCATAATGTGATTTTGAGCCACTAGGCCTTCGGGCCATCAGGGAGGCGGTGACAAAAGCATGACATGTAGGTGGAGACATAGGCACGATGCATGAATGGCATTCAATCCATCCAATGGTGGGCTTATGAGCCATGTTCATTCCCATTGGGCCTTCGGGCCAAATATATATAATGTAATAAAGCCTCTGGTTGTGTTGGATATCACTTGGGGGGGGGCTATGACCTGCCTTTTTGGGTTGTGTGTCTGTGGTGTGTGTGTATATTTAAATGTAATTTTACCCTCAAGCACCTAATACAATATAACATTATATATGAATAACAAATATATTTTTTTATAAATTTATAGTTATTTAAATAGTTATATATTTACTTATAAATGTCATTATAAATAAATATTTCTTTATTTTTAATTAAAAATTATAATAAATATATATTTATTTATAGTTATAATTATAAATTTAAATTAAAATATATTAAAAATAATTATATAATGCTAACAAATATATTCAAAATTTTATAAATATTTTTAATTAAAATATTTATTATAATTTTATAATTATTAAATATATCAACATGTATTTACAATTATTATTATAACTATTTGTATTTATTTATATATATTTGTATATAAATATATGTAATTAATATATTTATAAAAATTTTATAATTATTTAAGTATATATTTATTTATGAAGAATTATAATTATCACAATTTGTATTTATTTATAAATATATTAATTTAATTATATATATTTATAACATTATAAGTATATAAATATATTTATTATCAATTTATAATTATTTACATATATATATTTATAATTATAACTATAAATAAATATATTTATAAATATTAGTATAAAATCAGAAATATATATATATATAATTATAATATTTTTATTTATTTTTATTTTATAATTATTTAAATATATATATATATATAGTTATAAATATAATTGAAAATAAATATATTTGAAAAGTGTTTATAGATAATTATTATTTTATAATTATAAATATAATAAATATATTTAAATAATAAATATATTTATTGTAATTTTATAGGTATTTTTTAGAACATAATTGATTCATGAGTATATCATGAATGAATCATATACCTAGTAAAATATAGATATTAAAAAACGAGTCATCACATAGGGACAACATTAATAATTAGAAGGTTGTAATGTATAAATGACCATTCATGATGAATACATAACATATATGCATGTTAATTATACGCACAAATTAATATATTAATTGAAAAAATTCATTGGAAACATATATTTATTTATTTATTTATATTTATAAAAATATATATTTAAAATGTATTTATATATAATTACAAATATAATAAATATAGTAAATAAAATAAATCTAATAAGTTTAATTAATATATTAATTATTTAATGATATTTATTATAATCTTATAATGATTTTAATATATATTTATTTAATTATAATCAAATAATTTTTTTAAAAAAATATTATATATATATTCGAATTATTAAAATATATATATTAATTATAAAAATTTGTTTTTTAGTTAATGTATACAAATAATAATTTTTATTTTAATATAAATATTATATTTTTATATAAATTAATAATATTTTTTTTATTAAAAAATTTTATCAGCACTAGTAATAGTGCTGTTAAATCTACCCTTTATCAGCGCTAAAAATGTAATGACAAAGGTTACACCTTTTTCAGTGCTCTTTTTAGTGCTTACAAATGGTAGATTTATCAGCGCTTTTTTCTAGCCCTGATAAAGGACCACCTTTTATCAAGAATTTCTGTTTAGTGCTGATAAAATCCATTGAATCCCTTGTCCGTATATGTGGTAGTATAGCCTTTAGGGTTAATATGATCATTATTGACATTATAATAATAGTCACATAAGATTATGATCCTTCTTAAAAAATATTATATTGATAACCCTAGTAAAAAGTTTAATTATTGATTAATTTCATTTCAAAGGTGTCCATCATTATTTTCAGAAATGTTACAGGAATTGTAATAATGTATTTTAGAACAAGGATCTGCCACATGCAGGGTGACAACCTATTTCATCTAGTGAGGTGATGGGGCTTGAACCTCTGATCGAATGATGATAAGGGTTTCACGCCAACCACTGGCCTATGCGATGTCCTCGTTAATATGTCTTAATATTTAGTTGACAATTTTAATGAATAAATATTACTTTAGCACCAATAGTATTAATTTTTGGGATTATATATTAAGGTAATAAACATATTGGTTTGGTCTAGTAGTTAATGATAGATATAAAGACTATTTTTATGGATCTTATGATCCATTAAAAGTTATTTTTAGTGCTTCATGCATAATTTTTTTTGGGTATTCATTTCGTGAAATAAGTGTATAACTATAAATTGATCAAATCACAAAAAATGATGAAATTTCAATATTATAACTATATCACATAAGTATATTTCCTTATATTCTTAGGCTAAAAAATAATTACCCACATTATGAAAATGATCTTAAAATAAAATGTTATCCAAATACCATTTTTATTGTTTAGTCGATGGTCTCTTAAATAATAATATATTTATAGAATTGAGGCCCTCAAGATTCCACTGATCATACACTTTTTTATCAATGACCTCAATCACTCCAAATAAATATTTACACTTTTCCCAAATGGTCATATTTTCACTTGTAACTTATGTTCTCTTACTTCGGAACTTGGTTATGTGACCCTTATACATACCTTTCTCTCTTATTATGAATATATTTTGTTATCAATTTTAAGATGTGGGATTTAAAATAAGGAATTTTCAAAGATAAATCCTTTGATTACCATGATAATCATTAAATTTTGATGAAAAATTTTATTTAAGGTGGGGATAATGTAATGCTTATAAATTCTTAAATAAGAACATTGTATTCGATAGCATTTATGACATGAAACAACAAACATATAAAATAATATAACCACATGATAAATTATAAAAAATTAATATTTTAGTTAAATTTAATCTATTCTATATCTTTCAATGCATATAATTCTATGTTTTCTTGAGTCGCACGCAACAATGAGTTTATCTGATAGTTTTCGTTGCACACAAGATCGGGTTTTATCAAACTACATATCATTAAAATATTATTATAATAATATATAACATAGCCATTAAATTAGTAATTATAAATTCGATTAAATAAACAATTAAAATATATTTATGAATTCAATGGTTAATAATTAAATATAAATGAATATCACCACTAATTGAATATATAGGGAATGTTTTTATAAAAAACAATTTTTATACTTCCAAATGTGTTTTGTCTTGTTAAATTAAAGTAATTAAAATAATTTAATGATATTAATTGAATATATATATATATATATATATATATATTATTCAATAAAATATTATTATTATTCATCTAATAGACCTGATAACCACAATATGAGAAAAAATCTAATTATATTCATAAAAAAAAGTTTTTTTCAAACGACAGTTTTCCCACCATTTAATAGAGAAAATATTTTAAATGAAAATTTTGACACTTTTATAAATGTTATTTGAAAACATAAAATTCATTGTTCAAATATTAATTTCATTATTATATTATTATTCCTCTTTGTTATTTTTCTATAAAGTTTAGTTTTTTGATCAATAGTGAAAATACTGGATTTTAATTGAAAATTATTTTTTCTTCTAAATAATTTATAGTGTCAAATTATATTTTAAATTTGTTTTATTGATTAATTAGTTAAATATTACATATATTAATTCAATTTTGGTCATTTTAATCTTTTTAATGTTGAATTTAGATATAAAAACTTAGTGAACTGTTCAATATTTTTACATTAAAAACATGTTTTCTCATACCTTCTAAGGGATTAATATTAAATTAATTTCTTCCACTTATGTTATTGTAATTTTGAAATGTAGATTACATATTTATAATAATAATAAGGTATAATTTATATTATTTTTATTTTTTATTTTTTAAAAAATAAAATATACGAAATGAATTAAAAACTAATTATAGAGATTAACATATAAATGAGTTTACTTTATGGTTCAACATTTATCTTAAGGGGAAAATTACCTTGATACAGTTTCATAACCCATTAAATATCCATATTTACACCATATAATCTATTGGATCTCATTGTTTCCATTATTATAGGCACATTATCTAATTTACACTACTCAATTGTGTATACCTTTTTTATATCATAAATAATATCACTCCATCACTATAAAAAGGCACTCAACCCCTCACTTGATCACACCTATCATCCCCACAGGAACATAAAAACTCTAAAAAAATAATCTCCAAAAATACCTAACAAAATTCAATAATCCTCAATTTTTCATAAATCAATCCAATTATGTCATTTGGTGAAAACCATAGGTAGTTACCTGAAGAAGATGTAACGTTCTTCAACAAACACTTTGGTTTTTTTAATTTATCAACAAATTAAATTATTATTAAATATTTGTTATATAATAACCTAAATATCTAAAATATAATTATATTTTTTATTATAAGGATTCAATATACACCTACACACACATCCATCAAATGGGATACATAATCATTGTTTGTGTGTACAACGTACTATCGCCTCACGAATCAATGTCATTTGTTATTCCATTACCTACATTAAAGATTGTAAATAATTATGTATTTATAGTTTATATATTTTACATTTTATATTATGCTTCTAAAATTATTATATAACATATAAGTTTATTCTTTCCATTTTCTAGTAACACAATAACATCATTTGTTGACGTGTGGACTACCCCCTACTCGAAGTGATGTGATTAGGTAACACATTACATAGAATTTATTAAGGGTGGTTTTGTTAAATATGACCTAAATTTGGTCATGGAATTATTATATACATATATATCATTTATAGTTTATTATTTTAATATGATAATAAAATGAAAATAACGTTCATGTGAACGTACAACCTTAAATTTCATATCACCAACTTTTATAGATGAATATAAACACGTATATACTGAATATATATTATAATTAAATATATTTTTACATTCTAGAGATGATGAAATCAGTATCTACATAATAGGATCAAAAAACAACAAGTCAAAACAAGTTCAAACAACTAGGCAATTAATAACTGCAATAGTACAAATAATGAATAATTTATATCAATCATGTAATAAGATTTTTTAAGATGATAATTTATGATATAATAAATATTTATATGGTTTAGGAATATGTTTTTAAAATTCCTTGAACCATCATATCAGTGTTTAATGAGTGTTTAAGAAAAATAATGCATAAGGTAAGGGATTTTTTCTCAATTTTATGTTATTAAGGAATATTGTATTATTATGAACCTCATTTTAAAGCATGGTGTATATAATTCCCCAATAAATTTAATATCATGAATAATTTATTATTCCTTGTTTTTTAGTTTTAATATTAATTATTTCATCTAATAGGATTTGAACATAAATTTATTTTGAGGTAATGAAATTTGAGAAATCAATTCCTTTTCATTGGGTTATATTTCTTTATCATTGTCGAAAATATTCTCTTCTAATGTGTATAATAAAATTGACTGTTTATTTATGTATTAAAACTAATTTAAATTTTATTTACATTTGATGTACATAATCAATTCCTTGATTAATTCTTACTTCAACATTGTTTTTATTTTAAGGGTTTATTTCACAATCTAATTCTAATCGATATTTCTTATTCATGAATTTACATTAACCTAAATTAAGAAAAAAAATTAACAAACCATTTAATTTTATTCTCATCTAGTTATTCATGATCTTTTACATGTAATGGTAAAATGTTTCTTACTCATTATTACTTAAATTATTATATATATTTGTTAGAAAACATGACAACAATTGTCTCTTCAGTTGGAGATATATTTTCTCTCAAAACCATGATTATAAAAATGTTTTTTACCTTTTTAAAATTATTTTTTAAATACATTTTTACCCCTTTTTATATTAAAAAATATAATTTTCTCTTTTTAAATAAGGATATTTTCTAACAATTTTACCATGAAAAATGATTTTTTTTAACTTTATATAGAATTATTCAAATATTTTCTTTGAATCTTACTTATCAATTTTATAATGTTATTTTAAATTTTTTTTTAAACAAAAATTTCATGGAAAAGGATTTTTCGAATTATTTTTTAAAATATAATATGAATTTTTCCTCAATAATTTTTTAATGTCCTTTTTATAGTATTCATATTCATTAATGACAAAAAAACTATTATTTTTACTCCATATGGGATATTTTGTATTGATGTCATACTTATTTTTCCCATTGATGGTTTATTATTGATTTTTTAAGGATATAATTTGAATTCACAACATTGATCCATTTTTGTAGTCCCCTTGAAATATTCAATTTATAGTGGTCATTGAACATTAAATTTCCCCTAATTATATACCCCATTTCTCATCGATATGTGTATTTCCTAAATCATAAAAAAAATTATATATTCGATTTAATTTGAACGTTATTTGATTTACTGGGGAAGTATTGAAAAATATATATTCTTTATTCATTACAGATATTTAATGATAAGTCACATTGTTTATTAATAAATAGATTATTTGATATATTTCGAATTCTTTGACATGTAGGGCACTAGTTGGATACATGTTAAGGAAATACCCTCAATGCATGTTTTGTCTCATGAGAGAAAACTAGTGGGTGAAAAAAACATCCGATTTTGTTTCTAATAAGATTCATACGAGCTTCTACCTACAAACACAAATTGTCTTGAGAATATGTCTTAAACGTAAAAGTATCATGTTCCTAGGAAACATGACATCTGATAATTAACATTACCTTCATTTTGATTCAATTATTATTATATTTGACAATTCACTATGATAAAATCTATGTATGCATTTCATTTTTAGTTTATTTATTAAATGTAATATGATTTAAGTTATTTACAATGCCATATTGTTTACTCACTTCCTTATCAGTTATTTATTACACTGAATGTGTGCTCAGTTATTCACCTTTCATTATTTTTTAGTCAATTTTTTATCATTTATTTATTACATGGAATGAGTTATCAATTTTTTACCTTTACATATTGATTACTATAATTGATTCATTATTTATTCCAATGTAATTTATCCTTACTAACAATTTGCACATACCCTTAATTTGTTTCCTTTCCCCATGATTTAATGAAGTGTACTAAGAAATATATTATTGGATATAATTAATGGAACAAATGTATTCTTGAAAATAAGTTAGGTTTTAATTAATGTATTAATATATAATACAAGACTCATGTATGTTTCTAGTTTACCAAGAATACTAATGTGTTTGGTCCATTGGGGAACTATTTCCTTGTATCTTATGCCAATGTAAACGGTAGTAGGCACCGGCTCCAAGATTACTAGGTCATGGCCTTTATATAATTGCAATTAAAAAAATTCACCTTGGGATCAAAAATTTATTTTAGATGGTTATCCAACATGTGGTCATTATTTATCAATCAAATAAATTCTTTCCAAATGGTGGTGGTCACATGGACATTACCAAATTTATTTAAAATAAGCGTTGTTTGAGAGGATGGGAGTAAAATATCATATCACACTTTGGTGGTGAATAATTTCATATTATGATACACTCTTATAAATTTATTCTATATTCATTATTTATTTGGAAAATCCTAGTGTTAGACTTGTTACCACTGTGTTAGTTATTTGATAAAAAACAAATGTCAATATGAACATATCTATGTATTATAGTTTCTTCATCTTCAAATTATTAGTCGATTATGATGTGATTAAATTCACAAAGTCTTGAAATCAATAATTTGTAAATATTCTAAGATGAATTAGGTATTATGGGGTTGAGGTCAGGCCCGTGGGAGGGGATTTTTACATATACCTATGAGGGGAATCAGATACCAAATATTTCCGCACTATTTAATATGGTATGTCATATATTTTAATGTCATGTGGGAAAAAATCATGTGCTAACTTTAATAGTTATGAATCCATGACCAATGGGGTCTTCTGTATAAAACTTATAAGGGTATCCTACATATCATGGCTAAAAAATCAATGTCCACATAGTTTTGGGATGAATAATTAAAAGTCATCAAATAGGACTAGTCGACACATTCTAACAATATATGTTAAGTACTTATAGGTCACAGGTACCTAAAAATGGCCAGTGTGGGACATGTGTATATACGACCATATGTAGTTGATTTCATAATAAATATTATCCCTTTATGTAAGGTTAATCATAGGGAATATCACCCATTGAGTAGGATGGATTGTAGGATTATGTTCCATTGATAAGGATATATTTTATGAATTATGTCCCTTTGATGATGTCTTTACAAGGGCTATGAACTCATGATAATGATACAGGTCTTACACAAGGTTAACCCATATGTGTATGGATCACTAATTTATTTTTTAGATGAGATTTTTAATGATGATATTATTATGTTATATACCAAAAGAGGAGGCCCATATGGTTCTATGAAGTAGTGAAGATATTTTTGGGGATTTAGAATATGCTTCCAAGATATTCCAGACCTAGTTGATGACCTAGGTTAAGGTGGGATTTTTGGGATCACATTCAGTCGGAAGGACATTGTCCCACCCAGATTTATAGAGTGAAACTTAGAGATCCACCAATTGATTTTTCTAACTTGATATTTGATATGGATAGACCAAGATGGGATGAATAATCTCGGTGAGTATTAATTTGAATCAATTGTATTAGAACCCTCATTCTCAAGGATATACATGCTCATGAATTCCATTAGGGTCCTATTGTTTTTTGATGAAAACCCAAAGGATAACATTTATTAATGGAAGAAAAGTTTGTGTTGTGGTGCACAACCCGATCACGTAATTATGGAGTCTACGGAGGTGGCCATAGTAAATAGGGACTAAGGTAAATAACATGGGTGAGGGTGGAACCCAGGTTGGATATATAGGAAAAATGATGTTCATGGATGTGGAATAGGGTAAAGGTTCTTCCTATTTGCAGTTCTTGGAAATGGTTTATCATCATATGGGGTAGGGTGAATATAGATCCCTCATGAGTAGGTCTTAGAAATGGTATTCCTTAATATGGGTAGGGAAAATATATTTCCTTAATGAGTATGACTGGTAAATGGTTTGGACAACTATGGGGTAGGTGAATATAGTGCTAGAATGTGTAGGATTTGGAAATGGTTCATTGTATTATGGGGTTGGGTGATTATGACTTGGGCACATGGTTCCCAAATGTATCATCTGGTATGGGTTCTTCTATTCTATTCATTGAGATATAGGGTCGTTGTGGTCTCTCTCGAGAATTTTAATGTGTTAGTCATTCATGTTGTGAAATTTTACTCAATTATCAATTAATTCAAATAGGATAAATCCTAAATAAGATCTTAAAATGGGAGTAGATACTAGTGTTCACAAAATCTATTTTCTCTGGGTGTCCCTCTCTATAATTTTCTATATTTAAAAAGTAGAAACCCTTGAGTTATATTTATAGAGAAATATTATGGAAATAATTTCTAAATTTAAGGAACATAAGGTAGTTTGAAAAAGTTTCATGGGCATGTGGCATTAGTATGCAAGTGAACTCATGAATGATGGATATCTACAAATGGATGTGCATAAGTACACTCATGAAAGTGAGAAAAAATGAGATAATATAATTACCTTGGTCTCATACATGTGGACCTGGAAAAATTGACCAGGACACATGGCCTAGGTCTTCGGGAAATTAATAACACTATTTTTAGGACCATTTACTTCACCATATTAGGGTTTCAATTGTTTTCCAGAAAAGGATTCCAAATTCCCACATTCTCATTTAATTTTTTTTCTCAACAAATTTTCCTATTTATTATACCTTTTATTTGTATATTTGGTTGAAATATGTAAATATTATTCAAAAAAAAGAAAATAATACTTTTCATGTTAAAATTTTTTGATCCTTCTTTAAATATTCACATCATATATATAAAAAAATTGGGAAGGAAAAATTATATCAAATTATAGGGGTTCAAAAATAGTTATAACATAACTCAAAATTCCTAGTAATATAGTGTTGTCACTTCAAGAGGGGGAGTGAATCAATGATGCATTATTTTAAAGAGTCATTTTTATAATTAATTTACCTTATTAATATTCAAAACACTAAACAATCGAAGATAAATGGATCTACATATGAGTTTAGAACATGAAACACCACATTAAATTTAATAAAAAATAAGGTGTGGAACAAAAAAATATGATTATATGGTTTGAAACAAATGTGATAATTGATTCCAGGTTGTGTTCGTGTTAACTTCAGAGAAGAAAATTTATTACTGGTGTATAAAAGTTTCAATAATGGTTTGAGAAGATATTTTCCTTAACTCAATGACTACAATGATAATTATACTATGTGGGAATCCTTTGGGTAGGTTAAAAATACACATCCCTATGAAAATAATTATATTCCAATAGTAGAGTGATTTTTTAGATTATATCAGATCCCTCCTGTCTATAAACTCTTGATTATTCTACCTTGTATATTATGGGATCTCTTATGCCTATAATCCCCCAACTAGTTTGGAGTATATTATAATAAATATCACTAGTATTCTATAGTATTACCAATACACTAATAAACAGTATATTCTTCTCTTCTCTAGATGGATCTATATCACAATGATATAATCTTCCCTTCAGCAATATGTCTTTGACTACCAAAACAAACACATCTATAGAATCATGGGCATCAGCCTTTTTTTATAATCAAAACCCCAATCCTCTATTTGGGATCATAATTGATGTCCTTTCTCACACAATCATTAAGATCATCAGAACTAATATTTTTAACCAAGAAGCAGTAATATCAGAAATCCTCAAATATTCAATTCTTTCTTCCTCTACTTAAGTTAATATTATATAAATATGTCATAAGGAATTTATTCTCTCTTACTTATAGTTCTACTTATTTATTCCTTTCTACATTTCATGATATTAGAGTATATAGTAGTTGATTCTCATTAGAATCACTCTCCTTGTTTTATTCTTATTCTTCAATACATAAGATGGCCAACAACATGTAGTATCAGTTCTTAACATCCTCTTTACAACTATACTACATCATTATTGTTATATTATAATTTATTATGAAAAATTTGGGGGGTCACATCCCCAAAATCTCAAAACTTTTTCCAACTAATATTCAATGAATATGAACCTTTTCCTTTAAAACTAGAAGTAAGTATTTTCCTAAAATCCATTATTATTGATATTAATAAATGATTTAAAAAATCCTATAAAAAATCCTATAATTATTACATTAATATCCTCTCAAATTATTCTCTTTCAAGTATTCTTTTTAATTTCATGGATAAATTACTAGTAATATAAAAAAATTTAATATTTAAAATCTTGTATAGCATCATATTACTCGAATTTTAAGTAATATCACATTTTCACAAATTTTTTATAAACTAATCTTATGTATCACTCTATTTTGTCTTGTCAACATTACATGTCCTTTGACATCATATGTCACTCTTCTGTATGAAATTATGACTTACCTGTTGGATATTTCCCTTCACATATTCTCTAGATACTGTTATATATCACAGTGAGGCTTGGGTATTTTTTAATTCTTGTACCCATGGATTACCTTTATGAAATTTTGATAAAGCTTAGATATTGAGTAATATACCTTGACGTATTACAGTGTGACATGATACTTTGTGAGATTATTAGTCTGTTTTTTTTGGGGAAACATTATTTATTTATTTTGGAGACAATGATAATGTATAAATGTTAAGAAATGTACATTGATGTATCATTCCATGACACCAAATGTTTTACAATTTTCAGTCTTCAAGTTCTGAGAAACCATGATGTATCTTGAGTATGTTTAGTTATACTCTTGAATATTACATAGGATCTTTGGTTGAATCATACGTATACATGTAGCTTCGCGCACTTTTAGTATTTTCCAGTTTATAATTTCTAAACTACCTGTATATATTTATTATAGATTCAAGAGTAACCGTACATAAAAATTACTTTCACAATTTCTTCAACTTCATCTTATATTTATATAAATTGTTTAATTCATCTTATATTTTACTCAAATATTCATAGTAAATCTCATACCAATCCATATCACCTCAAAAACCCATAAATGGCTTTGGGAATTTATCAAACCTTATCAGATCTCTTCATCACAATTACCAAACCATCGTACATTATATATATCCTTAATGAGTAATTAAATATATTAACACTACCTCATCAATTCTAGTTTCAAAGTCTACATTATCAAATATTAATCCAAGTAATATTATCTATTGATTAAAGAATAATTTTAATCTTGTAAATCCATTGATGGATACTCATTTCAATTCATAGCATGATTCCCTTAATTCCTTTAACCAACAGCTTCAAAAATTCAGAAATATCATGTTGAATATAGAGATCTCATCAATAATCAATACTTTTCATTTATTCATTACAATATCATCTCAGTAATAATCAAATGTAAATGGTTTTTTTCTTGATTCTATTTTCCTAATTAATCTATGTAGAAGAAGACCATCCCATTGTGAAATGGTAGTTATCTCAATCCTTATCATTATATAAAACATATTAATAGATCCACATTATGAAATGACAAAAAAATGCATATAATCAAATAGAGATTCATATTTTTATCATATATTCTATCTATTCCTTCGTTGGGATCATTATAAACTAAAAATACTAGTATATGTTATCATTACCACCTTATTAACATATTGGAAAAAAATTCATCTCACTTCATCAAATTTTAATTGGGAAATTCAAAAATATAATATGTTGAATTTCTAAAAATCTATTTTTAAATTTATATCCTAAGTCATATTTGGTTCTAATAAAAATCTATTTTGAATTCTTGACCATTAATAAACTATTTACAATATTTCTTTTATTTTTTTATGTATTTTTATAAATACCCCAACCCCAGTAGCCTAGACCTGGTGCCTTGATTTATTGCATTTAGATAATAAAAAATGACATTGCATCCTAAAGGACCTAATTTTTTGTTGCTTTGGAAAACCCATATACACAAATAATTTTTTCATTACAACATAAAAAAATCCAACATAGAAACTCTATTGTAATCACCCTCAAACTCGTAGACTATATCTTCAATTTATTAATAATATATATGTCTGCATCCTTGGGAAAAAAACATAAAAAAGGGTGACTACATATGCTCACTATGGGTATGAGATAAAGTGGAAACCATAAAAAACATAACCAATAAGGCAATATGACTATTTTAAAATAAAATTAATTGAAACATAAACTTAAACATAATATAACAGGAATAAAATTTAATCAAAATAAGTCTATATAAATAATCACATAAGAATAAAACAAAACCATTAATTTTCTACTTGTCAAATAATCACATTGATTAAAAATTAATAAAATCATAATTATGGAATGAATAATGTTCTACGTCTGAAACATTCTATTAATTCCTCATCAAAGGCATCTGAAAATAAATTGTTAATGCCTCGGCCAAAACCATATCTAAAAATACATGGGTAAGGCCTTAGCCAAGTCCATATCTAGTTTGTCACATTAGACCTACTGATGCATCGAGGGGCTATAGAGGGCCTCTCCCATCACATAACAATTCCATTTCAGTACTCATATGAATTAGGTGAAACATAAATAATTTATACATACAAAATATAAATATCTTTCCCCATTCAATAAACATAATAACTAATAATTCTGTTTAATATGTTGAATGGTATTAAGATAGCACATTCACAGTCAAAATGATCACAAACCAATTAATAAAATATGGTTGATGATATCCTAAAATACAATCACAATTAATCCTAATATTCAATATATGGTTCTAAAGTAGATGAAAATAATCTAATAAAATATTTTAGGAATTCATGAGAGAAATACACATTTTACTTTACGAAGAATATTTCTTTGGATAAATCATTTGTATCTATCCTAAAATCATATTTTAATTTTATATACCATATAAAAGAAAAGTTTAGGATAATAAAATTATGTTTGAGGAATTAATTATGTCCAATAGAAGTGAAAAAATATAAAAAGAGTCTTTAAGAAACTTTAAAAATGGGCCACTTCTATGAGGTTTAAGACAAAATATAAGAGTTTTTAAAGCAGAAGGTTTAACTATTTTCATAAAACTAGAAAATGTATGAGATATTTTGTTTTCATGATAAAAGGCTTTATTTAAGAAAAACAATGGTTTCTTAAAACATATTATGGATTGTATGTTAAAATCAGTGAGAAATTGGGATGTACCCTTTAACCAAGATTTCTTATTGAGAGGAATTGAAAAGGGAACCCAATAAAACATTTATTCTCCCATAAAGGAAAGATAAAATGAACTAGATTGATTATTTTTTAACATAAACATAGAATGAATTAGAATTATATAAAAATAAAAAATAATTACATTGGGGTAAAGGGAGATAAAAGAAGAACCCAAACAAAAAGATAGAGGTTCAGAGAAAAGACCTTACAATATATCTGAATGTGTTCTGCACTTGCATTTAATAACCTGGATAATGAAATTAGAATGATAAATAATTTAATTTTCAACCTCTTAAACATTTATTTTATTTATTATAATTTTTTTTGTTCATTTATTTCCTTTATGATGAGTTATATTATTCAATTTCATCATTCAGGAGTGTTCAATTTCTTGGTTTTCATGATTGGATCACTTGTATTCATGTACCAAAGATAATGTAAAATTGAAATAGTTATCCAAAATTTGAATTATATGTTATTAATGAAAATAAATTATATTTAAAGGTATTATATATAATTTTGTTTTTAGATATGTGTATTATTCATTAGATAAAGCGTTATTGATAACCATTTAGATTATTTTGGCATTTTTCGACTATCACGAACTAGTTTGGTCTTATTAATTAATATTATGTCTATCTAATAGTTCCATAAAATTAAATAAGTTTTAATACATTTATATTAATTTATTTTTAAACAATAAATTGGGTTTTGGACTATCCTTGAAGGATTAATGAAAAATAAAAAATCTTCATCAATGAAGGCGTTAAATTGGCACCACACGGTTGATGTTTTCATTTTTAGAATAAAAAGGGGAAGAGAGGAGAATTGATGGTTTATATAAAATTTATATAAAAATATTAAATTATATAAAATAATAAGTATTTATTATATCACTTTGTATAGGGGAGGTGATGTAAAGATATGGAAATAAAATAAATTGAATGAATATTAAAATAACTAAAGGGGAAATTACCTCTTGAATTTTCTCCTGAAGAACCACCTTAAAGAACATTAAAATAGTATTTTGGGTGAGACCAGTAAGACCAACACATGTGGGAGAGGTTTGTGAGAGGTATTCAGCCTAATCTGAAAAATCCCCTATGATTTGGAGGTGTGTGAGAAGAAGTGGTGAGGGTTGGTATTCATTGTGGATGAGAGGGCTGTTTTTTGATTATTTTAATAATTGTTCTTTTATATTTTCTGAAAAATATGAATAGTTTTGATTCTCATGACAACATATGTTAATGTGATAAGAAGAGTTCAAGATATGGTTCTTAAATATGATATTACTCAACAAATAGTGTATTTAACTTATAAAGTTATATACCCTAAATTAAAGTATTTCAATATTCACCAAAAATTCAACTATTTTAGAAAAATACCTAAAATTACCCCTATTAATTTTTAGATGTGTAGAAATAAAAAATGGTATCTATTGAAAAAATATTTTTCTAAATATGATTAATTTAATTTTTAATTAAAATCATCATTTACTCAAAAAATACTGATTTTAATATTATTACAAAAGTTGTGACACTTTGAAAATTTAATTAAAGTCTCCTAAATTTATCTTATAATCACAAGATAAATATATTAATTTTTGAATCTATTTTATGAAAATAAATAGTATTTTTGAAAAATTATATTAAATATATAATTATTAATAAACAGTTATGGTTTTCCAAAATAACAACACATAATTTATTATTTTTAAAACATTTATTTACTTATCCCATGATATAAGTATACAATATTTTCATTGATAAGTTACTCAAATTGTTTTACAATTTAATAGGTGAAGTTAATATTATATTGTCCATATTAATATTTATAATGGTAACATTAATATTTCAAGAGTCATATTTAATAGTACATTGTGGTTTTAAACTCTTTTTTTCATGAATGATAAACTATTTAAGATGTTACATTTTCAAAAGATATATACCATAAAATATTGATGTATGAAATTTTGTCCTCCATAAATAAATTGCATCCTCACAATTTTACTTGAAAAATAAAAGGGTGATACATAAAACTTCTTTTGAGGAAAACCCACATCGGAAATAGGGTTTGTAAAATATACTCTTAATAAGATGGAAAAGGTTAATGTGAATGTCACAAGAAAACAAGGATTTTTGGTTTGAAGTAATTATTAAAAATTTATAATCATAGAAATATATGAAAAATATAACCATCCTTTTATATTATTGAGTGATAGAGATTATGGTCTTTTAAATGTTAACCATCATGAAACTGTAAATATTCTGATTGGTTAAATGACCACTAATTTCATATAAACAAGTGTAAAGAGATAACATTTTTTATAAAAAATATCATTCATATAGTTGAGGGATTCCATTAATTTTTGGATAAGAACTTAAGAAAAAATGTACTTGATTAATTTCCATGTAATATGTGTAATAGAATATTTTTTGTGCTTTGATCTATTTTCACATAATCCCATATACCTAGAAATGAATGTTCAACATGAATTTCTCATGCTAAAAGCACTTTTAAT
Source organism: Viscum album (assembly GCA_963277665.1). Lineage (NCBI taxonomy): Eukaryota > Viridiplantae > Streptophyta > Magnoliopsida > Santalales > Viscaceae > Viscum > Viscum album. The sequence continues at coordinate 948,151,528 of OY728163.1, forward strand.
AAATCATATGTAACTTAAGTCATTCCTTAGACCATTAAACGTTTACTGAAACCATGAAGGTTAGAATACTCTATCAAAAAAAAATCTAAAAGTTTTACTTGATCCATTCATCAAGTAGATAATTTTGAGACTCCTATAAAATATGTATATCCATATTCAATGATCAAAAAATTTAGCAGGAAGGTCACTAAATTTAAAAAATCAAATTAACATAAGATTATGAAAACAATGTAACTATTAATCCCATATACCAAATGTATGAATACATTGATCACCTTAAAACCTTAATGAAAACATATATGCTTCCAAATCCATAAAGAAGAAGTGATATAGTACAATCATTATATATATCATGATTATTATAACCATAGTAATTTAACAAAACTCTTGAGTAAAAAAATACAAATACATTTATTATTCTACTTCAACTATAGTAACAATATAAGCTTTACATTTTTTGATTTTCAATTTTTGGATATATATTCCCTATATGATTAGGACATTCATTTTCCCAGTGCCTTATATCCTTATAATTGAATCATTTCACATTTATAGCTTATTTCATTCCCTTACATTCATGATACTGGTGACCTTTCTCACCACACTTGTAACAAACTCCCATCCCCATTAGGATAGTACTAAGGCGTTTCTTCCCACAATTTTTACATGTGGAAATATTATTCATTCCCTTTTTTAAAATGTCCATATCATGATCTATCATTTTCTTCTTCACCTTCGTATCCTTATAGTCATAATACTTAGTGTATTATTTCTATATATTTATAGCACATTAGAATTTAACCTCATATAATTAGAATGTTTGGAAAACTATTACCATTTAGAGCAATGGTTTTAACCTATAAAAGAATCATTCAATTTTTCTCTTTAGATAATTTATATATTTTATATCATTCCCTTCTAGCCTTGTAAATTTTGTTTCTTATTTGGCTATGTTTTAATCATCTATTTGTCTCAAAGTCATGAGTTGTGTCCCCATATCTACTCATTGTTCTGAAGGGAAATATTTTTCAAAGAAATTTTTCTTAAAATCCTTCCATTATATGTTTTTAATTTTTTACTCCTCCTTTATGTTTTGAAACAATGACCTCCATTGATCAGAATATCCAAATAGATAATAAACTTTCATGATAACCATCTCCATTTCATCACTTCCCAATGTAATAGATATATTCTATATAGAAATTATCCATTTCTCAATTACAACTGAGTTTTTAGTCCCATCGAATAATGGAGGTTGTTTTCACATGATGTGTTCTAACATTTTTACTCCATATTGTTGATCAAGATACTTTATGTGAGTAAGGTTATTACTCAGAACCTAAGTTATTTATCCCTATATAGTCATAATATTCTCATCTCTAGTTGTAGCGCCAACTCCAACTTCATTATCTTACATAGGTGGGAAATACCTAAATGGAGTTGGAGCATTGACACAGTTTCTATAGTGACCCTCTATTTTTATACATTAACATTACATCACTTTTGTGGGATACTTGAAACCTTATATAAACATACGGGCATAGATTTTATTAGTCTATTTTGTTTGGAGACATGGAACATAAAAAATAGTATATAAATGAGGTACATTATCTTCCATGAGGTTCTTATTGACTAGAATCCTTTGTATACACATAAAAATAAAATTTATCTTTATAATTGGAGAAAGTAAACATAAATGGGGTTATATAAGATGCTCAGTAAGGGGAAGTAATGGTGTCATGTAAGTATAATCATTAAAATAAGGGTATGAGAACATTATCAAGAGAATAAAAGATCATACCCAGCATAGAAATGATCATAAACATGAATCATGGTATAAATCATGACAGTTCAGTAGACATGAATGATATATAAATAAATAACATAATACATCAAATCATAACATAGGAATAAAACATTTAATTTTTTAAGACACGTAATCATATAATATGATTTCCATTTTAGCCAATGCATCCCTACCTAGATCGTACTAGTAGTATAGGTTAACTCCCCATATTATCTTAGTAGTAATGGTTCACTCCCATGGCCATATTAGTAGCATGAGTTTACTCCTCATACCCTCTTAGTAGCAGGACTTCACTCCTCATATCATCATGGTAGTCATGGTTCATTATCAGGGCCATATTTGTAGTTAAGGTTCATTCCTGATAACATCATAGTCTATCTCATGAGATAAAAATATTTACCCAATGCATTAAAGAGAGATATAGGTCCCACCGATTTCATAATGAAATCATACATAAATGCACCATAAGATCATTAAAAAATCATATCATAACCCATGAAATGAAATTGGTAAAAAAACATGTAATCAATTCATAACATGTGGAAAAGATATTGGTTTAATAATCATTTCATCAAAATAATAAGATGTAAAAGACAAATAGATTTCATAAACAGATAACTTGTGAAAGATAAATGGATTTCATAAACATATATCCCATAAAAGAGATACAGATTTCATTAATAGTATGATATTAAGAATAACTCCTTTAGTGAATCAATATGAATTGAAACTTTAGATCATTTCATAGATGGGCATGAGAAACATCAATGAATTTGATCATTGAAGGAAAATAAATTTGGAATATATTTTGAAAAACATTTCTTGAGTACAATACCTTTTATTATTTGAAAAATTATTTTTAATGCATAAAACCATTTGAAAATAATTTCCTTAGTAAATACTTTAAAAACTTTTAAATAAGTCTTAAAATCATTTCAAAAACATTTTTCCTTGAAAACATATAGAATCAACTTCAAATCATTTAAAAAATACTTTTCCTTGAAAAACTTTTAAAAAGTTTAACAGAAATATTGAACACATTTTGAAAACCATTTCATTGATAATGATTTGAAAACATATAAAGAAATCATGAAATCATTTTTTAAACAATTTCTTTAAAAATAACTTTAAATTTTTTTAATGAATTCTTAAAAACATTTTGAAACTGATTTCCTTGAACATAACTTTGAAAACATAAAATTAGTTCATGAAAAGTTTTGAAAAAAAAATTACTTGAAAACTTATGAAATAAGCTTGAAAAACATTTTCCTTGAAAAATTAAAGAATAAGTCTGAATACCTTTTTAAAATTGTTTTCATTGAAAATTTATAAAATATGTTTTAAAAAAAATTAAAGAAAATCATTGAAAACATATAAATTAATATTCAAAACATTTTAAAAACATTTTTATTTGGAAACACTTTTATTACTTATAAATAAATAATTAAAATGTTTTGAAAATTATTTAAATTGAAAATTTATAAAATAATCTTAAAAACCTTTTGAAAAATAATTTCCCTAAAAAATATTTTGAAAAAATTAGAAAATGTTTTGAAAACCATTTATTAGAAAATATTAATAAAAAAATTATCTTAAAAATTAACCTTTTAAAAATAAAAAGTAAGCTTCATAGAAATTATGGTTAGTAATTCCATATATGTCATACGAGGTAAGAAGAATATTCAATTTTAATGGTAAATGGATAAAAAAATGACTTCTTCCGAAATATATATGAATATTCCTATAAAAACATTAGTAAATGAAAAAAGGGAAATAACTTATTTTACAAATTATAGGAAAATTGTCCAATATTCTTGGAATCCCTTTTTAGAAAATAGGTTTTTGAAGCAACACCGATTTTTGAATTAATATAGGGTAAAGTGAGGATTTCATAAAAACCCTTTTTAACCGTATTATGTAACAATGATTATAAAAATGGAACAGATATATGATTTTATTATGAATTACTAGAGGATAATAAAATTCATGAATGTTCTTGATGGATGGATCATAGTATTTCCTCAAAGAATGCATAAACTTAAACAATCTCTAAAAATAATTATATTATTTTAATAAACTCTTATCACTTTCCAAGTTGGAGTCATACTATACATGTAGGAAAAGGAAATTAAATAAAGATTAAAATACTATAAAAAGTATGTTATTTGTGATATAACATGTTAAATGGATTTATATATACCTTAAAGATTAATTGAGGTTCATAACAAAACATGACTCTCAACGAAGGAAAATTGAGACAAAAAAATTTTACAGATTAGGTTTCTTTTAAAGCATAAACACCATGAAATAAATATCATAGAATGAAAATGTAAATAAAACCATATTTATGCATAATAATCATTGACTCCTTCTATGGGAAGTATACACACCACCCAAAAGGAATTGGTTGTTAATAAATAAAGTATCTCATAGAAATAGAAGGTGGGATAAAATCCTCTTACCCTTTGTCTTGACTCTCTTCATACTCATAAAAATCACCTATATAATATATATAAATTTATTACAAATCTTTTACAAAAAAATATTATTATATATAATACCTTATATGCTTTTATTATGACCATATATTCACCATGTTTTAACAATATTATGTTAAGGTTTCACTTCAGGTAATATCCTCTTTATTTTTCACATGTTTCTAAATTTTGTATATCATTGGTCCTTATATTTATACCCTTACTTATAGAATGTTTAAAATGATATAGATATCATTTATATTCATTATATTATTTTTATAATAAACTATATAATATATAATTATGAAATGAAATACATCATTCATGGAGATGGAAAGCAGTACGTATGCCTGAACACCGTTTCTATTTTTATTTTCATGTTAAAAGAAGGAATGAAAATGACATATATGTCTATATATATATATATTAATTTTTTATTATAATTTGATAAATATAATAAAATTTCACTAAATTTATCCTTAATACATTCCATTCAGTGGGTGAATGAATCACATTGCATTGAGGGGCGGTAGTCCATGCCTCCTCAAATGAAATTATCATATTTACATGAAATGGAATGTAAAAATATATGTGTTTAAAAGGGAATAAATAATATTTAAGTCATAATAAATATAATATATGACATATATAAATATTTTTTCTATTATAATTTCCACCATGAAAGGTGGTGATGGTAAAATAAACAATCATCATTTCTTGAGGCGGTAGTTCACCATACACATAAATATTCTGTACATTTCCCATAAATGGATTAGTGTTTAAATGTAGGTTGAAAAAATAGCTTAAAAAATCATTTTATAATGAAAATAATAGTTTTTTATACAATCATGTAATGGAGTATATGGAATGGATATTGAAAATAAAAGAGAGGGGATGGCGAAAAAATGTTACCTCTTAATTGGGTAACTTGTTTTGGTTTATACCCAAAGAATTTATTAGATTTCTTTTTGTCCAAGGGGAGATTTTATGTTGAATTTAGGTATCTTTTAAAGTGTATTTTTCAGGAATCTTATTATCTTATGTGGTTTGAGAGGTGTGAGGAAGAGTGAGAGGGTGGCCTTTTATAGGTAAGGTAAGGAACACACTAGGCATTTTTCAAAACAAGTTTCGTGTACCCACATATTTACCCAAAAAAACTCATACAAAAAATTCAATTCTGGAAGGTTAACATCTGAATAATTTTTATAATGTTGGTTTTTAACAAGGTTCTACATCATTTTGGATCATAAATATAAGCTTTAGTAAATTTTTATCCTAATTATTCTCTCAATTTTTGTACATTGATTTAATTGTTTTCACTAAAAAAAATTCAATTTTTTTTTGAAATTATTAGAAATTAGAAATTATGATTATTTCAAATATTGAATCTATTTTCCAAAATTATAATCATAGAAGTGGTAGAAATTAATTTCAAATTAATCCCACTGATGATACATCACTACGGGTATTTAAAAAAAACTTCCAAATATTTTCTATGTTTTTATACCCAGTTTCAAAGTGAAATTTATTCCAAAGAACTAAATTGGATTAATGGAAAAAAATATTATATAATTTAACTTTTAAAAAATATAATTTGATCTCATAAATAAATCATATTAAAATAAAATTGTCAAATAAAATCTAGTATTTTTTTAGTATTCATCCAAAAATGATGATTCTCAAAAAAATCCAAAAAATTCATCCTAAGATAATTTTAAATTTATAAATTAAAAAATGATATTACATTTATTGAATTATATTTCTAAATTTGTCTAAAAATATGTTTTTTCTCATAAAATAATATGAAAAGTACATTATTTTAGAAAATGGTACTTTTAAACATATAAGGACGTTACCAAAAATTATATCTTTCATTATCAATATGTTTTATTTATATAAAAATATTATAAAAATTATTTTAAAACTAGTTATCACTATTAATATTTTGAATTTTAAATTCTAGATTATTATTATATCATTTAAATAATTATAACAATTAAAAAAATATTTCATTGAAACTCTGTGTTGTATATAATATATGCCATTTTTGTGTTGCATGTTGTGTACTCCAAGTAGACGTTGCATGTAATGTATGTCATGTCATTGAAAACCTCTATTTTACATGTATAGAAAGATAAAATTAATTTTCGGTGTAGTGAAAGATTATATTGTGTTGCATATAACACACACCAAACATAGGGATTTAATATAAAATAAACTATTTTTAGGGTTATGTGAAATGGAAAATATCGCAAAGGATAAATTAATTTGAAAAAAAATTGAAAAATACTTGGGGTTTTATATACTAACCCACATGAAAATAATTTCTCCCATGAAATTATTCTAGGTCATCAAAGGATTAATACTTTCATTTTTCATTCATAGAAACCCACATCCTAAAAATTACTACCAAAACATGTCTTAAAAATGGGAATGTTGGAACCATTATGGTGGCCCAATGTAATATATGACTAGGTTTCCCCATAAGAGAACATATGTTTTGAATGAATTTTGGGCATAGAGGAAAACAGAAAATGTTTTTAGGGATTTATTGAGGTCAACGATCACAAACAAGTGAAGGATCAATGAAAATTTGAGGGCCTAAAAGTTGTAAATGTGTGATGATCTATAAGGCAATCAGTTCGAAAAATCTTATGGTATTAAGAAAACATTTTTTTAATAACTATCCTATATTTTTTATTGAACTAGAGTATAAGGAAATATACTTAATTTATATATTTCAATAAATAAATCATTCTTTGGTTGAGGTTTTAACTATTTCTAATTAATCCATTACTTCAAGAAATGGATGTCTATAAATTAACTTTGATAACCAATGAAATATAATTCATATTTAGCATATATTAAGGTCTATTAAAGTATTAAAAGTTTAAGTATTTACCTATAACTATTCATAAAAATAAATATTGTTAATACATTAATCAATTAACATAAAAAATAACACTACAGTTTAATTATAAATAATTATTCATCAAAAATAAATGTAGATTAACCCAGACATTGTGTAGGCTAGTGGTTATTGTAAAACCCTTGTCTTCATTCGGTCATGGGTTCATAAATCGCGGGTTGGATAGTCTTTATTGGTTTTCACCCAACAAATATTATTTCCATTTCTGAAATCATACTAATATAATTTCCAAAATACTATGGACATACTTGAAATAAGGTTAATCACTAAATAGCCTTTTAACCATGGTTTTCAATAAAAATTCACTAAATAAATACATCCTTCAATGTTTAACTTATAATTTTTAATGAATGGTTAAACTTTTAACTCTTCTAAAAGTTAAAAATCCAAAAATTTAGAAATAAATCCGTGAGATCACCTTAACATTTGTTCCCTCATATAGCACAAAGTAGCTATTGGTTGTCAGATTTTAAACATGTGAATACCCCCATCATATATTCTCTTGTAAAATGGTAATAACCTAAATTACCATAAATAATTATTGAAAACATGTATGGTTACTTATTCTAAAGGTTAGTAGATATATTCCATAAATCCAAGATGTTTAAAACTTTATAAATAATATCACAATCTTATTTTCAACAAGTACTTAATTAGTTACAAAGTAATCAGTACCATCCAATTTACATTTATCCAACATATCATTATCCAAAAAAACATTATTATAACATACAGATCATATTAGGGCTTATAATTTTATTAATCATATTTTTTCCATGTTCATCACTTTTCCATTAAATCACTTTTATATTCCATAATATCCATTCAAATTAATCTTTTAAATCATTAGAGAGAATAAACATAAACTATTTAATCCTTTTATATTTCACCATTCATAATTCTTGAATCCAAATACATAAAAACATTATTTATTTCATCCTTAATACATTAACAAGGTTACCAAATCCTATTCCATAATACTTCTTTCCATTCACATTTCATCTATAGTCTCTTAATCATTAGAAAAGTAACCATTACTCACACCACCTTGATGATTATCTTTAGTAGCATTACTCATGGGACATTGAGTTATATAATGACCATTTATTACACACATAAAACTCTTAACCATAATTAGTGTCAGAGGGACTCCAATATTCTCATCCATTTCATTAATTGAGATCTTCATTTTACCTTGTAGTGAACTTCTTTGTGTCATTATTTTCTATAGTCAAAAAAACTTATTGGTCCTCTATAACATTCATTTATGTTACTCATTACGCATTATTGACACATAGGAAACTGAATCTTATTTCCTCTATGGCCTCCATCACCCTGAAATATCACTGAAATCATTCATTCTCTTCCTTTGGGACTCCGATAGTGGGTTAAGGTACACATTATTATTCATATTCCATGAAAACTGATTATACATGACCACAACATCTTTCAATCTACTGATCATCCCACTTGACTTATCATTAGAAAATCATCTTTCATATTCAACATTATTCTTGTTCCTTTCAGTTTCAACCACTGACTAAAACCAAAATCATAGTGTGAGCATTACTTATAGGATTTGTAAATCATTTCACCTTATTTAATCAATGACACCCTAGGTGAATCTAGGTTATTCATAGCCAAATTATATTTAAATCTATCTTGATGCATCATAAATAGTTTTGTGAATTTCAAAAGAATATACCATAGGAGTGTCTAATGAGGTGTCCAGCAAGGCCTGCTTTTGTGTTCCAGATTACCCTTATTCATGCCTAAAATATATTTTTAGCTTTATAACCCTTAGGTACATCCATTTCATATTCACATCCACTTGTATTAACTAGAAATAGATTTATTTCTTGGAAACCACTTACTCTATCCTTTACTAAAATTCCATGAAATTTTCTAAAATGTTAACTCATCCTTATACTTATCCATAGATACATCCCTAGGATATGAATTCAAATCTTCTTAGGGATCTAACTATTGTTTTCTTATCCAAGTTTCCAAATGTTAACTAATCCTTTTCTATGATAACAAATATAGTGACCCACTATTTTTTTACATTAACATTACATCACATTATTTTGGAATACTTAAAACATTATAAAAAATGATGTCTAAAGGCCATATTGGGATAATGCCTTTGGAACATGGAACAAAATCACTGGTACATAAATGAGCAATCTTATCTCCCACTTGTTTCTCATTGACTAAAATCTTACATAGACAAATCAAACATAATTCATATATTCATAACCTGGGAAAGGAAAAATAAAATGGGTGGGTTTATATTCTCAGACTGAGTAAATAAGGGAGATATATTAGAATTATCATTATCTTAATAGTATGAGAACATGATCATGAAATTATAGGACCATACCCTATATATCAAATGTCAGAAACATGAATCATGAAATAAAGCATGATAGTTCATAAGAAAACAAAAATAAGGAAATAAATAACATAATACATGAAATAATAATATATCAATAAAACATGGAATTATGAAAGACACATAATCATTTAATATGGTTTCTATATTAGCCAAGGAATTGCTTCCATGACCATCTTGGTAGTATGGGATCACACCCTGTGCCATCTTGGTAGTCATGGATCAATCCCATTTCCATATTATTATCATTACTTCACTCCTCATACCATCTTAGTAGCTAGATTTAACTCCTCATACCATCCTAGTAGTCATGGTTCACTCCCATGGCTATGTTAGTAGTCAAGGTGCATTTCTAACACCATATTTTTCTATCTCATGAGATATATATATTTAACCAATGAATTTTAGGGAGATATAAGTAACCCCATATCATAATTAAATCATACATATTTGTGACACAAGATCATTAAAAAATCATATCATAACCCTTGAAATGAAATAGATATTATGAACAAGTAATAATATCCCAACATGTAGAAAAATATACAGGTTCGATAATTATTTCATCAATATAATAACCTATAAAGTAAAAATAATTTTCATAAATATATAACCAGTGAAATAGAAATGGATATCATAATAATATTACCCATTAAAGAAAAACAAGATTCATATAGACCATGAAATTAAGCGTAACCCATTCTGAGAAAGAATACAAATGGAACCCAAATAACATTTCCAGCAAAGGCATGAGTAAAATCAATGGATTTCATCTTAGATGGAAAATAATTTTTAAATATTATGAAAAAGATATTTCTTAAAGAAAATATCATTTCTTTTTTAATAAAAGTCTTTTTTAATGCATAATACCATTTGAAAATCATTTTCAAAGAAAATACCTTGAAAAACTATAAATAATACATGAAATCATTTTGAATATAATTTTCCTTGAAAACATATATAATAGAATTCGGAACATTTTAAAAACATTTTTCTTTCAAAAATACTTTGAAATCATCAAAATAAATCTTGAATGTATTTTGAAAACCATTTAATTTTAAATACATTGGATAACTACAAAGAAATATTGAAAATGTTTTGAAAACCGATTCATTGAAAATAATTTTAAGACATATATACAAATATTTAAAACATTTTAAAAACCATTTTATGAAGTTAAATATGGAAAATTGTAAAAAATAATGAATAAATTTTGAAAATTGTTTCTATGAAAATATCATTGAAAACATATAATGAAAGTATGAAAATATATTGAAAACATTATTACCTAAAAACATATAAATGAAGCAAGAAAAAAAATTTAAAACCATTTTCCTTAAAAACTCATAAATTAAATTTTAAGACCTTTTAAAAATGGGTTTAATTGAAAACATATAAATGAATTTTGAAAACTTTTTGAAACTCATTTTCTCTAAAAACATTTAATATAATCCTAAAAAAATTAGTAAAAACCTTATTGTTTAAAAATAGTATTTAAATTTATAAAGAAATATTTAAGGATTTTTTAAAATAATTATCTTTTAAAATATATATAAGAATCTTAAAAACCATTAGAAAACCACTTTCCTTGAAAAATACATAAAAAAATATGATTTTTTTGGAAATAATTTATATGAAAATGTTTCTAAGAAAGATTATCTTAAAAATTATCCTTTTTAATAGTTAAATTAACCCTCATATAAATGAAAGTGGGTAAATATTAAAATGTCATAATAAGTAAGAAGAAAATTTCTTTTGTTTGGTAAAAGGTTATAAAAATATCTTATTTTGAAAGAAAAAAGAAGATTCTTTTGAAAAAAATGGTAAAAGAAAAATAGGGCAATTTTTTTTTAAATATTATATGATAATAGTACAATATTCTTGGAAACCCTTTTTAGAAAACATGGTTCTGAAAGAAAATATATTTTTTGACTAAAGAGAGGGTAAATTCATTATTTCTTTAAGAAATTTTATTAACAATTTAATGTAAAAAAGTGTAGAAAAATGGTACCAATAAATTATTATATTATAAATGTACAGAGAAAAAAATAATGAATTTTATTGAGATATGAATCATTATATTCTATCCAAGAAAACATAAACAAAACTATCTCAAAAAAGTGATTAAATTTTTTTAATAAGCTCTTATTACTTGGTAACATGGGATCGTACTCTCAATGTAAGAAAATGAAATTAAATAAATCTTAAAATATCATGAAAAGTAGTAAATTCATGATATATAATTTAAAATTGAAGTATATACTCCTAAAAATTAATTTAGGTTCATAATAAAACATGATTCTTATCGAAGGAAAATGGAGACAAAACTATTTTATCGATTTGGTACTTTTTTAATCATGACCCCCATAAAATAAATATTATATGAGGGATATTTAAATACCTATAAATTTTAGTATAATAATAATTTAATACATCCATGGTTAGTATACACACCAAACAAGAGTAATGAGTGGTGAATAAAGTATTATATCATGGAAATAAAAACTTGGATGAAATCCCCTTACCTTGTTTCTTGACTATCATCATACTTATATAGAACACCTCTATAATAGAAATAAATTTATTATAATTATTTTACATAACAATATTATTATATCAAATTCCACATATGGTTTGTTTATGACCTTATATTTCCCTTTTGTTAACAACCCTATGTTATGGTTTCACTTTGGTTAATATTCCTTTCAATCATCGAGTGTGTCTTAATTTTTAATATATTTTGTCCTTATACTTATATAATGATTTATATAATATAAAAAATTATCTAAAATAATTTATATTAATTATATTTTTATTATAATAATCTATAAAATATTGATGTATGAAATGGAATACATAATTCTTGTAGATGGCATGTCGTACATACGCATGAACGCGGTTTCTGGTTTTATTATCATATTCAAAGAATGAAAATGAAATATATGTATATATGTATATAATTTCATTAATTTATCATTATAATGTTATATATATCATATACTTTCACTACACCCATCCTTAATACATTCCATGTATTGTGTGAATGAATCACAACGCCTTGAGGGGGAGGTAGTCCACACTTCCCAAATGGAATTATTGTATTTACCGAAAATGGAATGTAAAAATATTTGTGTTATAAAAAGGAATAAAGAGTCTTAAATAAATAATAAATATAATATATTACATATATAATCAGAGTTTCCATCATAATGTCTACCATGAGAGGCGGAAAATAAAAAATGAACAATCATCATTTAGTGAGGCGGTAGTTTTCCATACACATAAACATTATATTTATTACCCTTTAGATGGGAGTGTGTGTAAGTATATGAAACAATATTAGCATAAAACATCCTAGTATATTGAAAATAATTTTTAGCTTATATAATCCTATAATAATGGTATTTATGGGGTGGTGAAATAAAATAAAAGAAAGGAGGTTGGGAGAAGACCATAAATCTTAATCAGATAACTCCTTTGGGTTTGTGCCAAATGACATTTTTGAATTGTTTTATTATGAAGGATAGATTTCTAAGAGGGAGGGAGAAATGTTGGGAAGTGTATTAGGTCGATATTTTCTGAAGCTAATTGGTTTTATGGATGTTAGAAATATGGAGAGGTGGTGTCCTTTTATAGCGAAGGGAAAGGACGGACTTGGCAGTTTTTAAAACAAGTTATATGTATCATCATTTTTACCTAAAAATGTATTTCCAAAAACAAAGATACTAAAACATAGTTGGTTAATGATGAATAATTTCCATACAATTTGAGTTTGAAAAGTTTTTAGGTATTTTAGGGTTGAAAATTTAAGGTTTAGTACTTTGTTAACCAAATTTTTCTCTTAACTGTAGTAATTTGTTTTATCCATTTTAACTAATAGTTTTGGTCAAAAACAAATTCAAACATAATATAAATTATAAATTATGATCACTAAAAATATTTAATCCATTTTCCCAACTATGAATCATATAATTAGTATAAATATATTTAAAATTAATCTCATTGAAGAGACGACACGGTGGCTTCTTAAAGTAAAAACCTCCAAACTTTTTCTATGTTATTATAGACAATTTAAAATTAAAATTGATTCCAATGATATAAACTATATTAATTAATAAAAATAATATCTAATTAATATATTAAAACTACTAAATTATAATGTATTATTATAAATCTATTAGACAAAAATGAATTTTGGAATTAAAATTCAGTTTTTTCACTATTTATCCAAAAATGAATTTTCTCATAAAAATTCCAAAAATTCACCACAAGATCATTTCGACATTATAAATTACAATACAAAGTTTATTTTATAAAATTATATTTCTAAATTTTTCTAAAATTAATGTTTTTCACATAAGGATGTGAAAAGTATTTTGTTTGAGATAATATGATTTGTAAACAAATAAGAACTTTACCAAAAATTATATCAATCATTATAGATATGTTTTATTTATATAAAAATTTATAAAATATATTTGAAAATTAGTTATCACCATTAATATTAAAAAATTTAATAGCTAGATTATAATTATATCATTTAAATAATTATAAAAATAAAAAGGATTCGTTAAAAATCAGTGTTGTGTGTAACGTACACCAAGTTGGTGTTGCGTGTTGTGTAATCCAAGTGTGTCATGCACGTAATGTATGATAATTATCACCTAAACATGGTGTTATATATAAAAAAGTTAAAATTTATATTGTATGTATTGTACAATTTACTTGGTGTTTCATATAATGCAATCTAACATAATGATTTAATATAAAATAATCTATATTCAGTGTTATGTGAATGGAAAAATATCGCAAAGGTTAAGTAAATTTAAAAAAATGAAAATTAATATGGTTTTATAGTTTCAATTCCTTCTACTAGGCTCCATTTCTAAACAATGTCATTCACTAAATTAATTTATGAATTATAATGAAAAATAATGAACAAGAAAAATACTTAAAATTTATTAAAAATTTACTCATAACTAATATCATAATAATAAACATGGTTTCTTTGGGGATATATTTAATTTTAAATCCTTCATAATGGTTTTTAGAGAAAATGTGAATAATCCTAGAAATATCCCCAAGGAGTGTCAAACCAGGTGTATAGTAAGGCCTATTATATTGCACAATGTCACGCCGAGTTAGGCCCAACGAACATTTTAAAACATTTTACCCATAGGTACAACTCTTCTAGAACCATTTCTACTATATTGTATCCAGATATGGATTTATTTTTAAAAAGGATCAAATAATCTCTACCTTACCAAACTTCTATCATGTTATTTTTTGCATACCATTAATGTATATCTTATGGATTTGTTTTCTAATCTATTCTTCCTAAATATATTTTCCATGGTTTCTACTAAGCATACATTGATACCAACTGTATTGAACCCAATCGTAGTGACCTATATCTGATGACCTACTTCATTCCATTGGTATAATAAATAAGGGTGTATCATACCAATGAACAGAATAGTTTAGTTTCCCTAGAAAAACATGATACAAACATAAGATTTAAATTACAACGTGAAATGAAAAAATATAGAAACTACCTTGGAAACTTTTTTAAATGCTAACATTATCCCAGAAAGTTATTCATAATATACATCTTCGCATCCTAGGTAAAAATAATACATAAAAAATGGTAAATATCATATGTTAAGTAAGGGTACGAAATAAATAAGAAGCTATCATAAAGATAAATATTAAGGATAAGAGATTGTCTAACAACACATGTCATTAAAAAATATACTTGAAAATAATATAGAAGGAACGAAATATTATCAAAATAATGTCATATATAAAATTTCATGAAAATAAAACTTAACCATTGTAATTATACTAGTCAAATAATAACAAAATTTATCAATTACTGATATCATAGTGATGGAATGAATAATGTTGGACATCTGAAACTTACCATTGATTCCTCGACCAAGATATATAAAAATAAATGGTCAATTCCTCATCTGAAACCACATTTGAATATAAATGGTAAAGGCCTCATCCAAGTCTATATCTGGTTTGTTAGATGAGACCTACTGATGCATCGATGGGATATAGTGGGTCCCTCCCATAATATACTAAGTTAATTGAATTATTTATATTAATGGGGTGAAACATAAAAAATATATACCTACAAAATGTAAATAACTTTCCCAAATTAGTAAACATACAAAGTAACCATTATGAGTAATATGGTGAATGGTGTCAAGATAGAACATTCACAGTATAACTGATCATTAAAAAATTAATAAAATATAGTATATGATATTATAAATGATCAATTTGAATTAATCATAAGATTCAATTGAGGGAGTTTCAATAGATATAAATACTCTAACAAAATCAATGTGAAATTCATGAGTGAAATAAACTTTTTAGTTTCAATGAATAGTTATTTTGGAAAAATCATTTCTATTTGTCCTAAAATAATATTATAAAACTTTTATATCCCAAAAAATAAATTAGTAGGACAATGAAATTATGTTTTAGGAATAAATTATTTTCCAATAAAGTGAAAACTTGTGAAATATGTTTCTAGGAAACATTAGAAATGGACCACTTCGTGTAGTTTGATAAAAAATATAACATTCTTTATATCATACAATGATTAATTTTTTACATAAAAATGAAAAGATATAATATAGTTTTTCATGATAAAAGTGTGACTTTATAAAAATATTGGTCTCTTAAAATATATTATGAAGTTTACTTGAAAATGGGTGAGAAATTTGGAAGTACCCTTTTCATATCAAGGGGAATTGAAAAGAGAACCCAATAAAAAGGGCATTCTCCCATCAATGAAAGATGATATAATTTTGGTATTTGAGATTGGAAAATATGAATAGAATATTTAATAAGTATATAAAAATAAATAATAATTAAATTTTGGTAAAGATATATAATTCATAACCTGAATGAAAAAATGGTGGTTCAGGGAGAATACCATACCTTATGTCTGAATGTATTCATCACATTAACATAATGACCTGTATAATGAAATTATATTCATTAATAATTTAATTGACATCATCTACTACTTGTATTAAATTTATTATAATTTTATTTACTTCATCTATGGACTTTATGTTGAGTTATACGATTCAATTTCATCGTTTGAGAGAGTTTGTTTCCTCGGTTTTCATGATTGGTTCACTTGTATACAAGTTCGAAAGATCGTGTAAAATTGAACAGTTTTCCATAATTGAAATTAGATGTTATCAATAGAAATACATGATATTAAATGTTCTTATATATGATTTTTTCAGATTTTAGGGTGACTCATTAGATAAATCCTTAATATAACTATTTATATTATTTTTGCGTTTTTCAATCCTCACAAACTAGTTTTGTATTATGGATAAATATTATTTGTATATACAGGTTCCATAAGATTAAATAAGTTTTATTACATATGTTAAAGTATTTTTTAACCATACAAATTATTTTACATCCATACTTGAAGGATGAATTAAAAAATGAAAACCTGACATCCATGAAGGCTGTAAATCAGCACCTCACAAGAAATGTGGTTATTTTTAGAATAAAAATGGGAAGAGAATAGTATTTATGGTTCATATATCATTAAAAAAATAAAACTAAATTATATTATTGATATTGGATTTATCATGTCACATTGTATATGGTAGGTTAAGGAAGGATAACAAAATAAAATACATTTAAATAAAATTAAAAGAATGAAAGGGGATTTTTCCTCATCAATTCCTCTGCTTAAGAACCTCCTTAAGGAACATTAAAATTGAGATTTGGGTGAGACCAGAAATAGAAAAAAGTTCTTAATAGTTTTTTATAGGGATTGGGAATAAAGTTTACAAGATTTAAGGCTATGGATGGGTGGGGAGAGGAGGTGGTGAGGGGTGGTATTTATAGTTGAACAGAGGGGTGTTTTTAACTATTTTTATCATTAGTTTACAATTTTGGATCAAGAATATAAATATATTTTATTCCAATGACTAAATTAAATAAATAGGGAAGGGTATTTCGAGATTATGTTTCTTACATGTGAAATGACTCATGAAATAGTGTATTTAACTTATAATGTTATAAACCGTAAATTAGCATATTTTATTATTCACAAAAAATTAAACTATTTCAGAAAACTATAAAAAGTTCACAGTGGAAGTTTTTCAAAATATAGAATTTCAAAATGGAATTCATTTTATGAAAACAATTTTCTAAATATTAGAAACTTATTTTTTAATTAAAATCATCTTTTATTCGAAAAATATTAATTTTGTTATTATAACCAATTTTATAAAACTTTGAAAAATTAATTAAAGTCTCATGAAATTATCTTATAATCAAAATAAAACTAAGTATTAGTTTATATATATATATATATTGTAAAAAAATTATATTTTAAAACTTTATATTATTTATATAATTGTAAATAAACCTTTATGATTTACAAAAATACTAACACTTAATTTATTATTTTTAAAACAGTTTTTACTTATTCCATGATATAAATGTCCCATATTTTCATTTATAAGATAAAAAATTTTATTTATACTTTCATATGTGAAGTTACTATTCTATTAGTTATAATACTACTCTTAATGGTCACATTACTATTCCAACGATCATATTTATCAGTATATTATAGTTTTAAACTCAATGATGTGTGAAACATAAACTATCAAAGACGTTAAATTTTAAAATTGACATACCATAAAATCTTGTCTTATTACAATTTAAATGTCAAGTAAACCTCCATTGTTTAATAATAGATGAATAAAATTTAGTATTTTTAACAATTCATTAGAAAATTATGCCTTATAGAAATAAAAAATTTATCCTAACCTAATATTTATGATTCTATTTCAATGATGAAGTTTATTTTGACATATTAAATCTATAATAGTTCCAAAATTTTGGATTTAAAATGGGTTCACCATTAAAAATCGGTAAAACTACCTTTATAAAAACATATGTTTTAAGCTTAAAATTGGGTTTGTTTTTATCTTATATCTATACAATACATTAAATGATTACGAAAAATATTTTCTTGAATATATAAAATATAAATTTAATTAATATAATTCAATATTAGTAATTAATTTAACTTATTAATATAAATCCTGTTTTTCTCATAAATATAGATTTTTATGAAATGAGTCCCTTTATATTCATTTGGGTTATATATTATTTTCTAAATAATTAGTAATGAATGAATTAAACTATATTTATTCATAAGTTAGTTAATCCTATAATCATCAATTCGATGTCCTTGTTATATCCCATTTAATAAAAAATTAATAATGAATTATTATTCGGCAACACTCTGTCTTTCCTGTTACGCAATACATTGAGGAAAGTCAGTCTTGTGTGTAATGTAAGCTAACCTTCATCTTCGAGGTACAAAAATCAAAAATTTGTGTTTTGTGTAGTGCATAAATAACTTTCTATATCATATAATTCAATCCATGAATAGTTCATTAATATAAAATAAACTACATTCAATGGTATGTGAAATGAAAAATATAAAAAAGATTACATTATTTTGAAAAGAATTAATTACCAAAATATTGGGTGTTACATTATACCACCATTAACATGAATTTTGACCTCAAAATTCATTTTTGTTATCAAGGTTTTAAGACATGAAATTTATTTTCATAGAAACCCACGTCACAAAACTTCATCATAATACTACCTTAAAAAGAGTAATTTTGGAAACATAGAAGTTACCCAAAGTAACTCATAACTAACTTCCCACATTAGAGATCATTGGTGGGATCAGAAAATATAAATATAGAAGATAAATATAACCATAGAATTATGATGGATAGAGTTATAGAATAAGTTCAGTAATTGGTTATCAATCACAAAATCATAAATCTATGATGACCTAATAAATCATCTGATCCATAAGAAATAAAGGTACCAGGAAAACATTTTATTTATATATAATTTTCTTAATGCTGAATAATTTTAATGAAAACACATACCTGCATTATTCTCAGCCAATATAACCATTTGTTGTTACTTGATCCACTTCACCTATTTGTCTAAATAATAAGTTAATTTTTTTTCATTCCTCATGCACTACCAGATCATGAGATCCTTGATTGGTCAACAAATATATCTTCAGTTACCATAAACACATATCTATTAGAGAAGGTTATCCAATATGAATGAATCCTCATGTGGTGAGACAATAATTTATTCTCACAAACATCATCTAAAGTCTAACTTAAACATCCCAAAATGGTTAACCACATAACCCTTATAAATTATGGAAATCCAAAACATTAGAAAAAATGTCACAATATCATCTTAACATTGATCCCCCTAATATCACAGTGTAGTTCTTGGTTGTCACATTCTAAACACATGAATACCCTCATCATGTATTCTTTTGAAATATGGTAATAAACTGAATTACCATAAATAATTTTGGAAGACATTCATGATCCCTTATTCCAAAAGATACTAGATATATTCCAAAAATCCAACAATTTACAAAATTCATCCATGATTACATAGACCGCCTTTTCAACCAATCAATAATTAGATTTTAGGTGATAAGTACTATCTAATTTACTTTATCTGTATCAATCATCCCTTTATCCAAGCGAAACTAAATTTTCTCAACATCCTGACCACATTAACCATTAAATTCCCTTAATAAAAATATCACCTTGAATGAAATCACCGTTAAAATTTATCTTTTTAATAATTAATGAAATAGTATACTAAAAAATATTTATATATTTCATGTTTCATATAACATAATCTTTGAATTCAAAAATATTAGTACTTCATTCATCAAACATTATTCTTAAAACATTACTCATTCTTAATTAACATATTCCATATTTATGTTTTCCTATAATATGATATATGAATCATTTATTATGGTTACTCAACCTCAATCTAATCATTCTAATTTTGATTAAAGTATAAAATATTGTAAAAACATCACATACCGTTCACATGTCATTAGAGGATTGTTTATCTTCATAAGTATAACCATTAGTCATACCACCTTCCTTATTCTCTTTATAAATTTTATACTTGGGAAATCAATTTTCATAATGCACATAATTTCAACATTTGAAACATTCAATTTTGACCATGTTCATTTTAGTTTTCTCCATTGACTAAAACTAGAAAGCATGTGATGAGAAACATGTATGATAAAATAAAACCCAATAATCATGAAAATAATTAATCATAACATGTCAAAATCGTGACACCTTCTATAATATATGACACCCTGGTGTCATCCTAGGTTTTTCATTGCCAACTTCAATTTAAATCATTCATGATGGTTCATGAAGAGTTTGTGAATTTTCAAATCATATCCATCAGGAATGTAAAACTAGGAATTCAGTAAGGCATGCTATCATGTACCATATTACCTTGAGTTAGGCTCAAAAAATCTTGTCAGATATGTAACCCCTAGTTACATATGTTCTACCGCTACATCTACTTGTAGTATAAACATAGGGGTTAATTTCTAGGAAACAATTCAATCAACCCTTAACCAATATTTCAATACATTTTCCTATACTTTTTCTTTATCCTTAAAATTATATTTAGATATTTCCTTATGGTTCTGACTAAGGTCTTCTCATGCTAGCTTAAAAAAGTTAAATATACCATTTCTCTGATACAAACTATAGGAACCCTCACTTTTCATAAATTAACATTAGATGACTTTTTCAGAATACATACAACATTATTCAAACAAACACCTAAAGATGGTATTATTTTAGTCCAATTAGAAACATGAAATCATGATCACTAGTGCATAAATGAGCTAAATCATCTCCCACTGGGTTCTTCTTGACTAGTACCCTCATTGATCACATAAAAAATAATACAAATCTTTATAAAATTAGCAAAGGAAACATAAAAATGGGTTATCTCAGATTCCCAGTTAGGGTAAAAAGGGATATACATAAGCATAATCATAAAATTAAGTGTATAAGAATATGATCATGAAAATAGAAGATCATACACTTTATATCAAAGATCCTAAACATTAATCGTGGAATTAATTGTATCATCTCATAAGACATTAAATATAATGAAATAAATAACATAATCCATGAAATCATAACATAGGTATAAAACATTTAACTATGGAAAACGTATAAGGATATAAAATATAATGTCTAGGCTACACACAAAGAATATAGTTTCATGTTAGTATTGGGCTAATCACCAGTGTACCTACTTTAAAATTCATATTTACTCCCATATACCCTCTTATTTCATGCTTGGGATGTCCTCTCATGTACCCTATTGTTTTGGGATTGGGATTTCCTCCCATGTATCCTTTTATTTCAGGATTGGGATGTCCGCCCATGTACCCTCTTTTTTGGGTTTGGGATTCCTTCCCATGTAAAAATTGAGCACATAAAACATTTATCATTACCTAATTGCGTGGATGTAGAAACAGGTCCCTCCCCTCTCATAATTAATTTATTCATACATGTGCCACAAAATCATAAAAAATAATTTCATAACCCTTGAAATGAAATGGGTTTCAAAAACATGATATCATACCTTTAACTTGGGAAAATAAATAGGTTTCATAATCATTTCATCACATCATAACCCATTAAAAAAGCAGATTTCATAGACATATAACCCTTGAATGAGAATCGGGTTTCAAAATCATATAATACATGAATTTGAAATGAGTTTTATGAAGATTATTCCATCAAAACATTAACCATTTATAGAAAGAAAATGAATGAAATCATTGAATAATTTCCAAAAATAAGCATGAGTAACACTAGTGGATTTCATATTAGATGGGAAATAATTTTTAAATATCTTATACAAAAAATTCATGAAGAAAATATTCTTTCTTCTTAAAAAAATTCATTTTAAAACATAACACCTTTTGAAAACCATTTTCAATAAAAATACATATAAAACATAGAAATAAGGCATGAAAATGATTTTTAAACACATTAATACATGAAAACATATAAAAATAAATTTTAATACATTATGAAAACATTTCTCATAGAAAACATATAAAATAAGCTTCAAAACATTTTAAAAACCAATTTCATTGAAAATGGTTTTAAAACTATTTAAGAAATCTTGAAATCATTTTGAAATACATTTCATTGAAAATAAATTGAAAACATATAAAGAATTATTGAAAACATATTTAAATTCATTTATTTTCAAACAATTTTAAAAATTATAAATAATTATTGAAAACATTATTAATTTTTTTTATAAAACATGGTTTTGAATAAATATAGACTTCCAACTAAAGAGAGGGTAAAGTCAGTCTTTTTTAATAAAAACATTATTAACTATATTATGTACCAAAAAGCTTCATAATGGTACCCATACATAAAAATATAATTAATAACCATAGGATAAGAATATTAGTTAATTTTATTTATATATGTATCATAATATTTCATCAATGGGTTCATAAACATAAACAATCTCTAAACGTGTTGAAATGGTTTCAATAAACTCTTACCTCTTGGTAACATCTAACCATTCTACCCATATAAGAAATTGAAATTAAATAATCTTTAAAATATAATGAAAATAATTAAATTCATGATATAATAGTTCTAAGGTATTAGTTACACCTCATGTAAAAATATAGGTGCATAACATGACATGTGTGTCAATGAAGGCATACTAGGAAAAAATTATTTTACCGATTTGGTAACTTTTGAAACATAAACCAAATGAAATAAATTACATAAAATGGATATGTAAATACCAAAAAATATTTAAGTATTTTCATCATATATTACATTAATGGGATGTATTTTCACCACACAAAATAAAATACTAGTGAACATGGCATGTATATCAGAAATATACAAAGTGAGATTAGATTTCCCTTACCTTCTGTCTTGACCCTCATCGTACTCATTCAAACATCCTTTATAATAAATATAATTTTATCATTCATATATAATAAAACAATTTTTTTATACATAATACCATATATGGTTATATTATAAAATTATATGACCCTCTTTTTAACAATTACATGTTAAGGGTACGCTTCGGGTGATATTCACTTTGCGTTTCACATGTGTCTTAATTTGTTAAAAATTTAGTCGTTATACCTATATCATGATTAATAGAATTTAAAACATGATATAAATATATTTTATATTCATTATATTATTATAATAATAATCCACATAATATAGAAATATAAAATTAAATACAATGTTCATTGAGATGGTAAGTCGTATGTATGCATGAAAGTTGTTTCCATTTTTTTATCATATTGAAAGAAAGAAACAACTTAAAATATATGTGTATATATATATATAATTATTATAGTAGAATTATCATATAATATATATAATTTATTTTAGTTATACTCATTCTTAATACATTCCTTGTAGTGTGTGAACGAATCACGTCTCTTTGAGGGGGCGGTAGTCCACACTTTCTCAAACAAAATTATCATATATACACCAAATGGAAATTAAAAAAGAAATATGTTGTAAAATGAATAAATAATATTAAATACATAATAAATATAATATATGAAAAATATAATTATATTTTCCATCATAATTTCTATCATAATAGGTGCTAAATGAAAAAAGAACGATTATTTTTTAGTGAGGAGGTAGTTCACTGTACACAAAAACTGTATGTTTGTTACCCATTAGATAGATGTATGTGTAAGTATAGGTCAAACCATTATAATAAAAACACCTCAGTATATTTAAGATATTTTTTTTATAAAATTACTTAATAATAAAATTTGGGGTGGTGGAGAAAGGATATAAAAGATTGGATCCTGGGAGAAATGTTACCTCTCAATTGCGTACCTCCTTTTCGATTCTTCCAAAAAGATTCCTTGGATTAATTTTTTTCTAAGGGGGTAATTCTAAGAGGAAGGTATGGATACTGAGAAGTGTATTGGGTTTATATTTTCCAAACCTATGTGGTTTTAGAGGTTTTATGAAGTCGGAGGAGAGTAGACCTTTTTATATGGGAGTAAAATGACACACTTTGTATTTTTTAAACGAATTGTGTGTTTCCCATGTATTACATGTTTCCCAAGTGTAAAATTGACTATTATAAAACCTTATAGGTGGATGGGATAAAAACTAACCATCTAATATGGTTTGTAGAATATTATAATTTATGTTTTCCATAATATTATGGTTTATTCCATTATTAAGCTTAATTTTACCTTAATCAGTGTAATTAATTTTAATGACCTTCACTAATAGTTTTTCTCAAAAACTGATTTAAACATATTAGAAATTATAAATTATGATTATTACCAATATATTATCCATTATTCTAAATTATAATCACAAAATTAGTAAAAAATTATTAATTTAAAAATAATTTTGTTGACGGGACAACACTACGGGGTTTTTAAGTAAAAACGTGAAAAATATTGCAATGTTTTTATACCCAATGTAAAATTTAAGTTGATTATGATGATGTAAATTGGATTAATTTATAAAATTATTATTTAATTAAATGTTACAACCAATTTTAAATATAATTTCACCTTATAAATGGATTAGATGAGAAATATATTTTCAGTTAAAAGTGAATGTCGGTGGTGCATCTAAAGGAAACTCGGGACCAGCATGATGGTGAACTATCTTCAGAGACTATCTTGGAAGATGTCATGGATGCTTCTTTGGTGGTTATGGTATGACCTCATCTATTGAAGAAAAAATTATGGAGGTTATCCAAGCTGTTGACTTTTCAAAACTAAATAGTTGGAATAATAGTAGTATTGAAAGTGTTTCAACCACTATAGTCCAAGCTATTTGGAAGAGGTGGGGCATCTTGCATGGCCGCTTACTTCTCATTGGTTTAATTTTCTTACTTATCTCATGGAAATTAATTACATTTCCAATTATTCCTCTGGTGAAGAGAACATGGTTTCAGATAGTCTTTCCAACAAGGGAGTCAACCAAGACATTACATGGAAGGATGATTTCCCAAATGATTTTTTTCTTTATTATGATAAAGATTGTAATAAGATTTCCTTTTTCAGACTAATGTAATCTGATTTTTCTTATTCAATAAATTGTGCCTTGGTCTTAGAAGAATTTATTTAATAATAAAATCATCAGTTTAGTGGTCATTTAATATCTTATTAAAAAATATTTTAATAATGAGTTATTGTTATGTAACACTCTGTCTTGCGTGATATGAAAGCCATCATGGAAAGTCAGTCTTGCGTCTAATGTAATCTGACCTTGATATTCCATGTAGAGAAAACTAAAATTTATATTGTGTTTACTTCATGGTTTACAATATATTTCAAATAACACTAGAGATAAATAGTTCTTTAATAAAAAATAAAATATTTTCAATGTTTCCTGAAATGAAAAATATCAACAAGATTAAATTAATTCAAAAAAAATAATTCAGAAAATAATAGGTTGTTCCTAAGACAACCCATCACAAATATGAAAATAACTTGATAAAACATAAAAATACCATAAACTGAGGTTGTCACATTCTCTCCGCCATTAGGTTTTTCTTCCATGGAAATTTTGAGGATAGTGGTGTATAGACCTAATCATGGGATACTGGTTTACAATAACGGTGACTCATTACCAAGACTCCTCTCCATCCAATCCATGGTGTTATAACCCATGTACTAAAGGTATTAATAATCAATGGAAGATAATATATTTCTTATACCTATATATGAACCATGATGTTAACCTGATGAAATATGTGACTCAACAGAATCAAGGTTTCTAAAACTTATATAATAGTGATTGTCTCATACCTCTATAGATGATTTATGTGAAATATTATCACATTTCAAAATTAGGAGTATAATGTTTTTGGATATTCAAACTGACTCATGTATTCAAATATCCAAAACATCCCAATGTGATAAGGTTCTAACTACCGATACTTACCCAAAAAAATGATCTATTTTCAAGTATATACGCACAATAAAATAGGATCCCCCAATAAAAACGATAATAGAATACAATAATAATACCAATAAAATATAAAATCAATCAAATCAATATAAATGATTATACACACCAATCAATCTATTAAATACTTTCATAAAAAATACATCGTCTAAGGAAAACTTTTATCTGAACATCCATATGAATAATTTGGTTTGACCTAGATGATTATAAAATGGACCAACAAGGTAATATGAAGTTTTTTAGTGTAACTTTAGATATATTAAAGCCCCCTGATGGAAAATAAGCCTCCAAAAACTACCTATGTTCATCAAATGATTTCCAAGAATATCTTTTAAGAATTATGATCACTTTAAAAATTTATAGATCTCATCACCCAAATTATTATGAAATCATTCAACTCAATTAGATGATTGAGAACCTCCCATGATATGACATGATTCTGAAATATCTCTATAAATCCAATATCAAATCCCAGAAAAATTTCCTCCCATTGAATGAAACTTATTGATTTATAGAACCCATATTTTCACAAGAGGGTAGCAGAACCAAAATTATATCATTATGTGAAAGAGATAATTCTCATTTCTTTCCCACCCATCAATGCTTCCCCATCATTAATTTTTAACTTAATTATGAGGCTGTCAAAATTCACCGAAGAAAAAATCTGATGACTTGGTTACCCAAATCAGAAATGAGAGACACCTAAATGAAAACCAAAATATTATCTTATTCTGTAAAACCCACGTTCAATCCAAAAATTCAACCCTTGAATCATAATTTGTGTTTTATGATACAAACCCATTACCCACATACTTTTGGATAAGTATTATCCACACAATATATCATGAAGGGTCCTACAAAGTCATGCCAGTCCTCTTTGAGAATAAACCTAAAAATACAGGAAAAAGGAACTAGAAATAACCTAGTAATCATATATGATAAAATACATTGATTTATCAAAAAAATGATATCATACACCTATGATAAGAAAATATTTCAAACGTTTCTAAAGCTAAGTACATGAATATTTACTCACCTATACCCTAGTAAACATTAAATAAGGTTATATGTCATAAAATTATTCCAAATAGACCACACCTAACTAAGAAGTTCAACATAGATAGGTTTCATGAAAAAAAGTAATCCTCATATCCCTATTCCTCTAACCAAACCCTATATTCACATAGTTTATATGGTAAATGAAAATATATAGTTCTCAATGCTACATATAATTACTTTACTAATTCAAGATTTACATCCCATCCTCATTGAAAATATGAACAAACCAATTTGAATATCTAAGAGTTACTCTCCCGACATAGGAATCAATATGGAATTGAATTTTAACAACCCCTTCATCTACAAGGTTATTCCCAAGATGTATATTTGTATATATAATAATAGAACATCTCAATGGTATTTGATCACCCAGACCCACTTAAATCCCCAAAATATCACATTTCCCTAGAAGAGTCAGGATACTCATCCAATGAGACATCATTGGCATATGAAACCTCAACCTCTATTTCCCTATATTATTTCTATTTAACAACATGATAGTAATTACAAAAATTATATTAAACACATCAACAAGAAAAATAATATAAATGAAAATAAGAATAAGAAGTTATAGTATAAAATATTTCATAAATATATTTCTAATATGAATATAATATATTTCCTAAATACAAGAATACCATTATTAGTTTTAGAAACATCATTTCCTACCACCACAGCAGTGACTAAAAACCAATAAACTATAGGTTTCAAAATAGTAAAAAAAATTATTTAATAATATTATCTCATTGTTTATTTAAATAAAATTTCTTAAGTATTTTATCATACCAAAATACTAGAAATTTCATAAAATATTATTGGAAATTATTTTGCAAGACATCGTTTTAATTTAAAAAATGTATAAATAAATTTATACAACTCTATTTAATTTTAAGACATTATATCAGAGAAAAAAATTTCCCTGTCAACCAAATCACTTAAAAACCAACAAATAATTCACAAAGAACTGACATCAAAATCAAATAAATACAAAAAATCAATACTTCATTAATATAATTTCTTTATTTAATATTAGGGGAACTGTTTCTAAATTCAACACCAATTAAATAATGTTATTAAAAAAATCCTAATTATATCATGTTCCCAAAAATATGAATTGTTTCCATTTATGTCCTTCCAATAATAAAAAACACTTTATTTCATATAATTTCACCATCATGTTTCATTTCATGTTGTTCCAACATACATATGTTACCATCAACACTATAATAACAATCCAGCATAGTCAATTAATGAAACAAATTAAAATACAATGTTATCATATCATATATATTATCATGGTGTAAATATAATTGAAATAATACTTTTCACATTACTCAAAACACATTATGTTTTATTATAGGCAAAAACCTATAAAATATTCATAGTTTGGTGGTTTTTAATACTCGTTTCATTGTAAATTCATGAAAATTTATGTACATATCATAGAGTAATAAGAACATTTTTTTCTTTTAATATGTCTTGAAATTAACCTAGAATATTTTAACTCAATGGTTAATCATTATATATGGTTCATTATATTTAATATGAACTATACTATATAATCATTAGATTTAATTCAAGGAATATAATTTAAAGAAAACATTCAATGAGATTTTAAAAAAATTATAGTATCATATAAAAGAATTATCAAATTATATAAATGGGAACCATTATTACAAAAAATTATAACGTAATAATGTATACATTACTACATGTAATCATTTTGAATTCAATAACATTTTTAATAGGGATTCTATTTATCCTTTTATAAATGCATTCTAGTTTGGTTCATTAAGAAATCAACCAAAATCAACACTAGTTTCAGGTTTCATTAGGAAGTAAAAGAAAATAAATGACAAAATCACATATTAATGCTAAAAATAATCAATACATTAAACTGAGTAAACCAATATTTTACCATATTTTGAAAAAAATCTTAGAACTCCCACACAGATTCATAAGCATAAGAAATAATCACATTGAAAAAAGTTCTAATGTCACAACCACCAAATTATCTTTAATAAAATATCATATGAATGATGGATTCATAATGGGAAGAATATTTTCTAACCCACTGATAGTTTTATAAAATACTTCTCTATAAAAAAATTATTTATTCGATAGCTTGTGTTACATGCAACACTATGTTTAAACAAACCACAATATACTATTAAAAAATTATTTTTTAAAATGAAATTTATCAAATAGTCATTGGATTAATAAGTATGAATAGGAATAATTAAATTACTAATAATGTATGGATATATATTTTAATAAAGTTAATTCTTTGGTTATCTGTTCATTATAAATGAAAATAAAAATCATTTGAAAAAAAAAAGATATATTTATATGAAAAAACATTTTTATGCATGTAATGTAATTTAATAATGATAAATTAAATTAATCCTTTTTAGTGTCTTATTTTAATGAAATTAATATATTGTTTAATTGAAAACTTTTTTGAAACAATCAATAATTATTTTTCAAGGAATTAGGGTAGGAATAAATCTAGTTTTATTCTTTATAATATATTTTAAAAAACTATTTTTTCACATTTAGTGCACATACATTAAAATTTATTTATACCAAGTATAGATATTTAATTATATCATAAAATTTACATATTTAAAATTTTTAGGTTCAAATTTTGTAAATATACCCTTCATATTTTTATTCAATATTAATAGTAAGTATTGTAAATTTTATCATCATAATGGATGGTAAATCGAGTTAATATATGTTATAAATAATAGATAATGCCATAATTGTTTTGAAAAATTATTATTGGATGAAATTAATCCAACCATTAGCACATTATACTCTAATTTTATCCGTATAATGGAATTGTTTCAATGAAAATGAATTATATTTTATTTAAATTTAAAAAAGTTAAAAAACGTCAACCTCTTTGTTTTTAATATCCTTTATGCGTCCAAATATGGAAAAAATTTAAGTTATAAAAGAATATAAGTGTTTATTTTTTAAATAATAAAATTATTTTATTTATTATAATTTAGGTTTTATTTTTGTTAATTATATAATTTCCTTAATTTAATAGGAAACACTATTACAATGTGTCTCAATTGAACACAAAAATATAATAAATGATTTCAAAAAAATTAAATTTGACATAATTTGAAATACATAACGTGACCCAAGAATTTTTTATATATAATGTAAATACTATGGTGGTTTGAAATAACTGGATTCAAATATTTCTTTTTCCATGATGTATTTAGAGTTAAATTTAATGTATATGGTCAAAAATGATAATTATTATATTTTATCAAAATAATGTTTTATTTAATTATTTAAAAATAAAAAAAATAAAAATAACAAAATAAAATAACAAATTTACATTATTATGTGTTCTAAATATTCATAAATTTAATATTTATGGTAGTTTATTCACCTTATACGTAAGTATTACAAACCTTTAATCCAACAATATGCGTTAATGTAGTTAAAATAAAATGTGTTCAAATAAGTGTTAATCAAACTGATATGGTTTAAAATAACCCTATAACATGTAAAAATTATATTTTTTAATGGTATTACAACCATATATTAACATATATTTTAATAAATTTCCATTTCATGTAATTTTTATTTATAGTTAATACATTATAATTTTATCTTTTGAAAATTTCCTAAAGTGCCCCCTCAACTAAATTATAAAAGGGCTCTAAATCCATTACATCTATAGATAAAATTTAGCAATATATCATGAAAAACCATAACCAATTTACCTTTTCAAAATTTCTATCCACAATCTAGATATTATTTACTTTCCAGAATACCAACACTCGAACCCTGTAGAGGATATCTAAAAGAGTTGTTTCAAAAAATGATGTAATCGCCTAACCCGATCACTTTATTTTATACTCTTATTTTTCCCCAATAAATCAAGGCTATGTATCATAAAATATTAACATTATAATATAAAATATTTGTAAATTTTATTTTGATTAGGAAACCCCCATTATACATGCTCTTTCCATCAAACAAGAAGTGAATATATCGGTCATGCATATATTAAACTTACCGTCTCCACAGATAAATACAATTCATTTTTAATCTCCATATTTTATAAATGTTTATTATGATAGGTTTAATATATATATATGTGTGTGATATTAATTAATCAATTACACTTTTTCATGTAATTTATAACTTATTACCATCCAATCCTTTGAGAAATGATAACGTCGCTCTAGCGAATTTATGGACTGCCCCATCAATGAAGTAATGTGATTACTGTTTCATTTATATTTAACATGGGTGATAATGTGTCTATATTTTATGTATATAGATTATATATATGATATAATAATAATCATTTAAAAGGTAAATTAATATTTAACTTTTATTCTTTAAATCTTTTGAAAAAATAAAACAGTGTCCATGCGTACGTACTGTCTACCATCTCAATAAACAATGTAAATCATTTTTCTATATTCAAATTTTATGGATGACCATAAACATGTATATAATGGATATTTAAGATATTTACCTCATGATAAATATTCTTGTATATTATGTAATGAAGAAAAATTTATACGATAAGGAACAACTAAACTAATATTATCAGGATAAATGAAACTGTAAATACCCATAAATAACAATTTTAATATGAAATTATTGAAAAAGGGGTGATTTAAAATGTTATAAAGGGATCGTAAATGATATTATATATATTTATATAACTCTCATAAAGAATAATAATAAATTTTAATTTATTATAAAAGAGGTTATTGTTCTTTTTAAACAAGGATAATTATATGTAATGGTTTATTTCACAATCATATAAATATTCAAGATTTTTTATATTAAAGGATACATTGGGGAAAATTTCTCTTCTATATTCTTGTTTTATTAAACAAGTACTCATTTTTTACCATTATCGTTCGATTTTTAAGGAAATATGTTTCAATTTTTGAAAAAAAAATTAAATGTAAACTTTTTTTCATATGAGTTACTTTATTTATTTTTGGAAAAAAATATATAAGGACTAATATTTTTAAAATATAGGGTATTAATAGATTTTATCGACGTCATGAAATGTTTTCCATTGAAGATTACTTTACAATTTTACAAAGTTCTTTTCTGATTTTTTTTCTCATTTATAATTGTAGATATTTTAAAAAGAAATGATTTCCAAATGGAAAGGTAATTTTCCTCATGAATTATTCAAAGTCATATTTGAAAATTATTTTCCATCAAAGATAACATTCTTTGATGTTACAAATGCTCTGCTAGGTATATTATTCAATGATACCATCTTTACATTTTCTCTAGGTGGTTTATAATTATGATGAAAAGATGAAATGTTTATGAAACCCATTTCTTTTCCATGTTTTTTGTTATAATGAAATTTTTATAAAAATAATTTCTTTTAAAGGGGTTATGTTATGATGAAATATTTATGGAAGATATTTTCTTTTTGTGTGTTATGTTATAATTACGTTATTATTAATCTCATTTCTTTTCATGGGTTCTAATACAATGAAGGATTAATGGATTTGTGGCACAAATATTTATTTTTTTCATTATGTGATTGATGGGACTAATATCTCCCTACATTTCATTGGGTAAAGATTGATATCTCATGAGATAAATAGGACTAGATAGGGTAATGAAATTCATTTAGTAAATCACTCCTTCCACTATGATAGTATTGGTAGCAAAACATTACTACTATGATGGTTTAGGAATTTAAACCATTCAATTTTTATAGTCTTGTAAAGGATCCTTGACTACTAAGGAAACTATTTTCTATAATTATGTGTCTGCCATAAAATTTTGTCTTATTCCATTATTATTCTCTCATTGATGATTTTATTTGGTTAATTTATTAATCATGTATAATAAAATGGAAATATATATTCATTGAATTATGATTATGAAATTTTATATGTAGGATATGGTTTTCCACCATTAATATCATGCTCTTATACTCTAATTCACATGTTATTCTTATGTGATCATTGTTATCTTCAATTTTTACCATTATAAGTCATATGATATCTCCCTTTTCTTATGTTTTCTATACCCTAGTTATGAAGAATGTTATTAAGTATAATATATCAAAGAAGGGTTATAATTATGAAACAATAATTTTGGGAAGATGTATATATTTTATGAATAAGTTTTTTATGATTCAAAATATCCAAATATAATAGAACTAAACAATTATATCATAGATAAAAAATTTTATATAGTGAATATTCCTCTATTAACATATAATATCTACATATAAAATGTATGGGTCACTATAGTTTCTGTCACCATAAGGATAGGCTACCCTTTGGGAACTAAGATGAGAAAACATTATTAAGAACCCTAAAGATAAGTATAAGTTTTGGATGAAATTCAAAATCATTGTTAATGATTATAAATGAAATAGGTTAAACCTAAGGTGACATAGAAGAATAATTAATGATTTAAACATCTTATAAGTGATCTTTCATGATTATATAGTTTATCAAATTGATTATTGTTGCTCCTACTATGATTTTGTATTTTACTCAAGGTACAGAACCTAAAGGAAGCGTTTTAATGATTAATACGGTAGAAAATTAAATGATATTACTCCTAAGAAACTAAATTTTATATGAGTTGGAATAAAGAATATTTTTCAAATTCTCACAAATATTTCTCAAGCTATGAATCATGTTGAGAAACCAAACAAGAAATGGTGGTAGAAACCTCATGTTGAGAAATTCATTTTGAAAAGACCAACTTTTTTTAGAGGGTTTTCCAATACAATAGTTGCTGAGAAATGGATCATTTCTACTGAAAATATATTTTATGTTCTTCAGTGTTCAAGAAATGAAAAAAAAATTGTTTATCATTTGGAAAATAAAGAATATTGGTGACGGAATATTTTCTAGAACAGGAGAGAATAATATAAAATTTAATATATGCATGAAAATGAATTTAAAAGTTGATTTTTCATGAAAAAAATTACATTTTTTATTTATATGAAAATTTATAATTAATTACTTGTGTTAAATCATAAGGATGATGAATATATTAGTAGTTAAGAGGAAAAATTCATCAGACGTGTCAGGTAT
Source organism: Viscum album (assembly GCA_963277665.1). Lineage (NCBI taxonomy): Eukaryota > Viridiplantae > Streptophyta > Magnoliopsida > Santalales > Viscaceae > Viscum > Viscum album. The sequence continues at coordinate 948,186,196 of OY728163.1, forward strand.
GTTTGGGTATTATCTTTCATCCTAAAAGTATTGTTGATTGATTATTTAGTTGATTAAATCCATGTCTCCAAATAGAGTTAACCATATTGTACTTTTGTAGCTATAAAGAAATTGTTTGATTTGGTATCAAGGATGATATATAGAATTTAGTTGCCCAGAAATCACATATTTTTGACATAAAATGAAAATTTGAATTCAATAAAAAATCAAAAAATCATAGAAAGAAGAAGATGATATTTTCTGTATGCACAAAATATAGAAATAATAATAGGTTAAATAGTCTTAAAGGATTTTGTAAATGTTTCAAGTGTGGAAGGAAATGTAATAAAATGAAAAAAAATATTGAATCCATGGGAATATGTTTCCTAATTATGCAATTAGATAAAAATATGTACATAATTCACCATCCACACTCAGGTGTTTTAAATGGAAGGAATAGGTCCATTGAAAAAATTCGTAGGTTAATGAAGATGATCAACATCAAAAACCTCTTAAGTATAAAAGAAAAGTTAAATATCATGGGATAACTATTTATGATTAGAGGTATGATAATGATGTGTTGAAAGGTTCAATTACCATCCACTCTAGAACTGATGATGCCTTATTTGATTCGGGATATACCAATTTTTTTATATCAAAATACATTTTTGAGGGAATCATGGTAACACTTAAGAAATTAGATATAGAGTTAGTAGTAAAAAATTATAAAGGTAAGATGATCACATCCAAAGTCTATGATTATTCTATGGCTGACATTTTTTTAATTTGTTTCCAAAAAAACTTTTTATTTTTTATATAGTTTAATTTTATGTTATTATGGGAATGGATTGGATTTTTTATATAAATCAAAAAATATTTTCTAAGGGAGGTTATGTTTTATGCTACAAACTAAAATTTGATCTCTTATCAATGTAGAGAAAAAAATTGAATATCTGATGGAAATTATATACATTGTATGGGTCAACATTCATATTCAAAAGGGGCATTTGTCTCATTTGTTTGGGAAGAAACATAACAATGATGATATTCCTATATTTAGAGTTTATTGATATCTTTCCAAAATAGTAGTCTAGTCTTACATAGAATCATGGCTTTTAGTTTTCAATAGAACTCAAGTCTGTTTCTACATATATTTCCATGAAACCATAAATAATATCCTTGATTGAGGTATAATAATTAAAGTAGAAACATTTGTATAATCTAGACAGGTTACTTATTTTTTCAAGTGCATCACCTTGGGGTGCACCTATTTAGTTTCTTAAGAAGAATGGTGAATCAATGTGGCTCTTCATTGATAATAGAGAATATAACAAGATCATTATCAAGAAAAATTATACCCTACCATGTCTGTATGGATAATTTGACAAAATACATAGAGAACAATACTTTTCATATATTGATATTTATTCTCGATATCATCAATTTGTAGTCAAGAATGAGGATACACCCAATATAAAATTACATTAAATATATGAACACTGAATTTATATTAATTACATTTTTCCTTTCTAAATACCCCTCTATCAGGATGGATTTAGTGAATAGAATCTTTATATATTACCTTGATCATTTGATGGTAGTATTTATATAATATATTCATATTTATTCAAGGAGTGAGGAATTTCATGAAGATCATTTGATAATGGTGATGAAGAACAGAAAGAACGGTAAATTTTATGGAAAATATAACTAGTGTGAATTTTGGAATCATAATAGTTCATTATTGGGTAAAAAAATATCATGTGACGGTATATAAATATAACCTTCAAAGATTGAAGTTATTAAACAATAACCCAGACCAACCATACTGACTTATATTGATAGTTTTCCTTATTTTAATGTATATTTTCTGTACTTTGTGTATAATATTTCATGAATATTCAATCCACACACATTGTTAACTCAGAAGAGATGAATAAATGTGATTATTTATTTAAGGAACTCAAGATAATTCTAGTAATTCCACCTGTTATTTCACAAACATTTAGTGTATAAGGGTTTTTAATCTATAGTGATGTAGGAAATAAATAACTTGTATGTTTCCTCGTGTTGAATGATACGGTAATAGATTTTTTACTTATGAAAATTTAGGGTGCATGTGTCAACTAACCTAACTCACATATGGGAGTTAGCTGCAATAACATAAAAATTAAATATATAGTGGAGTTATCATGATGAACAAAGGTGTTATATATATACTTATCAAACAATTTTAAAGTGTATTTTCATTCAAAAATAGATTAATATTCACCAAATAAGATGTCTAGAGGTGATTAATGATTATTAATACTCAATACATAATCACCATGTGAAATTGAACAAGGTGGATGATGCTCTAATTCAAAAGGATAATGCTAGTTTTCTTGGATGAGGATAAAAAGTGATTTGATATTTCTGGACTTTCAATGGATGGATCCTAAAATCTTAAAGGAATTGGAGAGATATTCTCTTTATCAAATTAGTGTTCAATATCAATCAAAGTAATTATTCAAGAGGAACACAATGAATATATAGAGCATAAAATGAAGGTGATAAATATTCATGGGTTCAATAATTATTGTGAATGAAGCATAAGGTTAGAGAAATTTTTATGCTTCCCTTTAGTACTAGATTTTAAGATTGATCAAATGGGTGAATCTCATATTTCATTATTATATATTCATCCCAGTAGTATGAAGATTTATTGATAGTTGAGATAGTATTTTTAGTGTGATGGAATGAAGAGAGATATTATATAGTATGTTTCTCAATGCGTGTTATCTAAAAAATTTATGATTTATTGAAGAAAAAAAATTGGTTATGTTACATACATTTCCCATTCCAGAATGTAAATTGGAAAGCTTCACTATATATTTTTTCTTCAGACTCCTCAAAATATATAAATGGAATAATGAAATTCAGGTTGTATTCAACAAACTTACAAAGCCATAACACTTCATTTCCATTATATATTATTTCATTATTGATAAAATTACTCTGTTGTATATTAATGAAGTGGAAATATTTATTGTTGTACCACTATTAATTGTATCTGATTGGGATCCAAGGTTTACATTGATGTTTTGGGGACTCATTTATTAGTATCAGGATATAGATTCATGTTTCAACACTTATTACCATCCTTAGACAGATGGTCTGTCTAAGAATAACATTAAACATGTAGAAGACATGTTTATATCTTACTATATGAATTTAATAAGTGTTTGGGATCAACACCTTCCATAAGTTTAATTTTTTTATAATAATATCATTAAATTAGTATTCATATCTCTCCGTATAAATCCCTCTTCGATAGGAAGTGAATAACTACAACATACTGGAATGAAGATAGAGAATGAAATATATTAGGACATAATCTAGATGAGGAAATGACATAGAAGGTTAAATACACTCAAAAACATATAACAGAAACTCAGTGCAGATAAAAAAATTATACTGATAATCATCACAAAGATATAGAGTTTGATGTTAGTGTTAAGGTATTCCAAAAAAATATCTCCTAAGAAGAGGGTGATGAGATTTGTAAAGAATGTAAAACTAATCCCTATGTACAACAATACTTTTTAAAATTATTGATATTATTAATATTGTATCTTATTGTTTATTACATCCACTAAATCACTCTTAGGATCATGATGTGTTTCATATATCTCTCCCAAAGAGGTACATACCTAATCCTTTACATTTATTGAACACGCAAGTCATAAAACTAGAGAAAGATCATTATTATGAAGAAGAACCTATAGGGATTGTGGATTTTAGGGATAACTTCAATGAAACATGACCACTCAACTCGTCGATGTTTTTAGTGAAACCACCTATTTGAGGATGCTAAGTGGGAACATGAGGATGTTATGAAGAAGAAGTATCCTCATATATTTATATCTGAGTGACATTTTTTCGGGTGAAATTAATTTTAATGGGGGTATAATTTAACAACATTATATTTTAATGAAATATTTTTGTATGGATAATTTCATTTGATATCTTGTGTTACACATAACACCGAGTTTAAGGAACTACAATACAAAGTTAAAATATTATTGTCTAAAATGACATTTATCACCTAGCCATTGGATTTGAAGGTATAAATAGGAATAACTAAATTATTAAATTTTAATTTTTGTATATCTATAAAATTAATTCATTAGTTTTCAATTCATTATAAATGAAAACAAAAATCATTTGAAAAAAGAGAGATATTTTTCATAAAAATTGTTTCTATGTGCATAATGTATTTTTATCAAATTAAATTAAATTAACAACTATTTTTGAATTATTTTGATGAATTTTATATATTATTTACATTATGAATTGTTTTAAGAATTCCAAAAATATTTTTCTAGGAATATGATAAGAATAAATCATGTCTTATATATAAAAATGTATTTTTTCTTTTAAAAGATGTTTTTATCACATTTTTCACACATACATTATAATTAAATTCTTCTAATTATATATATTTAATTAGATAAAATTAATTATATATCTATTGTTTTTATGTTCTAATTTTTTAAATAGATCTCTTATTTTTTATCAATATGAATAGTAATCATGGTAAAAATTATTACCTCGGTTAAATGTAAACCAGTTTAATGTAGATTAAAAATATGTGATAAGGATATAAGTATTCATAAAAATTTATATTAGATGATTTTTATTCTTACCATAACACATTATGCTTGAATTTAGTTTTTTAATGAATAATTTACAATGAAAATGAATTATATATTTTTTAAATCGAAGAACGTTACAAATTGTCAATCTCTTTGTTTCAAATAACCTTTATATGTCCACGTTGGAAAAAAGTTAGTTATTAATAAATATAAGTGTTCCTTATAAGATTAATGAAATTATACCCATGATACAATTTTTTATTAATTTTTAATAATATTATAATGACATTAATCCCTTATACACCACTGATGCAATATGTATCTATTTAATAAAACAATATAATAAATGGTTTAAAAAATATTAAATGTGATATAATTTGAAGTAATAATCATAACCACTAATTTTATAGGTATATAGTAAATAATAGTTTGGTTTTAATGAATTTTATTGTAATATCCCCTTTTTATGTATTCAACGTTCAATTTAATTAATAGTTTCAAAATAAGTAATAATAATATTTTATGAAAATAATATACTATTATATAATTTAAAATAATAAAAGTATTTAAATAAATTAAGGTGTTTATTATATGGTATAAATTATCATAAATGTACCATGTATGGTCCAGTCATCACATTATTCTTAAAAATTACAACCCTTCAATATTGAGGAATTGTTAACATAGTTAAAATTAAAATTTGTAAACTAAGGGTTAATAAAAATGATAAGGATTAAATTTACAAAAAAAATTAATTTCTACTAGTTTATCGGATTAAAATTTTATCCTAACTTATATCTGAATATATGAATATTTTGAGTTATTTTCTTTGAGAATTAATTTGATGTAATTAAATATTTTGAGAAATTATGAAAGTACCCCACCCCCATAAATTATAAAATATTACCTCATCCCTTACATATTTATACCACTATAAGCGTTATATATTTAAAAAAATATAACAATTTACCTTATTGAATTCCTTATCTAAATTCTATAAGTTATATTCTTCCTAAAAGACCGACCCTATAACCTTTTAAATGTTATCTAAATGAGTCGTTTCAATGTAGATGTAATCACCTTACCCAATTACATTATTTCCTATTCATATTTTCCTCATATAAATATATGTTATATATAATAAAATAATAATTATAGAATCTTGAATATTATGTTATTTTATTATGATTATTACCAAACCATTATACACCCTCTTTCCAATCAAATGATAAGTTAAATTGTCACCCATACATATATAAACCTTACCATCTCCACATAGCGATACAGTTCATTTTTCATAACCATATTTTATGGATGGTAATTAAGATTGTTAATTTTTATATATTAGATTAATAAAATAATAATAATTCTATATTAATAATATTATTAAGATATTATTATCATCAATCATTTGAGAAATGATAACATCGCTCATGCGTGCATGTGGACTACCACCTCCACGAAGTGATGTGATTCATTTTTCTATTTATACCTTTTAGGGATGACTATAAATATGTATACAATGAATAAATATGATATTTATATCATGATCATATTCTTTAATGATTGAAAAAATATAAATGTATAAGGACCTTAACTATTGAACTGATATAATCATTATATAAAAACTGTTAACACGTAGAAATAGTTATTTTAAAAAGGGATTATTGAAAAGGGGTGTTGAAATGATATAAAGGGTTATATATGATATAATAAGATTGAAAATTATTATATTTTATAATTATAATAAATCTAAATTTATTATAATGGAGGTCACAGTCCTTTTGAAGCAAGGTAAGCTCAAGGTAAGGGTATATTTCAAAATCTCATCAATTTTCATGATTTTTAATATTTAAGTCTCTGCTTAGGAATATTTCCCTTCCATATCCATGTATTCTAAAAAAAATCAAAAAAAATTTTACCTTTATCATATGACTTTTTAAGTTAATTTGAAACAAATATTGACTTTTTCAAAAAAAAATTGGAATGTATCTTTTTACCATTTTCCTAATGAGGTAAATTGTGAATTATTTGAAAAAAATATGGACTAAATGGTTTTATATTATAAAGAATGAATGGATTTTCCCATAATGAATTAACTTTTCTTTTAAGATTCATTTACTGGCTAACAAGTTTATTTTCATATAAAATTTTTTCCTTTATAATTGTGTTCCTTTTTAAAAATAATTTCTTTCAAAATGGAAAGGTTATTTTCCTCATAAATTATTCCCAGTGATCTTTCGAAATCAATTTCCATCTAAGCTGAAATTATATATTGTTAATTATACATTAAATAGAATATGATTCAATTAAATCATATTTAGTTTTTCTTTTTATGGTTAATTTTTATGACTAATGTATTGAATATTTATAAAAAGCAGTTCTTTTCCATGTTTTGTGGTTTGATTAAATGTTTATGAATGCCATTTCTTTTCCATGGGTTATATTTTGATGAAATGTTTATAAAATACATATAATTCAATTGGTTGTGATATGATGAATTCTATTTTCTATTGTGGCACAAATATATATTATTTTCATTTTGTGATGAGTGGGCCCTATATCTACCTCTAATTCATTGGGTAAAGATTGAAATCTAATGAGATAAATAGGGCCAGAATAGGGAGTGAACTTAGTTCAATAATGCATTTTTTCCATTGTGATAGTCTTGGGAGTTGACCTTCAACACTATAATGGTTTGGAGAGTGATTTCATACCACTATATAAATCTTTTAAATGATCCCTGACTAGTTAAGAAATTATTTTCTATGAAAATTTTAATTCTACAAACTTATGTATTATTACAATATTATGAAGTTATGGATCATTTTATTTAATTACAATATGATTATTTTCCTAGGAAATGACATGTTTTCTGTCATGAATTAATATTATGATCCTTCATATAAAGGGTATAGAGTTTAGACATTAAGATCACGATCTTCATCCCTTATGATCATGTTATGATTATGTGATAACTAAAATCTCCCTTTTTACCCTTACTATATATCTAATCTCATCGTATTATTATTTTCCCTTACCATAGGCTATGAAAAAAGGTATTAGAAATGATATGTATAATAATGGTTCTATTTATTATGAAATAAAGGGGAGGTGATATAGATATTTTGGAACCAGTTGTTTATGTTTCTTAGTTTCAAAATATATTATACCTAAAAAAATTTGACATGCATCAAAATTTTATGGAATAAATATTAATCTATTAAGATTTAATATATATATATATATGTGTGTATGTGTGTGTGAAACGTATGTGTCATTATATATTTAATAAGGTATGATATCCAAATATCACTAAATAACCCCACAATGATGTGGGATGACATGCCATGAAGTATTCAAAAATACTTTTCACACCCAAAAAAACCCGGGTAACATAAATTTTAATAAAAACAGTTGGCTATATCATTTAATAGTCGGCATTTCAAGCACCAACACATATGTTCGCTATGATTACCATAACAACTGGTTGTGAATTACATTATAATAAAATTTATAATATCCCATACATATGATAATAGGTTGGGAATGGTTTTAATTCCATTAACCTTATGTACATCCATCATACACCAAAGGTAGAAAATAAATTACAAGGGAATCACCAAACATGGGGTTGATTTTTTTCATAAATATAAAATGAGTTGAAATATAAAAGTAAAATATAATAAATATATAAATGATGCATGTTTCAATATAAATAAAACTATAATACACAATTTTAGTTAACATTAGTCATGGTTGAACCAAATAATAATACAAAAAAAATAATACAACAAGACTAAGACTCAATAAAAGAATAATGCCTAAATTTGGAATTATACCTTTATCCATAGGACTAAAAAATCCATGAATCTAGCCCCACCACTAAGGGAAACATTATAAATTAAATCCACTATAATGTTAAGAAGTCTACACTTACCTGAATTGTGTTGAACAACATTTATATATGCACTAAGATGCATATGTAGGTGGTGAGTATATAAACTCAACTAGAAATCCCCAAAAGACATCCCACACATCCCATATAGATAAGAATAATTTGGTACACACATTATAAAAAAACACAATGAGTGGAGTAATATAGAAAAAAATCCAAAGTAAGAAATATATAACTCACACAAAAATACACATTTCTACTTAAATCATTTATTTTCATAAAATGACACACAACAGAATTAATACACCCATTCCATTCACTCACACACCCATGAAATTTATCCATGAAACAAGTAGTATTCCCAATGAAAAAACCCAAATCATGAAATAAAATATATTATCCTCGACCTAAGTCAACATCTGGTGGTACATATCCATTATTGTTTTAATTTTGGCATCGTTGATCAAATTCAAACCAACAAGGTCTGACACATATAGGTCACGAGCATAGGATAAACCATGTAATTAAAAATTCCTTAATTTCATTGTGGTATATTAATATAAATCAAAAAATTTCTAACCATATACATTATTAAGGCACATCAACCCATCCTTTCATAAAAACAATGAGTGACCATACAATCAATCACAATAATTCCATTATCCCTTATCTAAAACCATTTTTCAGTATACAATATTTACCCCAAATTCATTCAAAAAATTATCTTATATTAAAAATAAGAATTTAATCCTAAAACCCCAATTTTCCATGTTATTGGAATACTTCATAAGAGTAATAATATACCTACCTGAAACCACTCTTATCTAGAATAATTCAAAATAATAAACATTGGAAGAATGGAATCTTCCAAAATCAACTATAAAAATTCCTAGATCGTAAGAACTCAGGAGTATATGAATATTAATAATTTTTATGGGAGAAATAGGGTCAAGAATCGAATTCATAACCCCCCTAAAAATATAAATACAATTTCCAATTCATAGTTCAACACCTCCCCCAAAACATGTTTGTTGTTTGGACCATTTAAAATGTTTTTGACCACTACCACAGATTGGAACATATAGTGGTGGAACATTTAAATTCATTTCACCCTTCACCATGCAAAGGAACATGAACTATGATAATCTCTCTCAAAATATCCCAATCACTAGTTTAGATCGACTTCGTCACTCCAAAAAACTATAACAACAATGTGGTTATCCCTATTTACCCTATGTAAACTCCAAAATCCCCAACCCACCAAAATGGTGTTCCCTATGTCATTTTAAAATTCATATCACATAATAAGATCACCACACCCACATTATCCAAATGATAATGATTGTGGCCATCACTATAGTCTCCACCATTTCAAAGTGACTCCCAAGATACCAAAACTTCATTTTGAATATGTGTACCTATCTAAAACATCCAACATACCAAGGTAACCATCGCATAATTAAAATTAACATACTAAAACCCATAAATACCACAAAAGGGTGTAATAATATATATTTTATTTATTATATATATTATCCATAATGTTTATGTTATCTGTAGTTTTTACTTGATTGTAGACGCTTTTCCATATACATTGTGAACAATGAAGACTTCTTAATATTGATTAAAAGTTGTTTATGTATAAATTTATTCCATTTATTAACTTCGGAAACATTGATAATATGTATTACTATTATTTTAATAAGAATAATCATTGATTACGAAGATATGTTGATTGTATTTTTTATTTTATATTCATACCTTTCATATAATGAATGCATTGGGTATATTATGGGATGAGTGGGTCCTCAAATTATATATCCCATCGATGAATTTATTTTTACCATGAGACAAAATATTTTGGGTATTTTGTGTATATCATCTCATTTATTTATGATGTATTACATGTACCCATGATAATATCATTATGATGTTAAAAAAATTATGCATTACATCAATATTTGATTTACTATTGTTATCCATGGAATTATTTTTTTAAATTTAACTCGATATGGTATGTTTTATTCCCAATTATATGAAAATTATTTGGTTATTTTAATCTATATATATTTTTTATGCGATAATTATTATATATTGATTTATATTAAACACTAACCCTTTTTAAGATTATGATCTCAGGATTTTTTTGTCACCATTTACTCATTAAATAATGATTAATTTTACATGTGATCTAATTATAAAAAATAGATAAATGACGGTGTTTCATGTTTTTCTAGGATTTAATATATTTTAATTATGTTATATAATGATCATATATGTATCTAGTATTCTAATACTACTAAATTTTGGATTTGAGAAGCTACTGATATTAAAAAGTTCCTCCATATTTGGATAGTTGGGGTGGGGGTTATTATAGTTAGAATCAAATAATATTTAGTAAAAAACTGATGAATTATTTATTGTAAAAATTCTATATATAAAAGGCATTCAGATAAAACCTTCATTAAAATCTATAATGGATAGACTATTTGATATTTGTTTCTTATAAATGTGTAATAATTCTACACAATGACTTTTTAGTCATATTTTTATTCATTACTAATATTTATGTGAAAATGTTTAGAAATAAAATCTAATGGAATGAAAAGAAAACAAGTCATAACCCATAATCTAAATAGGGAATTTTCCACTATGAAAACCAATGAATCTGTCATTGGAGATGAGTAATGTTTCACTATATTTGGGATGTTGTCTGTAGTTATGGAAAATAAATCATATGGATCAATATATTTTCCATTAGTTATGTGAAAAAATAAGATTTTTATCTAGAGTCAATTATTATCATTTAATGGAACCAATATAATATTATTGGAAGAGAATCTGAATAAATATTTAGAGAAGTTATTTAGTTCATTGAAATGTTTTGAAAGGGGAGTGTTAATATAGTTTTATATCATCTAAAGGGATATGTAAATCAATAGTGCTCATTAGTTATTAATATGAATAAGGATAAAGAGATAGAAATCCTAAAATGTAATGATTTCAAGTCATTATTCCATGATAAATATTTTCCTCAAAGGAAATAGCCTAAAATGGATAGAAAATTTTTAAGATAATGGGAAAATCAAGTGGATATTTTTAAGGAGTTTGGGGTTAACTTTAGGACACTATAGATCCATATGGTATATTTTATTTGAAAATATTAAAACAAGATAGATAGATTCTTTATTGTACTAAATCCAAGTATATGAAATGTGTTTGTCTATTAAACCTTTTAATCATATGAGAGGATATTGTCAAATGATGTCAAGGTTGAGAGTAACTTCCATAGTATTATATTTTCAAATAAAATATTGAGAATAATAAGGGGTTTGAGAACCATGTAGAAATCATGTTAGTAAATAAGAATAATGGAAGTGTGGAATTTCCACCATGAAATAATTATGGGAAGACATGCATAGAATCTTTCTTAAATGCATGGGGTTTTATTACAAGTTTTTAGACAGATTCCACCAAAAACCATATGTGAAAGGGAAAGATATATGTTGCTGATATTTAATTATTCAATTTAAACAAGATAGTAGAGACATAATAATTAGTTCCCCGTGATTTAATATTGTATTAGCCAGATTAAACCAAGGGATCAAGGTTTGGATTTTGTAATTACTATTCCTGAATTAGAAGTGTTGAATGATTTTATAGAAGATACATTGGTTATAAAATAATAAATATGTAATAAAATATTTGATTCTATACCTACACATCATTTTATATCCCTAAAATATTATATAAACATGGAATCTCCCTCTAATGTGTGTAAGAAGTTATTTTTTCTGAAAACACTAAATGAAAATCTTATTGTAATAAGAAAATATTATATTTATACGATTAAAATTCATTGAACGAACCTAGTTTCAAACATAAAATTTATACTAATGGTTTAATTTGATATAATTATCCAGGTATAATATATACAAAAGTACAATGAAATAATTTTCTATAGAAATAATGTAATTATAGTCTATAAGTTCAATATAGTGTCCATTGTTTTTAATGGGGAGACATCATTTGATGATTATTATAATGAAGCACATCCAGCAGATCATATTAATGAAATTAATTGAGAATAATATAATAAAATATGATATATAAAGATAATTATACCATAATAATTTATGTTTTATTTATTTATCAATATTATATTAATTTATTTCTTGGGTAATTAACTAGGTGTCCACCTCATCATGAAATTTAATTATCTATTCATCACATCTGTAGTGTAAAACCTATATCTATTCTGCCATATCGATTGACTCTAATAGAATTAACAGAATTAAATAAGTAGATATAGGATTTAAATTCATAAGTGTGTCTCCTTGTAGTGCACCAATTATATTTTTAAATAATAAATATTGGTCTATATATTGATCATCAATTATAATGATATCATCTCCATTACTATTAAAAAAATTTAACATTTTACATGTATTGAAAATATATTTGATCAACATTATGGATCTCAATACTTCTCAAAAATTTATCATCATTATCTTTAAAATTAACTAAAAATTATTTAGGGTGATATACCAAATATGGTATTCTATATAAGTTATGTATATTTTGAGTTAATTTTAATGCCTTTTATATTTAGAAATGTGTCATTGGTTATTATGTATTTGACTAAGTACTCATAGATTATGAAGACAATTTTTTTAAGATAAATATTTCTTCTATATTGATATAATCTAAAATTTAGGAATAACCTTATATTCAGAACCATATTATCATAGAGAATCAAATATATGAGTTATATGGGAAAATCCTCAAGTGTGAATTTTGGTTTTAAAAAGATTCATTTGTTTTTTAAATTTTCTTCAATGATGGAATATATGTTGACCCTTTAAATAAAAATGTGTTGAAGAATTTCTAACACTATTGAATAGAATGTAAATATGTAGTTTTGATGGCATGTCTCATTACTATCAGTGATTTGTAAAATACTATATTAGCTAACCATTTAACCAAGGTAACACATAAGGGGGCCAAATTCACATGGTCGAAGGAATTTGAAAAAGATTTTTATATAATTAAATAATAAAATAGTTTAAGTAGAAGTATTAAATTTAATATTTGTGAGGAAAGGAATTTTAATATTCTGTGATAAATTGGAGAAATAATGAGGTTGATTCCTTCTATAAAAAGATAAAGTTGACACTGATTCCTCATGGTAATTAATGGCACCTGAAAACAATTATCCAACTTAATATCAATAGTTAGAAAAAGTATTATTTTCATTAAAAATATGTGGATATTATTTTTTCAAAAAAATTGAGACATATATATGGATCATAAATTTTGGTAATATATATTCATTCAAAAATATCTCAACTTTAGGTAAATTTTATGGTTGGAACTACTCAATATAGAATACTATTTAATGCACAATCACCATATGAAGGAAACAATGGAGAAATTTACTTGACTGGAATGGATCATGGAGTTCTGTTTATTGTGAAGATGGAAAATATAGTGACCTAGAATTTTCAATAATGGATATTATATCTTTTTAGATAAATATTCCATACATTAAATAAATACATTTTTGAGGACCATAATAGTTTAGTGTCTTTGAGTACTATGTAAACAGTCTTCTAATTTGGTGGAAGATCATCAAATTATCGCATAAATATCTTACACATTAGGAAACCTCTAATGCCTACCCAACTTGAAACCTTTATTCATAAGTTTGGGGAAGGAGACATAAGAAATATAGAGTTCATATTCTTAGTAAGGGTAAAAAAGGATGAAACATATGCATAACATAAATATAAGTGTATGATAATGTGAGCATAACATTCGAAACCCATACCATAAATATCTAATATTAGAGTCTTGAGTCATGGAATAAAGTTTGGATGTTCCTATGAAATGAATCATAAGGAATTAAAATAGGATGATACTTGAGAGAATAACATTGGTATAAGAAATATATTTGTGGCATACACATTAGCATAGAGAATTATTTCCATAACAATCAAGTATTACTGACAAGGAATTCATTTTCGAATGGGTTTACTCCCCAAACCATAACAGTACCCAAGGTTTACTCCCAAGACTATAATAGTGGACACATTCACTTGCTAAATCGATTTAACTTCTCTTTCCTATCATATCTATCACATAAGATATAAATCATTACACATTGCATTGGATAGAGACATAAGTCCCAACAGTCATATAATGAAAATCATACTTATGTCTGCCACAAGATTATTAAACATTCATCATATCATAACCCATTAAATTAAATGGGTTTCATAAACAATTCATCATATCATAAAAAATGAAAAATAGACAGGTTTCATAATCATTTCATCATTTCATCATAGAATAATCCATGAAATAATGAGTAGGTTTTATAAGAAATTTTTCATTTTATAACCCATGTAAGAGTAACATGTTTCATAAAAATCATTCCATGATAAATATAAACCATTCCACGAAATAATAAGAATGGTATTCACAGTTCATATCCCCATCAACCCATAAGTTACACCAATGGATTTCCTTCTAGATAGAGGATGAGGTTGAAAGATAAATCACCTAGAACATTTCATGAGGAATATAAATTTTATTTTAAAATTAATTTTTCAAACCATAAATTCATAAAATATTTTACAAATAGTCTACTTTAAAAATAAACATTAAAAAATAATAATGAAGCATTAAAAATCCTTCAAAACATTTCTTTTGGAAAATAAATTTTTTAAATTGAAGAAAACATTTATCAAAATGTAAAACAATTTGAAAATAATTTTATTTGAAATTAATATTGAAATATTAAAAAATTTATATTCAACCAAAATAATGGTTATGGTGATGGAAAATTATGTTCATGTCGTACAAGTTAAAATAATGATTCCTTTCACATTTTTGGAAGAAGACAAATGGTAATTGTTTGGAAAATGATAAGAATATTCTTTAAAAATAAATAAAATTCAAAAATTGGTAAAAATATATATAAAAATTCATTTGAAAAATGTTAAAAATGATTTTCATTCATTTTTAGAAAACATGGTTTTGGTGGAAAAAGTATTTTAGACTGAAGAGTGAAATAAAGGCTATTTTATAAAATATATTATTTTTAAACTATTGAGTACATAAAGGGAGGAAAATCAAGAAAAAATATTATATTATCACGAAAAAATAGTATATGATAAAATTAATTAGTTTATTTAATGTTGGATTGTATTATTTCATCATTCAATGTGTAATTATAAACATTCCCAATAAATAATTAGATTATAACATAGAATACTTACTACTTTTATAACTTTGAACCTTAATCCTAATGAGAGAATACAATTAAATGAAACATATAATATCATGAGAATAAATTAATTCATGATATTACATATGAAATGGTATATATATAGACCTTATAAAAGAAAGTAGGTGCATAACATAACATATTTCCCATAGGAGGAAAATTGAGAAAAAAAACTCCCTTACCAATTTGGTAACTTTTTGAACAATAAACTCAATGATAGATAAATCCCCAAATGGATATTTTAATAACAACAATTATTATTATAATAATCATTAAATACATTCCTCTGTAGTATGAAAACCACATAAAAGGAATGGGTTCTAAATATAAAATGTGTCGCACATAACTAAAAAGTGAGAAATAAATCACTTATCTATTTGTTATTCTATTAAATCATATGACCAAATAAAGAATAAAATAAATTGGAAATCTAAATGTCAAAAAATTGAGAAGATTAATTATATAACATGTAAAAGGGCTATATATATGCCACAAAAAAATGAGATGTGTATTTTCATGTCTCCCAAAAATAAAAGACATAATAGAAATCTCATACCATCAGTCTCGACATCCTTCAAATAAGTTAAAATTTTATAATAATAATAAGTCTATTATTAATCCATTATATAACCATATATATATTTATTATATCATATATTATTTATGTATGACCATTAATTAACAAATTATTACCAATTCCATAGTAAAATCTTGTTTTCGGTAATAAATGATTTTCTATTCATACGTGTATTGATTTTTATTTTTACTCCTCTTACCTTTATCATGATAACATCATCATAAGAATAATAATAATGAAATAATTATCATATTTATATATCAATTAAACTTTTCTAACAAATCATGAATGATGGTTTTGAGAAATGATGTATGTTACAATCCTGGAGATGGTAGATCGTACAAACAACAGAGTAACGTTTACATTTTTTAAATATCAATATGGAATGTGAAACATAATATTTTATCAATACATAATGATTAAAATATAATATTATTTATCTTAATATACTTATACATATAATCCATGTGGTTTTGTGATGAAAATAGAGAGTCCCATCGCTTAGTGAAGGTGGTAGTCCACATATACATGAACAATATTATCATATTGTAGTGAGTGAAATGGTAAGAAATAAAATGATATATTATCACAAAAAATTATTAAAAATTTCACAATTATTATAATTATTTCATTTATATCACATATATTCATTAAATTATTCCTCATTATTTTCCAGGAAAATCGTTAGCGAAAAATGAATCACATTACTACATGAGGCAGTAGTCTTCCATTCAAATGAGTGATGTTATTGTATCCCATATGGAATGTAAATTATGTGGTTTTACATGATATAATGACTCCCTATGTATAATTATTTTATAAAAATACTATTTAAACTTTATATCCATCATCATATCCAATCGTGAGAGGTGTTAATGGAAAAATAAATGACGTCAGTTCAAGAGGCGGTAGTCTTCCGTACACATGAATAATGATTTATCAACCCATTTGATGAAAGTGGAGATGGATTTCGGTACTAAAATTAACATAAAAGAATATTAGTATATTTAATATACATAATTTTTATATCATCATGGATTAATAATAATTTAATGAGTTATAGGTGGAAATAAAATAAAAACACTCATTGATGAATGTTACAACTTTTTCAACAGACTCCTTAGGTTTTCAACTAAAGTCTTCCGAGTTTGGATTTGTTCCCAAAATAAGTCTTTGAGGATGATAAGAGTTAATTTTGTAATTTTTTTGGAATTTTATATACTTAAAAATCAGTGTTTCAATTTTTGAATAAGAGAGGACATGGGGTGGCCTTTTCTATGTGAGGTAAGTGGCGCACATGTAATTGTTTGAAAAGAATGAGATGTACTCATGGTTTTCTCATTCTGAAAAGACAAAAATGGATTATTATTGAAAATTGAACATTATATTGTCTCAATATGTCTATTTAATTAATTTTTACAAGTTTTTATGGAATTTTAACCATATCAGTGTATTTTAACCCTCATTAAACCCATTTTGACCATTACTACAGAAAATGTGTTTTTTATTTTTACTATTAATTTTTGTCAAAAATTAATTTGGAATTATTATATAATATTAATTATTATTATTTTAAATATTTAATCTATATTTATTAAATAAAATAACAATATTTGAAAATTTTAATTTAAAATTATTCTCTAAGCCGCAATTGGAAAACGGGGTTTCGAAGAGAAAATAGTTAAATTTTTATCAAGTTTTTATATAAAAATTATATGTGAAAAAGATTCCAATGACCAAAATTTTCTTAATATAATTATAATATGACTAATTTTATATTAAAACCAATTTAAAAAATAATTTATCTTTATAAATATTTTAAACAAAAAAGTTTGATTTTAATAAGAATTTAATATTTTTCACTATTTATGAAAAAATTAATATTTTTCTAACATTATCATAATATCAAAATAATATAACTTTGATATTATGATTTAAAAAATAAAAATTATTTTCTAAATGAAATTATATAAAATTTCAAAAAATTATTTTTAAAATAAGTGCCCAAAAATGAAAAAAAAAAACTTGTTTAAAAATAATGATTTTACGCATTAAATTGTATTTATTGTTATATATTGTCTAGAAAACACTTAAAATGAATTTTAAATAGTTTATTAAATATTTTATATATACATTTAATTAAAATAATTCCCCATGTTTTTTTTATTTTATTTAGGTATAAAATGTTTGTTTTCATTGAAATAGATTTTCAGAAACCGATGTACTTTTTTTAAATTGTTTTTATTTTCATTTTTAATTATCTGGTTACCATATAATTAATTTTATATACTTTTGTAAACTATAAAATTTTGTAATTTAGTTAATCCTATTCATACTCTCCATTCTAATGTCCATGTGAAAACTATCACATTAAATAATAATATATTAATAGTAGGTTACATTTCAATTATACTCGATGTAGCCTGTATTTCATGTAACACTCATAAATACCTATTTTTCAAGATAAACTTTGTGTTTCATGTAATTCAATAAAAACTTATCGTTTTTTAATAAAAAATATTAAAAAATATTAAATTTATTTTATGAAAAATTTTCCACAAAATCTATGGGTATTATATTCTACCCCCCTTAAAATGGATTTGGCCCTCAAAATTCATCAAATTGGTACCAATAACTAATTATAATTCTTCCTCATTACATATTATGGTTCCTGAATATCTTCTTGAATATGGTGGTTTCAGGAAAAAAAAATATTGACAGGGTGAGTGGTATTGGTTAGTAGCACATTCCATATTTGGTTGAAAATCTCAACTGATTTTTCCTTATAAAAAAGTTCATGCTCCAATTATATGACCTCTAAGTCCATAATTATGCTATATCAGGTACGTAAATCCTTAAGAGAAAAATATGGAACACATCATGAACTTGAGGGAGTTTCAGTGGATGTGCTATGTGATAATCTACGATCCTAATAAGATAAAAAATGTCATAGTGAATGATATACTTAGGGCCTAGTTTTCCATTCATTCTTCAATTGAGATAATCATGGAATGACATTATCACAAAATTAAAATTAAATATCACATCAAATATTATTAGTATAATATTTTTGTCAAATCTTTCCCTATTTTTTTTTAATTTCTTTAACTTTCTCTTCAATTTCATTAGGTATCTGAGATCTCAATAGCTTTCTTTATGCAACTTCATTATAGTTTGTTGGAATTGTACACTTATTTGAAAAATGGGATTGATAAGGATCTATATGAATTCACCAGTGAAATATATTGTTATATTAAAATGAATCTTGAGTAAGGTGTTTATCCCAAAAACCATTTAAATCAATTCAAAATGTTCTTATGATATCCTCGAGGGTTTGAACTGTTCATGTAGACTGATCAACTCTTTGAGATGTTATGTAGTGCGGAAACTCCACTCTATATCAAGAACAATATTAAGACTTCACCAAAGCATTGAGGTAAAATTCATTTCCTGATAATATACAAATAAATATATTAACCCATGAAACAATACAACATAATATATATATATATATATATTGGAAATAATATATGAAGATAAATCCTCTCTGGTAGGAATGATATATGTTGAATTCATATTGTGATCAACTACAAAACTTAATTACCACAATATAAGAGATAATATAAACCCTAAATGTTACCAGTACCATTAATATTATGTTCACAATGTGTATGTGAATTTTTCATCAAATTACATTTTCACTATATCCTATAAAATATAATGTGTTATATTGTAATAAATGTATCATAAAATATCGTTAATTTTTATAAACTCCCATCATGTAAAAACTCAAGAGGGGTTTCTTATACATTTAAATTATGATCATCCTTAATATAAAAAAATGATTAAATCCATAACTATTAATATAATCTTACATGGAGATATATATTTTACCATGAAAACAAAATCCATAGATGTTTCATGGTTGTTATAAACTAAATACCATTTGTAAAATAATTCCAAAACATAATTCATGAATCCAAATATATAAATACATTAATAGTTCTACTTAAATTATTATTACATAATAAGTCCTTCCTTTTTCTAGAATTTAATTCATGTGTTAGGGCATTTATTTGGATAATTTTCATGTTCCCGAAACAAAATATATTAAACTCTTAAATAAATTTTCCACTTTATGTCTTTCTATTCCAAACAGATAAAATCTTCCACTCCATTCGAGATATTCATGTAGGTTCTTCCTCCCACCTTACTAACATGTAGGAAGATGAATCTTCTTTCCTAAATGTTCATTACCACATGAACATTGATTTAATTTTATATTCTACTTATTCTATGTGTTAGGGATCTCACTGATGTTCAGGTTGTTAATCATATATTGAGATAGATGATTATGCATAATCACAATATCTTTATCTCCAATTATCATCCAACATGGTTGCTCACAGTCACTAAATTTTCCATCAGATTCACTATTGACATGATTTATTCAGGTTCTATACATTTATTAAAACCAAAAATCATAGTGTGAGAAAAAATAGTCATAGTGGAAAATCATATAATCATGAAAAATATATTATAGGATCTCTAAATCATTAAACCTTATTTTTATTCAATGAAATGTTATTTTTACTATAGTAAATTCAAATTTATGATCTATTTAAATCCACCAAAATGGTTTTTAAAGAGTTTGTGGATTTCTGAACTACAACCCCATAAAAGTGTCATACCAAGTGTTTAGAAAGTCCTGTTTTCATGCACCTAGAAAAGATCAAGTCCATACCAACGTTCCCTTTTAAATGTTATTATCCATTGGTTCCTAAATTATAGATATAAATCCACTTGTAGTAATCATATAGGGATGTAATTTCATGGAAACCACTTACATAATGATTTACAAAAATTCCATTATATTTAACTATACTTTGACTCATCCTTAAATTATTCATTAGAGACATCCATATAAATATACATAGAAAAATACATAGGTATATCACTAATTTCTTCTCATACAGGTTTATAAAGGATAACTAATCCTTTCCTATGACACCAAATATAGCGACCCATGCTTTTCATACATGGATATTACAACTTTTTGAATGAATATTCAATAAATTACACAAACACAAGCATGAGGACCATAATATTGTAGTGTCTTTGGATACTCGGGGAAAAAATTCTTATTTGGTGAAGTATCTTCAAAATCTCCAATAAAGATATTTTTATTTATTAATTATCACTAATATACACTACATGAAACCATTCATCATAAATTGGGGAAAATAAATAATAGAAACAGTGTTCTCATATGCCCAGTTAGGGTAACTAATGGATATACTTAAGAATAACATGAACATAAGCGAATGAGAACACAATAATGACATATGAAAATCATACCATAAATATTAAATATCATAATATTAGGAAATTTAAAAAAACATTGGAAATTTTTAAGAAATGAATCATATAAAAATAAAATAACATGATTTAAGAGATCATAACATTGGTAGAAGACATAGATTTACGTCATACACATAAGTATAAAAAAAACATTTCCATTTTATTCAAGGCTCACTTCTAATAATTCAATATTAGAATAGTTTCACTCCCCAAACCATAATAGTAGTATGGGTTCAATCCCAAGACTTTCATTTTAGGAGAAGTTCATCACTGAACTATATTCACTCCCTATTCTAGTCTTGTATATATCATGTGATATAAATCCTTACCCAATGAATTGGAGGGAGATATATTTACAACCCACAAAATAATGAAAATCATGTTTGTGTCTTCCAAAATATCATAAATTGTTTTTCATATCATAACCCATGATATGAAATGGGGTTCAATGTTATTTACCAAATCATAACCTCTGGGAAAGTGACAGGATTCATAACCATTTCACTATTTCATCATATAATAACCCCTGAAAAAAGTGGGTTTCATTATAATGTTTTCATTGTATAAACTGTGGATGGGAAACAAGTTTCATTAAAATAATGACATCATAAACATAAACCATTTAGACAAATAATAATAATGTTAATCTTGATTTATATCACAAGTAAAGAATGAGTTACATAAGAGGATGTCATATTAGATAAAGAATGATTTTTAAAGATAAATCACATTGAATGTTTCTTGAAAAATAAAAATATTTTTTAAAATGATTTTTAAAAAACTAAAAATTCCAAAAATATTCTAGAAATATTTTTTCTTTATAAATTAACTTCCAAACATATAATGGTAGTATCAAAATTTATTTAAATCCTTTATTAAGAAAAATAGCTTTTTCCACTTTAAAAAACATGTATTTTAAACATAAAACATTTATAAAATAATTTTATTTGAAAATAACATGAAAAACATATAATTAAAACAATATTTAAAACAAGGTTCATTACATTGGGAAATTTTTATCATGGCGTATACGTTAAAGCAAATATTCCTTTCACATTTTCAGTAAAAGCTAAACTGCCATTGTATGGAAAATGACATGAAGATTCCATTAAAAAATTACGTAAAAATGAAAAAAAAAATGGGTAAAAATTACTTTATTATTTATTTTTAATAATTTTAAAAACATTTTTAAAAACATTTATTGAAAACATTGTTTTGAATGATAAAATCGGTTGAAGAGATCAATAAAGGTGAATTTTTAATAAAAATCTTTTGAAACTCTTGGTTACATAAAGAGAGGAAAATTAATGGAAAAAATTTATTCTAATTACATAACTATAGGAGAATAAATTTAATCATTTATTGAGATATAAATCATAATATTTCTTCATTTTAAGAATAATTAGAAATCATCTTGAAAAACAACGATATTGTATCATAAAATCCTTACATTAGTGGTAACATTGAATCTCAATCCCCATAAAAGAATAAAATTAAATGAAACATATAATATCATGGGAATAAATAAATTCATAATATTTTAAATCAATGTGTTTTTATATACACCTCATTAAATAATATGGTCACATAACATAACATATGTCTCAGGGGAGAAAATTTGAAATAGAAGTCCCCTGCAGATTTGGTAACTTTTGAACCGTAAACATCATGAAATATATATTAAAAAATATATATGTAATTATAAATAATTATTATACTAATAATCATTAAATAAATTTGTGGGATGTATACAATCGTCATTAATGTAATAGGTAGTGAATATGACATGTGTCTCAATGAAGTAAAAAGTGAGACCGAAATCCATTACAACTTTAGAAATTTTTTGAATTGTAATCCTCAATAATTAAAAACATAAAATGAATCATTAAATATGAATATAGTTAAGTGAATAATATTATTAAATTTAAAATTTGAATTATATATACCAAAAAAATAAGTGGTGAATTTTCATATGTATTTTAGAATTAGAAGAGAGACTAGAAATCCATTACCTAAAGTCTATCCTTCCTTCATATATTTTCAATCCTTATGTATTATAAATATAATTTTATAATACATTTATTATAAAACCATAAATATATATTATACCATATATTATTTAATTATGAATATTCATTAACTTTTTATTTTTAATTCTTTGTTAATATCACATTTCGGGTAACAACTTCATTTTTTTCATATATGTTTTCATTTTTATTTCTTTTCCTCTTAATTTGATCTTTGTTCCATAATATATAGAATAATAATCATGAAAAAATTAATATTTATAAATAAATTATACTTTTAAGACCAGTCATGAAATATGGTTCTGATCAATGAAGTAAGTTTCCATCACGGAGATGGTAGGTCATACGCACGCATGAGTAATATTTAATTTTTTCAATGATAAATAGAGAAACGATGTAATTAATATTTTACCTTTATATAAAGATCCTAATATCATATTATTTCATTAAATATACCTATAAATATCATCCATGTGGTATGGTCATGAAAAGAGAGAGTCACATCGCTTCATGAAGACGGTAGTCCGTACATACACAAACGACATTATCATCTTTCAGCAAGTGAAATGATAAGAAATAAAATTCTATATTTTGTTTTAATACTTATTAATATGTTTTGAATATAAAATTCATTTTATTTATATCACACATATTTATTTAATTTACACATATATTTCCATGTAAAGTGTTAGTGAAAAACGAATCACATTGTTGCACGAGGTGGTAATCTGTTGTACAAATGGGCGACATTATTGTATTCCCTATGGAATGGAAAGTAAAAAATTTATATATTATATCATGAATATATATATATATATAATTGTTTTTATATATAATATTTATAATATTTATCTATCATCACGCCTAACTGTGGGAGTTAATGAAAACTGTGAACGATGTCAGTTTGAGAGGCGGTAGTCCACTGTAGACACATATGATAATTTTGTAACTCATTTGATGTAATTGGAGATAGCTATGGGTCTTGAACATAATATAAAAAATATCATTATAGATAAAATAATAATATTACTATATCATCATGATTCAATAATTATTGAAGGATATGGATGAATAAATAAAATAAAAATTATCTGTGAATAACGTTGCCTACTCTTTGTGTAGGCTCCTTAGGATTACACCAAAACCCTTCTTAGGTAGGATTTATACCCAAAAATAAGGATTCTATTAACATAATGTATAATGATTAAATATATTTGTTTTGGTCTTTTCTAATCCAAGTTGGTTTGAATGTGATAAGAGTAGAAAAGATAGGTGGAATATTATAAGTGAGGTGAGTGGAGCATTTATATTGTTTTGAAAAGAAAGAGGTGTTCCAATTTATCTTGAAAATGGATCCTAAGTTCATTTTTATAGATAATAGAAAATTATATGGTTAAAATATTCCCATAAAATATATTTTAAGCATGTTTTTAGGTCATTTTAACCTTTATCTTTTCAGTTTAACCTCATTGTAAAACTATTTTTACCTTTATCATGGTAATTAATTTTTTTTATATTCACTATTGATTTTGGTCAAAAAATAAGTTGAAAATATTAGATAATATAAATTTCTATGATTCAAAATATTTAATTCATTTTTCGAAATTCAATTCACATAATTCGAAAATTTTATTTTAAAATTAATCCAGCAGACATGATGAGAAAGCAGGTTTTCAAAGAGAAAGTTTTCAAAACACGTTAATGTTTTTATATCAAAAATCAATAGGAAAAATATTCCAATAACCCAAATTGGGTTAGTAAATAAATATTTGAACTCATTTTACTATAAACTAAATTTAATAAATAATTCATCTTTATTAATTATTTAGACAAAAATATTGGTTTTAATTAAAATTCATTATTTTTCACTACTCATCGAAAATTTATTCATTTTTAAAAATTCTTAAAAATTAGCCCAAATATAATTCTTATTTTCATATTTCAAAACTGAATTTTTTTTTTGTAATGAATTTTCATAAATTTCAAAAAAAAATATTTATAAAATAAGTCCACAATAAGATGAAAATTTACTTTTTAGAATAATACTACTTTTAAGTGCAATTCTGGACTTTTTCTTATATCTTGTATATAAAATAAATAATATGATAGTTTAGGAGTTCATTAAATATAATATATATTAGTTTAATTATAATAATTTACCAGAGGTTTTTTTTAAATTTATTTATGTAAAAAATTTCATAAAAATAGTTTTTCAGAAACAAATATCATTTTCTTTCTAATATTTTTTATTTTTATTTTAAATTAATTGGTAAAATAAAAATCATTTTATATAAATTTGAAAACTATATATTTTTATAATTTAGACAATCCAATTCCTACCCACCATAGCAAAGGCTATATGATAATTATCATAATATAAATAATAATATTCTCATAGTATATTACTTTTAATTTAAAATCGGTGTAGCATGTATCAAAAGTAATACTACGGTTTTATTTAATATAAGATAATGTTAGTGTTGTGTTTAATGATAGATAAAATTTCAGTTTGTTGTAACAAAAAATATTAAAAATATTAAATTAAATTGGAAATATATATTTCAAAAAATCATGGGTTGTTATAGAAAAGGATACAAAATTCATTGATTCGGTAGACATGGATATAAAAATTATCAAGTATGGGGTAGAAAAATTCCCTTTCAAACAAATTTACCAACTATATACTTGGGATGATAATGAAGTTATAAAAATATGAAAAAAGTATAAAAAATATTGTGGAAGCTATAAAATATGGGAAACTAATAGACTTCATCTATGAGGATGGAGTCTTGAAATTGGGGTATATATTATATGTACCATCAAAACATAGGTTGAATATGGAATTGTTAAAAAAATCACATATCTCAAATTTTTTCTATACACCTTGGTAGAACATTATTATATTGTGATTTACAAGAAAATATTTGCTGGGATAAAAAATTCATAAATAGATGATTATGTGTCAGGATGTTTGATATATTATCAAGTAAGGGCTAAGATAAAACATCCAAAAGGTTCCATCCATCATATCCCTATACTAATGTAGAAGTGGGAAATATCACTATGAACGTTTTCACTGGACACTCCATTACATCCAAGAGGAATAATGTAATATTTTTTATAATCATTCATCATATAAATTTTTATCATTTATTGGAAATAATGGAGTATCCACCCCTTGACAGTCTTTCATGGATTTATATTAATGATTTTTTTAGGCCTCATGGCATACCTAAATCAATTATATCTAATCAAGACCCTCATTTCAAATCAAAATTTTGGAGGATTAATTAGTAGGATTAAAAATAGTGTTACATTTGATCATCATCTATCATCCTCATATGGATGGGTAGTCTGAATGGACTATCCAAAAATTGTATGATATATTAATTCCATGATTAATTGATATCTAAGTAACTTCGGACCAATACCTTCCTCTACTAGAAATCATAAGAAGTGTCATATTTTACTCTATAATTAAATAGAAATGAATGAAGATTTTTATTATAAAATATTTTATACTCTAACTCTCCATGATATAATCAATGAATGAATATTGATTACTCAATAACTAGTTGATAAGACTAGTGATAAAATTCAACCTATCGAAAAATATAAAAAAATACCATAATTTAGATATGAAATCTGTGTTAATAATTTTATAAAATAATTTTAATTCTATTTAGGGGAATATGTATTCTAAAATTTCTAAACATGGAACTTAGTTATTATGTTTGGTAATATGGGAATGCTATGTCCAAGTTACATTAGGTATTTTGATATATTTTATGAAAACTGTAATAATGGCTTATAATTTACCCAGTTTTTGTATAGTATAGTTATGGTAAAATATGTCTTTCATGATTCATTATTAATGAATTAAACTCTTGGTCTAATGCATGAGCTGAACAATAAGGAAATATAGACAGAGTCTCTCCATCTAATGATGAATTCTCTATATGGATTCTTAAAACCAATGATAAACTCTTGTAGAATCAAAAAACATTACTAGTTAAGGTATATTTGAGGAATAATAAGTTGTAATAGGATATGTGGGCTAAAAAAGACATTATAAATAATTACCCACTATATTCAATGGATTTATGAATACCCAAAGTGTCAAGGATAAAACAATTTTAGAGGGAATGTATACCCAAATAATATACTATAAATTTTTCATTATAACACATTTGTTTTTATTTCATCATATATGTACAAAAAAACTACAGAGTAACATTCAGATGAATTATTATGACTAGTAATGTAAAAAAGTGTAAATTAAGTATAAATACACTATATCCAAAATAAAGGATAAAAATAAGACAATAAAAACATAAAAATAACATAATAAAAATTATAATTTTTTTATGTTTCGTGTTCTCCTAGAATTATCACTGGTGTGCACAATACAGAAAAAACTATTAGTGAAAAGATTTTAATTTTTTAAAGGGGTTGAAAGGAATTTTTATTAAAAAAATAATCGAATGATTTATGTAGTAAATGGTTGTTATTTTTTGAGTGGGTAAATATTATATGAAATTTGGAATAGTAACTGGTTGTTGGAAATAATAACTGACCTCTAAAATAATAAGATTATTATTGAAAGATATAAAATACCATAAAATTAATATATGAATTTATTAATTTTAAATATTATAATTATGTAAAATTACTTCTCATATTAAAAAAAATTGAAAATAAATATGAAATAATTTTAATATGGTTTGTAAACTTGTTTTTTAAAACAGTAATGTTATATTAAAATTTAAATATTAAAATGACATAAATTTAGAAAATTATTTTGATTGAAATATTTATTTTATATTTGATATATTATATTTATAATGTAAATAAAATTATTATAAACCATTTAATTATCTAGAATAAATTAAAAATAAAATGTAATCACTCGTAGAAAAATAAATTGTAATTATTTAAAATAAAAAAAGTTCCCCATGTAGTATATAATTTAATTTAAAAGTTAAATTTAATATTATTGGAATTTTAATTTTATAAAACTAATGCCATTTTTTGCATCATTTAAAAATTATCTTATGGTTAATTTTTGTGATTTTTCTAGAAAAGTTGATTTTTTGAAGAATAATATAAATATATTTTTGACAAACACTATATTATTTATGACATATTAAAGATATACATATAGAATAATATTACAAAATACATTTTTAGTTATTTAATTTTATTTAATAAATCAAAAAATTCATTTAAAATTTATACATTTTTAAGATATTTTTTCAATTTTAAATTTTATGTTATATTTTATTCTCAGAAGAAACTATGCTTGATTCGTAACCATTAATAAACTATTTAAATGGATCTATTTTGTGTTAAATGGGGTTATAATATAAAATAATCATTCCATTTTTAATCATATACCAATAATAGTCTTAAGAATCTTTACTATTCAATGTCTTTGGTGTAAATAATAAGATAATCAATACATAATTCTAATATACCTCTACCCTTTGGCTATATAAACACGCCTCCTAAAACATTTTTTCATCACTCACAAAGCATATTACCATTCCAATGATCTACCTAAATATGTGTCTATACTGTGCAGATGATGTCTCTACGCCCTTTGTGTGACCGAAATTCAATCATATAAAGTCTCCAGTCTCAATAAAAAGAAAGTGATTTAAAGTTCAAGGTAATGGTTTTGAAGTTCCTTATATCATGTCTTATTTGAGATTTTTTTATCATAAACTCTTTTTAATGTCAATTCATTTTCCTCCCATTGTATTGTTTTCAAGGTATCGATATCAGTTGATAATATTATTAATGAAAGATTACTAATTTCATTTCATTAGTATTTTTTAATGTGTTATTTTAATATAAAAAATATGTATTTCCTAACCATGGTTTTTCTTTTTGATTATCCTATTAACTATTTATAAATTTAAATTACTAAATAAAATTAAATTAAAAATATAGGTTTCAATATAATTAAAAAAATTTATAGACTATAATATCAACTATTTTACCTCTTTCCTTTAAACCTCTCTTAAAAACATTTCATCCCCTCTGGTTGATTTCCAATACCTAAGTGAATGATGATATTTTATTTCTAACTTATTCATTTAATGGATATTATGGTTTCATGATTCAATATAACATAATATTAAAATATTATAATTTTTAAAATTCCATAATGATAAAATAAGAATGAAAATAAATATCTTAAATTTAAATGATTGTAGTTTTTTTACCCATATAAAACAAGATTACAATGGAAGATTCTATAAATTGTAACTATTTAATTAAATACATATCTCGATATCTTTTTTAGTGGTTTTAACTATATATTATCAAATATTTAGTTCTTATGTAATAATTATAATTTTTTTTTATTACTACTACATCGATGTAGTTCTATAACTTTGAAGCATGACTGATGAAAGAATAGGTAATCTAAAAATTTAATAAAAAATGAAAAAAAAACATTACAAATAAGAATAATGAGGAAATAAAAATGAAAAAAATTAAGACACATGTAATTAATATATTTTATTTTATTTTTCTCGTTTTTTAAAGATCATCAAATAAAAATCTAGACCCTTGGTATAGGTTTAAATATAAATATATAGTCTATTAAATTATTATTTCTATATCTTATCTTCTATGTCACAAACTCAATTAAATGTATAAATCATTTTGTTACCTCAATTTATGATAAATTTCTTATCTCCTTTAAAACCTTATAGATTTATATTTTAGACATTATTTTTTAATATGGGTTTGTTCGCATCTATTATCATTATTGTGTTCATGTTCTCTATCACTGTCTATATTTATCTCAAACTCAATATTTATTATTTAATAATTAACGGTGTTTTCCGTGAATGTTATTACACTTATTTTCTATAAAAATATTTCCAATCCTTACACACATTATTTAAACAAGGATAATTATAGATTACTAATATATACTGATTACATATTTTATTGTTTCATCATTCCTTTTATGTTATTGATGACTTGGACTTATTATGTGATGGGTGGATCCATGAATTATATTCCCACTCGATGCATTGATAGGTCTCATAAGAAAAACAAGTTTGGGTATTTGGTGTGTGCCTACCAATTTACATATGATGTCATAGAAGAGGTCTTGGAATTATGATGATGATTACTAGAATTAGGAATTCCATCATTAGGTGATATATTATTATAATCTATGTACAAATTTGTCTCTATTTATTTCGATATATTATGTTTTATATATAGTTTAATGGAATTATTTTTTTAATTTTATTTCATCCACATTATATAGTTTATATTTTCAATGTTGTATTCTTCTATATGTTTCCCCTTGTTGAATTTATTTTCATGCCCCTTTATTTTTTTCCCGAATTACCAATGAATTAAATAAATTCATATGATATTTTGATATGAAATGAAAGGAAAATATTGTTTGATGTTTTTTATGATATATTCTTTGTTCTCCATCTAAAGTAATGATCAAATAAGTATCTATCCTTACAAAATAAATAAATTTTTATTTCGGGAACTTCCAAAAAATAAATGACCGCTAACACTTGGTATCCTGAGTTGGGGGTTTTACTGGTTCATATTCTATTATATATGATATATTATATTGGTGATACAATGGTCTAATTTTAGAAATAATAGTGATAAATTTCAATGTTATCTCTCAATATAGTTCCTCTTATAAGACATTAACAAATATTGGAAACCGAGGAATTATAGAATACCATAAATTATACCAATCTATATAATTCCATATGATCATATCATAACATATGAAATCTCATATTATAATATAATTCAATGTTGAAAATAAATATGATATTTAAAAATGTAGAATATGTTGTCCGTTATATATAAGAAATATATATTGTATTTTTTTAATACATAATTTGATTTCAATTATTCTTCCATTTGAACAATATTTCATAAATTAAATCATATAAGATGAATCTTATACCATAAAAGGGTTTCTTATGAATGAATTCAATTTATTCATGTAATAAGAGACATAATTAAACAACCAACTAATATCTCAATGTTTGAAATAGAAACCATGTATAGAAAAAATGAATAATTTACATAAATAACTAATATATACTAAGCCTTATTATTTATTCAGATTATTTTAATAATTATCACCTAGAAACAATCAAAGTATTCTTTACACATATGGTATATATGTTTTGATGAAATAATTAATTCTTGAGTGGGATTATCTTTTTGATTATGGTAAAACAATAAAACTAAATGTAAAGGAAGTATAAGATGATAGTTTCAATTAGGGATAATTCAAAAGGATCACACACACAACACTATAATAGATTAAACTCCTTTATATATTCCTCTAGTACCCTCCTCTATACTTGAATACATTTTCACAAATGTTTCCTAATTTTTAAGTAATTTCATAACAGTACAAACCATTTGTAACTTTTTGTTAATACAAATGTTCACACTTAAATAAATTCACTTGAATATTCCTTATATTTAATGATATCCTTCAATAGAATAGATCTTAATATTAACCCTTAGTGTTTTAAAACCTTTATTAATTATATATTATTAATAAACATATCATAAAATTTATGTTAATGTTATACTAAAACTGTTTTATAGCTAAATGTAGTCGTATGATATAACTCTATTTCACTGTATGATATACCTTACTATAGAATTTGATATGCATTGGTTTCATGTATTTAATCTAGTACAACATAAAAAATATCATTCCATACTATATATCCAAATACATCATATATAATACAAGATATAAGGAATATCTTTATCAATTACATGAGAGTAAGTTGATATTCCATCAGTTATATTTCATCTAAAAATCCCTTTGTAGCCTCTATATATCATTCTTCGCATGTTTTTATGGAGAATTTTTAGATTTTCAATCACTTTTAACATGTAAATGTTCTCATGTTTCCTTTTCAACTTATATTATATCCATATAATCATTTTAGTGGGTATATTAATCAAATCAATAAAATTTGTATCATAAAAATCTATATTTATTTGTTGATTTACCTCACTAATTGACTTCTTGGGAAGGGGTTTCTCTAACATATAAATTTTTACATCTTTATTAAGAAAAAATATTACTTCCTTATACCATTCTAATATGTTTCTTCCATTAATATTATTGTTTTTATAAATATTTATCTCAATGTTTTGTTTGATAATGATGATTTCAATTTATCTTCAATGATATTTTATTAGATTGGTTAAGTGATTAAAATTAACTTATAAGGAATTATATTGAATGTTATCCCATTAAAAAGGTAACCACTTATGAATATATATTATTTGTTAGTGGAAAAATATTCCTATTTCCCTATGTAATTTTTTAGCTTCAGTTTTTCACCCATCACTTAGTTTTTTTTAGTCATCATGTTAATCATATCAATATAACACTTGGTTTGTTGAGTTGAAAACTCTTTTCCTAATCCATAATATGGTAAAACAAAAATATACACACATGGTATCATATACTTTAGAATTTCCTATATAATTTTGAACCAAATAATACACCACATACATTCTATTAATATAGTCAGGGTTACCTTTAACATGGTTTCCTTAATGAATATAATTCATTAGATCCCATATTTACATGAACCTACCATGTTCGATGATCAGGGTGATAATAAGATACACAATGAAAGGACATACAATTTCAAAGGATTTTTATCTCATTTTCATATCTCATGTATCCCTTTTATTATTTAATTCCACTAAATATTTAGTTTTACATTCATATATCATAAAATAAATTCATATGTTTAAATTATATAAATCTGTAACACTGTATGAAAAACATGATTTATTTTACAAGAATAATCATAAAATATAATTGTATTTATACATATCTAAATTCATCTAATGAAAAAGATATATAATACACTTTTATTTAAATTTCTGGGATTATATTAAACTAGAATCCCATATGATCAATAAAGGTGAGATACATTGCCAGATCCCCACTAAAGATAGCATAATCCCACAAGCTAGTGTGTATTTTTTCCTAAATTACCACTACCCATGGATTAGTACTCAATATTGACCTTTGATTACAATATAATTATAACACCATATATATATAAATCAAAACTAAACATTACATTCATGTTCATAAATCACAAATAAAATTTCATAGTAATGGTTTACTGAAACATAATTTTATACCATACCTAACATTTAAATGGAATAACATTTATAAGATGTAGTTTAAATCATTTAACTACAATATACATCAATTAATAATATAACAATTACGTTGAATTTTAAATTAGGAATGGATTGAATAAATAAAGAATTTAAAATTTTAAAAATGTGATAATCATTTCTGAACACTTCATAAATAAATATATTATTATCATTTAATAATAAAATATTCACTTATAGATATTATAAAAAATATAAATATAAAAATTTGATGTTTATATCACCAATATAAATACTTTATATTTAATTATTTACATGGAGTTTATTATGAACTACTTCATTATCAAAATAGTTATATAAACATTTCATAATTTTTGTTTACATTTTATATAAATTAAGAAATATTTATTTTATAAGCATGTCATTTTAATGAGAAAAAATAATATTAATATTTATAATGGTTTCTTAAATCAATATAAACCATTATATTTTACCTTATTTTATAGTTTATATAAATATTATAAATTATATAAAAATATAGATCTACTTTAAACTAATATTTAATTTACCAAAAAAAATTGGTGGAATATATATTTTTAAAGGTTTTTTTAAAAATTTTAATAAAAATTAATTTTTCAATTCAAAATTAAAAAAACATTATTGTTTTTATTATAGACCATGAAATTTTTTTATCCATAAGTGAAAAAACATATTCATAAATAATAATTATATGTTTTTTCAAAGAATAATACATCATTTATGTTCTCAATACCATTAAGTTTAGAGATTCAGTGAATTAAGAAATCCCAATCATAACAATATGTATAATTGCCCCACTAAATGGACATTTTTTCAAATAATTTGATCTATTTATTCATATGTATTCTTAACTCAAAAGTAATCACCATAAATTAAATTTCGACTTTGATGTTGTTCTTGTTTGTCCTTAAATAATGTAAAAATAATTTGAAAATGTTGTATGAGAACATAAATCTCAGTAATGGGTAAACAATAGAAGAAAATAATTTGACCATAAGATACATAAGAACTCAAGAAGGGTGATATAGAGAAAAACATTAAACTCAAATATGATCATAAAATTAAATTCAAACATGAAAAAAAACTACACAAATCATAAATATGATATCTAAAGTTGACTATAAGGAAAACTCATATACAAGTAGGGAGAATATTATAATATTGAAGGATATTTCTTGGGATATCATAATCGTATCACTGGTAATAACCCACAATCAGATAGCATACGTTAAATAAGGAATAAAACAGTACCCGGTGAATTGGGGGATATATAATCATATACCCACCGATCATCATATATAATTTATAAGAATCATATAAAAAATATAAAATATTGGTTCACAAATATAAATACATAAGAATAAGTATTAACATTGATCCATGTGTAGATAAAGAATAAAAAACAATGAGTTAAATAATTCTATATTAATAGTAAAATTAAAGACTTTTATAGTGTATAGATAAATAACTATCAATAAGAATATACAAGTGAGTGTTCTTATATAATAATAGAAAGAGATTTCATAGAAACATAATGATTAGAATGAAAAATAAATAGATTAAACGACGAATTGAATCACCTTACGTCGAGTATTGACTCACCTTTTACATCCTCTAACATCCAAAATAATAAAATTATCTAAATATATACTTTATTTACATAATTTCCTTATTTATTTCCTTATTATTTGTGTTCTTTTTTTCATTTAATGCTATATATTATACAATTTTTGCATTAAATTTCCTTATGTATGTCATTTTGAGGTTTTTTGGTTCATAATTCCAAAACAAATTTACCATAAAAATAATGTTCAAATATCCTTTAAAAAAATTTCCATATGATTTATAAGTGTAAAGGAATATGTTTTATGTTATTCAAGAAACAAAGAAGTTCAATAACATAATATATAATCAAAATCTTAGAAATTGACATCTATAAGATTATTTTTTATACTTAAAAATGACATCAATTTATTTTTTTTAATATCATTATTACAATGATTATTTATCATTACAGAATATTAAAAAAAACATGAGAGTGTATTTTTAATGCCATATTGAATAATAAAATACATTTTGGGGACTATTTTTGAGGGAGTTAGGTGAAAATTTAAACAACAACATTCACTTGGGTAGCATAAAACCACCATATGTGAACGATGTTTTCTAAAAGAGTTAAAAACAAAAGATAAATGAATAAATATTTGGATTTACAAACAAAATCAGGAAAAATTTAAAATTATATTTTTTATGATACTTTTAATGTTTTCTTAGGTTAATGAATATGGTAATATAAGAATTGGTATGAGAATACCGGGATTTGAAAACCTGTATTTAGACTAAGTAAAATATTATGAAAATGGTTTTAAGAGAGGAAAATGGGTGATATATCATAAATATAAAATTGGTTATTATAAAATAGAAATATAATAATTTCATAAGTAAATATAATACATAGAGTGTAACATCATGTTAATGCATTATCTGGTACTCCATTAACCTCATTGTAGTTTTCCCCTCCATTGAGATTGGGATGATACCTATAATAGTGAATTCACTAATTTTTTGGACATTCACTAATAACTGCATGTTTTTTTAGGATGAAGTGTAGTTACAAAAAGTTTAATGGTTGGTGGATGTAATTCATGAATGTTGACTTCACACTTTCAAATGTTACATGTCCATACCATGACATACATTACCTGAGTTTTTAAAATGTAGGTTTTTAATCCTTGTAAAGGATTTTTCAGTGAATGTGGATTGTGGGGATTATACATCATATAACTGGGTTACACACCATGTAACGGCCCACGTATAGTTTATAAAAATATCATGCAGCAGTTTTGTTTAATTTCCTTCACTTGTTCTTCGTGGCTCTCGACCAAAGGTAGTTCTTGTGTATTTTTGAGAGACTGAATCCCCTCTAGATTGATCTGGTTGACACTCGATCTCCAATGTAGTTTCAGTGCATCTCATCAGGTGAGTAACCTTTTCGTTCCTTCATTTCCTTTGATCATATTATCACCATTGGTTGGCATATTTGTATCTATTGGTCTAAGGTTGGTGATTCTTCTTTGGTTCTTCCTAGATTTTTTGTGGGATCTCATTCCAAAGGCCTTTTATTCTATTGGTCGTAGTGTGGAGGGTGTTCAACCTTGAGGTATGTATGTTTCTTCTCTTCTTCCAACACCCTGTATTCTAAATTGAATCAATTTGGTTGTGGAATTAATTCTAGGTTCTTCTAAGATGTTGGTGGGTTTCATTGATTTTGGATTCAATTGTGGGTGTGTGTGACCCGAGTTTTGAGGTAGGTGGTTCCGTCTATAACCTATGATAATGTATCTTGTTTTTTACATGATTTATAAACTGATTCATATTAAAATTGGCATGAATTTTTTGTGTGAGTTGAAAATGGTTTCTAATGAAAATTTATTTTTCCTATTTTTTTATAAATGGAGAGAAAATGGGTGTTTTCAAATCATTGAAATGGAATTTATGAAATGGTTTTGAAATGTATTTTGAATAATTGAAATGAATTGTGAAAATGATCACATGGATTACCTTGTGCACCTAAGTGGAATGTTTATCTTGGGTCTATCATCCATTTTTTGTGATTATCAAGAGGGTTTGTCTTGGGGATTTCCTCTCTTTCTTGTGCCCATTGTTCTATGGGACCAAAATTGAAAAATTTGGGGGTTTACACATGGGTTATTCCTATTCTTCATAGTCCAGTTGTTCTAGGATCAGAATTTGTGCACTTGATTGATTGTGTTATGTGTTGTATGTGGCCTAGAATTGCAGCATTATTTGGTGTTGTGATACCTATGTTTATGTTTTTTAGTTCATGGATTTTTGAGTTACCCTTGATAGGCATGTTTATTCTTATGAAAAATGAAATGGAAAATGTCATTTGAAGATGATATACCTACTTTTGATTCAAGGATTTGAAAAAATTGGAAATGTTTAACATGTTTTCTATAAAATGTCTTTATAATTTATCATGCCATGTTAAATTTTATATCAGAATACATGGATTTTGTATACTAGGATTAGTAATAGAACTTCTAGGTTGGATCCTAGTGAGAATGTTAGCTCACACCCTGCACACCTCTTGGGTGGTGTGAGGACCAGTGTTTCTCTTGTAGTGTTAGGAATAGCAATGCACTATAGTGAGGCGGCGAGTTTTTTATTGGGTAGCTGGTGGGGATATGGTGGGAGTCCGTCCCTACCATAATTTTTATTAACTGTTTGGTCTTTAGTCTTTTTGTAGTTGGGATTGTCTTGGAGTTTTTATCTACTTTTATAGTTATCTATTTCCACTATTGTCTTACACTTATGGCATATATATCTTCTTCAAATTATGATATTGGTTCTTGCTGTATGTGTGTGTGTATGCGCCATGTGGTTGTTTAGGTTGGGATAAATCATTTCCTATGTTGTGTTGTTCGATGCTCGATTGCTTGTCATCGGCCCGTGGGAATCGGGAACGCCCTTCAGGAATGTGATGGATTGGGTCGGGTGCTAGGGTTGAGGGTAGCCTTGGTCAGTTTTTTACATTTTGTTATCATAGGAGGTATTACCTCAAGAGTCCATCTCCTGGGGCATCTATTATATTTGAGATATCATTGTTGGGTATTTAGAGGTATGTTGCGATGCATTCTTGCAAAACACTTTTCATGAATAGACTCAAGTTGAAATGGGTAATTGGGATGTATGTCTTTAGTATTGGTTTTTTTTCTAATCTTAGTTTTTAATTATGTATTTTCTAGTTTGAGCTTAAATTTATTCTATTTTCTGATAGTTCTTATTTTTTAGTGTTCAAAAGTATTCCTTTGAGACGTCTTCTACGAGTTCCTCAGGAAGGTGCATCTAATGCTCCTCAACATAACCCACAAATAGATCAAAATATTATCAATATGATCAAACTAGAATTCTATAATATTTATCAATGTGTACCATGAGTTTATAAAAAAAATTATGTACAACCAATATCTAAAAGAGAGAGAGTGAG
Organism: Viscum album; assembly: GCA_963277665.1. Classification (NCBI taxonomy): domain Eukaryota; kingdom Viridiplantae; phylum Streptophyta; class Magnoliopsida; order Santalales; family Viscaceae; genus Viscum; species Viscum album. The sequence goes on from OY728163.1 coordinate 948,225,198, forward strand.
ATCACAATAGTTCTTGCATTAGAACCCACTACTCCTTAAAAGGGATGAATTAACCTCAAGAGTTGGAGGACTATATTGAAATGATTGGTCCAATATTCTTATTTTTGGTGACACCTAAGAGAATCATGGTAAAGTGAACAACATTCAGACTCGATGGGTCTATCTAGCGCGGGTGGGAATCTATGGTCTAGGAATATAGGCACACAGAATTAGATTGGAATGGTTTCAAAACCATTTTCTTTCAGCAGTTTTTTTTTCAGAGTTTCTAATACCTAATAAGTCTCTAAAGATTCTATCTTTACAACATGAAGAGAACTTGATGTCAATATACACCAATATTTTTGCTGATCTTGTCCATTTTTTCATGGATATGGTGAAGAATGACCAGCTGAAGGCACAGAAGTATCTACAGGCATTGCGACTGGATATCAGATCACATGTGTTAATGTTGAATCTTTCTACCTTTGTGTAGATGGTAGAAAAATCTATGATGGTAGAAATGAATATTCCAGGTGATTATATATTTTCTACCTCTTCTCTTTCATTGGGTGGTAGCTTCGGTGGTGCACATTGGAAGAGAAAGAAGTGTAAACATCACTACATGAGTGATGGAGGTGGGCCTCAACAGCAAGCCACCTCTACAATGTCTGTTACATCGGGTAATATGCCTATGACGTTCTATTAGTGTTGAAATTTAGTTAAAACTAGACATTATTATCCTATTCTCGTGAATACGTTCAATATTTTTGGACATATTGGTCACTTATAGTTCTTCTATTAAGCTATGACTACGCCTCATTATGGTTTGGGTTCATCGGCTAAAAAGGATAATGCGGTACAGTCAGAAGCGCCATATACTATAGGGCTCTAGCCAATTTCTTCAAGAGTGAAACATTTTCATATATTTGATGAGTTCCTAATAGAATTTTATATAGGTATGGTAATAGTATGAGGTATTATCATTATTGCATCTTCTGTATAAATTTCTTTATTTGAAATGGGTGCCTGCCACTCGTTTATATATGCACATCTTTAAAATGTTTTTAAACATCTAGGGGAACTTATGTACATTTAAATGGATTTAGAAACACCTCTTCATATGAGGAAAGAGCATGGGCCCAGTTGTCCTTCTTGTTCATTAATGATAGATGATACGAAGTTGGTATGATATTTTCGTATTCTTGATCTGGATCTGTTTGACATCATTAATGGTATAAATTGGTTTACCACTCATCAAGATGAGGTATATTTTTATCATTGATGTGTTTCATTTATTTTTTCCAATGGTATCTCTCATGTGTTTCAAGGTTATTGGTACCCAATGTCTTATCAAACAAGACCTTCCATCCCAGAGCTCAAGATTTTGTTGGTTTCTGTTGGATTTCATCTTGATAAAGTTTCAACTATTGATGACCTCCCCATTTTTTATTTAATATTTTCTTGATGTTTTCCTATATTATTTAACCATCTTCCTTCAATTAGAGAGGTAGAGTTTACGTTGTATTTCATGTCAGGTACACAACTGATATTGATACCTTATTATCATATGACACCAGTAGAGATAAAAGAGATCAAGATTCAATAAAAACCCCTTTTAAAAAATTGTTTCATTCGCCATAAAATTTCATCTTGGGAAGACACTTTGATGTTTTCCAAGAAAGTATATGGTTCAAATCATTTATGTTTGGACTATTGGATGTTTAAATAGGTAACAGTTAAGAAAAAATATCATTTTCCTCATGCAGTTAATCTATTTGTCAAGTTAAATGGGAAAAGTGGTTTTATAAAATTGATCTTCCGCCAGCTTATCATCTTCTTAGATTTTAGGAGGCTGATATACTGAAAAAGTATTTCAGAAGTATGTATGAAAAATATGAATATCTTTTTATTCCTTTTGGTATAACTAACAATCCTTTATTTTTTATGGACTTATTGAATCATTTATTCCATCAACATATTGAATTTTTTTTGGTTATTTTCATGGATGATATTATGGTTTATTTGAAATCTATGTGTGAGCATAAAAACCATCTGTATTTGGTTCACAAAATTCTGAGAAGTCGTTGTTTGTATGGGAATATTTCAAAATTTAGTTTTTGGATTCAATATGTGATGTTCTAGGGGAACATTATTTCTGATAATGGCTTATCATTTGATCCAGAGAAGGTAAAGTATAATTGTTAATGGAAGGAACTCCATAAAGTGTTTGAGATAAAATGCTTCCTTGGTCTATCTGGATACAACTGACAGTTTTTCAATGACATGTCTAAGAATGTGTTACCATTGACTACTATTACCAGGAAGGTAGTGAAATCTAGCTGGGATGAAAAGTGTAAGACTTTTTTAGATAAAATGAAAAGGCTTCTGACATCAACTAAAATTTTGATCTTACTTGATCCCGGTAACTGATGTGTGTTTTTATGTGATGATTAGGGTGTTGGTTTGGGATGAGTTCTTATTCTTGATGACCATGTGGTATCTTACAACTTTTTTCAGCTTTGACCACGTGAAAATAATTACCCCACTAATCATTTATAGCTTTTCAAAGTCATTAATGAACTTAAATAATGAAGGCACTATCTTTTTGGGGAATGATTAATGGTCTTCTGTGATCATAATAGTTTGAGATATATATTTTTTCAAAAAGTCTTGAATATTAGATAGAGGTGATGTGTCAAATACCTTTAGGCATTTGACATTTATATCCCCAATACCCCAGGGAAGGGAAACATTGTTGTAGATTCTCATATTATGAAATTCACATCACAGGATATTTTTGAATCGAATGAAGAGTGAAATCATATAGGGATTTTTTTCTCAGATGCATCTGGATGATCAAAAAGATGTTTTGAGTATGGTTATAACTAGTTTTCAGTTATCTTCATCTCTACTATTGTCTATTTTGACGATTCAGTAATAGGATGATGAGTTTCATAAGACTTCAGAAACCCTTAATGGTGAAGATACTATTTAGGATTGTCTCTTTCCTCAGATTATATGCTTAACTTTGGGAAAAGGATTGGAATCCCAACATCTATGAAGATTTTAGTCCTATTTGATTCTAAAATCTCTTCATGGTCCATTAATATAGGCATAAAGAAGATGTATTATGGCATGAGGTGGTGATTCTGGTGGCTAGGTATGAAGCTTGACGTCACAGAGTTTGTGTCTCATTGTTACACCTACAAATGGATAAAGGTAGAGAACTTGAAATAATATTGTTTGCTTCATCATTTTCCTACACCAATCTAGAAATGGGATAATATACTCATTGATTTTGTTGTATGATTGCCACAAACATCCCAACAGATGAATGAGGTCTTGGTGGTTGTTGATCGGTTAACAATGTATTTTCATTTCATTCTGATTAAGGATACCCCAATGGTTAAAGATCTGGGTAAGCTTTATATGCTGGAGATTGTGAGGTCACATGGGAGTCCTTCCTCTATTGTTTCAGTTAGGGATCCTAGGTTTACAATGAGGTTTTGGAGGAGTCTATAAGGCATTATGGGAACTCGAGTCAAGTTATGCATTTCTTATCATCCATAGATAGATGGCCAAATGGATTGAGTGATTAAAATTGGAGAGGATATTCTATGTGTCTGTGTCTTGGATTTCGAAACCATAGGATAGTCATCTTGGACTAGTTTAGTCTATTTACAACAAAAACTATCAGTCGTCAGTTGAAATGTCACCCTTAGAGGCTTTGTATGGTTTCCCATGTAGAGAATTTACTTATTGGGTAGAGGATGGTGAAGTATATTTAGTTGGACATTGTTTAGTTCAAGAAATATCCATGACGATTTTGGATGTACATCGACATCTAGTTACAATGCAGAGTTGACAGAAATCATACAAAAATTAGTGGCATCAACTATTGAGTTTTTCATAGGTGACTAGGTTCTCAGGAATGTTTCTCCATGGTTGGGTCATCGTCAACTTGGAATATAGGGAAAGTTGGATCCGGGATATGTAGGACGATTTGAGGTCACTGAGAAAATTAGACAATATTATTATTGTTAAGAATTTCTAGTTCTGTTGATAGTTATTCATGATGTTTTCCATATATCCCAGCTTATGAAATATCACCCCGATCACGCTCAGATTCTGAGTTGGGAATAAGTTGAGTTAGACCCTGATGCATTTCTTCTGGAGAAACCAGTTGAGATCATTTACTCTTAAATGATGGCCTTTCATGGGAGTCAATTTTGATGGTTATAGTTTTATATAAATTAGGATTATATTCTCATTATACTTGGTAATGTTAATCGTTGATGAGGATTTAGTGGAATCATCTCATTCCAGGGATTACAACTTCCATATGACTTCCTAGGGAGAGAAATTATATATAGTGGGGAGTTTATAACATCCCTTTACTATATTAACTGGTAAACCCTCAAACATTTTGTGGTTTTCTCCACCAATGATATTGAGAGGATACCTATAATGGTGAATTTATATATTTCTTAGAATCTCACTAATAAATTTTTGTTTCTATAGGCTGATGGGTATTCACATGCTAGGTAACAATTTTACATGAAATGTAATGGTGGCTGGATGTATGTAGTGAAAGAAAAATTTACACTGTGAAAGGTTACACATCATGACCATGACATACATTATGTGAGTTATTAAAATGTTGGTTTTTAATATGAGGAGAGGGGTATTTCAGCGTATGTGAATCATGGAGGTTATTCATCGTATAACAGCCCACATATTGTTTTTAAAAATAGCATGTGTCTATTTTTATATAGTTCTGTCGCCAATTCTTTATGGATCTCAACATAAGGTAGTTCCAGTGCTTTTTTGAGAGACTTAATCCTTTCTTGATTGATCTGTTCAACACTCGATCTCCATTGTTATTGTGTAACATCTCCTTAGGTGAGTAACCTTTCTATCCATTCATTATCTTTAATCATGGTATCATCATTGGTTTGAATCTTTGAATCCATTATTATATTGATGGTGATTATTCTTGGTTTCTTCCTTGATCTGTTATGTGATATCATTCTAGAGGCCTCTTTTTCTATTGGTTGTAGTGCGTTAGACATCCATATTTGAGGTATGTTGGTTTTCTATCTTCCACTAACCCCTTATCTTATAAATTGAATCAATGTTGATGTGGATTTGATTCTAGGTATTTCATTGATATTGTTGGGTTTTATTGATTTTTTATCCCGTTGGGGCCGTGTGTGACTCGGGTTTTGAGTTAGGTGGTTCCATATCTAGCCTATGATAATTGATATTGTTTTCACTTTCATTAAAAAAAATATTCATAATGAAATTGGCATGAATGTTTTGTTTTTTCTAAAGGGGTTTTTAACGAAAAATGGGTTTCCCATGTTAGTGATAAATGGAGAGAAATGGGTATTTAAAAAGAATTGAAATTAAATTTTTGAAATGGTTTTCAAATAAATTAAATGAATTGTAAAAATTAGGACATGGTTTATCATGGATACATAGGTTGAAGGTTTAAATTGGGGCTAATATCCATTGTTTTTTTATTATCAATGTGGTTTCTCTTGGGGATTTCTCGTGTTTCCTAGTCTCATTGTTCTAGTGGACCGAAATTGAAATTTTTGGTGGTTTACTCATGGGGTATTACTCTTCTTACTAGGCTAGTTGTCCATGTATAGAAATTTGTGCACTTGATTTATTGTGGTACGAGTATTCTAGGTTCTGGACCTATAGGATTACTTGGTGTTGAGATTCTTGTGGTTCTATTTTGTATTGATTGTCTTTCTGAGTTAGCCTTGATATGCATGTTTATTCTTGTGAAAAATGGTATGGAAATTGTGATTTGTAATCTATTGAACTGCTTTTGATTTAGATTGGTGAAAAAATGTAAATTTTTAGAATGTTTTCTATAAAACTATTTTACTATTTATTATTCCATATTATATTTAAAATGAGCATAAAAGGATTTTTTATGAAGAAACAAGTTATGGAAAAACTTGGTGGGATCTTACAGAGCATGCTAGCTCACACAATGTGTACATATTCAGTTGTGCATAGACCTTTTATTATCTTCCAGTGTAGGTAAAGTCAATGTGTCCTAGTGATGTGATGATCTTTGTGTCAACTAGTTTGTTAGTTGGTGGTGGGATGGTGGGATTCTGTACCTACCATCATTTAGAGTGGCTAATTCATTTTTAGTCATTTGCATTTAGGGTTGTCGTGGTGTTTTTATCTACTTTTGCAGTTTTCTATTTCCACTGTTTTATTATAGTTATGGAATATATAACTCCTTTTTCTTCCATTGAGGCTTCTTGTTTGGTATATATATATATTCCATGTGGTTGTTTAGGTTGGGAGAAATTTTTCTTCTGTTGTGTTGTTCGATGCTCGGGATCATTTCGGCAGCCTATGGAGATTGTTAATACCCTTCTGGTATGTGGATGATTGGGTTAGGTGTCATGTTTGAGGGTAACCCAATTTGGTTTGTTACTTGGATTATTTCTAATGAAAAAATCAGAAATAGGAATGATATGTTTGACAAAATAACCCTTACCTTTCTATTTGAGTTGTCTCCTTTGGATTGATTACATATCCTTCAAATGAGAAAATTATGGAGAGAATAGAACCGTAAAAATTAAAAGTAATTTTTAGATGGGAGTTTTAGAAAAAATATAGATTGAAATTAAGATATTCTATGTATTTTTTAATGGGTAAAATGAGTCCCCTATTATATATAAGTCTCTATGGACTTTCTGAAAATATTCCATCATTTAGGGTGAATGGTTTATTTTTAAAGTGGAATGTGGATCAAAAATGGGAAAGAGAAAATATATTATAATTCCTAAATTAAATTAATATAGTTTTTATTAATTTATAAATTATTTTAATAAAAATTAACATCATACTTCTATATATTTTTAAAGTTGTTTTGGTAATACTAGTTTCAAAAACATATATATAACTATTGATTTAAAGTTAAAATATTTATATAAATTTTTTAATGATTATATTTATTTTATTATTCATTAAAAATTAATGATATTTTTTAATACAATTATCACTAAATTACAATATTTATTTTCCACTATTATTAAAAAACTATATCATCATTGATAAATATTTTCATATTTATCTAGACATAAAATTAATTTATATTAATTAAAAAAAATATGTGATACTTTGAGTATGTTATCATGAATTTTATTTTCAATATGTTTATATAATGTAATATATAATTTTATATATAAATATAATATTATTTATTCCCGACTAATGAGTGTCAACAATTATAGGATTGATGAAATTCCCAAATCATATGTATTTTTTTCTCCTAAATGGAAAGGAAGGAGTGGTATGGATATTTGAAGATATGGGGACATGCATAGTGGGGTTGAGTGACCCCATGAAGACATATAATCATGTGACCCAAGAAATTTCGTGCTGCTAAATTATGTTTTAATGTCCCAGAATTTCCGTATAATTTTTTTTAATTATATAGAATTATTTCGAGACCGTGAAATTTGACGGCGCGTGATTCTGAGGACCGGTGTGCCCAGAATGAATTTCTAAACTTTTTTTCGGGTACATTCAATAAACACATGAGTGGTGTTTTGTAACTTTTGAACTGCGCTCAGAAGTGAAATCTGAGGGGACCGTTGAACTCGCAACACCGATATTCACTTAAGAAGACCTTCACCTCGACCATAGTAGGTCGAGGGTGAAAGTTAGTTTTCATGTTTTTTGTGGGAGAGTAAAAAGAATAAAAATAAAATAAAACAACTTTTATTTTATTTGAAACCTCCCAATTGAATTCATGGTGTTAGGGACCATCCAAACTCTTCTCTTTAATGTGGGAGACCCTTGGAAACCTCCCCGTTGAGTTCATGGTGGTGGGGACCACCCGAACCCCTCTTCTAATGGGAGGAAACTCTTGGATTTCCTCAAATTAATGTGCCAACTCTGTGTGTTTAATTAATAAACTTAATCTTATTAATTTGGAACCTCTCCTATTGCGGGGAAAAGGATTGGAAAATTGGAGGAGACATGGGGAGATCCTTTGGAGAAATATCCTTCGACAAAGAACGAATTCCTCTAGATCAAGATCGAGGAACCGACTTTGGAGCGTCTTGCGGGAGTGACAAACGCTGACATCACCATCTTCATCGACTTCGTCTTCTTCCTTGCCCCATCTCTATTGGATGATTGAGGTAGGGGTTTTATTATGCTTGCTCCGTGGTTTTAAGATGATTTGATTCTCTTGAACCCCATCATACTGATTTAACATGGAGGGTGCATGTCGCACAAACACAGCTCGATCCCTCTCCAAATTTCTTTTGACGTGTTCTTCACAGGCGGCAGCCGGCATACCGGTCGGCTGCGACGACATTGGAAGCAAAACCACATTGCCGACGGAGTCCACAACACGATGGTCGAGGTGGAGGAAGGGAGCGGCCGACACCCGGCCGACTGCGTGGAATCGGGTCGCGCGCATCCGCGCTGCCGGTTTCGAAGGAGGTTTCAGCCTGTCGGTCGCGGTGGTGGGAAGACGGTGGCTAACAACCAGCCGCCTACATGATGTTAGGGTTGCGCACGTCTGCGTTGCCAGTATGGGGGAATTATGTGGCCCATCGGCTGCAACGGCGACCAAGGAGACCTGAAACCGCTCGGCCGCATAAGGAGCGGCGCGCGTCAATGCCACTGAAAGGAGGATCGGACGGGCTTCCGGATGGCCAAGAAGCACAGAGCGGGACCGTTCCTGTGGGTGTTGTGTTCCAACCTGGTGCGCCAGCCGAACAGTCCCTTAGACCATTAAAAATACTAGGGGGTGCTCCCCCTGGGTGTCGGCTAGGGCGGACCCCGCCACGGCGGACCATCCATCGGAGCGGGCCGCACCACATTTGGACACACCCAATTAGCTGAGATGCCCCTTCGCAGGCCATGCTAGACTATGACCAAGGATATCAGGGATGGAACCGGGTCAGGCCGGGTCGACTTGGACCCAGTCGTATCGGCCCAGTACGTGTCTGTCCGACCGGGTTGGACCAAACCTGGGCCCATCTAGACTCTGATTTGCCTTTGTGGTCATAACATTAGAATCGGGCATCCGTTCGATGAACCGTCTACGGCACCTGAATCCTTGGATAAAGATGGTTCTTTTGGTATACTCCCCTTGTGTTCTGGATAAAGTTGGAGTATGTTTGGGTTGGATCAAACCTGAATCCAACTGAGCCTTCGGAATGGAAACGGTAATAACTTATGGACCGGGTGTCTGATTGACACGTAGTCAGTAGTGTTGGGTCACTTATGACGTGACGGACCTTTTGGATACTTCTTCATGTGAATTAGTGGCAGTAGAGGTCAGATTGATATCTTGAGAGACAGATTCAACGGAACTCGAGCGCAATGGGTGCGAGGAATCCAGTGGATGGAAGTGAGGCGGAGGTTAGAGAAGGATAATACAGAGGTTAGTTACCTATCGAATCTGGGAGGGGCTGATCCTGTGTGGGTAATTTTGCGGGTTAGTACCTATTGATCCTTTATGGGTCAGTGCTCAGCGATCCTTTGTGGTTCAGTGCATACTGATCCTGTGTGGGTAAGATCCTGTATGGGTCAGCGCTCAGTGATCTTGTGAGGCTCAACACATACCAATCCTATGTGGGTCAAATACTATGTAGTTCAGCACTCAGCGAACATGTGTGGGTTAGTGCATATTGATCCTATGTGGGTCATGTCATGTGTGAGTCATTGCGGGGGTTAGTACCTATCGATTCTGTGTGGGTCAGACTCCGTATAATCAACACCAGTTCCTCTTGACAGAATAAGATGGTCTAGCTTCATGACTAATCATCTGTACTTCTATACTTCACTAAAAACCTGGTTTGAGATGAGTCTTATATCTTCGTTGTGTACCTATTTGGTACTCTATCTTCATGGTGTTACCTCTTTTGTACTCCTACCTTTGTGGTATTACCATTGCGGTATTCTTCCCTCCAGTGTGAGATGTGTATATCTTGATAACTTAGGTATATGTATGGAAATATACCTAAGTAGGTTTGACTATGGTTTCCAGGATTTTTGGTTTATCCTTTTTGGATTTGAGATACCTTCGGAGGTCCTAGGCTCTCTACTGAGTATTGTTATACTCACCCCTGCACAAGCTACGCCATCAACTTGTATTGTCTTGTGCAGATGAAAAACATCGCTGACTGAGGATGAGGGTACCATGACTGGAGGCTTCTTGGAGGTAAAACTTATAATAGGTGTACCGCAGAGATGAATATTCATGACCTATACCTACACTTTAGGTAGGATCCTTGACGGTTGTTGTCAGGATTTGTTTCTAGTTTTACTTGTACTTTCCATTTTTTGTTGTACTTTTCAGTTGGTCTTGTATTCTAGTCCCTTTACTTTCTGTATACACCCTATTTACTATATAGTTTACTTTTTTCTTGGATCTTGTTGTGTTCTTGGTATGCGTGAGTTTACAGGTCATAAAGGCAATGCCTTCCCGTTTTAGGGAATACACTTATCAGTGCTAGTCGCCAGCCCCTGGCCTATAGAAGGTGGGCTTCAGGTAGTCACGACATGGGCCCCAGGGGAAAGGTCGTGAAAAATTGGTATCGGAGGAGTTCAGTTATATTGAAGGACCATAACTATGATCTTTTCTATATGGAAATAGTGTTATGTGTGATGAGAGTAGTATTTAGTTTGGGGAATCCCGTGTGGGTGCGGCAGCCCACGTATCCTTACACTAGGACCCTAAATTATGATTTATTACTTAGTACACTAAATCACATATTGTGTGTGTTTTTAAAGAGTTTTTATTTAGATTTTCTTGAGTCAGCTCACCAGGTATAACTTAATGATCATGGTGCACCTGTTCCTTATCAGGATGCCACCATATAGACAGCCTACTAGGATTCCTGTGAGAGTATGCAATAAAAGTCTACCAAGAGATGTGGCCTCGGTGCAGGGCCCTCTTACGTCTTTATTACCTTCGAGTGGTATACCAGCTGAACCACTACCCATTGGGCATCTGATTCCACAAGCCCCAGCAGTATAGGTTGCATGTTTCTTGAGCGCATTGCATGAGTTCCAGTGCCAGAGGCAACTGAGGTTCCCTAGAGAGACAGACCCACAGTCATCTAAGGACTGGCTGGAGGTCATGGTTAAAGTTTTTCAACTTGTAGGGACACCAGCTGATCTCATGGTGATCCTTGCTGCTAGGATTCTTCCAGAAGCAGTGGGAAGATGGTAGAGCTTGATGCTCAAAGTTCACAATGATGTCACTCTCATCATTGTGGACTTCAATATACTTTTCAGGGTAGAGTACGTCCCAGCGACACTGCGCTCAGTGCCTATACAAGATATTCTCCACTTGCAACAGGGTAGCATGAGTATAGCTCAGTATTCGGCGAGGTTCATTGACCTCTTGTGCAAATCCACTGACATGGTGCAGGACCCTTTCTTCAAAGCCTGGACCTTCACTTAGGGGCTCAGATGTGATATTAGAGCTATGATGGTTTCTCTCATCATCCAGACACGAGAGGGGGTTTTAGATCGAGAAATTTTTTGTAGAGAGATTCTTTGCTAAGCAATCAGTGGCTGCGAGACCCACCAACAAACAACATGTACCAGAGTCATCGGTAGTTGGCAGCAGACAGATGACGTAGATGTCCAAGAGGACCAGACCTACAAGTGGACTATTACAGGATACATGGTTGGTGGTGCGGGGCTCTCAAGACAGTGCAGAACTGGTGGGGAACAAGTTGTGTTACTTGTGCGGTGGGCAGGGTCACATGGATCACGACTGCCCGACCCGCCGTACAGACGACCAGAAGATGGTCGAAGGACCACCTGGTAAGAGGCGAATATTCGTTCGAGGAGGTCTGTAAGAAAGAGGAAGATTTGGCATAGGATTTGTCCATGAATTAGTATGTGGGTGGCGATACGAAGTTCTACCACCACCATAAATAGGTGGTCCACCCCAACCACAGGGAGTGGGTGGACAAGGATGAGCTCAGCTCCAGGTAACTGAGGCTTATGACTGTGGCGCTGCAGAGATGGTATGAGGTATGATCTTTGTCTACTCTACCATAGATGCAGTTCTTATAGACACAAGTTCCAGTCATTCATTTATTTTCACACCCCTCGTTTGAAGCTCAGAGATTTTGATGGAGCTGTTGGCTCGATACTTACATCTAGAGACTCCTATGGGAATGGATTCAATGATTATTCACTAGTACCAGTAGTGTAAGATTACTTTAGTAGGTTAGATCTTCGTCTAGGATCTTCTAGTAGCGGCGTTGAGGCCTTACAACTTCATATTGGGTATGAACTGGTTATGCACAGTGCATGCTCAGATTGACTGTATTAGGCACAAAGTGTGGTGTGTCTGCATGGATGGGACCAGTTTTACCTTCACCGGTGAGAATGGAACCTTTGCAGCATAGGATGGACTTACTCAGAGGAGGGTGCAACTGATCACACATCAGTTGGCTAGCCTTATCCTCGGAGCAGTTGATGTTGAGAGTCTGAGCTATCTTGTAGTGGTGGATCAGTACGCTGATGTTTTCCCTGATGATGTTTCAGGTCTACCACCTCATAGAGTGGTGGACTTTTACATCGACTTGTACACCGAGATGGTACCAATATCTACACCATCATATCGGATGGTTCCCATGGAGCTTCGAGAGCTACTGGTATAGTTGTAGGACTTGTAAAGAAAAGGATTCATTAGGCCCTGTGTTTCTCCTTGGGGAGCCCTGATATTATTTTCCAAGAAGGAAAATGGGAGTTTGAGACTCTATGTGGACTATCGGCACCTAAATTAGGTTACCATGAAGAAAAAGTACCCTCTTCTGAGAATTTATGATCTTTTTGACCAGCTGAAGTGAGAACGATGTTTTTTGAAGATAGACCTCAGATCAGGCTATCATCAACTCATGGTATGAGATGAAGATGTGAAGAAGATGGATTTCAGATGTCGGTATGGAAATTAGGAGTTCATAGTTATTTCATTCATCATGAGCAACTCCCCAACAGTGTTCATGGGACTCATGAATAGGATCTTCCAGCCATACCTCAATCGCTTTGTGGTAGTCTTCATCGACTACATATTGATATACTCAGCGACGGAGGAGGAGCATGTCTATCATCTACAGAGAGTTCTGGATAGACTCTGAGAGCACCAGCTTTATACTAAGCTCTTAAACTTCTAGTTTTTAATACGAGAGGTCCAATTTCTTGGAAATGTCATCTCAGAGGCTGTAGTTGTAGTGGATCTAGTGAATATTGAGGCAGTACTTGATTGGGATCCACCCAAGAGTGTGAGGGAGGTGCAGAGTTTCTTGGGATTGGCCGGTTACTACCATAGGTTTGTGCCTGAATTTTCCAGAGTTGCAGCACCCTTATCAGCATTGTAGAAGAATGGGAAACCCTTCGTGTGGTCGGAGAGATGCCAGCGGACTTTCTAGGAGCTGAGGAAGAGACTGATGACTACCCCTATCTTGAGGCTATCGGAGGAAGGTGTTGGGTACGTAGTCTACTGTGATGAATCAAGGAACGAGATTGGATGTGTCCTGAGGCATGATCGAGCTATGATCGCGTATGATTCTCGACAGCTGAGATAACATGAGAAAAACTATGCAACCCATGACCTAGAGTTAGCAACCGTGGTGTTCTCCTTGAATATGTGGTGAAATTACATGATGGGTGAACGTTTTATAGTATACACTGATCACAAGAGTCTCAGGTATATCTTCTCTCAGAAGGACCTGAACCCAAGACAACGGTGTTAGCTTGAGTTATTCTAGGACTATGAATTCTAGATATTCTATACTCTTGGGAAGGGGAACGTAGTAGCCGATGCACTTAGTAGGAGATCAGGTATACAGTTTCTGAGTGAGGAAATGGAGAAGCTAGATGCTTTTCGAATATCCTATGTAGATCAAGATGGAGCAGCTCATCCTCAGTCATTGAGAGTCACTCCCCCACTACTTCATCGAGTCAGGGAGGTGCATCTTGGGGACACTAACTGCGAGGCTAGACATGCTCAGATATCCATAGGATAGGCACCTGATGGATTTTATGAAGGTGGGGAGTGTGTCATCCTCTTTAGAGGATGTACTATAGTACCTATGGTTCTATGGGAGAATCTGTTGAGGGAGTTTCATATGTCCCCTCTACTGGTAAATCAGGGAGTGGCGAAGATGTACCAGGACCTTCTGTGTCAGCATTGGTATCCGAGAATGAAGAAATCAGTAGCAGAGTTTGTCTCACAATTCCTCACTTGTCAGTAAGTGAAGGCATATCATCAAGTTCCAGCAATCTTAGTTCAGCCAATAGAGGTTCTAGAGTGGAAGTGGGATGTAATATCTATGGACATTGGGATAAGACTTCCATCCATGTCTAAGATTCATGATTCAATCTGGGTGATCGTTGACCGACTCACCATGTCGGCCTACTTCCTAACTATCAGAGAGCAGGGATCAGTAGAGAGCTTGGGATGCATCTACATGCAAGAGATTATACGGCTTCATGGATTCCCATCTATGATTGTCTCCGATCATGATGCATGGTTCACTTCCTGGCTCTGGAAGGGTTGCAGGAGGTGTTCGGGACACAGCTTCGGTTGAGCACTGCCTTCCATCCTCAGACGGATGGTCAGACAGATCAGAACATTCAGACCCTTGAGGACATGTTGCGTGCCTACATCCAAGATTTCGGCCACATCTAGGAGGATCACTTACCTTTGGTGGAGTTCACGTACAACAACAGATAACATTCCACTATCGTAATGGCACCATTCGAGGTGTTGTACGGTTGACCTTGCAGATCACCTCTGTGTCAGACTGACCCAGGGGAGTTAGTACTCGTGGTACGAGAGATGATATGGAAAACCATGGATAAGGTGTAGATCATACAAGAGTGGATGAAGACTACATGGAGCTGGTATAAGTCCTATGTTGATAGGAGATGGAGACCTCTTGAGTTCGATGATGGTGACCATGTCTTTCTATAGGGCTCACCCTGACGTGGTTTGCGGAGATTTGGTCGAGGTAGCAAGTTATCTCCGAGATTCATCGAACCCTTTCAGGTCCTCAGTAGAGTTGGTGAGGTGGCTTACCGCTTAGCTCTTCCACCTCAGTTGCATCGGTTACACATTTTTTTCCACTTATACCAGCTAAGGTGATATGTACATGATCCTTCTCACATCATTGACTGGGCCGAGATGGAAAATGACGATGGGGCGTCATTTTTGGAGGTTCCAGTAGAGATTAAGGATCGACATGAGAGATTCCTTCATGGGCGGTCGATACCTCTGTTTCTCATACGCTGGAAGCATGGTAACCTCTAAGAGAGCATGTGGGAGCGGGAGACTCAGATTCATGCTCAGTACCCCCATTTGTTTCCTTAGTCTATTTTTTAGATTTTAGGGATGTAAAGCCCTATGGTGGGGGGAATTTAATGTCCCAGAATTTCTATATAATTTATTTTAATTATATGGAATTATTTCGAGACTGATAAATTTTAAGGTGCATGATTCTGAGACCCAGTGTGCCGGAAATGAATTTCTGAACTGTTTTTCGTGTACTTTCAAAAAATGCACGAGCAGCGATTTGTAACATTTGAACTGGTGCTGGGAATTGAAATCTAAGGGAACTGTTGAACTTGTAGCACCGATATTTTCTTAATGAGACCTTCAAGTCAACCGCAGTAGGTCGAGGGTGAAAGTTAGTTTTCATGTTTTTCGTGGGAGAGTAAAAAGAATGAAAATAAAATAAAACAACTTTTATTTTATTTGAAACCACTAAATTAAATAACGGTGGTTGGGACCACCCTAACTCTCTTATTTAATTTGGGAGATGCTAAGAAACCTCCAAATTGATTACATGGTAGTGGGGACCACCCGAACCCCTCTTCTAATGGTAGGAAACTCTTGGCATCCCTCAAATTAATGTGCCAACTCTATATGTTTAATTAATAAACATAATATTATTAATTTGGAACCTCACCTATCACAAGGAAAATGATTGGAAAAGGAGAGGATACCTTGGGAGAACCATTGGAGAAATATCATTTGATTAAGAATGACTTCCTCTAGATCAAGATCGAGGAACCAACTTTGGAGCGTCTTGCAAGAGAGACAAATGCTGATGTAACCATATTCATCAAATTTGTGTTCTTCCTCATGCCACATCCATCAGACGATCGAGTTAGGGGTTTATTTATGATTTCTTCATGTTTTTAAGATGATTTGATTCTCCTAAAACACCTCCTACTGATATAATACGAAGGGTGCGGGCCGCACGAATATGGCCCGATCCCTCCTCAAATTTCTTCTGATGTGTTCCTCACGGGAAACAGGTGGCATACCAGTTAGTCGTGATGATGGTGATGGTGCAACTGTGCTTCCAAAGGAGGCCACGGCATGAAGGCTGTGGCAGAGGAATGTAGTGACCGGCACCCGGCCGGCCGTATAGAACTGGGGCGGCGCGCGTCCACACCGCCAGTTGCGAAGGAGGCTGAGGCCCACCGGTTGCGGCGGTGGGAGTATGGCGGACAACAACGGGCCGACTGCATGAAGATGGGGTGGATCCCATCTGTGCCACTGGTATAGGTGAAGGTTATGGCCCATCGGTCATGGAAGTGCCCAAAGGAGGTCAGAAACTGGTCAGTCGTGGGAGGAGTGATGCGCATCCGCGCCGTTGGAAGGAGGACTGGCTGGGCTACTGGCCGGCCAAGACACACCGAGCAGGACGGCTTCGGCGGGTCCCGCATTCCAAACTAGCGTGCCATACGAACAGTCCACTGAACCATTTGGAATACTAGGGGGATCCCCTTACGTTTCGTCTAGGATAGACCCTACCATGGTGGACCACCCAGCCAAGTGGGCCGCACCGCAGCAGGCCATGCCAAGCGGGTTGCGCCGCAGTCGGCCACGCCCCGCGGGCCGCACCGCATCAGGTCGGGAAGGTCTCAGTGGGCCAAGCTGCGGCCCAGGATATCTATGCCAGACTTGAGTTGGCCCGAGTCGACCTGAATGAGGTCAGGTCAGCCCAGGGCGGGTCGGGTAGGGTCAGACCGAAGTCGGGCCCATCTAGACCCAGTTTGGCCTTTGTGGTCATAGCATGAGAACCGGGAGTCCGTTCGACGAACCGTCTATGGCACCGAAATCCTTGGATCAAGATGGTCCTTTTGGTTTACTACACTTGAGTTTTGGATAATGTTGGAGTATGGCTGGGTTGGATCGAACCCAAATCCAACTAATCCCTTGGAACGGAAATGATAATAACTTACAGACCGGGTGTCCGATTTACACACCATCAGTTGTGTTGGGTCCCTTATGAAGTGATAGACCTTTGGGATACATCTCTATGGGACTTCTTGGTGGTCGAGGTATGACCAATATATCAAGAGACAGATTATTCGGAACTCGATCACATCGGTAGTGAGGAATCCAGTGGCTGGCAGTGAGACGAAGGTTAGAGATGGATAATACGGTGGTTAGTTACCTATCAAATCTGGTCGGGTTGGATCCTGTGTGGGTTATTACGGGGGTTAGTACTAATCGATCCTGTGTGGGTCAAAGGCTCAGTGATCCTGTGTCGGTCAGTGCACCCTGATCTTGTGTGGGTCAGATCCTGTGTGGGTTAGTGCTCAGGGATCCTATGTGGGTTAGCGCATACCATTCCTCTATGGGTCATATCTTGTATTGGTCAGCGCTCAGCAATCTTATGTAAGTCAGCGCATACCGATCCTGTGTGGGTCAGATCCTATGTGGGTCATTGCGGGGGTTAGTACCTATCGATCCTGTGTGGGTCAGACTCCGTATAATCAGTAGCAGTGCCTCTTGAAAGAATAAGATGATCTAGCTTTGAGACTAATCATATGTACATCTATACTTCACTGAAAACCTGGTTTGAGATGAGTCTTATATCTTTGTGGTGTATCTGTGTGGTACTATATCTTTGTGGTGTTACCTGTGTGGCACTCCTACCTTCATTGTGTTACCATTGTGGTATTCTTCTCTCATGTGTGAGATGAGTATATCTTGGTAACTTAGGTATATGTATGGTCATATACCTAAGTCGGGGTGACTATTGTTTCTATGCTTTGTGGTTTATCTGTTGTGTATTTGAGAGACCTTTGGGGGTCTTGGGGTCCCTGCTGAGTATTTTTATACTCACCCCTATACGGGCTATGCCCACACCTTGTTGTGTCTTCTGCAGATGACAGACAGCCCAGACTAAGGACGAGGGTACCAAGATGGGAGGCTGCTCGGAGGTGGAGAATAGAAGAGGCATACCATAGAGAAGACCATTCGTGAGCTGTACATACCCTTCAGGTAGGATCCTTGGTGGGTGTTCTCAGAATTTTTTTCTTGTTTTACTTGTACTTTCCAGTTTTTATTATAATTTTCAGTTGGTCTTGTATTCTAGACCCTTTACTTTCTGTATACACCCTATTTACTATATATTTTACATTTTTCTTGTATCTTGTTGTGTTCTTGGTTTGTGTGAGTTTACAGGTTATAAAGGCAATTCCTTCCCATTTTAGGGAATACACCTTTCAATGCTAGTATCCAGCCCCTAGCCTATGGAATGTGGGCTTGTGGTAGTCACGACACGGGCCCTGGGGGATGGGTCATGACATATGCTTTCAATTTTATCTGATAATGGTCCCATGAAGACACTTCATCAAACCCTTTTAATCATACAAATCCCCATTCGATAGCATGCTTTATCATGTGATGCCCTTCTGACAAGTCTTCCTAATTATAAATATATTCTTCATATGAGCTATTATAATAACTTGAAATTTCAATCCAAAATTTATTAAGAATCACCTAAATACCATCTTAAAAAAAGAAAAAAAAAGAGGAAGCTTCATGCGATGGAAGTGATACTGATTTTCACATGAAGGGGTTATATAAATCATATTATCAGTTTAACAATTATACATTTTTTCCAGTGTTATAGAAACCTTGTCATCTCATACATTTGTATTACATCTTTTTATATTAATATTCATTATATTACACAAACAAAATATTGATGACCATAATATTTTAGTGCCTTTGGAAACATGGAACATAATCATTTAATGAGGTGAAATATATTCAATATTTTCCACAAATACCTTTCCATATAGTAATATTCATAGACATACCCTACAAAAAACCTTCTTTATAACTTTTGGAAAATAAATATAATAATGGATGAGCTAATATTCTCATTAATGTTAAACATAATAGAAATAATTCTATGACCATATAAAAGCATAATATTATCCTAATGGAATGTGGTAATGAAAAAAATTATGAGGTTCACACCCAACTTATACAAGATCATAGACAAGGGTCATTGAATAATTATTTTCATTTCAGAAGACATTAATCATAATTAAATCAAGGAACATGTTCCATAAGATCATAACATCAGCATAAGGCATGGATTTTTGGTATACAAGTCATCTTATAAAATTGTAAAAATGTATAAATTGAAATTGGTTCACTAATTAAGTTAATGACATGAAATTAGGCCATGAAATAATGTTATGGACATGAAACTAGGTCCATGTATAGAAATATTGATATTAAATATTGGTCTATGTATAACATTAGGAATAGGTAATCAGGTTCACTCATAAATTTGTGAACATGTAATTAGGTTCACACATAACATTGAGAACATGTAATCAGTTGTATGAATAAAATTTTGAACATGTAATTTTTATTACCCTTAATATAGTAGGAGTCAAGGATCACTGACAATACCACCATAGAAAACAATTTCCTATACTATACCATGTCCAATCCTCATTCAAGACCTGTCTCACTATACCATGTTAACTCCCTATTCCAACCATGTCTTACTGTATCAGGATAACTCCTCATTTAGGACATGTATTAATATACGAGGTTCACTACCCAATCTATCCATGTTCATCTCATGAGATATATACATCTTTGCTGAATGAATTATGTTTCTATCTGGGCGCACCCATCATGTAACCTATAACCGGCACACCTAGTGCTATATAGGTCACCCCCTTA
Organism: Viscum album; assembly: GCA_963277665.1. Classification (NCBI taxonomy): domain Eukaryota; kingdom Viridiplantae; phylum Streptophyta; class Magnoliopsida; order Santalales; family Viscaceae; genus Viscum; species Viscum album. The sequence continues at coordinate 948,245,215 of OY728163.1, forward strand.
TATAAGTTGTAATTTGATTAACCAGTGGTATCTAAGACTCCCCATTATATAATCTGTTACAGTATTACACAATTTTATCTAGTCCTCATCATCATATTATCAATTTTTAAGAACCACAACATGACTAAAGTAAAAAAGAGAATTCATTTTATCATAAAACTTATAAAAACAATCATTATTCCTTTTAAAATGCGATCAACCCAAAGAAAGGATACATGTTTTATGTCAATCCCATTTAAACATGATTTACAAATTGAAACTAAATCTGTTCCATTATAATCTCTTTTAAATATTATTATCCCATGGAACATAAAGGAGTTTCACAATAATCATTTTGAAACAAACTTATTCAATCTAGAGAAAGAATTAGGGTAGTATCAATACCAAGTACCCCTAGTGGAGGATAATTAATATTAACTTTTTTTTGAAATTTATGAATGAATATAACGTTAAAATATCACTTAAAACACTATTGAGAATATTATTCTATTCATTCTGAAAATCACTTTTTTAAAAACAAAAACAAATTGAAATTTATTTCTGTGAAAATATATTGGAAAACATATAAAATGATGGTTTTCAAATCACTTAAAACACAATCTAAATATAAAAAGTTTTCTAAATATTTTTCACTGATAATGAGATTAAACTATCATTTCAAATTTTTTTGAATAAAATCTTGTTAAATTTTAGTTAGAAGAAAACATATTTTTGAATGAAGCGATAAAAAAAGTGGTATTTTATTAAAAACAAATTCTTATATTTATTATGTTCCAAATAGTTGGGAAATGGTAATTTTACATGAATATATTTCTAATAAATATAGTAGAATGAAATTTATGAGAAACCCTTAATGGTAGATCATAGGAAAAAACATTATAGAATTAATCATAAACAATCCTGATAAACAATGAGATTGTAACATAAAACCCTTACAACTTTGGTAACCATGAATCATAAACCCCATGAAAGAAATAAAATAAAAATAAACATAAAATATCATTATTATAAATAAATTCAGGATATCATATATAAAAGTTTCTAGATATACACCTCATGAAATCATATTGGTGCATAACATAACGTGTGTCTCAAAGAAGGCAGACTTGGGAAAAAATATCTTACCAATTTGGTAACTTCTAATCCATAAAACCCATATAAGACAGATACTAGAATTGATATTTAAATAAAAATAATTTTATGTAGAATCATAATAAATTAAATTAAATTTTATTATATTCACCACATAAAGGAAATCAATTTTTAATATGACATGTGTCTCATGGATGTAAATAGTGAGATGGAAATCCCTTACCATAAGTGTTGACTTATTTCATACTCATTATACCTATTATATAATAAATTTTTTTTACTATAAATATATCAATGAAATATATTTATATAGATAGAACCACATATTATTTCCATTTATCGCTTTATTAACTGTTTATTAACAATTTCAGGATAAGTCATGTTTTGGGTAATAATTGCTTTGCTTTTCATATATGTTTTGACTAGTTATTTTGTGTCCTATTAAATTGTTCATTATTTACCCACATATATTTGTAAAAATGATTTAAATATCATATTTATATCATATTTATATCAAATTTATATTTATTTTTATTACACCCTAAAATTTAGTGATTGTAAATCAAGTACACCATTCATGGTGACGGTATGTCATATGTATGCATGAATGATGATTCAATATTCATCTTATATTGAATGAAAGAAAGGTAAATGATGTATATATATACATATATTAATTCAATTATAATTTTAATTTCATATATATTATATATTTTTATTAAACCCAACCATAATACATTCCATATATAGTGTTAATGAATCACATCATTTTGTGTGGCGGAAGTCCACCATTCAGAGGAACGATGTTATCGTATTCCCACAAAATGGAAAGCATGAACGTATGTGTGATATACAAATTAAAGAATAATAATATCATAATATATATCATATAAATCATATATAATCTATAAATTCGTTATTATTCCCAACCATGAAATGTGGTAATGGGGAAACATGTAACATCAGTTCATGATACGGTAGTCCACCATACACATAAAAAATGATTTCATAACCCATTATATGGAATTATATGAATATTTAGGTAGTAACCTTAACATAAAAAATATAAATATATTGAATAAATTTATGTTTTTATATCTGTATTGAATAATAATAATTTAACCAGGTGGAAAAAGATACAAAATAAAAACACTTGATGAAGATCGTTACCTCTTCTTTGGGTATCCTCATTAGGTTTGAACTATATCCTTTAATGGTTGTATTTCTATCCAATATAAGGCTTCTAGTTTGAGGGGAGGTAATTTTGGAAGTCCTTTTTTTAGGGTTTGGTCGATCCAAATGGCTTTGGCGGCGTGAATAAGGGGGGATATATAGTTCCCTTTTATAGTTTAGGAAGAGAGTCATTCATATAAATACCCAAAGTAATTCATTACTAGGAGGTATCTATTTCATAATGTGATTAAAAAATTGAAAAATAACGTAGGTGAGGGATAAAATAGTCTAGAAACACCTCCGACACAAACAATAATTTCTTTTTATAAATTTCTTCTTTAGTCTGTAATTTTACTCAATTTTATCTTTATAGTTTGTACTATAGTAACTTGTATATTTTTATTTACCTAGGTCATATATCCTTTAAGAATATAATTAAAAAAAATTTATTACATAATTTAGACACATGGATTATAAATATTAATTCTAATTCAATAAATAAAAATACTACATGTATTTAAAATAAATTTTAATACAAAAGCATAAAATATGAAAACACTATTTCAACCTTAATAGTGTTAATTAATTTGAACTATTTTGATTAATATTTTGGTTAAAATTAAGATAGATGAATGATATGTTATAAAATATTATTATATAAAATATTAAATTTATTTTTACAAGTTGCATTCATATATTTTTCACAATTTAATTTTAAATTAATCCCACATACACAACAATAAAACTGGTTATTTAAGATAAAATAATCAAATGTTTACTGATTTTTTATATCCAATGATAAATGTGAAATTTATTCCAATAAACTAAAATAGATTAATATTTGTTTAACTGAGATAAGTATACTTTATAAAAATCATAATATAATTTAACAATAAAATTTAATTAAGAGAAAATTTATTTTCCAATTAAAATTTAGCATTTTTTACTATTCAATAAAAAATGAAACCTTTTAATAAAATCCCAAAAATTAACCCTTAGATAATTTTGATAGTTTTATTTAATAAATATTTTTATTTAATAAAATTAATTTTCTATAATTATAAAATTCAGTTTTAAAAAAAGTACGCCAAAAAAGGCAAAGAATTTATTTTTAGAAAAATAATTTTTTAAGCGTAAAATTAGATTTATTTTTATCTCTTTTGTAGAAAACATAATAGATGTGTTCTAAAAATGTTATTGAATATATAAAAAATATATTCCATTAATAATATATACCCATTGTGATTTTTTTAGTTTATTGATATAAATCAAACTTGTGCGTATAAAAAATGTTTTTCAGAGAATTTTTTTCTTTCATTTTATAAGGACTTTATTTTCATATCTTAATAATTTGTTGTGAAAGAATTCATTTCATATTCATGTGTAAACCATATTTTCATATTTTAGCTAATATAATTCAGAAACTCAATTCCTTCATCTAGGTTTCAACTATTATATTAAATAATATAGTTTAAATAATATTCTATGTTTCATTTTATCAAAGAATTTCATGTAATGAAACCTATGTTAGGGGTTGTGTTTGAAAAAAGATATTGAAAAATATATATTTCATAATATTTTTTGGCATAACATTCTTCCCCCCACCCCCTAAAATGAATTTATCTGTTTAAATTCATCTTGTCCATCAAATGTTTAACATTGGAAAATTAATTCATAGAAACCCACATCATAAAAAAGGAATAATAAAAATTACTTTAAAAATTTAATGTTTGAAACATAATGACCACACAAATTATCTCATAAATATGATTCAACATAGGATAAAATAGGTGTGAATTGATGTTTTGGACATGGGAAAAACTATAAATAATTATATAGAGTGATAGTGATTACTTATCGAAAGAAAGTTGGTGGTCTATAAAAATTAAATGACCACAAAAACATAAATCTAAGATGATTTAATGGACCACTTGATTAATCAGAAATCAGGGTACTGAGATAACCTTCTTTTTTGGATTTTTTTCCAAAATTTCAATAATTTTCAGAATAATATATACTTGATTTCATTCTATTTTATATGTACAATCTCACCACATGGTTGTGTCTTGATCAATTTACACATTATCTATTACTCTAGAAAATGATGGTGAATTTTTTTTCCTAATGAATTAATAGAACATAAAATCCATAAATAGAATGATAATTAATTTTGTCTATCATTAGTTATCATCACAAAAAAATGGTTAGAATATATTATCCAATATCAAAAAATATTTATATGGTGAAGTAACACATTAATATTTAAATCCCCGTCTAAAGTTCAACATAAACCGTTTCATAAATGGTTAACCTTATGATCCTCATGATAGATTAAAATCAAAAACCATAGATAAAAGGTTACTATATTTGTAAAATTAACTTATCATTAACCCCCCAAACAATACAAAATAGATCTTAATTATCACAAAACAAAAATGTTAATACCTTCATCATTTATTCTCTAGAAAAATGAATTATCATAAAATATTATTTAAAACATACATTATTTTTAATTACGTACATAAAACACTTATTATTTGATATAGTACTTAAATCCAAAATTTGTGTAAACACTATTCATGATAGAACAAAACCCTATCAAAAAAATCATCAACCAGTTCCAAGGTAATCAGTACTATCAAATTTACTTTATCGAAATAAATCATCTCTTTAACCCGACATAATTATATTAAAAATATGAACATATTAAGGGTATATTTTTATTAATCATGTGTTTTAATGGAATTACCTTACCATTAAATCAATTTTCTTTTTTATCAGTTTCTTTTAACATATCATTTCAAATACATAGAAAAAAATATATGCTGTAAAATCCTTATGTATTTCATAAATCTTGAATGCCAATAAAAAATAATTCATCCATTACTCATTATTCTCAAATTACTTACTAGGATTAATCATCTTAGTTATTAATACCTTTTTCTTTTCATATTTCATCTTGTATGTCTTTATTATTAGTAATATAACCATTACTCATACAACCTTTCTATTTTTATTCATGATATTTCTCCTTAAGACATTCAATTTATTAATTCTTATAATTTTAAAATTTAAATCATTAAAAAATGGATTATATATTAAGGAGAAAAATATTAAAATATATTTATTTATCTAAACTTTTCGTTTTCCCATTGTTTTTACATTCTTTTTTCCTTATTTTTCATTGTCAAAATAGCATCGTGTTCATCTAAGACATTATATTGGTTGTTTCTTCCCACATTTTCAAAACATAGGTAATTTAATATTCTTATCCCCAAGGTTACCTTCCCCCAAAATCTTAAAAAACTATTTCCTACTCTTCTTTGGTGAGTCTGAGTGTTATTTATGGTACACATTTTTTATCATGTTCTATTAATGATGATTAAGAAATATAAAAATAGTCTTTACTCCAATCATCATTCCATATTGATTCTCACTAGAAAATAATCTATCGCATTCATTTTGAAAATAATTCATTTTGTTTCCATCCACTGAATAAAACTAGAAATCATTGTATAGGAAACAATAATCATAATGGGAACCCCAATAATCATGAAAATCACATATATGATATCCAAATTGTGGCACCTTATTTTTAATTTATGACTCAATTGATTATTCATATTCATCATCAATTTATATCCTTTTTTTTTTTAAAGAGTTTGTGAATTTCCAAAGAATATCCCCTAGGAGTGTCAAACCATGTTTCAGTAAGTCCCATTTTTGTGCACCAATCCTTGATAAAGTCTATCTCAATATAGAGTTTTAGGGTTTGTTATGCTAAGGTACATTTATTCCCATTCCACGTCCATTTTTAATATCTTAATAGAAATTTATTTCTATGAAACCACTCACTCTATCATTTTCCAAAATTTAATGACATTTTCCTTTACTTTTACTCGTCCTTGTATTTATACTTAGACATACCCTTAGGGATCTTACTAAGGTTTTCTCATCATTGTTTCCAAATGATAATTAAACCTTTCCTTTGATAACAACTATAATGTCACATGATTCCCATACATATATATTTCATATTAATAGATAAATATTCATTAAATTACACAAAGAAATGCATGGAGACTATAATAGTTAAGTTCATTTGGAAACATGGAACATACTCTTCTAATCTAGTGAAATATTTTTATTACTCCCCACAAAGATATTCCCATTTTGTACTATTAATATATAAAACCATCAAAAAACCTTTATCAGTATCCTCAGGAAAGGAAACATAAGAAATGATGAGATTAGATTCGTTGTAATGATAAACATGAGAGATATAAATTGATGATCATATAAAATCATACGAAAAGCATAAGAGAATATGATAATGAAAAAAATTAATAATTTCATACCCAACCTGTTAAAGATAATAAACATGAGTCATGAAATAAATATAGGAATTTTCTAATACATGATGAATAAGGAAATAAATTAACATTATCCATAATACCATTAAATTTTCATAAGGCATTAATTTGTGTCATTCACACCAACTAATAACATTGTGAATATATATAAATAGAAATAGGTTTAGTCATTACGTTAAGGACAAGAAATCATGCCCTCACATAAACTTGTGGACAAGAAAATAGGTCTATTCATAACATCATGGACTTGAAATATAAGAGCATACATAACATTTTGAACATGTAATTAGGATCATGCCTAACATTGTGAACACGTAATCAGGTTCATTCAAAACATTGTGAGTATATAATAATGTTCATACACGACATTGTGACCATCTTTTATAGTTCATGCATAACACCATATAAATAAATGTTCAATTATAATAATATCATAGAGGAAAAAATTCTTTATTGTATTGAGTTCACTCCTCATTCCATCCATGTCTAATTGTACTAGGTTCACACCCCATTCTTGTTATGTCTTATTGTACCAAGTTCACATCCCAATACAGTCATGTCTTATTATATCAGGTTCACTCCTTATTCAATCCATGTCTATCTCATGAGATATATAAATATTTACCTAATAAATTGGATCACTATCTATATGTACCCATCATTTAATCTATAACAGGATCACTTGAAACTATATAGGTTTCCCCATTGTATCAGTTGTAATGGGCATACCCGATGCTATATGGACCACAAAATTGTATAGGCTATAATGGGATTACCCGTTTTTATCCATTCCTCCACATCATATAAGGTATAACGGGATTAACAAGCACTATCTCGGCCACCCCATTAAATAATTAATTTCTAATAACCACAATATGACTAATGTTCACAGAGATTGAATTTCATCATAAAACTCATAAAAATAAGTATTGAAAATATAACTTGATTAAAAAATGGAAAATAAATGGTTTTAATGTCAATATATTTTTAACATAATTGAATCATGTAAAATAAATGAGTTCCATAATAATCTATTTGAAACATTATTTACTCATGGAAGAGAAATTATTTCCATAATGATCTTTTTGAAAGAATATTGTTCCATCTAGAGAAAGATTGAGGATGTTATTAATAACAAATAACACTATATGAGGATAATTAATAATAAGGGTTATTAATTATGATGAATTAAAACACAATTAAAATATAAATAGAAAACAAATTGAAGAAAATATCTATTTCATTTTTAAATTCACTTTTTTAAAATGTAAAACATATTGAAAATAATTTTCTTTGAAAATATATGAGAAAACTTATAAAGAAATATTTTAAAATCATAGAAAAAATTTATAAACATAAAACATTTTAAAAATATTTTTTAATTTATAATTAGATTAAAATATCATTTAGAAATATTTTTTAAAACAATTTTAGAATACATTTTTTTAGAAGAAAAGTGGTTTCCTACCGAAGAGGGTAATGAAGTTTTATTTTCTTAAAAAAATTAATTAACTATAATAAGTTCCAAAGAGTGAATACATGGTACCCTTATTTTAATTTATAATGAATAAATATAATATAATAAAATTCCTAATATTCATTGAGAGTTATATCATGATATATCAAAATTGGAATCTAAATCATAAACATTCCTGAAAAACTATGAGATTTTAACATAAAACTCATACCACTTTGGTAACCTTGACTCATAAGACCCATAAAAGAAATAACATAAAGTTTAACTTAAAAACTATTAATATAAATAAATTCATGATATTAAATATCAAATGTAATTTATATGCAGCTCATGAAAGGATATAGGTTCATAACATAAAGTTTGTCTCAAAGAAAGAAAAATTGAGGCAAAAATACCTTACCTATTTGGTACGTTTGGAATGGTAAACCCCATAAAAGAGAGATCCAAAAATTTATATGTAAATAAAAAAACCATTAATTGTAATAATCATAAAATGTAATCATTGGAATTATAAGAACCACATAAATTTAATAGGTGGTGAATACGACATGTGCCTCACATTAGTAAAATGTGAGACTGAAATCCTTCACCTTAAGTTTTGATTTATGTCGTACACATTAAAACTATAGTAAAATAATTTTTTTTAATATAAATCATTTAAATAACCATATTATTATATATAATAACATTAATTATTTTCTTATTACCCTTTTATTACCCATTAATTAACAATATGATGTTAAAGTCATGTTTCAAGTAATAACTGTTTTGTTTTTCATATATGTTTTGTCTTGTTATTTTTGTTCCTATTACATTGATCATGATGTAATCAATTACATATATAAAACCTTGATATACATATCACATATACTCAACAAAAATTTATTTTGAGTAATTCATAAAATTTAGTTATATGAAATAAAGTACACCATTCATGAAGTCCATAGGTCATATGTACGCATGAACACTATTTCCATTTTATTGTCATATTGAATGAAATAATGGTAAATGATATATATATATATATATATTAATTATTGTCTAATTTTATCTCATATATATCACATATTATTATCAAACCCATCCATAATACATTCCATATAGAACGTGAATGAATCACATTGCTCTGTGAGCTGGTAGTCCACCGTACACACAAATGTTGTTATCATATTCCCAAAAATTGGAAATCATGAAGGTATGTGTGATATAAAAATTACAGAATCAAAATATACTATAAATCCATCTATATTATGATGCTTGATAGATGGTCATGGAAAAATTAATGACATCAGTTTGTGAGGTAATATTTTTTCGTACACATGAATGACAATTTCGTAACCCATTTTATGGAATTGTGTGTGGTTGAAGTTCATAAAAATAACATAACAAAATATAATTATATGTAATATTATTAGTTTATTATATAATCATTTTATAACAAAAATTGAACAAGGTGGAGGAGGATATAAAATAAAAATGCCCGTTGAAGATCGTTACATCTTCTACGGGTATCTTCCTTAGGTTTTCACAAAATACTTGTTTGGTTGGATATATTTCCAAACTAATGATTCAAGGATTAGGGTAGGAAATTTTGGAAGTTATTATTTCAGTTTTTTGTTGAATCAAATGTCTTAATATGTGTGAATAAGAGGGGAGAGTGACTACCCATTTAAAGTTGAGAAGGAGTGGCATTCTAATAAATAACCAAAAGTATTTACTAATGGGAGGCCTCTTTTATAATGTGCCTCCAAATTGAATAATACTATAGGGGAGGTATTAAATGATAATTGAATACCTCCAAGAAACAAAATTAATACCTTTTTAAATTTATTTCTTTTGAATTATATTTACTCAATTTTATCTTTATAGCTTTTACAAATGTATTTTGTATCTTTTTGTTTATCTAGGAAATTTATCCTTTAAAAGTTTAATTAAGAATATATTTATTTGATAATTTAGAATAAATTATTATAAATTTGAATCCAAATTATTTAAATAAAAAAATTTTGTTTTTTTAAAATTAATGTTAATACAAATGCATGTAATGCACAAAACCTTGTTTTATCCTTAATTGTGGTAATTAATTTTAACAATTTTCTACTAAAAGATGTGGAAAAAATAATTTTAACCATTTAATATGATATAAACTATTATGATTCCAAATATAGAATCCATTTTTTTCAAATTCAATTCACATATGTAGAATAATTTAATTTTAAAATCTTTCCCACATATGCAATCAGAAAGTAGGTTTTTAAAGAGAAAATGATCAAAAGTTTAAAAGGTTTTTATATCCAATTAAATATAAAATTGATTCAAATGAACTAAATTAGATTAATTTATTTTTATTTTAACTAATAATACTTTAAAAACATAAAATATAATTTAAATTTATAAATAAATTAAGTGAATAGATAGTTTTCAATTAACATTCACTATTTTCACTATTCATCAAAATATGAAACTTTTCAAAAAAATCCCAAAACGTCACCCTAAGATAATTTTAATATTCAAATTTCAAAGATTATTATAATTTTATAAAATTAATTTTCTATAATTTTAATAATTTATTTTTAATATAAGTGCATCATAAAAAGGCAACACAGTTTAGTTTTAAAAAAATACATTTTTGTAAGAAAAAAATTTGGATTTATACATTGATATTATCTAGAAAAGAAATAAAAGATGAATGATTGAAGTTTTTGTTAATATATAATATATACATTTCATTAAAATAATTTTAAAAAAAGTGATTTTGTTAATTTCTTTATAGAAAACACACTTGTTCGTATAAAAATAGATCTTCAGATAATGTTTACCTTTTATTTTCAAAAGGGTTTTATTTTCAATTAATTATTAATTAGACACCAAATAATTCATTTTATATACAAGTGTAAAAAATATTTTATTAATTTATTTGTTCTTATTCCTAAACACAATTTCAACATCTATGTGATAACTATCATATTAAATAATAAAATTTTAATAATATGTCATATTTTATTTAAACATAGTATTACGTGTAATGAAAGATAAGATTAGTGTTGAATTTAATGAATGATATCCAAAATATTAAATTAATTTTGAATAAAAATAAAAAAAAATATTAGGGTGTTACATGTGTAATTTCAAATATACCACATGAAATATATTGGGCATTTTACATTCATCGTGTGAAGGCCGTTGGAGGCGTCCATTCGATCATTGAATTCCCTAGTAGACAATCAATGGTAAAATGATTATGGTTGAGTAAAATAAGTAATAATAGATGAAATAATACAATAACCTCTCATTCTAGGAAGAATTATGTTTTTTTAATGCGAAAGGGTTATGTGCCTCATCTGATAAACCCATTTATAATGATAATTCCTTTTGAAATGTCATCATGATCTTGTGAAGGGCCTCCTATATGAAAATATGATCTCGTAAAGGACCTAGGTAAATTAATTATTGATCACACAAAGGTAACTTCTATAGGTGACCAGATTTTATGGAGACACCTAGATATGTCATCCTAATATTATTGAGGTCATTTAAAATGTCAAATTTAGTATGAAAAATACTTTTACAATACATGTTTTCAATAAATATAACAAAGGTGGAAGGATCTTGTGGTTTTTGTTTATCATGAATCATGGCTAACCGATTGTGGGATCTCGAGAGATACATGATGCGACACTCCATCCACCAACACAATACCATATCAGTGATATACAATTCCTGCGAATTGGAATATATATGGGGTGAAAATGACTATAAGTTCATATATATCTCTCTCTCAGCACAAAAAACACACATGGGAGCATAAAGGAGGTAGAATAATTCTCAGAGCAGAAACCCATGTATTTGCAAGGGTCTTACACCATGTAAACCTGAGGAACAATTTTAAGGATTACACTTCATTTTTATATGATTCATGTTATCACCTTATTGATCATGTGGAGTATATCCATTGCAATGAATATATTATGAAAATAAGTTTTCATATATCGACTTTTTAAAATGGTTTCTCAATATGATAATGTTTGATGCACATTGAGGCATTTATACAGTAAGGGATAAAAAGATGGAATCCTTATGTTATGATATATTTTTTTGATATAATGGGGTCATGAAATTTGTGTTACTTATTCATTATTCATGTGAAAACACCCAAAACGGTCATCCATATCATGGAACCGCATTCGGGAATTCCATCCAAGTCACGTGTAGTCCTCATGACATGTTAGCCACGACATATGAATTCCATTGGAAATATAATCCATGACATGTGATGTCCTCTAAATATTTTTCCATGATCATGTACAATCCCCCTAATATTTCATCCTTTATCACCTGAAACCCTTGGATGTGGCTGCATCGATAACATGAAGAGTCCCCGAACAAGTTAGTTGGATCATGAAACCATCCTTAGACATGTCTACCAGAAATCCAGGACATGTCGATAAATCCTATATCACATCATAAAGACAACTAGAATATATCTAGAAGACACTCAATGCATTTTAGGAATATAATCAGTTCATGTCAAGCAGACACTCAGGACATGTCTCATGTACACCCCTAGACATATTAGCTTTCCCATTAATAGTACTTGGGAATGTTCCCTTGAGCCATGTGAACCCCAAACCATGACTGTGACTTCTACTAATGCGAGCATATCCCGAAAGTGATCTCCTAGTTTTGTGTGTGTATTTTGAATTTTGAATTTGGTTCACCACTGTGGAATCTAGCTGTATAGTTTTGACTAATGTTCTGGTTACCGCTCACCACAATGGTGTCTTTTTGAAAATAAAATAAAAAGTTATTCGGGCTCCAGTTGGCCAGTCATGGTTCCTACTCCTTATCCATCAGTGGGTATGGGTTGGATATCTTTTTATGGGAATCCACGATGGTGTAAGTACCTCCATATATCAAACACACTAAATCATGGGACCCAAACACTCTTATAGGTTTAAAATTCATCCTCATCCATCAAAGGATTGAGAAGCTAATTGAACTATGAGGAGTCTGATTCCTACTATAACTAGGACATATAGGATGCCTTCTTTATGTCTGAGATATGCGCGAAACACCCCATTATGGAAACCTCGGTGCATATGTTTCATATCTATATGTGTCGAGTATGATCACTTTCTATCTGTTTTCTTCCAAACCAAGAATGAATCATGTGATATAATGTATTTACAATGATCATATCTCTATCATAATAAGGTGAACCATAGTTTGTAATCCCTATTCGGTGACATGATATGATATCCCCATACAAGGTTATCCACCTCAATGTTAGTACCGTGCTCATTCCCATGTTGGTAAACTCTAGGGAAATAACCCTCTTGATCATTAATTATATATTACCCCCCATCAACAGGTTGAGGGAAGATAAAACTATATTGATTTTTATTAATTTTATATGTGGGATATGTTGGGCACCTTTCTAAGGCTCAAGGTCCATACCTAGTTCCTAAGTTCCCTCATACATGTCCTTTCCACATGAAATTAAACATTATGGATTCATCTAAAATTAACTACATGGGTTATGATTCTTATTATAAATATGATGTGTATGACACCTCATAAAGGTTCAATCCCATCCTAGATAATCCAATCACATTTATGGATAGAAATAAACTCTAGAGTTCCTAATCATATGTCTCTAAAATATTAGAAGCTACCATTTTTGAGAGATTAATGGAAATGGATAAGGAAAATGATATATATATATATATATATATATATATATATGGTCTCATTAATAAAAACCCCTTTACATGTGAAAAGATTAAACACAGGATGATTTTATTTGGGTAACCATTCCCATTTTAGGGTTTGGAAATGATTCATGAACAAAACATAAAACTATAAGAGAGAACCTGAATAGGAAATAATTCCTCCCAAAAGGTTTATGTGATACCGATCTCTCATCCTCTTCACCAATGTGATGCTCTAATCATCATTGTTCTTGAAAACCCATTGACCATCTTCCTTTGGAAAGTAGGAACAAATTTATCATTGGTTGTTTCTGAGGATAGAACATATTAATGTCATTGATTGTGAAACTGTATTAATCCCCTTATTATCAACAACCGGACCAGAATATCTGGGTGAATTAACAATCTTGAACCTGACATGCATCTCTGAAATAATAAAAATGATTGGTTAAACATGTGTCAAAACATTTTGTTTTGTCTGCTTGACACAAAATAAAATGGGATTACTAACATGAAATCCATTGATAATAAAACATAAATGGGGTATCCATGAAATAGTACATCCTCCATGTGAAAATTTCATGTGATCAAAATGTGTGAACCAAGATTAATAATAAACAAATTGTGTTACCCTTGAAAATATAATTCAGCATGTTTCACACTTACAATGATTCTATAATCAATGAACATGTTCCATTTTCTCTTTATGACTATAGGAACTAGTCACAAATACCATGATGTATGATCATGTATTCATCAATAGAATATTTTGGACCATCACATAATGTAGTTGCCTCTACAGGTCACAAAACAACAAAACCCTTCAAAATCCATCAACATTAGGTGGATAATGTCATGGTTCAAGAATACCACTAACATGATATGATCCTGGCCCCAAGTATGCACATAGCACTCTTAGGATTTTGGAACCCAAATTTATATATCATTCAAGGAATGATTCAATTAAACCAGTGGAAAATATCACTACAAACCTCTTCGGTTTCTTATAAATGATTAGTGGAAATAATCACCTCCCATAGCTTACAGATGTGGATCATGGAGTAAACTACATCTCCATCCTAATTATGGAGCTACCCAGGAGGGATCCTTTCAACATCCCTCACTAATTTCATCCAAATATTTCCCCTCATTCACCTGGTGAGATCACCAACAAAAAATAGTTCACTATGGGAACTCGTTAATGGGTACCAAGGAGGTCTAAATGGGTATGAAAAGACGTGAATAAATGGTAGTGGGATCATAACCCCACTTCTAAATTGGAAGACCATCGACATATTCCAATGATGTTTAATGGGAAGGATCATATTCCTACTGACATGTACAATGTTTCACATATATTGACATATCATGTATAGGGGTGTAACTTATCCCTTCCCCCATGCATGATGTCCATCAGCAAATTCTGATGGCATAAGAAGTATATGAGAGGTTTTATATCTCTATTTCAATTTGAGGCATCTTAAAAATTATCTTGGAGAATGAGAATGTGCAGGACTACATTCCTACACACTCTTTTCTAAACAATCATTACATTCTAGAAATAAAAGAAGTTCTTTGTTGGCATATTCCGACACTATTTCAGATGTAGGGACATGAAAATTTCTATATCCAATTATCCATAGAATCATATCACTATGAATAGTATGAAAAGGTGGGTACTCTAGAGAAATAATGAATTCTTTCTTATATCTAGGAAGATTATTGGCATATTATAGTAAAGGGTGAGGTACTGGACTAAGCTCATATCCCTGTTTTGACCAAGGATTTCCAACTCATTTTGGAACATGCCTCAGCCTATTCATACATTTATATCGAAAAATACTTTTGGAATAATCCAAACAGAATATAATGGGATAATATCTATGTTCCCACTAGGGATAACCACCTTATTTTGGCCCATGTATCGATAAAAAATACATTCCTATCGAAAAATACCTATGGAATACTCCAAAAGAACAAACATAGGATCATATCCTCACTCCAAGAGAGGTTAATCAATACAATATTTTAATCACCTCATAACACACTCATATAGCTGCCAATGAAGATTCAAAACACATCTAGTATATCACAGAAGACCATATCATATCACTACATCTACTGATGAATGACTGAACCATCATCATTCATAGGATACCTAAGATGAGGCTCATATATTCTCCCATTTTAGAGGTAAATTGACATATTCTAATAGGGAATTAATATTTTATTAGGGTTCATACCCCCCCCCCAAACCATGATTGACCATCGTATCCTGGAAACCACCCACAAGCATGCTCATATTCCTACTGATAATATAGAAGATCATTGGTATACTCCAGTTTCTTCTCCATAGGGGTCTCGTATCCCCATAACACCAAATTATTATCACTATATTCCAACAAACATCATGAAATAGGCTTATATCCATGATCAACAACAAAAAATGTTGGTAGATTTAGGAAATATTGTAGAATGAAGCTCGTATCCTTGATCTGGTCAATTTGGGTTTCCTTGAGGCTATAAAACAGATATTTTCAATACCTCAAGGGTCCTCTGACTCTTCGATGAATTTAGAAGGTTAATATTGCCTCAATAGTCCACTTCAGCATAGTTTATAGATGGATTATAGGGACTATACTCCTTCTGTGAGTTGTGGAAAACAACACTATAGTACTATGTCTCTCAGGAAAGGAATTCCTACCCTTTCATAAAAACCATTATATATATAAGTTCCCAAAACATAGGAAATTTTATATAGAGAGGTTCTTGAAACATCTAGGATAACTATATACATTTCTCCACAAACAATCAGTGGCACTTTAACATAATAAGTAGGAAACCATAGAAGAAAACATTGTATTTTGACTAGGTTTAGGCATATAATTCGGATTAAGAAGAGACAGACATGGGTACTTTGATAGATTTATCTAGAAAAAAATCTCTCAAACATTCTATGTATTATATCCACTTCCTACTATGAGATCCCAAATGATATAGAGAAGGAGTGCATGTCTTACTTATTCCATAACATGTGGGTCACTCATCAACTGTTTAAGGACAAACACCTCCCTTATAAATTATATGAGTGTAATATTCATATCATAAATACACACTATTTTCAGTTGGGCATCGTCATGATATCCATATCCCAGATCCTATGGATGGAAGAGCGTGATAGTCACCTATGAAGTGTTTTACTCTATATCATAATAATTCACTGTCAACTAATTTCCAAGGCCCCATCAAACATATTAATCTGAGTATGGTAAAAATATAGATCATTTCACTTCATCGTGTTCCGAAAAAATAACTATTCCAAGATACAATATCATGTAATGTTATAACCACATCAAAAATCAAAGGATCGAGTAACACACATTCCAGTTGGCCAATACTGCTATATTCCCCCACATTGAAGGAGAAAATATGTCATGAATGAAGTGATAGGTCCACCAACAAACACTTCATATGGGCCCCTCAAAAAATGGGAATGAATTTCTGACATCGAAGCCTATGATGGGGACTACAAAATATCATCCCATAGAAAATGAATCTTATCCTAGGAAAACATTACACCCAACTCAAAAAAAATTAATGTTTCATAAAAAAATGGATCACAATAGCGGTATCCATAGAATTCATTTAAGAGAGAACCCATCCCACATTGTTGGTGGATTTTTTACCACCATCTACACCCCTCTAGTAAAAAATTCAAGGATATAGGAAATATCCAGATAAGTATCAAACCATCCCAATCCTACAGGGATGGTGAAATTTTTATCTCAATATCCACCACCTGATTTATCACACCCTAAGAGGGTCCAGTAGAAAGTAGAATCCATTCTAGTTTAATACCATCTCACAAGTCTAGGGGAATTTCTATCACAATTTTCATCTCTAGATACAACAAATCCTATACATGAATCATTAATTAATCAAAAATAGGATTAGAATGTTCCAATATCAACCACAAATCATCCCCATACCATAGGGGTAGGGTAGTTTTTATCATTAATATTACATAAAAATGAATAGGTCTTCTTCAGGTTGGGTGGAAAATAATGATGGTTTGCATATTTTCTATTCCATTCATCACAAGATATACAATTTCTATTTGGGAACTATTTGGAATGGATGGTTGTAAACTCCTTTAAGGTCACTATTTACAGACTGTGATAGGATGAACTTATGGAAAAGGAAATCAAACCCCCTAATGTTCATAATCCATAATGGTCCAATATGGACATGGGTCAGAAAAAATGACCCTGATGCAAACCTCAAAAGAGTAATCAATAGAGAATCACCTTATTGTGTGGAGAGTAATGGGATAACTACCATTTCTCTATACACTACAGTGAATATAATCACCATCAACTAAATAGATTATGTAGTCCAAGACATAACCGTAGAAGGATGTAATACAGAAATAGTACCTCGAGAGGTATGTGATATGGATGTACAGTCTAAGGATGCATGAATACAGAATCATAGAAGGAACCAAAACATGGAACCTCGAAATGGTAGAACACTACCAGAGATAAATGAAAAAGTTCATCTACATCTCACAAACCACCAATAAGATCTAAAATTCCTTCCATATTAGAATAGTGACACAATATGGGAATGAGATAAAAAATCAATCGATAGCAGAATGATGAACTACCTAGGGTAAACATTCCCATTAGTTACTTTCTATAGAAAAAGGATAAAATCCATCCAAACACATATATGGAGAGAGATAATCCATCTTCAAAACCAGAATTTGAGTATGAATTTGGACCTAGATCCAATTAGATGGTTTCATAAGTGTGAGAGTTGAGGATAATCATGACATTACTTAATTATTATGAGAGCATATCCATCGTCCGGGTGATTATTCAGTACTAGAA
The DNA here is from genome assembly GCA_963277665.1 of Viscum album. Lineage (NCBI taxonomy): Eukaryota > Viridiplantae > Streptophyta > Magnoliopsida > Santalales > Viscaceae > Viscum > Viscum album. The sequence continues at coordinate 948,263,933 of OY728163.1, forward strand.
CATATCGATAATAAGTGGGAAATAAAACTGGTTCAACCTCATCAAGCCTTGCCTACTTCATATAGACATGATGGGTTCTAGAAAATTTATATCTATAACTCCTCAAGGCCATTGAATCTCTATTTATATGAATGGATGTTATGGAAGTTTGGCATGCACCAATGAAACCTGAAGAAAAAATACATATTCCAAATGGATGTATGACACTTTTTTCACTCTAAATTTCAGCAATCATATATTCTCAACCTTTTATGGTGTTGTTATATTGACCCAAATCGTTTAAAACATATTTTTACATGAATATATTCATAATTATCCACTAAATACAAACCAAGAATCGAAAATTATAGTTTCTTTGGAATATAAGGTACATAAATAGAAAACATAAAATTAGAATAAAACATATCTTAATTAATCTCCATGATGAGATCCTAACTTCCTTTTATCTATTATAACTGCATAGGATAACATGTAGAATACAGAGATGATATAAAAATCCTAGTGAGGAAAAAACATAGAAATGAAGTATAAGACATGATTTAGAAAGCATTAAATGATAACATAAACCGAATTGATCATGAATAAACATATGGAATCATTACATATAGGATATAGAATCATATGATCATTGAAACCTAAGAAAGTTTCAACAACATATAACATTACATAAACATGAGTCCAGGATAACTTCCAAGACTATATCACATAGTTGATAGTGTCCAATAAGAGATTAGGTTTACTCTATAATCCCATAGATAATCTCTAATTAAACTAAAAATTACTCAATTAATTAAAACACTATCTAGGTTCACCCATCATAACATTTTTATCCATATTTGCGGCACATAAAGAATCAAACCTTAGGAATAAACTTATGGGTTACCCAAGGAAATAATGGGTATCGTAATAATATCACAACGAATAAACAAACGTTGTATAAGAATGGTAACCATGAAGGACTTGATTTAAATTATTTTTTTATATTAAAAAGGTAAATATAAGAATGTAACATGAAAAATGAATTCCAACTGAATTGAACACGTGAATATTTGTGCCCAGTTAACATTATAAATGTTCCAATTAGTCATAGTTTTACTAAAAAGAATAAATTGTATTTAAAGATGATAAAGGTATAATTATTTCCATAAAACCAAAAAATGAAATAAATTTTCTTAATGATAAATTGATTTATTTTAGAAAAATATTGGAGGCTTAAAATATTTTATGGGGTGTATATGAATATTGGTATGAAAAAGAGAAGTTCCCTTTAATCTGGTTTTCTTATTGAGAATAATTGAGATATGAACCTATTAAAATATGTAATTACAGATCAAATAAAGTTTAATTAATATACATGAAAATTTATTGTAAATATAGAAAGAATATAGAAAAGTATATAATAATAATGAAGAGATAAATTGAGTATTATAAAGATAAAGCGTAAGATAATGGAAATGTGGAAGTTCAGAGAGATCCCTTACCTTGTGTCTGAATAAATTCTGAACTTGCACTTAATGCCATAGATAATAAAATTAGATTAAATAATTACTTAATTTAGAAAATATTGCACATTTATTTGATTTTTTATAATTTTATTATGTTCCTTTATGACCATTTACATGAGTTACAAGGTTAAATTTCGTTGTTCTGGGAGTGTTTGTTTCATGCTTTCAAGGTTTCTTCACTTGTGTATAATTATGGAAGTTCTCATAGAATAGTTATATTAATATAAAAGTTAAATTAAATGGTATTAATAAAATTAAATAAGTTTAAAAGGACTCATATATCAATTTTTTGACATGAGGATGATTCATTCGATAAAACATTAATGATAAATGTTTAGTTTATTTTGTCGATTTTTCGATCGTCACATATTAGTTTCATTTTATTTATTATTATGAGTATATATTAGTTCCAATACATTAAATAAGTTATAATTTAATTATTATAATCTTATTTAATATTAATAATAGTTATATGACTATCCGTGAAGGAGGTAATAGAAAATGAAACCTCGTTGTCCATGAAGATGGTTAACCACCTAAATTTGGACAATGGTTTCCTGTCACTGAATAAGAGGAGGTGAGAAAAAGGGATTGATCGAAATTATTACACTATCAATATAATATTAAAGTATACAAATGATGTGGGATTTATTAAAATTTGATATATGAAATTGGTGAGGAACATGTGAAGAAGAAATTAATTTAAAATAGGTAGTCTGAGAATATTACCTCTTGAATATCACCTCCTTGAATGACCAATTTAGGAACATGGAATTGGTATTTTTTGACCAGTATAACTTGAATATGAGAATTTTGAGGAGAATAATGTTTTATATATATATTTAAATCTTCAATTCTTGGAAGGTGTGAGTATAATTTGTGGTGATGGGTGATATTTATAAGGGGATGAGATGGGTGTTTTCTGAATTTTGAAAACAGTAATATATAATAAGACAATTCTAGAGTAAAATGCTTATAAATATACAATAAATAAACTTTGGAATAATGTTTCGAAAATATATTATCCCCTTTGTGATTATAAAATATTTTAATGAGTTTTAAATAATTTTATAAAAAAATTATATTCATGAAATATCATTATTTCCAAATATGATTCTATTCATTTATTGGATTTTAAAATTATTAAGACAACAAGTAAAATTCAAAAAAAATATTTTATTATATCCTAAAATTTTCATGGTATTCTATTGAATTCTTTTATCACATTTGATATCTTATATTATATTTACTTTAAATTTTTCAATATCATCTATTTTCTTTTCAATTAATGGAATAATTACTGTATCATTATTTTGTATGAATTTAAGGTAAATATTTATTCACTAAAAAATAAAAATAAGTTTCTATAATGTAGGTAAATATTTTATGTTTAAACATATTATTTATAGTCAAACATATATTCTATATGACTATATATTAAAAAAAGTTATATTTTTCAAAAACAAGTGTGTTATAAATATGACTTTTCATTAAATAAAATATTATAAAGGTCACAATATCACCAAAATGAAATTAAAAGTTATTATAACCAAAATATAGATGCTTATGGAGGAAAATTACTCAAAGAATAAAATTTAGGCCAGTTTTTGTTTCATTTAATATTTCTAAAAATTTTATTTTTAACTTAAATTTCTTGATTCACCCTTTACTATGGTAACACAAAATTACTAAGGTTACTATTGTTATTGACCAAAAATAAAAGTGGCCTATTTAAAAAAATTAACTAATGATTCCAAATTTGGAATCCAATTTTTAATTTTCAATTCACAAAATTGGATGGATTCAATTTACTATTAAAATAGAAAAATGCAACGAAATATAATTTTTATGAAAAAAATACCTTTTTAAAGATAAAATGTTTTGAAAATAAATTCATGTGTAAAATTAATTTAAATGAAAAAATTATATTATTTATCATAAAAATGACAAAAATAATGTTTAAATCTAAACTAAAACGGAATTTTTTTGTAAATTCCTTATATGAATATATAGTTTTCAATATAAATGAGTATTTTTCACTATTCATTAAAATTTCAATTTTTTTGGAAAATCTAAAAAATTCATATTAAGATAATTTAGACATTGAATTAAAAATTGGAGTTTGTTTTTTAATATTATTTTATGAAATTTTCAAAATTAATTATCTTATATTCTCATAGATAGCATTAAAATTGTTTTTTGAAGAAAACATATTTTTTAAAAATAAAAGGACCACACTAAAAATTAAGTGTTTATTTCCTAAGAATTAATATATTTCATAAAATGGTTCTTTCTATTCACAAAATCCAATTAAAATTATATTTTATAAATTTCAGCTTAAAATAATATTACTTTGATAGTATATCATGGTTAGTTTAAACTCGTTGTTGCATGCAACACAAGAAATAGATGAAATTGAAATATTTCATACAAAATTAGGATGATAATTTATTACAACCTTATTAAATTTATTCGTTGAAATTTTTTTACATACTAAGGTGAAAATATGTGATGGTAATTCTCCTCCATCGCTTCCTCCGATTCCCATGTTTCTTCTTTGTATTTATGGTTCTTCCATTGTACTTTTTTAGGGTGAGTGGACTTGATAATTAAAACTTTATATCTATGGTCCATGATAACTAATGGCTTCTCCACATAATAGATATCATTTTCTAGATGTACAATTTCTGAATTAAATACTTTTGAATGATCTGTTATGTACTTCATCATGAGGGATACGTGAAATGCATAATTTACTTGATATATGGTTAGTGGAAGTGCTAACCGATATGCCCAAGATAGGATGTGATCAATAATCTATAAGGAGTCTATGTACCTAGGAATAAGATTTCCATTATTTTTATGTCTTATAACTCTCTTACATGAAAATAATAGGAGAAATAACTTATCCTAAAACTCAAAATCTAAGTCCCACCAATGATTGACATCATAGTTATTCTATCAATTTTGGGAATCCATAATGTGTTTCCATATAGTCTTCACCTTTTCTACCATTTCCACAACCATTTTAGGTCCCACTATCTTGTTCTCACTGACTTCATCCTAGCATTCATGTATTCTTCAACTTTTCCCATAAAGGGCTTCATATGGATCCATTTGGATTCTTTAGTCGAATGTATTGTTTTAAGAGAACATGAACAATGTGTGGTACTGATCCCAACCTCCTTTGAATTCCATTAATAATTATCTCAACATGTCTTCTAGTGTTCTAAAGGACCTCATAAAAAATCCAACTTTGGTATGATAAGTTGTACTAAAGTTTAGATTAGGTTTTAGATCATGTTGGAGACTTTCCCTTATCTTAGAGGGAAATTCCATATCTTGATCAGATATAATTGATAATGTTACCCAATGAAAACTCACCACTTATCTTGTGTATATCAGTTCAAGTTGATATTGTGATAAAATACTATAGAATTTCAATAATATGAGATATCTTTGTAAGATAGTCCACAAATACCTATAAAGAATTATTTCCTATGGATGTCTTTGGAAGTCTAGTGAAAATTTCCCTAGAAACTGTTTCCCACTTCCATGTAGGTATACATAATGGATTCATCATCCCCTTATAATTTTTCATTTAAAACTTCACATGCTAACATACTAGGAATTATGATGTAAAATTAGTGATCACCTACTTCATATTGTGTCATTAATAGTGATCTCAGTTATCTCCTTACTTATTTGTGATCCCTATGTGAATGGAGAAGGTCATGCTATGTGAATCATTAAAAATATCATCCATTATCTCATGATTTGATGTTACATGTAGTTGTGACCCATATCATATGACACCTTCCTCATAAATTCTTAACTCCAAGGATTTCCCAACTTTGATTTGTTCCACCTTCTTCTAAAAATTCACATAATTTATTTACAAGTCATTTACCTTGTCATAAAGATTGATATATCATTTGAGGAAGGGATGATTTTTTTCCATCCTATATGATTCCTATTTCCATGTTTTCATGTCTAATATGATTATATCCTTTTAAATTCTTATCATTAATAATTTTCTAGGTTAATTTCTTTTTAGATATTATAAAAATTTATTTTCATTACTAGGATGGTAGTGGATTGAGAGGTAATAATCCATGATGATATATAACCATATTTATTATATCCTATTAAGATCATTCAGTGTGAATATATATTTGAGTCTCTTGTAATCAGTATATATCTCAATATTATCCCCATAAATATAATGCTTCCATATTTTGAATTTGATGATCACATCCACCAACTTTATATAATTTTTGTGATATTTCTCTAATTTACATTTATATTCATTGAGGTGTAATCTCTATATAATAGATTTTCATTATTACAAAACATAATCCCTTCTTGGATTCATCATTGTATTCCATGAAGAGTTATCCACTTTTTATAGTGTGAGTACTTGTGTAGTATTAAGCCTCCTTTTCAACTCTTTAATTCGTACTCATATTCAATGATAAAAAAAATTACACCTTTACTAGTCATCTTTATCAGTGTGTTTGATAATAATGATATATTCCTCACAAGTCATTGATAATACCATTCTTGACCAAGAAAACTATGTATCTTCATTAAATATTCTAGTATGGACCACTCTTCAATTTTATTTTTCTTCAAAGGGTATAAAAATATCCCTTTATTTGTGATAACATTCCCCATGAATAATAATTCCTCCATCCAAAACTAACACTTAATATACATTTCATATGGTTTCTCCCATCAGAAATTCCTTAGATAACAATTAATCTTATCATCATGCTCCACCTTTCTCTTGGTTTATATTAGAATATCATTGATATAGGCTACCACACTTCTTTCGAGGTAACCATTAAAGACTCTATTTATTATTTCTGATAGTATTTCTTGATTATTAGTGAGATTGAAAGGGAATCATGATGATATCATATTTTCCATACCTTGTTCAAAAAAAATTCTTGGGAATATCTACATTTGTCACATTTAATTGCTGGTATCCTGAACTAATGCCATCCATATAGAAATACATGGACGCACCCATTTAATTGAAAAATCCATCTATCCATGGAAGGTGATAATTTTTATTTATAATTATTTTTTTGATCTCATTATAATCAATGAATTGTAACATTCATACATTCTTCTTATTGATGAAGAGAACTATCATACCCCACAGGGAATCACTCGGGCATGTAAAACAATTTTCTAGATTGTTTTGTAACTAATTATTATATAATTATAACTCAATGTTTTTCATACTTTAAGGATGTGTTAATATGGGAAGAGATCCATGTATAAGTTTAATTGAGAACTAAACCTCTTGGTCATGAGGAAGATTGTGAAATTGTTAAGGGAACGCATTAGTGTAGCCCCTCACAATGGTCATGTCTTAAACTATAATAATCTTCTTTATCTCAACCATTTGATTCACATATGACTTCTCAAAAGGAAATAATATCCACACATGAGTTGAGGATTCAGAATGAGATTCATCCTCCTTACACTTTTATAGAATTGAAGGACATTTGAGGATGTGAAGAGTGTCTACCTCTCCATACAATTGATTTTGGATTTTTATAAAGATACCTAATGCACTCTTAATATAGAACAAACTATACCAATGAAATTAGAAGATTTTTTCTGGGATGTTCAGTCCAAAATCATCAACCAGGGAGGATTTATATAGTTTAGATACAATAATTTCAACATTGTTTTCTCACAGATAACTCAAATTTCAAATTTTGAGGTTGTGTTTGAATTTTTCTACTAACACATAAGATTTGAAAGAATTCATATTAACAGAATAAAAAAGTACATTCACTATTGATGAATTAATAATCAGCATACATATAACCACATTATTTTAATAATTCACCTCAGCAGTAGTGATAGAATATACCCTTCTTTGTTGTCTTAGACGTTTTTGTCATTTTTTATCTCCAAAAAACCATAAACAAGGGCATTGGTTCGCATAATTTTAATGTTCCTTACAATTGAAACACTTTACATTAGGTTGATTTTTGTTCTATATCTTCCTTTATACCTCATCATATGGGACTCCTTCAAATCCCATTAGAAATGATTAGCATAATTCACCACTCTTCCACATTTTCAGCATCATTCAGTGCCCTCTAGTCAATTCTCAGGACAATTCCTCCCACAGTTTTGGCATGTGGGATGTTGGGTTTTCATTCCTTCATGGGATTTATCTTTTGATCCTCCCATATTAACCTCCATTTTTCTATTTTTATCTATAATCCAACGATACCACTGAGATTCTCCAATTTCTATCTCAACCTTAGGGGAAAATGGGAAATCACCTCATATCTATCAAAGTATTTAATCACCAAATATTTTCATAGTCTCATGTTTAATACACTAAATAAGAAATCCACCTTGATTTTATTGTTCATGAAAAATATATAGGTGTATCGTGTAGGCCTTTTAAATTTTTCCTCATACGATCTGATCATATCATCTTCCTATTATTATTGTTAGAGGAAATACCTCTCTATAATAAGATAGAGTGTTTAGGGAAAATATTATTTAAAAAATATTTTCTTGAATCCTTCTCAATCCATGGAACCATTTTCCTCTTTAGACATCATGTTTTTTTACCACTTTTCACCATTAATCACCTTCTCCATCAAAACGATAGACCACCAATATAAATTTTTCTTCTTCGTAACATTTATGGATAGATAATATAAGTTAATCCATTTTCTGATGATGAGGGGATCATAAGATACACTAAATATAGGAGTAATTTTTCATATAAAGGATTTGACCGCAAATTTAACTTTCTTAAGAGGACGACATTCTATATGATTCATTTTATTATTCATAACTTCATCCAGTTGATCCATTACATTCATTGCGTTATAATATACCATTCCCATTAGGTTTGGAATATCATCTATTCAATCATCACATTTCATATCACGTTTTTTTTAGAATGGGTTCTCACATTTATATTCATTAACTAAAACAAGATTGAAAAAATTAAGGCTTATTGAATACAAATTTAATGATAAAATAATAGGCGACTATGAACATTGAAGGATAGAGTTTTAAATGAAAAGTATATCATAACTTTGGATTCCCTATGTTTAAATCTATGTAATCCATGATTATTGTATTATCCCATGGCTTCTTACTAAAATGTACTAGTTCTAATCCCCAAAAATAAGTAGAATGATCTCGAATACCAACTATAGAGACCCAAGTCCATTTACATATATTTTTAAATTATTTTACGCGTAATAATCCTTTAATGAAAAACAAAGGATCAAGAATGCTGGTGTATTTTAAAGACTAGGAAGATAATTAGAAAATATGAAACTAGAATAAAATAACTTTTATTAATCTTTATAATGATATCATAACAAAATTTTAACTCCTAAAACTCCATAGGATACCTGGGGAATACATAGTCAAATGGGATGAGCTAAAAATCCCAGTAAGGGAAAATGAATGGGAATGAAGCATGACTCATGAGTTAGATAATATAAAGTGATAAAATAAAAGGAATGTCACATGAATGAATATATGGAATCATAACATATATAATCTATAATAATATTATTGTGGTAAAATATGAATTCAAAAGTAACATATAACATGACATAAAGTGGATCAAGGGTAACTGCCAATACTAAATCATATTGTGGGAAGAGTCTCATAATGGATTAAGAATACTACCTAATAATTGTACATAATTTCGCATGAGACTAAAACTTACCCAATGAATTTGAGAACTATCATGGAACACCCTTAATAACATGTTCATGAATATGTGTGCCCCGTAAATAATCAAACATAGGGAATAAACATATGTGTTACCCATGGAAAGAAATATGTCTCATAATCTTATCATACAGAATTACCCAAGGGAATATAACAATGGTGTCAATTACAGAATTGATTTAAATTTTTCTTAAATGTTAATAAACGAAATATAATAATAGACAACATATAATAAATTCCAAATTATGTTAAAACATGAAAATGAGTGGTTGGGTAACTTTATAAATGTTCCATATAATCATAGTTTTAGGGAAAATAAAAGAGTACTTAAAAAAGATAAATGTGTATTTATTTCCCTAAGACATGAATTGGAATAAAACTATTTTCATGATAAATTGATCAATTTTGTAACAATATTTTAGTATTAAAATATATTGTGGTGTGTACATTAAAATAGGTAAGGAAAAGAAAAGTTCCCTTTCATCGGGTTTCCTCATCGTGAAGAATTGAGAAGGAACCGTTTTAAAATATATAATTACCCATAAATGAAAGATGAATTAAGTTAAATAAATATGTATTGTACATATTAAAATAATATATAAGTACTATATAAAATAATATAGAGGTGAATTGATGATAATAAAGATAAAGCGTAACCCAAAGGAAATTTGCAGGTTTAGAGTGATCTCCTACCTTATGCATGAATGTGTTATGAAATTTCCCTTAATGTCATGGATAATCAATTTAGATTCATTATTTTATTAATTAATAAAATATTTCACATTTATTTGATTTATTATAATTTTATATGTACACTTATGTTCATTTTAATGAGTTATAATTTTCAATTTATTTCATTCTAGGAGTGTTTGTTCCATGGTTTCATGGTCAGTTCACTTCTGTATAATTATCGAAGTTCTAGTCGAATGGGAATACTATTACAAGAGGAATAAAATGGTATTAATAAAAATTAATAAATTTAAATGTTCCCATATAATATTTTCTTCTCACATTAGGTCGATTCATTTGATAAAATGGTACTGATAAATGCTTAGTTTATTTTGGTGGTTTTTTAAATGATCATGTACTTACTACATTTTATTTAATATTATGTCTATATATTAGTTCCAAAACATTAAATAAGTTATTATATAGTTATTAAAATCTTATTTAACCATAATAATAGTTTTATGACCATACTTGAATTCGTTATGGGAAAATATAAATCTATTTTCCATGGAGACAATTAACGGGCAAAATTTTGACAATGGTTTCCTATTATTTGAATACGAGGAGATGAGAAAAAAGGATGGGTAGAAATTATTTCATTAGGAATATATCATTACAGTATATATATCATACAAGAGTTTTATGCTTTGATATATAAAATTTTTGATGATCAGGTAGAATATGAAGAGAAATTAAAATTTGTAGTTTGAGAATGTTACCTCTTGAATATCACCACATTGTAGGACCCCTTAATGAAATTGGAATTGGTCTTTTGGTGAGACAAGTAGAAGTATGACATGGGAAGAGTATTTAAGAGATTTTTTTGTAGATATTTTTAAGATTTTATGGCTTGGAATGTGTGTAGTGAAGGGGTGGTGAGGGGCTGTATTTATAAGGGGAGGAGATGGGTCCTTTTTGGAATTTCAAAAAAAATTAAAATAAATTAATACTATTATAGATCCAAATGATTCCCAATGACCTATAAATTTAAATGGGACGAATTTTTTGATCATATATTATCCCCTTTCTGATTACATAATATTCTTATAATTTTTAAAATAATTAATAAAATATTATATTCTTGAAATATCAATATTGTCTAATTTGATACAATTCATTACATTGACTTGTAAATCATCATGAAAAGAAGTGAGTTTTTTAAAAAAAATATATATAATAAACATTTAATTGTAATATAGATAATATTTGATCACCTTAAATATCAGATATTATATTTATTATCATTTATTTTATTTTTCCATTTATTAAATAATTATTGTATCATCATTGTTTAAGAATTTAAGGTGAATATTAATTCAATTAAAATTAAAAAAAAATATTTTATGTAGATAAATGATGTATCATTCAAAAAAATGTATATAGGTAAACATATATTGATGATATATCTATATTAAAATTGATATACTTATTAAAAAAAGAGTGTGACATTTTTTTATTTTAATTAAATAAATTACTATAAAGGTAAAAATATCCCCAAAGTTTCTATAAAAGTTCATATAAACAAAAAATGGATGCGTATGGAAGAAATTCACCAATAAAATAAAAAAATTCATGTTTTGGGGTGACTTAAGTGTTTCAATCATTTTATTTTTAACCTAAATTACATGATTTACCCTATACCGTGATAACAAACAAATTTAAGGTTTCTATTCATACTGGAAAAAATTAAAAGGGTTGTAATCAAAAAACTTTGGACCTAACAATTCAAAATTTAGAATCCATTTTTCCAATTAATAAAAATAGATGTGTCAAAATTTAATTTAATATTAAACTGTAAAATCACAATGGAAAAATATTTTGAAAATATTTATTTTTTAATATAAAATGTTTTTACAATAAATTCATGTAAAAATTTAATTTTTGTGAACAAAATTATATTATTTATAATAAAACTAATCTAATTAATGTTTAAAACTAATACAAAGTAAATTTTAATTTTTTAATTATTTAACAGAAAATATAGTTTTCAATATAATTCAGTATTTTTTACCAATCATTGAAATTTAAACTTTTTTAGAAAATTCATTAAAATAAATACTAAGAGAATTTTTATTTATGGGAAAAAATTATAATTTTTTATTCAAGTACATTTTCTAAAAGATTCAAAATTATTTATATTTATTTTCTCATAGAAATAAATAAAATCATTTTTTGAATAAAACATATATATTATGAATAAAATTAACTTACTAAAAATTATGTATTTATTTTCTAAAAATTAATATTTTCATAATATGGTTATTCTTATTATTACTTTCTAATTAAATAGAATGTTTATAATGGTTATCTTAAAATAATAATTTTTTAATAGTGTATCGTGGTTCATATAAACTCGGTGTTTTCTATAATGAAAGAAACAAATGAAATTAAAATATTTCATAAAATCGTGGGGGTGTTATAGTGGGAGATACAAAATTGAATCTCATGAACTTTGTGCCCCTATGAATCTTGATGATGGGTCATCAAGATCCGCAGAATGCAACTAGACTGAGATGTTCTGTAGAAACTCTAATAGGGTTGGCCTTTGATTCATAAAGAATCCTTCCAACAGGATGCTTTATGGGATGTGATGCTTTTTTCATCAATTATTTTATCAGTTATGATCCTTGTTAAGGAAAATGAAAATTGTGGACCTTACAAACTTAAAACAACAAGAAAATGAAAGGGTTTATTACTTGATATCTCGATGGAAAGTTATAAATTATTCACTTAGTATCACTCTCTCATGAGATCAACTATTGGAACTCTATGTAAAAAATATTTGGGATGATCTTCAAACACCTTTGACCCCGATGAAGTCACTAAGTATATTCCATTAGTTTGTAGTGGTTTCCCAATTCATAGAAGATGTCATTCACCATACCCAACATAAATCTTGTTTAATTCCCCCATTAGATGAAGAAAGGATTGGTAAGGTAGACATTGATTTTTTACCCTCAAACAATTAGAAGTTATTCATTAAGAATTGAGGAAGAACCCAAAATCATTTTGTGCCTCCCATAAAGAAGAAACAACAACAAAATTGCACTCATCCAGAAGCAAAATGACATCAGGGTCACCCTCAATTTGGGGAATGGATGAATAAATAGTATTCTATGAAAAATGAAAATGTCCATAGATAATTCATTAAATAAATAGGAAATAAAATAATCATGTTAAAAAATCCCTGAAATCTCAATGAGGCCAACCACACAGATCATCCTGACTACTAGAGTTTTCATAGGAGGTTGTGCCACATGATCTATAACTAATTTATCTTTAGTGACATCCTTTGTAGCATAGTTTATTCTTGAAAGGTGTAACTAGAGAAGGCCCCAGTATAGGTGACATTTGTAACCATGACTCTATCAAAAAAAAGGGTGACTAGAAAGAAGTTTCATCTAGGGATGGATATAATTTTTATAACATGATGACTAGAAAGATAGTTGATTGATCTCATACCATGCTAAGAGCACAACTTCAGAAACCAATAATGATACTGGTACCTAGAGAGGTGTCTTTTATTAATCCTCAAAAAGTAAAATGCTATCATTGATCATAGTAAAGTATATAATAAAAGTAATTATCCATCTCTTACATAATATCTAACTCTTATTGGCTTCATTCCTTTAAGAAATTTATAATGGGGACCACCCCACCAAAAAAACCCTCATCATATGGAGATCTAATTTTTTTTGTTGACATAGTTCACTTAACATACCTATCCTCTAATGAAAAATACACCTCTGAGTGCAATTTCATATACCTGAATACTGATCTAGAGGCCTAGTACAGAGAAGGTGAGGATACATGGGATGGTATTGGTGTAGTCAAACCCAATATTTCAGCCACATTACCATATTAACAAAATATATCCATAACCAAAGGTATATTACTCCATCCAGCCTAACAGAATAATGAATATGCTTCATTGCCCTCCAGCAGTCATTCAATACCTATAAATTTATATAACTAACTGTCTGGTGTAAAATTTTCTTCTTAACCCAGACAAAGGGGATTTTTGTCATGAGCTACATAGCTTTTATCGTATGTTACATAGACCATTTTTTATTCACCTGACTTGTTCACCTCAAACACAACAACTCCTGAACAATATAATCGGGTGAAACCCCACCTTGGGAAGCGTAGTACTCTAGCACAAAAATATTACATTCTAAAATATATGGTGGTTGTTCTATCCAAACTCTCAATCCTATATTCTCTTAAACATTCAAAATAACACATTAATTCACTCATAGAGGTCCTATAGAGCCCACATGAGTATGAGATATAATTTGTTGTAGGTGATATTTACTAAGTGGAGACTATTCCATCATAATTTCATATAACCATATCTTTCATAGAATATGATCAAGAATATGTTATCTGGGGTCATATCAGACCCATGTGTGTTTATTTTAAACTTTATAATGTCAATATCTGAAGGTCTCTAGCTGAAATTGGTTCCTAGATCAAATTCATCCCAATTCAGACCCTCTGAAAATTAGGATATAGTGAGGGGAACTAATACTTGATTAATATATCCATTCAAGGGTATAATAAGAGAAATAAATTGCCTCCTGAGAATATCAAGATCAAGGATTTTTATAGAGATCTCACATCTGACATTGACTTCATGGTTATCCAACAAGACACATCCTATAATGTATTACTTGGAAGAATTTATATTAATATACATATAGGGGTGCCTTTAAAATTTCAACAATTCTTGAAATACCCCTTCGATGAGATGGTCAGAATACTACATTGTGACAACACACCCTTTTATTCTTTCAAATCCATATATATTGAGGTAGTTTTCTATAATAAAGAAGGAAAAAAACAAACAATGGATGATTATATATAGGTTAAAAACCTTAATGTCTTGGGGACTACCCTTTCAAATACCTGGAGTATACTTGACATCTATTAGGTTATAAAAATAAACCTTACTGAGGGAGTATAATTAATCCCAATAAACTATTGTGAACCTCAAGCTTAATTGGATCATGTCTATGTGATAGTAGTCATATTAGGTGAAGTGGATTCATCAAAATGGGATCAAGCTAATGTTCTCTCTGGATCAAATAATTCCCTCTAACCATCTTCAAAAATTGAGGATTCCCCAAAGATATTATCTTTAACTTATTATTTCTAGGTGCCACATTACTCTAGTGGTAGCAGAAAAGAAAACATGAATCCCTAGAATAACTTTATGATGACTCTAACAGTGCAGGAATAAAACTCCTCTTCTCGTGGCCAATCTTACCCTGAAGTGATAAATATTCCCTTATATTACCCACCATGTATGAAATTGACACAAGAGACATAGATATGTAGTATGAATAGGATTGTATAAGGAATTACCCTCCCATATTTAATGAAGTATTCTCCACCCCCATTGATGAGCTCAAGAAGGTGAATTTTGGAATAAAATAAGAACTACATCCTATGTTGATTAGCACTTCCATGCCTCATGAAGATAATGAGATATATATTTCATTTATAAAGAACCATAGGTATTTTTTCACTTGTAATTATAAAAAAAATCCTAGGATCAACCTTTATGTGGCTATGCATCACCTAGGCTTACATGCTGAGTATTGGTGTTTCATGTAGGCTTCTAGATTGATACACCCTTCTCATGATATTTCCATTTTCGTGCCGTATTGAATGAATTATAGATAAATGATTTATGTATATATATATATATATTATCATTATTTTATAATTTGTATCTCATATATATCACATATGTATATTGAACCCATCTTTAATACATTCCATATAGAACGTGAGCGAATCACAGTGCTTCGTGAGCCGGTAGTCTACCATACAAACAAATGTGGTTGTCGTATTCCCAAAAAATATAAATAATGAATGTATGTGTGATATACCAATTATATAAGCATAATATAATTATAATGATAATATATATTATATATAAATTTTAAATCCATCATTATTCTGAAGCTTTAAAGGTGGTCATGGAAAAATGAATGACATTAGTTTGCGAGGCAATAGTCTATTGTAAATATAAACGATGATTTCATAGCCCATTTTATGGAATTGTGTGTGGTTGAAGTTCATAACCTTAACATAAAAAAATATCATTATATGGAAGATAATTAGGTTATTATATAATCATGGTATAATAATAACTAAAAGCGGTGGAGGAGGATATAAAATAAAAATGCTCGTTGAAGATTGTTCCATTTTCTTTAGGTATCCCCATTATGTTTTCACTAAATACATTATAGGTCGTATTTATTTCAAAACTAATGATTCTAGGATTAGGGGAAGGAATTTTATAAGTTACTGTATGAGGTTTTTGTTGACTCAAATGTATTGAGAGTTGTGAATTAGTGTGGAGAGTGCATGCCCATTAAAAATTGATAAGAAGTGGCACTCTAATAAATACCAAAAATTATTTACTAATGGGAGGTATCCTTATATAATGTGACTCAAAAATTGAATAATAAGGTATGTTAGAATTTTTGGCGAATGAGGAAGTGGATAAAACATGTTCATTCCCAAGAATGTGCCACACGTGTCTCCTGTGATTTCAAATTTTCCAACCACTGTGACTTGTCTTGTCGGGCCTCTTCCTTCCTCACTATCATTTTTTGATCCAGGTTCATCTTCTCATTCCTTTGGTGGCCACAAAGTGGTTCCCACCTCGTTGGGTGGTGCCGCACCTCTACCCTCCCCAGCCCCTACCCGCTCCTCCGGTGGTGGGGTCTCCTTTTTTAATTTCCATCACGGCTCGGTAGGGGTTACTCTTTCTTTTCTGGAGATATCTGTGGAGCCAATTCAGCCTTTGCGTGAAGGAAACAAGGCTTCTCTGAAGGTTCTGGTGTCAGTGTTCGAGGAGGCCAAGTCCTATCTCAAATGGACTCTTGTGGCTCGCTTTGGGATAGGAAAGCCACAAATTTCTATCTTCCAATGGTGGGTTTCATCCTGGGGGCTTCAATTGCCGACACAGGTCTCGGTTCTTCACAGGTGCTCTTTCTATATTGTCCACGCCTCCAAGGCGGACTTCCTCCATGTCTGGTGCAAGGTTCTATGGTTCATGGTTTTTTGGAGTTTTAGCCTAGCTGGGCAGTCTCTGGATTATCATAGAGGCAAGGAAAGTTTGTTGGCAGCGGTCTGGATATACCTACCAGGGTTGTCGTTGTCGTTCCATAATGAAGGTCTTCTAAAGCTGATCGGTGACTCCATTGGGGTCTTTTTGTGCTCCGATGACAACACATGGAGGGGAATGTCGTCCTCGGTGGCTCGCATTTGTGTCAAGCTTGACATATCATGTAATATTCCGAAGAATATGGACCTTCAGGTTGAGGATTCTTTCTCCTGGGCCCAAGATCTGGTTTACCCATACTTTCCTAGGTTCTACTCGCACTACCTTCCCCAAGGGAACTCTGTCTAGCTCGGTCATCACCGTGGACATAAGGGGCATGGTGGAATGCTAGGAAAGGTGGAAACCAGGGGTTCTAATCGGCCTTCTCCTACACCTCATGTGGAGGAGATCCCGTCGGAGCTACTGGACCTCGCTCCCTCCTCACCACCCTCGGGGGTCACCTCTATGAAGTTTGCGGATCAGGTCTATCCTGCGGATTCCTTGGATCTCATACATTACATTATGAGGAGTATTTTGGACTTCTGGGTTCCTCCCACATAGCTTGTTACTGACATGATTCTTCAACCCATAGTAGTAGGTGGCCAGGTTTGGGTTAAGAACCTGAGGATCACGTCCCTGCCCCTGCAACAAATGTTTCATCAAATAGTGGATCAGGGATGAATCAGTGGGATGTGGAATTGTTCTCCAAAGTCTCTAGAGAAGATCCTGGGGGGGTCCACCCCTCCTTCCTTATTTGTGATGCCCCATCACTCCTAGGATCCTTTTGAGGGGTCCTCCCCCCTGCTTAGTGGATTCCAGTGAAGGTGGGTTTTGGTAAGCATCCCGATCTAGGAGGTAGCACAACTCGAGCCTGTTAGGTAGCCCATCTTACCCCATAGGGATGCTGACTAATGAGACTAGGTTTCGTACAAGATCGAATGGAAACTTACATCAAGTGGTATCACATTCCCTCATTTCAAAGGCTAAGGTCTTTGGAGCCAGCCCTAGGGTGCTCATTTTTTAATGATTCCCTTGTTAATATGGAATTCCATAAGGCTTGGTGCCCACGTGAAATCATATATTCTCACCTATGAATCTTCTAGACACAAGGTGGATATGGTCACCATTCTTGAACACAAAAAGAAACCTTCCAGAATTGGAGATTACACCATGAAGCTACAGATTCATGGCAGCATGTGGGCCGAGTTGGTTAATAGATTTATTTTGGTTTTTTGGCATAAAAGGTGATCGGTGGACTTGGTTAAAGATGAGGACCCATTTCATACCATTAAGTTAAATATTGATATTGTCTCCTTCTATGCTTCTTTCATGTATGGAAGCTATGATATGAACACTCGGGAGTCCATGTGTAGGCAGTTAAGTAGCTTTGATCCCGAAGCAGAACTGTGGATTTTTTGAGGTGATTTTAATGTGGTGGCTGATCCAGAGTAAAAAAAGAGAAGTGGTCCTTTTCCCATGAAATCCAGCCTTGATTTTTTGAGATTCATGGAAGTGAAGGGTCTCTCATACCTAGGATTTGTGGGTGACCAATTTATGTGGTAAAACAACCAACAGGGACCACGCCATTCGTGGGTTAGGCTGAACTGATGCATGTCCAATACCCAAGCTATATCTACCTTCTCCAGAATAATGGTAACTCTCTTCGTTCAGGGTCTGTCAGACCATTCCCCCCTCTTGGTCTCTCTGATGTCCTCGCATAGGCTGTAGGTGTCGTACAGATACTCTCAATACTAGGTGGGCCTTCTGGGCTATCATGACCTTGTCAGATTAGTGTGGGGAGTTCCTACCCAAGTCAACCTATGGCACATCCTTCAGGGGAAATTGCAGAGGCTCCGTCCCTTACTGCAGTTCTGGGCTAGAAAACTTGTTTCACCTGAGGAAGAATTAACAGTTGTTATGAAATATGTATATTGTTTGGAAAGCAGTCTGGAGCAAGAGTGAGATGATGGGGACTATAAGGACCTATCAGGGAAGAAGTGTACTATGGATGACTTACTTCTCAAGTAGGATTGCCTAAACAGAGAGAGGGATAGGATAAAATGGCTTAAGGAAGGAGAAAGAAATTATATCTTCTTTTATGAATGCATTATGGAGAGGAAACAACAGGTAAGGAAATACGGTTGGAAAACGGATCCTTTACAGATGACAGAGACATTGCGGGTGGCTTGGCCAATTCATTATTCCAGGATATTCTAGCTGGACTTCAGACGAGCTTTCCCACTAGAAATCCATCAGGTTCTATAGACATCATTGATGTTATTCCTAACCTAGTGTCTGAGTAGATCAATGATAGTCTGGGGGCATGCCAAATTAGGGGGGGATTAAGGAGGAACTCTGGCACTTGTCTTCAGATAGCACCACAGGCCCGAATGGTTTCCATTCTTCTTTCTAAAGGGGATCCGAGGAGATGGTGAAGGTGTCATTGATTGTAGCCATTAAGCATTTATTTCATGGGGTAGTTTTCCTAGGGTGGAACGCGCCACCACCCCCGTCCACCTGCCCTAGATTAAGGACTCATCCTCGATCTTGCATTATAACCCGGTTAGCATGTGTAATTTCCCCTATAATATCCTAGCGAGTCATATCAACTTGATACTGTTCATCCACCTTCCTTAATGGATTTCCCCCAAACAACACGGGTTCATCAAGGGTCGATCTATCCAGGAGGCGATTTCCTTGGTGTAGGAGATGGTTATTGAGGTTAACATTAAAACTCATGGCTCAAATATGGTCACAAAACTGGATATGAACAAGACCTATGATTGGGTCGAATGGAGCATTATTAACAGAGTCTTGGAAGCTATGGGATGTAACTCCTTGAATGTGGATATCCTCTTCTGTTGCTTCAGCGATGTGTAGTTTTCAGTTTCTTTTATGAGTAAATATTATGGTTTCTTCAAGTATGCCTAAGGCCTTAGGAAATGAAACCATATCTCTCATACTCTGTTCATTCTCATTCAGGACGTTCCGATTCGACTCATCCAGAGAAGTATCAACAACGAAGGGATTCTCCCATATCGATGTTGGTTGAAGGATCCATAAATCTCCCACATGATGTTCACTAATGATACCATCTTGTTCTAGAATTGAATAAATAGATCCCTACTTAGTTTAATCAAGGTTCTGGACAGTTATTGTCGTTGGAGTGGTCAGAGCATTAACAAAGGAAAGAGAAAATTCTTCATCTCCAACAGGTGCTCGGTCGAGAGGGTGGAGTCTCTCAGTAGGTTTTTGAGCATACATAGGGGGATTTCCCTATGACTTACCTCAGCATGCCTCTATCATCTGGGAGTCTTCAGATTCGGGACTTCGACACCCTCCTCTCCAAGATTATGGAGAGAGTACTAAAATGGAAAAATAAGTTCTTATCTTTTAGAGGGAGGATTCCCCTAGTGAACAGAGTCATGGTGGATTCCCCCATTCACGACCTATCCTCTAGCTAGGTCCATAAGGGTTTGATCAAATTCATCGATAGGATCCTCACCTCCTTCATCTGGGACCCATAAACAGAAGGGGAGAAACACTAGGTGTCTTGGATTAGAATGGAGAAACATGTGGGTGAAGGGTGAATCAGCATGCACAACCTTAGTGATACCATATTCTATATGCATGAAAGGATTGCATGGAGCTTGTTGTAATGATGTAATATCATGGGATCTACCAAGAACATGAACGCTTGGTGGTTTCGAGTATCAGTGGATGGGGTCGCTCTACCCTCTGTTCGACAGTTGGACCAATTATTGAGGTCTGTAGCCCATTCGACCGCTGGTTGGTTGGGAGAGGGGACCTCTCCTTCTGGCACCAGGACTAGGGTGGCGGTATTCTGGAATTTCCTAGGTTCCTGGCCATTAATATTACGTTTAGGGAAGTAATCCTCTTCCCATATTTCTTCTCTGTGGTTTTGGATAATAGTCAGAGAAAGTGTTTCAATCTCATTAAGCTAAACTCAGAAGATGATAGATGTGTATTCACCACCTCCCCCTCAGGCCTCTTCTCATAGAGGGTCTTTCGAGGTGTGGTTCATGGATCGGTGCAGCTAGGGGGATGGGATGATATTATCTTGGTGAAAAGCATCACCACTAAATACAACTTTCTCACATGGAGGTTTCATAATAGAGAACTTCCGACTCATGATAACATCTGTAAGTGCAGCATCCAACTGGCATCTAGGTGAATGTGTTGTAGTGTTCCTATAGAGGAGAGCACTACTCATCTATTCTTCAGCAGTGAATGGGCGATCGAGGTTTGGAATGCCCTGGGGGATTTTCAGTGGCTCTATCTCTGTATGCCGATATCCTTCCCTTTTTGGAGGACTGGTTCCAGGGCACTGAGGGAGGTGGGGTAGAGAAGGTGTCCTAGTAAATGATGTTACATGTCAGGTGTTGGAGTATTTGATAAGTGCGGAACAATATGAAGCATGATTTCAGGTCATTGACACCTTGATTGACAATTTTCTGGGTGAAAAACCTATTGCTGGACTGGAACAAGGGAGTAATGTCCTAGAAAGAGGCTCCCTCGCTTCACTGTTTTCAATACTGCTCCTTGGTGAATGTGTCCTCCAGTAGTAGGGTGGGAAACTGGGTTACCTGGCATACCCCTTTGGTGGATTGAAACTCAATATATATGGTTCTTGTATACATGTGAACATGAACGTTGGAGGGTTAGTGTGGGATGTTAATGGATTAGTTTACATAGCTTTCTCGGCGTGGATGGTTTAGGGTTCCTCTCTCCAACGGAGGCTATGGCTATTCTCACAGGCCTCACCTTGTGTATAAAGTAGGGGTTGGACATTTCATAAGTTGAAATGGACTCCTTGGATATTCATTATTCCTTAAAATGGTGTGGTGTTGCACCTTGGTCGATTTTCTATACTATCATAAAGTGAAAAGGAATTCTTAATAGCAACATTAGTGTACGACATACCTGGAGGGAGGGGAACATGGTGGTGAATTACCTAGAATTAGTGGTGTACCCTGGCATGGTAGATGTGTTTCAACACATGGTTGGAAGCATTAAATCCAAGGGGATCAAGTTTATTAAAGGGTATGCACTCGGGTTACACTACTTTAGACCCACGTAGGATTCTTCTTTGGGGGGGCTTTTTGTCCTCCTTATTTTTGTATTTATTTTGGTTTCCATTTTTTTAAATAAAATAACATATGATGATGATGCTGATGTATGTTAGGTAATAAATGGTCATTAAAACCCTCTAAGAAACAAAATAAATACATTATTTATTAATTTATTCCATAGGATTTATGTTTACTGAATTTTATCATTTTAGATTTTACAATGTTAAGTTATATCTTTTTATTTATCTAGGTAATTTATCATTTAAGAATATAATTAAGAAGATATTTTTTAGATAATTTAGACTCAATTATTCAAAACATTAATCCCAATACATTAAATAAAAATACATAGTTTTTTATTAATAATTTTAATTAAAACACTTCTAATGCACAGAACTCTATTTTAAACTTAATTATGTTAATTAAATTTAACAATTTTCACTAAAACTTGTGGTAAAAAATAATTTTAACCATTTAATATGATAAAATTTTCAATTATTTAAAATATAGAATCCATTTATAAAAATTACATAAATATAATTGTAAGAATTTAATATTAAAATTAATCTCACATATGTAATGAGAAATCATGTTTTTAAAGAGAATATGATCAAAAGATACAAGGTTTTTATATAGAATTCAATATAAATTTGATTCAAATAAACTGAATTGGATTAATAACTTAATAATTTTACTAATTATACTTTAAAAAATTAAAATATAATTTAAATTTATAAATAAATTAATCGAATAGAAAAAATTTAATTAAAATTCACAATTTTCACTATTCATCATAATATGAAACATTTTAGAGAAATACCAAAAATTAACCCTAAATTAATATTAATATTACAATTTCAAAAATAATTCTTATTGTAAAAAATCCATTTTGTAAATGTTTAATAATTTATTTTGAATATTAGGGTGTCATAAAAAGGAAACATAATTTCTGTTTAGAAAAATACATTTTTGTTATAAAAATTTTGGATTTATTCTATTCTATTTTATATATATAATAAATGATGACTGATAGAAATTTTATTTAATATATAATATATACATTTCATTAAAATAATTAACCAAACGTGATTTGGTTGTGTTATTTATATAAAACGAACTTTTGTATATAAAAACAGGTCTTCATAGAATGTTTTCCATTTATTTTCAAAAGTGTTTTTTATAATTAATCAAGCACAAAATAATTAATTTTACATACAATTGTAAACCATGTTTTATTAATTTAGGTATTCTTATTCTTAGCCACCATTCCAATAGTTAGGAGAAAAATATCATATTAAATAATACAATTTTAATAATATTTCATATTTTATTTTAACATAGTATTTTGTGTAATGAAAGATAAGCTAAGTGTTTCATTTAATGAATGATAAAAAAATATTAAATTAATTCTGGAATGAAAAAAATAAATAAAACATATTAGGGTGTTATAAGTGGAGTTTTAGCTATGTATAATGAAATACATTAGGCATTTAACATTGATCATGTGAAGGCCCTTGTAGATTTCCATTTGATCATTCAACACCTTAAGAGACAATCAATGGGAAAATGGTGAAGGTCCAGCTAAATAAAGAATAATAGCTGAAAAAATATTGTAACCTTATGTGAGGAAAAATTATATTGTTTTAATGTGAAAGTGTTATGCGCCTCATGTTATTAGCCTATTTATCATGATAATTCCCTTTAACATGTCATCATGATCTCCCAAAGGGCCTCATACAGGCCAGTTTGATCTTGCGAAGGACCTAGTAAATGTCTTTATTAATCCCATAAAAGACACTAAAATAGGCGACCATATTTTGTGAAGACCTCCAGATATGTCATCCAAATATTTAAAAGGATGTTTGAAATGTCAAATAGAATATGAAAAATACTTCGAAAATGAATGTTTTCAATAAATATAGAAAATGTGTAATTATCATGCAATTGTTGTTTATCATGAATCATGGATATCCAGTTGTGGGATCATGAGTGTTACATGATGTGAGGCTCCATCCACCAACTAAATACCATATTAGTGATATATTATTCATGAAAAATTTTATAGATTTGGGGAGGTGAGGCCTATAAATTCTTCTCTATCTGTCTCTCTCGGAAAAAAAACACACACATGAGAGCGTAGAGGAGGGAGCTAACTTCTCAAAGTGAAAATCCATGCAATCACAAGGGTCTTCCACGAGGTAAACCCAAGGAACAATTTATGGGATTACAATTCATGTTTATATGCTACTTGTTATCACTCTATTGATCATGCGGAGGAAATCTAATGCACCAAAAAGATTATGAGAAGTATTTTTCATATATCAACATGGTCATGTGGTGTCTCAATAGGATAATGTTTGATGCGCATTGAGGCCTTGGTATAATAAAGTCAAAAAAATATGGAATCCTTTTTTGATTATAAAATATTATTTTTCATATGACATGGTTATTCACATTGTGTTACATATTCATTATTCATGAGGCATCACCCAGAAATGTCATCCAGATCATGTGATAGCACTCGGGCATGTCATTAAAGTCATTAGAAGTCCATGGGACATGTTATCCAAGTCACAATAAGTCTTCTATACATATTTCCCAAGCCATGTGATTTCCTCACAATATTTCATCCAGATCATGCAGAAACTATCTAGGATGTCATTCTTTATCACATGAAACCCTTGGATGTGGCTATATCGATGACATCAAGAGTCCCTGAAACTTTTATTTGGATCACACAACCATCCTTAGACATGTCCACCAGAAAACATGGAAATTTCAGGACATCCTCTCACACGTCATTAAGAAAACTAGGACATATATAGAAGACACTCATGAAATTTCAAGAATACAGTCAAGACATGTCATAAAAACACTCAGGACATATTAGGTGGATAGCCTAAGAAATATCATCTTTTCCTAGTAGGAGTACTTGGGAATGTGCCCTCAAACCTTATGAACCCAAACCATGAGCCTTGGATTGGTAATTCCACTTTCATATGGTATGTATCCATAATGGGTTAGCAATTGATGATCCAAAAATCTAAATGGTATTATGAGATCCTCATAGTATCAAGACATGATTAGTTGCTCAGTCATGGTTCCTACTCTTTATCTTCCAGAGGGTAAGGGTTGGATATCTTCAAATGGGAATCTGCCAGGGTGTAAGTACCTTAATATATCTGAATCTATAAATCTTGGGAACCCAAAAATATTAATGTATTTACATTATTCCTCATCCATCCGAGGATTGGGAAGCTAATTGAACTATTAAGAGTCTGATTCCCACTATAAGAAGAACATATAGGATGCCTTCCTTAGGTTTGAGCTCTATACCAAACACATCATTACGGAAACCCCAGTGTATAAGTCTCATATAAATATGTGGTGATTATAATCACTTTATATAAGTTTTTTCCCACACTAAGAATGAATCATGTAGGCTTAGGGATTTAAAATGATCAAGTCACTATCATCATAAGGGGAACCTTGGGGTATAATCTATATTATGTGACATGATATGATATCCCCCACACAAGGGTATCCACCTCGATGTAACTACCATGTGAATTCCCATATTGGTAAACTATTGGGAAAAACAATCATAATCATTAATTATCTATTACCTCTCATCCCTAGGTTGAGGGAAGATCAAACTTTGTTAATTTTAATTCTTTTTAAATGTGTGATATGCTGGACACCATCTTAATGCTCAAAATCCATACCTGGTGCATATGTTCCCTCATACATGTCCATTCAATATGACATTAATCTTTATGGATTCGTCTCAAACTAACTACAGGGGTTTCTATTCTTATTATAAATAGGATACTTATGAAACCTCGTGAATGTTCATTCCCATTTTAGAGAATCCAATCGCCTCTCTGGATAGAAATAAACTCTAGAGTTCCTAGTTATATTTCATTAAAATATTATAATCTACCAATTCTCAAATTTAAATGGAAATGGATTGAGAAAATAAGATATATATATATATATATATATATATATATTTGTGGGTGTGTATGTATGGTATCATTAATAAAAAACACCTTTATATGTTAAAAGATTCAACAGTGGATCATTTTATTTGGGTGACCTGTCCCATTTCGAGATCTGGAATAGATTCTTGAACCTAACATAAAACTATAAGTGAGTACCCAAATAGGAAATAATTCCCCCAAAAGGGTTCAGTGATCCTGACCTCTCATCCTCTTCACCAATGTGATTTCATGATCATCATTGTTCATGAAACCCCAATGAACATTTTCCATTGGAAAGTAGGACCGTATTTTTCATTGGGTATTTTAGAGGATATAACCCACTGATGACATTCATTGTGGAACTATATTTATCAAATCATAATCAGCAACTTGACTATAATATCCTGATGAATCAAAAATGGTGAACCTTCAATGAATCTCTAAAATAATAAAAACGATCAGTTAATTTTGTGTTAGGACATTTTGTTTTGTGTACCCCACAAAAAAATAAATGGTATTCCCGACATGAAATCCATTAATAATAAAAAATAAATGGGGTTTTAATTAAATAGTCTATTCTATTTGTGAAAATTCATTGTGAAAAATGTAGGCGAACCATGATTAAGAATAAACAATTGTGTTACCCATAAAATGCTAATTTATCATGTTTCAAACTTACAATGATGTATTGATCAATGAACATGTTCCGTTTTTTATTTATGAGTACAAGAACTAGTCCCACAAATACCTTCACATAAGATCATGTATTCATCAATAGAATGTTCTAGAACCTTATATAAAGGAATAACCTCTATGGGCTACAAAACAACAACACCCATCCAACAGCTTAAACATTAGGTGGATAATGTGATGGTTTAAGAATACCACTAATATTGTATGACCTTGACCCCTAAGGATTCACATAGGTCTCTTAGGATGTTAGACCCCACAATTTTCTATCATTCAAGGAAATCTTAAATGAAACAAGTGGCACATATCACCACCAAAATTCACATCAAATTTTTATCACTGAAGAGTGGAAATAATCACATATTGTAGCTTATAATGGTGTCTCAAGGATTCGAATACATATTCATCTTAATTAAGGAGCTTCCGATGAGGTCTTCTTTCATCTTCCATCACTAGTTTCATCCAAATAGTTACCCTTAGTCACTTGATCAGAGCACCACCCAAAACTTTTCACCATGGACACTCATTAATGGTTAAAAAAGAGGTCTCAATGGGTATGAAATAATGTAAATAAATGGGCGTGGGAACATAACCCCACTTTTACTAAGGAATCCCATAGATATATTACATTGGTGTTTAATGGGAAGGCTCGTATTCATACACTCTTTGACTAAGTTTTCACGCATATTTTTATATCATGCATGCGGGAGTAATATATCCCTTCCACCTTGCATGAAGACCATCAACATATTCTGATGGCATAATAATGATAGGAGTGGTCATATATCATTGTTTCAATCTAAGACATCTTGGAAATTATATTTTGGAATTAGAATGTGCAGGCCTCCATTCCTACAGACTCTTTTCTATACTATCACTACATTCAAGAAATATTAAAAGATCTTTTCTGTCATATTCCAACACAAGTATAGATGTAGGGACATGAACATTTCCCTCTCCCTATATCCAGAGAATCATATCATCATGAACAGTATAAATAGGTGGGTACTCTGGAGAATTAATGAATTCATTCTCCAATCCTAGAGGATTATTGGCATATTAGGGTAAAGTATGAGGCACTGGACTAAGCTCATATCCCAGTTATGACCAAGGATTGTGAGCTCATTTTGGTAAATTAATTAGGACAACGATACATTTATATCCAAACAGGGATCATATCTAGGTTCCAACCAGGGAAAACCAACTCTTATTGGAAGATGTCTTGAGAAAAAGCACATTTATTTTGAATAAAACTTATGGAATACTCCAAATGAACAATAATAGGCTCATATCCTCACTCAAATCTATGTTTATAAATATAATATTGTAATCACCTCATAGCATGCTCAAATAACATCCAATGAAGTTATTGAACGTATTCCAGTATATCACAGTAGACTAGATTGTATCTCTACTTCTGTCAATGAATGATCGCACCATTATCCTTCAGAGGATATATAAGAGAAGGATCATATCACTTATATAATTTTAGATGTATATAATCATATTATAACATGGAATGAATATTTTATCAAGGTTCATACCCCCTCCCACCCTTCAACTAGGATTGACCATCATGTTCTAGAAACCAGCCATTATCATGCTCATATTCCTACTGATAATATATAAGCTCACTGATATAGTCCAGTGGATTCTCAAAAGTGGGATCATATCCCCGTAGCACTAGATGATTATCAACATATTCCAACAACCATCATAAAACATTATTATATCCATGCTCAACCCCAAAAGAAATGTTGGCATATTTAGGACACGATGTAGAATGAGGCTCTTATCCTTGATCAGATCAATCCCAATTTCCTTGATGGTATAAGACACATATTTTCAATAACTCAAGGTTCTTCTGAATCTTTAATTGAAGTAGAAGGTAAATTATACCTCAATAGTTCACATCACGGTAGTGTATAGATGGATCACAGGGACTATACTCCTGATGTAGACCATGGAAAACAACACTATGGTTATATATATCTCAGGCATATAAATCCTACCCTTTCCCAGACACCATAATATATATAGGTTCCCAAAACATAGATAATTTTTTATAGATAGGTTATTAAGACATCTTGGTTAACTATTTAGATTTCTCCATCAACTATCGGTGGAACTTTAAAACGATTAGTAGGCGACCAATAGAATAATACTATGTGGTCTGACTAGGTGGAGGCATATTATTTTTATGAAGAAGAGACCGGCATGGATATGTGGATAGATTTATCCAAAAAAATCTCCCAACCATTCTATGGACCATATCCAGTTCCTACTATGAAATCCCAAATGATATAGAGAAGGAGTTCATGTCTTACTAATTCTAGGACATGTGGATCACTTATCAACAATTGAAGGATAAACATCCCCATTATCAATGATATTAGGGTAATCTTTAGATTCTAAATACACACTATTGTCAGCTATAAATGGTCATGTTATCCTATCCAAGAACATAGGGATGGAAGAGTGTGACAAAAACCTATGAAGTTTTTTTATCTATATAATAAGAACTCATCATCAACTAATTTAAAGAGCCTCATCAAACATACTTATCGGGGGATGGTAGAAATATGAAGCATTTCACTTAACTATGTCCCAAAAAAATAAAATATTCCTAGATAGAGAATCATGTATTGTTATAACCACCTGAAAAATCAATGGATCGAGTAAAACACATGCTAGTTGGTCAATACTATGATATTACCTCACTTTGAAGGAGTAAATATGTCTCTAATATAGGGATAATAAAACCAAAAAACTCTTATGATAGGCCCCTCAAAAAATGGGAATTCATTTCAAACACAAAATCCTGTGATGTGGAATACAAAATAACATCCTGTACAAAATGGATCTTATCATAGGAACCCATTAAACCCAAATGAAACAAAAGTAATGTTTCATAAAATCAAATGAATCACAATAGTAGTCACCATATAATCCATTCTAGAGAGAACCCATCCCCCATTGTTTAGTGGAATTTTTAACACCACCTCCACCCCTCTAGTAATAAAACACTAAGAGGATCTATGAAATATCCATATAAGTTTCAAACCATACCAATTCAAATGGGATGGAAATTTTTTTTATCTCAATCACCACTACTAGGTTTATCACACCCTAAGATTGCCCTATAGAAACTAGGAGAAGTTCCAAATACACACTATCCCACAAGGCTAGGTGAATTTATATCATAATTTCCATCTCTGGATATATCAAATCCTCTACAAGATTTACTAAATCCTCAACTACATGATTATAATGTTCGAATATCAACCATGATTCATCCTCATGCCATTGGGGTAGGGTAATTTTTATCATTATTATCACACATGAAGGGATAGGTATTCTCTAGGTTTGGAGGAAAATATAGATGGTTGGCCTATTATTTATTCCTCCCACTGTGAGATATACCTTTTCTATTTGGGGTATATTTGGAAAGAATGATTGTGAACTTTTTTAAGGTCACTATATACATACTGAGATAGGATGAACTTATAGAAATGGAAATCAAACCTCATAATGGTCATTGTCCACAGTGGTCCAATATTGCCACGGGTCAGAAAAATGACCCTGATGCCACCCTTGAAGGAGTAATCAAAACAGAATCACCCTGTTGTGTGGAGAGTAATGGGATAACTACCATTTCCCAATACACCACAGTGAATTTAATCACCATCAACAAAACAGATGAGGTAGACCAAGACATACCCATAGAGGGATATATTACAGAAATGGCACCTCACGAGGTAGGTGACTTGGATGTAAAATCTATGGATGCACATACGGAGAATCAGAGACGAACCAGAACATGGAACCTCGGAATGATTAATTTCAACCTCCATGGTGGGACACTACCATGGATGAATAAAAATTAGTGGCTACATCTCAACAACAACCTAGAGGATCCAAAATTACTTCCATAGAGGAATAGTTGTACAGTATGGTAATGAGATAAGAAATTGGTAGATAGGTCAATGAGGAACTACACAGGGGAAACATTCCCATTAGTTATTTACTTTAGATAGAGGCAAAAATCCCTCCAAACACATATCTGGAGAGAGATAACCCATCTAAAAGAGAAGAATTTGTGCATCAATTTGGCCCTAGATCCAATCATATGGTCTACATAAATAGGAGAGTTAAGGATGATCAAGACTTTCCATCATTATTATGACTACCTCTCCACCATCATGGTGATCATTAAGTACAAGATCATATTGATAATCAATAGGATATGAAAATGGGTCCACCTCATCAAGTCTTTCCTAATCCCTATAGATAGGATGGGGTCTAAACAATTGTACATCTATAACTCCCCAATGCCCTCGAATCCTTGTTTACTCGGATAGAAGCCCGGGAAGGGTGGCGTGCACCCATGAAACCCAAAAAAATCCATATCCCATATTGATGGATGACACTTTGACCCCGCCAAATTCTGGAAATCCTATCATATAAACCTTTGATGGTGTTGGTATAGTGACCTAAATCCTTTGAAACATATTATTAAATGATTTTAGGCATAATTATCCACTAAATAAAAACCACAGATCGAAAAGTCTAATGTATTTGAAATATAAGGTACATAAATAGAAAACATAAAGTTGGAATAAAAAAACCTTTAAATAACCTCCATAATGATATACTAACTCTCTTTTAGCTCTTATAACTACATCAGATGACATGGGGAATAAATAGATAAGATAGATGAGCTAAAAAGACCAATGAGGAAAAAACATTGGAATGAAGTATTGAACATGATTTAGATGAAATAAAAATATAATATAAAAGACATGTCTCATGAATAGGAATATAGAATCATACCATATAGGATATGGAATCATTTGATCATAAGGAAAGTTTCAAAAACATATTACATGACACAAAAATGAGTCAAGGATAACTTCCAAGAGAATATCACATCGTGGACATAGTCTCATAAGGGGTTAGGTTTACTTCATAATACCATACATATTGTCTCATGAGACTAACACATTAACCAATGAATTGGAGCACTGTCTAGGATCACCCATCAAACCTTGTTCACCCATTTGTGTTACACATACATAATCAAACCTAAGGAATAAGTATAAGGGTTACCCATAGAAATAATGAGTATTGAAATCATGTTATAATGAATAAAAAATGCATGTATAATAATGGTAACCATAAAGGACATGATTTAAATTTTTTTGGAAATTAATAAAGGAAATATAAGAATATAAAATGAATAATTAATCCCAACTAAAGAGAAAACATGAAATTGTGTGTCCTGGTGACATTATAAATGTGACACTTAATCATAGTTTTAGTGAAAAGAATAAAAAGTATTTAATGTGGACAAAAGAATAATTATTTCCAAAAAAACCGAAAAAATGAACTAAATATTTTTAATGATAAATTGAGTGATTTAAAAAAAAGCAGTATTAAAATATTTTATGGTGTGTACATGAATATTGGTAATAAAAATAGATGTTCCCTTTATTTGGGTTTTTTTGTTGAGAAGAATTATGAAAGGAACCTATTAAAATATATAATCACCCACTAAATAAATATGAATTTAGATAAATGAAAATTTAGGGTATATATAAACAGAATATAGAATAAGTATATAAGAATAATGAAGTTATAAACTTAGGATTAGAAACAAAAAACATAACAGAATGGAAATTTAGAGGTTTAGAGAGATCTCTTACCTTATGTCTAAATGAATTCTGAAATTCCACTTCATGTCCTAGATAATAAAATTAGATTATTTAATTACTTAATTAATAACATCTTATACATGTATTTGATTTATTTTAACTGTATTCAGTTCATTTATGTCCATTTTCATGACTTATAAGGTTTGATTTCATTGTTCCAGGAGCGTTTGTTTCATGTTTTCATGGTCTGTTCACTTCTGTATAATTATGTAAGTTCTTATCCAATGGGAATATTATTGTAGAAGCTAATTTAAATGGTATTAATACAATTATAAAAGTTTAAATGGTATCATATATATCATTTTTTTCATGATTATGATTCATTTGATAAAACATTAATGATAAGTGTTTAGTTTGTTTACTACTTTTCCAAACGCCACACATTAGTTTCATTTTATTTAATATTATGCATATATATTAGTTCCAATATATTAAATATGTTATTATATACATATTATAATATTATTTTACAATAATAATAGTTTTATGATTATAATTGAATTTGTTAATAGAAAATTAAACCTCATCGTCCATGAAGATGGTTAACCACATAAATTTGTACAGTGGTTTCCTATCATTGAATAAGAGAAGATGAGAAAAAAGGGATGGATATAAATTATTCTATTATCAATATAACATTAAAATATATAAGTGATGTTGGATTTGTTATTATTTTATGTATGAAACTGGTGAGGATCATGTAGAATAAGAAAAAAATTACAAGAGGTAGTTTGATAATGTTACCTCTTGAATATCACCTCCTTAAATGACAAATTTAGGAACATGGAATTGGTATTTTTTTAGACCATGATCACTTAAATATAAGGATAGCGGGGAGTAGAATTGTGTCTAGATATTTTTAATGCTTCAAGTTTTTCAATGTGTGAGTAGAATGGGAGGTGACAGTGGTATTTGATGGGGGTGAGATGGGTGTTTTTGGAATTTTTTAAAATAGTAATAAGAATGAGACTATTCTAAATTAAAATGCTTTAAAATGTATTATAAATTCTCATGGGATAAATTTTACAACAATATATTATTCCCATTTTGATTATATATTATTTTTTATGATTTTCAAAAAAAATAATAAAATATTTTATTCATGAAATCTCATTATTGACAAATTTGATTTTATTCATTACTTTTTCTTTAGACACATCAATACAACAGGTAAAATTAAAAAAACTATTTTATTATATCCTAAAAAATTTCATAGTAATATATATAATTCTTTTATCACCTTAAATATCTCATATTATCTTTATTTTATTAATTTCTATATCAATTATTTATTTTTCAATAAATTGAATAATTACTATATCGTTGTTCTGTATGCATTTAAGGAAAATATTTATTCACTAAAAATAAAAATAATTTACCATGGAGTAGATAAATCTTTAATATTTAAACATAATATTTATAGTAAAACATGTTTTTAGCATAACTGTATGTTAAAAATGTTAAATTTATTTAAATCAAGGGTGTGACATATTTGACAATCATTTAATAATATATTGTAAAGGTCAAAATCTCACTAAAATGGACATAAAATAACATATAACCTAAATATTGATGATTATAGACGCAATTGACTCATATAATAAAATTTAGGTGTGTTTTTGTTTCATTAAATAGTTCTAAACATTTTATTTTTAACCTAAATTACCTGATTTACCCTTTATTGTGGTAACACAAAATTACTACGGTTATTATTCATATTGAACAACAATAAAAGGGGTATATTTAATAAATTTTTAACTCATAATTTAAAATATTGAATCATATTTTTCATTTTTAATTCACAACAGTGGAAGGATTTAATTTACTATTAAACTAAAAAATGTAAGGGAAAAAAACTGAAAATTCCCTTTCAAATATAAAATATTTTTATTAAAAAATATTATGTTCAAAATTCATTTAAAATAAAAAAATTATATTATTTATAATAAAAATTAACAAAATAAAGTATCAAACTAAACTAAAATGTAATTTTTATTTGTAAATTCCTTATAATAAAATACAGTTTTCAATGTAAATGATTATTTTTCAGTATTCATTAAAATTTCAATTTTTTTGAAAATTATAAAAAAGTAATCCAAATATAATTTAGACATAATGAATTAAAAAATGAAGTTTATTTTTTAAAATAATTTTATAAAATTTTAAAAATTAATTGTATTTATTTTATCAAAGACAACAACAAGATCATTTTGTGAAGTAACCATATTTTTTAAAAAAATGAATTTAATAAAAAATTATGTGTTTATTTCCTAAGAATTAATATATTCCATAATATGGTTTTAACTATTAATAACCACCAATTAAATGTATAGTTTATAATTTTAAGGTTAATATAATATTACTTTGATAGTATATCATGGTTAGTTTAAACATGGTGTTACGTGAAACAAAAGATACAGAAGAAATTGAAATATTTCATAAAAAGTTAGGGTCTTACATTCTTACAACCTTATGAAATCTCTTCCTTGAAATTTGTTTTACTTACTAAGGTGAAAACATGTGATGGTACTTCTCCTTCATTACTTCCTATGGTTCCCATGCAGCCTGTTTGTATTTGTGGTTCCTCCATAGTACTTTTATAAGGTGAGTGGTCTTGTTGCGTAAAACATTATCACTATAGTCCAAGATATTTACCAACTTATCCTCATATGAGATATCATTTTCTAGATGTATCATATCTTAATTCATTACTTTTGAAGGATCTACTATGCACTTCTTCACGAGGGATACATGGAATACGTAATGTACTTGAGACATGGTTGGTGGAAGTACTAACATATATGCCCTAGATCTATTGTGATCAAGAATCTCAATGGGGACAATGTACATAGGAATTATCATTACGTTATTTCCATATCTTACGAATCTCTTATTTAGAGATACTTGGAGGAATACCTTATCTTAAAACTCATTATATAAGTCCCTTAGATGATTGACTTCATAGTTATTATATCAATTTTGGGTAGCCATGATGTGTTGTCATATAGTCCTCACCATTTCAACCATTTCAATGGCCATTTTAGGTCCCATTAGATTTTTTTCACTAACATCATCCCATCATGCATGTATTCTAAAACTTTTCCCATAAAGAGCTTCATATGGATCCATTTTGATGCTTGAGTGGAAACTATTTTTGTAATATAACTTGACCGGTGGGTGATACCGGTCCCATCCTCCTTTGAAGTCTATTAAGAATTCTCTCAAAATATCTTACATTGTTTGAATGGACCTCTTAGAAAAGCCAGTTTCTGGATGAGAAGTCATTCTAAAGTTCATTTTAGGGTTTATATCAAGTTAGACACTTTTCCAAAAATTAGAGGAAAATCCCATATCTTGATCGGATATAATATATACGGGCACTCCATGAAAACTCAAGAATTCCCTGATGTATATCAATTTAGGTTGATATAGTGATATAATCTATAGATTTATAATAATTTCACCTATCTTTATAAGAAAATCCACAAATAACCTTATAGAATTATTTCCTATGGATGCCTTTGTTAGTCCAGTGAAAATTTATATGGAAAAGTTTTTTCACTTCCTTATTGGTATAGGTAATGGTTTCATCATCCACTTAGAATCTTTCCATTTAAACCTCACTTTTTTACAAACTATCAATTTTGTTGTAAAATCAGTGATCACCGACATCATATTGTCTCATTGATAGTTCTCTCTATGATCTCCTTACATCTTTGGGCTCCCTAGGTGTATGAATAAGGTAAATATAGTTGAATCATTAAACATATAATTCATTATGTCAGGATTTGATTGTGCACGTAGTTGTGAACCAGATCACATGAAACCTTTATAAATAAAATTCAACTCAAAGGATTTCCCAATTATGATATATTACACCTTCTTCTGAATATCCACATCATTTATTTAATAATACATTATCTTCTCTAAAATGGATTGTTGGGAAATAATTTGAGAAAGGTATGATGAGGTTTCATCCTTTATGTAGAGGCCCGAAGCTTTATGTACATGGACAATACATTACTTTTTCAGAATACTTAATACATAAAAAAAAGACACACAAGGATCGTAATAGTTTAGTGTCTTTGGAAACTTGGAACATAATCTTCTAATCATGGTGAAAGATCTTCAACATCTCCCAATAAAGATCTTCCCTATTTTTTCTTACCTAAAACCTATCTTTATATCCTGGGGAAAAGAAAACATACAAAAGGGTGAGCTCAAATGCCCAATAAGGGTAAACATAGAGAACATAAAACAATCCATAAACATTTGAATGCAAAAACTTGAACATAAAATCTAAACATCAAAATCTTGAGCAAAGACATGAATCTTGGAAGTACATAAAGAATATATCATAAGGGAACATCAATCATGATAAAATATCATGGGAATAAAACATGTAATTGTGGCAACCATTAATCACATGATATATTTCCATAGTAGCCAAGGCATTGCTGCCAAGACCATCTTAGTGGACAAAGTCCCTTTCGGAATCGAGTTCACTCCTCGTTCCAGTCCTGTATTACTGAACCGATTAACTTGTCGTTCAATCCATGTCTATCTCATGAGATATAAATCTTTACCCAATGCATTGGAGGGAGATATAGGTCCCACCTATCTCATAGTGAAATCATTCTTACTTGTGCCACAAAATAAACATACATCATTCATAATAACCTAATAAATGAATGGGTTTCATAAACATCATCCCATCATCACATAATCCATATAAAAGAAATGGATATCATTTCATCATAAGAAAAGTGAAACCATTTAAATCATAGATACATTATACTTGAAACATACACATATGAAATAATGTCATCTTAGATGAAAAAATGGTTTTGATAAAACACTTGAAATGAATTCTTGAGGAAAATATCCTTTCTTCTTCAAAATCAATTTATTTTAACAAAATGTCATGCAATTTAAAAGAAAGATATTTTGTTGAAAATATTCATGAAATATTTTGTAAGAATCTTCATGAAAATACATCTTTATAAAACCGTAAAAATCCTTTCGTGCCGTATAAGTTAAAAAACATTCTCCTCGTACTTCAGTCGGAAAAGTCAAAAAGTACCTCGTAAAAGAAAGATTCCATACATACCATGTAGTAAAAGTCAAAAATGGGTAAAAAGGAATTTAAAAATACATAAAAACACTTTTATAAAACATGGACATGGATGATAGAAATAACCCCAGTAAATACTTACGAATAAGCAATCTCGGATAAAAATGAGATTTGCAAAATTATCCCTTACCTTAGGTCCGATATGCTTCATATGGTTCCGAACCTCCTGTATAATGATTTAAATAATGTCATTTACTTATTAAATAATCATATTCATTTTTATGATATCATATATGTTTCACTTATGACTTTATATTACCCGTTCTTTTGTAAATTCCATGTTAAAGTAGCGTTTTGGGTAAAATCATTTCATTTATCGTATGTGTTTCGACTTGTCGTTTCTTGATATTATTACTTATATACTGATTTAAATAATTCCAGAATGTAAAACATGATTTATATATAATATATATTCATCATATACATATATATTATAGATCTATAAAAAGAATGAAATACACCGTTCATGGAGACGGTAGGTCGTACGTACGCATGATCGCTGTTTTCATTTCCTTGTTGAATTGAATGAAACTAAATAGATGACATACATATATATATACATAAATACAGTAGAATTATTATTTCATATATTTCATTATTATTCATTATATAAGCTTTATGATCATTCATGTATGGTAAATCATGGAGAATGAATCTCATCGCGTCGTGGAGACGGTAGTCCGTAGGTACGCACGAG
This sequence comes from Viscum album, assembly GCA_963277665.1. Taxonomy (NCBI): domain Eukaryota; kingdom Viridiplantae; phylum Streptophyta; class Magnoliopsida; order Santalales; family Viscaceae; genus Viscum; species Viscum album. The sequence goes on from OY728163.1 coordinate 948,302,338, forward strand.
CGATGATATCGTTCCCATAATTATAGAATTGTAGTGGATGGTATAATATATCAGAATCAGTATGATGTTATAATAACCATATATAGTTATTCTTTACACCATTATACCCATCCATGTAAGGTGTTGGTGGAAAAACAGATTACACCACGGCGTGGAGACGGTATTTCGTACGTACGCACGCGCGGTGATTTTGTTTTCCATAGGATGGATAGAAGGTGAAATAGGGTTGTTTCATATTTATAATAACATATCAGTATATTAGGGATACTGATTTTATTACTTCATAATGAAACAACTAAATAATAAGAAGTTGAAGAAGAAAGAAAGTTGAAAGAATCGGTAACAGATATTACCTCTTCTTTGACACGCCTCTTTGAATCCTCCTCTTAGGGTACTAAAATTTGTCTTTGAAGAAGACCAGGACCACTAGGATGTTTCTAGGGAAGTTGATAAGGGAAATGGTCAGGGTTTGGACGAGATTAAAGGCTAAAATTGGTGTGAGGAAGAGAGGGAGGAGGTTCCCTTTTATAAGGGAGGAGTGGGGCACCTTTGGAAATCTTAAAAATATTAATTTATAATAAATCTAACCCCACTTAGAAACCTCAAAAAATGACTCATATTCGAATATTAGATTATATAGGGTTTTAATCTCATCAACCAATAAAATTTAGACATGTTAGGAATTTATTTTCAACATTATCAACTTGATTTATCCTTATTTAATCAATTTAATTTTATTTGTGGTAATAACATTCTAAATTTTCAATTATAACAAATATTTACTTATTTGTTGTTAATTGTCCATAATTTGATACTTTATAACATTTTATACCATATAAATTTAAATTTATAATTTGTAAATATTTTTGTGATTTTTAAACAATTTTATAATATGTTATTTTTATAAAATAACAATATTGTCAATTTTGACACTATTAATTTGTTTGAATTTAAATAAAATATATACAGAATATATGTTCAAAATAAAATCTTTAATAGATTACTAAAAGGTCATATGTATCTAGAAAATTATTTTATCACATTAAATAGTTCATATAATATTTATTTTATTATTTTTAAAACCATTTATTTGGTTTATCTCTTAATAAAATAATTACTACATCATTTTTGTATAATTATTTAATATACTTATTTGTTGCATAAAAATTAAAACAAATATCCTATGATGAAGATAAATATATTAACTTTCAAAATAATACTTTTAATCTAATTTATCATCTTAAAATAACAATATTTAAATTGTTATATTTATTAAATTATGAAGGTGACAACTTTGGAATCATTTAAAATAAAATAATATAAGTGTCATAATCATTTTTATAAGGCTCCAAATGGTCAAATATTCGAAAATTAGATGATTATGGTTTACATTTACATGACCAATAAGTTTATTTCAGGGTTTGGTGCCTTTTATGGTCACTATTATTTTAATAAAAACTATATTCTTGATTTTTCACTAGATAAACAATTTCTGCATCACTATTGTGTCACAATTAATGATAAATATTTAATCCCTAAAAATTATAAATAAATTCATATGATGTAGATAATTTCATTATCTTTCTGTATACTATTCATGTTCGAAGTTTCATGAAGTTTATCACTAAATTAAAATTAATATACTTATAAGATTTAAGAGAGTGACATGTTGTCACTTTCTTTGGTTTTAATAATAATTAAGTTATTTTCATGGACAAAAGTCCATTAAATGATTCTAATCCTACCCTTAAGTGATATGGGTCGCCTTTTATTCATCCAATAGAATTTTTTCATTGTTAAGGTAATTTTATAATATTATATTTACCCTTAATTACCTGATTTACCTTTAACTATGGTAAATAAAATTTACCATAGTTACTATTCATAATTCCCAAAAATAAAAAGTAGCTTATTAACATAATTTAGACCCACTGATTCCAAATATGGAATCCATTTTTCCAAATTCAATACACAAAAGTTGCATAAATTAAATTAAAATTAATCCCGTTGTTGAAAGAAAACGGGTTTTTCTTTAAAACATTGCAAAAGATTGAATTGATTTAACCTACGAATTCAAGGTAAAATCAATGATAATGAAATAAATTATATTAAATGGTAAAAATATATTCTATTTATACTTTAAAACCATTCAATATTATAATTTACCACATAATTTATTACGATGAAAAAAGTTGTTTTTAATTAAAATATAGCGTGTTTTTACTATTCATTAAAATATGAAAGTTGTCAGAATAATATGAAAAATTTATCCAAGGTAAAATTTTATATCCTGATTACAAAGAATAATTTTATTTTGTAAAATTGAACTTATAAACATGTCAAAAACTAGATTTAAAGTTGGTGCGCCATCAAAAGGCGGCAAAACTGCATTTTTTTAAAAATACTTATTTTACCCGAAAAATTTATTTTGTTCTTATACCATGTTCTAGAAAATATGTAAGATGAATAATAATGTTATAAAATTCAAAATATAGTTAATACTATTCATAACGGCTAGTTCATAATAATATTATAATAACATATCATTGTTTAGTAAAACCCGGTATTGCGTACAACACACGCTATCGAAGAAGGTCGTGATTGCGTGTAATGCAAGCCAAGTCAGGGTTGCGTATAGTAAAAGACTCCTTTTTTGTTTCGTTATAACAGAATCCAACCATTTTTTCATTTATACGTTGAATATATATATATACTCAATGTTGCGTAGAATGACTATTATCAAACGAACTTGAAATTGTGTGTAACACAATCTAAGAATAGTATTGCGTATACTACAAGCTAATATGGTGTTGCGTATAGCGTAAGATAATCTTGGTGTATCGTACAATAAAAGATATGAAAGAAATTAAAAATAATATATCTTATAAAATCTCGGGTTATTACATTCTACCCCCCTTAAAATGAATTTCGCCCTCGAAATTCGTCAGGGTTATAAATGGTTTTCTACTTGAAAGTTTCTTTAATTGGAACCCACATCGTAAAAAGGAATACCAAAACTTATCTTTAAAAACTAAAGTATGAAATGTAACGGTTACCCAAATAAACTAATCACTGGGTTTCCACATAGTAGAACATAGGTGAAAATATGGATATGGAAGATAAATATAACCATCATGTTCTGATAGAGAGTGGTAGAGAACATGGCTATGAAAAATCCAACAATCACAAAGCCCTAGATTTGTGATGATCTAGGGTACCATCTGATTAATCGGATATAAGGGCACTAGGACACCATTTTTTGTTTTCAAGATCATTTCCCTAAAGTTGAAGAATTTGAATTAGAATACTTGCTTTATTTTGGTACAATCTCACTTTTGTTCATGCCTTGAACAATTTCCACTTCATCTCTTAAATAAATGAAGTTGAATTTGTTATTCGTGAAGTGTTAGCAGATCATGTGATAGAATGACGGGTCATTCCATCTGTCTCAAACAAAAGGTTAGAAAAAGTTATTAAATATACATAAGTTAATCTATAGTGAGATTAATCATATTTGGTTCCTAAAATGGACTTATACTTCATATATCATACTACTTAATATAATAAAACTAGTTTCTACTAAATAGGGACTTCCTGTATGCCAGTGGTAGGCGATAAAGGCCAGTCGCACTTCGGTTGTGGGTTCGATTCCCACAGCCTTGTCCGACGCTATGGGTTTTCGCCCGTCCTGCAGGTTGTCCTTTTTCTAAAACTACATTACTATAACATCCCATCAATAATATCGAAAAAAATTCTATCCTTAAACAATACTAACTTATGTCCAACATAATCCTTTCCAATCTTTAGGCTTATCCAAAATACTGTTGTCCAATCTCATATTATAGTGAAAACGATTACCAAAGAGTTCATATAACAAGCATGTTAATACCATCGTTGATCCCCATATATCATGAGATATGTCTTGTTGGTCACATTTCAAACATTCTAAGGCCTTAATCATGTATTCTCTTGAAAAATGAATACCCATTGAATCTTAGTGAAAACATGAGTGCTGTCAAAAGTTAACTCTTTTCACATACCAAAACCTCAAACCATGATATAACTATTTCCTTATATTAGTCATGAGCTTATGAATACTGTCAAACATTTCATTTTCTCCTTATCCCTTCATTATGCGCATATCATCTTTTTTCCAAAAATATCTCAATCACTTTCCATGGTTACCGGTACCATAAAATTATTGAAAACCACAATAGACCAATACATAAATATTCCAATATTCCACGATACTATATACAACATTATTTTTGAATCCCATTACATAAACACTTAATCATTCCACCACATCGTTTTCATATTCAACATCGCCAATGGTGAACGCATGTGACTTCCCTTTGTCCTTTTCCTTAAGTGGTTTCTCATGTCGATCATCACTAACCCTTAGATTAGGGCATTTATTAGCATAATTCCCCATTTCCTTGCACTTGAAGCATTGAAGTGTTGGTGGTGCGTTCTCTGCAGTCTTTTCTTTATTCACATCATTAGAAACCCTTTTTCCATTAATTCGACACTCAGCTGCTCGATGACCTTCTTTTCCACACTTAAAACATTTTCTAGTCCCTTTAAGACAATCTCCACCATGCTTCTTTCCACACTTTGAGCATAAGGAAACATTCATCTTCTTTTCACCATTATTCTGATATATCTCCTTGAACTCCATCTTTCGTTTCTTGTCAAAACTATGAGATGGATAAGTAACACCAACTTCCATTTCTACCTTGATAGCACAACACACAATTTCTTCATAGCTAATGAAGTCTCTTATAGCTAATTCCTTTCTAAGATTTGGTTTTAAGCCACTGAAGAATCGATCAACTTTACTTTCAGGTTGGATGATAAAGCCAGATGCATACCATGAAAGCCTTGTAAAATTTGCTTCGTATACACCAATAGATTCATCATCCTTTTGCTTTAGTTCAAGAAACTCTTTCTCCATCTTTGTTCGAAGAATACGAGGGAAGTACTTATTGAAAAATATGTTCTTGAACTTTTCCCATTCCATGGACTCAATTTCATCTCTTGGTCTCGTATTCTTGATAAGATTCCACCATTGATCAGCTTCACCTTCCAAATGATATACTGCTAAGATGACTTTATCATGTTCAGAACATTGAATAACTGAAAATATCTTTTCAGTGGTACTGATCCATTGTTCAGCAACAAGTGGATCAGAAGACCCACTGAAAGAAGGTGGGTGTTTCCTCATGAATGACTCAATAGAATATTGTTCCCTTCTCTGCTCATTTGGAAGTCCAGAATGATTCATAGCTTTTGTAAGTATAGCAATAAGATTTTGAACTCTATCTCCCATAACATTTGTTTGTTCATGAGGAAAATCATTGTATTTTCCATTGCATTGATCAACACGGTTCCTTCGAGTTCCAGTCATCGTCTAAAACCCAAAAAGAATAGTGTGAGAGGAAAAAATCATGCTAGGGAAAACAACATAATAAAGGGGGAGTACCCTCAATATCTAACATCTTAGGTTTAATTCTAAGATAGTTACCGTAATTCTAGGACTATAACCTATACTTATACTTAACCTTAGGTACATACCTAGACATACCTTAGAAATATCTCTAGGGATCTCACTAAAGTTCTCGCATCCTAGTTTCCAAAGGTTGACTAAACCTTTCCTCTGATACCAACTGTAGAGGCCCGAAGCTTTACGTACATGGAAAATACATTACTTTTGTGGAATACTTAATACATAACAAAAAAAAAGACACACAAGGATCATAATAGTTTAGTGTCTTTGGAAACTTGGAACGTAATCTTCTAATCGTGGTGAAAGATCTTCAACATCTCCCAATAAAGATCTTCCCTTTTTTTCCTTACCTAAAACCTTTGTTTATATCCTGGGGAAAAGAAAACATAAAAAAGGGTGAGCTCAAATGCCCAGTAAGGTTAAACATAGAGAACATAAAACAATCCATGAACATTTGAATGCAAAAACTTGAACATAAAATCTAAACATCAAAATCTTGAGCAAAGACATGAATCTTGGAAGTACATAAAGCATATATCATAAGGGAACATCAATAATGATAAAATATCATGGGAATAAAACATGTAATTGTGGAAACCATTAAGCACATGATATGATTTCCATATTAGCCAAGGCATTGCTGCCAAGACCATCTTAGTGGACAAAGTCCCTTTCTGAATCGAGTTCACTCCTCGTTCCAGTCCTATATTACTGAACCGGTTTAACTTTTCGTTCCAGCCATGTCTATCTCTTGAGATATAAATCTTTACCCAATGCATTGGAGGGAGATATAGGTCCCACCCATCTCATAGTGAAATCATTCTTACTTGTTCCACAAAATAAACTTACATCATTCATAATAACCCAATAAATGAAATGGGTTTCATAAACATCATCCCATCATCACATAATCCATATAAAAGAAATGGATATCATTTCCTCATAAAAAAATTGAAACCATGTAAATCATAGAGACATTATACTTGAAACATACACATATGAAATAATGTCATCTTAGATGAAAAAATGGTTTTGATAAAACACTTGAAATGTATTCTTGAAGAAAATATCTTTTCTTCTTCAAAATCAATTTCTTTTAACAAAACGTCATGCAATTTAAAAGAAAGAGATTTTATGGAAAATATTTATGAAATATTTTTGAAGAAGCTTCATGAAAATACATATTTATAAAACCATAATAATCCTTTCGTGCTGTATAAGTTAAAAAAACATTCTCCTCGTACTTTTGTCGAAAAATTCAAATTGTACCTCGTAAAAGAAAGATTCCATACATACCATGTAGTAAAAGTCAAAAATGGGTAAAAAGGACTTTAAACATACATTAAAACACTTTTATAAAACATGGACATGGATGATAGAAATAACCCCAGTAAATACTTACGAATAAGCAATCTTGGATAAAAATGAGATTTGCAAAATTATCCCTTACCTTAGGTCCGATATGCTTCGTATGGTTCCGAACCTCCTATATAATGATTTAAATAATTTCATTTACTTATTAAATAATCATATTCATTGTTATGATATCATATATGTTTCTCTTATGACTTTATATTACCCGTTCTTTTGTAAATTCCATGTTAAAGTAGCGTTTTGGGTAAAATCATTTCTTTTATCGTATGTGTTTCGACTTGTCGTTTCTTTATATTATTACTTATATCCTGATTTAAATAATTCCAGAATGTAAAACATGATTTATATATAATATATATTCATCATATACATATATATTATAGATCTATAAAAAGAATGAAATACACCGTTCATGGAGACGGTAGGTCGTACGTATGCATGATCGCTGTTTTCGTTTCCTTGTTAAATTGAATGAAACTAAATAGATGACATACATATATATATACATTAATACAGTAGAATTATTATTGCATATATTTCATTATTATTCATTATATAAACTTTATGATCATTCATGTATGGTTAATCATGGAGAATGAATCTCATCGCGTCGTGGAGACGGTAGTCCGTAGGTACGCACGAGCGATGATATCGTTCCCATAATTATAGAATTGGAGTGGATGGTATAATATATCAGAATCATTATGATGTTATAATAACCATATATATTTATTCTTTACACCATTATACCCATCCATGTAAGGTGTTGGTGGAAAAACATATTACACCACGGCGTGGAGACGGTATTCCGTACGTACGCACGCACGGTGATTTTGTTTTCCGTAGGATGGATAGAAGGTGAAATAGGGTTGTTTCATATTTATAATAACATATCAGTATATTAGGGATACTGATGTTATTACTTAATAATGAAACAACTAAATAAGAATAAGTTGAAGAAGAAAGAAAGTTGAAAGAATCGGTAACAGATATTACCTCTTCTTTGACACGCCTCTTTGAATCCTCCTCTTAGGGTACTAAAATTTGTCTTTGAATAAGACCAGGACCACTAGGATGTTTCTAGGGAAGTTGATAAGGGAAATGGGCAGGGTTTGGACGAGCTTAAAGATTAAAATTGGTGTGAGGAAGAGAGGGAGGAGGTTCCCTTTTATAAGGGGGGAGTGGGGCACCTTTGGAAATCTTAAAAATATTAATTTATAATAAATCTAACCCCACTTAGAAACCTCAAAAAATGACTCATATTCGAATATTAGATTATATAGGGTTGTAATCTCATCAACCAATAAAATTTAGACATGTTAGGAATTTATTTTCAACATTATCAACTTGATTTATCCTTATTTAATCAATTTAATTTTATTTGTGGTAATAACATTCTAAATTTTCAATTATAACAAATATTTACTTATTTGTTGTTAATTTTCCATAATTGGATACTTTATAACATTTTATACCATTTAAATTTAAATTTATAATTTTTAAATATTTTTGTGATTTTTAAACAATTTTATAATATGTTATTTTTATAAAATAACAATATTGTCAATTTTGACACTATTAATTTGTTTGAATTTAAATAAAATATATACAGAATATATGTTCGAAATAAAAGCTTAAATAGATTCCTAAAATTTCATATGTATCTAGAAAATTATTTTATCAAATTAAATAGTTCATATAATATTTATTTTATTATTTTTAAAACCATTTATTTGGTTTATCTCTTAATAAAATAATTACTACATCATTTTTTTATAATTATTTAATATACTTATTTGTTGCATAAAAATTAAAACTAAAATCCTATGATAAAGATAAATCTATTACCTTTCACAATAATACTTTTAATCGAATTTATCATCTTAAAATAACAATATTTAAATTGTTATATTTATTAAATTATGAAGGTGACAACTTTGGAATCATTTAAAATAAAATAATATAACTATCATAATCGTTTTTATAAGGCTCCAAATGGTCAAATATTCGACCATTAGATGATTATGGTTTAGATTTACATGACCAATAAGTTTTTTTCAGGGTTTTTTGCCTTTTATGGTCACTATTATTTTAATAAAAACTATATTCTTGATTTTTCACTAGATAAACAATTTCTGCATCACTATTGTGTCACAATTAATGATAAATATTTAATCCCTAAAAATTATAAATAAATTTATATGATGTAGATAATTTCATTATATTTTTGTATACTATTCATTTTCGAAGTTTCATGAAGTTTATCACTAAATTAAAATTAATATACTTATAATATTTAAGAGAGTGACATGTTGTCACTTTCTTTGGTTTTAATAATAATTAAGTTATTTTCATGGACAAAAGTCCATTAAATGATTCTAATCCGACCCTTAAGTGATATGGGTCGACTTTTAGTCATCCAATAGAATTTTTTCATGTGTTAAGGTAATTTTATAATATTATATTTACCCTTAATTACCTGATTTACCTTTAACTATGGTAAATAAAATTTACCATAGTTACTATTCATAATTCCCAAAAATAAAAAGTAGCTTATTAACATAATTTGGACCCACTGATTCCAAATATGGAATCAATTTTTCTAAATTCAATACACAAAAGTTTCATAAATTAAATTAAAATTAATCCCGTTGTTGAAAGAAAACGGGTTTTTCTTTAAAACATTGTAAAAGATTGAATTGATTTAACCTACGAATTCAAGGTAAAATCAATGATAATGACATAAATTATATTAAATGGTAAAAATATATTCTATTTATACTTTAAAACCATTTAATATTATAATTTACCACATAATTTATTACGATGAAAAAATTTGTTTTTAATTAAAATATAGCGTGTTTTTATTATTCATTAAAATATGAAAGTTATCAGAATAATATGAAAAATTTATCCAAGGTAAAATTTTATATCCTGATTACAAAGAATAATTTTATTTTGTAAAATTGAACTTATAAACATGTCAAAAACTAGATTTAAAGTTGGTGCGCCATCAAAAGGCGGCAAAACTGCATTTTTTTAAAAATACTTATTTTACCCGAAAAATTTATTTTGTTCTTATACCATGTTCTAGAAAATATGTAAGATAAATAATAATGTTATAAAATTCAAAATATAGTTAATACTATTCATAACGGCTAGTTCATAATAATATTATAATAACATATCATTGTTTAGTAAAACCCGGTATTGCGTACAACACACGATATCGAAGAAGGTCGTGATTGGGTGTAATGCAAGCCAAGTCAGGGTTGCGTATAGTACAAGACTCATTTTTTGTTTCGTTATAACAGAATCCAACCATTTTTTCATTTATACATTGAATATATATATATACTCAATGTTGCGTAGAATGACTATTATCAAACGAACTTGAAATTGTGTGTAACACAATCTAAGAATAGTATTGTGTATACTGCAAGCTAATATGGTGTTGCGTATAGCGTAATATAATCTTGGTGTATCATACAATAGAAGATATGAAAGAAATTAAAAAGAATATATCTTATAAAATCTCAGGTTATTACACTTTATGATTTGAATTTCCATATTTTCATGTCTAAGAGAATTGAATCCTTTTAAATTCTCATCATTGATAGTATTTTAGGATCCATTATTTTTAGATATTATACAAATTTATTTTCTTAACTAGGATGGTAGTGGATTAAGAACTAATAATCCTTGATGTGATATAACCATATTCATTATCTCATATTATACTCATTTAGTGTGAATATATATTTGAGACTCTTGTGATTAGCATATATCTCACACTGCTCCCCATAAAAATAATGCCACTGTATTTTGAATGTGAAGATCATAGCCGCAAGCTTCATATAATGTGTGGGATATTATTTCTCATTTATAATTAGTTTCATTGAGGCGTTATCTCTCACTTAATCATTTTTCATCAGTAGACAACCTAATCCCTTATTTGATTCATCTTTTTATACCATGAAGGGTTCCCCACTTGTTGGTAGTGTGAATAATGGTGCATTGATAAGCCTCTTTATCAACTCTTTGAATTCATCATCACATTCACTGGTACAAAAAAACTTTACCCCCTTACAATTATTCTTGTTTTTTGGGTTTTATAATAATGATAAGTTCCCCAAAAATCCTTGGTAATACCCAACTAGACTGTAGAAACTATGGATCACCATTAAATATTCTGCTATGGGACACTCTTTAATTTCCTTTTTCTTAGAAGGGTCCAAAAATATCACTTTACTAGTGATAACATTCCCCATGAATATTATATCCTCCATCCAAATGTCACACATACTATACTTTCTCTATAGTTTCTCCTGTCAAAAATTACATTGAAATGAATTAAATTTATCATCATGATCCACCTTTCACTTTGAGTATATCATAATATCTCTGATAAAGGCTACCGAAAATTTGTTAGGGTAACCTCTAATGACTCTATTCATTATGTACAGGAATATTTCTTGAATTTTAGTGAGTTTGAAGGGAATCATGATGATTTTTTACTTTCCATACCTTATTCAAAAGGTTTTCTTGGGATTATCTTCCTTCTTCACCTTCAATTGGTGGTATCCTGACCTACGATCATCCATAAAGAAATAATTGGTCCTAACCAGTTGATCAAACAAGGCATCTATACATGGAAGGGGATAACTATTATTTATCATTATTTTTTTGAGCTCATGAATGCAAATGAATAGGAAAATTGATCCGGGCTTCTTCATGATGAAGAGAACCAGCACACCCCACAGTAAAGCACTCTAGCATGTAATAAAATTTTCTAGATTCTGCTATAACTAATTATTAAATTATTCAAACTCAATGGTTGTTATACTAGAAGGACAGGTTGATATGGGAATGGATCAACTAGATCACATTTCCTATCACATTGGTTTTTTATCAGTTCTCATAATTCAATCCATTAACTAAAAATAGAAGGAAAAAATTAATTTGGCTAGAATAAATTTCTAATTATTATATGAAAATTAGACTATAAACATAGAAGGATAAAATTATAATTGAAAATTATATCACAAATTATGATTCCCTACATTTTAAATGAAGTTATACACAATTATAGAATTATCCCTAGGTTTCTTAATAAATATTTTCTTGTTCTCCCACCCAAAAATCATTAGATTCTTCTCTAATAACAACTATAGAAATCAGAATCCTTTTACACATATTATTACACTATTTTATGCATAATAATCCTTCAAATACAAACCAAGGATCAATAATTCTAGTGTTTTTAAATATTATGTACATAATTAGAAAATATGAATCTTGAATAAAACAAATTTTTATTAATCTTTATAACGATCTCTTAACTACATTTTAGCTCCTAAAACTACATAGCATACATGGGGATTACATTGAAAATAGTGTTGAGATAAAAATATAAGAAAGTAAAAAATAATGGGAATGAAGCATAACACATAATCTTGAAGGTATAAAATGATAAAATAAAATGAATGGGACATGAATGAATATATGGAAGAAAAAATATATAACCTGTAATAATATGATTGTGGAAAAATAAGAAAGTGAACAAAACATTTAACATTAAATAATGTTTATTACGGCTAACTACCAAGACAAAATCATATGGTGTGAAGGGTCCCATAAAGGACTAATTTACAACCTAATCCCATAAAAATATCTTAGGAGACTAAAAAATTACCCAATGCATTGGAGAACTAACTAGGCACACCTATCATAAGAAGTTCATGAATATGTGTGACACATAAATAATCAAACATAAGGAATAAAAATAAGTGTTACCCATGGAAGGAAATGGGTATCATAATATTTTCATAAGGAATAACCAAAGTGAATATAAAATTTGTGTCAATGAAAGAATATATTTAAATTATTCAATATTAATAAAGGAAATATAACAATATATCATGAATAATGAAGTTTTACTAAATTTAAAACATGAAATATAGTTGTTAGATATCTCTTTAAATGTTCCACATAATCATAGTTTTAGGGAAAAGAAAATGGAATACTTAATGATTATAAAGGTATAATTATTTCCATAAAACTATAAATGGAATAAAATTTAATTTCATGATAAATGGAGTGATTTTATAAAACTATTTTAGTATTAAAATTTGTTATGGAGTGTACATGAAAATAGGTAAGAAAAATACGTGTTCTCTTTTATCGAGTTTCCTTATCAAAAAGAATTGAGATGGAACCCTTTTAAAATATGTAATTCCACATGAATGAAAGATGAATTCAATTAAATACATATGTTTTGTAAACATGAGAATAATATAGGATAACTGTATAATAATAATGTATAGATAAATTTTGGATAATAAATATAAAGCGTAACCTAAATGAAAATTTGGAGTTTTAGAGTGATCCCTTACCTGCTCTCTGTATACATTCTAAAATTTTTCTTAATGCTTGTATAATCAAATTAGATTCATTATTTTTTAATTAATAATCTATTAAACATTTATTTTATTTATTATCAGATTTTAAGTACATTTATGGCCATTTAAATGAGTTATAAAGTTCAATTTCTTTATTCTTGGAAAGTTCATTTCATTGTTTCATGGTCGGTTCACTTCTATATAATTATGTAAGTTCTTGTCGAATTGGAATACTATTGTAGAAGTGGAATGAAATGGTATTAATACACTTTCATAAGATTAAATGGTCCTATGTATTTTTGTTTTCTCACATGATTATGATTCATTTGATAAAATGGTAAAGATAAATGCTAAGTTTATTTTGGTGTTTTTTCAACCATCACGTATTAGTTTAATTTTATTTAATATTTTTTCAATATATTATTTCCAAAACATTAAAAACTTTATTATATACTTATTAAAATATTATTTAACCATAATAATATTATTATTCCCATCCTTGAAAGTGGTAATGGAAAATGAAAATCCCTTTTCCATATAGACGGTTAACCGCCATAATTTGGACAATGGTTTCCTTTATTCGAATAAGTTGAGATCTAAAAAAAGTATGGGTAGAAATTATTACATTAGAAATATATCTTATCAATATATATATTTATTATTATATAATAGATGAGTTATGATTCATTTATATTTTAATTTGGTGATGAAAAGGTTGAAGAAGAAGAGAAATTAAAATACGTAGTTTGAAAATGTTACCTCTTGAATATCACCTCATTGAGGGACCCCTTCATGTTTTGAGGTTATTTTAGTGTTTTTATAAATTTATTTTTAACATAAATTACATGATTTACCCTATACCATGATAAGAAAAATTACTATGGTTCCTATTCATACTGAAAGAAATAAACAAGATATATTTATAATATTTTGATGTCATAATTCAAAATTTTGACTCCATATTTCCAATTAAAAATATAGAAGTGGAAAAATTGAATTTAATATTATACTCTAAAGCACAATGGAAAATAATTTTTCTAAAAAATTACCTTTTAAAGATAAAATGTTTTGTTACTAAATTCATGTATAAAATTTATTTTAGTGAACAAAATAATATTATTTATAATAAAATGAATCTAATTAATGTTTAAAAATAATCCAAAATAGAATTTTAATTTTTTTAATTATTTAAAAGAAAAAAATAGTTGTCAATATAATTCAGTATTTTTCACTAATCATTAAAATTTCCTCTTTTTTAGAAGATTCTTAAAAAATATATCCTAAGATATTTTTTATATTTGGAATAAAAAATAGATTTTATTTATTAAACTTTCTTTTTTTAACGTGTCAAAATTATTTATATTTTTTCTCAAAGAAATCAATAAAATCATTTTTTGAAAAAAATATATATTTTTAGAATAAAATTACTATACACAAAATTATGTATTTATTCTAATTCTTACTTGTTAATTAAACGGAATGTTTATAATGATAATGTTAATATAATAATATTTTAATAGTGTATCGTGATTTATTTAAACTCGGTGTTTCATACAACGTAAGCAACCAAATAAATTAAAATATTTCATATAATATTGGGGTGTTATAGTGGAATATCTATAATGGAATCTCATGAACATTTTGTCCTTGTGAATCTTGATGATGGGCCCACAAGATCAACAGGATGAAACGAGAATGAGATGTTTTGTACAAACTCTGATATAGTTAGCCTTTGTTTCATCTAGAATCTTTAAAAGAGGATCCTTTGTGGGATGTGATATTTTTTTCATAAATAAGTTTATTGGTTAACCTCCACATGAAGGAAAATAAATGTTGTAGACCTTATAAACTGAAAACCACAAGAAAATTAGAGGGTTTCTAACTTCATCTCTTGATGGAAGGTCATAAACTATTCACTTTCTATCACTCTCTTGCAAGATCAACTACTGGAACTCTATGTTGAAAATATTTTGGATGATTTTAAAACACCAATTATCCCAATGAAGTAACTAGGTAGATTCCATGAGTTCTTAGAGTTGTCCAAATTCTTAGAATATGTCATTCAATACACCCAGGATAAATCTGGTTACATGCACCCGATATAGGGAAAAATGATTGGTAAGGTATAGATTGATGTTCTCACCCTCAGAAAAATATAAGTTATTGTTTAATCATCCCAAAAGCACCCAAAAGCATCTGCTTCCTCCAATTGAGTAGCAACAACAACAAAATCACACTCTTCCAGAATTAAAAAAACACATCAGGGTCTCCTTCAAGTTGGGGAATGGATGAATAAAGCATATTCTATCCCAAATGATAATGTCCTTATATAATTCATTAAATCAATAGAAAACAAACTCATCAAGTTACCAAATCCTGATAAACCTAATGAGGTCAACCTCAATGATCGTCCTAACTACAACACATTTCGTAGGAGTATATGACACAAGATCTATAACTAATTTTTATTCAGTGACATCCTTCAATGAATGGTTGATTCTATAATGGTGATACTACAGAAGGTCCCAGTATATGTTAATTTTTTAACCACCACACTACCAAAATATGAGGGTTACTAGAAGAAGCTTCATCAAGGAATGGATAGAATTTTGATAACATGATTACTTGAAAGACAGATGATAGAGATCATACCACCCTAAGAGCACAGCATCACAAACCAACAATGATCCAGGTACCTATGGAGGTTTCCATGAATACACCTTATAGTGGAAGATGATATCATAGAACATAGAAAAATATATAAGTGAAAGAGTCATATCCATCTCCCACATAAGACATGACTCTTATAGGATTCATTCCTTCAACATCTTGATAATGGGAACCACCCCACCAAACAAAACCCTCATCAGATGGATATTTTATTTTTTGTTCTGTTACAATTATTCACTTAACATATCTCTCCTCCAATGACAAATACACCTCTGAGTAAAAGTTCCTATATCTGAATGGAGAATTATAGGCCTAGTCAATGGAAACTGAGGATATAGGGGACAATTTTGGTGTAGTCAAACCAAATATTTATGCCACATTACCATATTAACCATATATATAGCTGAGATTGAAGGTAGAGTACTCTATCAAGACTAACATAATAATGGAGATGATTCATTTCCCACCAGCATTCATTCGAACCCTATAATTTTTCATAACCAAATTTTGGGGGGTGTAATTGTCTTTTTACCCCAAAAAAGGGGAAGTTCGGAAAGTCCTAAACAAATTATATTAGATGTTACTTTGACAATTGTTCATTCACCTTACCCTTTCACCTCAAACACATCAAATTCAAAACAATATAATATGGTGAAACCCCGCCTTGGGAAGCATAGAACTCTGGCACAAAAATATGACATTCTATAACAGTTGGTGGTTGTTGTATCAAAACACCCAATCCTAGATGCTCTCCAACTTTAAAAATAATTCATAAATGCACTCATTGAGGCCTTCTAGAGCCCATAGGATTATGAGATGTAATTTTTTAAGATGAGGATTACTGATTAGAGATGATTCGATCATAATTTCATATCACCATATTGTTCATAGAATAGGATTAGGAAGATTTTATATGGGGACATATAAGACCCTTGTATGTATATTTCAAACTTGATAATGTCGATATCTGAAGGGATCTAGTTGAAAATGGTTCCTGGATCAACGTCATCCCAATTCGGACCCTCTAAAAATTAGCATATAGTTGGGGGACTTCTATTCAAATAATTTAACCATTCAACGGTATGATAAGAGAAAGAATTTTCCTCTCAATAATATCAAGATCAACGCATAGTTTGGGGATCTCACATATGACACTAACTTCATTGTTATCCAACAAGACACAACCTATAATGTTCTACTTGGAATACTTTATCTTAATATACATATAGGGGTACCTTTAACATTTCGACAATTCTTGAAATACCCCATCGATGGGATGGTCGGAATACTAAATGGTGACAACACCCCATTTGATGCTTCCATATCCATATATACTGAGGTAGGTTTCTACAAAAAGGATAGAAAACAAAAAATGGTGGATGATTATATAAAAGTTACAAACCCTAATGGCTTAGGGAAAACCATTGTTAATACCTAGAGCATACTTTATATCAATTAGGTTCTACCCATAAATCTGATTGAGGTAGTATAATTTTTCAAAATAAGTGACTGTGAACCTCAAGCTTCATTGGATCATGTCTATGTAGTGACATTCATATCAGCTGAAGTGGGATCATCAAAATGGGATCAAGCTAATGTTCTATCAGAATCTAATAATTCCCTCTCACCATTTTCAAAAAATGATGATTCCCCCAAGACATTCTCTTTAACTTATTGTTTCTACGTTTCACTTTCCCCTGATGGTAGGAGAAAATAAAACAAGAATACCCATAATAACTTTATGATGACTCTATCAGTTCAAGATTAAAATGCCTCTTCTAATGTCCTATCTAACTATTACAGTGATATGGATTCCCTAAGATGACCCACCATGTCTTAAAATTCATCCACATACATAGAGATAGAGGAAGAAGGGGATTATCTAAGGAATTCCACTCTCACTTTTAATAAATGAATCTCCACCACCATTGATGAGGTGAGGAAGGTTAATTTTTAAATATAATAATAAGTAAATCCAATGTTGATTAGGTCTTCATTTCCTCACGAGGGGAAGGAGATATGTATTTCATTTATAAATCACCATCGGTATGTGTTAACATGGAATTATAAAAACATTCATGTGATAAAACCTAATTTGGATACACATAACCTAGCATTACCTAATGAGTATGTAAGTTTCATATAGTCTTCCAGAAAGATATTCCATTTTCATGTTACTAATTTAGAGTCATAATATGAGAAATTGATAAAATAAATCTTTTTCTTAGAATTTCAATACCCAAAATGGATATCCCCAATCTTGCACTTTAAGAAAATGAATGGGAATATGTGGGTTTGAATTGATTTCATAGAACACTATAAACATTGAATAATGAATGATTTCCCATTTTTAATCACATATATTTTGATCAATGAATATTTTTAATTCCATTCCCTTCCCTTCCCTTCATGGATGGCTATTTACAATATAATCTGATAAATATGACCCATGAAGATGATAAATCCACCACCTTCAGAGCACCTCAGTGGATATTTTTCTACAATGGGATTCCATTTTGATTAAAGAGTGATGGTTCTACTTACTAATTCAATATAAATCATATATTTAATATATTATTAGGATTAATATAAAAATTTTATTTCAATGACTTGGTAGTAAAATATTGACAAGGAAGTGATCACCTCATAAATCTTTAAATATTTTTCATCAATTTTCAGCAGCACAATTTGAAGATGAATCCTCTAATGTTTGACTTTCAGGAAACATTAGTGAAATTATTTGGATTTGGGGAAATTCATCTTGTCATCAATTTTTATCCAAAAAATACAAGTGAAATGCTAAAAATTTCACTCCCTCGATATCTTAAATAACTTAAGGGGATTTAATGTCACTTTGGTTGTATTTTGTGTTTCATACCTAACTTGGAAGGAAAATATCTCCCCTTCACCATGTTGATGAATAAAGGAGTCACCTATTTATGGGATGAAGACTATGGATAATCCTTTGAGAATCTTAGGAATTACATACTCCACCCACTGGTATATATGTGATCAGTAGAATGAATGCTTCAGATATTATATGTGGACACCATGGATTGATCTCCCGGTTCACTCCTTATACTAAAAATGGCATTAAGAATGGGAAAAATATATACTATATCATTTGAATGATGCTATGTATGAAGACTTGTTATTCCAATATCAAGAATAACTTCCTCACACTCATATTTTTAGTATAAAAGATAATAAAATAATTATAGAATCACAAAGTATAAGTTGTATCCCGTATTGACTCTCTTTTGTAATTCCATGTCCACCCTATAATGTTTGTTTGTTTTCCCTAATGGGTGGTTATTCTGCATCAATATGACTTATATTTTATTTCACAAAGAGGTAGTTAAATGGTATTCCATGGAGAATGTTGTTTCTACACATCCCACCAAGAAATAATACCAATAGACATCAAACATCTAGAAAATAGGTTTTCTATGACCATGACAGTCCCCAAAATTTGGAAATTTGTTTTCACGGTGCCTCCTGAAGTACTATTTAAAAGTTAATGGAAAACCTTGAGTCAACCAAGTTTTTCTCGTGATTGTATTTTTTTTATATAGATAAATATATTTTCCCATACTCTTTCTCATTGTTTTAAGGATACACAAATAACAAGGTAGAATACCAAGCCTTAATTTTTGTTTAGGTAATATATCTATAGCTACAGATAGTCAACCTAAACATCAAATGTGATTTGGTGCTAGTGATAAAATAAATCAATGGTGAGTAATCTATAAAAAATTAATA
Source organism: Viscum album (assembly GCA_963277665.1). Taxonomy (NCBI): domain Eukaryota; kingdom Viridiplantae; phylum Streptophyta; class Magnoliopsida; order Santalales; family Viscaceae; genus Viscum; species Viscum album. The sequence continues at coordinate 948,322,054 of OY728163.1, forward strand.
ATTGTCTCCTCTCATCTATTATGGCAATGGATTTATGGTATAAATCCCTTTTTAAAAAACATTGTATCATGTACATCAATCAGAAAATGCATGTGTCGGCCTACTGGCTAATACTGCCAAATTCTTGTCTGACCCCAATCAGGAAAAAGTGGTTTTATGTGTTAAATCACTAAAGGGTGGTCTCATAGGTCATCATTGTCACATGGAGTAAATCAACCAGTTAAAAAATACCCCCAAGCATGATGAATCGATGTCCACCCCTGGATGGACGAATCCCACAATTGATTAACTCCACAATGGGACCCTCCCATTAGATCAAGAAAAAAGGGAAGAGGCTCGATGATGAGTAGAAAACAGTTCCTATTGAGATGGTCTAAATGAGAAAAAATCAATCTTCAAATGACGTATCGATAGAATCCTCCACCCATTCATAATAGAAGGATAGATTCACACCATCATGGAAGATGTCCATGCAGGATCATGTGGTACTCATCAGTCTGGCACCAGACTCTCTAACCAAATTAGGAGGTTTGGTTACTACTAGAGAACAATGATACGAGACTATATTGAATTCTACTTAAAATTTCATGCATGCAAGATTTATGAAAACTTCATCCATCAATTTCCATAGTTTCTACGTACTGGTAAATATTCATATCCTTTTTTCATATAAGGAATGGACAATGTGGGGCTATATCCACCAACCACAACTATGAAATTTAATTACATCCTTTATACCAATGACTAATATTACAATTTGGATGAAGAAATACCTCTTAGAGAATTTGGGAATAAAAATATCATTATCTTGATAAAGGAAAATATCATCACCATATTCATTGTACCTCACACGACATTGAAAGACAGCAACACCAGCCTATGTTCTACCAAAGTGAAGAAATCATACTAGGCGTAAAACATTGAAACCAACCATTCATCATGCAATTATGTAGTGTAAAATTGATAGATAGATTCCTTCGTTAAGATTCTATCAAATATACTCCATAAAATGGTGGACAAGGATGATATTTACTATCCAGCCAAGCTCCTTGACGCCTTATGGTCCTCTAATACAACCACACGAACTGCCACACAGGAAACTCCATATTCATTAGTGGACAGATCTGAAGTAGTGTTTCTCATTGAATATTAGTTTTCATTTCTATGAATATATTTTTTTTTAAAACTATCAGATGTTGATAAACCATACAAGTGGTTGGATGAGTTAGATTAACATAATGAGAAAAGGTTGTGTATTCTTTACAATATTGAAGTTCATTAGAATAGAATTATGAGAGACTTCTATAAAAGGGTTTTCCTCTTCTTGTTACTTCAAGGAGAATTGTTATTTTCTCTTAGAACCCCAATCATACTAGGAAAGAAACTTCCAAATATATAATCCTTGTGGGAAAGGTCTTACATAATACATTTGGTCAATTCTAATGGATTATACTCATTGGACACAATGGATGAATAGTATGTTACTCCCCCCCCACCAATGAAAGGTTTATCATAAAGTAATTTCCATAGCTTCTATAAGGGATTTAATGTCCATGTAGTAGGACTTTAAGTTTCATAACATCTTTCTTCTTTACCACATGATGTTAAACAACACAAAATAATTCCTTACCACATGATGATAGACTATAAAGAAAACATCCTTATTGTATGATGTTAAACCACATGTAATATGTCCTTATCACATGATATTAAACTATACAGGGACCATTAATTCACAAATATTCCACAAAATGTTAACTATATCTATGAGAAAACAAAATGAATTGCTCTTTTGCATATTTTTGAGCCTGATCTGCATTGAGAGTTTTGTGTTTGAGAAATATGTGAACCATGATTCCTTCTATCATGGGATACATAGTGACACCCGGATCTCAAATCATGGGTGAAATAGTAACATAAATTGAATCAATTCCCCCTATGTGTAAGATTTTTACCAATATTGATATCTTTTTCTTCAAGAAATATGTCTTTCTTGATTCCTTATATGACTGGATACATAATTATGCCCATATATCAAATATTGTATCTAATCGCAACATAAATGGAAACAATTCCCTCCTATATATATCATTTAGACATCTGTGTTGATTTTTCCATTCATTAAATACATGTGAATTGATTCCTTCTATCAAAGGATACGTTGTGACACCCATATGAAAATCAAGGTTCTAGCCACAATATAAATGAAAAAAAATCACACCCCCTTTGTGTAAGTGTTAAACCTATATGGAGATTTTTTCAGTCAATAAATATGTTCTTCTTGATCCCTATTTTTATAGGATATGTAGTGAATCGCAAATCCTGAATCCCATGTCTAGCTACAATATATATCAATTCACCCCTCTTTGAATATGGGTTACAATTATGCAAGGAACATTTTAGAACAATATTTGAATTCATTCCCATTATAATAGGTTATGTAGTAATTCTTGGATACTCCATTTTAGGCCATGATGTTCATTCCTACAACTCCCATCTATGATTATCGGTGAGAACCATGTTTTGTGCGGATCCCAAATCATATTAAAATGTGAATACCCCTGCAAATTCATTTTCATGAACTCTCCCATGGATTAATTGAATACCCATTTGTATCTTTTTTATCATTCCATGATTGAATCATGTGAGCTTAGGGAACTTGGAAAGTTACTCTGACCAATTCCATTGAGGTATGTTATATCCAAATATTTGGAACCATGTTCTAGTTGCATGATATTAAATTGAACAACAATTTCATACTCGTATGACGTTAAGCTACATGACAAGAGATCTTCGCGTTGAATAGATCATCCCCTCTATTGATTGGGTATTCAAGAAACAATTGTTTTATCCATTCACCTTGAAATGTGTATAATACACTCTGGTGTATCCTTTAGTGTTCTTGAAACATTCTTGAATTTTTTGTTCCCCATGAACCAACTTCATATCTTAAATATCTGAATTAATGAAAACTAATTCCCCAAGTTGATCTAATTATTTTATAACCCCATAGATATTGGGATCTCATTATCTTGATACATACCTATAGAAAACTTTTAATAGGGACTAGTTATTTTAAAGGTTTGACATTACGATTTGATCGTGAATAACACAATGCATCCAAGCTAGTTCCTAGTAGATGTTTTGGTGTCAGATAAAAGGCCCCTTTAATCCTAGTAGATACTGTTCAGACTCTGTTGAATATGGTTTTTCTCCATTATCAATGGTTGACCTTTACCAATCAGTTTCTAATTCTAGTTAACAAAAATATTCTTTTGATATTATTTAAATTATCCATAACTCAACTATTCAAGTTTATTTGGATACTCTGAATGTTACACATTTGTGCATCGTACCCATTATCAATGCAAGATTATGATATCATATCCTTTCTCCCATCAATATTGAGGTTTGTATCTTCAATGAATACTAAATTTATCCATGTTAGTTACTCTTATCGAAAATAAATCCATGCTTCATGACATTAAACTACATGAAAATGTCCCAGTTGTGTGATGTTCAACTATATGAAAACTTCCTAGTCACACAATTTTAAACAATATGACATATGGTTCATCATGAAAGACCTAAAATTTATTTTAGTAGGATATCCTATTTTTAAATCTGTTATTATGTTGAATTTCTAACCATCATTCTAGAATAAAATATAGAAATTCCCTACCCCTAAGTATAAGCCCAATATATGCAGAGAGCAAATTATCCAACCATGATGTCGATACTCACTAAAGGAAGAAGATAAAATTCCCCTCTCCCTTTTATATAATTCAAATATACAAGGAGGTGTCACTTTAAAAGATCTTATTATGTCATGATTGATTCCATTACAATGTGCATATGGAACCCCAAGGAAGGTTAACCATAAAAATTTTCATATATGTCTATTTAAATATAGTCAACTCAAATAGAATCACTCTACCTATGTACGTGTCAAATTTGTGTATGCATTTCTTGATTATCAGATAACTCTATGAAGGAAGGGCACCCGTATATGGCTACCCATCAATAAGCCTGTGTGTGAATAAAATGTGTTTCATACATATAAATTACCCTGACCAATGAAACATTTCCATAAGGATATCTTTCAAAATTTCATGTCAGACCCTACATCATTACCACATGATATAAAACAGAAAGGAATATGTCCTCATCACACAAAGCAAAATGGAATAATGAATGTGCCCCCATTAAATGGCACTAAACCATACATAACATCATTTATCATCACACCTTTTTAATAGACTGTAATAGGATTTCCCTTTTCAACCAAAGTTCATGGTGGTTCCATTATAATTTGGAGGACCTTTATTTTCAACACACTCTTCATGTCTTGAATGTATTCAATTTTTATAAACCTTTCACGGCCATTGTAAAGGGGCATCTAGCTTTAGAGGACCCTTTGTTTGACTATGAATATCTTCCCCCGGTTGCTATATATATTCACCCATTCATCATCCAAATGTATATTTTCCTTGACAAAATGGGATTATGACCCTTGTGTGCCCTAACATCATAATAGTGGATCTCATCACTATAGATTTATTCCTTATAATCCTTGTTATGAGTGTACAATAATACAACTCGTGATTTGATAAACTTTAGCCATGATTTACAACATCCCAACTCTCCACATGGGAAGGTGTTAGGCTACATCTGACCTTGGGAATCCTAACTAGGTTGTTTTGTGACACTCATATGATACCATATACCTCATCATCATGAGTTTAAACTACATACTCATTGGTAAAAGTATACCAACCATACACAATAACCTTTTGTAGTCCAAATCACAAGAACCTAAAATGAAAATGAAAGAGACCTAAAACTTATCAAGATGAAAACTAGAAATGGGTGGTCTTATAAAATATTAGGTAACCCCTCTCTAAACTCTTTATATCAACAGTTTATGAAGAATTTAGAGTGTAAATAAACAGGAAACAAAGCTCATAGGTCCCATAAAGTTTCCCTAGTAAAATATGATCTATGCTTATTAGGTCCCCTGGTCTAGGAAAAATTTTGATCGATGATTTAACACATACTTCCAAAATGTAAACATTTTTAGTAAGTAGAAACACAAATATTTGGGTGCTTGTACCCTTTTTGAATATTAACTTTTCCATAAAACACCTCCATGTCATCGAAGTAAGAGACGACAACACCAATTATCTATTTTGATATCCTCGTCTTTGAACATCATAGGCCTTGGGCACCCTTACTCTAGGTTCTCCAATGTGGTGTATTGGTAACATGGAATGACTACCCTTTAGGGACCCCACTAGTATTTTCTCGTGAATAACACAATACTACAGAGCACACATGTAGTGGTTATTTTAATCATGAAGGAATGGCCCCATTAACAAAATAGTACATGTTACTAATGGATATATTGTACCCAATAGTCCTTGTATTTGGTTAAAATAGATATTCCTAGACCATGATTTAGAATTTCCATAACCAAAGTATTCATGTGGATTTGATATCCTCAATGTTACAACACTATGTATTATACCCTTTCTCAAAGTATGACTATGATATTCCATTCTCAAACCTTTTCAAAATCATGTATAACATGGCCCAATATCACATTATGTAGGGCCTAAGCTTCCCGGAAAAAATATAAACTGTCCTCATGTACTAGAACCCTTCTTGGATAACACTTTCACCAAACTTCAATCTACATCATCCAGATGTTTGAATCTTCAAAAACAATCCATGTTCCTTAAAAATATATGTGGACCCCTCTACTCTACGATACATGTAATCCCTATGGGATCATTCATAACAAACATTAACCCAATAACTAGAGGTGTATCCTCCTTGCATGAAAGGATCTCCAATCCTTGTGAGCCCCAATAACACCGTGGTGGAACATAGCACATTAGGGAGTTTTACAGACATCCTCAACATGTATTCCCCACTCCATATTCATGAATTAAATCTATTGGAAACATTATTAAAAAAACATATTACAACTATCCAAGTAGACTCGGTATCCCTAATGTTTTACCATACATCCAACCAAATCTCATAAAGGATTCAGGGTTTCATGAACCATCATGGATATTCATCTGTAATGTTATTGAAAAGAATGAAGGTTTCCATAAAACATCATTAACATTCATTCTTTAGAATATCAATAAAAAATGAAGGGTATAAGAACCCTTCTTGGATACTCATTCTTCATAATCGCATCAAGGATATAGGGTTCATGAACTCATTATGTATACCCATCGTTCATTACCAGTAATAGAATTTATGATCTAGAAGATCATAAATAATATAAATAGAAGGTCAAAACTAAAATAACATAAAATAAATCAATTGAATCTTCGATCTAAAAGATCTTGAATTACATAAATATAAGTTATGATCTAAAGGAATCCAAACTATAGAAGAAAAATTCCAAGATAAAAGATTCTAATCATTAGTAACATAAGTTCTAATCTAAGATACTATAAACTAAAAAAATATATGGTCAGAGATAAATGATCCTAAAATATAGTATCATATGGTCTCAGCTAAAAGTCTCAAAAATATAGAAATCTATGGTCTAATCTAGAAAACTATAAACTATAAAAATCATCTATTTTGAAAGTTCATATGAATCTAATTGAATGAGATGGAGTTATCTCTATGTTAAAACCCTAAAAATGGAACCCTATGGAAACGAAAAGTCTCTTCTTTATTAATATGTTCTCTACATGTTACGAGAAACATTAAGAACATATGAAATGGAAAATATAAAAAACATGGTATATTGAAACCCAAAAAGGGAATCCAGAGAAAAATCCAAGTCCATTCCCTCTATGATTTCCCAAAATGAAACATTGGAAAATTTTAGGGCTATTTAAAATAGAAAATATAAAAATCTTTTAGGGACAATTATTTTTCCATATAAAAAATCAATCTCTGCTCTCTAGGTCCACTGACCTAGGAAAATATTATAGTACATCATTGTTTATTAGGACTCCCATGAGGTTACCTATTCCCATCACATCTTAAAACTACACAAGACCATGTTCATCCTTTTGGATGTTAATATTCATAGAGTGGCCCACTCAACATGTCCTGAAATGTGGAATGGGAGTTAGATCCTTCTAATTCCCCAACTAAAACATGGGTATCCACCCATGATTATGTCCCAATGTGATGTCATCACCTTCCATACCTTTTAGGTAGATATACATATTATATTTCATCATATAATTATTCATTAATGAACATATTCTTTCTATGCTTAAGCTTGATATGTGTTTAATGTTTCCCCATAACTATGTATGGATTTATTCCCATACCCATTGGATACATAGAAACATCCATATTCTTTCCTCTAGATTGAGGCATAATATCCATTCCACCAAATATATTTTTTATCCTGGAATATTTCCATACTCTAATTTCAAGATATTAGTTCCCTCAATAAAAGGTTACTCCTTATCTTGAATTCAACAAAGTACTCAATGTCAATAGTCTCCTCTTGATATCACTTGGAAAACCTCAGAAAATACACTCTTAAAAAATATTCACATATGGCTCAGTATCAAAGCCCATCATATGTTCAAATATATGAAAATTTATTTATGTTTTAAATAGAATCATAATATTTTATTTCCTAATGAATCTAATTGTATGGGGGGGATTTTTTTGGCACCCATAATTTTGAACCATTACCATTTTCAGAAGGGTTATTAGGAGTGTTGAGACCACAAAAAATAATGTAGATAAACATTATATGGAGTAATTGGAAGTGGAATATATGAAGAAAAAGTTTTGTGCTTGGGATTTTTTTATAAGGGAAGACATATTAGACATTATTTTATTTATATTACTTTGATATCTTATTTTATCTATACAAATACTCCCTTAGCCAAACATATAGGCTAGCCAGAATAACAAGTCATACAACACAATAAGAGAACATGTAGGAGTCACCTCAACCATTCCTAGGTTCCATCATAGATAACCATCCAAGAGGAAACGTGTAAATGAGCATAGAACTAGTGGTGAGTGCACAGGGCACATGCAGGTGGTGCCTAGGTGTATTTCACAATGGAATGGAGTGGCTGGTGGGTGTTTGGGTGCATGTGTTACAAGTTCAAACCCCACTATCATCTTGATATAATGATGACATAGAATAAGTTATTAAGAATGAATATTCCACCTGAAAAGTTTTATATGGGATGGTGCCCACGACCCAAAAATTGTTCATCTGTTAAAACATGGGATAGAAGTGTATATGTATGATCAGATCCATATCCATCATCCAATGAATCCATTGTATCTTATTCAACATTTGTTCCCCTACTGTACTCTCCAAACTAACTTGGTTTTATGTCTTGATCCCCATCCAATTTCCTTCGGTGTTATTTTTGAAATACTGAGACACACGAATCATCCTCAACATCCCAAATCCATGTATTAAACTTCTCTTCACATTCATTTCATTCCCTCCAAGAATAGAAGTTTTCACATGATGATGATCAATCTATAAAATGAGTCCATTTAAATATGCATAATGGATCATGAGATCGAATATAGAAAATAACAGAACCATAATGTGAACATGAAATAATGTATAGAGTCACAATGACAATCACTAGTGACATCATATGAACACCATGCTCCATCGCATGAACATCTAACCCAATGCACTATGGATCATGAAAATCGTGTATCAACCACTACGATCATCAAGCCATTTTGTCTTAAAAGGGTCCATTGAATTATCATTATATCATCCAATGGCTTGTTGAACACATCCTCAAGATACTATGCTATTTTTTAAAGGATTTGATACTTCCACGAGATGATCAGATAAAACTGGTCACGCAGTCTCATGAAGACATTACAATATTTTATAAGGGTCATTAGATCAAGATAACATTATATAAACAACCCTTTATGAAATTGAATTACTCTAATAAAAATAAGATATCTCCCATCATGAGAATGACCTGTTATGTTTTCATGCATAGCTCTCTAAAACATTATGTTGGTGCATGTGGAACCTTCAACAAGAAAAGAAGTAGATATTCTATCCACCTATAACTATATAAAACACTAACTCCAGTATTTAAAAAATAATGATGATTAAGGAAGGGGAGGATTGGTAGATAACACCAGAGAATAGGGGAATGATGGGAAGAGATGGAGAACAATGTTTGGAAAAATTATCCAGGTAGTTACGGGATACTGTCATGAGAACCCATCAGATCAAACGATCACATGATCAATTAAATACCATATGGAACTCTTAGGAGGAAACCCTCAGTCATGAAATCGCATGACTACTCATCAGTAATGTGATGAAATCATGTGTCATGGGTTATACAACCCTATACATATGAAGAAAGGATGAGCAGCTCTCTGTCTATGTAGAGCAATAACCTCATACGTGTTAGTGAGATAATATTGTAAAACCCCATCACATGACTCCCTTAGGATCACATAATCACATGAACCCTTTCCATGTGAGTAGTCCGAGACATGAATCCTTGATATTCATATGAACATGTAGACATGTACTACCCTCATTCCATGAAAATACAAGGATGTTTTTCCTCGACATCGACACTCGGCCATGCACTACTCCAGCCATGAAAACCCTAAGATGTGTGGCCTCGTCAAAGACACTAAGCAATGAACACCCTATACAATGAAAAAAATGGTCCTTGTGGACTTATCATGATACACTTATACATTAAACTTCAATACTTGAACCTATTCACTTTTCCATGTGTGTGATCCTGGACATGGTCATGAGACATCGTTGCTTGAATCTCTTAAGATCACACGACCACATGAAACCTCAATGGTCTCATGATGCCATACTAGAATGTTCTCTATATAAACATAATCCAAAATCTATAATTTAAGTGTTGTATGAAGTAGTGTAGATCCATGTTAGTGATACCTTTAAATTCCTCCCTATCATCTCAAAAAAACATAGATGAAGGCACTAAGGCGATAATGGACTTCTTGGAGTGAAAATCCACACAATCACAGGGGTCATCCACTAAGTAAACCTGATAAGAAAACATAATGGATAACACAAAATGTATATAAACATCATGTGATCACCCTTTGGATCACTTGAAGAAATTTCAGTGCATTTTTCAGATTACATAAATGAGTATTCACATCTCGACTAGGGTGTGCATCATCTCAATAGGACAATTCTAGATGAAAATTCATAAACTTATGCAGCAAAGGATAAAAAATAAGGAAGTCTTACTCGAATATGGATACACTGATTTTCATGTGATGGGGTTTGTGTGCTTCACATTACCTGTTCATTAGTCATGTGACAACCCAAAAACACGTCAGTTAGATCTTGTGATGGCACCCGGTCATGTTAGCAAAGTCACACGAAGTCCTCATTACATATCAGTCAATCTATGCGAAGTCCTATGAACAAGTCATCTAGATCATGTGGCATCCCTCCAACATGCCAACCATGATTATGCAATACCTTTGTATGTGTCTGTTTAGATCGCATGAAGATCCCCTGGACAAGTCAGCTAGATCATGTAACCATCCTCAGAATTGTTCACCAAACAATGTTTCCATGTCAATACATCCTTATACATGTCAGGAAGAAAATTAGGAATGTCCAGAAGGCACTCAGGATATGTTAAGAAAACAATCATGACATTTCACTCTAGACATGTCAAGGGGAAACCCCTAGACGTGTTTGCCTTATCCAATGGGAGTATTTGGGTATGTGTCCTTGAACCATGTAAACCCCAAATCATGAGGCATTGGTTTGGTATTCCCTTTTCATATAGGAAGTTTATATAATGGGTTAGGAATGGATATCATGGAATCCTATGGGTATTATGGGATTCTCATGCTTCCAGAAATGCTCGAATCGCAACTCATGTTGACTACCCTTTATGATTCAGAGGGTATGGGGTGGAAATATTCCAATAACTACTTCAAAACCAACCTATAACAGAGATTGAATTTATCATCACTTGGAAAATTCACTGATAATGTTTATCTTTATCTGGGCTAAAAAAAATCTAATAAAAGAAACCATATATCCATGCAAAAAAACCGCTGATAAAATTCACACTTTATCTGCCTTTTTTAGCCCTGTTAAGAGTTAACCATTATTAATACTTTATTTTGGCACTAATAAAAGGTTTCTTTTATTAGTTCCTTTTTTCACTGATAAAATTCCAGAATAAAATAAAAAATTAAACAAATAAATATAATATGAGTAAATTAAGAAACATATCAAAAAAATCTAAATTAAATAATTATTAATAAAAATGATTAAATTTAATATACATACATGTATATATATATATTATAAATATTAATAAATATTATATATTAAATATAGATATATAAAATGAATAATTATAATATATATATATATAATGTTAATAAAAAACATCTTAATTTCTTTTTTATTTTTAATGTTTCTTTATTTTTCAATTTATCCTTTATTAAATTTCGTGTGTTGCATTTATTTCAATTATATATATATATATATATATATATATATATTAATGAATTTTTATACACAAACACACACAAAAATAAATCAACGAAGTATATAGAAACACATAGACCTAAAACTTATGTAATTTATTAAAATTTTAGTATATTTTAGTATTTCATTATAACATGATAAATTTAATAAATATTATATTTTAATGGGATAATTTAATTTAATTTATTTTTCAATACTACAGGTAATGTATTCATTTTTTATGTTTTTTATTTTTTATTTTATTTTTGAATTCGATAGTTTTTTATAATTTATTTATATAAATTTATTTACTATGTTTTACTATTTTCAATATGTATTCATTTATTTCAATATATATATATATATATATCCATATTATATTAATAAATTTTATTTAATTAATGAAACATATACATTTTTTAATTATTTTTATTGTGTAATCATTTTGAATTATTCAACATCAATATTTTATAAAATAAATGTATTTAAGATTATATTTCCATTAATAATGTTAAAAATATATTTGTAAATAAATTTTTATAAAAAATTAATAAATGTATATTTACTTTTTTTTAATGGAAACCACTACATGCTTCATTACGTGTCTTCAGCATCCAACTAAGTAGCCCACCCCTGGTAAATCGATTAAAGAGCCCCGGGGTTACCCTTTGTCACATGGTTGATACTACATAAAACCACCCCACCCCATGCTTTCCTACATAGAAGAAGGGATTAAGTCAATGGTGGTAAAATTACAATACTGAAACACAACATGTGGGAATCAAACCCCTGAATCATAGGAACCAAGTGACTGACCCAACCATTGGGCCTCCCCAATTGGGGCAATGTATATTTACTATGTTAATAATTATTATAAATAAATAATAATAATTTTATAAATAAGTATTTGTTTGATTTTAAATAAATAATAATATATATTTAAATTAGTCTAAAATTATAATAAAGTTATTTAAATAATTATAATAATTTTGTAATTAATTTAAAGAATTATAATTACAAAACTATTAAAAGTGCTTTTGTTGCGCTAATAAAGATCAATCATTATTTGCGCTAATTAATCACGGTTAATAGATATATTTATCTGGGCTTACAAATTTAGCACTCATAAATGGAATATTTGTAAGTGCTTTTGTGATAGTGTTGTAAAAAGTATCCTTTTTCTGTTTAAAAAAACCCAACCATGACTCAGTCACTCATGATTCTCAAGATCTTGCGGAACTCCTCTGATACCAGTGTGACTCATCTACATTCCCTTATATTAATCAAGGATAGAATAAAATGTATTTTATTTTCTACTCTTCCTCTATCATTGTTTGATGTTTTGAGTTCTGGTTTTTTATTTTTTGTGTTGTTCTTAAAAATGACAAACACTATGCCGCTCCTTGTCACTAATGAAATACAATGACTGTGGTTCTATTTAATAATTTTTCTCCTTTCGTATGTATCTGACTATCTTTATCATTTGTCCCTCAAGAAACACATAGATGATTTACTATCCTCTTGGCATTAACAAGGGGACCTCTTATCCCCCCTTAGTTTCTTCTTTATTTGAATCATATAGGGTTCCAAAATATTGGTAGTTTCTCAAATATAATTCATCTTATATACTATATTGCAAATTCTAAAGGCTTAATTCGGATGGTTTTTAAGGATTAGGGAATACCATGTTGTGTCCCTCGTTTATGGGTGATGAACATATAGGGAACAAGGTAAGTGTAAAAATCATTAAAATAAGTGTTGGGGATTTTTTTTATTAATGTAAATTGTTAGACCATGAAATGGGTTATTTAGATTTAGGATTTTGATGAATAATGTTTATTGAATTCAAAAAAATATTGAATTATTTAGTCACATTCATAAATTATTTTAGTGATGAATGTTATGATAGTGTTGTTTTTTTAATTAATTTAATATTATTATTAAACATTAACCATGGGTTACAAAGGGTGATGGGGAATTTCTTTGGTGACAAAAGTATTCTCAACAAATTTTTTAAAAATTTCCTAGATTGGATAGAGTTGATAAATCATTGGGTAAATGGACTTAGAAATACACAACAACATTGAAAGAGTATATTTTACATAAGTGAGTTATCCACGGTTGGATAGTTGATCAAGAAAACTATGAGATGTGATTTATTAATAGATTTACTAATAAAAATAGAGGTATAATTAATTTATAGGAAAACAATTAATTTGAAAATCCATCTTACATGCTGAATAACCATAGAGAGAACAAAAAATGATTAAAATATAATTCTGATTGTTTGGAAATTTGTGTCCTATAAGTCATGATAATTTATTTCCCATGTCCAAAATGCACAAAATAAAGACATGATCCACCTATTTTAATTTACCCTCTTTCAAATTCCATTACCAAACCTCTCTTCTTCATTGATCACTGTTTATCACTAGGTTAAGGCACTGGAACTCCTTTGGTGATTGATGGTCCTCAAGAATATTTCCTTGATTGAAGGATATTTTAATCTTCTCAAAGGCTAGAATACTTTATTTTTTTCTTCATTGTTATAAATAAAAAATATTACATTAAAGCTTAAAGATAGATTCCTAAAGTTAATGTAAAGGGATAATGAATAGGTTGGTACCTACAAGACTAATTTCCCAAGTCCTACGAGGTAAACTTTTGAAATTGTCATCCAACATAAACGTAAAGTAGATAGCTTCTTCAGTGACTGACTGAAAATGGCTTTTTATTGAGGTTCCCACCACGTCATGGGGGTTGAAAGTGATGCAAGCCTAGTGCATCGTTGCTAACATGGAGTTTACAGTCACTAGGAAGAGACCCAAGGCTATCATAGATAATACAATGTTTATCAGGGATTCCCTTGCTAACAAGATAGTCGGCAGCAAAGTTTCCCTCCCTCCATGAGTGTGTGATCGTCGTGTCATGGCACAGAAGAAGTTTGCATTTCATGATAAAGTACGATAAGAACCACGGGGGACTGGCTGTGTTATGAAGGAAGTTAACCAGGAGATGAGAGTCTGATTCGACTGCAGAGATGTGGATGTGGTGATTGCGACAGATGGATAAACCGCTGAGCAGGGCTCCAGATTCGGCTTCAATGGGGGTGTCTGATCCGTAATATGTGCTGAAACCGATGACCACGGATCCTCTGTTGTCTTGGACCAACCCTCTACCTCTAATAATGCCTTGAGAACAGGCGTCGTCCACGTTGAGTTTGAGGCCAGAACTGGGAGGGTTCCACTTAACCCACCTCCCTTGTCCTGTGCTAGGTCCATCCGAGGGCGAAGGCGCCATCAGGGTCTCTCTATAAAGAAGAGAGCTAAGCTCTTCCAGCAAGGCGAGGAAGTGGACCTTGAGAAATGTATAAGACCTATGACAACCTTCACGTTCTGTGTTCCTCATATCCCAAATGACCCAACAGATTGAAGTGCACGCCATGCCATGAAGATTGCGCGCCCTGGGTTGGTTCTCAGTTCCCTGAAACCACCAGATGAAGAAATCGGATTCGATGTCATGATGCCCCTGCACTCCCATTCGTAGGCCAGCCAAATACCATGCAAACTTAGCCTAGCCGCTATCAAAAAAGAGGTGCCATGCTGACTCAGTGGTTGGATTGGTGCAGCACAAGCAGCAGGAGGCAATCTAAATACCTTTCTTCTGGATGTTCTCATCCATCGGGATGGATCTGTTACGGATCTACCAAACTAGAAAGATCATCTTTGTTGGGATCTTTCGACACCAGAGGTGTCTTGCCCATATATCCTCTCCCTGTCTGGAGCGGGTGGATTCAATGAAGGATCGGGTGCAGAAGTTACCAGATGTAGAGTCAGAAAAAATACACTTGTCCGGCTCATCATAAGGGGTAATGATATTGAAAAGGTCCATTTGTTCTGCATCTAGAGTTGTGTTCATGAAGGTTGGAAAAAGCCCGGCCTGGTTGAAAGAGATCTCTGGCATGGGGCACCCAGGGAAGTAGAGCTTGCAGCCCACCTAGTTGTCTTTCCAGTATCGGATGTCACCTCTGCCAATCACCCATCTGGTCTTATTCTCGAGCACCATAAGAGCCTCTCTCATGAATTTGGAAAGAGCCGAGAGACTACCAGGCCAGTTCCCCCAGTTATTCCAATCATCCTCGTACCGGTCACAGATGAATCTTCCCCACAGAGACTTACCTTCAATGATGTCCCAGGCAAGTTTGGCATGCATGACCTGCATGCTCTCCATCACGTTCTGAAGGTTCACGCCACCTTCATCAAGTGGTTTGGCCATCCGAGGCCATGACGCCCAGTGAAATTTTCCCTCTTGCCTATTGTCCCATATAAAGGAGTTCAGGATTTTACCAATCTGTGAGATGGTCCCTTTAGGAGTGATAATAGAGGAAAAGGTATGCATTGGAATGGACGCCAAAATGCTATTGGCCAGCGCGATTCTGCCCCCAAAAGAAAGAAACTTGTTCTTCCAGTTGTAGACACGGGACATGATTCTTCTTATTAAGTTGTCGAATTCCACCATCTTGATTCTCCCGTTAGAAATGGGAACACCGAGATAGTCCATCGGGAGGCATTTCCTAGAAAAACTCAGCCTCTCCTGAATGATATGAGTGCGCTGATTGGAGCAGGATCTTGGGAGATAAACACTACTTTTAGAGTGATTCACATGTTGCCCACTCCAACTAATGTAGGTTTCCATGATCTATTTGAAGCCATTGATTGATCGCAACTTTCTGTTGATGAAGATGAGGATATCGTCTGCATGCATCAGATGAGATATAATGTCAGACCCTACTTTGTTCCTGTATGGGAGGATGCGTCCGCTGGCAATTACACTGTTGATATTCCTTGAGAGCACATCTTAGGCAAGAATGAATAGACTTGGGGAAATAGGGTCCCCTGCCGCAGTCCACGAACTGATTTGAAGAAGCCGAAGCATCTGTCCATGATCCCCACAGTGAACCACGGAGAAGAAATGCATCTAAAGATCAAATTTCTGGACCACATACTGAAGCCAAAGTGTTTCATAACTTTCAATATGAAGCACCATCCCATCCTGTCGTAAGCCTTATCCATAGAGAGTTTAATCATGATATTAGACCCGATGCACTTTTTGTTAAGGTCATCAACCATCTCCTTTGAGATCCCAATAGACCCTTGGATATTTCATCCTTGCATGAAGCCATGTTGTTCGTCTGATATTATGCGGGGAAGTAGGAGGGTGAGTCTTTTATTTATCAGACCTGCTAAAATCTTGTACGAGAAGTTGCACAGGAAAATAGGTCTGTACTGCCCCAGAGAAGTGGGCTCTTTAACCTTTGGAACCAGCACCAGCATTGAAGCACAAATGGCTCTCGGGAGATGGCCTCCTCTAAAAAAATCTTGCACTGCCTCAATAATATTTTCTTTTCTAACATCCCATGCAAAGACGTAGAACGTACCAGGGAACTCGTCGAGGCCAGGAGCACTTTCCAGTTTCAGAGCTAGGATGGCCTCTTTGATCTCTCTCTCATCTGGGATAGCCTCCAGTTGTATGTTGTCCTGGTCGGAGATCAAGTTGGGGATTCTGCATAAGAAGTTTTCCGCACTGTCGGTGTCAAGGGGCAAGTCGTCGCTTGTGTCAAGAGGCCCTAGAAGAAGGCTTCTGATGTATTCTTCAGCCCGAAGACCCACCTCCTCAATATCCCCTATATAAGAACCATTTTCCAATTGCAGGTTAACTCTTCTAGTGGCCCTCCTCTCCTTAATGCAGGCGTTGAAGAAATCGGTGTTCCTGTCACCTTCCCTCAACCAAAGGGCCCTCGAACGTTCTCTGGAAACCTTTTCGATCTCTATGAGCTTCCCGCCATGAGTATTTTGTTTCTCCGCCATTCTCGCAAATATATCGTCATCCCAGGTTTCCTGGAGGTGGGATTCCAGGTTAGTGATCTCATTCTTTAGGTCCTCAATGTGATAATCATTGTTGGGTTTGAGACTTATCCATTCCTGCAGGTGGGATCTTAGCCTTCTGAGTTTTTCGCTTATCCTGGCCCAAGCCTTTCCAGACGTCGGTTGGTTCCACGAGTCTTGAATGACCTAGAGACAACCTTCCAAGCGAGTCCAGCTAGTAGAGAAGGAAAAATTTGTATCTCTGCTTTGTTCTCTTTTCAGATGGAGAAGGAGGGGGGCATGATCAGAGAGGATGCGAGCCAAGTGTGTAACCTCTGCCTGGGGGAATGAGTCGACACCTTGGTGGTTGGAGAGGCAGTGATCGAGTCTGCTCCAGATACGCCTGCTTCCCTTTTTGTTATTACACCATGTGAAAGGCAGTGATCGAGTCTGCTCCATCAGTCTGTTAGAAGATAGCAACTCTTTGAAGTCATTCATTGAGGCTTGGTTGTACAAACCGCCTCCTTTTTTCTCCAAAGAGTCAGTGATGGAGTTGAATTCACCCGCAACAAACCAAGGAATATTGCTGGGTTGGAAATCTGAGAGGTGTTACCAAAGAGTAATTCTCTCGTTTGTCGCGCACTTTGCATACACAGCCGAGAAGAAGAATTCTGTCCCTGCAGTGCGTACCTTAATAGATAGGTGTTGAGACGAGACCTCCACCTTTTCCAAAATTAAGTGATTTTTTCAGAAATCCCAGATATGATTATTGCATGGGCTGCCATGCAAGGAATTGGTGAAACCAATTCTTCTCGCCATACCTTCGATCTGATTGACTTTCTGTTTGTGCTCCATGATAACCAGCAGTGAAACCTGATGTTTGCAAACTTCGGACGCGATGAATTCGCCTTTGGCCCCGGCTCCAAGGCCCCAGGCGTTCGAAACAATGACTGACGACATTAAATGTTGGAAGGAGGGACCTTCTGTCCCTGAAACATGGGCTGGTGGCCTTCAGGAGGAAAGCCGTTATTGCTTACTCGAGCCATGGATCGAGTGATCCTGGTATCACTATTGGATGACTGCAGGGGATAGGGTGCGGCGCCCAGGGGGGCCTCGTCTCCATTGATTTTTCTGGGAGTAGAGGAGCAGTTGATCGGGCGGCGGGGCTGGACAGGGGAGGTGGGGGAGGATCCCACGAGAGCATTGAGGTAACCCTGCGGGGGCAAGACTTCAGCTGGCTTCAGAGAAGGGATGAGATAGGAGCTAGGAGGGGGGGCTCTGACTTGACCGCCAACGTCTGCCTGGGGGTGACCGAGGCTGCATAGAGGGACAAGGGGTCTGCGACCGCCTCAGCCAGAGATGAGCGTGGGGATGTCGCCTGCAAGTCGCCATCTGAAGGCAACGGGCCTGAAGGCTCCAGAGGGAAGGCAGGAGACGGGCAGTCAAGGGCGAGCTCGGGCCCAATCATGGGGGGAGAGGCCACTGTAGGGGCAAGCTCTGAGGTCATTGAGGGCTCAGTAGGAGGGTTGGGGCTGGATCAGGAGGGATCACGTCCACATGAAGCGACTCAGCAGCAGTACCCGGGGACAAGGACTCCAGCACCAACTCAGAGGGGGCGGGAGGGCCACCTGGGAGGGGGACGCGGTCCTCAACCATGCCAGATATCGGGCTCTGGTAGCGTACAGAAGCACGGAGCGGAGAGATCGGGCTCAAAGGGGCACCCGGAGGGAGGGGGAACCTTGGTAGAGAGGAGGAAAGGGGTGGACCAGAAAGCGGAGCTAGCGGGAACCGCAGGAGGCCACGGGGAGGGGGGAGTTGGGACCTGCACAGCACCAACAGGGTCTGCTGGGGCTCGATCTAGACATCCTTTGTCTTTAAGAGAAGCTTTTCGCCTACAAACTAACTCAGCATGACCTTGAAGCCCACAAACCTTGCAGAAGCTCGGAGGAGACTGAAAAAAAACACGCTGCCACCAAGAAAAACCAGCGCCCGCCTGGACAAGAACTCGCAATGGAAGCGGAGAGTCTAGATCCACCTCCACACAAATTCATTCCGCCGAGGATGAAGACAGCGCCCTGGTTTCCGCGTCCACACACAAGAACCCGCCCAGGGCATCCCCCACGAGCTGAAGGATAGAGGGGTTGAAGAAAGGTAACGGGAGATCCGGAAGCTTTACCCAAACCGAAACTGAGCTGGAGTCCTTCCCCAAGTGAACATCCCAGGTCCACATGAACAGGGAGAAACGCCAATCCCCACATTTGCGCGGCTCACGGGACCACGCACGGATGAAATCTTCACGCGAGAAGCAGTGGATACCGAAGGTGTTGCGGTAAAGAGAGGAGACTACAGCCATGGAAGAAAGCCCCCAGGAGCCCACGAAGGCACGAAAGAATGCAATGGGGGGCCGGTCGCGACCAAAATTCGCTACCAGAGACCAGCGATGGTATGATTCAGCGGAACCAAGCTTGGCCGGAGAAAGATCAATAGTAGGGAAACCCTCCACCCGTGCAGCACAGCGGGGGGCGAGGTCAAGGCCAGGAGTGACTGGGAGTCGGGCCGGGGCCAGATCAGGAGTCGGCCCCGCAAGAGCCTCCTTAAAAGATCTGAGAGGCTGAGGAGCCTCCAAGGCAGCAGATCTAGGGGGCATGGCCGACGAAGGTCCCCCGGTAGGGAACTGAACTGGAGGTGGAGGCGGGGCCTCGAGGACGGTGTCGCCCGGCAGAGCGGCATGAGCAACGGGCTGAAAATTTTAAATCACCGGCGGCGCATAAGGCGCGTTTGAAGAAGGAGACGCCATCCGTCCCTAAATGGATGATGAACATCCGGTTCTTAAGTGGATTCACTTAAAGATAGATTCAATGGATACTATATTACAAGTATTCCAAATGTGTATTTCTTTGTTTCCGTACACATTTATCCTTGTGATAAATCATCCTTTTTTACAATTTTTATCCCTCAATTGATCAAAGGTTGATACCCTAAAACTCCTAAGTGGTATCAGAGACATTTTCTTCAAGGACACAATGTGTTAATCTATTAGTTTTTTAAATAAATAAATTTCATATTGTATTATTTCAATATCATATATTATGATATGAATGATTTATTTTTTCATCCATAGAATATGGAAATTATATATATGATTCCATTAATGTAGGTTCCTAGTACACTTTATTCATTAGAAGCTTGATTGTCATCCATCTCTTTGTCACGACCCGTCCTCGGGGACCGTGTCGTGACTACCCCAAGTCCGCCTTCCATAAGCCAGGGGGTGGCGACTAGCACCAAGGCGTAAATCCCGGTAAAAAGGGAAGACATTGCCTTTGTAAAGTAAACAAGCACCACAGAGTAAGCAAGCAGAAAAAGTAAACACTAAGTAAAAGCTGGTACAACAGTAAGTGCAGAAAGTAAAGGGGGTCGGAAATATAAGCTCAACTGTAAAGTACAACTAAAAGGGGAAAAACAACAACTGAAAAGTAAAGCCGCAACGTCGAGCCGTCCACTGGAAGTCCCACCTGAAGGGTGGGTACAGATAGCCTCCACTGCTCCTCGGGTCTAGCCGACCGCTCTGAGTACGTCCCGCCCAGTGGTCCACCTCCAGGTACTGTCCTGCTCCACAAGCCTCCACCACGATCAGCGTTGTCCGTCGTCTGCAACCAACACAACGTAGTGCGGGCATAGCCCGTGCAGGGGTGAGTATAAGCTACTCAGTAGGGACCCCGAGACCCCCGAAGGTCTCCCAGAATCCACAAAGGATAAACCACAAAGGAAAGATACAATTACGAAGTAACATCCGACACGGCTTAGGTATATGCTCATACATATACCTAAGTCATCAATTCTCGCTCGGCTCCAACATCCGAGCTCAAGTACAACTCAGTCCACACAGTAAAGCAAAACGTAAATCCACACAGGATAGCACAACACAATCCACAAAACAAAGCAAAACGTAATCCACATAGGATAGCACAACACAATCCACAAAGGAAAGCAAAACGTAATCCACGTAGGATAGCACAACACAATCCACAAAGGAAAGTAAACAGGATTCAGCTCACACAGATATACTTCTTCGAATGACGATAGAGATGATTACTGATTCATCTAAGTTGTCGGACCCACAAAGGATCGATAGGTACTAACCCCCGCAATGACCCACAAAGGATCTGACCCACAAAGGATCGATAAGTAACTAACCCCCGCAAAGACCCATACAGGATCAGGCCCACACATGACCTGTAGGCGCTGGCCCACACAGGACCGCTGAGCGCTGACCCACACAGGATCAGACCCACACAGGATCGGTAGCACTGACCCACAAAGGATCGCTGAGTGTTGTAGTCGTCGTCGTCGAATCCACTGAGTATCTCTGCACAGTCGTCGTCGTCACACTAGCAGTCACAGCCAGCTCTAAGGTTCCCGTACACAGCAAGCTCGTTCGGGACGGTCTGCTCCACGAGCCGAGAGGCTGATACATCAACTGACACATAGTCCAAAGTTGATGTATCCAAAAGTTCCGTATCGCCAACAGGAACTCAACGTCGCAGACGGCGCGTCAATCGGACGCCCGGTCTGCGAGTTATTGACTTTTTCGTCCTAGGGGGCCTGTTGGTTTTTAAGGCAAAACCAACCCGACCGAACTCTACCTGCGTCCAAACCTTAGGCGGAGTATTCCAAAAGATCCGTATCACTTAGAGGAATTCAACGAAGTCGACGGCACGTCGATCGGACGTCCGAAGCTCAAGATATGAGCGTTTCCGCTCCGAGGGCCCAGTTGGTTTCGTGTACGAACCAACCCGGCCGAACTCAAAGTATTCTGAAATCTTGAGTGCGATATACCGAAACGACCGTCTCGATCCAAGGATCGCATCTCCGCTGACGGCGCGTCGTTCGGAGGCCCGTAGCTCAAGTTATGAGCAAAAGACCGAAAAAAGTCCGGAAACGGGGGGTCTGGGCCCGGACCGACCCGGCCCAACCCCCCCTGGGTCGCCCCGAACCAAGTCCGAGTCCGACCCGGTTGGCGAGACCCGGCTCGGCTCGGCCGAGCCGGCCGAGCGGAGGAAGCCGCGGGGTGGGCGCTGCCCCCGCGGGATGAAAAGCCGCGGCCCCGGGTGGGGCCGTCTCGCCAGCGAACGCGGCGGCCAGGCCGCGTCCCTCTTCCCGGTTCCGCGCGGCCGCAAAACCGGCTCGCCGCCGCCGCCTCCGGCCGCCGGCGGGAGCTTCCGCGGGCCACCGGACGCGCTCCGGTGGTCCGTTTTGCATGCGGTCTTCGCCAGCGGTTCTCCCGGGACTCGATCTTCACTGCCAGACCCTCGAATCGCCTTTGCGGCCCCGTTTGTCGTCGTCCGCCGTTTCGCGCACCAAGAACGAAAAGGTGCGGTGGGTTCAAACTTGTTCGTTAGTCCGCACCCACCGCGTTAGCGGCCTTTAAGGTATTCACCCAACAATATTTAAACAACCGGGGATTTAATCACAAAGATTTAAAGAATCAAACCCCTACATCGCCGTAGTCGTCAAGCGTGCTTTCTTCGCAGAATTGATCGTCGCGAAAGAAAAGAATCGTCGCGTCGCGGAAGAGCGTCGCTGTCGCGCGGTACTTGGCGTCGCGTCGAAGAACTCTGAGGATCAAAAACATACAGATTTAATTAATAATAATTAAATCCATGTTGTTGTTATAACCCACAAAGAATTTAAAAGGAGCGCAACCCCCTACCTTGTCGTTGTCGATCGAAGGTTGTCGCGTGGTTGGATCGTCGCGGAAGAAGCGTCGCGAAGGGAGATTCGTCGGCGTCGCGGTACACGGCCTCGCGTCGTCAATCTCCGCGGGTTCAGCGTTCTTCGTCGCCTTTCGTCGAAGGCCGGCGTTCTTCGCGTTCTTCGCGTTCTTCACGAAGGAGGAAGAACTTGAGGTTTCTGTCAAATCCTCTCAACGAACAACACTTGAAGCGTTGGTCTTATTTTATTAACATGCCAACAAACGAAAAAAAGAGATAAGTTAAGTAACGACCCATTAATTCATAGAATTAATTCAACGAATAAAACCGCCCAATTAATAGGAGCGTTTAAGAATTTAAGAAAACGCGTCAGTTGACTTTCATAATGACGGGTTTTCGCGGGTGCGTTACTTAGCGGAAAAGAAACGGTGGGGCTCGTACGGGCCCCACCTCACAAATATCCTACCAGGAGGGTAGGATATTTCGGGTTCTACCCTATCCGCTTCAACTCAGCTTAAGCAGCTTAAAGTGGCTTTTAAGTGACTTTACGTGAAATAAAATAAAGTTTGTCGTACCAATTATTTTATTTCTTAACTTTAAGCCCAAAAATTAAAAACCACACCCAAGCAAACGCAACTTCGGAAGAGGCGTTTCTAAGAAAATATCGGCGCTGCGATTCCATCGGTGCCCTCAGAATTCGATTCCGAGCACCGGTTTAAAAGTTAGAAAAACCCGCTCGTCTGTTCACTGAACGTACCCGAGCCAAACTTCGGAAAATGATTCCGGGCACACCGGGCCTCGGAATCATGTGCCGTCAGAAACTGCGTTCTTGTAAAATTGCAAAGAAAATTAAGAAAAAAAAAATCCTTGAAATTTACGGGTCTTTACATCACTTCCACCTCAGGGCTTTACGTCCCCGTAAAGATACATCATAAGCTAGGGAAACAAATGTGGGTACTGAGCATGCATCTGAGCCTCCCGCTCCCAAGTGCTCTCCTGAAGGTTCCCGTGCTGCCATCTGATGCGCACTAGAGGAATCGATCGTCCACGTAGGACCCACTCCTGTCGATCCTCGATCTCCACCGGGACTTCCGCAAAAGTCGCCCCATCATCAACGTCTAGCTCCCCATGGTCAATGATGTGCGTCGGGTCATGCACGTATCTCCTCAACTGAGATACGTGGAAGACGTCGTGCACCCGGTGCAACTAAGGTGGTAGAGCCAGGCGATAAGACACCTCGCCAATCCTGTTAAGGACCTGGAATGGTCTGATGAAGCGTGGAGACAACTTGTCGCCTCAGCCAAATCTCCGTAATCCACGTCGAGGTGAGACACGCAAGAAGACGTGGTCGCCATCCTCGAACTCTAGTGGCCTCCGCCTCCTGTCA
Source organism: Viscum album (assembly GCA_963277665.1). Taxonomy (NCBI): domain Eukaryota; kingdom Viridiplantae; phylum Streptophyta; class Magnoliopsida; order Santalales; family Viscaceae; genus Viscum; species Viscum album. The sequence goes on from OY728163.1 coordinate 948,346,519, forward strand.
GCGTAAGACTTTTGCCAGCTCTGGGCTGTCCTCATCCGCTCCTGGATGACCTGGACCTTCTCTGTCGTGGCCCGGACCATCTCTGGTCCCACAAGTGCTGACTCCCCAGGGTCTGTCCAACACAAAGGAGATCTGTAAGGCCTGCCGTACAACGCCTCGTATGGTGCCATCCCGATGGTGGAGTGGTAACTGTTGTTGTACGCAAAATCCACCAAGGGTAGGTGGTCCTCCCAGCTGCGACCAAAGTCGAGGACACATGCGCGGAGCATGTCCTCGAGAGTCTGACTGGTCCTCTCCGCCTGACCATCCGTCTGAGGGTGAAAGGCGGTGCTCAGACGTAGCTGCGTCCCGAACGCCTCCTGCAACCCCTTCCAAAGCCGGGAATTAAAGCGAGCATCTCGATCGGAGACGATTGATGATGGCACACCGTGAAGCTGTACAATCTCCTGAACGCAGAGACACCCCAAGCTCTCCACTGAGCCCTGCTCTCTGATGGGTAAGAAGTGAGCCGACTTGGTGAGTCGGTCGACAATCACCCAGATGGAGTCGTGACCTCTGTAAGTGCATGGAAGTCCAGTCACGAAGTCCATAGATATCCCGTCTCACTTCCACTCCGGGACCTCCAAGGGCTGTACCAAGCCTGCTGGTACCTGATGCTCTGCCTTCACCTGCTGGCAGGTGAGGCTTCGAGAAACGAACTCTGCCACAACCTTCTTCATGCCCGGACACCAGTGCTGTCGTCTGAGATCCTGGTACATCTTCGCCACTCCAGGATGTACCGCCAAAGGAGAAGTGTGAAACTCTCTCAGCACCTCCTCTCGAAAAGCAACTGGTACCAAGGTACGTCCTCTGAAAAGGATGTCATGCTCTGCTCCAAAGGAGAAGCCATCAGGTGCGTGTCCTGAGGATATCTGTGCACTCCGCGTCTCACAGTCAGCGTCCCCACACTGTGCCTCTCTGACCTGCTGTAGTAGTGGAGGAGTGATTGTGAGAGACTGAAGGTAGGCTGCTCCATCTCTATCCACAAAGGATATCTGCAAAGCGGCTAGCTGCTCTGTCGCCTCCTCAAGTAGCTGAATGCCCGTCCTCCTACTGAGAGCATCGGCTACCACGTTCCCCTTCCCAGGAGTATAGACTATCTCAAAGTCATATTCCTGGAGGAACTCAATCCATCGCCTCTGTCTTAGGTTCAGGTCCTTCTGCGAGAAAATGTACTTTAGATTCTGATGGTCAGAAAAGACTGTAAAGCGCTTGCCCATCAGGTAGTGTCGCCATGTCTTCAGGGCGAAGACCACTGCTGCTAACTCCAAGTCATGGGTAGCATAATTCTTCTCATGCGGCCTCAACTGACGTGACCCATAGGCGATCACTGCCTGCTCCTGCATCAGGACACATCCGAGTCCGGTCCCTGATGCATCGCAGTAGACTACGTACCCTACTCCCTCCTCAGGCAACCTCAAGATAGGTGCACTGGTCAATCTCTATCTCAGCTCCTGGAAGCTCTGCTGACATCTGTCTGACCACACAAAGGGTTTCCCCTTCTTAGTCAAAGCTGAGAGTGGTGCCGCAACTCTGGAGAAGTCTGGCACAAATCTCCGATATTATCCAGCTAGTCCCAAGAAACTCCGCACCTCCGTCACGCTCCTAGGTGGCTCCCAAGCTAACACTGCCTCGATCTTCACAGGATCCACTGCAACTCCCGCCTCAGAGATGACGTGTCCCAAGAAGTGGACCTCACGTATCTAGAACTGGCACTTCGAGAGCTTACCATAAAGTTGGTGCTCTCAGAGTGTGTTTAGTACAACCCGTAAGTGGTAGGCGTGCTCTTCCTCAGTCGTAGAGTATATCAAAATGTCGTCGATGAAGACTATGACAAATCGATCGAGGTATGGCTGAAAGATCCTATTCATGAGGCCCATGAACACTTCTGGAGCATTGGTTACACCGAATGTCATAACCAAGAACTCATAGTGGCCATACCGACATCTGAAGGTCGTCTTCTGCACGTCCTCGTCTCGAACTCTGAGCTGATGATAGCCTGACCTGAGGTCTATCATCGAGAACCACCATGCTCCCTTGAGCTGATCGAAGAGGTCATCAATCCTCGGTAGCGGATACTTGTTCCTCACTGTCACCTGGTTCAAGCGACGATATTTGACACACAGTTACAAGCTCCCGTCCGCCTTCTTGGCGAACAATATCGGGGAAGCCCAGGGTGAAACACTGGGTCGGATGAATCCCTTGCCCTGCAAGTCCTCCAACTGTACCTGTAGATCTCGAAGCTCGGCGGGGGCCATACGATATGCTGGGGTCGATATCGGGGCTGTCTCGGGGTACATATAAATGTGAAAGTCTACCTCTCTGCGAGGAGGTATCCCTGGAACGTCGTCGGGAAAGACATCCGCATACTGATCCACCACTGCAGGAAAACTAGGACTTCGCACGTCAACTGCTCCTAGGATGAGGCTAGCCAACTGATGAGTGATGTGTTGTCTTCTCCTTTGCGGAAGTCCATCCTGTGCTGCGAAGGCTCCCTTCTCGCCAGTGAAGGTGAACCTGCTCCCGTCGGTGCGTACACATCGCACCTTGCGCCTAATACAGTCAATCTGTGCATGGACTGTAGATAACCAATCCATGCCCAAGATGACGTCGTAAGGCCTCAACGCCGCTACAAGAAGATCCCAGTCGAATCTCTCGCCTCCTAGAGTAAGCTCACACTGCCGGAACCAGTGCGTAATTGTCGAGTCTGCTCCCGTAGGAGTCTCTAGCCGTAAGGATCGATCCAACGGCTCTGTTGAAATCTCCGAGCTCCGAACAAGGGCAGCGGCTATGAAAGAGTGACTCGCTCCTGTGTCTATAAGAACTGCAGCAAGGGTGTAATAGACACAGATCGTACCTCGAATCATCTTGGGCGCGCCGTGGTCGTAGGCCTCTGCTGCCTGGAGATGTGCCTGTCTCTGCCCGCCAGCTCCCTGTGGTCGGGGTGGACCTCCTGGTGGTGGTGGTGGTAGAGCCTCAAAGCGTCGCCCACCACCTGCTGCTCGGACAGCTCCTTTGCCTCATCCGCCTCCTCCCTGCGGACCGCCACAGTCAACCCTCTGCCTTTGCCTGGGTGGCCTCTCCACTATCTTCAGCTCCTCGGCACGACGGGTTGGGCAGTCACGAGCCATGTGGCCCTAACCGCCGCATGTGTAGCAGTGCCTGCCTCTCGAAAGACTGGCTCCACACTGTGTGCCCCGCACTGCTAAGCCAGTGTCCTGAGGCCGTCTACGTGAGGGTCTGGTCTTCCTGGACCCCTGAGTCATCTGTCAACTACCTGCTACGGAAGACTATGCTACGTGTCGCCCCGCGGTAGGTCTCGCCACTGGAGAAGTCTCAGCAAGAAAGCTCTCGATGAAAAGGGCTCGCTCCAGTACTCCTGCCTGAGTCGGAATGCTGAGGGAGATCAGCGATGCCCTGATCTCATGTCTCAATCCCTGATCAAAGGTCCGGGCCGGGAAGAATGGGTCCCGTACCATATCTGTCGAGTAGCGCGAGAGATCGGTAAATATCGCTGAGTACTGGGTGACCGTCAAGATGCCATGCTGCAGCTGAAGAAGCTCCTGGATGTGCACCGCACGGAGGGTGTCCTGGATGAACTCTGAGCGGAAGAGGCCCTCAAAGTCTGTCCAGAGGAGAGATGCCTCATCGTGCACCTGGAGCATCAAGCTCCACCATCGGCCCGCTGCTGCGTGCAGTAGGCTCGCTACGAGGATCACCATGAGGTATGCTGGTGTCCTCACTAGCCTGAAAACTCGTACAACTGCCTCCAGCCAGTCCTCGGCTGCCTGGGGGTCCGTCTCCCCGCGGAACCTGGGCGGTCGCTGGCAATGGAACTCATGCAGTGCACTGAGACGACGTGCATCGTCAGCGGCTGGTGCTGGAAGCATCGGTGGCTCGGCGGGTAAAGGTACCGCCAGTGCCTCTACCGTCAAAGGGCCCTGTACTGAAGCCTCATCGCTCGGCGGGCTGTCGTCACGTACGACTCTCGGAACCCTAGCTGGATGCCGTCGTGGGGCCATCCTGAAAAGAAACAGGTGCGCCATGGTCAGAACAGTATACCTGGTGAGCTGACATAAAGTAATCACAAAGAAAACTTGAAACACACATGCAATCCATGTTTTCGTGCATTAAGTTGGAAATCAGAAGTCACGGTCCTGGTGTACGGATACGTCGGCTGCCGCACCAACACTGGGATCCCTGGACTGATAACCACACTCAATACGCTTAACACTATTGCTTCACATAGAAGAAAGATCAGATTATGCGGTATAACTGACCACCTCTGATACCAATTTGTCACGACCCGTCCTCAGGGCCTGTGCCGTGACTACCCCAAGCCCGCCTTCCATAGGCCAGAGGCTGGCGACTAGCACCAAGGCATAAATCCCAGTAAAAAGGGAAGGCATTGCCTTTGTAAAGTAAACAAGCACCACAGAGTAAGCAAGCGGAAAAAGTAAACACTAAGTAAAATCTGGTACAACAGTAAGTACAAAAAGTAAAGGGGGCCGGAAATACAAGCCCAACTGTAAAGTACAACTAAAAGGGGAAAAATAGCAACTGAAAAGTAAAGCCACAACGTCGAGCCGTCCACTGGAAGTCCCACCTGAAGGGTGGGTACAGATAGCCTCCACTGCTCCTCAGGTCCAGCCGACCGCTCCGAGTACGTCCCGCCCAATGGTCCACCTCTAGGTACCGTCCTGCTCCGCAAGCCTCCACCACGATCAGCGCTGTCCGTCGTCTATAACCAACATAATGTTGTGCGGGCATAGCCCGTGCAGGGGTGAGTATAAGCTACTCAATAGGGACCCCGAGACCCCCAAAGGTCTCCCAGAATCCACAAAGGATAAACCACAAAGGAAAGATACAATCACGAAGTAACATCTGACACGGATTAGGTATATTCCCATACATATACCTAAGTCATCAATTCTCGCTCGGCTCCAACATCTAAGCTCAAGTACAACCCAGTCCACACAGGAAAGAAAAATGTAAATCCACACAGGATAGCACAACACAATCCACAAAGGAAAGTAAAACGTAATCCACATAGGATAGCACAACACAATCCACAAAGGAAAGAAGAATGTAATCCACGTAGGATAGCACAACACAATCCACAAAGGAGAGTAAACAGGATTCAGCTCACACAGGTATACTTCTTCGAATGACGATATAGATGATCAATGATCCATCTAAGTCGTCGGACCCACAAAGGATCGATAGGTACTAACCCCCGCAATGACCCACAAAGGATCTGACCCACAAAGGATCGATAGGTAACTAACCCCCGCAAAGACCCACACAGGATTGGGCCCACACAGGACCTGTAGGCGCTGGCCCACACAGGACCACTGAGCGCTGACCCACACAGGATCGGACGAACACATGATCGATAGCACTGACCCACAAAGGATCGTTGAGTGTTGTAGTCATCGTCGTCGAATCCACTGAGGATATCTGCACAGTCGTCGTCGTCACAGTAGCAGTCGCAGCCAGCTCTAGGGTTCCCGCACACAGCAAGCTCGTTCGGGAGGGTCCGCTCCACGAGCCGAGAGACTGATACATCAACTGACACATAGTCCAGAGTTGATGTATCCAAAAGTTCCGTATCACCAACAGGAACTCAACGTCGCAAACGGCGCGTCAATCAGACGCCCGGTCTGAGAGTTATTGGCTTTTTCGTCCCAGGGGCCTGATTGGTTTCTAAGGCAAAACCAACCTGACCGAACTCCACATGCGTCCAAACCTCAGGCAGAGTATGCCAAAAGATCTGTCTCACTTAGAGGAATTCAACAAATTTGACGACACATCGATCGGACGTCCGAAACTCAAGATATGAGTGTTTCCGCTCCGAGGGCCCGATTAGTTTCGTATACGAACCAACCCGACCAAACTCAAAGTATTCTGAAACCTTGAGTGTGATATACCAAAACGACCGTCTCGATCCACGGATCTCATCGCCGTTGACGGCGCGTCGTTCGGAGGCTCATAGCTCAAGTTATGAGCAAAAGACTGAAAAGAGTCCGGAAACGAGGGGTCTGGGCCCAGACCGACCCAACCCAACCCCCCCTGGGTCGGCCCGAACCGGGTTGACCCGACCCAGCTCCGGGTCCAACCCGGTTGGCGCGACCTGGCCCGACGGGTCGGCCCGGCTCGGCTCGGCCGAGCCGGCCGAGCGGAGGAAGCCGCGGGGTGGGCGCTGCCCCCGCGGGATGAAACGCCGTGACCTTGGGTGGGGCCGCCTCGCCAGTGGACGCGGCGGCCGGGCCGCGTCCCTCTTCCCAGTTCTGCGTGGCCACGGAACCGTCTCGCCGCCGCGTCTTCAGCCACGGTGGGTTTTGCCGGCGGCGCGCCGGGCGCCGCTGCCGGCCGCCGCATCCGGCCACCGGCGCCGCCGCGCCGGCGTGGTGCGCCAGCGGGAGCTTCCGCGGGCCACCGGACGCGCTCCGGTGGTACGTTTTGCGTGCGGTCTTCGCCAGCGGTTCTCCCGGGACTCGATCTTCACTGCCAGGCCCTCGAATCGCCTTTTCGGCCCCGTTTGTCGTCATCCGCTGTTTCGCGCACCAAGAACGAAAAGGTGCGGTGGGTTCGGACTTGTTCGTTAGTCCGCACCCACCGCGTTAGCGGTCTTAAAGGTATTCACCCAACAATATTTAAACGACCGGGGATTTAATCACAAAGATTTAAAGAATCAAACCCCTACCTCGCCGTAGTCGTCGAGCGTGCGTTCTTCGCGGAATTGATCGTCGCGGAAGAAAAGAATCGTCGCGTCGCGGAAGAGCGTCGCTGTCGCACGGTACTTGGCGTCGCGTCGACGAACTCCGAGGATCAAAAACATACAGATTTAATTAATAATAATTAAATCCATTTTTTTGTTATAACCCACAAAGAATTTAAAAGGAGCGCAACCCCCTACCTTGTCGTTGTCGATCGAAGGTTGTCGCGGGGTTGTATCGTCGCGGAAGAAGCGTCGCGAAGGGAGATTCGTCGGCGTCGCGGTACACGGCCTCGCGTCGTCGATCTCTGCGGGTTCGGCGTTCTTCGTCGCCTTTCGTCGAAGGCCGGTGTTTTTCGCTTTCTTCGCGAAGAACGAGGAAGAACTTGAGGTTTCTGTCAAATCCCCTCAACGAACAACACTTAAGAAGAAAAGAGTTGGTCTTATTTTATTAACATGCCAACAAACGAAAAAAAGAGATAAGTTAAGTAACGACCCATTAATTCATAGAATTAATTCAACGAATAAAACTGCCCAATTAATAGGAGCGTTTAAGTATTTAAGAAAACGCGTCAGTTGACTTTCATAATGATGGGTTTTCGCGGGTGCGTTACTTAGTGGAAAAGAAATGGTGGGGCTCGTGTGGGCCCCACCTCACAAATATCTTACCAGGAGGGTAGGATATTTCGGGTTCTACCCTATCCGCTTCAACTCAACTTAAGCAGCTTAAAGTGGCTTTTAAGTGGCTTTTAAGTGAAATAAAATAAAGTTTGTCGTACCAATTATTTTATTTCTTAACTTTAAGCCCAAAAATTAAAAACAACACCCAAGAAAACACAACTTCGGAAGAGGCGTTTATAAGAAAATACCGGCACTACGATTCCATTGGTGCCCTTAGAATTCAATTTCGAGCACCGGTTTAAAAGTTAGAAAAACCCGCTCGTCCGGTCACTGAACGTACCCGAGCCAAACTTCGGAAAATGATTCCGGGCACACCGGGCCTCGGAATCATGTGCCGTCAGAAACTGCGTTCTTGTAAAATTCCAAAGAAAATTAAGAAAAAAAATTTCCTTGATATTTACGGGTATTTACACTCTTGATGATGGATTAGACTCTCGCTTTCAAACTAGCCTTCCTCCCATCATCAAGAGATGGAAGGAAATCAGGCGTTTGAGGACAGATTAAATAAAGGTAGTGAAGGTTAGTTGTACTGTAGTATTGATGTATTATATCTCTATTAAATATTTCATGCAAGATGCATGAAATTGTGGAATTTTATTCATGGATTGTATTTTATTGTTGTTATTCAAGCAGAATTAATTGTTTGACTACTCATGTAGACTAATGGATTCTGAACATTATGATATCTCCAATCCCAAGAACGAAAAAACTATTGATGATGAAACTATGGAATTATTATGTGATCGACAAAATTATGACGAAAAAATTGAAAAAATACAACAAAGACATAACATCTTTGTTTTGAATAAAATTATCAAGGTAAGAATTCATGGAATAAAATTTGAGGTTGGTTGGAATCAATGTGGCCAACCTATTAACCCCAACAAGTCAATGTTCATTAGTTATCATGGGGTCACAATGAGGATGAATGTTCTAATTGATATTGACTCATGGCGCCACATCAAACATGTAACGAATGAAATCCTTTGGAATGATATAATAGTAATGTTACAATATATATTCTTTATTTTACTGAAAAATTTTATAATGAAATTATGATTTAGTATTCATTATTACTTGCAAACATCATTTATTTTAAAAAATTTCCATAATAAATTTGTTTTAATGACCATTGGAAAAGCTCATAGAGTCATCAAGAATATTATAATGAAGTTACATCTTAGGGATGCTAAGTGGAAAATAAATCATCACCCACAAAATTTTTCTTCACACATTATAAAGAAATAAACATGGACTACTTTAAGTAATCATCACAATGAGAAATAATTTCAGGTACATTGAGATTGATGATATATTATTTGACTCTACTTATTTAAACTAACATGATTCAAAATTGTTATTTTTTGGAATTGAAAGAATGTGTTGAAAATAAAGAACGTGCATCAAAACTAGCATACCCATATCACAAAGGAAGGATGGTATGCGATTCTTATAGAATAAATTGGTATGTATTTTAAATCAACAATTAATGTTTAATTATGTGATATAAAACAACACATATTCCTTTTTTATATGCATATTGTTGAATGAAAATCTATAGCCACTTCCATCCCATGTAATATGTTATGGAAGGAGTCTCGTGTAAATAAAGATTGTATATTAGTTGATGAAATCAAAAAATTAATATGGTAAACATGTGTAAGTATGACATAAATTTAATTAATTAAGATTTATAAAAATATTACAAAGAATAAATATGTGCATATTTTTTATATGGTTTAGACACAAAATTGGAAATGGTTGTACCTGAAGAAATGTGAATTTCATTAGCTTCAAAGTGGCCTGAACAAAATGGCCATGTTAGAGGGGTAGGTTTTATAGTTTCTCCTAGAATATATATTGATAAGATAAAACCACATGAAGATACATATAATATGATGATATGAATTTAGAAACAAATATACTCATTGCAAGATATTATATTTTGATCTGGTTTGGCAAACCTATGTATAAGAAAAACCAAAGTGAACTGACGGAGGAGAAAAGATCCACACATGAATGAAATGATCCCAATAGCTTTGAGGCTAGTCAATGCCCCCAAAACATACCTATGGTAATCAATTTTTTTATTTACCATTAACCTAAAAGTGAATCAAACAACTTCTGATAACATTATATTACCAAAATTCATCTGGATGTAATTGTATGTGTTTTTTTCTCTCCACACCCACGTACCACCATTTTTTGAGGGGTACGGTGTATAATATCTTGGGATACCATCTACACAATCAATCCCTACCAAAATATCACATGAGAGTGGGGATTGAGGTAGATTATGAACCGACTATAGAGTTTTCTATTCCACTTAATGATCTAGATATTACAACAATTGAATCTGCTATTGGAGTTTTCATACCATGACCTCCTAATATTATAAAGATACATGAGGTACATATTTAAAAAACTTATTATTAAAATCATGTAATAGTTGATAATAAAGGGACTAAATTGATGTATGATATTTCATATAGATAAAACGGTGGAAAAAGGAAAGGTAGAATCATGAAAATCTAGTGAATAAACCCAGAAAACAAAACAAACTTTTGAGATTACCTTCTCTTCGATAGTTCTAGAGAAACATTTATTAATATTACACCATCATATAGAGACCATATTTAAAGATAAATCTATTTATTACATTCACTATAAAGATTAAATATTTAGATATTCCATTATATATAGAATTTGTCTTGAGTCTCTAAATAAGATTCTCATGAATGAATGGTTGGGTATCTCAATTGTGAATAAATACATAAGGTACATTTTCATAATACATCTATCCAAATATTCATATAAATATGTTTATTAAATTTAATAACTATTCATATTTTTTATGGGAATTTGTATTAAAATTATATAAAAGTAACATCATGAAATAAAATATTTAGATTCATTAATCCTAGTATCATTTCTATGATAGAAATTACTTTAGAAAAGAATGAAACAGAGAATAAAAGAGATGATTTACACAAATAATTTAATAAAAATCATCAGATGACAAACACATTGTGTTGCCTATAATGATAGGGAAATACTCTATCATCCAATAACATAAAATATATTTTTTACTTTTTCATTACTTAATTGTTTTTTTTTAAGAATCATTGGTTGGTGATAACATTCAACATAGACTCCCCTAATATTTATCGTTTGGATTCAGTGCATGTATTTCCAACCAACTTACAACACAATATGTGTATTGTGAATATATAATAAAATAAAATCGACATTTTATAAATTAACTTAGAATTGTATGTTAAGTATCTATTTTAATTAGAATGCTGTTATGGTAGGGTGGTTGCTGAATAGATGAAAAATCAGGGAATGTGGTTGGTTTCTGAGAAGATAAATCTAGTGGAATAATAAAAATGGAAACAAATTAACATATATATATATATAATTTAACTATTAAAACATTTCAAAATAATTTTTTTATTTGGGTCAATGATTCTGCAGTGTTTGAAACAAGATATTGAAATCGATTATGGATATTAGTTTTTAAATTTTATTAGAGAATTCATAGAGATTGAAAAGATAACCATACTCAAATAGGTAATTTAATAATGTAATTAAAATTTCATTGAATATATTTCATATTCATTTTTTTGTTTATATTTTCTCGAAACTATCACGATTTTTGAGAAAAGAGTTACTCAAAATAACAAATCTATTTGTTTAGAGATGAGTGGGCATCATCCTTTTTTTCAGAATGTCTGTCGATAAGAAATTTAAGAAATTACCGGCTATATTTGTGATCTAGTATGATTTTTTCCTTATAATGATATTTGGAGAGTGAATAATTAGTGTTATAATGATTATATATTTTTTATCTATTTTTCTAGGAAATTTTAATGGAGGAAATAAATTTTTTTAGAAGTACTGGCATGAAAAAAATAAAATTTTTGGGAAAAATGGAGGTGGGGTTGAATGAAGGTAGAGGAAAAGTTAGATAAAGTAGAAGAGGTAAAGGTAGGGGAAGAGTTGGAGTCAGAGACCAATGTGGAGGAGGAGGCAGAGGAGAATACCGATTTGGAGACTACGGTGGAGGAGGATAAGAAGTGTTAACTTGCAAATGATTAAATTCATGGGAAATGAAGTAGAATAATGATTATACCATGATTTTGTTTGAGAACAATTTTTTAAAATTGAACACAACACTTTTCACTTAAGATAAGTTACATTGTATGTGTTTCGAGTTTAAAATGACAATTTACTAAAAAACACACATGGAATACTCAAAATTAGGAAAATACATTCAATTTTTTTTGGTACATTAGGAAAATGATCCATACATAATTTTTGATGTGTAGGGATCAACCACACCTCAATATGATTCACAGTGTGACAATAATGACACCAAGTACATCTATTTTATTCATAATTGACATTAATTTTATTAAAAAGAAAAATGACATTCTAAAAAAAAACACATTCGAATTGTTTTAGAACATTTAGAAAAATGATCCGTATGTATTTTTTGACATGTAGGGACCACCCACACCTTGGTTTGATGCACGGTGTGACTGTTATGACTCCAAGTGCATATTTGTATCCAAGACTAACATTAATTTTAATCCAAAAAATAGGTGACATACTCAAAACTAGAAAAAACATTCCAATTGTTTTGATACTTTAGGAAAATGATCTGTGAGTAATTTGGGATGCCTAGATTTTAGCTGTGTCTCAATCTGACACATAGTGTGACTCCAAGGGCATCTTTTTTATTCAAAATTGATATTAATATTAGTAAAAAAACAACTCACATACTCATAACCAATAAAACATATTCTAATTGTTTTGTTACTTTAGTACAATGATCTATACGTCATTTGTGACATGTAGGGATAATATGAGACTCAATATGATGCATGGTTTGATCAGTATGACTCCAATTGCATCTTTTTTATTCAAAAGTGACATTAATGTTAATCAAAAAAACAACTGACATACTCAAAACTGGGAAAATACATTCTGTTTATCGTGATACATTAGGAAAATGATCCATGATTCATTTGGGACATGTATCATTCAGCCTCATGTCAATCCGACTAATGGTGTCACCATTATGACTCCTAGTGTATCTTCTTAATTTAAAATTTACATTAATTTTAGTAAAAAACAACTTAAGTACTTAAAACAAAGAAAACACATTACAATTATTTTGGTACTTTGGGAAAATGATCCATACGTCATTTGTTATCCATGGTGATTATCCTCACCGTAATCTGACGCACAGTGTGACCGGTATGACTCCAAGTGCGTCTTTTTATTCAAAACTGACATTAATTTTAATAAAAAAACAACTAACATACTCAAAACCGATCAAAAAAAATCTGATTGTTTTAATAATTTCGGAAAATGAACCATGCTTCATTTGGGTTTTGTATCATTTTTCCATGCCTTAATCCGACACACAGTGTGACTGGTATGACTCCAACTTTGTCTTTTTTATTCAAAACACACTTTAATTTAAATAAATAACAATTGAAATACTCTAAGATAATGTATTCTTTTTATTGTATTTGGGTTAGGAATTTTATTTCATTTAAATTATGTATTTTTTTTATTTTTTGGTAATATTTTTAATTGTTTCTGATGTTGTAGTCTATTGTTGCAGCACATTACACCCTTTTCTAGTGATGTAGTCTTCTAATGCATCACACTGAAATTTTCAACTTTATCAGTGCTACTAAATACCCTGATAAATCTTTTATTTATTAGCACTTTTAGAAGGTCTGATAAATTTATCCATTATCTCTGCTTATACAAACGCTGATAATGTATATCTATATCGGTACATTAAAAAGAGTTATGAAATCATACTTTTATTAGTGCAAAAAAATGCTGATAAATCATACTTTTAACAGTGCAAATGAAAGCATTGATAAAATATGACCATTATCAACACTTCTAAAAGCTTCAATAAAGGTAATATATATCAACTCTAACACTCTAATAAATGGGGTTTTTTTAAGTTCTCTTTTTTTATTGATAAACATATACTTTATCAATGCTTTTTTAGCACTGACAAAAGCGATGGTATTTTAACAACACTATGGTTGTTAACACTTTTCTAGCACTGATAAAGGCCAATTATAGCACTGTTAGAATCATGTTTTGTTGAAGTGAAAGGGAATCCACCTTGTCGTAAGTCCATCCATATCTTAGAAACTCAACCCCATGTGACACAAAATTTCATGTGGGTTTATCATTCTTCTACATGCATCAGTGTATTTAGATTCCAATTGAACTAAAGGGTCTCTAATTTCTACTATAAGTTGGATACGTAGGATTCCTCCCTAAGGTTATAGCTCCATATCAAATACCCCATTTGGGATGTCCCATTACATATGTCCTATATCAATTTATGGTGATTGTGATCAGTTTTTATCCCTTGTTTTTTACACCGACAGTGACTCACATGGGCTTAGAGTTTTGTAAATATTACATCACTAGCATCATAAATATCCACCATCTAGTGTAAATTCAGTGTGTAATCCATATTCATTGACATGATATAACTTATCCCATGAATTCATATCCTCCTTGGTGAACATATTAAAGGTATACCCATATCAGTAAAATATAGGTAAATGACCCTCAAATGCATTAATTATCTATTACCACCCATCAGAGGGTTAAGGTAAGCTCGAACTATGATAAGTCGGGTTCCTTCTATAAGAAGGATATGTATGACTCCTTTCTATGGATCGAGATCCATATCCAGTGCCTAAGTGCCCTCATATATGTCTTTTCTTCATGATGTTAAACTTCATATATTGGAATCAAACTATCTATATGGTTATTGATTCTTGTTATAGAAAATATATATAACACACCTCATGAATGTTCAATCCCATCCAAGAAACACCAATATCCACTCTAGATGGTAGTAAACTCCAGAGTGCCTAGTTATATATCATCAAAATATAATCATCTAACCATTGATAAGAAATAATGGGAATGGATGGAGAGCCTAAAATACATACAAATGGTATCTTTAATAAAAACCCCTTTACATATATAAGGATTCAACAACCAATAATTTTATTTGGGTAACCAGAACTATGTCTGGATCTAGAAGAGATTTATGACCATATCTAAAATCTATAAGAGGGTCTAAAAATTCTAAATAATTCCCCCCAAAAGTTTTCTATGAACCTAACATCCTATCCATTCAACCAGTGTGAGTTTTTAATTTTTTTTGTCCTTGAAAACCCATTGAATGTATGCCTATCCAAAGAAAGATGATATTTGGTATTGATGTGGGGACCATTGGGTTTTTAAAATCATAAACCCTACAAATTTCATTTATTGTAAACAATAAATAGCCCCTCAAAATCAATAGCCAGGCCAAATTATCTCGAAGAAACAAATACTTGGAAATAATATTCCATTAGAGAAATACACTTAATTTAGAAGGTGTTCAAATATGTTACTCAATATCTAAAAAATTAAAATTATCTTTTTTTATTTGATAATTAATATTTTCTATATATTAAATATTTTAGAATGTTTCACATGTTTTTAATAATATTAAAATCATTCTAGATATTAATTATAATAAGAATAAGCATAATTCCTCTTGAAACTGATTTATTATTTTAAAGAGAGTTTAAGAGTGCACTCAAACTATAACCAATCTAAATTCATTAATTATACATGTTTTATTTCTCAATTGAGTGTTTCAAAACATTCAAAATATATATTTAATGATTGTTTGTAATTTTTTATTTGATCAAAAACTCTTATATTTTTAAAATTAATATAACTTTACTACTTAAACCCTAATATAATTGAATTTGAATATCAGCCTTTAGATAATAATGTTTTATATCTTAAATATTAAATAATATTCTATATATTTTTAATTTTTTATAAAATAGTTTAAATAAGTATAAATTAATAAGTAATAGAATTCAATTGGATTTTGAACACATTTTTTAATTGTATTGGAATTAAAAAGTATCACCCAATTTATAACCATGTTTAATTAAAATTTATAGTTTTAAAAAATAATTTATATGTTTGAAAATAATAAGTTGAAATAAAAAAATTAATTTATAATCTTTTACCATAATTTTTATGAGAAGTATTGAATATACATCACATTTACTCTTTAATATAATACATTATTATTTATAACTTTTTTAACAAAATAAATTCAAATAAATTCTGAAATGATGAAAAACCCCAGCCTAACCTGTAGCTCTCCTGGACTCATTTATAGGTACTCATTTTCCTTGTGCAGAGTTATTTTTATCTTCATATTTCATTGGGGTGTGTTTGAGTTAAATTTTGAGAAAAATAGAATAAATAGGGTAGTATGTGGTTAGTGAATGGTTTTCTCTAACTTTTCATCTAGGTCCAGCAAACCGTGAAACCCTAGAGAAAGTGGTTTTTTAGGGCTTCCACAAAGTTTTTCAAACCATACACCTTAATAAGAGAAATTGTGAACCCCCCTCACCCCTATAATGAGGATCATGGTTAAGTCACATGGTTAGGGGAAACCGTACACCCGGAGCAGCAAACCGTGCATATGGTATTTTAATCCCCCGAATTTTATTAAAAATTTACCGAATCCCCATATTATACCCAAGAACACCCTATCTCAAACCATAATCAATCTATCTATGTTATAAAGCCTCTTAGAGGGATTATAATCTATTATGACTACCATTAGTCATGAGTCTAAGTCTGGATTGAAGATATTCACCCCTCCCAGTAAAAGTATTTCATCCAATGTGGTTTCATTTCACTTTCTATTTCTTTATACATCTATTGGGGAAATGTCCATCCCTATTTTTATTTCATCTTGATATAGGAGGGTGGATCTAGATCTATAATTTTCAAATCTTGATAGTTCAGCCTTTATTTTTTGTTTAAGATCATGATCTCATTCTATATCATTATTTCATTAAAATTGGGGATTTACCTTAGGTGATCATTCATCAAAAAATTGAGTTAGGTGGTCTATAATTCAAATACAAAAGTCGTGATATACATTACATGTACGTAATGGTATAATTTCAGTTAGACTTTTAGAAAATGAGTTCTTGATTGAATTAAAAAATTTGGTGAATTTAGTAATTGACGGAAATGTTAAATTGGTGATTTTTTTGTTATTTATATTGAATAAATAATTCATAAATTAATTATGAGATATTGCAGTTGGTGATTTGTGATAATTAATTGATGAATTAATTATGAGATATTCAGATTTTCTATTTGAGAAAATTAATAGATAAATTAATTGTGAGATATTGAGACTATTGATTTGGGGATAATTAATTGTTGAGTTAATTATTAGAATATTGAATTGTGAATTGAATAATTAATTGATGAATTAATTATGATAAATTAGGTTGTGTTGGTTGATTAATTAATTGATGAATTAATTAATTTGATTTATTTTCTTGATTAATTGTGAAATTAATTAATGGAATTATGTGAAAATCTAATTATTAAATTATTAATGAAATGTATCTAATTTGTTAATGGCTAAACATACTAATAAAATTGAAGTGATTAATTAATTATTTAATTACATAATTTATTTTATGTGATAAACTAATTTTTGAATTAATTAATTAGAAGATATGATTATGGAATTATAGAGTTTGATTAATTAATTGGTGGATTATATAATGTTATGTTGTGATACATGTAACATGAAATAGTGAACGGTAATAATGGCATTCGCATGGGTAATTTAATGATGAATAGTAATAGAGGAATTCATTCATGTATTATAAATATGAATGGTTAAAATGGAATTCATTTATCAAAATGATTAATGGTAATAATAGAATTCAATCACATATTGTAAATATGAATTGTAACAATGTAATTAATTTATGATTTATGAATGCTAACAATGGAATTCATATATGTGATATTTCTCGAGTTTCCTTATGATCCTGAGAGTTTATGTGGTTAAATAAAGAATTAATAATAATGTGATAACTATTTACTTATGAATTTTACTAATTCCTTTATAAAACTGAATAAAATATTTTAAATGGATATTATTTTAGAGGTTAGTGGTGGTGGCATACAAAGTTGTTGTCACACCCTAATCAGGATGCATGGTCCTTACCCGAATAAATTTCATGATTTCATGAATGAATTGGGAAAACTCATATTGTTAAACATCTGAGTTGGGATGGAGCATGGATAAGGGAACCAGGTGTGGTTCAAGACCCTCTTGGGGGATTTTTAGTGTATTTATTTTGGAGATGAATTTTTTCACTTTGAACATAATCTAACATGGAATATATATTTTTTGGTTTTGATATTGTATTTTTTGTTTTGTTCATCTTGTGATACAGTATAGTTTTGGTTATGTTATATCAGTATTTACTATAGTCTATTTGATTCCTCAACTGTTTTTCTTTGAAAAAGAGAGTATAGTCTACCCGTTACTGACATTTGACCCTCACTACTTATCGACAACATCTATCATATGAGGAGGCATGCTTGAGGCCATGTGACCAACTGGCTTGGGGCATCAGTGTGTGGCCCTTGGGTTGGGATGTCACGATGTGATATTAGAAAACATTTCATTTATTTTCATTTGTCTTGGAATTTTGGAAAGGTAGACGATAGAATAAGAAGAGGCATGCCTTGTTTATGATATCATGCATGGGATTAGTTAACCCCTGAATGGGGGAGAACCCAAGTACCTAGGGTTGGATTGTTTTTATTATTGTTTTCCATTACTATTAAATATTATTTCACCTTGGATGTTTCACTTTTTGTGTGATGTGATTATTGTTTCAAGGATTTCTTGAGATTTAATTAATTGTCTCATATAGAATTGGATTTTTTTACAAGAATAATTATATGCACTCAAGATTATTTTGTGACATGAATAATTTTACACACTAAGGGGAAAATTGGATTGGAATATGTTGTTGAACATGAAATGTTTTTCCTTTCTTGTGAAATTCAAAAGTTTATGTGCCTAATATGAAATTGACTATTTTAAAATGATATAAGATAAGAAAAAATTAGTGTCTTATAAGAAACTTCATTATGAGAATGTGTTTACCCACTTTTAATCCATGACCTAGATGTAGGATTGTTAAGGGTAGTGATAGTGCCTCGATTTTGACCGTGTGGTGAGGTTTGGGGAATGTCATGTTGTGCCATTTTATGTTTCCTGTAAATCTGTAAAAGTTATGTTTTGTATCCTAATATTTGAATTTGGTATTGAAGAGATATTCCTCCATGATGATGATTTTTAAGAGGATTCGATAAGGATATGTCTAGAGATGCCCCACCAATAGTGGAACTTGAGGATCCGATAGCTTCTGATGAGAAAATAGGAGTGGTCTTAAGATAACGTGCCTCACTTTATAATATTTATGTAAAGAGACCCATATCATGTAGTGAAGAGAATGGGAGAGGGTGACCCAAGGGATCTATGTTCTAAATTGATTCCATCCAGTCTATCCATGACCATTTAGATACTCCATCTAAGAAGAGTTTCAAGTTGGTTACATATATGTTATGTGGATCAGTGAACCGCTAGTGGGATGTTCAAGATCATACTGTATAAAAAATGGGTTGTTATCGAAGGAATTCATGGAGATGTTCTAGGAGAAATTATATCCAAAGACACTAAGGTTTGAGATAGATGATTAATTCATGTGGTTGAAGGGCCACTATTGTAGAAACTATCTATTAGGCTCACAAGGTCAAATTCCATGAGTGGGGGATGAATCAGGGTACGAAAACTTAAAAACATTTCCCCTTTGGATGTTGTTTCGTCATTAAACAAAACAAAATTATCTCTTTATCTCATATCAATGAATGAATAGAAATTAAATCATGCACATGACATAATAATTTTACTTGGTTCAACCTCACTGGGCTATGTCTACAGAGCATACAATGGTGATGTGTCGACGTACTAAATCCACTTAATCTCGAATTCGATTACAAGGTTCAGGATATATCACATCTATTACTAGGATCACTTCCCTTACAAGGGTTAGGGTTAGCTCACTACATTCACAAGGGTGACTCCATATGTCTCTTTTTTTGGCTCACTGCCAGTGGAAAGGATCACCATCTTCCACTTTTTTCTCCATATTCTTATAAGTTATCCACTCAAAGTTTATAAATTTGTAGATATTATAATTATCAATAATGAATGCATACTCAGTTGTAGATTGGTGCTATTTTGAAGTTACACTTTCAACAATTTATGAATACTACTTTACCATAGGTGTACTGGGTAACATCAAATTATGCACAACCTTTGGGTGACTTGTGCATGGATTTAATGCCTTGTGCAGAACATATGCCTTCATCATAGAAAAATAGCATGCATGAAACCATATACTTGTACGCAACTTACTACTTGTACAGAAATCTCTTTTGGTGCACGACTCTTATTTTTATGAGAAAATACCTTTTGGCTTGCAACTCATATAACAAACTCACTACTTTCATGAAACTAACTTCCTAGACACAACTCATTGGTTGCATGACAACCACTACATGCATGATCGAGAGCTCACATTTTCTCTAAGTGTTTAGCATTTTAAAATGAGGAGGGTATATGCCTATTTGTAGGAATTTTTTTACCCTACGTGAAACTCACACAACTTTTACCCAATCAAAAAAGTCTCATTTGTGCAAGACTCATTTATAAAAGCTCACACAAACTCTCCATTAATGGAAAACCACAACTTTCACACACTTTTTTCCACAACTGATCATGGAAACCCATTTTTGCAACAAACACAATCATCCCAAAAATTCTACATTGTTACCTTTAAAGATTTTGACCAACATTGTCCCTGACAATCAGAATAGTGTCAAGGTTAAGGTAATATGGGACATCTATAAAAGTTATGCAGGAACCCATGATAGATTGGTAGTGATGGATGATCTATGTAACACATTCAAATGATAAACGGTTAAATGACTAAATGATATGACTCATGTCAACAAGGTGCACCTTCCTTTTCGGGAGCCAACCTGATTAGAACTCCACAGTTAAGCGTGCTTGTCCTGGAGTAGTGATCAGGATGGGTGACCTCCTGGGAAGTTTCTCAGGGTGTGTGTGACTGAGGACAAAACACACTGTAAAGTACTTGTGTTGGCCTATGGGGACAATCATTAGTCAGATGACCTATTCGGGCATGTGGGTGGACCCTGGGGTGTGCCCATGTGTTTGTGGGTCAACTAGTGGTACCCAGCCTTAAGTGTGGTGCACTGCTTGGGTTGAGATGTAGGGCCCACAATGAGGACGTTGTTCTCTAAAGGTGGGGTGATTGTAACACCCCAAAATGATAAAGGGTTAAATGACTAAATGATATGACTCATGTCAACAAGGTGCACCTTCCTTTTCGGGATCATGTCTGATCAGAACTCCAAAGATAAGCATGCTTGGTGTGGAGTAGTGTTCAGGATGCGTGACCTTCTGGAAAGTTTCCCAGGGTGTGTGTGAGTGATGAAAAAGCACACTGGAAAAGACATGTGTTGGCCTATAGGAACAATCATTAGTCAAATGACACGTTCGGGCATGTGGGTGGACCCTAGGGTGGGTCCCACGTGTCTGCGGGGGAAACTGATGGTACCTGGAATGCCAGGACCCAATGTCCATGTTAAGGCGAGCTATCTGTGGTGTCACCGGGACCCAGTTGTTACATTTCATATTAGAGGTGGTACCCAACCTTAAGTGTGGTGCACTACTTAGGTTGAGATGTAGGGCCCACAATGAGGACGTTGTGCTCCAAATGCGGGGTGATTGTAACACCCCAAAATGATAAAGGGTTAAATGACTAAATGATATGACTCATGTCAACAAGGTGCACCTTCCTTTTCGGGATCATGTCTGATCAGAACTCCAAAGATAAGCGTGCTTGGTCTGGAGTAGTGTTCAGGATGCGTGACCTTCTAGAAAGTTTCCCAGGGTGTGTGTGAGTGATGAAAAAGCACACTCGAAAGGACATGTGTTGGACTATAGGGACAATCATTAGTCAAATGACACGTTCGGGCATGTGGGTGGACCCTAGGTTGGGTCCCACGTGTCTGCGGGGGAAACTGGTGGTACCTGGAATGCTAGGACCCAATGTCCATGTTAATGCGAGCTATCTGTGGTGTCACCGGGACCCAGTTGTTACATTTCGTATTAGAGGTGGTACCCAGCCTTAAGTGTGGTGCACTACTTAGGTTGAGATGTAGGGCCCACAATGAGGATGTTGTGCTCTAAAGGAGGGGTGATTGTAACACCCCAAAATGATAAAGGGTGATGAAAAAGCACACTGGAAAGGTCATGTGTTGGCCTATGGGGACAATCATTAGTCAAATGACACGTTCGGGCATGTGGGTGGACCCTAGGGTGGGTCCCACGTGTCTGCGGGGGAAACTGGTGGTACCTGGAATGCCAGGACCCAATGTCCATGTTAAGGCGAGCTATCTGTGGTGTCACTGGGACCCAGTTGTTACATTTCGTATTAGAGGTGGTACCCAGCCATAAGTGTGGTGCACTGCTTAGGTTGAGATGTAGGGCCCACAACGAGGACGTTGTGCTCCAAAGGCGGGGTGATTGTAACACCCCAAAATGATAAAGGGTTAAATGACTAAATGATATGACTCATGTCAACAAAGTGAACCTTCCTTTTCAGGATCCAGTCTTATCAGAACTCCAAAGATAAGTGTGCTTGGTCTCGAGTAGTGATCAGGATGGGTGACCTTCGGGGAAGTTTCCCAGGGTGTGTGTGAGTGACGACAAAGCACACTGGAAAGGACATGTGTTGGCCTGTGGGGACAATCATTAGTCAAATGACCCGTCCAGGCATGTGGGTGGACCCTGGTGTGGGTCCCATATGTCTGCGGGGCAACTAGTGGTACCTGGAAGGCCAGGACCCGAAGACCTTGTTAAGGTGGGGTGTCTGTGCTATCACCGGGACCCATTTGTCACATTTGGTATTAGAGGTGGTACCCCGCCTTAAGTGCGGTGCACTTCTTGGGTTGAGATGTAGAGCCCACAATGAGGACGCTGTGCTCTAAAGGGGGGTGATTGTAACACCCCCAAATGATAAATGGTTAAATGACTAAATGATATGAATCATGTCTACAAGGTGCACCTTCTTTTTCGGAAGCCTAACTGATTAGAACTGCACAGTTAAGCGTGCTTGTCCTAGAGTAGTGATCAGGATTGGTGACCTCCTGGGAAGTTTCTCAGGGTGTGTGACAGTGAGAACAAAACACACTGGAAAGGACATGTGTTGGCCTGTGGGGACAATCATTAGTCAGATGACCTGTTCGGGCATGTGGGTGGACCCTGGGGTGGGCCCCACGTATCTGCGGGGCAACTGGTGGTACCTGGTGGGCCAAGACCCGACGACCATGTTAATGAGAGGTATCTGTGGTGTCACCGGGACCCATTTGTTACATTTGGTTTCAAAGGTGGTACCAAGCCTTAAGTGCGGTGCACTGCCGGGGTTGAGATGTAGGGCCCACAATGAGGACGTTGTTCTCTAAAGGAGGGGTGATTTTAACACACCAAAATGATAAAGGTTTAAATGTCTAAATGATATGACTCATGTCAATAAGGTGCACCTTCCTTTTCGAGAGCCTGTCTGATCAGAACTCCACAGTTAAGCGTGCTTGGTCTAAAGTAGTGATCAGGATGGATGACCATCTGGGATATTTTCCAGGGGTGTGTGTGTGAGGACAAAGCACACTGGAAAAGACATGTGTTGGCCTGTGGGGACAATCATTAGTCAAATGACCTGTTCGGGCATGTGGGTGGACCCTGGGGTGGGTCCCATGTGTCTGCGGGGGCAACTGGTGGTACCTGGAAGGCCAGGACCCGACGACCTTGTTAAGGTGGGGAGTTTGTGCTGTCCCTGGGACCTAGTAGTCACATTTGGTATCAGAGGTGGTACCCAACCTTAAGTGTGGTGCAATGCTTGGGTTGAGATATAGGGCCCACAACGAGGACTTTTTTCTCTAAAGGGGGGATGATTGTAACACCCCAAAATGATAAAAGGGTTAAATGACTAAATGATATGACTCTTGTCAACAAGGTGCAACTTAATTTTCAGGAGCCTACCTGATTTAAACTCCACAGTTAAGTGTGGTTGTCCTAGAGTAGTGATCATGATGGGTGACCTCCTGGGAAGTTTCTCAGGGTGTGTTTCAGTGAGGATAAAACACACTGGAAAGGACATGTGTTGTCTTGTGGGGGAAATCTTAGTCAGATGACATGTTCGGGCATGTGGGTAGACCCTAGGGTGAGGCCCACGTGTCTACGGGGCAACTGGTGGTACCTCGCGGGCCCGGACCCGACGACCATGTTAAGGCGAGGTATATGTGGTGTCACCGGGACCAAGTTGTTACAATCTAGACATAACCAGGGCGAAGAAAGGGGATCTTTTGCACCATATCAGTTTGGAGGTTTGAGTTTTATTGGCTGAGGTGGTAGAGGAGGTTTATGAAGTTCTTTTTGGTAAGATATCCAGTATCAACAGAGTGTTGCATCTTAGGGAGTTCATAATGCATCGTAGGGAATATTGTTAGGGAAGTTACATGATATTCAGCCTACACTGATGGATATCGAGGTTGTACCATCGATAGTGAGAGATATTATTCTCATCGATTCTATGATAGCTAGTGACTTATTTTATACTGTTACCTATCGTTAATTTATTTATACACAAATTGTTAATGGTTTTAGCATGGAGGTAGAGTTCATGAATGGGTTGTCGATGATAGATACACCATTGGGAGTGTGGTCTAGAGACATATACTTGTTCAGGGGATGTTCTCTCGATGTTAGGGAGTATAATTTTCTTTGGGATCCTTACATACTTGACATGGCGATCTTTGACCTAATTTTGGATATGGACTAGTTTTTTGCATACCAAGACCACATATATTATTATGATAGGAGAGTATATTTTACATCTCCTAAGGGTGACAGTTATATTAATCGTTCAGAGTGGGATATATATGCAGGATGACCAGGGCTACTTACTTTGCAACTGGGAGATCTCACAACCCATGTGTGAAGTCTATTTCATGATGATGGAAGTGTAACCCATCATATTTTTTCAACCGTTATGGACCTGTTTCATTAGTTTTTTCCTGAATTCTTCTTAAATTTTTTATCTAGGAGTGGTGTGGAATTTACTATTGACCTCATGCTGGGGGATGAGCTTGTTTCTAATCCACCGTATATAATGGCACCAAAAAAGCTTCAAGATCTCAAGAATCATCTATAAGAGTTGAACGATAATGGGTTTATCTGAACGAGTACGTCACTTTAGAGGTCTTTGATCTTTTTGGTTTTGTAAATCATAAATTACTTCTTGTTGATCATTTATTTTTCTTTACAACGTATCCATATATGTTGTTTTTCAATCCTAATCACATATATCGTAATCATGAATGTTGTTTATATCGAAATCATTTATAGTGTTATCATATCATATACTATTGTTTTAGAATCATAATCACATATATCATAATGACATATTTTGTTTTCTATTGTAATCACACACGTTGTTGTTCTACATCAAAATCAAATACTGTTTTTTTGAATCATAATCACTTATATTGTTTTACAATCATATTCACATTTTTTTCAATCATAACCAGATAAACGGTTTACAATCGTAACCATATATAATGATTTTGTAACCATGTGCATCATAACAAGGCTATGTATCGTTTTCATATTATGCATCATAATCATGAATCATATCAATGTTATGTATTGTATTATAATCATTCATCGTAACCAGGTTCAGTATTGTATTGTAATCATGCATCATAACCAGGCTATGTATCATATTCCTATTATTCATCATAATTAGGTTATAAATTATAATTACATTATATATTGTATGCATGTTATGTATCGTAACCACGATATGAATCATAACCATGATATGCATCTTATTCAAGTTATGAATCGTAATCGTTTCATGTATCATAACCATTATGTACATCGTAATCATGATATACATCATAACAAAGTTATGTATCATACTCATCTAATGCATTGTACTCATGTCTTACTCCAATATCATTTACATGTTTCTCATACTCATTGTTTCATAATTTTGAACCAACTATCTTCTAACCAAAATGATGTCGTTAAGATAGTTTTATACCAATCAAAACGATGTCCTATATTCTGTTTTTTTACCGTTATAATGCATGGTGTTCAATTCCCTCTAAATTTCCTAGAGAAATATGATCGTTGCAGAAAATATGACTATTGGAACCTGAGGCCTATAAATACGAGGTCATTCAAACAAAACAGAAAAACTTTTTCATCTACCAAGTTCTAGATAGAGATTGTGTGACATCTTTATTTCTTCATGTGAAATACTTGAAGATACAATAATTGAATGTCTTTATTCATGTTCTTTTATTTCTATAATTTTTTTCTTTGTGAGACTGATCATTGTGATAACGATCATGGATTCCTGGGATAGGAAGGCCTTTTGTCAATCATCATATCGAGGGCTTTCAAGTGATTGAAGGACATAGGTGACAATGACCTACTTAATCAAGGGATTCTGGGCATAGGAAGATGGTTGTGTAGATCATCTTATAGAGGGCTTACCAGGGTGGTGGAAAGACATACCTTTATCTTAAGTGAAAGGATAACCTACTCTTTGGGATAAAATAATTGTAATACATTTACATTTCTACTGCTATTTTTAATAGAAATGGAAATGTATTCTTTACCCTTTCTATTCATATTCATTTCAATTATAATTGTTGAAATTACGATTCATTCATTATATATTTTGTTAAGAGATTTTATATGATGTATGGTAGATTAATTTACATTTGTATTTCTCTAATCATTTTATTCATTTCAAATACAATTGTTTTTCATTACTTGTTGTACTACATCATATCATATCCATCGGATCCAAGACCCGCCTGGTCATTTGTATTGGTTGTGAATTTTATTAGTTTAAGAAATATTAAACAAATATCATTATTAAAAGTTAAAATAAAATGTTTATAAACCTATAATTCACCCCCCTCCTCTTGTATGGTGCCATCTCATATACATTTATATAAGTATTATAGCCCAAAAATTATTAGTAGAGCAGGTTTCCACTGATTTTTATTACATTCTTTATTTCATTCAGTAATTAAATTGTATTTATATTAAAAAACAATTGTTTATATTTACATACTCAACCTAAAATTTGGAGTGGAAAAGTATTATTTTATAAAATAGTAGGAATGAATATTGGATCAATTAACAACCTGAACCCAACTAAACCACCTATTTTTTATGGGAATGATTATGAGTACCAGAGAGATCAAATGAAGAGTTTTTCAATTAATACTATAGTCGGTAATTTTTTGATTCTCACTAGAGATTAAAAAATACAAGATAAGGAAGTTTGGACATTTACCAACCAAGAAAAACTAGAATATCAACTGAATGAAAAGGTATGAAATAATTTGTTATGTTCTATGACCTGGAATATATATAGTTAGATATCATCATGTGAAGTAGCCAATTGTATCTGGAAGAAATTTAATATCACGAATTTTGGTACATCTGAATTTAAAGAAACAAGAAAATCCATGGACTGAACTGATTATCATGGTTTTTTTTCATATGGAGAACCGGTATGTAAGATTCAAAAATGATTTGTGACTACTTTTAAAAGTCTTCATTCCATTAGAGAAAAGTTTCTTTATGATGAAGTGCTTGTGGAAAAGATAATCGATATATTTCCAAATGAGTGGGAATAAAAAAGCATAGCTATTGGTGAGAATAGAAAAGTTACTCAAACTACTCTAAATGAATTTTTTAGTACTCTCTTACAGAATGAGACAAGAGTGAAAAGAAATACATATTTTAATAAAGAGAATAATGGAAATGGAATATCTTTTACTACTACATAAAAATCCAAGACACCGGAAAGGGTAAAAAGATCCAAAGCTAAGAAATATGTTGTTATATCAGAATCTAGTGAATGTGGTCATTCAGAAAATGAACTATCCAATATTTATCAATGAATGAAAAAGATTTTTGGAAAGAAAGACTTTCAGTATAGATTTAAAAATAATGATAGGAAGGAAAAATAAAGACTCATAAGTAACATGTTATGGATGTAAGAGAATAGGTCATATTAGACCCGATTGTCCTTTTATTAAATGAAAATATAGGAAGAAGAAACATTCTAAAAGAAATAAGAAAAAAGTATTACAAGTCAAAGACTAAGAATGTATTAAAATCAAATGATACTTGGAGTGCACACGGTGGTGATTCATTAAATTAATCTTATGAATATGAATCTTCTGGTCAGAAAAATATAGGGCTCATAGCCATACTACCTATTGAAAATCAACGTCTCATGGATAAGGTACAAAATGAAGAATCTCTTACAATTGTTTCCTTAATTTCTAATTATACTGATGAGAAATATTATTAATTATCAGATGAAGAATCTTCCTTAGTAGAAGATAAATTACCTTATTTTGATTAAGTATCCAGATTTTCCAAATTATTAGAGACTGAGAATTCAAAAATCATGAAAAATCTTGAAAAAGAAAATTTTAGAATATCTATTCTTACAAATTAAGTATAAGATCTTTCAAAAGATCATGATAAGAAAACACTTAATTTTGAAAATATTTCAGAAACCTTATGGAAGAAAATTCTGAGAAGAATAATCATTATAAGGACTTTGAACAACTTGTTTTAAAGAAAAATATTTTTGTATCAAAAAATAATTCCAAAAAAATTTCTTGTGAGACTGTTAATTTAGTCATTAGACTTAAATTTTAAATCTTTTCTCCAAATAAAAATTTATCAAATTTCACTACTGGAAGGTAATAATTTAACAAAATTTGTTTTGAAATTCATCCTCTATAGAATAGTTATGGAATTGGTTATACTCATGTGAATGGAATTTGTAGTTGTAATTATTTTGTTCCCTAATGTGCTCCATTCTACACTAAATGTCAATGTGGTGGAAATTGGGAAAGAATTTTTTCTCTTAACAATACCCAATATTTAGGTTTTCATAAATCTCACTCTACAAAATAAATGTGGATTCCTAAATTTATTTTATCTAAAAGTTCCAGATCCAAACAAATTTGGGTTCTGAAAAACTAATTGTTTCTTTTTCAGGAAAACAAAAAGTGTACCAACAACAATAATATTTTTCACATGGATCGCGGTTATTCTCGACATATGATAGGGAAAAATATTTCATTGAAAATAACATTGAAATGAAAGGTGGAAGAGTGACCTTGATAGATAATTCTCAAGGAAAGATCATTGGTATAGTTTATATTCTTCTTTTAGGCAATATTTTTATTTCAAATGTTTTGTTTTTTAAAGTTCTTAAGCACAACCTTATAAGCATAAGTCAATTTTTTGATGAAGGTTACCTTTTTAATTTTAGGAATGATAAATTTATATTTCACAATTCCAAGGATTAATTCATTCTCTAGGCCCATAGGCATGAGAATGTATACACACTTAACTTTTAAGACCTTAAGAGCCTAGACATACCTTTAATAAGTGAAATTGAAGACTAATCATGGTTATGGCATAGAAGGTTAGGAAATTGTAACCTAAATAAACATTGAAAACTCTCAAATAAAAGAGTTGTTAAGGATCTAAAGGATATTAGAATTAATTATTTTAAAGTCTGTGACCCTTGTCAATATGAAAAGAAACATAAAACTAGATTTAAATCAAATAATAAAGTTTCAACTTCTAATGCATTACAGCTAGTGCAAATGGGCCCTTTCGGTCCCACACAAAATGGATGTATTGGAGGCAAGTACTTTGTATTTATTTTAGTTGATGACTACACTAGATTTATATGGGTCTATTTTCTAGAAAAGAAATACGAATCCTTTTTCTATTTCAAAACATTTAGATCCCAAGTTAAAAATGAGAAAAACCAACCATTGATAACCATTCAATGTGATCACGGTGGAGAATTTTAAAATTCAGATTTTGTATCTTTTTGTAGTAAGAAATGCATTACTCACATACATTCATCTCCAAGAACCCCTAAAAATGGTGTTTTTGAAAAAATAAAATGTACTCTTTAGGAAATGATGAGAATCGTGTTGAGTGAATACTCAATTACTAAACATTTCTAGGTTTAAGATGTAGGTACTTCCTGTTATACTATAAATCAAGTTTTAACTAGAAATTTTATTAATAAAACTCTTTATGAATTGTGGACTAGCTGAAAACCTAATGTTTATTACTTTAGAGTGTTTGGATGAAAAGTATTCATATTTAATACTAAAATTAATCTGCATAATTTCTCACCCATACCCAAACTAATTCTTTTGTGAATCTAATGAAATATGAGTTTGAAATTAGTATGATGGGTGAGTTAACATTATTTTTAAGTTTTCAAATTTCTCAAAAACCATAAGGATCCTATATATCCCAACATATGTATATCAAATATTTACATAAAAAGTATGTATTTGAAAATACAAAGAGTATAAGCACTCCAATCGGTACCTCAAATGCACTTGATCTTGATGAAGCTGGGAAACTAGTAGATCTAACATCTTTTATGGTTATGATATGATGTTTGGTATACTTAATATCTAGTCGTCAAAACATAATGTTTTTGGTATGATTATGTGAAAGATACCAATATAATCCAAAATAATCTTATTTTAAAGCAGTGAGAATAATTTTTCTCTATTTAAAGGGAACTACAAATTTATGATTATTTTATTCTTCTATAAATGATTTTGCTTTAAAAAGTTTTTCAGATGTAGACTTTTATGGTTGTATAATGGTTTGAAAAAGTACATTATAAAAATTTCATTTTATAGGAGATTCATTAGTTTCTTGGTCATTCAAAAAATATCATTTAGTTGCACTTTCCACTACTGAAGTAGAATATGTAGCAGTTGGAATTTGTTGTGCTCAAATGTTGTGCATATAACACACACTCACTCATTATGGCGTGATTTTTTCTAAAACTAAAATACTATGTGATAATACTAGTTCCATTGCTCTTTATAAAAACCCCGAAAACTACTCATGTTCAAAACGTATAGATAGTAGGATTCACTTTCTTAGAGATCACTCAAAAAAAGGATATATTGATTTACAATTCCTTGGAACACAAGAAAAAGTTGCTGGTATTTTTACAAAAACATTAACTTCCTATAGATTTGAATACGTTAAACAGAAACTAAGAATGGTCAATGTAAAGTAATCATTCACATATATTTCTTGTTTAAACCATATCCTTGCATTATGTTACTCCTTTTCAAAGGGGGGAGTATACGTATTTTATTGATTTTTCACTTTTATTGATTTTTTCACTTTTATTGGTTTTTCACTTTTATCGGTTTTAATTTTATCGGTTTCACTTTTAATTGGTTTCAATTTTATTGGTTTTTCACATTAATTTGTTTCACTTTAATTCAGTTTCAATTTTATCAGTTTTTCACTTTTATCAGTTTCACTTTTATCATTT
Source organism: Viscum album (assembly GCA_963277665.1). Classification (NCBI taxonomy): domain Eukaryota; kingdom Viridiplantae; phylum Streptophyta; class Magnoliopsida; order Santalales; family Viscaceae; genus Viscum; species Viscum album. The sequence continues at coordinate 948,377,464 of OY728163.1, forward strand.
TTTTAATTTTATCTGTTTCACTTTTATCTATTTCACATTCAATCAGTTTCACTTTTAATCAGTTTCACTTTTATCAGTTTCACTTTTATCTTTTTTTTTACTTTTATCAGTTACACATTTATCGGTTTTTCACTTCTTCTAGTTTTTCCCTTTTATTGGATCCACTTTTAATTGGTTTCAGTTTTATTAGTTTTTCACTTTTATCGGATTCACATTTATCAGTTATTCACATTTATTGATTTCACTTTTATCAGTTTTACTTTTAATCAGTTTCACTTTTATTGGTTTTTCACTTTTATCATTTTCACTTGTATTAGTTTTTCACTTTTATCAGTTTTACATTCATCTGTTTCAAGTTATCAGTATTATATTATTTTATTGGTACTAGATTATCAGTGTTGAATTATACTATCAGTACTAGGTTATCAATACAAGATTGATTTTATTCTATTCATTTCAGAATTCTAATCGGTCTCATTGGTTTTTGGTATTGTATGACATATTATCATAAGAACTATATAATTAAATCAATATATCTATCTTGAAACTCCAATAGGTACAACCTCAAAAACATTACTTTGTTCATTATATTTCAAATAGTTGTTTTTCAATTATTTCATTAAACCCCCAATTGGATTCCTTCTGAAAACGGTTCCCTTTTAAGGAAAACCTCAAGAGTTTGAAATCATTCCCAACCATTGCATTTTTTAGATATAATCTCTTAAGTCAAATTCATTTTAAAATAACCAATCCCAAAACGAATTCTTTTAAATTTTTTTCAAGTCCTCGAGATATATATGTATAGCAAAGCTTTTAATTTTTTTACCTCATATTTCCTAATTAGAGATCTCCTCAGCTTTTGGGTTTGAGATATTCTTTCATGTCTGAGTCAACTGCCTCACCTCCCAAAAAAATATCTCCAAAATATTTCTATTCCATGACCATTCAAGGTGAAAGGTTATTCTCTTAAGAATTTTATAAGACATCTGATTCATCTTTGAAAATTATAATAAGATTCTAAGGGTGGGATTCCATTTCTGTTGAAAGACCAGATTCAGATTAGGATTTTGTGTATTATGAGGAAGTGCAACAATTTTACAAAACAATAGAGATAGAAAATGTTCTAAATATTTCCTTCATTATGTATGATAAGAAGTATACAACCTCAATAAAATAGGAAGCTACCTTCCTAGGTGTTTTATCTGAGGGTGATAACTTATGTCCTTTCCATAAACAACTAGAACTTGATGGGGCTTTTGATAAGAGAAAATCTAAAGAATCCCTTTTTGAGATTCATGGAGACAAAAGAAATGCAAGTCATTTATCAGGAGATAATCGACTCATATAACTATGGATGCAAGGCTTTCTAGTACTAATAAAGGGTGATAAGGAAAATATAAATGCTTAAGATTTTTATGCAATTAATTATTTGGTGAACACAAGGACGTTCAATCTGATGGGATTCATTTACTTGACAATTAAAAATACCAAATCGGGTGTCATTAAGTCTCAGCTGGTCATATTTCCCACCATTATTATTATGTTTTTTAAAGAATGATTAAGTATGTCCAATGTTTCAGTCAAGAAAGATCTGATATCTTTCATGGATCCTTTCAATAGTAATGATATGATAAGGAGACTTATGTTACTATTCAGTAATTAATCCAAAAAGTTTGAGAAGGATTTGGAAGCTGAGAAAGAAAAGAATGTAGTTGAAGGGGGTGAAAAACCTTATAATCCCTCAAAATCATCCTCATTAAAAAGAAAGGTAGTTATGTATACAAACACCATATAGTCAAAGAAAAAAAATGATGTATCGAATGAGGTTGTGGCCATGTGGAGGAAGAAAAAGGAAGAAGGGAAAGAAGGGGGTCCTTAGTTTGGTTTGGATCCAGCTGAAGCCATGTCTCTGAAAATAAGATCAGAAGAAACATTAAAATAAGAATAAAAGAAGAAGATAATGAAGAAGGAAAAGGCCCAAGCTATTCACATTGATAGTCCACTCAAAATAGCTGAGCAATCCAAAAATGTCATTTTAATAAGGGATCCACCTATATAGACTCAATCGGATCCCGTTGACAAAGTAAAGGAGATAAAGGAATCTGAAAAATCGGCCACACAAAGCCTAATTCAAAAATATGAAGAAGAATAAGAAGAACAAGAAGAATAAGGGGAATAAGAAAAATTCTAAGAAGAAGAACAAGTGGAATAGAAAGAGGATTCAAAAAAAGAGAAATTGTTCATAAGATTTGTCAGAATATCCATCCTTTAATTTTCTTTCTCATGATCCACAACCATCAAAAAGAGTCTCACAAAAGGTTTCTTCCGAGAAATTAATTCAAAGTTTAGACAAAGGAGAGGAAGAATAATTCGATAAAAATCATAATCCGCTAGCTTATCATATCAGTACGGAAACTCATTTCATTAATCTCTTAGAATATAATGAATATATGGATTTTGAAAGGACAATCACAGTGAAGGGAAATCAATAAATCGAATAATCATTGAATAGATTAGAAAAGATGATACTTTTCATTCCCAAAAATTAATCCAGGTTGGAAATCATTTTTAATGGTCATAATGAAAGAAAATACACTGTCAATATTTTTATGGACAGGTTTCTGGGGTTGAAGATGATTTCAAGATATTCAACAAATGTGATGTTGAGCACAGTAAGGCTTGTTATAGGGTTGTCAAGTGGTTATACAACATTGATGATAGTCTCAAGAATCAAATGGACAAGTTAGAGGAATTTGTGAACTAGGTAAATGATCTCAATTTTATCTACCTAATTATTTTTTATTATTTAAGGGAAAACATGAATCCTTTCAAATACCTGGTACCTCAAAAAGAATAGCCTATAAAGAGATCGAAAATCTAAAGGAAAAATTAGATAAAGGACGTAACGATGTTTTTTTCTCTCGAATAGTTTTTTTTATTTTTGTAGATTTCCTACGGAGTTAGATTGGAAGAATTGAATGCCCAGGAAGTAAGGCTCTAAGTTCAGAAATCAATCAATCATCTTCTAGGAGATAGGATCCAGATGCAAGAAAGGATAAATGATTAACAAGATGTGAAGTTGAAGTCTCAACAAGAATCTCTTGAAAAACTAATGGTGGAGAGAAAAGAGTTCAATAATATAAATATTTCAATGATCAATCTTCTGGAAAAATAAAAGTGGAAATAATTATTTCCTGAACTATTTTTAAAAAAAAATTTATTTCATTCAAAGTAATGTCAATTGTTTCATACTCTGTTTCTCTACCTCTTTGCATGAAATGAATGTTTTCCCTTATTATTTTTGAAAATCAAAAAATGGGAAGAATAATGTGGAAAATAAGATGTTTCTTTCATGAAATGGAAATGGGTGAATAACATATTAAGGGGGAGAACTCACAAGTAAAATTAAATATAATAACATATTTAGTTAAATTTTTATCCTAGGGTGCAATTACTCATATTCACTATTACTTTCAGAAGAGTTACTAAACATAGGGGGAGATAAGTCATTATTGTTAATTTTGTTTTGTACTTTCCAAAATGGGGGAGATTGTTGAGTCAAAATATGTTTTGACTATCTCATTAATATTTTTGTTTTGGAAATAACAAATTACTTCTTGTTGATTGTAATTTTTTTTAAAATGTTACCATATATATTGTTTTAAAATCTTAATCACGTATATCATATTCATGAATGTTGTTTATATCAAAATAATATATGTTTTTATCTAATCTTATGTTGTTGTTTTACAAATGGAATCATATATATCATAATCACATATTTTATTTTCCATCATAATCATAAAAGATGTTGTTCTATATCAAAATCAAATGTTGTTTGTTTTTCAATCGTAACCACGTAAACTATTTACAATCATAACCACATATGATGTTTGTGTAACCATATGCATCATAACCAGGCTATGTATTGTTTTCATATTATGCATCGTAATCATGAATCATAACCATGTTATGTGTTGTATTGTAATCATGCATCGTAACCAAGTTATGTATTGTATTGTAATCATACATCGTAACCAGGCAATGTATCATACTCATATTACGCATCATAACCAGTTTAAACATCATAATCTTATTATTCATTGTAAACATATTATGTATCGTAACCATGATATTAATTGTAACCACAATATGCATCTTATCCATGTTATGAATCGTAACAGTGTCAAGTATTATAACCATTATAGACATCGTAATCATGATATACATCATAACCATGTTATGTATCGTACTCATGTAATGCATTGTACTCATGTAATGAATTGTACTCATGTCTTACTCCAATACCATTTAAATGTTTCTCATACTCATTATTTCATACTTTTGTACCTAAAATATTCTAAGAAAAATTATATCATGAAGATAGTTTTATACCAATCAAAACGATTTTGTGTATTCTGTTTGTTTTGACCGTTATAATGCCAGGTGTCCAAGCCACTTTGAATTTCCTAGAGGAATATGACCATTAGAGAAAATTTGATTTTTGGAACCTGAGGCCTATAAATAAGAGGTAATTCGATCCAAACAGAACAACTTTATCATCAATCATGTTCTAGAGAGAGATTTTCCGAAATCTATCTTACTTCATGTGAAAGCCTTGAAGACACAAGACATGAACGACTTATTCCAAGTTCTTTTATTTCTATAAGTTATTGGTTTTTATTTATACTACTGATCATTTTGATAATGATCGAGGGATTATGGGGATAGGAATATGTGGTTTTATTCATCATATCAAGATCTTTCATGTGATTCAAATACAAAGGTACTGATTTCCTTCTTAATCGAGGGATTTCAGGGATAGAAAGATGGTCATGCCGATCATCGTATCAGGGGCTTACTAGGGTGGTGGTAAGATAGACCTTATATCCTAGGTGAAAGGATACCCTACTCTTTGGGATAAAATAATTTTAATACCTTTACATTTCTTCAAGTATTTTTAATAAAAATGGAATTTTATTGTTTCCCCTTTCTATTCAAATTCATTTCTATTGTAATTGTTTCAATTAGGATTCATTCATTACATATTGTATTAAGAGATTCTATACATTGTATGGTAGAATCATTTACATATGTATTACTCTAATAATTTTATTCATTTCAAATACAATTATTTTTCATTACTTATGGTATTAAATTATATCATATCCATTATATCCAAGACTAATATGGTCATTTTTATTGGTTGTGAAATATATTAGTTTAATACCTCTTAAACTAAGTTCATTATTAGGCGATTAAATACTAAGTTTTTAATCCTACAATTAACCCCCCCCCCCCCCCGTGTATTGTACCATCTCATATACATTTAAAAATATTTTATGATCCAACATAGATGGAAATGAAGAAATATTATCCACTTTAATGGATTAATGATCTATTTTACCAGTTGAGAGGATCTTCAATTTTCTCAAAGATTTACTTTATATTAGGTTATCATTAGTTAAGAGTTCAAACTTATAATATACCGAGGACTGCTTTAAGAATCATGTATACTATATAAATGTTCCTCATAATTCCTTTTGGTTTGAAGAATGTACATCAAGAATTTATGACCTTGATGAATAAAATAATTCATCCATCCATAGATTAGTTAGTGGTGGTGTTTACGGATGATATGTTTGTGCACTTCAAAACTCTTGATGATAATTCCTATGATATTAACATCATCATGAGTAACCTAAGATTTCATTTTCTATATGAAAATCTATCTATGTGTTAGTTTTTTATTGATCATGTACACTTCTTTGGTCACATCGTCACAGAGGAAGGTGTGTTGGTAGACCCAAATAAGGTTCATGCATTGGTTTCTTGGAAGCTTCCCAAGAATGTATTCTATATTTGTAGCTTTCTGTGGTTGGATGGATATTATTAGAGGATCATCCAAGACTTTTCATGATTGGAAGCATCCCTTTGAGGCATTACCAAGAGGGGTGTAGATATTGAATGGTCAGGAGCATGTGAGGATGCCTTCTAAGAGCTAAATTGGTGTTTTAAATCGACACCAATTTTGATCGTTCTTGAGCTAGGAGAGGAGTGTATGGTTTTTTTATTCTTCTAGGATTATACATGTAACAGTGTTGATGTAGGGAGATTGAGTTGTGGTGTATGGGTCTCATAATTTGAGGCCAAATGAACAGAACTACCCTACGCATGACCTTGAGTTAAATAAAGTGGTTTATTCTATCAATTTTTGGTAGAATTATCTACTAGGTGAGAAGTTTACTGTGTATACTGATCACAAGACCATAAAGTATATCTTCTCCCAATGAGATTTGAATCTCTAGCAGTGGGAATGGGTTGATTACTTGTAGTCATAATATTTTGAAATAGAATATTCACTCAAAAAGGGAACAATGTTTCTGATTCTTTGATTAAGAAAACTCAAACTTAGATGGTTCATGAGTCTAGAGTTGAGTGGAAGATAATTACTTTTCTGGATAAGATGCATGTGGTGGTTCATGGGAGTTAGGAGAAGATGAATCTTTTATCTAATTCAGTAGTGTCTATACCTTTGAGATTGATTAGGGACAAACAATATGATGATCCAGAGTGTTTGACCATGGGGGAAATCCTTGAGGATGGGGAGTCACATTATTATTAGAGCATAGATATGGATGAGATCATCTTTGTCAGGAATCATGGTATGGTGCATATGAGTATTGTAGATGAGATAATGCTTGAATTTCATGCCTTGATTTTTTTTGTACATCCATGTGGGACAAAAATGTATCGTGACTTATGACAACAATTCTTGTGGTCAGACATGAAAAAGGAGACATCAGGGTGCCTTTAATGATGCTAAAATTATCAGTAGGTAAAGGTTGAGCATCAATGTCCTGGTGGTTTCTTTAATCTATTTAACATTCTATAATGGAATTGGGATGAATTTACTATGATTTTTTGGTAGGTATCCCAAGGGAGACTCATAAGAATGATGTTATACGTGTTATTGTAGACTGCTTCAAAAAGGATATGCATTTCTTTCCTATATAAGAGAATTTCTCAGTTGAACATTTGGGAGAACTGTATGTTCAAGATATAGTCTATATACATGGGTTGAAATGACCTATTATTTCAGACCATGACTCGCATTTTACTTTACTCTTCTAGAATGGTTTAAAAAAGGTTCTTGGTATTAAGGTTTTATTGACAATGTATTTTCAATAATAGACACATGGGCAGTCGGAGCGTACTATACAGGTGCTTGAGGATATGTTGTGAGCATGTGTTATTGACATTGATGGGTCTTGGGAGAATAACCTAGAACTAGTGGATATCACCTATAATAATAGTTATAATATAACTATATAGATCGAACCATAAGAATATTTTTATGGTAGTTAATGAAGATAACCTATATATTGGATTATGGTAGGGGAGTCTCAGTTGTTATGACTGAGTTTTGTGCATGAGGCTTTGGAGTAGGTATAGCTGATTCATAAATTTATGGTTATGACTCAGAGTTGACATAAGCTATATACTTATAGAAATCGGTGACCCCTGGAGTTTACATATAGTGATTAGGTATTCGTTCGAGTGTCTCTGAGATTGGGTCCTCGTAGGATACAGTTATTGGGAATGTTGGAGACCAGGTTTGTCGGACTGTTTGAGGTGTGGAGAGAATCAATATAGTGGAATTATAATTGTCTCTTCCATATTGATATAGTGCTATTTTGATGATTTCAATGTGTCACAACTTTGGTGGTATCACCCAAATCCTTCCCATGTGATCAATTTTTTTGATGTTGAGCTTGATATAGATGCTTCCTTTGAGGAGCATCTGATACGAGTGTTGGATCGCAGTGAGAAAGTGTTGTGAGGTTAGGTGGTGATGATGGATCATGTATTCTTGAAACATAGTGGTGTTTAGGAGGAAACGTGGGGGAGAGAAGTAGATATGAGGGCTTAGTGGCCCAATATTTTTAACTTGGAATCTTAGAGATGCTTGGGAGTACAGCTCGAGGATGACCTGTTATAAGGTGGGGAGATTGTAAAACAACATCCTTTTTGGATGATTTCTTTACCTTGTTTATAGGTACAATTTTTTATTTTTCTGAGTAAGTTTTATTTTGTTTTTACATCGGGGTGTGTTTTTGTAAATATCTAAGAAAAATGGAATAAATATGCAAGTTCATGGTTGGCGCAAGGTTTTCCATAATCATGAACCCTATTCCAAAAAACCATGCAACCCTGAGAAGATGGGATTTACATGACTGCCACATGGTTTGTTAAATAGTATGCTCTAAAAGGAGAAATCATTCCCCCCACTAATGAGGTGCATAGTAAAGGTGCACGATAATGGGATACTGTTCACCTAGTGTAGAAAACTTTACATACAAGATTTTAATCCCAGAAATTTTATTAAAAAAACTCCCAAACCCCGGTCTTATACCCAAAAATTCCCTATCTCAACCCATAATATTCTTCATCAATTCCAAAGACTCTCAATGGGATTCCATTCTATTCCAAGTACCATTATTCGTGGTTCGAAGTCCAGATTGAAGATATGCACCCCTCTTATTAAGAGGATCCCATCTTGTGTGATTTCCTTTCACTTTAATGTTCTTCTTCCATATGTGGAAGGATTTTTTTTCCCATTTTCTATTTTAAAAAGATATAGGAATGTGGATTTATCTCTATAATTATAGGATATTTATTATTAGATCTTGAATAGTTGATCTTGATATAGGGTTAAGGTTCTAGATCTCGTTCTACTTCGTTATTCCATTGAAATAGGAGATTTTCGTTGGGAGATTCTTCATCAACGAATTGAGGTTGGTGGTATATAATTCAAATCCAAAATTCTTAATTTGAATTACATTTATTTAACTATAAAATTTATATTATATATTTATAAATTGATTTCATTGTTGAATTAATATTTTTGTGAATTAATTAATTGACTGAAATGTAAAATTGGGCATATGGGGATTATTGATTTCATATAATTAATTGATGAATTAATTATGAGATATTTATATATTAGATTTTAGATAATTAATTCATTATTAAATTATGATATTATGTGATTTTTGATTTCGGGATAATTAATTGTTGAGTCAATCATCATAATTTTGACTTTTGAATTTAATAATTAATTATTGAATTAATTATAGGATATTAGGTTGTGGTTTGTGATTAATTAGTCAATGGGATTGATTTTCTCAATTAATATGGAAATCTATTAAGGGGATTTATGTAATAAACTAATTGTTTAATTACTAATGAAATTAATGTGATTTGTTAATTGTTAAATTCTTTAATAGAATTTAAGAGATTAATTAATTGTGGAATTAATTAATGTATTTAATGTGATTAATTAATTTTTTAATTAATTAAAGAAGTTATATGAATATGGAATCTTTGAGTTAGAATAATTAATTTGTGTATTAATTAAATTGATTCTGTGATACATATTACTTGATATGATAAATTGTAAAAATGGAATTAAAAAAAAAATTAAATGATGGATGGTAAAAGTAAAATTCAGTCATATATTATAAATTTGAATGGTAATAATGGAATTCAGTTATGAAATGTTGAATGGTAACAATGACAATAAGTCATGTATTTTAAATTTTAATGGTAACAATGGAATTTAGTTATGAAATGATGAATAGTATTAATGCAATTCAGTCATATATTAAAAATATAAATGTTAAAAATGGAATTTAGTCATGATTTTTGAATGGTAATAATGGAATTCAGATATGTGATATCATTTGGGTGTCCTCAAGAACTCATGAGTTTATGCCGTTAAATAAAGAATAAATTATAATGTTATAACTATTTACTTATGAATTGTACTTATTCCTTTATATAAGTACATACAATATTTTGACTATATATTGTTTTAGACACTGTTGGTGGTGTGCTACTGAGTTTTACCCACACCCCACTTAGGCTTCCTGATCGGCACATGAATAAATTCCATGATTTCAAGAGAAGAAAATGAAAAAGGCCAGATGTTACATAGATGAGTCGAGATGGAGCATGGATGAGGGAACCAGATGTGGTTCGGGACCCTCTTAGGGGATACAAGTGTCTTTATTTTTTGAGTTTCATTTTGGCACATGGAACATACTCTAGCATGGCTTATCTACTATTTAGTTTTGATATTGTATTTCCAGTTTTCATTATTTTGTGACACTAGATTATTTTGGTTATGTTATATAGTTATTTGGTTATTATCTATTTATCTCCACATGTGTTTTAATTTTAAAAAGAGGGTATCTTCTTCCCATGAATTACATTTGACCCTCATTATTAGTTGAAAACCTCTTGTATATGGGGAGGCACGCTTGAGGTCATGTAACTGATTGTCTCTCAGGACCGATGTGTGGAACCTTGGTCGGGATGTTCTAATTGAGGATTAATAATATAGAATTTATTTTATTAAAAAATATTTATAATTATTATACAATGAATTTTAAAATAAAAACTCATTATATATTGAAATAATAGCTTTTTTTGAATAATATATATTTATTTTTCAATGAAAAACCATATTCATGTATTATACCCTGATAAAATTATTCCTAATATCAAAATAATATTAAACATAAATATATATCCATATAATTAACATAAATATCCATTTATGAAATATGAAATTACTAAATAATTCTTCAATTATATAAAATATGAATTTATGTAAATGAAATATGCATAACCTTAAAATAAAACTTATTTTCTAACCAAAATTATGTGTAATTACTTTTTTAATATAAACCAGTATCTAATTAATCATATTATATTAAACTAATCATATAATGGATGAATTATCTCTTAGTTCAAGGATTATATAATTGTAACCCAAATAGACATATAATAATTACAAATAATGTCCACCCCAATGTATCATATAACAGTAAACTCAATAGTTATATAACAACTACACAAAATGGAAACCCAATTAATATATCATGGATAATTCTCTAAATCTTATACACTTTATATTATCATTTCATCACTAGAATTCATGTCAAATTTCTATTTTTTTGCTCATTTAATTATTATATTCTGTGAGATAATTTTCATAAGGGAATCTGCTGATGAATACTCTAATCTTATAGTAATTTTTTTATTTTCCCACTTTACTTTTATTGATAACATTTTGTCTATGCATACTTAAAATGTTATTTTATATTGTTAATAATATTCAAAAAATATTATACTCATTTTTTATTCTACATAATGGAATTTATTTATATTAAGAAAAACATATAATTTAGGAAGAGTGATTACATACTAAAAATATAGATTATTACATTACCCCCCTTAAGTAAATTTCATTATAAAAAATTTTACTTCTTGAAAAAAAATATAACTACTCATGGATTGTAAAACCCTTTTTTAGACACAAAAAAATATAACTTCTTTATATACATTTAATCAATATTGTAATATTATTATATAATTTTTACTTTCTGACATCATACATATAGATTTTGTCATAGGAGTCATAATTACTAAACTAATCATGTTTTATATTTTAAAATACATGCTAAAACTTTACGAAAATCAATTTATACCTTTCATGTTTTTTTCAAAAGATCATGAAAACCTTTATCATCACATAGATGCTTAACCTATAGAAAACAAAACCGGTCTCATAAATATTTTATTATCATATTCATAAAACATCATGATAATGAATAATTATAATATCATTAAATAATATCCACATTGAAGTAAAAACATCAAAGGATATGGTTATAGATGAAAATACCTTTAAAATTTCATTGAAACATTTCTTGAGGAAAATACCCATATCAATTTGAAATCACTTGAAATAAACATAAAATTTTAAAAAATATTATGAAAATGTTTATTCAAAAATAAACATGGAAACATTTTATGTAATCTTCAAAGAAAAATTTTTCATGATAGTGGGAAAATTCATTCACGTAGTGTACCCAAAAAAATAGTGTTTCCTTTCCCATATTCTGCAAAAATTCAAAATCCAATTATTAGGAAAATGACAAAATAATGTTTTAATACTTTTTAATAGAATGTAATAATTTGGTAAAAATGAATTTAATAAACCTTTATAGAATATTAAAATTATTCTTGAAATTATTTTATGGAAAATATAGACATGGAAGAAAATTTTCCTGATCGAAGAGAAAAAGCATGGTCAATTTTCCATAGAAATATTATTTCTAAATTTCGAGTTCATATAGAGAATAAAATGAAGGAAAATAAAGTAATATCCTTAAATAAAAATTGGAGAATAAATTGGATATTTGATAGATATATCATATAATTTCATTATCATAAATTAAGCATAAACAATCCATGTGAAAATTGATATTGTAGAATAAAACTCTTACCTCAAGTTCATATCACTTCATTGGAACTCTAACCACACTTACAATAAATTAAAATTTAATGTATTTATATAACATAACTATATTAATAACTATAATTTCACCCATGGTTTACTTATAACAATGTTTCACAAATTCATTAACAATCATTCATTATCATCATCATTTCGGGTTTTAACTACTTTATTTTTCAGGTATGTTTTGGTTTGATAGTTACGGTACGTGCACTATTGATCATGGTTTTTTGAAATATAGAATTTAAATGATGATATAAATATCATATATATTCATTATATTCATATATATATCCATTAAAATAATCGGTTATGAAAAAATAACGACATCAGTATATGGAGACTCTAATCTGTATGTACTCATGAGTGATGTTTCAATTTTTAATAGATTTAATGAATAGAATGAAAATATAAATTAAAATTTTAATAATCAATAATATATAATAAAAATCATATATAATTATTAAATCTATCATAATAACCAACCATAAATGATGCTGGTGGAAAATTAATTGTATTACTACGTGGATGAGGTAATCTTCACATATAAATGAGCGATACTTTCATCTCCCATTTGATAGAGTAGAGGTGGAAAATGGTTATTACATAATGATAATTGAAAGTAATAATATTTAATATATTTTAATAATAATATTTTTATGGATACAACATTTTTATTGGAATTATAATGAAAAATAAATTTGAAATAGCTCGGTTAATCTTTATAACTCTTGTTTGAGTAAACTTATTGGGCATACACCTTAACCCTTGAAAAATTAGTCTTAAGGGAATGATAAAATCTAAATAATTAAATGAAATAATCTATGAAGGATTTAAATTTGTTATTTTATGATAAATAAGGCGTATTTCATGTTAATAATGGAGGATAAGTGGTTCTCTCTTATAAGGGAAATCCTAAATTCTATGTTTGTCTACAAGATTAATTTTTAAGGGAAATAATCTATATTCATATCAGAAGTCAAAATATAGGTTATGTAAATAATAAAAAAATTCATACATAAAATATGGATTTATCATTGGTAGAAAAATAAATCAACAATGATGTTTTGAAAATTCCACTCTATAATTTAACATCTCCATGAATATCTAGGATAAATTAATGTCAATCCTCAATTCTAAGTTTGTCTAAAAACATATACGCCATCATGAGCTATATATCCCTTCCTCTTAATTATCAAGGGTTCTGTATAAAACCCTAGTGAATCACTAAATATATTCTTATAAAAATTTACATTGGGTCAAATACAAAATGAATTGAATTTTATTTATTTTATTCATTTAATTAATTTAAAATTTTACAAAACATACAGATTTTATATCACTATGGAACCTGATGGGAGAAAATTTATGTCTCACATATTGTAAAAATAATGCTTCAAATTCTAAGGTGTGATCAATTCTTCATTAGAGGCTCCATTTAAAATGTTTGAGTATTTTTTCAAAAAATCTAAAATGTAGAATAAAAATAAAATAATAATAATATTATATTATTTCTATGTCCACACCACACTTGAATTTCCATATCAGGTCAAACCATGGGTAATCCCCATATTCCAAAACTAATAGAACCCTATAACAATTCGTGGTTAATATATGGGGTAAAAATGTATTTTAATTTCTATAAAGTTCATAGGACTTCAAAAATTAAAATTTAGTTAAGTCCAACTCAAATAAAACCCCAAGAAAATACATTCTCCCTAACTTAAAACTTTTAATTATCAAAAATTGAACAACCATGTTTGATGAACAAAAAATAACATCATTTAATTGTCATGTAATATACACACTATCACCCACACTGACCATATCTCTAATATTTGAGAACTAGTAAAAATCATTACACCTACGTAGCCTAAAATATAGGTGTGACACACTCTATAACCTCCAAGACCTTAGTTTGTGAAGGATTAATCCATTAAAAAAATCGAAGTTTATACCACAAGAATATGAATTTCTGATAAGATCGACCACTAATCATCTCAAATAATTATTCATTTCACTACACTGTAAAACCAAAAAGTCTCTCACCACACCTTGTAAGTTTTCCAATGAATACACTAGCTTCATACTAAGGGTTAAAAATATATAACCTCTCTAAATATTTCATGAATTCCCTAATATCCATTGATATGGTATGTATTTTTTGTGCACATAGCACATGAATCTATGTTATTAACTATGGATATGTTAACATAACATCTAAAGGGTTTTCTATGCTTTCCACAGCATAGGGGTTTGGCTAACTACTAGAAGAATAACCTACCTCATCCACATACATTAAAATTTTCTCATGATACCCATAGAAGTAACAAATAAATTATTGTTACATGGGCCTTTAGTGGAATCAAATGAGATGGGATTTAAAAACATTCATCACTTTTCAATTTAAATAAGTTATTTCATGCAGTGATCTTCACAGTATGTAATTTCAGGATTCTATGTGAAGATTTTAATCATTTAAAATAAATTAAAAACATATCTTGTTTTATTTTAATATGTGTTCAAAAACTACTCATCCCTAGTGAATGTATCTCAATGTAACTGATTGCAAATCCCTCTAGATCACCCACACATACTTTAAAAGTCTTTGAGAGCATAATTCACTGAAATGTGGGTGTTATCATGGAGATCCAACTATTTATTTAACATCCCAATGACCAAGGCTATATCAATCCTTTCATCCATAAAAGATAACTCAGATTTATTTCTCATATAAACCACATATTTCTCTATAAAACATGCTAGAGGATATCTAATTCATGTAGTGAATAGTAAAAAATAAAAATATGCTCGACCAACTTATATAGTGAGGTACAAAATTCCTGTAAATGGATCCCCTACCACTAAATATGTTTTTCCTACTAAATAAGTTATAAAAGAAATCATATTAATGATCTATAAAGTAATAAATATCATTTTTATTTTTTATCAATTACATATTACATAATAAATATATTACATGATAAAAGTTTTCCATTAACTCAAATTGTCATTCTTGTAGATGTTAAATGAACATTAAATATTAAATAATATTTATTCATTGAATATTTTATCATGTATTCACTTAATATATTCTGAATAATTTTAATAAATAAATTCAACAAAAAATATTCTAAACTCGAATGATATGAAATTATTTGTTCTGGTTATTGTTAAAACTCAGAAATCTCCTAGATTCCATCATGTGTCCCACCATGTCCTATACCCATATTCATTATAATAGTCTAGAGCTTTGAATACACTAAGTGTGTCACCCTCTAGGACCTTATCTTGATAGTTATTAATACTAATCATAGACCATGAGTGGAGTCTAGAAACACATAAATACCCCTAAGAAGATAAGTAATAGTCACATCAATGAAAACCTTTCTTACTAACAAACACCTTGTAAGATAACCTCTTTATCTTGTGATATCTCATAAATCAAGATGCACACATTACATTATTATCCTTTCATCCATTATTTTTCATTGACCTTAAAAGTTTTAAATATTACATTCTAACATGGAAATGGATTTAGTGATGGTGTTACCTTCTTGATCAGGTGGGCCAAAGATATATCTTTCTATTGAAAATGAAAAATTCAATATTTGATTATTCAATCATTTTCATACCACCAATGATGCATATAATGCAATATTCCTCTTTACTATATTAATTTTTTAGCATTCCTCTTTCATAAATGTATATTGGCAAATAAAATAAACAAATAATAATCACAAGTCATAAGACCATTCCACAAGTATGTAGATAGGAACTGCCACTTACACCAAAAATGTATGGTATTACTATTAGTTGTCCAACCCTAATGATATCATCTACTCAATATCTCAATGTATGAAATCTAGGAGAAAAAATGTCAATGATTATGATCCCTTAGGACTTGATGGTCACACATCTTCTATTTCTATTAATAGGATGTATCTGGACCACATGAAATATGTTTAGATTAATTTCATGTTATCAAAAGGTTCTAATTGTATCCTAAGAAATAAAATAATCATTTTATATGAAAATTAATCAATTATAATTACCATGTAAATAGAGGATTTTTATATATAAACACTATTATGGTAGTGTACATCATGCATACATCTCTGTATATATGATTTTTTTAATTAAAATTCCTATTCAAGTTGGGTTCAGGAGAACATGGTTTTACGGAACCCCCACTTGTACAAGATCCTAGTTGATAACTAACCTTGTTAACTCTCACCTAACAAAATCACGCTTCTTCAATGTTATGTATTTATTCATTAGTTTTATCACATCTCTGCTATGTGCCTACTCTATTATTTGAAACATCAACTCCTTCATTAGGACTTCTCAAGTGATGGTATCCTCGAGTATATTCAAAGTTTCCACACACAAAAATGACATTTTGGCTAATATTAGTAGTATACTTTTAAAAAATATATAATATGATAAAACATAACTTACTAGGTGTGATTACAAAAACCGGAACAATTATTTTTCATTAAACACGGCTCATTCAGCTGCAACAAAATCCCCAATACACTCAACATTTTTAGATAAGGCTACTAATGGAAATAATGATATTCTCCTTCTCATTATATTACCCTGAATATGATATTTGATCAGTTTTATCCTAAGGAATACCATTTTTTTCATTTCATTATAACTAGTGTCTTATCCTCTCTAAGTGTGAGGAACATATCACAAATACACTCTCAAGAAAAACTGGATAGTTTTGACTGCATCCCATGTAGTACTCCTATATTATGGTCATATTTTACTAAAATAAATTATATTTTGGAAAAATATCTTCCAGTACATAGCTTGGGATATGTGATTTTTCTATCATATAAGCATATGGAATTAAATATACCATATTAATCTCTTCTTATATCTATTATATTTCTGTTTAGAGTGATTTATTCCATGTGAAATTGATAAAACATCTCTCTATAATTTTTAAAACTTGTATTTTTCAATACCATTTTATATTATGTACTCTGACTTGGTCTATGAAACCCAATAGATCTACCCCAGTAGATCTCATTTCCTAGAACATAGGTTAATACATTAAATTAATCTCTTAAGAGGTACTTTCATTTTGGTGTTAATTTAATCTATTACCAATAATTATTTTATTTATGTAATGAAACTGAAACATATGCTCGTGGGATAATAGTCACACTCATACTATCCTTTTATAGACACATGTTTAAAATTCATCACAAATGAATATTTTATGATCTTTTTTCTCAATTCAATCAAAAACATTATTTTTTTAACCTTCACCCATTATTGGAATTATATGTTGTAATATAATATTTAGATTTGTATCATATAGATAGATTCAAAGACATTTTTTCTTGGAATCCAATTCCAAAAAAATCTAAAATCTAGCTATGACAAGTAAAATTATAATATAATGAGCATCGTAATTGATGAAAATTCGATTTGATATACTATGTCTATACTCTTGTGTCTTTTGACTATTAAGCATACATTATTTGTCCAAAAATTTTCATTTATGTATTACTTCTATTGAATACCACCATAGAAATAAGTTTTGAGACATTACAATATTATGTTCATGTAATTTGATACGTGAAATCTATTATTTAATTTTTGTTGAAATTTTCAATCAAAGAAAATTTCAATATACTTTATAATTTTAGGATTAATTATTTTCAATGAAAAAAATTTCACTCATCATGGTGAATGTATGAAACCCACTATGATTGTATCCTTCCTACACATTATATCTCCCAAAAATATTTATTTTCTATAATCTCTTGTAGAAGGACTTCTTTGGTTTACTAGTTGTGTATCTTCATCCTTGAATTAACCCAAGTCAATCATTATCTCACAATCTAACATTTAGATGTAAACTATTTTATATAAATACAGTCTATCACTTGACAATATATTTTTAATTTTGGGGATTTATATAATATCCTTAGTAACAATTAGTGAATTGATATTATATGCACATTATTTTTTTCTTAATGAAGGTTTTTTATAACATAATCAACTAATTCCGTCTACAAAAATGTTTTTATGACATGAGACATTTTTTCCATAGTATAAATCATATGATATCCATTTTCATTATTGTTCGCATATGGTTATGGGATAATGACTTTATTTAAGAATCAAGTCTTGAAAAATATTGGATGTTTCTACAGTGGATATGAATCCAAACATTGATTCTTCATTTATATGCGCCATGGATATGATGTGTATACGGAAATGATTATTTAGTAATTACTCAATTCTATATTATAATGACCATTTTTTCATTTAAGAATCACCAACAATCACACTTTTACTAACATTATGGTTTTGATGTGAATAATTAAATATTAGTTTGGAAATAAATCAACTATAAATTTCATGATAGATGAATGCTTGCTCAGAATATTCTTCATCACACAAGCCTCAATAAACATATATCTTCTAACCAAGTATATTATTTACATTATTTTTACTTTCCTTAAAAACCTAATAGATTCTTATGATTTTTTTTAGTTTACATTTTAACTCCCCTTGATATAATCATTATCTCCATATAAATATATTCCATAATATTTATGGAATACCCTTATTTCCCAATGTTTATTTATCTAAAATAAATTTTGTAAAAGTGTAAATAATATCTTTGGTATTTAACTCTATAGTGTATGAAATAGTGCTGGGTATATCCT
Organism: Viscum album; assembly: GCA_963277665.1. Taxonomy (NCBI): domain Eukaryota; kingdom Viridiplantae; phylum Streptophyta; class Magnoliopsida; order Santalales; family Viscaceae; genus Viscum; species Viscum album. The sequence goes on from OY728163.1 coordinate 948,396,532, forward strand.
CTAAAACTAATCATTTTTTACTGGACAATTATTTATGTTTCCAAAACTAGGTATAATTGAGACTTAAATTTTATATCCATAAGTGTCTTCTAATAATTGAATCATTACTGAACTATTTTTTGGGTATTAGACATCGTAAACAACATTCATTCCAAAACAAGTATAATTTCTGTATATGTCCATAGAAAATTTGAGATAAATGTTTTAGTGATACTTAACAAATGTTAAACAATAATAAATAAACAAGAAAATTAGAATTTGTGTAATTCTCACAGCATTCATAGGAATCACACTTTATCATCCTCTTAGGGAATTCAGATTACATTTGATACTAAAAACATTCTGATACAGACATCACATACAATAATATATATAGAAAAAGGGGAGGCATATTATTACTTATACTTAATTTTATTTCATTTACAATTATATAGATTTATCTCACTACATCAAATGAAAATAACCACATATTTGATGATCTATTTCAACTAATTTAATTATTTTGTGAAGGTTCCTTTCTTGAAAAATTTTCTACTAACCATTTTCCCATGTCTTTCAAATTTTTCATCATAATAACTAAATATCAATCTTTATTTAATTTCTTAGCAACATTTATAACCTCACTTAAAAGGTACATAACATGTTTCCCGAAAATATTTTTTTGATAACTCTCAATGAAACTGGAAAATAATTTTGATAAAGATGAGAGAATTAGATGAACTTAACGTTCTTGATTTGAATTAAATAACAATTACTATTGTATTCCAATATACATTACCATCCTTATTAAATGAGGACTATATTGAGTTAAATTTTTAAATATAAAAATTATTAGTTTGATATCTATCTCCTTAATTAATCACTTCACATTCTCCTCATATACTTCTCAAAGATGAGATGACACTGTATAGTCATCCATGTCCCCATGTTTCATTTGAAACTATTTGGAAAATGATATTATAATTATGATATATACAAAAATACATCTGTCATGGGTATATTGTAAGTATATTTCTCATCCTCACTTCATGATGTGTCTTAATAGGTAGTGGGTACTCAAACACATATAAATTTCATTCTTCTCATAGTACATTGTGAAAGTGCAAGTGCAGCACTTCAAAATTCATTCTAGATAGGACATGTTCTTTGTATAATATAGATCAAAATGTATCTATGGTATTACATTCTATTTTAATACAAAAAATAACACAATAATATTAATAACTTTTATATTTATTAATAATAATACATTACTCATCAATTAAATCATTATATATCTCAAAATATTTTATTGAACCATATTATCCCAAATTTCTATATAAACAATACTCGGTTGTTTGATTATTCATGAAGAAAGGATATCTCAATAATCTCCTAAAAGGACAAGCTATAAAGACACCAATAATCATGGAGTATCAAGGTACATATTTTACTAGACAACCGTATTAAATCATAGCTTATTGAACTATTGTGTCAATTTGTAGCATTTAGAAATTGTAAACATGATTCACTCGATTCTTTTCCTATAAAGGAGAAACAAGCTAATGATGGATACTTATTATATTCCATATTTAGTGATGTAGTCCCAAAACTATCATAATAACTCCCTAATATAAGTATGGACCCTCAACTATGGTTGAAAAGCACCTTGTACACCCGATTTTGGTTAAATTCAAATGACAGAAGGAATTACAACTTAATATTTATTTGAGAGGTTTTATTAATTCCTTAAAAATGAATTCATTTTCTATATGATATGCACATATTTTTTGATCCCACTCACAAAATTACTATGTATTAAATATAAATCATCCATTTTTTATTAATTTAATTTAATCTATGTATTATTTATTTATGAAGGATAGCTCCACATTCTCCTGGTTCCCCCACTCTATTGCCCACTCCGATTTCTCTTGGTTCTCCCACCTCTCTCGCTCAATCCGTGCTCGTGGTCTCTAGGGTTTTATCCAGAAATCCCCCTTCGCTCAGGGTTTCTTCTCCCTGCTTTACCTCCCTCAGCCTTCTCCTTATCCTCAGCATGAATTCCTCTGGGGTTCTTCCACATGTTCTCTCTCGCAGTTTGCCTGCTTTAGGTCCCATTCTTCGATTTCGCTCTGGTGAAGGCACTATGGTTTCTTACCTGGCCACCTCAACCTTGCTCTGACCTCATGTTCCACTGCTCCTCTCTAGGTCGGATCTAGAATAGCGGATACTCAGAGGTTTTGGGCTAAATGGTTCGGTGGTCATGGTTCTCCTCGGCGTCTCCGTTCCTTAACTTTTTGTGTTTCCTCTTTATTTTTCTTTTATGGATACATCCCCAGTTACATTTATTCTTGGTTTCTTATTTGGTGGTCTAAAGGTTTTTCTGTCAGTGTTTGTGGTGTCTCTTTGGATCTGGTTTGGTTTTTCAGATCTCTTACATAGGTGATAGGTTATGATGCTTGTACAGTAGTGGTTCAATTTCTAGGATGATTTTGTTCGTGTTTTTTTTATTTTATGTGCTATGACGGCCTTAGTCGATCTACGGCGTGTGATGGTTAGATGGAGGTGATGACGAAGTCGATAGGATGGCGACGATGATAGTGGCGATTGTTCAGTTCAGATTACCTATATGGTTGTTTGCGGCCGCCAGCATGATGAGGACGCAGATGTGATGATGTTCGAAGGGGACTAGTTGATGGAGACAATGGCACGATGGTCGATGGTCGATGTTCTATGGTCTTGAAATTTATGACGGTGGTGGCTCGTGGCTCAGAACTCGCGGCCCAAGGTGATTAGTCTTTCTGGTTCACATTAATCTCATTTTAAATATGGTTTGGTACTGGGTGTTCTTAATTTCAGTATTTGGGGTGTTTTTTTGGATTTCTAGAATGTGTGGTTCCCACTTATCCACAAAGTGGTTTTTTAGAAACTTCAAAAAAATGGATTGTAGGTATTGTTTTTTTATTGTTTTATGTATTTTTGTAAACAGTCATGTTCACAAAAATAACAAATCATGCATAAATTGAATAAAACAATTACTTTTAAGACCACAAAAAAACTGAAAATATATTTTTTGAATATATTTAATCTTTTATATAAATTATATTTCATGTATCACCAATTTAATAATGTGTTATACATAGCACTAATTTTATCTTGTCTTACATTCCACAATGAATTTAAATGAAATGTGACATACTATTAAAATATTTGTGTCTAATATTATAGTTACCACCTAGCAATTTTAATGGAGGGTATGAATAGTATTCATTAAAATTTGAAAATATATGGTCTACACATGTATATGTGATTAATTCCTCAGCGAACAATTAATTATAAACTTAAAAAAATATTTGAAAATAAAGGGAATCTTTTTATAGAAAACATTTTTTATGTGAAAAAATAAGTATTACCTCAATAAAATAAATAAATAACTTTCACTGAATAAGTTTAATGAAAATAATATATTACATATTCAAACAAATTTTGAACATTTATCTTATGTGATTTCTATAAAAGTGATAAAAATAAATCCAATTTTATACATAAAAACAATATTTAAATAAATAAATTATCACCTTTTGTGCACTTATTTTAAAATTTGTTTTTCTAAAACTATAAAATGTATTTAAAAAACTAAATATCATTTTTTAAATCATTTTTCAAAATTATCTTTGGGATCATGTTTTACCATTTTTTACGAGATAATTTTTTGATGAATATGGAAAAATACTTGTTTTTTTATTAAGAATTTTCATTTCATTTGAATATTTTAAAAATATAAAATTATTTTAATTTATTTTTAGAAGAAAAATTAATTATATTATATATCTATTAATCCAATTTAGGTATTTTATTCATTTTTATATTGAATTTTGATATAAAAACAATTTAAAATTATCTACATTTTCTCTTTGAAAGCCTTTTTTCTCCTTATGTCTCTAGTATTAACATTAAATTAAACTTTTCCAATTATTTGAATTCAATTTTAATAAATTGATTCAAAATTTTTAATCAGAATAATTTATTTTATATAATAAAGTCAATTAAATATTTTACCCTAATGAATAGTAAAAATTGTAAAAATTATTTACTGTGGTTAAGGTAAAAATGAGTTTACAAAGGGGAAAAACTAAGATGATAGGGCTTAAAATGACTATAAAACTTGAAAAATTACTATTGGATGTACATATTTCAATATTAGTATTCTTAAATTTTAATACATGGTTATTTGTAATATTTTCTCTTGATAATGACCTTTTTCTTTTGGGAAATTTTGATGGAGTTGCCAAGTGGGTTCCTTTACCCCACATATAAAAGGCCACCATGAAACTTCATTAATTCACACATATCAAGCCATATAGTTCAGAAAAATAGTAAACATTTGACTCCCAAAAACAAAATTCTCTATGTTTTATTGTTTTTCTCCTCCCAAAAGACCAACACTGGGGTCATTAACACGATATCCAAAGGAAGTACTTCTAAGGGAATGTAATTGCCTTCACTAAGCTCCTAATTTTTCATTATTCATTTTATACCTTAATGTATATATTTAAACATAAAATATAATAACACTAGTATCTGATATGAACATATATAATATTATTTTATTTTAATAACCTATATTTGTCTCCACTTCCATAAAATGGAAAACAAAACTATCGCACAGTTATACAGTGAACTGCCACCTCAAAACCGGTGTAGTTTTTTTTCATCACTGCCATTAAAGGATGTATATAATGATGGATTTAATATATTTATATTATATTTTTGAAATTAATATACATTTTAATTTATGATATCATATATACCAACTTACTTTACATTTTTGGGGGATACGATAACTTAGCTCGTGTGTACGACGAACTGGCACCTCGTGAAACGATGTGATTCATTTTTCAATACACATTAAATGGAAGGTAATATGGGTAAATATAGTTGATAAAGATTATATATATGACATAATAATTATTTTTTAATGTTAATATACTATTTACCTTTATTTTTTTTCAATTTTTTGATAAAATGGAAACAACATTCATGCATTCCTGCGGACTAATATAACCATGAACGATGTATTTCAATTTTTATCTCTAGATTTTTTGAATTTATCTAAATTAAAATATACTGAATAATTATGATATTTAAAATATGTTTAAAATTATGGATATTATGGAAAATTTATTAAATTAAAAGGATTGAAATTATGAAATCAATACATACATGAAAAAGAAATTAGTTATTAACCGAAACATGATTTTAACACAAAATTTCTAATTAATAGGTAATAAATGGTTATAAGTAAAATATATATTGTATTATATTTATTTATGGATCTATAATAGATTTATAATAATCTTTTATTTATTATTCATGCGTTTCGAATGAGTATGAAAGAATTTGATACTTGAGGTAAGAGATTTCTATTATCTCTTTGATTTTAGGGAGACATAAAAAATCACAACTTATATATTTTTTGTGGTGTATATACAACCACTTGGAAATTTTATATAATTAATATCCTCATTTTCTTTATATTTAATATTTAATTATATTTTATTCTTTATTGGGGCTTAAGATTCAAAAATTACTAAAGTGGTAAGACATTTTTGCCTCACCTTATTTGAGACACATGTAATGTTATGAACCTATATAATTTTATCAAGTGTATATAAAAACCCACATCAATGTAATATCAAGAATTTTTTTATGATCATGAAGTTATATGTTTAATTTAATGGTATTATTTCATGGGGCTTATGAATTAACTTTACCAATGTGGTAAGGTTTTTATGATAAAATATCATTGTTTATCAAGATTCCCCGTTATTATGCTTCTAATGATGAAATATTATGTTATATATCTCAAGAAACTCAAGTATGTTCTTCTACTTTGGTTATTTATATAGAAATATTGTTTTCCCTTCATTTTACTCTCTCTTTTTACTCTTTTGTTTAAAATAGTTTTTTATAAAAATAAACATTATCTCTCTTTTCGTTCAAAAATAATTTTTCATAAAAACCATTTTTTAAAAAAATGAATTAAAAATTGTTTTTAACCTTTTCAAAATGAATGATTAAATCAATTTTTACCAATTTTTCCTTTTTTTAGAAAACATGAAATAAATATTTATTTATTTTTCAGAACAATGCTCGTTTTGATTTTATGAAAAATGTGAAAGGTATATTGGTTTTCAACATGCACTGCTTGAAAAAAAAGTTTCCACCATCATGAAAAATATGTTTTAAGAAGTATTTTTGAATATTTTATTGTTATTTTCAAATAAAATTATTTTCAAAATGATTTATGATTTAAAAAAGTCAAAGTTGAAAGGATATTTTCCTCAAAAACGTTTTCATTGATTTTAAATATTCCTTTATTTGTTTTACTGTTTATTTTAAAAGATAACTATTTTCAAAATGAATTATATTTAAAAAAATATTTTCCATATAAGAAAGGATATTTTCATAAATAAAATTTTTAAATAAATTTTAAATATTGTTTTTATATGTTATTATGGTAATTTTAAAACCAAATGATTTATAAAAACTTTTATGTTTGAAAATGTTTTTTTTAATGTGGAAAGGAAAGTTTCGCCAAAAAAATATTTCAAGTGATCTTTCAAAAGACTTTTCCATCTAATATGACATCCTTTGGTATTAATTTTTATTTTCTATTGATATACTTGAATGATACCAACCATAATATTTCAATAAATTGTTACTATTTATTTAGATGAAATTTCTATGAAAACCCTTTATCTTTCATGGTTTATGATATGGTGAAATGATGAAATGCTTAAACATTCATTCTATTACATGGGTTATGATGTGATGATATGATGAATTTTCTATGATATTATTTCATTCATAAGTATGGTTATCACTATGATATTGGTGGTACCCATATGTCCCTCCAATTCATTGGGTAAAACTTTATATCTCATAATATAAAAATGGGAATGAAGTTGATGGATTTGTTCCACTATATACTATAAGTGAATCCAGATCCACTATATGAAATAGTTTTATCCTGATCCACTATGGGAAATAATTCTTTCATGATCCTTTATAGGAAATAAGTTTTTCTTAATCCGTAATGGGAAATTAGTGAGGAGTACTGATCAACAATGTTGATGTCTAGGGATGTTAACCCTCACATATGAAACAATTATCAATATTTATGATGGTTCCACACTTTTATGACATACAGTTATGGTTTATGATTGATTTATGCTGATTTCTCTCCCTTATGGTCCATGTTTTCATAATGAAAAATATTTTATTCCATGAATCATTTATATTATGTAAGATGGTTTGGGTATGAACTTTATAGGTTATTTACATGATCTCATACCCTTAGTCTTATCTTATTCTTTAATATGAATATATATTGAGATATATTATGTTTATCATTACGGAGTATCTGAGAACACCAATTTTTATGTTTCCTTCCCCAGGTTATCAATGATAGTTTAGGTAAGGTATTCCTTAGACGATTACTATGTGAGAAGATATTTGTGGGAGTTTTCAAATATCATTCATTAAAGAAGAAGATTTTATTTCTAGACTTTATGGATACAAAACTATTGTAGTCATTAGTCATTTATTAATGAAACGTTTTGAATATTATTCTAAAAAGATGTGATATTTATGTGTAAAACTATTTGGTCATTATAGATGGAATTATAGGAACGGTTTAGTTACCCTCAGAAAACTAGAATGAGAAAACATTATTTATATCCCTAGAGATACTTATAAGATTATTTATATGAATATATATAAGTATAAGTCCATGGATGTGTCAAATTATAGTAAAATGTCTAGTAATTTATGGAAAGTATTGAGTGAGTGGTTTTCATGAAATTACATCCCTTTATGGATACTACAAATTCACGTGTCTCAAGAACAGAGGTACATGAATGTAATAATGTTGAAAAGGGTTCATTTAGTTGGACTTGATCATAACCCGGTGCATGATAAAATAACTTGCAACACACTTAGTCTAACACTCTTGGGGGATATTCTTTGGAAATTCATAAACTCTTTATGAACTGTCATGAGGTATTTCAACAAATAATGAAAATGAATGACCTATGTTAACCTTATGGTTTCATAGCCTATGGTTTCATGATTACGTGGTTCTCCATTATGATTATTGTCAGTCACACTATGATTTTTGGTTTTAGTCAATGGAAGGAATCCAGAGTAACTATATTAACATTGAATGTGATAGAAAATATTTTGATGAGAACCCAAATGAGATTATGACTGGAGTAAAGGATTTTTTTATTATGATTAATCAGTGATCACAACATATGATTAATAAATTTTACCTTATCCAACTCTCAGACTCACCAAAGAAGGGAAATATATAGTTCATTGAGATTTTGGATAGAGGACACCATATGGAAAGAAATACATGGTTTAAAATATGTCACGAGTGTGGGAAGTATCATTTCATGGAATTTCTCAAAGGATTGATAATATGTTTTAACTATAGAGAATAAGGACACACAGTAAGTAATTTCAGTGGAAAAATGAAAATTTCATTTTACAAAATTGATGAGAATAGTTGTTTTCAAAAGGCATCATAAATGGTTGAATTATAAAAATATAGAAAGTGTTTGAATTATACAAAACCTTATCCTAGAGGGGAATGAAAAAGAAGAGGTTAATCATGGTAGTACATGTAATAGTTTTGTTTTTGATGATAAAGTGACTAAAAATGACATATGAATGGAAATATGTCTTAAGGAAAAATATGATGAGGAATAGTTAATGGTTTAGAATGAAGAAGTATGATTAAGTGTTTAAGCAATGTAAATCATGAATTATGAAACATATAAGTATTGTTTAGTATATGTTTTTAATTAAGGATTTACAAGAACATGATGAATTTTTATGTTGTCTTGGAAAAATTATTTAATGGAAAGGTTATATTTCATAAAAAAACAAGATTAATGGAAAGATAATTATTAACATATTCCCTATTTTGAGATAAAATTGTTTGGATAACTATAGGATTGTTGTGGATAATGTAAATTAGAGAGTACTAATTATCATGGAATTGATTATTCATTTATAGAAAAAGTGGTTTAGGTTATCATAGAATGATTTTAAAAAAATGATTTTAGGAATATATCCAATATTCTATGTTTTATTTAAGGAATATATAATCTTGTATGTTTTCAATAATGTTTTATAGTAATTCGTGTTTTTACCAACTTACAAGAGAACACTTGATAATGATATTCAGATTTTTTGGTACCTAAAAATTAAAAGATACATCATGTTATTTTTGGTATTACTCATAAATTAATTTTGGAAATTTAGTGACCTTTTTAATAATTTTTTGGATTTTAATCTTTTAGAAGGGTCATAGTGTTACCCATTTATGAATTTTTTTAAGTTGAACTTCAGATGAGGTTTTAGAGATTATTGTATTACTTCATGATATGAAGATTTATCCATATTAGATGACCAATGCTAAACATTATGTTTTAACTAATAATGAATAGAATGAATTGTAATTGTGTTATGGATATTTCAATAGAATATTAATTCAGAAAAAGGACATTTTCAATTATTTGAGTATGATATGAAGTGTAAATTGATCAAATAACGAACAAAGGATTAAATTTTTCTTAGGATGCAAAGGAAATATTAGACATATGTATATCAGACCCTCTAAAATTCTTGATCATATTGAGATGGTATCCTATCGATTGGAATATCCACTAAACCTCTCTTAGGTTCACAATATGTTGCATGTATCTCTCTTGAGGAAGTACATACCTAATGTAGCACATATACAGAACTCAGTGGTCATACTACTGGATCATGATGTTTCTTATAAAAAACAATCAGTTGATATTTTTGATCATATAAAGAATGTTATATGAAACCATTCCAATAAATATTTCAATAATTGATGCAAATCCCACCATCTTGAGGAATATATGTCGGAAACTGAGGGTTTAACGAGGTTGGAGTATCCTCAGGTGTTGGTACTAATGTGATTAATTTTGAGGGGGAAATTAATATTAAGAGGTGTAGAATGTATCACTCTAGGATTTTTTGAAAAATATTTTTCAAATAAATTTAATAAATTTAATATTTTTCATTACATTAATCACTATGTTTAGCTTTTGTTACAAGAAACACCATGTTTAACTTCTATTACACGCAACACTGAGTTTAAACGACACATAACATATAATTAAAATGTAATTATTTAATATAATAGTAATCATGTAGTAATTGGAAGGGAATGTATGAATATTATTAACTAAATTATTAAAATATAAGTTTTAAACATGTATATATAATTAATTATCTGGTGAAAAATTTATTAGAAATGAAATAAAAACTATTTTAAAATAAATGGAACATTTTTATGAAAATATAATTTTATGTGTACAAAAACGTTTTATCTCTATAAATTAAATAAATCAAATTTTGTGAATGATTTTAATAAAAAAAATTATATTATATATTCAATAAATATTAAACATTTATCTTAGTTCATTTATAGGCATTAGATAGGAATGAATCTCTTTTTATGCTTAGAACTATATTTTTCTAGAAAGCAGTGTTGTTTCCTTTTGTGCACTTATTTTAAAATTAATTTTTTCAAGTTTTATAATTTTTTTTGAAAAATAATGTTCATTTTTAAAATCACAATGTCAATATTATCTTATGGATAATTTTTGAGAAGAATAGTTTTTTTATAAATAGTGAAAAAGTAACAGTTTTTTATTATGAATTTTCATTTCATTAAATAGTTTTAAAAACATAAAAATTATTTTATAAAAATTTTATGGGAAAAAATAGTTCAATTAAATATATTTTAATACAATTTTTTTATTTGAATCATTTTTATATTAGATTTCTTTAGAAAACGTTTTTAAACTTTTGAACATTTTCTCTTTGGAAACCTACATTCTCATCACATCTGTGAGATTTATTTTAAATTAAAATTTTGAAATCCAGATAATGTAATTTGGAAAAAATGGATTTGATATTTTTAATCTTAATATTTTAGATTATATAAAAATAAATAATAATTTTTTTACCATAATAAATATTAAAAAGAGTAAAAATTATTTAGCACGGTTAAGGTGTAAATGGGTTTACAAGGGTTTAACTAAGATGATAAGTCTTAAAATGACTATAAAACTTTTAAAAATACTATTGTCTAGAAAAAGTTAAATATTATTCTCCCCAATATTTAATATATATTAATTTGGAAGCTTTTTGTGGAAATTATTTTATCATTTTGGATTCTTTTGGAAAATTTCCATGTGATTTCAATGTGGGTTCATTTCCCCCACTTGTAGAAGGCCCCATTGCCCTTCACTTTTTCATAGCTCTAAATTCATAAATTTCAACCATAACATGAAAAATTACATCCCAAATACCCTAATCCATATTATACATTTGTTTCTCCTCTCAAAAGACTAACACTAGGGTACTTAATAAGAGATCCAAAGAAGGTGCTTCTAAGCGATATTAATTGTATTCACTAAGATCCTTCTTTTTATTTCTTCTTTTTCCATATTTGATTATTTCTTAAAAATTCCAATATAATAAAACCAATATATTCTATATAATTATATTTTATTATTTTAATTTAATAACCTATACCCATCTCCACTTCCATCAAATGTAAAATTAATATTTATATTGTGTGTATAGTAGAATACCACATCACAAAATGATGTAGTTTATTTCCTATAACCAAATTTCAAGGCTATATATAATGAGGTATTTAATTTATTTATATTATAATTATGAAATTAATATACTTCTAAAATTATTATTTCATGGATACCTTCTTACTTTTAATTCTATGGTGGATACGATAATGTTGCTAGTGTATATAGCATACTACTACCTTGTAAATCGATGTGACTCTCTTTCACTTAAACATTACATGAAAGTTAATATGGGAAAAATTTATAAATATACTTTATATATATGACATGATAATGATTTTTTTAATATTAATGTATTATTTATCTTTATTTTTTTAATATTTGAAAAAATGGATATCGTGTTCTTGCGTGTATATGCCATTCCATCACTATGAATGGTATATTTCATTTCATATATCTCATTTTTATGGATTTATCTAAATTTATAAATAAATAATATTTATGATATTGATATCATGGTTAAAATTTTAGAGATGATGGAAGCATGATGAAATTTAAAAGTACCAGAAATACCAAATGAATACAAACCTGAAAAACAAAGTAGTTATTACCTGAGATGTGATTTTAACTTCAATTTATTAATTAACATACAATAAAAGGTCATGATTAATCCATATATGGTATTATATTATATATATTATTTAGTAATATATTTATAATAACTATTTATTTATTATACATCATAGTAGAACAAGTTGAAAAGAAGTCCAGATTTATGGTAAGGTATTTCGAGTCTCTTTTTTTTTTCTAGGAGACGTATGAAAAATCACCACTCTTTACATTTTTGTGGTGTAAAGACCTCACCTTTGACATGTTATATCATGAATCTACTTAATTTAAGGATATTTACTGTTCCAATTTATGTTATTCTTTATTAGGGATTACGATTTAAAATATTACAAAATTGGTAAGGGATTTTTTTTCTTAATTTTCCTTCTTTTGAAATTTTTTATGTTATGAACATATATTATTTAATGAGGGTATTGGAATCCTCCTGTCATAATCATGTTTTAATGATCACAAATCATGAACATCTTTTAAATCATGTTAATCCTATCTAATCTATCTCAACTCATGTTTGATTATTGCAAAATATAATTTAATATGTGATATAATGGATTTCCTTGATAAATGATTATGTGTAATACATTTAGTGAATATAAATGATTAAGTATATATATAGATATTTGGATAAGTCTGATAAACTATGAGTCTACCACTGGTTCTGTTTTTCTAGAAAAGTGAACTAGAAACCGTGACTAGACACTATGACCAGACATTGTGACAAGACACCGTGAACCAGACACCATGATCAGACACTGTGAACTAGACACGGTGACCAGACACCGTGAACCAGACATCATAACCCGACATTGTGAACCAAACACTGTAGAACATATTCTAAAACTAGTTTCATATCTGTTGATGTCTGTAACATCGGTTCCTTGTTAAGGCATCATTTGATGTTTGGGAAAGGACCAGACACCGTGATCTTAACACCATATCTGTGCTCCCAGTTCCTGATCTCTATACAAATATTCCATCATAAATATCACACCACTCAAAGGAAAAGAAGGAGACACCATTTCTTGGAGACACCGTTTCCAAGTGACACTGTTTCTAGATAGACTATGACACCATTATTTAATCTGTTTTTTCGTTTATGATTTAATTTCTAACGGTCATATTTGAGTCTTTTTGATTTACTGATGTAATTAATATTTCTTTATAGAAATTTCACATGATAGTACGAGGTATGAGGTGTAGAATACATACATCATATCAGCTCCAGCACATGCCTTCCATGAATAAAAATGAAATAGTTTCCCAGAAATTAGATGAGATATAGCAACAAAGCACGATCATTCTTGAAGAAAATAACCGACACATGAAACTAAATTCATCGGAAGAACATTTGAAGTATTAATGAATCCAAAATCTATGAAATAAAAGATCAGAGTCAAAAACATCTTTTCAATTACAACTCTATGAAGAACACAAGCCATATCTAACTAGAAACTAGAGTACCAGACTTGTGATATACTATTTCTCACAATATTACTCAATACTTGCATCTGTTTTATCATGGGAAGTCCATACCTATATTGAATCACACTCAGAGAAATTCTAACCTTATCTCATCATCTTTTCTATATTCTTTATTATTTTTAGCTTTCAATCAATGTGTGTGTGTGTGTCTTAAAACACACATGGTCTTATTCACTAAATTGTAGGATAAAATATATCCTTCCTACCATATCTTTTTATACTTGTTTACTCCCTCAGATAAGTGTGGGAGAGGTCCATGTGTGACCTGGTAGTTCATACCCACGAAGAACCATGGAAGAGGTCGTGTAACCGAGATAGTCTTGTGCACTGTTGTTTACCCTGATCCAAGGTGTGGATCAAGTTTAATACTATAAACTACTTGGTGGTAGGTAATCACCAAGTGCAGTGGATTAGGTCTCAGCTTTATATTGTACCACTTGTTTTATATCCTCTGTGTTGTTTAATTTAGTTTTCTCTGTTTTACTATACAATTTATAAATCACTATATTTAGTTTGATAATTCATCTTGAAACGAATTTATAATTTTTTTCCTTATTAGAATATCTTCAAAAGTAATATTAATAACTGATATTAATATTACTGTGAAATAATAAATCTTCTAAGAAGCTATTTCAATAGTCATACTTTCATAACCATATTAATTTGATTAACTAGGCTCTATTAATTTTTATTGGGGATCCTTTTATGAAAACTATTTAAACAAAAAATTTTAAAGTTACTCAATTCACACCCCCCCTCTTGAGTACCCTACTCCGACCAACAGAGGTGTACATACATTACCTTATCCATGTAATATAATAGATTTATTTAATCTATTGATAGCCTATTATTCATTTTATGTTATTAGTTCATGGTTATTTTGATTAAAATTTACCAAAGTGGTAAGGGTTTTATGTTATAATCATATCATTTATTTTATTAATCATGATTAAGATTCCAGTGATGAAATATTGTGATCTATATCATAAGAAAATCATTTATTTTCTTCTCCAATTTTAATTCCTATGGAATAAATTATTTTTATTCATTTTTATCTTTTTCAGTACTTAAGAGTTCAAAAATATATTTTTATTAAAAAATATCTTTATTTTTTTTTGGTCAAAAATTCATTTTCATACAAACCCTATCTTTTAAAAATATTTTCAAAAATGTATTTATCCTTAAAAAATGATTTATTGGAGACATTTTTACCCATTTATACCTTTTATAAAATATGTTTAAAGGGATCTTCATGTTATTTTCAATATAATATCGATTTGGTTTTTACTAAAAATGTAAAATAAGTCTTTGTTTTTAATGTGGATAGGTTGAAAAGAATTTTCCACCATCTTGTACAATCAATGATTTATAACTAATTATATAATATATAAAGGTTATTTTCAATTGAAAATATTCTCAAAATGTTATTATGATCTAAATATTTCTTTCTTAATGACGAATGTATATTTATTTAGGTAATTTTATAAAATATTTTTGAATATTATTCTATATGTTTTCAAGGTCATTTTCAGAGAAAATGATTTTCATAATGATTAATTATTTAAAAATAATTTAAATAATAATTGATAATTTCCCTAAGAAATGATTCGAATAAATTTTAAATATTCCTTTATAATTTTCAATTTTATTTTCAAATAAAATGATTTTTAAAATGATTTATGTTTAAAATAGTGTTTTTCAATGAGGAATAGAAATTTTACAAAAGAAATTTCTCATGCGATCCTTCAAATTAATTTTCAATATAAGATAAAATCATTTGTTTTCACGTATTATTTAACGGGGGAAATATTGAATGATTTCATCCTTATTCATTCTCAATATGGTTAATTTTTATATTGATGAAAATTTTTTGAAACCCATTAATTTTTCTTTTTTTATGCTATAATAAATTGATGAAATGATTATGAACCCTATTTTTATGACATGGGATTTTATGTGATGATATGATGATTGTTTTATGATATTGTGGTGGACATAAGTCTAGTATTCATTATGATATGGCTGGGACCTATATCTCCCTCCCATACATTGGGTAAAGCATTATATATCAGGATATAACAATGGGAATCAATTAGATGGCACTGATACACTCTGGGAAATAGGTTAATACTGATCAATGGTGGGAGATAGGGGTATCTTGATCCACTTTGGAAATTGGTATGTCATGATCCACTATGGGAAACTGGTGTGTCCTGGTCTATAATGGGAAATAAGTGATGAGTCCTAATCCACTATGTTGATGTTCTTGGAAGTAAACCTTGAAATATGAAATATTTTTCAATATTCATGATGGTTCCACACTTTTGGACGTGATTTGATGGTTTGTGATTGATTTAGGATTATTTATTACACTTATGGGAAATTTTTTAAAAAATGATAGTGTTTTATGCGATGACTGGTGTTTATAATCTATGACAATTTGGGTATAAACATCATAAGTTATGTTAATGATCACATACCATTAAACTTATCTTATTCATTCATATGATCATAGATTGATATATTTTATTTGTACCCTTACCAATAATCTAAAATCATCCATCCACATCTTTACTTCAACATGATTAAAGAATGGTTTAGGTATGGTATCCCTAAGAGGAGTACTGTGTGAGAATATACTTTTGAGAGAGTTGAAGATCATTCACGAAATTACAATAATATTTTTCTAGTCTACAAAGACACTAAAATTTTATAGACTTCAAGTGTGTATTTATGAAATGTATTTAATATTAATCTAAAAATATGTGTTATTTATATATGAAAATACTAGGTAATTATAATATTGGTTTTGATAATTTGGCATTGGTTGATCCATTTATTTTAATTAGATCAACCAGGATCCTAGGGGTAAAATACCTTAGTCATGTCTAATTCGTATCACAACTCTAACCCCAGTCCAATTTATCAAATTATTGTCTAGAATACCACCTTATCTCGAAGTGGTCCAAATCTCCATTCATCTTCATCATAATAAAAAATAATTACACATTAGTAAGGGGTCTTGAGAATGAGTAATATAAAAGAAATACTACCCTCAAGGACACCATACATTTATAAATATTATGAGAAGAATGATGATGCCCATACTATAAAAAATAAATTAATTATTACATATATCACCATAATTTTAATAGTTAATTATGTAAATAAATTGTTGACATAAATCAATCAGTCGACGTTCATGATTAGTTAGTATGTTTTAAACATGTGATGTAGAATTAATTTTTCATTAAATTCAACTCACGTACAGTTTTAATGAATTAAAATAAATTTATCTAGTTTTATTTTATAAAATAATAATTAATTGGTACAAATAAATTTTTAAATGATTCCATATTTTTTGAATTTTATTAAATTTTTCCTGGCCCTGGGTAGCCTAAAAACCCAATTAAAGTGGTTCTGGACCTATTCTAGGTCTGCAATGGGCCAAACTGGTGGGTCATTGTTTGGTCTAGCTCTGAATGTGTCCTCATAACCTGGCTTGTATGAGGTTCATCTGGAATTGTTTCAGCCCAAGACAACACATAAGATAGGTATACAGGGAAAACGTCAGACACTGATCATAATTGAGTAGGGGCCGCATTTTAGGCTAAACTGGTATTGTTATAGGGTCAATAATGGTAGGAGGTTGATGGTGCTATGGGATGGGAGGATGAAAGTGTTTTTTAGGTCCAAATTCCTTCCATACATACACAACGCATATCAATAGACATTGGAGAGGGTGTTCGAGATACTAATGTTGTGGGGATGTCGGGTCATGGGAAGCTAGTTGGCAAGGTGTGTTTAGAACCTGAGACATCAAGATAGGTAGTGGTGTGTGTGAGGTTAGATGGTGGGGGAATACTATAGAGTGTGTTTGCAATGGGAGGTTTCTAGGAGGATGTTTAGCAAGATTCTGGGACATCGTTTCTCCCTTGAATTTTTTTATTCTTAGGATAATCGATAGTGACCCCTTTCCGAAAAAGTGTTTTTAAAAATTTATTATGGCATGACTTGCTGCATGATTTTCCAAAAATCCCCCCCATTTATTTTTAATTTTTTAGTTTTATTTTGTAGTTTTTGTCAAATTTGATTAGCTAGTTTTATTATAGTTTCAAAAAAAATTGGAAAGGTGATGCTCATCTAAGTTATACTCTGGCTACCAGATTCGAGTTGGAAAATTATATTCCGAATATTGAAATCCATCTAGACAAACCAACACTCCCAAAAAAACCTTCATTTAGATATATATATATATATATATATTATAAATGTTATCCATTTTAAACATGAAAAAACACAGGATTTTATCTGAATTAAAAACATGATGATTGTAACATAGTGGTCAAAGATTAGATTGATGGGTAGTTCATTGTAGTGGAACTGTTTTGATTCTCTATACTTAAATTTAATGAAAATTTAATTTTTTTCCATATTTTAAATCATCGTGTTATCCCTTTGATACCAATTATTGGTATCGGGGTGCACAAAGGAGTAGATAGGCCAAGGATTTAAAAATTTCATTATCGATTAATGTAATTGTGTAATCTCTGATGATGTATATACCAATACGAAAGGTATGAATTTCCCAAGAATATTTTAAGCACATAAAATAAACTGAAGACTACCTCATCTGATTTGAAAAAAAAATTGATAACAGCTCATCAGTAGTGATTTTTTCTTGATGGAATTAAATTTAGATCCCTCAATATCATCTACACATACTTTGAAATATTAAGAGATCATTGATCATTGAAATCCAAGTTCTGGTGTGGTGATCAAATGATTCGTTTGATGTCCAGACAATCACTATAACATTGATCCTTCAATCCAAGAAGAAGAACTCATATTATTTGTTCAGATTTATATCTTATCTCTCTAGGAAGTAGTGGAGAGGATTGAGAGGATCCCAAAATCGTATAGTGAATAGTAAAAAAAAGAAATCCTGCACACAATTATATATTAAGATATAAAATACCTATAAATGGATTCTAATCCCTCAAATATGTTTTCCTACTAATAATCTATAACTGAAATAATAGGACATATTTACTTATTTACTATGTTATAAATATCATTTATATTTTTATCAAGTATTTATAAAAATATATACATATATAGATTACATAATAATAGTGATACAATAACTCAACTAATCATTTCCCAAAATTTGAAATGATCCATGAATATTAAATAATATATATATTTTAACTATTTTCCCATTATTAAATTAATTTCTTCTGAATACTTTTAATAAATAAATTAAATAACAATTATTATAAACTAAAATAATATGAATTTATTTATTTTAGTTGATCATTTGAACTTGGACATCTCCTAAACTATGTCGTGGGGCCCACCATTCCCAAGACTTGAATTCATTAGAATACATCAGACTATTGAATATTATTCATGTGTGACCCTCTATGACCTTATCTCAATAGCAGCAAATACAATTCACAGACCATGAGTGGGGTCTAGAAACCAATCTAGACATCTACAGAGAAATGAAATAGTCATATAAATGACAACCTTTCCTATTGACACACACCATGTAATATAATCTCTTTGCCTCATGATATCTCATAGCACATGAAACACAATTTATGTCATCATCCTTTCTTACTATATTATTAATTGACCATACTGGATAGACATACGTTTTTATACCATGGATATGGTTTTTTTATGGTACTTCTCTACTGATCAACTACTCCCAAGATATATCTCCATATTAGAAGTGAAATATTCTATCATTTATTATAAAATCAATTTAATACCACCAATGACACGCCCAATGATAGATACCTCACTTAAACATTAATTCCATATCTTTCATCATGCTTCATAATATGTAGATAATTAGAATACAATGATAATAATATCAAATCAAGAGACCATTACATGTGTTTCTAGATAAGATATATTAATGGAACTAGAAACATGTGGTGTTCCTTTTTGAAGGTCAGACCTCATGATATCATCTACTTGAAATAACCAAGATAGGACTTCAAGAGAAGAAGTCTCAATGATTAAGAGCCCCCAACACGTGATGTTCACACATTATCTGTATCCTTTAAACATGATCTACCTACACCATAGGGCTTATATTTAATATGAATGTCATATTATATCAAGGTTATCATTATAGTCTGATAAATTCTATAACATTTTGATAGGACAAAAATATGTGTACATTACTATGTAAATATTAAACACATAAATATTAACACTATTATAGTTGTTATACATCATATATAACTCAAAATATACAAGATATGGTAATTCAATGTAGTGTTCATATTGGGTCTACAACACCCACTTCCCAAACAATACACTATGTTTGGTATCATCAATCTTTATTTCTACAAAGTAATTTACAAATTTTTCACGTCATTCACTAGTGGTAAACACAACCCACTAGAAGGGGGAGTAGACAACACTGAATATCAATGGGAGCTCTCTGGCTTGCTAAGATCAAGTATAATGTTCAATAAAAACCTCCCACTATCCGAAATATTTATTTAGGTGAATAGAAAATTTATGAGAAAACCACATGATGGTTCAAGGGGAAACCAACACAATACATACTGAGTTCACACCAATTGTTGCTCAAGTATAAGCATCCATTGTGCACCAAATCTCATAACTCAGGTCGTCTGAACTCTATACTAGTCTCTATAGACAATGTCTTAGAAAACATCATGGACTACAATTAAGAGATGAAAAGATTCATCGTCCACAATTTGGATGTCCATCCACAGAACTATCATGGTTTCCTTTAATGGAGAAGATAACATACCCTTTCCCTCAACCATGATACATCTCTTTCAAGTCACTCTCAAGTGATTAAATCACAAGGGTAGTTAAAAGGAATTTCAACTATAACACATAAATATTTTAATATAATGTCACCTTGAGTCGATAATCTCAAAAATCTATTCCAAAAATCATGTTTGAGAAATACATCCAAAAATCAACATTCTATGAAGTGTACATAAACAAAATCATGGCTCCCTATAAATGGTTAAACACCCTCCAATGAGAACTTAATCTCAAAAGGGATCAAATTACAACCACTATAGAGGAGTCCCATTGTGATTTTAATAAATATATCATCTAATAATGGATCAGAATTCCATATAAGAAGTTCAATATATAAAATGACACCTTGTTGTTTAATCATAATCCATATAAAGTAACATATACTAAAATATACCTGATCCCATATCCCCCAAGAGTCATGCTCGCCTAAAAAACTCATGAGGCCTCTATCATCAAATCTATATGCCCTTACCAATCTACCTGTAGTATCATCATCTTGGTGGAAACTACCGTCTCCTCTATGAGAGAGATATGAATCATGAACAAGAGAAGAGAGGATAACTCAAATCACGGGGAAAGTGAACCTCTCAAACAAGTCTCATGGAATAACCACTCATCTCCCACAATTAGGTGGTGAGAGGATCAACCACAGGTATGAGATCATCATAGCCACACCTCCATATACAAGATGGATATCAGTGGTTAGAACCCTATAATCAATAGTTATTACCTACAATGTTTTGAGTATATCTGGATAATATGACACATTTAGGATGTGAAAGATCATAAATGACCAGTATAGATTGCATGTATCGACATTATTGTACCTCATACTTTGGGATCTGGGTAGATTGAAAGTTTATCATAGTACTAAATAAAGGAAACCTCAATCACTCCACAAAAATTGGTTCTCATGTTCTATTAACTGAACTTAATATCACTTTAACATTATTTATTTATGTTCCCAATCGAATATTCACCTCATAAAAACACAAATCACTTCTCCTATGAAAGACCACTATGATAAAACTTTGTCACATCCTAGCCTACAGGGGGCCCATATGGGCTAGTGACATGCCAGAAGTGACACCCGAAGCCCACCTTCAGTTGGCCAATGACTGGTGACAAGAATCAAGTAGGTATATCAGATAAATTAGAGGCCTTATTATATCCTAACATGAGAAATTTACATATCTTTAATGAAAAAAAACATCAATATTGATTGAATATAAATAAATGTTTAAATTAATTGAATGTACCACATGCAAGATAATTATATTGAGATCCACAAGATAAGCAATATGAATGGAATATAATGAAAAATAAGAAAACTAAATTCTCAACATTATTAAAGGAAAATTAACAATCATACAAGGTGAAAAGTCCCCAACATAGAGGTGGATCTAAACATGAACAAATATTACTACCATCATATCCTGGAACAAACATTTAATACCAAAATAGTATCTACTAAGATCGTATGGAGTCATCTTTTATTATGATATTCCAACACCAATATCACGAAACCTCATCCATATTATATGTCATATTCAACAAAATAACACTTTTAGTTCCATAGTCTATATAGGGGTGAGTATAAACATACCAAGTATGATACCCAGAAAACCATAAAGGGAACATGAATAACCAATTAACTCAAATTAAAGAACATGAGGTTTCTTAGGGGAAGAAAATAAGGAAATCCATGAAAAATGTCACCTCAAGGATCTTGATATAATGGAGTACCCTAAAGGAAGTTTGGATGAATTATAGATATAATAATTACTAGAATACTCATAGATTTTATGAAGTCCAATCCATAATAGCTCCAATCCCTAAACTCTACTATACATGGGTAGTGGGTGGTGCTAAAAACATTGATCATTCTACAAAACCTGAATTTAATATCTAGTTGCAACACTACATATCAAAGGTATCCTCTAGATTGTCGATGAATTATATGTCTCCTAGAAGTTAGTACTAGATTGGCTCCCAGTATCCATGCAACCTCTAGAAACTAAGAATAGGATTATTCTCAATATAAATCTCACCCAAAAATCAAGGTATAATGTGATACCTGAGGGAAAGGATAAACCTATATATTCTCAATAAGATCCTCAAGAAATATAGTACATCTTCGTAAATCATATGTATTCATTCACTCTGATGATGCTATAAAATACCTATCTCATTATGATGGTATAAATAACAACTCTAGTGGTGGATCCCTATATCGATCGATCTATATTGATGGAAAAAATACCAAATATATATATAGAGGATCTAAACCCTGTTTTATTAGTGACATTCCAACTCTAGATAATTTCTTATGTAGATGACCCCAAACCCATTCTAACATGGGTGAAATAGCAAATCCCTTAGTTGATCACTGTCCCAACATGTTGAATACCTTCTCCCCTTGACAATTTTAAGGGCAGAAATCAACATCTAAATAAACAATTATAGGCTTGGGGAGGTACATGGTGTCTCATAATGGTATACGGTGTGTTATACAAATTCTAACACCTTGTTATGTTTTTTCATATAGCAAGGATTGTCTCATCCCAAATACAGAGTTTGTAGTTGTGTCACATGACATACCTTGTCAATCGAGGTATTAATAATCTACCACTTCTTGTAATGTCATGTAACTCCACGGGTACATGGAGTGTATCTCAGTACACATGGTGTTAAAGGGAACTCAGGTGCCTAGGCATGTTCTCCATATAGAAAATATGATGAATGGATTGGGGTTACATGACTTTTGGATCACTCAAACAACCGTGTGATATTTAAATCAAAATGAAAACCCTAACACTGAATCAAACAGGATACAATGATTTTTTTCCTACAAACTGCAAATCGTATAGTTGGGAAATTTAAATAATGATAACAGTTTTGACATGTACCCTAAAATTCATGCCCTAATCAATAATTCCTCTATGAAAAACACCTAAAACAACCAAAAAATTTGAATGATATCATGAAATAATTGGATGTCCTATTTGAGACATCCTTCATCATAAAATCAGATTTTTGTTGCCTCCTAATATCTCTTGTTCATCCCAACTCAAGAAACCGTCTGTTGATTATCACCATCTGATATCACATCATAATCCAAGGATTTATCATTATTAGATAACAATTTATATCTCCCAGTCACTAGAAACCTCATCTTCTATTAGAGATTCATCATTTTTCACACTCCGGATCATGAAATAATCAAATCCACTTTTCCATAAATTCTTATTTCTTTCAATGACCCTCCATCATGCCTTAATTCATAAGGATGAATTTATAAAAATTATCCTTTCATCTAAGAAAATAACATGAAATGAAAACCAATATGTGAGATAGACAAGTCACCTATCAAAAATGAAGGATAGTGATAAATTTTCTATGAAAAGGGAAAATAAATCCATGATAAAAAAAGTTTATAAAATCAGTGGCCAACCATGATTATAAATTTTCTACAGTCATGGAAATAAAATAAAAAATGTAATAAATTTTAGGTTCCAACATCAACTTTTCCAAATCAAAATTTTAATTAACTTCGATGTTGATGGTGCAATGATATTATTGAATATAGGTTTAATTTTTAAGGAAATTAATCCATATTCATATGAAAAATAATAAACTAGGAAATTACAATAATAAAAAAGTCCCAAATAAATGATAAATCAATACTTAGTATTTAAATAATTATCAAAACATTTCATTTACAAATGGATTATGTTCTTCATCAGCTCCATGAATATCAATGACCAATTAACATTGATCCTTAATTTAGAGTCCATCTGCAATCATTTATACAATCAAGAGATCTCTCTCCCTCACACAAAATACTCTAGGGTTATGTGACTAACCATAGAGTCCCTCCTAATAGAGTCTTATAAAGATGGATATTTTCTCAAATATTAATTTAATTTAACATATTAGTTTTTTTTAATTATCCTTTTACAGTAGTTTTCAACTACGTGTAACTGTGGAACCCAATGTGAGCAAGACTTATGTCATACCTATGGTAATAATCACATTTGAAATTCAATTACAGTCTCGGTATCACATTTTGAGACATAATATAATATATATAAACATTTTTCCATAAAATATCACTTATGTAATAGAAATAAAATAGGTTTTTTATTAAATTATTTCGTAAGATAAAAAACACTTGTATTTCCATTCTAAATCAACCTTATGGTAAACACCATAATTTTTAACCAAAGGAACACAAAAAATGGAATTAAAATATAAGGTATGATTACTAGTTTACCACTAGGAAGGTCCTTGACATAAAAACTCAAAATCAAGTAGAGTCCCACTCTGGTAAATATCAGGGACATTATAATGACATTTTACTCTGATAAAATATAATGAGTGAAATAAAATTCCCTAAATAATTCCTTATTGAGTGAAAAATAAAAGTTACGTATAGAATATATCTGAATAAATATAAAAAATATAATAAATAATTTTGTTACATAAAATTATAAATTGATTTATGATCAACATAATGATTGGATCTTAAAAATAGAAGAAAGGATATAGACATACCCCATACTTCAGGTCCCAGGTCTCATCATATGTCCTATAACATCCTAAAAAGTAAATTTATATTATAAATTTACCTTATTAATAACATATTTAATGATTATTATTATTATTTATTCATTTATTATGATTTATTATTGGTTTATTGTATTAAATTTTATTCTTTCAGACATTTTGAGGATGCTCGATTCATAAATCCAAAACAGCTTTGGTATAATGGTAAAAATAAAATATCCTTATAAAATTTCTCTATAATATTTAAAAGTGTATAGGTATATATTTTACTTAATTCTACAAGAAAATGAGTTCAATACATTAGCATATAGGTATAATCATAAAAATATTCCTCGATAAGCTTGTTTTAGAATCGTAAAAGTGACATCAATTTATTAGTTTTAATATCGTTATTAATATGACTATTCAAAAATTAATGATTCAAAAAAAAAAATTAGTTTATTTTTAATGTCATATTAAATCATGAAATAATTTTTTATAAATATTCATGATAGGATTAAGTGAAAATAAAATTTCATTGTTCACTTATGTAGCGTAAAATAAGAACGGTTGAATGATGTTTTTTAAAAAAGTTTGACACTAAAAAATATTAATATATCTTTTAGTTCCCTATAAACATCATATTATAATTATAGTAAAATTCTTAGTTATTTTTAAAGGTTACTTATGTTAATTAAAAGGGTAATATAATAAATAAAAAATACATGGATTATGGCATTCGTCTTTTAACATAGTAATGACTTATTAAAATGGTTCAATGGGAGGAAAATGAGTTACATATCCTAAATAATAATTAAAAAGGATATTAATAAAATTAAAATAGAATCATTTTGGAAAAATAAGAGAATTATAAAAATAATTTTAAGCAGAAAAATATTAAATAAGGAAGGAAGGAGTGACTAGGGAACCCTTGACCTGTTGTTTGAGTTGTCTCATAAAGATTGAGTCCAAGGCTATTAGAGGATGAAATTTTGTCTCAAAAAATGAATTAGAAACATGTAAATGTATTATTAGATATGGATTGGGGATTAATATATAGATGAAATAAAACATCATTTTTTATTATGAAAGATTGAATAACTCACGTTTTATAGACCATATTGGGAGACATTTTCTAAAATATTCATTCTTTAAGGGTTAATATTGTAATTTTATAATGTTAAGTGGATAATAAATGTAAAAAGGATGATATTATAGATCCATTATAATATAAATATGTCTCATGATAATTTTTATTATTTTTTATTAATTTATAAATCGTTTTCAATAAAAATATAATTTCTAAATATTTTTGGGGTTATTTTTTGTAATTTTAATTTTTAAATATCAACATTATTATGGATTTAAAGTTTTAATATTTACATAAATTATTAATGATATTTTTATCCCCTCAATTTTTATAAAATAATTATATTTTTTAAATATTAATACTATGATACCATTTTTTACTTTTCTAATGTTACAAAACCACTACGTCTGCATCGATAAATATTTTAATTTTTATATTTACATGAATGTAAATTTAGAATAATTGAATAGTTTTTATATAATTTTTTTATATTACCATTTAATAAAATTAAAATTGGCTTCTATAATGTTATATCTTATGTAATATAAAAAATGTAATAATAGGTGATGATATTTCCATAGAAACTTGAAACTTATTTTAAAATCATTACAAATGTTTTAATAAAATTCTAAACAATTGAAATTAAATTTTTTTTCTTGAAAATTTAATTTTTTCATAAGTTATTCATTTTTTGATGTTCAATTTTTTTTTAAAAAAAATTATATCATTCAAGAGAAAAATTATAATAATGAGTAGAATTCTACTTCAACTCAAATTATTATTTTAAATGGAGTTTACCTATGTTAAAAAAACTCTAACCAATTTTAATTCATATACCTTATAAATTTATTTTCTTGATTTTTAAGTATTTTTTAATTTATATATATATATCACTTCAATTTATCTATACCAATCTAGAAAAATATTTAATAATGGTTTTTAATGCTTAATTAAATTTTCAACTATTGTATTTTTAAAAATAAATTAACTTTATTTCTAAACCAAAAATAAAATTCAATTTGAATATAAAACAGTTAAGTAATAATGTTTTATATCTATGATATTAAAAAAATTATATATTTATAAATTATCATAAAATATTCTTAATATTAATAAATTAATATGTAATATTATTAAATTTGAATTCAATTTATTATCGTGTAAAAAATATATGTTTAAATGCTTCACTCAATTTATGAAAACATTGAAATATAATATTAATATTGAAAATCAATCCTTTACAACATTCAAAACATTAATTTAAATAAGAAAAATATAATCTTTGACAATAATTTTAGAAAAACAGGGAATATACATCACATATACTCTTTATATTCATAATTAATATTTTTTTAACATAATACCTTCTCGATAATTTTTTTAATGAATATTAAAAATTTATAATTCATTTTATTTGAATAAAACTAAAATAATTAATGAATACATTTTAAAATAAATAGTCGTTATATATTAAAATAATATATTTTTTGAAAAATTAATATATTTTTTCAAAATAACAGATATATTCTTATTTCATAACTCGGAAAAATTATTTATAATATTTTCATAATAACAAATATTCATATAAATCCCTATAATTAACCAAATTACATAATTATTTAATAATTATTTCAATATATCCAAATTTGAAATCTTATTAGTTTCTAATGGAAATCCTAAAGTGCTTCTCAATCATGGAATTTTGAGTTGTCATTTACCTAATTTTCTAAGGAAGGTAGTCATTGGAACTTTACAAGTGACCCCATGGAATGTGAGTTGGTCGATATGATGGTAGGCGAGGCACATAATTCCCTTTATGAGGAATTATTTCCTACTCTATGACCCTTATATATTTAAGATATGTTTGTGAATCCTTCTAAAGCCTCAATGTGAGACTATATACCACAATTCTAGTGATTTGATCAAAAAATGCCTCAATATTGGCATCTTTATATAATATAGTTTCTCCAATGATGGTATCGTTTATATGTATTAGAGAATCTCAATCAATGATACAATTTGTTCATATCAAAGGTTCTCTATATTTATCTATTTAATTAGTGAATATTTTATTTAAAATCCTTTTAGTTGGGAACTATAGAGTTTTAAAACCATCTAAAACACTAGTAGATATTATTTAGTTCAGATTGGGCCAATTATAGGGGCTTCATACATATCCCAATAAATTGAATCATAGCCCACATATTTTTGTTCCACTTAACGGGAAATGTCTTAACTTTTGAGATTGGATGACAAAGACTAATGTGGTTCCTTTTAATGTAAGGAAACCAGGGCCATGTGGAATTATTTTTTAGGTTGTGCTTCTAGGACCACTGGAATACTAGGTGAAAGATTCCTAGTAATGGTTGGTATGGGAAAAAATCCTGGGCTTTAATTTTTTGTTTTTCTTATAGGAAATGTGTCTCTTTGTGGAAAGTTATCTAATCAGGAATATAACCCTTTGAAGAGTGGTATGTCTCAAAAGTAATATATCCTGATGATGTTGGGCCACATGAGGAATATTTTCCATCAATAATATGTCTCACAAGGAATATGAAACTAGTTTAGATATGGTATTTATATGGAGTAAATATTTTTGAAGGAATAGTCTGAGATACTTTTGAATTTAAACCTCAAATAGGTGTCATGTGTATTTTGATTAATAGGATTAAAATCCCACATAGTTTGAGTCACAAAGTTTAGGACTATCATATAGGATCATAACATATAGTATAACATCATATGGTAATGATATCTATATTGTGAAAGTGGAAACATCAAAAGGTCTTATAGGGATTATTCATGGGTTTTTTATGACTAACTTGGGGTACAATAAGGATACATGTTAGTTGTATGCATATACTACCCAAAGATACCTGACCTAGTAATGGATTCAGGTGATTCCAGTTTTAAGGATGACACATTAAGAGTAGGCCCATTGAATATGGGTTGGGTTTTGCACTAAATATGAGTCACATTCAAATATTTACCACTTTCCATCTGATGGTCTAAAAAAGGATGACTAGACCCCTAGTGAATATTTCCCCATTTGAAAGAGGTTGAAACATATGAATTGTCTATTATTTTATTGATGAACCTAGAACATTGATAGATCTTACTAATTAAATCCTAATGGGGTTCATGGTTTGGTATTACACATATGAAGGAGACCAAAGAAAATATGGATCTTTAAGTGGACCAAGTCATCCAATAAAAACATCAGTAGCCAAAATGGGAACCCATAACCAAGTGAAGCTTCACTGGTATCCCCATATTGAGTACCTATTTTATCAATAGGGTATGTGATTATAAACCCCCTAAGACCCCAATCGGTTAGGGAGGATAGGTATGAATCACATTTTATCAAGGTAATACATGATTGATAGGGTCAGCACCGGTGTATATGGAATAATCTTGTATATTTGGAAGATTTTTAAGATTCTATGGATAATTACACATAATAATGAGTTAGTATAGGTTAATTTCTATCCATAATGTCCTCTATGAAACATTATTGTACCATTTAAGTAACATAGTTGAATAAGGGGTCTATAAGGATTACATAAAGGTTATTAACTTTCATAGGGATACTTGGGCCCAGTTTTACACTAATTGGGAACTAGGGATAATGGTAACCCTAGTGGTGGACTAGGTAGAAGCTTCACCCTAGTAATGGGTTTTGTATAATTGGTTTACCTATGTAAGGAATAGGGATAAGTGTCACCTTTGTGATTTTTTAGGGATAATGGGTCACCCTAGTGGAGGACAAGGTCCAAGTATCACCCTAGTGATGGGTTAAGGAAAATAGGTCACCCTAGTGGAGTACTAAGATAAAATGTCACCCTAGTTAAGAAATATGGGTGATAGTTTTCCTTAGTGATGAGGACTAATGGTTAATACATGAAAAAGTGGAACCCTAGTGTGCTATCTAATATGGGGTCCTTCACCCTATACATAGAGAAATGTGGAGGAAGTTGTTTCTCGTAAATCATTTAATTCAATAAAACTTTAGGTAATATAATTACTATCTGTTCCAAACAAATTCCTATAGGTTATGATTTTAATTAATGTAATTGAAAATATTTGGTGACTAGGGAAAATATATCTCCTTTTTGCCTCTTTTTCTTCAATAATTTTTAAAATGACGACCCCTTGGAGTATATTTATAGTGCATGTGGGACTTGGGAAAATGGCTTGCTCAGGTGGTTCCTGGGAATATGGTAAGGGCTCAAAAGTGTGGCTTACTCTTTTTAATAGACTTCATATACTAGGTTACATGATGGTGTGTGTAGACTTGAATAAAATATTTTTACACATTGATTTGTTAGAATTGTCTAGGATATATAACATGAGAGAAATGTGTCTGGACTTGGCAGTATTATATGATCCATATCATGAACATAATACACTAAATTCTCATTATAAAATAGAGTGGCATATATTCACCTTCCACCTCTTAGAATTATATCAGACTATAATGATGTGGGACTAATTCCACAGTATATGTGATAATGACATAGAAATTGTATTCTAAGGAAGGTTTATTTATTTTTTATTAGTGGGAAGTGAACCATTTGTGCTCATATCTTAGAATAGTTAATGGGAATGTCGAATTGAGTGATAGATATAGGTACATTATACTGTTTATTATATGTGGGTTCACTACCATGAGTGTGGATGGTGGTTACCCTACACTATGTACCAATGGAAAATCTCTATAAATAGACCCCCCATACACACACATTTTGATTCACACTTTTTCTCGTGAAATTATAAATTCATATAGCTATGTTCCATATATTTTATCTCATTCCTCATACCAACTAAGACAAGTGAATAACTTTTTTTCTCAATCCTCAATGCATTAATCTGAGTATGATTAACTGAGTTTTTCGTTATTACATGATTGAGAGGACCATGTGAAAAGGTGTGGCATAAAGATATATAAGTTACTCTTCTTGGTGAAAAACCTGGGAGAATATCCTGGTTGAAACACTTGGATGAATGTTTTTCCTTTTATATATATTTTTTCTAATTTTTTTATGTTAAGATTGTTTTTCAACACTTTTTTTCCTTTCTATTTCATTAATATTTCCTCAACTAAAATTATTGAGTTCCCTATTTCAGAAATGAGATGTTGCAAAAATTTCTTTTCATTTAATATGAAAATACTTCTATCCATATTAGTTAGTTAGGTCAAGATGTTGGAAAACGATTTTATCATCAATATATATATATTCCAGGTATATCATCATGTCCTCTTATTAGTCATGGGAATCCAAAATACTAATTTCAAGCTACTAGATTAATGGGTTATAAAGTATGTTAACATGGGAAGTTCCAAAATGTCATAAAAGTTGAAATACATCAATGAGGGGGAGGTTTCCCCCAACTAATATATTACATCATTCCATGGATATCCCCTGAAAAATGATCTTACACATCGATTCCATAAAATTATTTCTACATGTAAACATTTCTCCAGTCAGTCATAGATAAAAGGAAAGTTTGGGTAGAGGATTGGGAATTTCATCCTAAATGTGTTATTATGTCTGAATAGATGTAGGAATACTAGTTTTAATTACCAAACCTTTTTTGTCATTGTGGGAAAACATAAACTAGGTATAATAGCGGGAACATGTTTCCCAAGAACATCTCTTCAAAATGGAATCAACGTCATGATTGGCTATTATATGACCCATAAAATTTGAAGAGATTTCCTACTATTTAAAGGATATGATGGATCATCAATTATTGGGTAAATAGAAGTTATTTTTTTGGATTTAATTTAGTGAATTATAAACGTAGGTGAAGGAATATTAGCATATTATCGGAGGATGGTAAAGGATGAAAAAACTATATGGGTGAGTAATACAACCAGTACGGAAGATCTATGTTCCTGTAGAGAGGATATGGTTGATGATAAATTTGGTATTCAATACAAAACTGATGAATATATAAGATCAATTAACAAACTTCATGCCTCGGAAGAAATATGAAATTACTAAATAATTATTCAATTATATTAAAATATGAATTTAGGTTAATGAAATATGCATAACCTTAAAATAAAACTTATTTTCTGACTAAAATTAGGTGTAATTACTTTTTTAATATAAACCAGTATCTAATTTATCATATTATATTAAACTAATCATATAATGGATGTATTATCTCTTAGTTCAAGGATTATATAATTGTAACCCAAATAGACATATAATAATTACAAATAATGGCCACCCCAATTGATCATATAACAGTAAACTCAATAGTTATATAACAACTACACAAAATGGACACCCAATTAATATATCATGGATACTTCTATAAATATTATACACTTTATATTATCATTTCATCACTAAAATTCATGTCAAATTTCTATTTTTTTCTCATTTAATTATTATATTCTGTGAGATAATTTTCATGTGGGAATCTCCTGATGAATACTCTAATCTTATAGTAATTTTTTATTTTCCCACTTTACTTTTATTGATAACATTTTCTCTATGAATACTTAAAATGTTATTTTATATAGATAATAAAATTAAAAAAATATTATACTCATTTTTTATTCTACATAATGTAATTTATTTATATTAATAAAAACATATAATTTAGGAAGAGTGATTACATACTAAAAATATAGATTATTACATTACCCCCTTAAGTAAATTTCATCATAAAAAAATTTTACTTCTTGAAAAAAAATATCACTACTCATGGATTGTAAAACCCTTATTTAGACACAAAAACAATATAACTTCTTTATATACCTTTAATCAATATTGTAATATTATTATATAATTTTTACTTTCTGAAATAATACTTATATATTTTGTCATAGGAGTCATAATTACTAAACTAATCGGGTTTTCTATTTTAAAATACATGCTAAAACTTTATGAAAATCAATTTATACCTTTCATGTTTTTTTTCAAAAGATCATGAAAACCTTTATCATCACATAGATGCTTAACCTATAGAAAACAAAACCGGTCTTATAAATATTTTAAAAATATATTCATAAAACATCATGAGAATGAATAATTATGGTAACATTAAATAATATCCACATTGAAGTAAAAACATCAAAGGATATGGTTTTAGATGAAAATACCTTTAAAATATCATTGAAACATTTCTTGAGGAAAATACCCATATCAATTTGAAATCCCTTGTAATAAACATAAAATTTTAAAAAATATTATGAAAATGTTTATTCAAAAATAAACATGGAAACATTTTATGTAATCTTCAAATAATAAATTTTTGATGATAGTGGGAAAATTAATTCACGTAGTGTACCCAAAAAAATAGTGTTTCCTTTCCCATATTCTGTAAAAATTCAAAATCCAATTATTAGGAAAATGACAAAATATGGTTTTAATACTTGTTAATAGAATTAATAATTTGGTAAAAATTAATTTAATAAACCTTTATAGAATATTAAAATGATTCTTGAAATTATTTTATGGAAAATAAAGACATGGAAGAAAATTTTCCTGATCAAAGAGAAAAAACATGGTCGGTTTTCCATAGAAATATTATTTCTAAATTTCGAGTTCATATAGAGAATAAAATGAAGTAAAATCAAGTAATATCATTAAATAAACATTGGAGAATAAATTTGATATTCTATAGATATATCATATAATTTCATCATCAGAAATTAAGCATAAACAATCCATGTGAAAATTGATATTGTATCATAAAACTCTTACCTCAAGTTCATATCTCTTCATTGGCACTCTAACCTCACTTACAATAAATTAAAATTTAATGTATTTATATAATAGAACTATATTAATAACTATAATTTCACCCATTGTATACTTATAACAACCTTTCACTAATTCATTAACAATCATTCATTAACATCATCATTTCGGGTTTTAACTACTTCATTTTTCAGGTATGTTTTGGTTTTATAGTTAAGGTACGTGCACTATTGATCATGGTTTTTTGAAATATAGAATTTAAATTATGATATAAGTATCATATATATTCATTATATTCATATATATATATATATATCTATTAAAATAACCGGTGATGAAAAAAATAATGACATCAGTATATGGAGACTCTAATCCGTACGTACTCATGAGTGATGTTTCCATTTTCAATAGATTTAATGAATGGAATGAAAATATAAATTAAAATTTTAATAATCATTAATATATAATAAATATCATATATAATGATTAAATCTATCATAATAACCAACCATAAATGATGCTGGTGGAAAATTATTTGTATTACTATGTGGATGAGGTAATCTTCACATATAAATGAGTGATACTTTCATCTCCCATTTGATAGAGTAGTGGTGGAAAATGGTTATTACTTAATGATAATTACAAGTAATAATATTTAATATAATGTAATAATAATTTTTTTATGGATACAATAATGTTATTGGAATTACAATGAAAAATGAATTTGAAATAGCTTGGTTAATCTTTATAACTCTTGTTTGAGAGAACTTATTGGGCATACACCTTAACCCTTGAAAAATTAGTCTTAAGGGAATGATAAAATCTAAAGGATTAAATGAAATAATTTATGAAGGATTTAAATTTGGTATTTTATGATAAATAAGGTGTAGTTCATGTTAATAATAGAGGATAAGTGGTTCTCTTTTATTAGGGGAGGACACACATTGAATTTCATAAAATAATTCACTGATATATGGAAACTTTCATGAGAAAGTGGAAAAAAATAATAAATATTATCAAATTATATAATATATTTTTTAAATAAGTTCAACCAATAATAATTATACAATTTTAGGTGGAAATCCCACCCGTATCTATTGGCTTAGCCTCTTGGTAAACAAGTTTAAACATTACTGTGGTAACAAAATTTTACTACTTTTACTATTCACTATGAACAAAAATTAAGTTGAACCTATTAAAATATATTAATTATGATTATTCTGAATATATAATCCATTTTAATAGATTCAATTTCTATAATTTTTAAAATTAAATTTTAAATAAGCGCACAAACTATTACAATACCCATTTTAAAATAACAAATTTTTTCAGTGTAAAATTGAATTTAATTTCATTAATTACATTTTAAAACCCATAAATTTAATTTTAAAATAATATATTGAAAATATTATATATAAATTTTATTAAAATAATTAATAAAAAAATATTAATTTTACTTATTGAGATAAAAAACATTGCACGTATAAAAATTGTTTTTAGAAAAATTTATTCATAAGACCAAAAATGAACTTATTCCAAAGTTATGTATATTAATGATTCATATGTAATTTATTATATTATTCATAATTATAAGAGTCGTATGTTACTATAATAAAAAATTATACATATAATGAGACTTTTAACAGAAAATAAATGAAATTATTTTAAAAAAAATTGTATTTTTCACTACTCACTGAAAAAATTAGAAAAATCATAAGAATTCGACCCAAGATAATATTTCCAAGATGATTTAAGAAATTATATTCATGTACTAAAATAAAATTTCTAAAAAAGTTATAAAATATTTATAATTTATGTGCACATAATGAAATAAAAATAAAAATTGGAGAAAACATATTTTTAAAGCATAAATTGACATTTCTAAAAATTGAGTACTTATTAATAATGAATAAATCAATACATTTTCCATATTTAAATATTTTATTATTATTTGTTCATAATTATAATATTAATATTAAAATCATCCCTTTTAATGGATAGGGTTCAAAATGTTACATTATCATGGTTTACTTAGAATCAGGGTGGCATGTAAGGTAATATATTGAACAACTCAAGTTTATTTCAAATGAAATACGTATAAAATATTGGTGTATTATAGTATTATCCTATGGTTTCCTTCATACTTCATTGTCCTTGTCTCCTCTTCCGAAAACGATTTCAAAATTGACATAGATTATATGATGTAATTATATAACCCTTATAATAATCATATATAATATAATGCTAATATAACCATAAATAATTTTTATCTATTTATAAACCACATTAACATCTACAATTTTTTTTAAATACCAAAATAATATTGCTATCTAAATTCTATTATTATACCAACTAAAATAGATCACACTTTACCATCTAATAATTAAATTTTTTTCTAAGAATAATTCAAAACTTTCATTTTGAATACCTCTTGATTTAATGATTTATTGAATTAGGAAATCCATTATATAACAAGTCTTGTGTATTTTTAATTAAATTAATATCTTTTCCACTAAATCATGATAGTTTTTGGAATATATTATTTTCTAAATTTCAATCACAATAACATTAATTTTGGTATCAATATTTGTTCATACTCATCCCTAAACCCTGTAAAAATTATTTAAAAACATGGGATGACTATGTAATGATTAGAAAATAGA
Organism: Viscum album; assembly: GCA_963277665.1. Taxonomy (NCBI): domain Eukaryota; kingdom Viridiplantae; phylum Streptophyta; class Magnoliopsida; order Santalales; family Viscaceae; genus Viscum; species Viscum album. The sequence continues at coordinate 948,433,130 of OY728163.1, forward strand.
ATGAAAAGGGAATAAACCCTCTATTCCATAGAAAACATTAGAATTAAAGGAGAATAATATAGAGAGAGAAAATGAACTCATATAAGATCAGAAACATATATTCAATGATTAAATCAAAGTCAAAACACGTGTTATTTAAATCCAATGAGGTTTATAAAGAAAATCATATACAAGAAAGGAGAAAAATATTTTATTCATTAATTTTTTTGGGACATAATGATTATATCACCCATAATCACTCAAAATCCACCATAATTTAATAACATAACTGGTGAATTCAAACCAAACTTCTCTGATGAGTAAATAATTACTCAATTCATTATGTAGATAAGTAATTATACTCCCACATATCATCATATAAAAATCACAAAAATCATATCATGCATAACAAAATTGGATCATTTATTTTAATTAGTAATCATAAGTATCAATGTCACATCATAACCTATCGGAGATCCTTTTGGGTTAGTGTCGTGCAAGAAGTGACACCCCAAACCCACCTCCAATAGAATAGGGGTTGGTGACTAGAATCAAGTTTGTATATGACGAACATGGGAGGCCTTAACTTATCATAACCTATAATAGATACGTATCTCTTATATAATAAATTCCATCAATATTAGATCAATATATTTAAAATATTAGCTAAAATGAATGCAACTCAGGTATGATACATCTAATGAGATCTATAAGATAATTATTTTAAATGGAATATAATTAAAATAGGTAAGAATACAAATACCAATATTATGAAAGGAAAACTAAAAAACATAAAATGTGAAAAGTCCCTCACTATAAGACGGTTCCGAACATGAACATATCCTACTACCATTAGATCATAGTACCTCTAATTCTATAAAAACACCACACACACCCACACAAATATTTATATGATTTAACTCTAAATAAAATACTTAAACCCCACTCCAAAAAACATTTATTTGACTTTTAAATCATCTATAGTGACACAACATGTGTGGTACCAAGTCCCTTGGTTGGGTGGGTATAAAAAACATAGTAGAAAACCCAAAAACCCATAAATAGAATATAAATAACAATGAACTTGACTATGGGCACTAGAGGTGTCCCAGAGGAGGATAGTAGAGAAATATTAGAAACATGTCATATGGAGGATTCTGATAATGATGAGTATCAAAAAAGAATTCTAAAACAAGTCCAGATATTATCATCACTAGAATACTCATAGATGTTGAGAATCCTAAATACTAATATCTCAAATCCTTAAAAACTACTATGCATGTGTAGCTAGTAGTACTCAGAAGACAAAAGAGTCCAAATATCCTAAAGGTGACATCCATCCATAATACCACATAACAAAAGAAACCCCTAGGGTGCTAAAGAATATGAGGTATTGAAAACTCTATCCCTACATATGATTATAATACCCATACCACCTCTATAATCCAGGAAGGTGATTATACTCAGCCATGATGCTCACTAACCCATTGAGGTATCATTTGCTACCTAAGGGTATAAATAAGACAATATATTCTCAACAATATTCTCAAATCATAGAGTACAACCTCAATAAAACTATGTGGTGATTCCGTTAGATGATTTTGGGGGGATCCCTTCATTATATCAATGTGTAAAATAGTGATTGTAGTGGATGATCCCTATCCCATATGAGCTCTATCAATGTGATAAATACCAACTCCACATATACAGGATCCAAGTCTCATACTCTAGTAGAAATATTGACTCTGTCTAATCTTTTATTTTGTGGATTTAAACCAAATTCTTATATAGAAGAAACGTGAAATCCCTTAGAGGATCCAAGTATTAATGAGTATAATACCTACTCATCTTCAAAATATTAAGGAAGAAGTTTTTGTATAATTTAACTATTCCAACACCAAGAGTGTTTCATGAATGTTCCTAAGGGTATAAATTATACTATCCTAATTTGGCCACATAGTTGTGTTATTTCACCTAGTATGGGATGTCTCAGCCTAACCACACAACATGTTGGAGGGTCACATAGTTTTCCTAGTCAATGGAGATAATTGAAATGTACCCCATCATCAAAATATTTTTACCTTCATGATTACATGGGGTGTGGCCCAACCCACATTTATTATGGGGTCGTATCAGTCCATGGGGATGAACTCCATGTTGAAATCAAGCTATTCATCTAGGGGTTACATGTTGAAAGGATCAGTCATACGGTTGTGTGATATTTGAATCCAAATTACAACCCTAACACTATATTAAATAAGATACACATCAATGTCTTTTATTAAATACAAGTATTGTAGTCTATAAATTTCTTGAATGTTAGTGGATTCAATGTGTATCATGGCCTCCATCCCTCAATCACCAATTCCACTATAAAATCTACCTAAAATGAAAAACAAATGAGTTTAATGAGATCATGGCACTACAGGAAGAAAGATTATGGCCATACTTCATTATAAAATCTTATTTGTACCATATTCTCGCAATTCATATATATCCTGGATTTTGAAACTATTTTTTGATCATCACTATCCACTCTCACACCATTTTATGAGGATTCTACATTGTCGGGAAACCATTTCAGTTCATTGGTCACTGGAAATTGCATCTCTTATTAAAGGCTCTCCATCATGAACTCTCTAGATCATGAAATAATGATTTAAACTTTTCCCTGAATTCTATATTCTATATATAATCCTTCATTGGTTCTTAAACATTAAATATTAATCTATAAAAATGTTCAAAAGAACAAATTGAAAAAAATTAAATTAAAACTATTCCACAAGCAATTCAAATCATTACCCCAAATGGTAGATTCTTAATAACACATAAAAATAGGGTAAATAAATTCATGATAAACACATAGGTGGGTAATGAAAATAGATACCCAAGACCAGCAATTATATATAGTCATAGAGATCATATATAAAACTAAATGATTTTAGGGTTCAACATTAACTTTCCGAGTGAAAAAATTAAATGAAATTATATGTAGAGAATGCCATGCTATTCTTGAATGAAAGATTAATTTTTAAGGGAATTAATCTATATTCATATTAGAAGTCAAAATCTAGGTAATTTAAATAATAACAAAAGTCATACATAAAATATGGATTTATCATTGTTAGAGAAATAAATCAATGGTGATGTTTTAAAAATTCCACTCTATATATTAACATCTCCATGAATATCCAGGATAAATTAATGTTAATCCTCAATTTTGAGTTTGTTTACAAACATATACGCCATCATGAGCTATATATCCGTTCCTCTCAATTCTCTAGGGTTCTGTAGAAAACCCTAGTGAATCGCTAAATATATTCTTATAAAAATTTACATTGGGTCAAATACAAAATGAAATAAATTTTATTTATTTTATTCATTTAATTAATTTAACCTTTTACAAAACATACTGATTTTGTATCACTATGGAACCTGATGGGAGAAAATTTATGTCTCACTTATGGTAAAAATCAAGCTTCAAATTCAAAGTTGTGATCAATTCTTCAATAGAGACTCCATTTAAAATGTTTGAGTATTTTTTCAAAAACTCTAAAATGTAGAATTAAAATAAAATAATATTATTATTATATAATTTCTATGTCCAAACCACACTTGAATTTCCATATCAGGTCAAACCAAGGGTAATCCCCATATTCCAAAACTAACAGAACACTATAACAATTTATTGTAAATATATGGGGTAAAAAGGTATTTTAATTTCTATAAAGTTCATAGGAATTCAAAAATTAAAATTTAGTTAAGTCCAACTCAAATAAAACCATAAGAAAATACATTCTCCCTAACTTAAAACTTTTAATTATAAAAAATTGAACAACCATGGTTGATGAACAAAAAATATCAACATTTAATTGTCATGTAATATATACACTATCACCCACATTGACCATATCTCCAATATTTGAGCACTAGTAAAAATCATTACACCTATGTAGCCTCTAAGATAGGTGGGACACACGCTATAACCTCTAAGACCTTAGTTTGTGAAGGATCAATCCACTAAAAAAATCTAAGTTTTATACCACAAGAATATGAATTCCTGATAATATTGACCACTAATCATCTCAAATAATTATTCATTTCACTACACGGTAAAACCAAAAAGTTTCTCACCACACCTTGTAAGTTTTCCAATGAATACAATAGCTTCATACTAAGGGTTTAAAATATATAACCTCTCTAAATATTTCATAAATTCCATAATATCCATTGATATGGTATGTATGTTTTGTGCACATAGCACATGAATCTATGTTATTAACTGTGGATATGTTAACATAACATCTAGAGGGTTTTCTATTCTTGCCACATCGTAGGGGTTTGGCTATCTACTAGAAGAAGAACCTACCTCATCCATGGACATTAAAATTTTCTCATGATACCCATAGAAGTAACAAATACATTATTGGTACATGGGCCTTTAATGGAAGAAAATGAGATGGGATTTAAAAAAATTCTTCACTTTTCAATTTAAATAAGTTATTTCATGCAGTGATCTTCCCAGTATGTAATTTCAGGATTCTATGTGAATATTTTAATCATTTAAAATAAATTTAAAACATATCTTCTTTTATTTGAATATGTGTTCAAAAACTACTCATCCCTAGTGAATGTATCTCAATGTAATCGATTGCAAATCCCTCTAGATCAACCACGCATACTTTGAAAGTCTATGGGAGCATAATTAACTGAAATGTGAGTGTTATCATGGAGATCCAACTATTTCTTTAACATCCCAATGACCAGGGCTATATCGATCCTTTCATCCATAAAGGATAACTCAGATTGATTTCTCATATCAACAACATGTCTCTATATAAAACATGCTAGAGGATCTAGAAATCATGTAGTGAATAGTAAAAAATAAAAAGATGCTCGGTCAACTTAAATAGTGAGGTAAAAAATTCCCGTAAATGGATCCCCTGCCACTAAATATGTTTTTCCTACTAAATAAGTTATAAACAAAATCATATTAATGATCTATAAAGTAATAAATATCATTTTTATTTTTTATCAAAGTAAATATTACATAATAAATATAGTACATGATAAAAGTGTGCCATTAACTCAACTTTTCGTTCTTGGAGATGTTGAATGAACATTAAATATTAAATAATATTTATTCATTGAATATTTTATCATGTATTCACTTAATATATTCTGAATAATTTTAATAAATAAATTCAACAAAAAATATTCTAAACTCGAATGATATGAAATTATTTGTTCTCGGTTATTGTTAAAACTCAGACATCTCCTAGATTCCATCGTGTGTCCCACTATTTCCTACACCCATATTCATTATAATAGTCTAGAGCTTTGAATACACTTAGTGTGTGACCCTCTAGAAACTTATCTTGATAGTTGTTAATACTAATCATAGACCATGAGTGGAGTCTAGAAACACATAAATACCCCTAAAAAGATAAGTAATAGTCATATCAATGAAAACCTTTCTTACTAAAAAACACCATGTAAGATAACCTCTTTATCTTGTGATATCTCATAAATCAAGATACACACATTACATTATTATCCTTTCATCTGTTATTTTTCATTAACCTTACAGTTTTTACATAGTATATTCTAACATGGCCATAGATTTAGTGAGGGTGTTACCTTCTCGATCAGGTGGGCCAAAGATATATCTTTTTATTGAAAATGAAAAATTCAATCTTTGATTATTCAATCATTTTCATACCACCAATGATGCATATAATGCAAGATTCCTCTTTACAATATTAATTTTTTCGCATTACTCTTTCCTAAAAGTATATTGGAAAATAATATAAACTAATAATAATCACAAGTCATAAGACCATTCCACAAGTATGTAGATAGGAACTACCACTTACACCAAAAATGTAGGGTGTTACTATTAGTGGTCCAACCCTAATGATATCATCTACTCAATATCTCCATGTATGAACTCCAGGAGACACAATGCCAATGCTTATGATCCCCTAGGACCTGATAGTCACACATCTTCTATTTCCCATTAATAGGATGTATCTGGACCACAAGAAATATGTTTAGATTAATTTCATATTATCAACAGGTTCTAATTGTAGCCTAAGAAATAAAATAATCTTTTTATATGAAAATTAATCAATTATAATTACCATGTAAATAGAGGATTTGTATATATAAACACAATTATGGTAGTGTACATCATGCATAGATCTCTGTATATATGATTTTTTTAATTAAAATTACTATTCAAGTTGGGTTTAGGAGAACCTCGTTTTACAGCACCCCCACTTGTAGAAGATCCTAGTTGCTAACTAACCTTGTTAACTCTCACCTAACAAAATCATGCTTCTTTAATGTTATGGATTTATTCATTGGGTTTGTCGCATCTCTGTTATGTGCCTACTCTATTATTTGAAACATCAACTCCATCATTAGGACTTCTCAAGTGATGGGATCCTCGAGTACATTCAATGTTTCCACAATAAAAAATGACATTTTGGCTAATATTAGTAGTGGAATTTTAAAAAATATATAATATGATAAAAAATAACTTACTAGGTGTGATTACAAAAATAGGAACAATTGTTTTTCATTAAACACATCTCATTCAGCTACATCAAAATCCCCAGTACACTCAACATTTTTAGATAAGGCTACTAATGTATTTAATGATATTCTCTTTCTCATTATATTACCCTAAATATGATATTTGATCAGTTTTATCCCAAGGAATACCATTTTTTCATTTCATTATAACTAGTGTCTCATCCTCTCTAATTATGAGGAACATATCACATATACACTCTCAAGAAAAACTAGATAGTTTTGACTGCATCCCATGTAGTACTCTTATATTATGGTCATATTTTACTAACATAAAGTATATTTTGGAAAAATATCTTCCAGTACATATCATGGGATATGTAATTTATCCATCATAGAAGCATATGGATTTAAATATACCATATTAATCTCCTATTATATCTCTTATACTTCCGTTTAGAGTGATTTATTCCATGTGAAATTGATAAAACATCTCTCTATAATTTTTCCAACTTGTATTTTTCAATACCATTTTATATTATGTACTATGAATTAGTCTAAGAAACCCATTAGATCCACCCCAGTAGATCTCATTTCCTAGAACATAGGTTAGTACATTATGTTAATCCCTTAAGAGGTACTTTCATTTGGGTGTTAATTAAATATATTACAAATAATTTTTATATTTATGTAATGAAACAGAAAAATATGCTCCTGGGATAATAGTCACACACGTACTATCCTTTTATATACACATGTTGAAAATTCATCACAAATGAATATTTTGTGACCTTTTTTCTCAATTCAATCAAAAACTTTATTTTTTTAACCTTCATCCCTTATTGGAATTATTTTTTGTAATATAATATTTAGATTTTTATCATATAGATAGATTCAAAGAAAGATGTTCTGGGAATCCAATTCCAAAAAAAATCTAAAATCTAGCTATGACAAGTAAAATTCTAATATGATGAGCATTATAATTGAAGAAAATTCTATTTGATATACTATGTCTATACTCTTGTGTCTTTTTACTGTTAATCATACTTTATTTGTCCAAAATTTTTCATTTATGTATTACTTCTATTGAATACCACCATAGAATCAAGTTTTGAGACATTAAAATATTATGTTCATGTACTTTGATACGTGAAATCTATTATTGAATTTTTGTTGAACTTTTCAATCAAAGAAAATTTCTATATAGTTTATAATTTTAGGATTAATTATTTTCAATGAAAAAAGTGTCACCCATCATGTTGAATGTATGAAAACCACTATGGTTGTATCCTTCCTACACATTATATCTTCCAAAAATATTTCTTTTCCCTAATATCTTATGGAAGGACTTCCTTGGTTTACTTGTTGTGTATCTTCATCCTTGAATTAACCCAAGTCAATCATTCTCTCACTATCTAAAATTTAGATGTACACTATTTTATAGAAATGTAGTCTATCACTTGACAATATATTTTTAATCTTGGGGATTTTGGTAATATCCCTAGTAACAATTAGTGAATTGACAGTACATGCACATTATTTTTTTCTTGATGAAGGTTTTTTATAACATAATCAACTAATTCTGTCTAAAAAAATGTTTTTATGACATGATAAATTTTTTCCATAGTATAAATCATATGATATCCATTTTCATTATTTTTCGCATATAGTTATGGGATAATGACTTTATTTAAGAATCATGTCTTGAAAAATAATGGATGTTTCTACGATGGATATGAATCCAAACATTGATTCTTTATTTACATGCTTCATGGATATAATGTGTATACGGAAATGTTTGTTTAGGAATTACTCAATTCTATATTATAATGACCATTTTTTCATTTAAGAATCACCAACAATAATACTTTTACTAACATTATAGTTTTGATGTGAATAAGTAAATATTATTTTGGAAATAAATCCACTATAAATTTTATGATAGATGAATTCTTGGTCATAATATTATTCATCACACAAGCCTCAATAAACATATATCTTCTGAGCAAGTATATTATTTACATTATTTTTACATTCCTTAAAAACTTAATAGAGTCATATGAATTATTTTTAGTTTACATTTTAACTCCCCCTTGATATAATCACTATCTCCATATAAATATATTCCAAATTATTTATGGAATACCTTTATTTCCAAATGTTTATTTATCCAAAATAAATTTTTTAAAAGTGTAAATAATATCTTTGGTATTTAACTCTATAGTATCTGAAATAGTACTGGGTATATCCTCTAAAACTAATCGGTTTTTACTAGAAAATTATTTATATTTCCACAACTAGGTATAATTGAGACTAAAATTTTATATTCATAAGGGTCTTCCAATAATTGAATCATTACTGAACTATTTTTTGGGTATTAGACATCGTAAGCAACATTTATTCCAAAACAAGTATAATTTTTGTATATGTATATAGAAAATTTGAGATAAATGTTTTAATGATAATTAAAAAATGTTAAAAAATAATAAACAAACAAGGAAATTAGAAGTTGGGTAATTCTCACATCTTTCTTAGGAATCACACTTTATCATCCTCTTAGGGAATTCAGATTACATTTGATACTAAAAACATTCTGATACAGACATCACGTACAATAATTTATATACAAAAGGGGGAAGCATATTATTACTTATACTTCAGTTTATTTCATTTACAATTATATAGATTTATCTCACTACATAAAATTAAAATAACCACATATATGATGATCTATTTAAACTAATTTAAGTATTTTTTGAAGGTTCCTTTCTTGAGAAATTTTCTACTTACCATTTTCCCATGTATTTAAAATTTTTCAACATAATAACTAAATATAAATCTTTATTTAATTTCTTATCAACATTGATAACTTCACTTAAAAGGTACATAACATGTTTCCCCAAAATATTTTTTTGATAACTCTCAATGAAACTGGAAAATAATTTTGATAAAGATGAGAGAAGTATATTAACTTAACGTTCTTGATTTGAATTAAATAAAAATTCCTATTGTATTCCGATATACTTTAACATCCTTATTAAATGAGGACCATATTGAGTAAAATTTTTCAGTATAAAAAATATTCGTTTGATATTTATCTCCTTAATTAATCACTTCACATTCTCCTCATATACTTCTCAAATATGATATGACACTGTATATTCATCCATGTCCTCATGTTTCATTTGAAACTATTTGGAAAATGATATTATAATTATGATATATACAAAAATACATCTTTCATGGGTATATTGTAAGTATATTTCTCATCCTCACTTCATGATGTGGCTTAATAGGTAGTGGGTACTCTAACACATAGAAATTTCATTCTTCTCATAGTACATTGTGAAAGTGCATGTGCAGCACTTCGAAATTCATTCTAGATAGTACATGTTCTTTGTATAATATAGATCAAAATGTATCTTTGGTATTACATTCCATTTTAATAAAAAAAATAACATAATAATATTAATAACTTTTATATTTATTACTAATAATACATTACTCATTAATTAAATCATTATATATCTCAAAATATTTTATTGAACCATATTATCCCAAACTTCTATATAAACAATACTCGGTTGTTTGATTATTCATGAAGAAAGGATATCTCAATACTCTCCTAAAAGGCCAAGCTATAAATACACCAATTATCAAGGAGTTTCAAGGTACATATTTTACTAGACAACCATATTAAATCACAGCTTATTGAACTATTGTGTCAATTTGAAGCATTTAGAAATTGTAAACTTGATTCACTCGATTATTTTACTATAAAGGCGAAACAAGATAATGATGGATACTTATTATATTCCATATTTAGTTATGTAATCCCAAAACTCTCATAAGAACTCCCTAGTATAAGTATAGACACTCAACTATGGCTGAAAAGAACCCTGTGCACCCGATTTTGGTTAAATTCAAATGAAGGAAGGTGTTACAACTTAATATTTATTTGAGAGGTTTTTTTAATTCTCTAAAAATGAATTCATTTTCTATATGATATACACATATTTTGTGATCCCACTCACAAAATTACAAGGTAGTAAATAGAAATCATCCATTGTTTATTAATTTAATTTAATCTATATATTATTTATTTATGAAAGATGGCTCCACATTCTCCTAGTTCCATCCACCCTATCACCCGCTCCGCTTTCTACTGGTTCTCCCACCTCTCTCGCCCGATTCGTGCTTGTGGTTTCTAGGGTTTTCTCCAGAAATCCCCCTTCGCTCAGGATTTATTCTCCCCGTTTTTCCTCCCTCAGCCTTCTCTTTCTCCTTAGCATGGATTCCTCAGGGGTTCTTCTACATGTTATCTCTCACGGTTTGCCTACTTCAGGTCTTATTCTACGATTTCTCTCTGGTGAAGGCACTATGGTTTCTTACCCGGCCACCTCAACCTTGCTATGAACTCATGTTCCACCTCTCATCTCTAGGTCGGATCTGGAGTAGCGGATACTCAGAGGCTTTGGGCTAAACGGTTCAGTGGTCGTGGTTCTCCTCGGCATCTCCATTCCTTAAATTTTTTTGTTTCCTCTTTCTTTTTCTTTTAGGGATACATCCCCAGCTCCGTTTATTCCTGGTTTCTTCTTTGGCGGTCTGAAGGTTTTCCCATCAGTGTTTATTGTGTCTATTTGGATCTGGTTTGGTTTTTCTGATTTCTTTCATCGGTGATAGGTTTTGATGCTTGTACAGTAATGGTTTCATTTCTAGGATAGTTTTGTTCATGTTTTTTCGTTTTATGTGCTATAACGGCCTTAGTCAATCTACGGCGTGTGATGTTTGGATGGAGGCGATAACAGAGTCGATAGGATGACGATGATGACAGTGGCAACTGTTCAGTTCAGATTACCGATGTGGTTGTTTTCAGCTGCTGGTGTGATGAGGACACAGATGTGATGATGTTTGAAGGGTACCTATTGATGGAGACAATGACACGATGGTCAACGGTCGATGTTCTATGGTCTTGACATTTCTGATGGTGGCGACTCGTGGCTTAAAACTCGCAGCCCAAGGTGATTGGTCTTTCTGGTTCAAATTAATCTCATTTTAAATATGGTTTGGCACTGGGTGTTCTGAATTTCGGTATTTGTGGTGTTTTTTTGGATTTCTAGAATGTACGGTTCCCACTTATCCTCAAAGTGGTTTTTTTGAAAATTCAAAAAAAAATGGGTTGTAGGTATTATTATTTTTATTATTTTATGTGTTTTTTTAAACATTCATATTCACAAAAATAATAAATCATGCATAAATTAAATAAACAAAATTACTTGTAAAACCACAAAAAACATAAAATATTTTTTTTGAATATATTTAATCTTTTATATAAATTCTATTCCATGTATCACCAATTTAATATTGTTTTATACATAGCACTGAGTTTATCTTGACTTACATTCCACACTGAATTTAAATGAAATGTGACATACTATTAAAATATTTTTGTTTAATATTATAGTTATCACCTAGAAATTTTAATGGAGGGTATGAATAGTATTAATTAAAATTTGAAAATATAAGGTCTACACATGTATATGTGATCAATTCCTTAGCGAACAATTAATTATAAACTAAAAAAAATATTTGAAAATAAAGAGAATCTTTTTATAGAAAACATTTTTTATGTGAAAAATCAAGTATTATCTCAATAAACTAAATAAATAAATTCTGGTGAATAAGATAAATGAAAATAATATATTACATATTCAAACAAATTTTGAACATTTATCTTATGTGATTTCTATAAAAGTGATAAAAGTAAATCCAATTTTATATATAAAAACAATATTTAAATAAAATAATTATCACCTTTTGTGCACTTATTTTAAAATTAGTTTTTCCAATACTATAAAATGTATTTAAAAAACTAAATATTATTTTTTAAATCATATTTTCAAAATTATCTTTGGGATCATGTTTTACCATTTTTTGGGAGATAATTTTTTGATGAATATGGAAAAGTACTTGTTTTTTATTAAGAATTTTCATTTCATTTGAATACTTTAAAAATATAAAAAATATTTTAATTTATTTTTAGAAGAAAAATTAATTCTATTATATATCTATTAATCCAATTTAGGTATTTTAGTCATTTTTATATTGAATTTTGATATAAAAACAAATTTAAAATTTTCTACATTTTCTCTTTGAAAACCTTTTTTCTCCTCATGTCTCTAGGATTAACATTAAATTAAACTTTTAAAATTATATAAATTAAATTTTCATAAATTGATTCAAAATTTTTAATTAGAATAATTTATTTTATCTAATAAGGTCAATTAAATGTTTTACCCCAATGAATAGTAAAAATTATAAAAATTATTTACTATGGTAAAGGTAAAAATGAGTTTACAAAGGGGATAAACTAAGATGATAAGGATTAAAATGACTATAAAACTTGAAAAATTACTAGTGGATGTACATATTACAATATTAGTATTCCTAAATTTTAATACATGGTCATTTGTAATATTTTATCTTGATAATGACCTTTTTCTTTTGGGAAATTTTGATGGAGTTGCCAAGTGGGTTTCTTTACACCACTTACAAAAGGCCACCATGAAACTTCATTCATTCACACATATCAAGCCATATAGTTCAGAAAAATAGTAAAAAGTTAACTCTCAAAAACAAAAATATCCATGTTTTATAGTTTTTCTCCTCCCAAAAGACCAACAATAGGGTCATTAATATGAGATCCGAAGGAGGTACTTCTAAGGGAATGTAATTGCCTTCACTAAGCTCCTAGTTTTTCATTATTTATTTTATACCTTAATGTATATATTTAAACATCAAATATAAAAACACTAGTATCTGATATGAACATAGATAATATTATTTTATTTTAATAACCTATATTTGTCTCCACTTCCATAAAATGGAAAACAAAACTGTCGCACAGTTATACAGTGAACTACCACCAGAAAACCAGTGTAGTTTTTTTTCATCACTGTCATTAAAGGATGTATATAATATTGGATTTAACATATTTATATTATATTTTTGAAATTAATATACATTTTAATTTATGATATCATAGATACCAACTTAATTTACATTTGTGGGGGATACAATAACTTAGATCATGTGTATGACGAACAGGCACCTCGTGAAACGATGTGATTCATTTTTTAATACACATTAAATGGAAGGTAATGTGGGTAAATATAGTTGATAAATATTATATATATGAAATAATAATTATTCTTTAATGGTAATATACTATTTACCTTTATTTTTTTCAATTTTTTTAGAAAATGGAAACAACATTCATACATTCTTGTAGACTAATGTAACCATGAATGATGTATTTCAATTTTTATCTCTAGATTTTTTAATTTCTCTAAATAAAAATATACTGAATAATTATGATATTTAAAATATGTTTAAAATTATGGATATTATAGAAAATTTATTAAATTAAAAGGATTGAAATTACGAAATCAATACATACATGAAAAACAAAGTATTTATTAACCAAAACATGATTTTAACACATTATTGCTAATTAATAGGTAAAAAAGGTTATAAGTAAAAAAATATATATTTGATTATATATATTTATGGTTCTATAATAGATTTATAATAATATTTTATTTATTATTCATGAGTTTTGAATGTGTATGAAAAAATTTGAGACTTGAGGTAAGGGATTTCTATTGTCTCTTTGATTTTAGGGAGACATGAAAAATCACAAATTATATATATTTTTTGGTGTATATACAACCACATGGAAATGTTATATAATTAATATCCTCATTTTCTTTATATTTAATATTTAATTATATTTTATTCTTTATTGGGGCTTAAGATTCAAAAATTACTAAAGCGGTAAGACATTTTTGCCTCACCTTATTTGAGACATATGTAATGTTATGAACCTATATTATTTTATCAAGTGTATATAAAACCCCACATACATGTAATATCAAGAATTTTTTTATTATCATGATGCTATATGTTTGATTTAATTGTATTATTTCATGGGGCTTATGAATTAACTTTACCAATGTGGTAAGGTATTTATGATAAAATATCATTGTTTATCAGGATTCCCCATTAATATGCTTCCAATGATGATATATTATGTTATATATCTCAAGAAACTCAGGTATGTTCTTGTACTTTGGTTATTTATATATACATATTGTTTTCCCTTCATTTTACTCTCTCTTTTTACTCTTTTGTTTAAAATAATTTTTTATAAAAATAAACATTATCTCTCTTTTCGTTCAAAAATAATTTTTCATAAAAACCATGTTTTAAAAAAATGAATTAAAAAATGTTTTTAAACTTTTCAAAATGAATAATTAAATCAATTTTTACCAATTTTTCCTTTTTTTAGAAAACATGAAAGAAATATTCATTTATTTCTCAGAACAATGCTGGTTTTGATTTTCTGAAAAATGTAAAAGGTATATTGGTTTTCAACATGCACTGCATGAAAAAAAGTTTCCACCATCATGAAAAATATGTTTTAAGAAGTATTTTAGAATATTTTATTGTTATTTTCAAATAAAATTGCTTTCAAAATTATTTATGATTTAAAAAAGTCAAAGTTGAAAGGATATTTTCCTCAAAAAATGATTTAATTGATTTTAAATATTCCTTTATTTGTTTTCCTATTTATTTTAAAAGACAACTATTTTCAAAATGAATTATATTTCAAAAAATATTTTCCATATAAGAAAGGATATTTTCATAAATAAATTTTTTAAATGAATTTTAAAGATTCTGTTTATATTTTCTTATGGTAATTTTCAAACCAAATGATTTATAAAAAGTTTTATGTCTGAAAATGTTTTTTTTAATGTGGAAAGGAAATTTTCCTCAAAAAAATGTTACAAGTGATCTTTCAAAAGAATTTTCCATCTAATATGACATCCTTTGGTATTAATTTTTATTTTCTATTGATATGCTTGAATTATACCAACCATATTCTTTCAATAAATGGTTACTATTTATGTAGATGAAATTTCTATGAAACACCTTTATCTTTCATGGTTTATGCTATGGTGAAATGATGAAATGCTTAAACATTCATTATATTACATGGGTTATGATGTGATGATATGATGAATTTTCTATGATATTATGTCATTCATAAGTATGGTTATCACTGTGATATGGGTGGTACCGATATGTCCCTTTAATTCATTGGGTAAATCTTTATATCTCATAATATAAAAATGGGAATGAAGTTGATGTATTTGTTCTAATATGTACTATAAGTGCATCTATATCCACTATGGGAAATAGGTGCATCCTGATCCACTATGGGAAATAATTCTACCATGATCCTTTATGGGAAATAAGTTTTTCATAATCTGTAATGGGAAATAAGTGCAGAGTACTGATCAACAATGTTGATGTCCAAGGACGTTAACCCTCACACATGAAACGGTTATCAATATTTATGATGGTTCCACACTTTTATAACATACATTTATGGTTCATGGTTGATTTATGCTGATTTCTCTCTCTTATGGTCCATGTTTTCAGAATGAAAAATATTTTATTCCATGAGTCATTTTTATGATGGAAGATGATTTGGGTATGAACTTCATAGGTTATTTACATGATCTCATACCCTTATTCTTATCTTATTCTTTAATATGTATATAGATTGATATCTATTATGTTTATCATTACAGAGTATCTGAGAACACCAATTTTTATGTTTCCTTCTTCAGGTTATCTATAATAGTTTAGGTAAGGTATTCCTTAGAGGATTACTATATGAGAAGATATTTGTGGGAGTTGTCATATATAATTAATGAAAGAAGAAGATTCTATTTCTAGTCTCTATGGATAAAAAACTATTGTAGTCATTGGTCATTTATTAATGAAACGTTTTGAATATTATTCTAAAAAGATGTGATATTTATGTGTAAAACTATTTGGTCATTATAGATGGAATTATAGGAACAGTTTAGTTACCATCGGAAAACTAGAATGAGAAAACATTATTTATATCCCTAGAGATACTTATAAGATTATTTCTATGAATATATATAAGTATAAGTCCATGGATGTGTCAAATTATAGGAAAATGTCTAGTAATTTATGGAAAGTATTGAGTGAGTGGTTTTTAGTAAATTACATCCCTTTATGGATACTACAAATTCATGTGTCTCGAGAACAGAGGTACATGAATGTAATAATGTTGAAAAGGGTTCATTTAGTTGGACTTGATCATAACCCGGTGCATGATAAAATAACTTGCAACACACTTAGTCTAACACTCTTGGGGGATATTCTTTGGAAATTCATAAACTCTTTATGAACTGTCATGAGGTATTTCAACAAATAATGAAAATGAATGACCTATGTTAACCTTATGGTTTCATAGCCTATGGTTTCATGATTATGTGGTTCTCCATTATGATTATTGTCAGTCACACTATGATTTTTGTTTTTAGTCAATGGAAGGAATCCAGAGTAACTATATTAACATTGAATGTGATAGAAAATATTTTGATGAGAACCCAAATTAGATTATGACTGGAGTAAAGGATTTTTTTTATTATGATTAATCAGTGATCACAACATATGATTAATAAATTTTAACTTATCCAACTCTCAGACTCACAAAAGAAGGGAAATATATAGTTCATTGAGATTTTGGATAGAGGACAGCATATGGAAAGAAAGACATGGTTTACAATATGTCACGAGTGTAGGAAGTATCATTTCATGGAATTTCTCAAAGGATTGATAATATGTTTTAGATATAGAGAAGAAGGAGACATAGTAAGTAATTTCAAGGGAAAAATGAAAATTTCATTTTACAAAATTGATAAGAATAGTTGTTTTCAAAAGGCATCATAAATATTTGAATGATAAAAATATAGAAAGTGTTTGAATTATACAAAACCTTATCCTAGAGGGGAATGAACAAGAAGATGTTAAGCATGGTGGTACATGTAATAGTTTTATTTTTTAAGATAAAGTGACTAAAAATGAAATATGAATGGAAATATGTCTTAAGGAAAAATATGATGAAGAATAGTTAATGGTTTAGAATGAAGAAGTATGATTAAGTGTTTAAGCAGTGTAAATCATGAATTATGAAACATATAAGGATTGTTCAGTATATGTTTTTAATTAAGGATTTACAAGAACATGATGAATTTTTATGTTGTCTTGGAAAAATTATTTAATGGAAAGTTTATATTTCATAAAAAAACAAGATTAATGGAAAGATAATCATTAACATATTTCCTATTTTGAGATAAAATTGTTTGGATAACTATAGGATTATTATGGATAATGTAAATTAGAGAGTACTAATTATCATGGAATTGATTAATCATTTGTCAAAAAAGTGGTTTAGATTATCAAAAAGTGATTTTAAAAAAATGATTTTTGGAATGTATCCAATATTCTATGCTTTATTTAAGGAATATAGAATCATGTATGTTTTCAATAATGTTTTATAGTAATTCGTGTTTTTACCAAGTTACAGGAGAACACGTGATGATGATATTCACATTTTTTTGGTACCTAAAAATTAAAAGATACATCATGTTGTCTGTGGGATTACTCATAAATTCATTTTGGAAATTTAGTGACCTTTTTAATAATTTTTTGGATTTTAATCTTACAGAAGGGTCATAATGTTACCCATTTACAAAATTGTTTAAGTTGAACTTCGAATGAGGTTTTAGAGATTATTGTATTACTTCATGGTATGAAGATTTATCCATATTGGATGACCAATGATAAACAATATGTTTTAACTAGTCATAAAAGGAATGAATTATAATTGTGTTATGGATATTGCAATACAATATTACTTCAAGAAAAATGATATTTTCAATTATTGGAGTAAGATAAGAAGTGTAAATTGATCAAATAACAACCAAAGTATTAAATTTTTCTTAGGATACAAAGGAAATATTAGACATATGTATATCAGATCCTCTAAATTTATTGATCATATCGAGATGGTATCCTATCAATTGGAATTTCCAATGAACCTCTCTTAGGTTCACAATGTGTTGCATGTATCTCTCCTGAGGAAGTACATACCTGATATAGCACATATACAGAACTCAGTGGTCATACTACTGGAGCATGATGTTTCTTATAAGAAAAAATAAGTTGATATTTTTGATCATATAAAGAATGTTCTATGAAACCATTCCACTAAACATTTAAATCATTGATTCAAATCCCACTATCTTGAGGAATATATGTCGGAAACTGAGGGTTTAACGAGGTGGGAGTATCCTCAGGTGTTGGTACCAATGTGATTAATTTTGAGGGGGAAATTCATATTAAGAGGTGTAGAATTTAGCACCCCAGGATTTTTTGAACTATATTTTTCAAATAAATTTAATCTTTTTAATATTTTTCATTAAATTAATCACTATGTTTAGCTTTTGTTACAAGAAACACCATGTTGAACTTATATTACATGTAACACTGAGTTTAAAAGACGCATGACATATAATTAAAATGTTATTATTTAATATAATAGTAATCATGTAGTAATTAGAATAGAATGTATTAATATTATTAAATAAATTATTAAAATATAAGTTTTAAACATGTATATATAATTAATTATCTAGTGAACAATTTATTAGAAATGAAATAAAAACTATTTTAAAATAAATGGAACATTTTTATGAAAATATATTTTTATGTATACAAAAACGTTTTATCTCTATAAATTAAATAAATCAAATTTTGTGAATGATTTTAATAAAAAAATTATATTATACATTCAATAAATTATTAAACATTTATCTTAGTTCTTTCGTAGGCATTAGATTGGAATGACTCCATTTTATGCTTAGAACTATATTTTTCTAGAAAGCAGCGTTGTTGCCTTTTGTGCACTTATTTTAAAAATAATTTTTTCAAGTTTTGTAAATTTTATTTGAAAAATAATGTTCATTTTTAAAATCACCATGTCAATATTATCTTTTGGATAATTTGTGAGATGAATAGTTTTTTATAAATAGTGAAAAAGTAACAGTTTTTCAATAAGAATTTTCATTTCATTAAATAGTTTTAAAAATATAAATATTATTTTATCAAACTTTTATGGGAAAAATTAGTTCAATTACATATATTTTAATAATATTTTTTTATTTGAATCATTTTCATAATAGATTTGTTTTGAATTTTTTTTTAAACTTTTGAACATTTTCTCTTTGAAAACCTGCATTCTCATCACATCTGTGAGATTAATTTTAAATTAAAATCTTGAAATTTAGATAATGGAATTTAGAAAAAATGGATTTCATATTTTTAATCTTAATATTTTATATTATATAATAATAAATAATTGATTTTTACCATAGTGAATAGTAAAAAGAGTAAACATTATTTAGCACGATTAAGGTGTAAATGGGTTTACAAGGGTTTAAACTAAGATGATAATTCTTAAAATGACTATAAAACTTTTAAAAATACTATTTTCTAGACAAATTTAAATATTATTCTTCCCAATATTGAATATATAATAATCTGGAAGCTTTTGAGGAAATTATTTTATCATTTTGGATTCTTTTGGAAAATTTCCATGTGATTACAATGTGTGTTCATTTCCCACACTTGTATAAGTCCCCCATTGCCCTTCACTTTTTCATAGCTCTAAATTCATACATTTCAACCATAACATGAAACAATACCTCCCAAATACCCTTATCTATATTATACAGCTGTTTCTCCTCCCAAAAGACTAACACTAGGGTACTTAATAAGATATCCAAAGAAGGTTCTTCTAAGCGATAGTAATTGTATTCACTAAGATCCTTCTTTTTATTTCTTCTTTTTCCATATTTGATTATGTCTCAAAAATTACAATATAATAAAACCAATATATTATATATAATGATATTTTATTATTTTAATTTAATAACCTATATCCATCTCCACTTCCATCAAATGTAAAATTAATCTTTATATTGTGTGTACAGCAGAATACCACATCACAAAATGATGTAGTTTATTTCCTATAAACAAATTTCAAGGCTAGATATAATTAGGTATTTAAGGTATTTATATGATAATTACGAAATTAATATACTTCTAAAATTATTATTTCATGGATACCTTCTTACTTTTAATTCTATGGGGGATATGATAATGTTGTTCGTGTATATGGCATACTACTACCTTGTAAAGTGATGTGACTCTCTTTCAATTAAACATTACATGGAAGTTAATATGGGAAAACTTTATAAATATACATGATATATATGAAATGATAATGATTTTTTAATATTAATATATGATTTATCTTTATTTTTTTAATATTTGAAAAAATGGATATCGTGTTCTTGCGTGTATATGCCATGACATCACTATGAATTATATATTTCATTTCATATATCTCATTTTTATGGATTTATCTAAATTTATACATAAATAATATTTATGATATTGATATCATGGTTAAAATTTTAGAGATGATGGAAGCATGATGAAATTTAAAAGTATCAGAAATACCAAATGAATACAAACCTGAAAAAAAAGTAGTTATTACATGAGATGTGATTTTAACTTCAAATTATTAATAAACATACAATAAAAGGTCATTATTAATCCATATATGGTATTATATTATATATATTATTCAGTAATATATTTATAATAACTATTTATTGATTATACATCATGGTAGAACATGTAGAAAAGAATTCCAGATTTATAGTAAGGTATTTCGAGTTTCTTTTTATTTTTGGGAGACGTATGAAAAATCACCACTCTTTACATTTTTGTGGTGTACAGACCTCACCTTTGACATGTTATATCATGAATCTACTTAATTTAAGGATATTTACTGTTCCAATTTATGTTATTCTTTATTAGGGATTACGATTTAAAATATTACAAAATTGGTAAGGGATTTTTTTTCTCAGTTTTCCTTCTTTTGACATTTATTCTATTATGCACATATATTCTTTAATGAGGTTATTGGAATCCTTCTGTCATAATCATGTTTTAATGATCACAAATCCTGAACATCTTTTAAATCATGTTAATCCTATCTAATCTATCTCAACTCATGTTTGATTATTGTAAAATATAATTTAATATGAGATATAATGGATTTCCTTGATAAATGATTAAGTGTAATCCATTCAGTGAATATAAATGATTAAGTATATATATAGATATTTGGTCAAGTCTGATAAACTGTGAGTCTACCACCGGTTCTGTTTTTCTAGAAAAGTGAACTAGAAATTGTGACTAGACACCGTGACCAGACACTGAAAAGACACCGTGAACCAGACACCATGATCCAACACCGTGAACTAGACACGATGACCAGACATTGTGAACCAGACATCATAACCTGACACTGTGAACCAGACACTGTAGACCAGATGCTAAAACCAGTTTCATATCTGTTGATGTCCGTAACATCGGTTCCTTGCTAAGACACTATTTGATGTTTGGCAAAGGACCAGACATCGTGATCTTAACATCGTATCTGTGCTACCAGTTCTTGATCTCTATAAAAATATGTCATCATAACTATCGCACCGCTCAAAGGAAAAGAATGAGACACCATTTCTTGGAGATACCATTTCCAAGTGACACTGTTTCTAGATAGACTATGACACTATTCTTTAATCTATTTTTTCATTTATGATTTAATTTCTAACGGTCATATTTGAGTCTTTTAGATTTTATAATGTAATTAATATTTCGTTATAGAAATTTCACATGATAGTATGAGGTACAAGGTGTAGAATATATGCATCATGCCAGCTCCAACACATTCCTTCCATGAATAAAAAGAAAAGAGTTTCCCAGAAATTAGATGAGAGATAGAAACGAAGCCCGGTCATTCTTGAAGAAAATAACTGACACATGAAACTCGATTCATCGGAAGAAAATTTTAATCATTCATGAATCCAAAATCTATGATATAGTAGATCAGAGTCCAAAACATCTTTTCAATTCCTACTCTATGAAGAACACAAGCCATATCTAACTATAAACTAGAGCACCAGACTTATGATACAGTATTTCTCACAAGATAACTCTATACTTGCATCTATTTTATCCTGGGAAGTCTATACCTGTATTGAATAACACTCAGAGCACTTCTAACCTTATCTTATCATCTTTTCTCTATTGTGTATTTTTTTAGCTTTCAATAAATCTGTGTGTGTGTGTCTTAAAAAACACATAGTCTTATTCACTAAATTGAAGGATAAAAGATATCATTACTCCTATATCTTTTTACACTTGTTTACTCCCAAAATTAAGTGTGGGAGAGGTCCATGTGTGACCTGGTAGTTCATACCCACGAAGAACCATGGAAGAGGTCGTGTAACCTAAATAGTCTTGTGCACTATTGTTTACCCTGATCCAGGGTTTGGATCAAGTTTAATAATATAAACTGCTTGGTGATAGGTGATCACCATGTGGAGTGGATTATGTCTCATCTTGATACTGTACCACTTGTTTTATATCCTCTGTGTTGTTTAATTTAGTGTTCTCAGTTTTACTATACAATTTATAAATCACTATATTTAATTTTATAGTTCATCTTGGAACAAAGTTATAATTTTTTTCCTTATTATAATATCTTCAAAAGTAATATTAATAACTGATATTAATATTACTGTGAAATAATAAATCTTCTAAGAAGTTATTTCAATGTTCATACTTTCATAACCATATTAATTTGATTAACTAGGCTCTATTTATTTTTATTGGGGACCCTTTTATGAAAACCATTTAAACAAAAAAATTTAAAGATACTCAATTCACACCCCCCATCTTGAGTACTCTACTCTGACCAACGGACGTGTACATACATCTCCTTATCCATGTAATATAATAGATTTATTTAATATATTGACAGCCTATTATTCATTTTATGTTATTAGTTAATGGGTATTTTGATTAAAATTTACAAAAGTGGTAAGGGTTTTATATTATAATCATTTCATTTATTTGATTAATCATGATTATGCATCCAGTGATGAAATATTGTGATCTATATCACAAGAAACTCATTTATTTTCTTCTACAATTTTAATTCCTATGGAATAAATTATTTGTATTCATTTTTATCTTTTTCAGTGCTCAGGAGTTCAAAAATATATTTTTATTAAAAATTATCTTTATCTATTTTTTTGGTCAAAAATTCATTTTAAAAAAAACCCTATATTTTAAAAATATTTTCAAAAATGTATTTACCCTTAAAAAATGATTTATTGGAGACATTTTTACCCATTTTTACCTTTTATAAAATATGTTTAAAGGGATCTTCATGTTATTTTCAATATAATATCAATTTGGTTTTTACTAAAAATGTTAAATAAGTCGTTCTTTTTAATGTGGATAGGTTGAAAATAATTTTCCACCATCTTGTACAGTCAATGATTTAAAACTAATTATATAAGATATAAAGGTTATTTTCAATTGAAAATATTTTCAAAATGATATTAAGATCTAAATATTTCTTTCTTAATAATGAATGTATATTTCTTTAGGTAATGTTATAAAATATTTTTAAATATTCTTCTATATGTTTAAAAGGTTATTTTCAAATAAAATGATTTTCATAATGATTAATTATTTAAAAATAATTTTAAATAATAATAGATAATTTCCTAAGAAATGATTCCAATGAATTTTAAATATTACTTTATAATTTTTAATTTTATTTTCAAATAAAATGATTTTCAAAATGATTTATGTTTAAAAGAGTGTTTTTCAATGAGGAATGGAAATTTTACAAAATAAATTTTCCATGTGATCCTTCAAATTAATTTTCAATATAAGATAACATCATTTTTTGTCACATATTATTTATTGGGGGAAATATTGAATGATTTCATCCTTATTCATTCTCAATAAGTTTAATTTTTATATTGATGAATTTTTTATGAAACCCATTAATTTTTCTTTGTTTATGCTATAATGAATTGATGAAATGATTATGAACCCTCTTTTTATGACATGGGATTTTATGTGATGACATGATGATTGTTTTATGATATTGTGGTGAACATAAGTCTAGTATTCATTATGATATGGCTGGGACCTATATCTCCCTCCCATACATTGGGTAAAGCATTATATATCATGATATAAAAATGGGAATCAATTAGATGGGACTGATACACTCTGGGAAATAGGTTAATCCCGATCAATGATGGGAGATAGGGGTATCTTGATCCAATTTGGAAATTGGAATGTCATGATCCACTATGGAAACTGGTGTGTCCTGGTCCATAATGGGAAATAAGTGATGAGTCTTGATCCACTCTGTTGATGTTCTTGGAAGTAAACCTTGAAATATGAAATATTTTTCAATATTCATGATGATTCCACACTTTTGGATGTGATTTGATGGGTTGTGATTGATTTAGGATTATCTATTACACTTATGGGACATTTTTTAAAAAAATGATAGTGTTTTATGCAATGACTGGGGTTTATGATCTATGACAGGTTGGGTATAAACTTCATAAGTTATGTTAATGATCACATACCATTAAACTTATCTTATTCATTCATATGACCATAGATTGATATATTTTATTTGTACCCTTACCAATAATCTAAAATCATCCTTCTATATCTTTACTTCAACATGATTAAAGAATGGTTTAGGTATGGTATCCCTAAGAGGAGTACTATGTGAGAATATCCTTATGGGAGAGTTGAAGATAATTCACAAAATTACAATAATATGTTTCTAGTCTACAAAGACACTAAAATTTTATAGACTTCGAGTGTGTATTTACAAAATGTATTGAATATTAATCTAAAAATTTGTGTTATTTATATATGAAAATACTGGGTAATTATAATATTGGTTTTGAGAATTTGGTATTGGTTGATCCATTTCTTTTAATTGGATCAACCAGGATCCTAGGGGTAAAATACCTTAGTCATGTCTGATTCGTATCACATCTCCAACCCCAGTCTAATTTATCAAAGTATTGTCTAGAATACCACCTCATCTCAAAGTGGTCCAAATCTCCATTCATCTTCATAATAATGAAAAATAATTATACATCAGTAAAGAGTCTTGAGAATGTGTAATATAAAAGAAATACTACCCTCAATGACACCATACCGTTATAAATATTATGAGAAGAATGATGATGCCCATACTATAAAAAATAAATTAATTATTACATACATCACCAAAATTTTAATAGTTAATTATGTAAATAAATTGTTGACATAAATCAATCAGTCGACATTAATGATTAGTTAGTATGTTTTAAACATGTGATGTAGAATTAATTTTTCAATAAATTAAACTCACATACAATTTTAATGAATTAAAATAAATTTATCTAGTTTTATTTTATAAAATAATAATCAATTGGTACACATGAATTTTTAAATGATTCCATATTTTTTGAATTTTATTAAATTTTTCCTGGCCCTGGGTAGCCTAAAAACCCAATTAAAGTGGTTCTCGACCTATTCTAGGTCTGCAATGGGCCAAACTGGTGGGTCAGAGTTTGGTCTAGCTCCGGATGTTTCCTCCTAACCTGTCTTATGTGAGTTTCATCTGGAATTGTTTCACCCCAAGAAAACACATAAGATATGTATACAGGGAAAACATCAGACGCTGATCATAATTGAGTGGGGGCCGCATTTTAGGGGAAACTGGTATTGGTATAGAGTCAATAATGGTAGGAAGCTGATGGTGCTAGGGGATGGGAGGCGGACAGTGTTTTTTAGGTTCAAATTCCTTCCATGCATACACAATGCATAATAATAGACATTGGAGAGGGTGTTTGAGATACTAATGTTACGGGGAGGTTGAGTCATGGGAGGATAGTTGGTGAGGTGTGGTTGGAACCCGATACGTCAAGCTAGGTAGTGGTGTGTGTGAGTTTAGATGGTTGGGGAATACCATAGAGGGTGTTTGGAATGGGAGGCTTCTAGGAGGAGGTTTAGAAAGATTCTGGGACATCAGTTCTCCCTTGGCTTTTTTTATTCTTAGGTTCATCGATAGTGCCCCTTTCCCAAAAAGTGTTTTTAAAAATTTATTATGGAATGACTTGCTGCATTCTTTTCTAAAAATCCCCCACTTTTATTTTTTAGTTTTTAGTTTTATATTGTAATTTTTTTCAAATTTTATTAGCTAGTTTTATTATAGTTTCAAAAAAAATTGGAAAGGTGATGCTCATCCGAGTTATACTCTGGCTACCAGATTCGAGTTGGAAAATTATATTCCGAATATCGAAATCCATCTAGAAAAACCATCACTCCCAAAAAAAACCTTCATTTAGATATATATATATATATATATATTATAAATGTTATCCATTTTAAACATGAAAAAGAACCAGCTTTTATCTGAATTAAAAACATGATGATTGTAACTTAGTGGTAAAATATTAGATTGATGGGTAATTCATTATAGTGGAACTATTTTGATTCTCTATACATAAATTTAATGAAAAATTAATTTTTCCATATTTTAAATCATCGTGTTATCCCTTTGATACCAATTCTTGGTATCGGGGTGCACAAATGAGTAGATGGGCCAAGGATTTAAAAATCTCATCATCGATTAATGTAATTGTGTCATCTCTGATGATGTATATCCCAATACGAAAGGTAAGGATTTCCCAAGATTATTTTAAGCACGTAAAATAAACTGAATACTACCTCATTTGATTTGAAAAAAAAATTGATAACAGGTCATCACTAGTGATTTTTTCTTAATGGAATTAAATTTAGATCCCTCAATATCATCCACACGTACTTTGAGATTTTAAGAGATCATTGATCATTGAAATCCAAGTTCTGGTGTGGTGATCAAATGATTCCTTTGATGTCCAGACAATCACTATAACATTGATACTTCAATCCAAGAAGAAGAACTCAGATTATTTGTTCAGATTTATATCTTATCTCTCTAAAAAGTAGTGGAGAGGATTAAGAGGCTCTCAAAATAGTATAGTGAATAGTAAAAAAAGAGAGCCTCCACACACTTATATATTAAGATAAAAAATACATATAAATGGATTCCCATCCCTCAAATATCTTTTTCTACTAATAATATATAACTGAAATAATAGGACATATTTACTTATTTACTATTTCATAAATATCATTTATATTTTTATCAAGTATTTATAAAAATATATACATATATAGATTGCATAATAATAGTGTTCCAATAACTCAACTCATCATTTCCAAAAAAAATGAAATGATCCATGAATATTAAATAATATTTTTTTTAACTGTTTTCCCATTATTAAATTAATTTCTTCTAAATAATTTTAAGAAATAAATTCAATAACAATTATTATAAAATAAAATAATATGAATTTATTTATTTTAGTTGATCATTTGAACTTGGACATCTCCTAAACTATGTGGTGGGTACCACCATTCCCAAGACTCATATTCATTAGAATATATCAGACTATTGAATAGGCTTCATGTGTGACCCACTATGGCCTTATCTTGATAGTAGTAAATACAATTCACAGACCATGAGTGGAGTCTAGAAACCAATCTAGACATCTACAGAGAAATGAAATAGTCATAGTAATGACAAACTTTCCTATTGACACACATCGTGTAATATAATCTCTTTGCCTCATGATATCTCATAGCACATGAAACACAATTTAGGTCATCATCCTTTCTTACTATATTATTCATTGACAATACTGGATAGACATACGTTTTTATACCATGGATATGGTTTTTTTGATGGTACTGCCATACTGATCAACTACTCCCAAGATATCTCTCTATATTAGAAGTGAAATATTCTATCATTTATTATAAAATCAATTTAATACCACCAATGACACGCCCAATGATAGATACCTCGCTTAAACATTAATTCCATAGCTTTCATCTTGCTTTATAATATGTAGATAATTAGAATACAATGATAATAATATCAAATCAAGAGACCATTGCATGTGTTTCTGGATAGGATATATTTATGACACTAGAAACATGTGGTGTTCCTTTTTGAAGGTCAAACCTCAGGATATCATCAACTTGAAATAACCAAGATAGGACTTCAAGAGAAGAAGTCTCAATGATTAAGAGCCCCCAACACGTGATGTTCACACATTATCTGTATCCTTTCAACATGATCTACCTAGACCATAGGGCTTATATTTAATATGAATGTCATATTATATCAAGGTTCTCATTATAGTCTGAGAACTTCTATAACCTTTTTATAGGACAAAAATATGTGTACATTACTATGTAAATATTAAACACATAAATATTAACACTATTATAGTTGTTATACATCATATATAACTCACAATATACAAGATATGGTAATTCAAAGTAGTGTTCATATTGGGTATACAACACCCACTTCCCAAAACAAATACACTATGTTTGGTATCATCACTCTTCTTTTCTACAAAGGAATTTACAAAATTGTCACCTCATTCACTGGTGGTAAACACAACCCACTAAAAGGGTGAGTAGACAACACTGAATATCAATGGGAGATCTCTGGCTTGCTAAGATCAAGTACAATGTTCAATAAAAACCTCCCACTCTCCGACATATGGATCTAAGTGAATAGAAAATGTATGAGAAAAACAACATGATGGTTCATGGGGAATCCAACACAATACATATCATGTTCACACCAATTGTCTCTCAAGTATAAGCATCCATTGTGCACCAGATCTCATAACTCAGGTCGTCTGAACTCTACACTGGTATCTACAGACAACATCTTAGAAAACATCATGGACTACAATTATGAGATGAAAAGATTCATCATCCACAATATGTATGTCCATCCACAGAACTATCTTGGTTTCCTTTAAGGGAGAATATAACATACCCCTTCCCACAACCATCGTACATCTCTTTCAAGTCACTCTAAAATGATTCAAACACAAGTGTAGTTAAAAGTAATTTCAACTATGACACATAAATATTTTAATCTAATGTCACCTTGAGTCAATAATCTCAAAAATCTATTCCAAAAATCATGTTTGAGAAATACCTCAAAAATTCAACATTCTCTTAAGTGTACAAAAACAAAATCACGGCTCCCTATGAATGGTTAATCACCCTCCAATGAGAACGTAATCTCAAGGGAGATCAAATTACAACAACTATAGAGGAGTCCCATTGTTATTTTGAGAAATATATCATCTAATAATGGATCAAAATGCCACATAATAAGTTCAATATATAAAATGAAACCTTGTTGTTTAATCATAATACATATAAAGTAACATATACTAAAATATACATGATCCCATATCCCCCAAGAGTCATGCCCGCCTCACAAACTCATGAGGCCTCTATCATTAAATGTATATGCCCTTACCAATCTACCAGTAGTCTCATCATCTTGGTGGAAACTACCGTATCCTCTATGAGAGAGATATGAATCATGAACAAGGGAAGAGAGGATAACTCAAATCATGGGGATAGTGAACCTCTCAAACAAGTCTCATGGAATAACCACTCATCTCCCACAATCAGGTGGTGAGAGGATCAACCACAGGTATGAGATCATCATAGCCACGCCTCCATATACAAGATGGATATCAGTGGTTGGAACCCTATAATCAATAGTTATTACCTACAATGTTTTGAGTATATCTGGATAATATGACACATATAGGATGTGAAAGATCATAAATGACCAGTATAGATTGCATGTATCAACTTTATTTTACTTCATACTTTGGGTTCTGGGTAGACAGAAAGTTTATCATAGTACTAAATAAAGGAAACCTCAGTCACTCCACCTAAACCGGTTCTCCTGTTCTATTAACTGAACTTAATACCAATTTAACATTATTTATTTATGTTCCCAATCGAATATTAACCTCATAAAAACACCAATCACTTCCCCTATGAAAGACCACTATGATGAAACTTTGTCACATCCTAGCCTACAGGGGGACATCTGGGCTAGTGATATGCCAGAAGTGACACCCGAAGCCCACCTTTAGTTTTCCAATTACTAGTGACAAGAATCAAGTAGGTATATCGCATAAATTAAAGGCCTTATTCTATCCTAACATGTGAAATTTACATATCTTTAATTCAACAAAAACAAAAATATTGATTGAATATAAATAAATTTTTAAATTAATTGAATGTACCACATGTAAGATAATTCTATTGAGATCCACAAGATAAACAATATGAATGGAATAGAATGAAAAATAAGAAAACTACATGCCCAATATTATTAAATGAAAATTAACAATCATACAAGGTGAAAAGTCCCCAACATAGAGGTGGATCTAAACATGAACAAATCTTACTACCATCATATCCTGGAACCAATATTTAATACCAAAATAGTATCTACTAAGATTGCATGGAGTCATCTATGATTATGATATTACAACACCAATATCACAAAACCTCATCCATCTTATATGTCATATTCACCAAAATAACACTTTTTGTGCCATAGTCTATATAGGGGTGAGTATAAACATACCAAGTAAGATACCCAAAAAACCATAAAGGGGACATGAATAACCAATTAACTCAAATTCAAGAACATGAGGTTTCTTAGGGGAAGATAATAAGGAAATACATGAAAAATGTCACGTCAAGGATCTCGATATAATGGAGTACCCTAAAGGAAGTTTGGATGAATTATAGATATACACATTACTAGAATACTCATAGATGCTATGATGTCCAATCCATAATAGCTCCAATCCTTAAACGCTACTATACATGGTAGTGGGTGGTGCTAAAAACATTAATGATTCTAAAAATCCTGAATTTAATATCTAGATGCCACACTACATATCAAAGGTATCCTCTATATTTTTGATTAATTATATTTCTCCTAGAAGTAAGTACTAGATTGACTCCCAGTATCCATGAAACCTCTAGAAACTAAGAATAGGATTATTCTCAATACTAAATCTCACCCACAAATCAAGGTAGAATGTGATACATAAGGGTAAGGATAAACCTATATATTCTCAAGAATATCCTAAAGACACATAGTACATCCTCGTAAATCACATGAATTCATTCACTCTGATGATGTTGTAAAATACCTATCTCATGATGATGGTATAAATAACAACTCTAGTGGTGGATCCCTTTCTTGATCGATCTATATTGATGGAAAAAATACCAAATATATATAGAGAGAGGATCCAAACCCTGTTTTATTGGTGACATACCAACTCTAGATAATTACTTATATAGATGACCCCAACCCCATTCTAACATGGGTGAAATACCAAATCCCTTAGTTGATCACTGTCCCAACAGGTTGAATACCATCTCCCCTTGGCAATTTTAAGGGGGGAAATCAACATATAAATAAACCATTATAGGCTTGGGGAGGTACATGGTTTCTCATAATGGTATATGGTGAATTATACAAATTCTAACACCTTGTTGTGTTTTTCATATAGCATGGATTTACTCATCCCAAATATAGATTTTGTAGTAGTGTCACATGACATACCTTGTCAATCGAGGTATTAATAATCTACCCCTTATTCCAATGTCATGTAACTTCATGGGTACATGGAGTGTAGCTCAGTACACATGGTGTGAAGGGACACTCAGGTTCCTATTCACGTTCTCCATATAGAAAATATGATGAATGACTTGGGGTTACATGACTTTTGGATCACTCAAACAACCGTGTGATATTTAAATCAAAATGAAAACTCTAACACTGAATCAAACAGGATACAATGATTTTTTTTCCTACAAACTGCAAATTGTATAGTTGGGAAATTTAAATAATGTTAACAGTTTTAACATGTATCATAAAATTCATGCCCTAATCAATAATTCCCCTATGAAAAACACCTAAACTACCCAAAAATTTTGAATGATATCATGAAATAATTGGATGTCATATTTGAGACATCCTTTATCAGAAAATCATATTTTTGTTGCATCATAATATCTCTTGTTCATCCCAACTCAAGAAACCATATGTTGATCATCACCATATGATATCACATCATGATCCAGGGATTTATAATTATTAGATAACTATTTATATCTCCCAGACACTAGAAACCTCATCATTTATTAGAGATTCATCATTGTTCACACTCCGGATCATCAAATAATCAAATCCACTTTTCCAGAAATTCTCATTTCTTTCAATGACCCTCCATCATGCCTTAATTCATAAGGATTAATCTATAAAAATGATCCTATGATCCAAGAAAATAACATGAAATGAAAAACAATATGCGAGATAGACAAGTCACCTATCAAAAATTAAGGATAGTGATAAATTTTTTTTGAAAAGGGAAAATAAATCAATGATAAACAAAAAGTGTGTAAAATCAATGGCCACCCATGATTATAAATTTTCTACAGTCATGGAAATAAAATAAAAAATGTAATAAATATTAGGTTCCAACATCAACATTTCCAAATCAAAATTTTAATTAACTTAGATGTTGATGGAGCAATGCTATTATTGAATATAGGTTTAATTTTTAAGGAAATTAATCCATATTCATATGAAAAATAATAAACTAGGAAATTGCAATAATAAAAAAGTCCCAAATCAATGATAAATCAATCCTTAGTATTTAAATAATTATCAAAACATTTCATTTAAAATTCCATTATGTTCTTCATCATCTTCATGAATATCAATGACCAATTAACATTGATCCTTAATTTAGAGTTCATCTGCAATCATTTATACGATCAGGAGATCACTCTCCCTCACACAAAATACTCTAGGGTTATGTGACTGACCATAGATTCCCTCCTAATAGAGTCTTATAAAGATGTATATTTGGTTAAATATTAATTTAATTCAACATATTAGTTTAATTTAATTGTCCTTTTACAATAGTTTTCAACTACGTGTCACTGTGGAACCCGATGTGAGCAAGACTTATGTCATAACTATGCTAATAATCACATTTTAAATTCAATTACAGTCTTAGTATCACATTTTGATACTTAATAATATATATATAAACATTTTACCATAAAATATCACTTATGTAATAAAAATAAAATAGGTTTTTTATTAAATTATTTTGTAGGCTAAAAAACACTTGTATTTCCATTCTAAATCTTCCTTATGGTAAACACCATAATTTTTAACCAAAGGAACACAAAAAAATGGCATTAAAATATAAGGTATGATTACTGTTTTACCACTAGGAAGGTCCTTGACATAAAAACTCAAAATCAATTAGAGTCTCACTCTGGTAAATATCAGGGACATTATAATGACATTTTACTCTAATAAAATATAATGAGTGAAATAAAATTCCCTAAATAATTCCTTATTGAGTGAAAAATAAAAGTTACATATAGAATATATATGAATAAATATAAAAAATATGATAAATAATTTTATTACATAACATTATAAATTGATTTATGATCGACATGATGATTGGATATTAAAAATAGAAGAAAGGATAAAGCATACCCCTTACTTCAGGTCCCAGGTCTCATCATACGTCCTATAACATCCTAAAAAGTAAATTTATATTATAAATTTACCTTATTAATAACATATTTCATGATTATTTAATTATTATTATTATTCATTCATTTATTATGATTTATTATTGGTTTATTATATTAAATTTTCTTCTTTCAGACATTTTGAGGTTGTTCGGTTCATAACTCCAAAACAGATTTGGTATAATGGTAACAATAAAATATCCTTATACAATTTTTCTATAATATTTAAAAGTTTCTAGGTATATATTTTATTTAATTCTATAAGAAAAGGAGTTCAATACATTAGTATATAGGTACAATCATGAAAATATTCCACAACAAGCTTTTTTTAGAATCGTAAAAGTGACATCAATTTATTAATTTTAATAATGTTATTAATATGACTATTCAAAAATTAATGATTCATAAAAACGAAATTAGTTTATTTTTAATGTCATATTAAATCATGAAATAATTTTTTAGAAATATTCATGATAGGATTAAGTGAAAATAAAATATCATCGTTCACTTATGTAGTGTAAAACAAGAATGGTTGAATGATGTTTTCTAAAAGAGTTTGGAACTAAAAAATAATAATATATATTTTAGTTCCCTAAAAACATCATATTATAATTATAGTAAAAGTTTTAGTTATTTTTAAAGGCTACTTATGTTAATTAAAAGGGTAATATAATAATTAAAAAATACATGGATTTTGGAATTCGTCATTTAACATAGTAATGACTTATTAAAAGGGTTCAAGGGGAGGAAAATGAGTTATATATCATAAATAATAATTAAAAATGCTATTAATAAAATTAAAATAGAATCGTTTTGGAAAAATAAGAGAATTATAAAAATAATTTTAATGGGAAAAATATTAAATAAGGAAGGAAGGAGTGACTGGGGAACCCTTGACCTGTTGTTTGAGTTGTCTCATACAGATTGAGTCCAAGGCCGTTAGAGGAAGAAATTTTGTCTCAAAAAATGAATTAGGAACTTGTAAATGTATTATTAGATATGGATTTGGGACTGATATAGAGATGAAATAAAACATCAGTTGTTATTTTGAAAGATTGAATAACTCATGTTTTATAGACCATATTGGGGGACATTTTCTAAAGTATTCATTCTTTAAGGGTTAATATTGTAATTTTATAATGTTAAGTGGATAATAAATGTAAATAGGATGATATTATGGATCCATTATAATATAAATATGTATCATGATAATTTTTATTATTTTTTATTAACTTATAAATCATTTTCAATAAAATATAATTTCTAAATATTTTTGGGGTTTTTTTTTGTAATTTTAATTTTTAAATATCAACATAATTATGGATTTAAAGTTTTAATATTTAAATATATTATTAATGATATTTTTATCCCCTCAATTTTTATAAAATACTTATATTTTTTAAATATTATTATTATGATACCATTTTTTACTTTTCTAATGTTACTCAAGCACTACGTCTGCATTGATAAATATTTTAATTTTTATATTTACATAAATGTAAATTTAGAATAATTGAATAGTTTTTATATAATATTTTTTTATATTACCACTTAATAAAATTAACATTGTCTTCTATAATGTTATATATTATGTAATATAAAAAATGTAATAATAGGTGATGGTATTTCCTTAGAAACTTGAAACTTATTTTAAAATCATTAAAAATATTTTAATAATATTCTAATAAATTGAAATTCAAAAAAATTTCTTGAAAATTTAAGTTTCTCATAAGTTATTTATTTTTTGATTTTCAATTGTTTTTTAAAAAAATATATCATTCAAGAAAAAAATTATAATAATGAGTAGAATTCCACTTCAACTCAAATTATTATTTTAAATGGAGTTTACCTAAGTTAAGAAAAATATAACCAATTTTAATTCATAGACCTTATAAATTTATTTTCTTGATTTTTTAATTATTTTTTAATTTATTTATATATGTCACTTTAATTTATCCATACCTATCTAGAAACATATTTAATAATTATTTTTAATGCTTAATTAAATTTTCAACTGTTGTATTTTTAAAAAGAAATTAACTTTATTTCTAAACCAATAATAAAATTAAATTAGAATATAAAACTATTATGTAATAATGTTTTATATATATGATATTCCAAAAAAATCATATATTTATAAATTCTCATAAAATATTCTTAATATTAATAAAATAATATGTAATATAATTAAATTTGAATCCAATCTATTATTGTGTAAAAAATATATGTTTAAATGCTTCACTCAACTTATAATAACATTGAAATATAATATTAATATTGAAAATCAATCCTTTACAACATTCAAAACATTAATTTAAATAATAAAATTATAATCTTTGATAATAATTTTAGAAAAAAAAGGGAATATACATCACATATACTCTTTATATTCATAATTAATATTTTTTTTAACATAATACCTTCTCGATAATTTTTTTAATGAATATTAAAAATTTATAATTCATTTTATTTGAATAAAACTAAAATAATTAATGAATAAATTTTAAAATAAATACTCGTTATATATTAAAATAATATATTTTTTGAAAAATTAATATATTTTTTCAAAAGAAAAAATATATTCTTATTTCATAACATGGAAAAATTATTTATAATATTTTCATAATAATAAATATTCATATAAATCCACATAATTAAACAAATTATATAATAATTTAATAATTATTTCAATATATCCAAATTTTAAATCTTATTAGTTTCTAATGGAAATCCTAATGCGCTTCTCAATCATGGAATTTTGAGTTCTCATTTACCTAATTTTCCAAGGAAGGCAGTCATTGACACTTTACAAGTGACACCATGGAATGTGAGTTGGTCGATATGATGGTAGGTGAGGCACATAATTCCCTTTATGAGGAATTATTTCCTACTCTATGACCCTTATATATTTAAGATATGTTTGTGAATCCTTCTCAAGCCTCAATGTGAGAATATATACCACCATTCTAGTTATTTGATCAAAAAATGCCTCAATATTGGCATATTTATATAATATAGTTTCTCTGCTGAGGCTATCATCTATATGTATCAGATAATTGCCATCAACGACACAATTTGTACATATCAAAGGTTCTCTATATTTATCTATTTAATTAGTGAATATTTGATTTAAAATCCTTTTATTTGGGAACTATAGAGTTTTAGCACCATCTAGGAGGCTAGTAGATATTATTTAGTTCGGATTGGGCCAATTATAGGGGCTTCATACATGTCCCTATAAATTGAATCATAACCCACATATTTTTGTTCCACTTAACGGGAAATTTCTTACCTTTTGAGGTTGGATAACAAAGACTAATGTGGTTCCTTTTAATGTAGGGAAACCATGGCCATGTGGAATTATTTTTTAGGTTTTTCTTCTAGGACAACTAGAATACTAGGTGAAAGATTCCTAGTAATGGTTGGTATGGTACAAAATCATGGGAACTAAATTTTTTTTTTCTTATAGGAAATGTGTCTCTTTGAGGAAAGTTATCTCATTAGGAATATAACCCTTTGAAGAGTGGTATGTCTCAAAAGTAATATATCCTAATGATGTCTAGTCATATGAGGAATATTTCCCATCTATAATATGTTTCACATGGAATATGAACCTACTACAAATATGGTTGTCATATGGAGTAAAGATTTTTGAAGGAATAGTTTGAGATGCTTTTGACTAACTTGGGGTACAATAAGGATACATGTGAGTTTTATGCATATACTACCCAAAGATACCTGACCTAGTAATGGATTCTGGTGATGCCTATTTTAGGGATGACACATTAAGAGTTGGATCATTGAATATGGGTTGGGGTTTGCACTAAATATAAGTCACATTATAATATTTACCACTTTTCATCTGATGGTCTAAAAAAGGATGACTAGACCCCTAGTGAATATTTCCCCATTAGAAAAAGGTTGAAACAAATGATATGTCTATTATTTTATTGATGAACCTAGAACATTGATATATCCTATTAATGAAATCCTTATGGGGTTCATCGTTTGGTATTACACGTAGGAAGGAGGCCAAAGGAAATACGGCTCTTTAAGTGGAACAAGTCATCCAATAAAAAACATCAGTAGCCAAGATGGGAACCCATAACCAAGTGAAGTTTCACTGGTATCCCCATATTGAGTACGTATTTTATCAAAGGGATATATGATTATAAACCCCCTAAGACCCAGATCGGTTAGGGTGGATAAGTATGAATCACATTTTATCAAGGCAATACATGATTGATAGGGTCAGCACTGGTGTATATGGAATAATCTTGTATATTTGGAGGATTTTTTAGATTCCAAGGATAATTACACATAATAATGAGTTAGTCTAGGTTAATGTTTATCCATAATTTCCTCTTTGAAACATTATTGGACCATTTAAGTAACATAGGTGAACAAGGGGTCTATAAGGATTCCATAAAGGTTATTAACTTTATCAGGGATACTTGGGCCCAGTTTTACACTAATTGGGAACTAGGGATAATGGTAACCCTTGTGGTGGACTAGGTAGACGATTCACTCTAGTAATGGGTTTTTTATAATTGGTTTTCCTATGTAAGGACTTGGGATAAGTGTCACCTTTGTGATTTTTTAGGGGTAATGGGTCACCCTAGTGGAGGACAAGGTCCAAGTATCACCCTAGTGATGGGTTAAGGAAAATAGTTCACCCTAGTGGATTACTAATATAAAATGTCACCCTAGTTAAGAAATATGGGTGATAGTTTTCCTTATTGAGGAGGACTCATGGTTAATACATGAAAAAGTGAAACCCTAGTGTGCTATCCAATGTGGGGTCCTTCACCCTAGACATAGAGAAATGTGGAGGAAGTTGTTTCTCGTAAATCATTTAATTCAATAAAACTTCAGGTAATATAACTACTATCTGTTCCAGGTAAATTCCTATAGGTTATGATTTTAATTAATGTAATTGAAAATATTTGGTGACTAGGGAAAATACATCCCCTTTCTGCCTCTTTTTCTTCAATATTTTTTAAAATGACAACCCCTTGGAGTATATTTATAGTGCATGTGGGACTAGGGAAAATGGCTTGCTCAGGTGGTTCTTGGGAATATGGTAAGGGATCAAAAGTGTGGCTTACTCTTTTTAATATACTTCATATACTAGGTTACACAATGATGTGTGTAGACTTGAATAAAATATTTCCCCACATTGATTTGTTAGAATTGGATAGGATACATAACATGAGAGAAATGTGTCTGGACTTGGCTGCATTATATGCTCCATATCATGAACATAATATACTAAATTCTCATTATAAATTTGAGTGGCATATATTCACCTTCCCCCTATTATAATTAGATCATACCATAATGATGAGGGTCTAATTCCACAATATATGTGATAATGACATTGAAATTGTATTCGAAAGATGGTTTATTTATTTTTTATTAGTGGTAAGTGAACCATTTGTGATAATATCTTAGTATTGTTAATGGGAATGATGACATGAGTGCTGGATATAGGTAAATTACATTGTGCATTATATGTGGGTTCACTACCATGAGTGTGGAGGGTGGTTACCCTATGCTGTGTGCCAATGGAAAATCCCCATAAATAGACCCCCCCCCCCCAACACACATTTTTATTGGAACTTTTTCTCATGAAATTATAAATTCATATAGCTATGTTCCATATATTTTATCTCATTCCTCATACCAACTAAGACAAGTGAATAACTTTTTTACTCAATCCTCAATGCATTACTCTGAGTATGATTAACTGAGTTTTTCATTATTACATGATTGAGAGGACCATGTGAAAAGGTGTGGCATAAAGATATATAAGTTACTCTTCTTGGTGAAAAACCTGGGAGAATATCCTGGTTGAAACACTTGGATGAATGTTTTTCCTTTTATATATTTTTTTTCTAATTTTTCTAATGTTAATATTTCATTGAAACACTTTTTTTCCTTTCTATTTCATTAATATTTCCTCAACTAGAATTGTTGAGTTCCTTATTTCAGAAATGAGATGTCCCAAAAATTTCTTTTCATTTAATATGCCAATGCTTTTATCTATATTATTTAGCTTGATCAAGATGTTGGAATAGGATTTTTCCATCAATATATATTTCTTCCACGTATATCAGCATGTACTCTTATTAGGCATGGGAATTCAAAATACTAATTTCAAATCTACTAGATTAATGGGTTATAGAGTATGTTAACATGGGAAGTTCCAAAATGTTATAAAAGTGGAAATACATAAATTAGGGGGAGGTTTCCCCAGCATATATATTACGTCATTCCATGGATATCCCCTGAAAAATGATCTTACACATCGATTCCATAAAATTATTTCTACATGTAAACATTTCTTCAGTCAGTCGTAGATAAAAG
This sequence comes from Viscum album, assembly GCA_963277665.1. Classification (NCBI taxonomy): domain Eukaryota; kingdom Viridiplantae; phylum Streptophyta; class Magnoliopsida; order Santalales; family Viscaceae; genus Viscum; species Viscum album. The sequence continues at coordinate 948,473,444 of OY728163.1, forward strand.
GAAAGTTTGGGTAGAGGATTGGGGATTTCATCCTGAATGTGTTATTATGTCTGAATAGATGTAGGAATTCTAGTTTTAATTACCAAACCTTTTTTGTCATTGTGGAAAAACATCAACTAGGTATAATAGTAGGAACACGATTCCCAAGAACATCTCTCCAAAATGGAATCGATGACATGATTGGCTATTCTATGACCCACAAAATTTGAAGAGATTTACCACTATTTGAAGGATATGATGGATCATCAATTATTGGGTAAATAAAAGTTATTTTTTGGATTTAATTTAGTTAATTATAAACATATTTGAAGTAATATTATCATATTATCAGAGGATGGGCAAGGATGAAAAAACCAAATGGGTGAGTGATACAACCAGTATGGAAGAGCTATGTTCCTGTAGAGAGGATATGGTTGATGATAAATTTGGTATTCAATACAAAACTGATGAATATATAAGATCAATTGATGATCTTCATGCCTCGGAAGAAACCTTTTTTGTAAAGTTCTATCTTTCTTAAAGAGAGATACTTATTATTAGATGTTCTTCTACACTTCTCACCAATCAATGGAAATAATCATTTCCCATCATTGTCAATTTTTTGAATCTCCAATACCATTTTAATCATCAATTCATGATAATCTATAAAACTATGGATGAATAATAATACGATCATTGAATCTATAAAAACATTGAATTTGAATGGATTAAGGTTAATCATGATCTTTAACTACTTGAGTTGAAATAGGAATTTCCTCCTGTATGGGTCACCATCGGTGGGTATAGGAATATATGTCATCACCATACACTAGAGTTGATAAATTTTGACATGGAATGTGGTTTCCTACAGGGTGTGTACTGGAAGATTTGTATAGGTATATGTACCATCACGGTATACTAGAGTTGGTCCATTTTGATATAATAGATGTTTCCTGTTAGGAATGTTCCCATGGGTGGGTATAGGTATATGTACTATGAATATAAACTATAGTTAGTTCATTTGGATTTGGAGAACATTTTCCTCTTTGGAGTGTTCTCATAGATGGGGACAATCATATATACCATCATAGTATACTAGAGTTTGCAACATGGATATTAAAAATAGGCAAATCGGTAAGATAAAAATCATAAAGAGTAATTTTTGAATGAGGATTAAAATGTTCAAAAGGGTTAAGGTATCCTAAAATCATGAATTTTTAAGGTTTTCATGAATATTTTATCCAATATTTTGGGAATGGAGGAGTTCTCTTACTTTTTCCAAGGTCAAGGGACCTTGCGAGCTTGACTAGAATATTATTAGGGTCATATTATAAGGACAAAATGTTTTATCAATAAAAATTAACTTCGTATAATTATGTCATATAATCACATGAAATTATCACACAACGAACTAAAATGTGTTATTTTACCTTTAAACATAATATTTTCACCTATGTTATTTGAATTTCAAAAATCTGACATACACAGTTGTGATCAATAAGATGTTTGGAGTCTAATGGAACAAACTTCATTTTTGGTGAATAGTAACATACCCTTATTAATAGTAATATGACTTATGAATATGAAATCGTCCAAAATAATAGTAACTTCATCCATTAATGTTTACATAGAATTTAGGCATCTTATAAGTGATAATATGACAATAATAAAAGTATTGATATTTTTTAAGTAATAAATAAATAATTAAAATTAATTAATTAATTTAAAATAAAATGTACTTTCCAAAAATATGTTCATAAATAAACAATTTTATGTCATTTGGTTCATTTAATACCTTATGTAATTTTTGAAGCATTATAAAATCATTTATAGTTTTAAAATCATTATTTTTCAAGTAAATATTGATTTTAATTAAAAATTAAATTAATCATATTTATAAAATTATTTTTGAGAAATGGAGTTCATTTTTGGATTATACTCATCGAAAAATGGTTAGGGTTAATTTTTTTGGATTTTTCTAAAATACGTGATTTTTTGGTGAATAGTAAAATACATTAATTCGCCGTATAAATACATTATAATTTAAATACACTATTCCTGACATTATAAGTGATGTAACCACCCAAATCGTAAACTCACATGAACTTATTACAGATTTTGGTCATGGAATCATCACTATTCTGGGCCTTGTGGTAAATTAATGAACTAATGAATTAAATATTATGAAAACCCTCCTCCCTTCCACTATAAAAACCACCAACACTCCCCTCTTCTCTTCACTCCTCTCAAGCCTTGTACCATGCCTAAGGTATATCCAAATCACTCCCAAAGATCCTCCCCCACATCCAATATCCCATGGTCTCCTCCAAAGACCAAATCCTCTCCCCTTAAGAGGCTCTCAAAAGAGATAGACTCAAGTGGTCATTAATATTAAGCGAAGTACACCATCTGACTTAAGGTAATGGATCTTCTCTATTTCACTTCTATTCAAGAATTTCCTCTACATTATAACCTTTTCTGTGTAATCTCTAATGATGGGGTATGATTTTTCACCTCCCCTATACTACCTCATAATGTATAAGTGACGAGAAACCCCTTTCTCTCTCATCAGTCCCCTTAAAGTACACTCAACACCAAGCCGATAATCCGTAAAGGATTTCACATGAACCTCCTTTGTTCCTTTAGGTTTCTTTAATTTAATTTTAAAAATATGCATTTATCTTATCTTTTTATGTGAATATTTTAAATTCTTTGTACATGTACCAAATTCATTTATCAATACCCTTTCATTATTCTCTTTCTAGGATATACATGTTTTAAGTGATTCTCTCTTCAATACCTCCTAATAAGAAAACCTATTTTGACAGAACTTCCTGAATTCTTATCTAATTTCTAGAACTCTATATTATGTTTTAATCCACTACTTTCTTTATTAAATAAGTATTTTTTTATGAAAAACCCCTTGGTTCACTTCTGGTTTTTTATAAATTATTGTTCCTTTTCTATTTTAAAGGCTCTATAGTATTTTCCTTAAAACTGCACAAAAATGTTTAATCCTAAAATTTATTAAATACATTTATTACATGTTTTCAATTATACTTTACAAAACATACCACAATATATTTCTATTTTCCATTTTTAATGTCTAGGTATATTTTAGTTCATTTGTAGTTGGGGTTTGGCTTAGTGGTAAGCACCCCTTAAATCTACATGAAAAATGGGGGTTCAAAACCCATTGGGCGCAGGTACTGTAGCAGTACTGTAGCAGCGACGTACTGTAGCATCAGCGAGCACTGTAGCAGCGGCGTACTGTAGAAACAGCGAGCACTGTAGCGGCGGTAGGGCACTATAGCGGCGGCAGAGTACTGTAGCGGTGGCGGGTACTGTGCAGTACTGTAGTAGTGCAGGTACTATAGCAGTACTATTCACAGAATGGGCTTCGGGCCAAAAAAATGGGTCTACGGGCCATGTAATGGGCTAAATGCCCACTGGGCCTTCGGTCTATGTAATGGGTCTCCCTCTACCCAGTTAAAAGAGGTCTTTGCTTTCCTTTAATAATAAATGAGGCTTCGGCCCCAACCTTTTAAAAAAAATATTTTAGTTCATTTCTTCATTGACACTTTTATGACATGCCCATTTGTTATGCTTAATGACATGATTATGGTACCTAATTCATTCCATGGTTAATCCTTATGTTAAATTAAGATTGGTTATGAATGACTGTTTATGTGGAAAAAATATGCATGAAAATTAAAAATAGGTGCGCCTAGATAGTGTTCCAATGAATTGGGTAAAGTTGAGTCTCATGTGACGTTATTTGTGACGGTCATGGCAGTTAGCCTTGGCATGTGCTATCATGTGAGACGGTCTTGATGGTTAGCATTGGATTGTGCTACCATGTGAAACGGTCATGAAGGTTATCCTCAACTCATGTTATAGACATGTTTTAGGTTGATGACATATTATTATGACTCCATGTTTATATGATTCCCTGTTTATATGCTACGATTCCATATGTTACATGCCTTTTTATATCATCGTGTCATGCATTTTATCCCATGTGCTAATGATTTGTTCTTATGGTCATTCCCTTAAATGGAAATTTATCTCATCCCTTTGTTCATGTGTTCATAGAGGGTACCCCATGCAGATGTTTCAGTACAATGGAAGTTAGGATCTCAAATTGAATATTAAATAAAGAAATGTTTTATTTTGTTTCATGTTTTTTGTTTTTTGTACCTAGTCTTAAAATTCAATATACGTTATAATCCTTTGCTTGTACTATGATGTATAATTATGTATAAAATCATGTAATCTTATATGTAAAAGGATAGGGTCACTATAGTTGGTATTAGAGTATGGTCTAGTTATTTTTTGAGATTAGCAATAGAGCACATTAGTAATAACCTTAAGGATATCAATATATATAAAAAAACACCCCTAAAATTTGGTAATTATAGAGTAAGTGGTTTATCAAGAAAACACATATCTGTTTGGATACTAACATGTTGAGGTGGCTCTGGAAAAGTTGTATCTAGGGGTAAAACCTGAAAACAATGCTTTGTGCTGGAATTGAACGAGAACTAGTGCATGAAAATGGGCCTTACTGCACTCTTCATTTGACACTCCCAAGGGATATGCATTGGTAAATTCATGATCTTAGTAGAAATAATTATTAAGGGAATAAAAAAGAACCCATAATAATATAAGCTATTAAATAGATCAAGGGTATCCTATATTGCAACATAAGGAATCACAATTTAGGATATAATTTTCATTTACATGTTTATCCTATTATGTTCAAAGATTCATTTTTTATGCTCAATAGTGAAGTATTCAAGCCCTCTAATTGTACATTATTTTTTTTAGTTAGTGGAGGGAAATAAAATAACACATTCCAACAATCAATGTGATGGACAATGTGATTATTTCCCTAATGATATGCCTAATATAATGGGAATGGGTTCTCAAAACTTCATGAAAGTATTTTCTCAGTTGGCTTAAGTTATGAATAATATCATGAATCATGTAGAACACCCTCCTCCTCCAACGAAAGAGAAATTTTCCATTGAATCCTTTATAAGGTAAAGGCCTCCCATTTTTAGTGGATCATCTTATCCCCTCATCATGGAATAGTGGATTAACTCCATTGAAAATATATTCTTTGTCCTCTAGTGCTTGTAAGAAGATAAATTTGTACTGGAGGTCTATCATTTTTAGGGAGAATCTAATCAGTGGTGGACACTGGTCAATAATAATAAGCCCCAGGAGGAAATTGATTCCATGGGATGTGACGAATTCAAGAGAATGTTTTTCAAAATATATTTTCCGTGAACCCTCCGTCTCAAGATAGAAAGAGAGTTCCTCAAACTCAAGTAGAAGTAAGATGATTCAATTGAGGCATATAAAGAAAATTTTAAAAGGTTTTCAAGGTAAACCTATTGGTTTGTCATGAACACCAAAATCAAGGAGGGTCAGTTATTTAGTGGACTAAAGTTTAGTCTACAGAAAGTACTGGATATTTGAGACTTCAAAAGGTATGAAGATATTTTCTATTGTTCCCTCAAGGTTGAAATGTGGATTTGAGACTCATAGTGGTATCATGGTCCCAGTGACAAGAAAAGGAAAATGGAATCTCATGTGGGAGGTTTATAAAATAAATTCCATGATGGGAAGAATCTCAATCACCCCATGTGTAAAAATTGTTGGAATAAGCATCTTGGGAACTATCTAAAGGGGACCAATAACTGCTTTAAATGTGGAAAGTTGGGTTATCAAGATAAAAACTGCCGATAGGATATGATGAATCCTGCTAATGTGGAAAAATAAATGAAGGTTCAAATAAAAAAATAGTTTGTAGTGTAGTTCTTCAACTGCAAGGATCATGAGATTTTTGCGAAAAATTTCTTTAATCTGAGGGTTGTCAGGGGAAATAAAAAACAACCTCCAAGTAAAGAAGGAAGGTCTTATGCTAACACTACTTCTGAGGTGGATCCAGACAACCATGTGGTGACATGTATGCTAGTTCTTCATTCAAGAATAGATAACATACTATTTGATTCTGGGTCTACTCATTCTTTCATATCTTGCAATTTTAGTAGAACTATTCAAACACAGCCTTTATCTATGAGAATATAGAATGGTCTAATTCTTGCATCCATGGTTTATAACTCCTCCCCAGTTAATGTTTGTGGATAGAACCTTCCCAAAAATCTCATCATACTTACTTTAGTTTAGTTTGACACTATCTTGGGAAAAGATTTGCCATCTTTATACAAATTCAATATCAACTGTTGGGAAAGATAGATCACCCTTCACATCCAAATGCATCTTCACTTCTTTAAAAGTGTGAGGAGGAAGATGAATATGCATTATAATCAGTGTCTTGTGTGTGGATATTAATTCTTTATGAGAAATCATGTCTAGATCAAATGATTGATACAAAGGAGAGAATCATTCTTGATGACATGCCCATCATGAGGGATTACACTAATGTATTCCATGAAAAGTATCTAGTCTTCCTCCTGGTCAAGAGGTTGAGTTCTCAATTGACCTTATTTCTGGATCTCTGCCTATATTAGATACACCTTATATAATAGACACCGTAGAGCTCGAAGAGATGAAGAAGCAGTTATAGGAGAATATAGAGAAGGATTTTATATACCCAAGTTCTTTACTGTTGGGTGCACCAGTTCTCTTCATCAAGAATAAGGATGGATCAGTGTGCCTCTTCATTGATTATTGTGAGATCAATAAATTCGAAATGCAGAACAAGTATCCCATGACACAGATATATTACTTATTTGATCAGCTCTGTGGGGTTAATTATTTCTCTAAGGTTGACCTTGGTTCGGGATATCACCAATTAAAGATGAAGAAGGAAGATATTCCCCAGACTGCCTTTCAAAATAGTCATGGACACTATGAGTTCATATTGATGCCCTTCAGACTCCCTACTGATCCCAAAATTTTCATGGATTTAATGAATATATTCCTTAGAGAATACCTCGACAAATTTGTGGTAGTGTTTATCGATGATATTATGATATACTCAATGAGTAAGGAGGAACAGGAGGAGCATTTAAATACTATGTTAAATACTTTTAGAAGGGAGAATATGTATGAAAAATAAAGTAAATTTGAGTTCTATAAGGAGAAATTATCTTTCTTAGGGCATGTTATCACCTGAAAAGGGATATCTGTAGACCCTTCCAAGACAAAGGAGATTGAAGAGTGAGCAAGGCCAATAACTTTAACAGAGATCCGCAATATTCTGGGTCTATCTGGGTATTATCGATTATTTTTTATGAAGTTTTCAGGATTATCAAACCCAATGACCAAGATGACATAGAAGGTAGTAATGTTTACCTAGACTCAGGAATGTGAAGACCATTTTAAGGATTTGAAAAGAGGTTAATCATTGCGCCAGTACACACACTCCCAACAAGTGGAGAACTCTTTTTTGTGTGAAATGATGCTTTAAAGAAGGGATTAAGCTATGGGATGATGAAAATAGATAAAGTGATAGCCTATGCCTCATGAAATTTAGAAATCCATGTGAAAAACAATCCTACACATGATCTAGAGTTGGCAGCTATGATCTTTACGTTAAAAAATCTGGAAACATTATCTTTATGGGGAGAAGTGTGAGATATATACTGATCAAAAATGTCTTAAACAAATATTAACACAAAAAGAGATTAATTTGTTCCAATGAAGATGGATAGAGCTCATTAAGTATTATGACTTCTCAAGACACTACCAACCCAACAAGGCAAAATTAGGTGGTGGATGCTCTAAGTATAAAAGATCATCCCTCTTTTTCAATGATGAGAATTGAAAAGTATTTGATATTATTAGATTTGTAGAGGATGGAAATGGGAATAATTAAAGGAGGATTATCATCAATCCTATCTCAAATTATTTCTCAACCATCCCTCAAGGAGAGAATAAAGTATTCGCAAATAAAAGATTTAGAAATTCAGAAAAGGGAGGAAGCTCTCGGAAATGGGAAATCCCCTAAGTTCGATATTTATGAGGATGGAGTCACAAGGTTTGGGTCACGATTATGTGTACCATCCAATCCATAGATAAAGAAGGATATTTTGAATGACTCACATATCTCAACATTCTATATTCACCCAGGTATCACAAAGATGTATCGAGATCTCCGAGAGAACTTTTGGTGGGAGAGTATGAAGAAGAATATTGTTGAGTAAACATCAAGGTTCCTAGTATGTCAACAAGTGAAGTCTAAAAGATAGAAGTCTAAGGGGATGATGAAACCACTACCCATAACAACATGGAAGTGGGAGAAAATCACCATGGACATTTTCACTCAACTTATAAGGACATCTATAGGAAACAATTCTATATGGGTCATTCTGGATCATCTTACAAAGACAGCTCACTTTATCATGATTCAAGAGGACTTCTCATTTAATCAAATTGAACGGATATATATAAAAGAGGTGGTAAGTCTTCAAGGAGTACCACTATCTATTGTATCTGATCGATATCCAAGATTCAACTTGATGTTCTAGAAAAGTCTCTAACATGCTCTCAACACTGAACTAAACATCAATGCGGCATATCATCCTAAAATCGATTGCCAATCTGAGTGAACTATTCATAAACTGGAAGATATGTTGATATCATGATCGATGTACTTCAAAGGAGGATGGGAACAATATATTCCACTGGTTTAATATTCCAACAACAAAAATTTACACTCGAGCATCCGAATGGTACCATACGAAACCCTTTTTGGGAAAAGGTTCATTACACCAGCATGTTGGGATGATGTCAGTTACTATAAACTGCTAGGACATGAAACAGATTAGTAAAGTGTGGAGAAGGTGAAAACCATTCAATAGCACAACAAGGCATCCCAAAGTCAACAAAAGAGTTATGTAGAAAATCGTCGGTGAGATTTTATGTTCAATGTCGGAGATATTGTATTTCTAAGCATATCTCCATGGAAATAAGGATGTGAGGTTTGGGATGGATGGAATGTTAAGTCCCAGGTACATCAGCCCCTTTGAGATTTTGGTTCATGTTAGGGATGTGTCCTATCGACTAGCTCTTCCACCTACCATTTATAAAGTGCATGATGCCTTTCATGTATCCTTCTTAAGGCAGTACATACAGGAACCTTCACATGTAATCTCTTTAGAGGGGGTACAGTTGGAGAATGATCTTTCTTATGAGGATTAGCTAGTGAAGATCTTAGATCATAGAGAAAAAGTTATATGTAATAGGACTACTCACATGTTCAAAGTACTATGGTGGAACCATAAGTACGAAGAGGCAATATGGGAACTAGATGAGGAAATTAAAGAAAATTAATCACACATGTTTTTATCTTAGTATGAAAAACAAAATTTCAGGGGTGAAATTTCATAAGGGAGGAATAATGTAATGACCCAATGTTATGTCAATGGAAATTCAACTCTTGTAATTATGTCACAAAATCACATGAAATTACAACACAATGAACTAATAAGTGGTGTGTGACTATTAAATATAATATTGTCACCTTTGTGATTTGAATTTTAAATATCTGACATAGACAATTGTGACGAGTAAGATATTTTAAGTCTAATGGAACAAACATAATTTTTTTGTGAATAGTAACCTACCTATATGAATAGTAAAATACCCTTATAAATAGTAATATAACCCTTACAAATAGTTAATCATCAAAAAGAATAGTATCCTCATCCTGGAATGTATAAATAAAATTTAGACATCTTATAAGTGATAATATGACCATAGTAAAAGTATTGGAATTTATATAAGTCATAGATAATTAATTGAAGTTGATTAATAAATTTAAAAGAAAATTTATTTTCCTAAAAGGTGTTCATAAATTAACAATTTTATGTATTATATTTTATTTATGACTTTATGTAATTTTTTAAGCATTATCAAATCAGTTATAGTTTTAAAATTCGTATTTTTCATGTAAATTTTGATTTTAATTAAAAATTAAATTAGTCATTTCTAAAAATTTAATTTTAAAAAATGGAGTTCATTTTTTGATTCTACACATCAAAAAATGGTTAGGGTTAATTTTTGGGATTTTTCTAAAACACAAGATTTTTTGCTGAATAAAAAAATGCATTAATTTATATTATAAATGCATTATAATTATAATCCACTATTCTTGACATCATAAGTGATGTAAGCACCAAAATCTCGAAATCACATGAAATTATTAACATTTTTGGTCAGGGAATCATCACTATTGATGGCCTTGAAGTAAATTAATAAACTAAGGAATTAAATATTAAGAAAACCCTTCTCCCCTCCACTATAAAAACCACACACACTCCCCTATTCTCTTCACTCCTCTCAAGCCTTGTTTCTTGCCTATGATCTTCCAAAAATTACTCCCCAAGTTCCCCCCCCCAAAAAAAAATCCCACATCCATTGTTATCCTCAAAATAACAAATCATCTCCCCTTAAAATGTTCTCAAAGGAGATAAACTCGAGATGTCTTAATATCAAGCGAAGAACACCATTGGACTTATGGTAAGGGATCCTCTCTATTTCACTTTTATTCAAGAATGCCCCTTACGTTATGCCTTTTTTTGTGTAATACCTAATGATGGGGTATGATTTCAAACCTCCCCCAAACATCCATGATGATGTATAAGTGATGAAAAGCCCCATTCTCTCTCATTAATTCCTCTTAAGTACACCTGACACCATGTTGATAATTTGTAAGGGATTCCACCCGAACCTCTGTTGTTCCTTCAGGTTCCCTTATCAATATTTTAGAAAAATGAATTTATATTATTTTTTTATGTACATATTCTAAATTCTTTTTACTTTTAACAAATTCATTTATCTAGACCCTTTCATCATTCCCTTTTGTGGATATACATGTTTTAAGTGATTTCCTCCTCAATACCTCCCAATATGAAAACCTATTTTAAGGGAACTTCCTGAATTCCTACCTAATTTCAAGTTCACTCTATCACCTATTTTAATCCAAAATTGTATTTATAAAATATGTTTTTTTATGAAAACCCTCTTCGGTCACATATGGTTTTATATAATGGAATATTCCCTTTTCTATTGTAAAGGATCTATATTATTTTTCTTTAAACAACAGAAAAAAATTTCAATGGTAGATTTTCTTAAAAAAAATTCTTACATGTTGTCAATTATACTTGACATCACTTACCATGATTTATGCATATTTTACCCTATGAATTTCCATGTATATTTTAATTCCTTTCTTCATGGACACTTTTATTATATGCCCACTTTTTATGCTTAATGACATGATTATGGTACCTGATTCTTTCCATGGGTAACCCTTATATTTATGTAATATTGATTATGAATGATTATTTATTTGGAAAAAATATTCATTAAAAGTTAATATGGGTGCACTGAGATTGTGCTCCAATTATTTGGGTAAAATTAAGTCTTATGAGAAGTTATGTGCAACTGTCTGAGCGGTTAGCCTTGGCTTGTGCTACCACGTGAAAAAGTATTAATAGTTAGATTGAATCATGATAAAGACATGTTTTATGTTTCTACCACATTATTATGACTCCATTTTTATATGATTTCATGTTTATATGTTATTATTCCATATGTTACATTCCTTTTTATATCACCATGTCGTGACTTCTATCCCATGTGCTAATGCTTTGTTCTTATGGTTATTCACTTACTGGGATATTTAGCTCATCCCTTGGTTCATGTGTTCCCCAGGGTACCCAATGTAGATGTTTGAGAACAACTTATGTTAGGAGCTCAATTTGAATATTAAATAAAGAAATGTTTTTTTTTGTTTCATGTTGTCAGTTTTATGTACCTAGTCTTCCAAGACACTAGACATTACAATCAATGTCTTGTAATCTGATGTATAATTATGCTTAAAATCATGTAATGTTATGGGTAAATGGATAGGATGTTTATACATATAGTAGATTCCATATCTCGTATTTATTTTATTTATTATTTCTTACATTTTTCTAATCCTTATATAGGGGATAATAGTGGAAAGGAACTATATTTGTTTATCAGGGTGCCCATAATGAGTATTCAACCTAATATTGTTTGTGCCTTTTCCTTTTTAATCAATTACTTTTTCCTATATCATGTAATGTTCATATCCTTGGAGAAGATACTTGACTTTTTCCTAACATTCACTTTTTGGGTTCTCAACTAAGAGAATGTTAAAATCTGTTTTATTGGGTAGTTTAAATACATTCAAGATGAACCAATGTAGCTGGTGCTTTAGTTCATGTTGACTTAACAAAAAAAGGAAGACTGTATAGAAACATGGATGAATAAAACTTGATGTGAGTGGAAATTATAATGTAATTAATACATCAAACATCAGGTAATGTTGTAAATAGTTTAATTTTGTAGTGCATGGACTAAAAATATATAATATTTATTGTTCGAAATATTTGAGAAAAGGGTGAGATATAAAATATCAATTAAGGGAGAGACAACGTGAGGTGGATAGAGATCCTAATACTAGTGTTGTTGATCCCATATATATTGGGGAATGTAGTCCAAGATCATAATTATAGAACCAATGTTCCATGTGGTTTAGGATTAAATGATAAGGACCATTGAAGATTCAAGAATATGATGTCATGGTATTTATTTTATAATGGGTGTGATGCATAAAAGTGTAACATCAAGGGTTTTCAAATCTAAATGAATTGTTAGATTGTGTAAAATGTAAATAAAAACATGTATCATATAAATTTCCATATAATGGTATGGAAAACATAAGTACGGAATAAACATGGACCATATTTTATTGATGGGTTCCACTATGATGTTGACAAGGCATATGAAGATTAGAGGACATTCTCCTAAGGATAAAGATGGATCTAATTAGTAGTACTGAATATAGAGACATAAGAATTACCATGTCAAGTTTTCCCTTGGAGTCAAATAAACTCAATACTAGTAGCCAATGTAATATTTACAAAGATTCAAAAACCTAAGTAATAACGTCGGCTTATAGAGAGAATGATATTCAATATCGATTTACGAAACCAAAACTCTACTCCACCTTGTCTGTAACATAAACTTGGGGAGAAAATATATAACATTAAATAGTTCATACTTTTTTCTTGACTAGGGAATCCAATGAGCATATTGTATATTTTTATAGGGGTATATGTTGGACCCTATAAGTATTACTCGTTCTATCTTTTTCACTCCTAGATTATAAAAGAGGATGACAATGTTAGTTGAGAATTAACTTCTACATGATATCTGATTTATAATTTTTTAACCAAATATGCATTATTTATTTTTCATTTATAATTCAAGGGTTATTTAATTTGGACCACTGGGGGATATAACTTATGGTCACAAAAAATTGAAAAAATATTTTTGGACATTATGTTTATAAATACTTGACAAAAAATGTGAGATATGCTCAATAACAGGGTGTTTGTGATACCCTATGGGAATTAAGATCCAAATGTTAGTATATAATCACTCAATTGGTGATGTGATATGATAAAATGCATTGGACTTGTGAACTAAGAAAATCCTATAAACTATAAATATGGAATAGAAAAGTTTTTGACCATGAAATAATGTTTTTTAATAGGGAAGATCAGATAAGAAATGTCTTCTAAATATGACCACTGGACAATTTTTTAATTATGGGTTGCATGGTAATTATTTCATAGGTATATTTGGATTAGAGGGCCTTTTCATTAGGATAAAGATACCTCAAGTTGGTTGGGAAAAATATAGTAAAATTGATGAATATTTCTGAATAGAGTTGTCCTATGGAGTTGGATACACAATTTATTGGTGATTGGGAAGGTTTTTAGTGATTCAAAAAAAAGTTATAAAGTATGATATATGGAAGGAAATATCCAAGAATTTTTCATAATATTCTATTCTATTACTAACCTTGAATAGGTTGTTTTGGGATGATGAAAGGATAATGGAAAAGCATTATGACTTGTCGTTGGGTATGGATTATATGGTTTAGGCACCACTATGTATCTTGAAATAAAAGGGATCAAACCACATGTATTTCTCAAAAGGTATTAGTTTATGTATCTGGGGGAAATACCCATGGTGGATGGAGTAGACTTCGAACACTATGATGATAAGGGTTTTATGTAGATTGATATTTATAGTTGTGTATAATATAGTAAATCTTGGAATAAATTTTTATCTCAAGGAAATACGAATCAAGATGTTTATAGTTCTTATAATATGGGAGAATTGATTAGGTAATAGGTTATATTAACCACCACATCAACAGAGGAAAATGTGACTATATCCCTTGATTCTCTAAAAAAAGAGATATTTTATGGATGTGAAGTTTCATTACAATTGGCTCATAGATAAGGAACTATATGCTAAATATTCCCACATAGATCAGAATATTATATAGGAGAGGGTAATTATTTCATCATGTAATTGTGGATAAGTATCAATATGCTGGTGAAGACCTTACAGGGATCTGAGTTTCATGAAAATATGTTATACCACACATGTTAGATCAATCTAAGAATTTTTTGGTCTTGTAGGATGGACCTCACATCATAAAATATAATATCATAGGAAAAGTATTATGTGTTATGAAATTTATAGTATTTTAGATAATACATAGATTTTGTGTAGTTTAAGATAATATAAGTAGGACATATAAATTAGGTACATTAGGTTTATAGGTTCATACCCATATATTTGTAGTCATTCATTGATTATGATTATGAACAAAATAATATTGATTCATCTTAATGTTGGAAATGTTGAGGGGAAAATTTATATGGATTGAGTGAATCCAATTATCTAGATTTGTAGATTTTTTAATTGTGATTCATGCATGGTCTTAGGAGTAGAGGTTTGGGATTCACTATATATCAGGTAGTAACAATAATCAAGCCACCTATAGTTCTAATATATATTTGTGGGTATTTCATCTCAATATTTGTCAATAAATGGGGAAAGGGAACATGCTCCAAGAACTCTTAAATTTACCTCACTATTGTGTAAGGATAGGTAGATTGAGAGTGATGTGAATAAATAGTTGCGCCTATGATAAGATATCTAGAAATTACTACATATCATAAGTCATTAAGAATCAAGAAAAAAAATTCTTACAATGGATCCCCAAGAAGAACATGATATTTGAAGGGGAGATTTTATTTTTCATATATCCCATGGTAAGGAATCATAGTTCAGGGAATATTTTTTTAATATATCTTTTATGTAAGGGAAATTGATCTCACCAATATATTTTTCTATGTATCTTAGGATGTTAAGTATGGTATCCAAAATTTCAAGTTATTTTATATCATACAATAAGGATAAATGATTTATATAGTTTAATTTTATATTATAAGGGCCTAAATATATATGGGTTTTGGGGATCTTCACACTTCATAACTCCACCTGGGGAAAAAGGATAGCTTCACAGTCATGTTGGTTTTTGTTCATGATACAATTGAGTTTTACGGGAAAGTAAAAAAAGGAAAATGGATTTCTATTATACTACTTTGGAACTATTTTAGGCTATTGAGGATATTTTTTGGTGAGCTATAAATAAGTAGGGATGATTTTCCATGTCTTTGTGGTATTAGTGGTGCCTTTAAAATTGTAAGGGTACCCACCACACCATTGTTCAATCCTTGGAGAAGGTATACACATTTTTATAATAGTTGAATTGGATTTCGGACATAGAGGTGGGGTTATATTCTATTAAGTGAAACCATGTATGATTTTTTTGGATTCCTAAACATTATTTATAACCCAATTATTCTTTTGGTAATCTCTCATGTTTCCTCTCCCTACTAATACATTTGAACTGTAGGTTTTTATAGACAATTTTAGGCCATTATTTGTCTCTAGAAGCTCTTTTTTTGGATTCTTCTAGAAAAAAAATATTTAAGGTAGGTGGATTCTCTATAACTCTACTTTTACTTGGAATAGAAAATATAATGCATATAGATTTTACTATTTATACACTATTGAACACTTTTGGAAAAACTTTTTTGAAAATCATTATTTTCCTATACAATTTTCTTGAATGATTCTATTGAAATTACTACTCTCATTATTTTATTTTAAAATACATATTTTAGTGTGCATAAAATAGGAATTAGAATTGTATTATGTTCATTGATATTACATTTTACATGGCCTTGTTGATTTGAAAATGGATTTTTAGATAAAATTGGAGCATTCTAGTTTCACCACCAATAAACGACTTCAGTCTGGGGGAATGGGGTTCACCTCATGTGTGTGGTTTATTGTTATAATCTTGAATGGAAGGGGATGCACTGGGTTCCTATAAAGAATCTGATAGGTAACATTGTTGTGTAGGTACTATACATGGGTGTGTGAGTTGTGTTGGGTGGAAATCATATCTTAAAATATATGTCAATTTTTGTGTGACTGATTTAAATGGGTTTTTAGGTGTTATTACTTGTGGTATAAATATCTCATGTTTTATATTATGGGATTAAACTTATTCTTGTATGTTGTGTGTGTGGTATGTCTTTGGGGGATTGTATACTGGGATTATTTACCCACCCATGAATATGCATCTGGTGTGTATATAGATGTTTTTAATCATTATGTTGGTAAGGGAAGACCTATTACACTCATTCTTTTTCTTTCTAATATATATTTTCTATCGGACTGTATGCCCATTATTTGTGTTGATGATCTTGGTTTTCATCACTTTCTTTCTCCTTGAGTCATTGTTTTTTTTAATAAATTGATAATTTTGAGTAAGGAAATACCTTTTACTTCCTAGAATATCCTGTTACTATTTTGGTATTTGGTGATCGAGTTTGGAGCATGGAGGTAATAGTCTAATAGAACATAGGATTCTGTTATGATGAAACATTGTTAATCCCATTGGTATGTATATTTTAGCTTTACTTGGATGTATTTTTTATGGTGTGATTCTGATTATGGTTTATTGTCTAATTATGTATCATATTTTTTCTTTTTTAATTCATACATCACACACACACACACACACATATATATATATGTATATTTTATTATTGTTTAGTTTGTTACTACTTTTTTGTATTGTGAATAAGGGTAATTCTTCCCCCAATGATCTTATCATGCCTTTGGAATTTATTACTATCTATTCATGTCTGGGGGGATTCAACTAAAACTTGTGGTATTTTTTCCTACACAAGCCAATGGATTGGGTGATGATATTACATTGTTGGATGTTGTTGGAGTTTCAATTGGATTTGTCACTATCCTTTATCTATCATTTGATCTATAGGGATTCATTTCATGGAGGCTCTCCCAGGCCACCACCATAGTGGGGATAGTACCATTGAGTTGGAACTCTATAGCTAAATAATTGGACAAAAGTTGTTGTAAGCACTAAGTTAGTGATAATGGCATATTATTTATCAATTCCACAAGTTTCCCGACAACTAAGTTATATGTTTGATGATTTTTTATTCTATTTATTTGGATAAAAGGGGGATCTATGAAGGGTTTGGAATCTAAAATCGATCAACAAACACAAACAAGAAAACCTTTTAGTGAAATATCACAAGTAAGATAATGCATGATTGATTACATTAATAGTTGAAGAATTCATTTTAGATTCAAAATTTCTTTACTGATGGAAATGTTGTCATTAATCTCAGTCATAGAGTTTTGATACATTGAATACCTTATTTCCAAATCCAAGTTGTCACTAGGAATTTACCTATGAAACCATGAAATGCATGTCATTCATGATAATGGGATTTCAGTTTTATGGCACCATTTTGGAGGGAATTATTACCTACATTTAAAATATAGTATAGAATTAATAGATATTCATGAATCCTTCCCAATACATTGTGTATGACTAGATACTATCATTATATTGATTTAATCAAAAAATTACATCAATATGAACATTTATTTATACCAAAGGTTCTCTGTGGATTGAGTCATATGCATATATTATAGAATCTTCATTGATGACATTATCTTTCCACATCATAGGTTCTCCATATTTATTTTTTTAATTAATGATGTTTTGATTTAAAACCTCAAGGTTATTTGGAGTTTAGTTTCATTTAAGTAGTGGTAGATATTATGGAGTAATAAACAAACCCATGATTGGAAATTATTTTGTATCCCTATGAAGGGAATCAAAAACCTAGTAGTTTGGTTCCACTTAATTAGACACATCATGTATTTTATAGTCGGTGGACTAGGACTAGCATGTTTCCATATAAGGTCATGCATCCATGACCAAGTTAAGTGAATTTTTAGGTTATTCATCTAGGAGAGACATACTAATACTTGAAATATGCCTAGAAATTGTTTGTTTGGAACTAATACATTAGTAGAACTTCCTAGTTATTATCATAGGGAATATGAACCTTTAAATATTTATATAGATCATATAGAATATGTTATAGTTTTTATGGGTTTCATGAGGAATATTTTCCATTTAGGATAAGTTTCCTAGGGAATATTTCTTGATGATGATATTATCTTCATATGATGTGTGGCTTGGTAATGGTATGGCCTAGGAATTTGTTGTGTTTGAACCTCAAATATGCATCTTTTGTATTCTGATTAACAAGAATCAAAGCTTGTATAGTAGATTCCTTATAGTTTAATATTTTTATAGGACCATATGATGATGTTTAACAAGATATGGTATAGATGTATGTGTCATGAAATTGAAGACGTCAGAGGATTTAGTACAACTTACACATAGGAATAACATGTCTTTTTATGGAATAAGAAGGATGTATGTTAGTGTTTCTGATGCTTTACACTGGGGAATGCGTGCATTCATCACGTAGGGAAGAACGCGTGGGTTGTGGCCATGCATTCCTGCTTTTCAAAGGCGGGCTTCATCCGTTCCTTATTCAAGGAAGTTTGCTCCTTGATCGAAACCGAGATGATGGGAAGTCGGTTCTTCCTTCCATGGATTCCTCATCGGAGCTTGTCACCTAGTCCGGGTATCCCTCGTAGATTTAAGATGTATTTCTGAATCTCGTTCCCAGTGCCATATCTTCATGGAAACCAGTTAATTACGCTTCTTCCATCGAGACACTCCAAGGGGTCTAGTCGGGGCAGCAACCTTCAGTGAGGAGAGTGGTCACGTTGAGGCATCGTTGGCATGTCTTGACGCTGGGGGATTGGCATGTTTGTCTTCTTTCCCTTATTATAGGGCTTCTCGAGGGCACGGAATCCCGAGGCATCCCACATTGAATGTGGGTAATTGTATGTCGTAGTCATGAATCTGATGTTTTCCTCAGCTTCCCATGTTTAACACGGGGTATGCCTCGATTTTAACGTCTTGCAAAGATGGATCGGACTGATCAGAACACTGAGAGTGGATCAGATTGAAGAACCGCCTGGGGGGAACACTGATGTCGTGGCTAGCACATGGGTGGATTCCCAGAGGCTATGGAGTGGAATGAGGTGACATGATCCCACCGGGATGTGGCAGCCCGAGTAAGAATCAGGATGGGTGATGGCTTCGAGCTTGAGTCTCGAGGAGACTTCCTACATATCCCCGTGGCAGGGAATCAAAGTCCACGTAGTTTGATGATACGGTGGGACACCTGAAAAGGTGACCCGTGAGAATGAACACATGGATGGGACCTAGAGGGATTAAGGCATCTGGGCTAGGGAATGAGCTTCCCAAGGCACGTGGTCTTGAGGGAGAGGTCAAGATGGGACATGGGTGTTGGTTTTTAACCTCATGGAGGCTTCCTACATACCGTGCCTTAGCACAGATCAAATTCCACGTAGTTCAGGATGGATGGGGGTTTTACGCTCTAAGACGGCCCAAGGTGGATACGGGGCTTATGCTCTAGGGCAGCCCATAATGGTGGATACGGGGCTTATGCTCTGAGGCGGCCCATAATGATGGATATGGGGCTTATTCTCTAAGGAAGACCATAATGATGGATATGGGGATTACGCTCTGAGGTGGACCATAATGATGGATATGGGGCTTACGCTCTGAGGCGGCCCATAATGATGGATATGGGGCTTACACTCTGAGGTGGCCCATAATGGTGGATATGGGGCTTACACTCTGAGGAGGCCCATAATGATGGATATGAGGATTATGCTCTGAGGCGACCCATAATGATGGATGAACTGATGTGAAGGGGTCGGAACGACTGGGTGATGGGCTTGAACCTCGTGGAGGCTTCCTATGTATCCCTGTGACAGGGAATCAAAGTCCACGTAGTTTGGGTAGTGCAGTTTAATGTCATGTGGGATAGAGGCATACAGTTTAACGTTGTGCTGTACGGAGG
This sequence comes from Viscum album, assembly GCA_963277665.1. NCBI lineage: Eukaryota > Viridiplantae > Streptophyta > Magnoliopsida > Santalales > Viscaceae > Viscum > Viscum album. The sequence continues at coordinate 948,493,666 of OY728163.1, forward strand.
CATACAGTTTAACGTCGTGCTGGACGAAGGCATACAATTTAATGTTGTGCTGGATGGGGCATCCGGGGATTATGCTCTGAGGCGGCCCAAGGTGTTGGAAAACCGACGTGAAGGGGCCGGAACGACCGGGTGGTGTGCTTGAACCTCGTGGAGGCTTCCTACATTCCATGCCTTAGCACGGATCAAAGTCCTCGTAGTTCGCTAGAGGTGGGGTTAGGGTCGGTGCTCACTCTAAGCTCACGTGAGTCATGCTCGGTGTGAGAAACAAGAGGTTGCAGGGACCTGACGATCACATCTCAAAGGGTGCGTCCGTGAGAAGTGAAGAGGGGATTACGCGTTGAGCGGACCATGGAGCTGGGACTTACTCCAGGATGGAGGCCCGAATGCAACAAAGTGCAGAGGGAGAGGGATTTTGGACCGAACAAAGGAGATTCGGTGTTCCCTATCACACCCTCCCCTGGCCTTGGCGGTGGGGATGTACAGAGGTGCATGGGTACTACCTTCCGCAAGATGGGCTAGGGGATTACACCAAGATGGCTGCCCTTCCCCCGTGGACAAACTCCACTCCGAGAGGGAGGATATCATCCCATGTGAGGGGTGATCCCATCCCCATGGAGACGAGCGACGTAAAGAATGTCTGAGCCGGGGGGACCCTGCGTGTGAGGCACGGGGCCAGATCACAATTTAACGTCATATGTTGAGGATGAAGCGCTTGTCAGTTTAACGTCCTGCAGCTCAGATGAGGTGGGTTCTCTCCACACCCCTGGGACTTACATAACTGGTACCCTTTGCCCCTTAGGGAAGGGAAGGCACCGGCAAGGCCGTGGTGAAGGGGGGTCTCAGAGCGAACCATCGAGGGGTCCACGTAATCGTGGCTATGCGAAGAAGAAATATCCATTAGCATGCCTATGCGAAAAACCACGAGGCAAAGCAACGCAACGGGAAACCCCGCACAAGGGACCATGAGGTTACTTCGTAGGAGACTGGAAGGCCGCATGGGAAAACAACGCTTGGCGTGCATGCCCAGTATGGAGGAAATTGGGCGCCTAAGCAGGGAGGCACCTGAGGGGCATCGAGGTGAGGGGTCCTGGGGTTTGCGCGCAAAGAAAGGGTTTACACGCAAAACACTGGGATGGCGCATAATTGGGGCAGAGGTATTTCACACTGCTAGGAGGATTGCGTGAAAAGGATTTGAATTGTGCGTGAGTGGAAAAGGTCGCACCTAAAGGTAAGGCCACACCCAGCGAAGGGATTGCGTGCAATTTGACCTTTTTGCGTGCAACGGAAGAAATTGCATGCATGGGAGGAACCTTGAAGGGTTTGGAATTCTATTTAGGCTAGTGGGATTGCGTGCAAAGGCGGATCCCAGAGCTAAGTGGCACAAAAAGGGTCAGTACCTGAAGTCCATCTTGTGCGCACAGAAGTCCTTTTTCACGCATGAGAGCCGGTTCAAATTCTGCAACCCAGAAATGGAAAGGGTCTCCTTCTATTTATAGGCCTCCCGCATCACAGAATCTAGGCAGCACATGAAATTTGGTGTGCCAGAGATGGCAGCGCGGAAAGTTAAGCGTGCGGACACGGGCGCGCAAATATTTCACGCCTGTGCCAGGGACCCTTTGCGAATCCCGGAATCCTTGCACGCAGCGCGCATTTTTTCACGCGCATTCTCCTTTTTTTTCATGCAACACTTTCAGACCCTTCGGACTGGGCCTCTAGGTCTGAATATGACTTCGCTTCGTCATTTCATCACTTCTTTTAGTAGTTAAGAACTTTTCGACATCTACAAATGCCCCCCCCCCTCGGAATTGGATCAGCGAGAGGTCGCAAGGACCAGATTCTGAGTGAAACCCCGAAACACTGAAGTGTTAGACTTTGTGGGCCACTTGCACGCAAAAAATGTCGTGGTGCACAAAACGAAGTTTTTCCGTGGAATCCTCTTTCCGTGCGGCATGGAACCCCCGAATTCTCCTATAAAAGGGTCCGTGGGTCCCATGATCCATATGCAACTTTCGCGCGTGATAAGATCCGAGCTCTCGTGTGTGAAATTTCCTCTGTGCCTGCGTGTAAAATACGCTCTGGAAGCGTGTAATTCCTTCCGAGTTTCGGCCATATTTATGTGCCAACCTGGGATATTCCTCGCTAATTGCTTCGATTTTGTGCACAACTTATGAATTCCGCACAACATATCTATATTTCGCACAACTAATTCAGAATCTGTGCAACTCATCCATATTCTGCACGAAACTCTCGAATCACTTGGTTGGAAGAAGATGGCCGCAAACCAAGTCGATGAGGGGGAAGTCGCTGCTTATAGAGCTGAAATGGAAGCGAACGAAGAGGTTTATGGCGCCAAGGTGGTTGTTTCCAACAACCATAAATTATTCAACCTTCTAACCCCTGCCCAGAAGGGGTATCCTCTGTCCAACAACCATACTCTATGGAACATCAGCATTTTGGAGGAGGTTCCTCTGCCGGGCTTCGAGGTTGATACACCGCGGTCATGGGTGACCCGGGAGGATGACCTTCCCCGATACAATATCACCAACAATGGTCATCTTGACAGAGAGACCAGGAACATGGATGTATATGTCCTGAACTCGAGGACCAGGACCATTGCTGGGGGTGATCCTGTTGCAGAGAGTTCCCCAGCCCTCTACGCAAGAACGTTCCGTCAGAGCATCACAGACGACACTAAGGGCTGGCTGCAAGATTGGGATTTGCGGTCCAGAGGCAACTTCACTAGTGAGTGGGCCTAGGTGTACTGGGTTCACCATACGTGTGACCAATTCAGGGCCGAGTTGTGGCACATTGGTCTGTTCGAGGCGGTGTGGACGTCGCAGTTCCACTTCTACCGCCAACCTAAACTCGGGCCGGATCTGTTCACACGGTGGTCCCCTGAAACCAACACATTCCATCTTCACCATGGGGAAGTTGGTATCAGTCTCTGGGACGTCCACTGCATTGGAGGTATCCCACTAGAGGGCTATCAATATGATGAGTTCCTTCCCCCAATGAACACTTTGGAGGACAGATCACGGACCCCCATGCTAACATGGCACCTGCTGGAGCAGGACAAAGAGAGGGTGAAGGACAAGGACTTCCTTAAGGACATCACCTAAAAGGACTGGTTCAGCCTGTTCCTGGAGAAGGACCCGACGGTCAAGATGTCGGGATGGGGAAAACGATGCCCAAATGCAGCTCAAAGGGGCAAGAATGGATCGTACCAGAGGATCTTGGAGACAGGGAAATACCAATCATGGGGCTACAACATTATTGAGGCCTAGGACCCGAATGTCCAATATGTCGGGTTCCTCGCCACTTTCCTGAGCGGGTGGCTCCTGTCGGTGTGGGACGCAAGGATGGGCGTCCATCCAATAACCCTGGTGATGGCGGCCAGCATGGACGCCAACAAAAGGTTCAATCTGGGGGTCTCCGTGCTGGCTAGGTTGTACGCCATTCTGGGACGCATCTCAAGAGGGGGGGTCGACTCGGAGGGTGTGTGGCCCTTTCCAGATCATCCACGGCTGGGTGGTGGCTCATATTGGTAGGTACACTTTCCCAAATGTCGTTTTTTCGCCAGGTAACAGCCTACAGCCATCTCTGCTAAACATTGTCGGGGTCGCGCCGATGACGCTTAATGAGGAGGGAGTAAGGATTAGAATTGGTAACCATTCCAAATTCAACTTCATCCCATTCCCCACCCTGATCGGCCAAATGGTGGACAACAGTAAAGGCTCATTGGTGCAACAAGAATACTTCCAGAGCAACCGAGGTGGGGTGCTTGTGGCTCAGATTGACGGGAAGATCATTTGTGAACCTTACGTGTCGTCCCGATTCGCCAGGCAGTTCGGGTGCCTCTAGCGAATGCTGAATTGGGTATTCACGGATGTCTGGGAGGAGAGGAATCCTTGTGTCCTTCTCCATATGTGGTTAATGTTCACAACTTATGGCTCTGGCAATGTCATTACCCTTCCTCCCACTGGGGCCGATACTGGCTTATCAACCGAGTATGTCGAACACAGGGATATAGCGTACCCTGAGGTGCTTTTGCACAAGCGAGTTCGGAAACTCGAGACTACCCGCGTGGAACCCGGGTGATGAGAGAGCAAGCAAGGTGCCACTAGAAGGGGGGGGACCATGGGCGAGCCAGTTAGCTAGACCTGCGTAGGCCGGGACCTCAGCAGCGGGGACATCGCATGGTTTTGCTGCGACCTCGTTGCCCAGAGGGGGGTCACACGGTGTGGCCAAATAACTGTCTGGGAAGTAGATAAGATACGTGCTCGAACCTTCCCATGATGCAATCTTCCCGGAATTATGGTTGTCCTGGATGACCCTACGGCAATCAATGAGCATCAAAGCCCTATGGCAGAAGATAATGCAGGATGGGATCTAGCTGCCAGAAGTCGGGCTCATTTGAGTTACCAACCGGGTAAACTTTCATCGACGACATGCCTACCTGATGTCCATGGACATGTACGCGCGCCAATGGGGTCGGCACGCGGATCCATCTCTCTTAGTGAGAGTGATGCTCGGTCAGGTTCATGATCCTGAACAGATGCCTCTGGAGGATGATGACAGTGGTGACGAGTCAAAGGGAGAGGAGGAGACAAGAGAGGACGAAGGATCTCAGGGAGGGTCCATCCAAGGGAGCCTGCAGGAGAGTGGCGAGATCGTCGGGTTCGAAATAGACATAACCGAGCTGCTCGAGGTCTCTCTCTATCCTTATTCATTCTTATTATTTGTCCATTATCTTCGGAAATTCTAACCCATTTTCTTATCTCACTCAGGAGCATATAGGCGCTGATCAAGCATCCCCAATAGAAGATGGAGAAGAAGCACTGGTGGGACAGGGTGGGGCTCCGACGCCCATCATCGAAATGGCAAGCACTAAGGAGTCTCCTGCCATGACAGCTCCTATAGTAGCTGGAACACTGGAGGCTAACACTCTGGGTTATTGTAAGTCCTCTTCTTTTCTACTGGTGCTTGTTGTCGGAGAACTCGACTAATCAAGATGCTCCCTATGCAGTTATCACAGCGTTGGAGGCTCATCAGGCTACTGAGCCCGGGTCGTCTGTAAGTGAACTAGCGGTGGATGTACCACCTCCTCCAAACCATATTTCCCAAACTGAGTTGGCCCCAGAAATTGGTGAGAAGGGGTCGGTGGAAATCAGTGGTGCTGACATTGGAGTGAGGCCGGAAATTGACGAAAGCACCGTCGCTGTCAGGGTGAGAGAGGAAGGTCGCCCGAACGTTGAGGATCCTATTCCTCGAGAAGTCATCCCTGGGGAAGATATTTCTACTGAGATATTGGCTATCTTCCCTGTATACCGGCCCACTGATCCTGAAGAAATAGATTATTCAGATTCGGAAGCGGCCAAGGAGAGCCAGATGACACGACGCAAAGGGTGGAAGTGCATCCATTGTTTTCCTAGGCAGCCTCAGATGGATTGGCTGAGGTGGATGGGATCGCTCCAGACCTGGCTACGCTTCCTTTGCACTGGAGAGGCTGACGCTCAATGCCTTCATCTGACGGTACGTGATTACATGTCTGAGAAGATATGTGAGAGCAGTCGGCGCACCGTCGTTTCCCAATGTCGGGAAGAATCGATGAGCACCCGAGCATTCCTGAAGGCGGAGCAGGAAGTCCGACACCTCAAAGAGAAGGCGATAGAGAAGGAGACCTTCATCGCAACATGCTCTGAACTTTTGGATCAACTGACGGCCCAGCTGGCTGACACCCAAGAACAACTGATGGAGGCGAGTCACCAGAGGACCGTACTTCAAACTGAATGGGCGCATGCACAATCTAGGATTGGAAAACTGCGCTCTTTGGCTGCTGATGAAGAGAGAGTCTTCAGGGAGTGAGAAGCAGTCCTGGAGGCCACTAGCCAAAGGGTAGTGGCGTTGGAAAGAACAATCCAAAATGTTGATCCTTAAGGGCCCTATTTTGGCCATCTCATGAACTTTTTTCTTTTACTGCTCATCATTCTGATCCAATGTATGGAAAAATATATTTATCTGTACCTTTGGTTTAATATGATCAACCGTCATCTATCACTTTGTGAGAGCGTTAACCAAGATTCAGGGATCCGAAATCGGGGCCGTATTTCTGAGGAGAAGAGGGAGGTCCAGTCGAAGGGAGGAGACCTCAGACTGATTGATGTATCGTCTCCTCAATGTGCTCTAACGCACGGGTGGGGCAATGCTGGGTGAATTAAAATCAATTCAAACATAGGGAGATGAAAAAGGTGAACCATGTTACCCAAATTCGGAACACCATGGGAGGGGCGTAACGATGGAGGATAGCTGTTGACCGTGGCGGAAACGCAGCATCCATATCGCATTGGCCTGAAATGGGGACAACAAATGAGGGCTGACCACTGACCATGATCACAACATGGTGCCTAAATCAAATATCGTCGATTGGTCTTCCGGAATGTTGGCCCAGGATAGCAGGTGGACCATAGATCAATCATCCATAATGTTAGGGGGTCCCATCAAACATGACTAGATTCCGAAACATTGTCCCGGGATAGCAGGCGGACCATAGGTCGATCATCCATACTGTTACAACAGGTGGACCAAAGGTCTATCATCCATATTGTTATAGCAGGCGGACCACAGGTCAAGCATCCATACTGTTAGGGGGTCCCATCAAACGTGAAAGGTGATGAAGATCCAAATAAAGGGGAACGCAAAGCATGGAAAGTGAAGTGGTGGTTTGTTCTAACAGAATCCAACACTCCAAAAATTACGCCACCGTGGTGAAGGCACATTAGGTAGGCGTATTAATCTGGTCACGGATCATCCCTAATTTTAGACAGGACCTCTCTGGTGAGGTAAATGTTGCTTCCCCACATCACCTTGGGGCATCCCGAACTTATTCGGGGATAATGATGTAATTACACAACTCCCCGAGAAGTCAGGCCAAGGGGCTAAAAATGAGGAGGGATGGGATTTGGTTATCCCTGGGGCTGGACCCAAGAAGAAATTTCTGGGCGTTCCTACGTATCTCATAAGGATGAGAATTAAGCCACATGTAGTTCTAGAAAGGGTCTTAGTTTAAGGTCTTAGAACTCAGACCAAGTATTAGTAAGGAGGGTGGGAGACGCATGGTAAGGTGATTACAAAACCAGACGTGAATGAGGACGAAGTCCTGCTTACCATGCATTCCTTGGAAAAGTGTTCCGGTTAAGGGATCAAACACGCAAGTTAGGCTGGGCCCATGGGGAAGTGATCGAACGCTCCTACGTATCCCATAAGGATGGGAATCAAGCCATATGTAGTTCTTGGGAGTTCTTTTTAATGTCATGTAGGACAGGAAACAGAAGGGCTAATTCTTATAACATGGTGCATGCAGGGTGGTTATTGCAAACCCGACGTGAATGAGAACATAATCCCATACCACGCCATGCGGTCCCGTAGTCAAGGTCCCAAAGGCGGGACAGACATGATGAATTAGCAGGCCTCAAGATGGGCCCAAAGACAAGAGGCCTGGGTGTTCCTACGTATCTCATAAGGATGAGAATCAAGCCATACGTAGTTCTTAAAAGGGTGACATGGCACAGGAAGGTTCCTATACAAAGGATGAAAGGGGTGTGCGTGTCTAGACCTCGCACCAAAAGAAGCGGCATTTGATGTATCTTGTTTTTTCCTTAAAGGTGAATGGTTTTCCTTTTGTGGAGCGACCGACCTAGGGTAGAAATTCCTAGCATCACCACAATAATCAAGTTGTATGCAGGCGTTGAAAAATGTAATGGTAAATGACCAATACCCAATGTGATGTCCCCTATGGAGAGGTCATCACAATGTAGTGCCATTTTACGTCGTGCGGTTGGGACGATATCATCACAGTTTATGGTCATGTGGTAGGACCAACCAACACAGTTTAAGGTCATATGGCTTGGACCCGGGGGAATGTGCATGATGTGACAAAGCATACCCGATGCAGATGAGGACATAATCCCACACCACACCGTGCAGTCCCGTGAGAGGAGCCTCAGGCCAAGGGGCCGGTGGGGGTTTAAAGATCAAGGGACAGGAGACACTAGCTTCCAGCTGAGCTGGTCCTGAAATGAAATGTCTAGGTGACCCCTTGTTTCCCATGGGTATGAGGTTCAAGCTGTGCATGGTTCCTAGAGAAAACCCATGCCTATAATCTTAGCGCTCGGATCGCGGAATCCCTTAGAAACGCTGTAACGCAGCTTTGTCTGCCTGACATTTGGAAGTGCACTGAGGGTTAGTGCAATGAGTGCCGAGATTCCTCCTTGACACCATGGGGTGGAACATAATATGAATCATGAAACCGACATTCAGTACCTGAAGGAGTCAGCGTGACGATAAAGGATTACTACTGACCATGTTCGAAACACAGCATCCTTTCGTGTTAGCCTAAAATGGGGACAAACAAATGATCATCAACCGCTGACCATGTTCATAGTGCGAGATTTGTATCAATTTGTTGTCTGAACCCCTTGGGGGCATTGGCCCATGATGGTAGGAGAGCCCTTAGACGTTGTATCTAGGCCGTTCTTGGGGGTCCCTCTGGATGTAAAAGGTAATGGGGTCCTGAATAAAGGGGATTACAAAGATTGACAAGTGGAAGAAACTTGCCTAAGTTGAATCTAACACTCCAGGTCCTAGACCAGAGTACTCTGAACACATTATCGAACCACTGAAAAGGGTCGAAGGGCTCAGGTTGAGAGCGACCAAAAAATGGTGGATTCCCAGGAGAAGGGGGCATGGTGCCAAAAACCATGTACCACACCTATATATCCTCTCATGGATAGGGACAGGCCAAGAGGCCGAGGTGACCGGGAGATCGTGTGATCTCTTAAGAGACAGGGCTGGACTTGAAATCTCGGTGTTTAGAAGGTCCTATGTATCCCATAAGGATGGGAATCAAGCCACACGTAGTTCTAAAAGCACAGTTTAACGTCATGTAGAACGATTAGAGGAATTTCATCCGGGAATGTGTACGGCATGGCAAGTAACCCAACGTGAATGAGGACATATCCCCACATCACACCGTACCCTCTGGGTTAGGACTTGGGCTAAGGGGCCCGAGAAGGCCAAGGGGCCTAAGGATGGGCCTCAGTTAGGAAGGCCTGACCATCTTACAGTTTAGCATCTTGCAATGAGGAAGAGCGTGCAGTTTAAGGTCAAGCAGGACCATAGTGCAGTTTAAGGTCATGGAGGACCCAACAGTTTAGGGTCATGTCAGACCAGGAATGGATCTTTCTTTAAGTTATTAGAACTCGGACCAAGGGGGGGCCATATATTGGACCAAATGCAGCTTAAGGTTACACAGGACCTGATGCATTTTAGGGTCATGCAGGAACGTGGGAAATTTTAAGGTCATGGGGGATTGTAGGGGCCCAAATGTAGGGCCAAATGTAGTTTAAGGTCGTGCTGGACCAAATGTAGTTTAGGGTCATGCGAGACTGCAATCCAGTTTAAGGTCGTGGGGGACCCCGTAGGGTTAGGCAAAATACTGCTTAAGGAACTTTTCATTGGTGGGAGGAGATATACGCTCACCATCCATGGTCACCAGGGAGTATGCACCATTGGGATAGACCTTATGGACGATGAAAGGTCCCTCCCATTTGGGCTCCAACTTTGGTGGTTTCCTATCGGGAATCATTGGTGCCATGAGGGCCAGTACCAGGTCACCTTGCTGGAAGGAGTGGAGGCTAACCTTCTTGTTGAATTCTCGTGACATCCTGCTCTGATGCCTTTCCAGGTTGTGCAAAGCATGAAGCCTATTCTCATCCAGTGCTTCCAATTCAGCTAGACAGATTTTGGAAACTCTATCTGTCGCTTTCTGGTCATAGACCGTTGTGCGCAATGAGGGAAACTGAATTCCGATGGGTAGGATGGACTTAGTTCCGTACACTGGGGAATACGGGGTCACCTGGGTGGAATTACAAGACGTCGTCCGATAATCCCAGAGGGCGTTGGGGAGTTTATCCAGCCAACTCTTCTTGTTCTAACCAACCATCTTTTGCAGAATGTTATAGAGGGTTTTGTTAAACGCCTCGATCTGTCCATTTTCTTGCGCATGATAGCAAGAGGTATGGTTAGAGAGAATGTTGTACTCGGCGTATAATTTCTTCAGCTCGGCTACTCATAAGTTGGTGCCATTATTAGTGAGGATAGCATGAGGTACTCCAAATCGATAGATGATGTTGGAACTCACGAAGTTGGCGATAGAACGGACTTTGAATTCCTTGAGAGTAATTGCCTCTGCCCACTTGGAAAAGAAATTTGTAGCGGTCATAATGAATCGGTATTGGCGAGCCATTGCCGATGGTTAAGGTCCTACGACATCCAACCCCCAGACTATAAAGGTCCAAGAATACTTGGTAGTGTGGAGAGGCTCTGGTGGTCGATGCATGAAGTTATCATGAACTTGGCATGCATGGAACCTCTTGGAGAACTCGATGTATTCATGGATCGTGGAGGGCCAGAAGTACCCCAGTCTCCGAATCTGGAGGGACAACTTTGACCCGGCCTAATGGGCACCACAGGAACCAGCATGAACCTCTTGCATGACCTGTGGAATCTCAACTCCTTGAAGGCAACGGAGGATAACACCATCAAATATGTGTTTATAAAGGATCTTCTTAAGGCTGGGACCGCTCTGAAGGGTAAACTCTAGCGTGCGGCATCGAAATCACTCGTGCTCGGCCCGGTCTTCCAGGAGATTACCGTGTTGGAGGTATTCAACCAAGGGTGTCCTCCAATCAGTTACTATTTTGATCAACTCATTTTAATTACCCAGGGCTCCTGACATAGGAGCAACAGCTGCAATTTGTTTTACCCGTGGGTCATGATTGCCCTCCGGGGTAACGGGAGTAATGACTCTCCGGTGCACCACGTGGATAATCAGGTCATCCTGCTCGGGCTCTGCAAGTGACGCATCCAGGCTAGAAAAAGAATCTTCTCGACCGTTATGTGACCGAGGGATGTGGATAACCTCTAGCCGAGAAGGGAATTGGGCCATTAGATGGAGGGTGAACTCCAACAATGGCACGAGTTCTGGATTTCTGGCAGCATAGCTGCCATTGACCTGCTTGATGACTAGCTCAGAATCCCCTTTCACATGCAGATGGGGAACGTCGATCTCAAGGGCCAGCTCGAGGCCAGTAATTATGGCATGATACTCTGCCTCGTTGTTGGTGCAACCCTCTATCAACAGGAATGAGCACGGATGAACAACTTGCTCTGGGGTGATGAAGACGATACCAAGGCCCACTCTATTGAGCCTAGGATCATTGAGTCTCCTACCGGTGGGGATCTGGGAGGCACCATCAAAGTACATTTTCCAACATGGGACAACATGATCGACTGAGAGGATTGCCTCATCAGGAAAACCTAGGTCTAGCAGCTGATCTGCGGAGGTTGGGTGGGTAGCTAGAAAGTCCGCCAATGCCTGTCTTTGATAGCCTTCTGAGGCACAAACCTGATGTCAAACTGTTGGAGGATCACCTCCCACTACGCTAGTTGGCCAGTCAACATAGGTCGGTTCAAGATGTACTTCAACGGGTCTACCCGAGAGACCATCTGTACCTCGTGGTGCAGCAAGTAGTGCCGTAATTTTTGTAAGGAAAATACGAGCACCAGATAGCTCTTCTCGATGGGAGAATATCTGACTTCCATGTCGAGGAGCATATGGATGAGGTAGTAGAGGCTGTTCTCTATCCCCTCGTTGTTCTTATGGGCAATAAGTGCGCTGAGGGACCATTCCAGGGTGGTCACGTAAAGGACCAGTGGCTTCCCGGAGATGGGTGGCATCAAGACCAGAGGTTGGAGCAAATATTGCTTTATTTCCTTGAAGGTGGTCTAACACTCTTCATCCCATTCATAGGTGTAGCCTTTCTTCATGATCCGGGAGAAGGGCTTACACTTTCTACCCAGATTCGCAATGAATCGGTGTATGTAGGCTAAGTGGCCTTGGAAACCTCGAAGCTCCCAAATATTGCTTGGGGGAGGCATCTGGTTGAAGGCATTGATCTTATATGGGTCGATCTCAATGCCTTAGTGCCTGAAAACAAAGCCAAGGAACTTACTAGAGGTGACCCCAAAAGAACACTTCAACGGGTTCATCTTCAGTTGATGGGAACGGAGGAATATGAACACTTTCTCAAGGTCCTTGAGATGGTCCTGGTGCTGGTGAGATTTTACCACCAGATCATCCACGTAGCATTCCACCAATGTTCCCAGAATCAGCTTGACTATGCGATGCATGGCTCGTTGATAGGTGGCACCTGTATTCTTCAGGCCGAAGGGCATAACCTGGTAACAGAAAGTACCTTGGGGCACCCTGAAGTCAATGGAATCCTCATCCTCGAGGGCCATCCGGATCTAGTTGTACCTGAAATATCCATCCATGAAGAAGAGGGCTTGGAACCTGGACATGGAATCAATCAACAATTTCGTCACTAGAAGGGGGAAATCATCCTTTGGACAGTGGCGATTGAGATCGCGGAAGTCGATATAGACCCTGATTTTTCCGTTCTTCTTCCTGACTGGCATAATGTTGGCTAGCCACCTGGGGTACTGAACTTCCTTAACGAAGTTGGCTTTGATGATCTTATCAACCTCAGCCTTGAACATGGAACCATGAGAAGAGCGCATCTTTCTGGGAGGCTGCTTGAACCCATGATGGTTTGCCGGGAGACCAAGGCGGTGGACGGCTACCTGAGGATCTAGTCCTGGCATCTCGTCGTAACTCCAAGCGAACACATCACAGTTCTATTTGAGGAATTCCACATACTGTTGCTACTCCTCAGGGGGCATGGCAGCACTGACCAATGTGGGTCTTCGGTCTGCCTCGCTTTCGAGGTTCACCTGTACCAACTCATCGACCGTGGTGGAGACGCCCTCCTCAAAGGCGAGGGGATCATCTTCCATGTCCCCTTCTCCACTTGTGGAGGGATCTTCTGTAGGGGGAGTTTCTTCCAAGCCACCAGGATCTGATGAGAGGCTAGTGCCGGCTTGAGCATCAGTGGTCATCATATCAAGAGATTTAGGCACCACTGAGACCATAGCGATGATGGCAGTCGATCCAATCCCATCTGGCCTTCATCCCAAGGGGCCACACTTGATGACATCAAAGCAGTAGTGGCGCATTGGTTTGAGCCGGTTAATTCTAGCCCAAAGGAAGAGACATGTATGACGTACCTCCATTTCTATGAGCCTGATATTCTGATACTGTACATGGGTAGGAGGATCCAGGATCACCCGAGCCTAGTTGGTGTAGGAGTACGAGGTGATTTTCTACCGTCGCTTGGACCTGGGGATATTCCTTCCTCTTATACCCGAAACAACAAATCATTGCCCCATGTCGGGGGTTGTATCCTCCAACCGATGGATTGGGAAGACGTAAGCATCATTCAAACCTACCCAAGGGTCACTTGTGTCAGTGACGGGCTCGATCTCACCTACCAGAATCTGCTTATCCTTGCTCTTGTAATAAAAGGTGTCCAAATAACAGGCTTTACAAGAGGCAAAAGGAGATGAATCTCCTTGGAGAATGCCTACTCAACCATTAAGGGAGTATTTGAGGCATTGGTGATACGATGAGGGGACCTCCGCGTGAAGGTGGAGCCACGGCCTGCCCATCAATGCGTTGTATGCAGTGTCCTAAGAGACAACCATGAATTCAGTGCTGGCAATTAGGACACCGAACTGAGTCTTCAAGAAGATCTTGCTGACTAGAGTTTGCTCGGTCCTATCATACCCCTGGATTTTGAGGTCGGAGGGAGTTAAATAATAATCAGACAAACCCAGATTTCGCAGTGTCCGAGTCAGGATTAGGTTGATCCCAGAACACGTGTCGACAAGACAGCAGTGGACTTCCACGCCATTGAACTATCCAGTGATGTAAAACTGGCGAATGTGACCCTATATGTAAGGGTGTTCATCTTCACCGAAGAATGAGATAACTTCCTAGAATTCGACATTCTCAATTGCCTCAGCGTGGAAGGCTTCCGCAGCTGCTGCCTCCGTCTCGAACTGGAGGGGGCTCTTTAGGGCCTCGACAAGTGCCTCACGCATTTCAAATGACAGGCGAAGAGACTCAAGGATATAAAGCCTCGCTGGAATTCTAGAAAGGTTCTTCAGAACATCATACTTCTGGGCCAGACACAATCCTCTGCTTACAGGAGGCACCTTTTCAATTGGAGGCACGACTGGAATTGTCGGCTGGACCGGTGGCTAACTGGTACTAGGAATATCTCATTGTTCACTAGTAAAAACCTGGAGAGTGGCAGTTGGATGAGGACTGTAAGGCTAGGGTTGGCTGGTGGTGGGGTGGAGCTGTTCGCGGCACGACCATTGTGGTTCCGCCTGATCCAACAACACAAATGGTGGTGGAGGCGGACCTGTTGACACCGGATAGAAGGGTCGTGTGTGCTGAGCTCTGCACTGGGCCTGTTGTCTGGTCTTAGCGGTGTGCACGGCCTAGCTAGAGGTTCCAACTGTCGTGCCCCGGTGATTCATGTAACCATGGCCCTAACAATGTTGGCGATGGCTGTGGACATTGGGAAGGTCTACCTGGAATTCCTCATAGTCGGGATTCAAAAAGGGATTTACCAACTCTACGGTGTTAACTGAAGCGTACCCCTGACTGTCACTAGAGGATTCATACACTACCGGGCGAAGTCTTGGAGGGATCCCAATTCCTGGGGGCATAAAATCACCAAGAGTGCGGGATGATGACGGGATTGGCAGGGTGTGTTCTTTCTTCTTGCACCGCCACTGCTTTCTATTCTGGGAAGAGGCTGGATGAGATGATGATGCCGAAGTAGTAACTGCAGCTTCTAAAGGATCTGGATGATTCAGGCGTGCATGGATGATGCCATGGGCACAGGAGACCATCTTGCGGGCCATCCAATCATTATACTTCTGGGACCTACGGTCGGGAACATGCTGCCATTCACCTTCGTCGCCGCTACAACCATCCGATCTCACAAAGACACCTGCCACTTGTGTCGGGGCTGGTCCCAACCTAACTATATTGTTGTCAATATGGTCTTGGATCCAGTCCTTAAACGTGTAGCATCGCTTGACGGTGTTCCCCAGGGTCCAGTGATAAGGTAAATAGTTGGGATGATCAGTAAGATGTGCTTCTTCTGGATTTTAGCACTTGGGAAGCTGCACAATTCTCTACTCTATGGCACTGCGGAAGTAACCGGGGACCTGAGCCTCATCAAATGAGTAGGTCTGATTCCTTCTGTCTGGAAAGGGGTCTCTAGGAGGCTGACCCTGACGAGGGGCCGGAGGAGCATGCCAAGGAGGCAGAACCTGATTATCTCGCCTAGGCGGTGGCGGCACGCTACGCGGAGGTACTTGCCGATTTTGAGGCAGTCACTGATGGGCTGGAAGTTGTGCCTGTGGGGGTGGACCCCTATGGGGCTGCAGAGCTAGCCTCACTGGTAGCAACTCTAGCTACCTGGGGGCCTCTATCTGGTCCACAGCAGCGGGCTCGGCTCTGGAGGCTCTCCTTACAGGGATTACAAAAGGCAGTGGGCGTGCCTGACTGGCCTATTACAGGGCTTCTTCGAGGTGCTGAGCCTTGTCTGGGAACTCCCGGAACCCTCTGAGGTAATTCTGAGTGATCAGAGAAGGAACCAGCTCTACCTTGACATTCCCTACACACATTGTCAGTAATTTATACAGAGTTAGTGGCATGTCAAGGGAGTATGTGAGCCCTTTCCACCAGGCTATGAAGTCTGCAACTCGCTCATCGGGCCTTTGAGTGCACCTGAAGAGGTTTGTGATGTTCGTCTTCCAGGTTGTGGAACTGAACTGGTAGAGGAATTTCCTATGGAGGTCCTCCCAGCTAGTCACAGATCCGATAGGGAGTTGGTAGTACCAGACGAGTGTTGGCCCCTCTAGTGTCTAAATAAAGAAACGGATATTGGCGTCCTTCTATTGCGTTGGATTCCCTAAGATAGGCCCACACCTTGAGTTGAAGTGGGCCAGTTGCTATGGCGAGTCTCCTATCCCGTTAAAGGGGGAGAAAGTGGGGTTCCCAAATCCCGGAGGTGCTGGAATTTCATCCACCCATGTTGGGTACAACTTGTCATCTGGTGGGATCGCCACCTTCTGAGTTTCCAAAGCCTCTAAGCGGGCGATGAGTGCTTCCATCAGATCATCTGGACATGGATTCCTATCCTGAAGGGGATCCCTAACCACAAGCACATTGTTGGGATCTTTAATTTGGTAGAAAAGTTCACCAACTTGTGGGGCAGCTGGTGGAGCGGCCCTTGGGGTGGCGGGAGGAACCCGAGCGGGGTCTCTTGGGTGGTCAAGCTGCTTAGGAGGGTTTGTAGAAATGTATCGTGCCCTCTTTCCATGAGCTCCAGCCTCTCCTCTGTCAGTGGACATGGCATGGTCAAGGTTTCCTGGGGGAATCTTGCCCAGGGGTATTTGTTCCTGCCCCTACTGCCCCGGCCTGGGATCACCTTAGTTGGGTCACCGCTTTGCAATGCATTCAGCCAGAAGCTCATCGACCAACCTCTTCTGCTCAGCAAGCTGTTGGCGCAGCGTGGCCTTCTCGGGATCTTCCTCTGCCTTCTGCACTGAGGCAGATGGGTCAGAGATCTTGACATCCCCAACGTGCTCTTTACCTTTGTCGATATTCCGGATCAATGTTAATGCCTCAGTGGGTGCGGGGAGACCTAGGAGGTTCCTCTGTTGACGATTAATCCTCCTTAATGGGTCCAGTAGCGGCTTTTCCTCAGGGGGATAGTCTCCATCAAGAAGTTCCAGACCGCTCCCCTCTACCAACAGATCAGCCATATTGACAGCCGCTACCCTCGGGGGCATGTCCTCAGAGCCGCCCAGTGAGTCGGGCTGCCGTCAAATCGCACTGAAGATAAGTGCAACGTACTTCCCCCATCTATTGATATGCATGTGGGGGGTGGCCTCCTTGATAACTTTTCTGAGTACTTGAAAGCTCTGAAATCATTTTTGTTGGAGGGCCCTTTGGTGTCCAAGTGATTCGGGGTGTCGGACCATGGGGAGCGTGGCCAGGTCGATCCGACGACATTGCTCGCCGATATCCTCGAGGTGTGCTTGGATCCTAGGATAAGTCACTTGCTGATGGCGAAGACGGGAGTGAGTCGCTCGGAGGGTCTGGCGGAAACATTCAAACTCTATTAGGGTGAGCGATTCTGGTGTGTCAAAATCCGACCCTGCGACTGACCAAAAGTTCTTGGGGAGTGGATAGCTATGAGGATGGTCCAGAAGCTCCATGACTCGGGTTCAGGATTCGTCCCCTGATGGCTCCGGTCATAAACTGGGAGTGATTGGGGAACCGGAAGCAGCGCCGAAGCGGGCCACTGGGCCGGTGGGCTGGACAGCAGAGAATATGGCAAGTAGGCCGATCAGCCGCCGAATCCTAAGTCGCCCTCCAAGGGTTACAGTGTCCTGGATTCCACGTCACGATAGGATGGACCGACGAACATGCCTCCTGTAATGGTGTCGGTGCTTGCTGGGGGTGTTCTATGTCGTGGCACTTCCGCCATCGACCCCCAAAAAAGGTCTCCGTCGTCTCTGGACGAGGTGGAAGGTGCTCCCGGAGAGGTCGAAGGTGACTGCAATTTCAATCCCTGGGAGAACGCTAATTCCTCATCCTCCTGGATATACCTTCGGAGGGAGGCAGGGATCGTATAGATCTCACATTCGGGGAGTACGAGGCTGACGCACCGGGTCCTTATCCCAGCCCTTGACTCAAAGGACTGAGGGGAGGGCTCTATCGTCAAGTCATACTCTGCCTCAGAGTCGGAGAAATGGGATGGTATGATTTATGTCCGGCCTTCCCTGGAATTTCTCTTACGGCGACGAAGTCCAACTTTCCTTCCCCTAGGTGGCTCCTCGGGGCAGGGCTGATTTCTTTCATGGAGTCCTCTAGCCGCACTGGTGCTGGGCAGAGAGGACTAAAGGCCGGGGTACAGGGAGCACCAGGGAAAATGTCGAAAGGGACATGGGGAGGACCTCCATGTGGGCGAGTGACCGGATATGTAACAGCTCCATACTCGCGGTCTGCGGTAGGGGAAGTGACCCCATACCCCGTGTAGTGAGCGCTGGAGAGAGCCCCACCCGGAGTGTTGCTATCATGGGGAAGCCCCTTACATGCGGCGAGGGTGGCGTTAGGAAGGCCTCTGGGCTGAGTTCGGAAGGAGGGAGGACCCATACATTCTAGAATAGTGGCATGGAGTAGGACTTCACGCTGGATGTCACTACTGTGAAATGGTCTGCGGCGGCCATTGTCTGTGCCGACGACTGGGAGATTTGTCCCAAACTACCCGTGGGGAGGTCGGGGCCTCGATCTAGATTGGGCATGTAACTTCCCCCGCTCAACGTGTGCAGGGGTTTGATGATAGGAGTCAGCAGTGGCTCGGGCCACAGTTTGCTGACGTTGATGCCCTGGGGTGAGCATCCTCTTCCGCTCCTGCCCGACACTGGCGTCAGGTTAGGTGGGTTGGATCCGGTGTTGAGGGCACACAGATTTCCTTCTCCTTGGCCCGGGGAGTCGGGTGGCGGCGTCGACGTGGCCTGGCGGGGGCCCTGACCATGAACCCTTGAACCGGGTCTCCGAGTGGGCCAACCTGGACATCCCCTACCTCATCGGCGTAGGAGAGAGAGGTGTCAAGGCGTTTCGGGGATAAGCTCCCAAAATGGTTGAACGTCAGGGTGGGGAGAAATGGATCCCTGCGCGGCCCTCGAGGGCGGTGTTGGTAGTGAGGCACAGTTTCCTCAAGGTCCAAATGGGCCATGTCCTTGGTGGGGATGACCCCTTCCACCTCGTACCTATGCACAAGGTCATTGATCACCCTTCATTGGATAATCTCTGACGGGGAGAGGGGGTGTGATCGCCCAGTAGTCGTGGCGGTCGGAGCAGCTGCAAAAGAGGCGGAACCACGCGGGGTGGCCGCGTCGGTACTACCCTTTCCCCTGCACCAGTGGGCAGGTGGCGATCAAGCTCCAGATGCAGTGATCTGATTCTTGAAAGTAGGGAGATGAACCCATTAACAATAATAGGAAAAGAAATCGACAACCAATAGCCCAGCGCCATTCCATCTTCCGTGGTCGGTAAGAGGGATCCATGCTGACAACATCACAGAACAGAGTGCTCAACATCCTGACTACCCCAACCCCTAGTGGGTTTCACGTCCTAGTGCTGGGTGCCCGAACCTGGTGACATGCTAATCTTCTGAAGCCCCAAACACTACCAGCCTCCATATTAAGGAGAAGATATTCACGTCGGGTTCACCATTTTATATTTCCGATGCTTTCTGCCAGGGCACGTTTTCATCCATCATGCAGGGGAGGACGTGCGTCTTGTGGCCCTGCATTCCCACTTTCTAAAGGTAGGCGGCATTCGTTCCTTATTCAGGGACATTTTCTCCTTCATCGAAAACAGGATGATGTGATGTCGGTTCTTCCTTCCATGGATTCCTCCTCGGAGCTCATCACTTAGTCAGGGTCTCCCTCATAGATTTAAGACGTATTCGTGAATCTCGTTCCCGGGCCATATCTTCATGGACACCAGTTAATTACGCTGCTTCCGTCGAGACACTCCAAGGGGTCTGGTCGGGGCAGCATCCTTCGGTGAGGAGAGTGGTCATGCCGAGGAGTCATTGGCGTGTCTTGACACTGGGGGATTGGCATGTTTGTCTTATGTCCCTTATTATAGGGCTTCTCGAGGGCATGGAAGCCTGAGGAATCCCACATCGAATGCGGGGAATTGTATGTAGTAGGCATGTATCTGAGGTTTTCCTCAGCTTCCCATGTTTAACACGGGGTATGCCATGATTTTAACGTCTTGTGGAGACGGATCGGACTGATCGGAACACTAAGAGTGGATCAGATTGAAGAACCCCCTGGGGGAACACCGATGTTAGGGCCATCATGTGGGTGGCTTCCCGGAGGCTATGGAGTGGAATGAGGTGGCATGATCCCACTGGGATGTGGCGGCCCAGGTAAGAATCAGGATGGGTGATGGATTCGGGTTTGAGTCTCGAGGAGACTTCCTACGTATCCTTATGGAAGATAATCAAAGTCCACGTAGTTCGATGATACGGTGGGACACCTGAAAAGGCGACCCATGAGAATGAACGCATGGATGGGACCCAGAGGGAGTAAGGCCAATGGTCTAGGGCATGAGCTTCCCGAGGCACGTGGGCTCGAGGGAGAGGATAGGATGGGACATGGTTGTTGGGCTTGAACCTCATGGGGGCTTCCTACGTACAATGCCTTAGAACAGATCAAAGTACACGTAGTTCAGGATGGATGGGGGGGCTTACGCTCTAAGACGGCCCAAGGTGGATACAGGTATTACGCTCTGAGGTGTCCCATAATGGTGGATACGGGGCTTATCCTCTGAGGTGGACCATAATGATGGATATGGGGCTTACGATTTGAGGCGGCCCATAATGATGGATATGGGGATTACGCTCTGAGGTGGCCCATAACGATGGATATGGGGATTACGCTCTGAGGCGGCCCATAATGATGGATATGGGGCTTACGCTCTGAGGCGCCCTATAATGATGGATGAACTGACGTGAAGGGGTCGGAACGACCGGGTGATGGGATTGAACCTCGTGGAGGCTTCCAACGTATCCTCATGAAAATAAATAAAATTCCACGTAGATAAAGTGGTGCAGTTTAACGTTATGTGGGACTGAGGCATACAGTTTAATGCCATGCTGGACGGAGGCATATAGTTTAACGTCGTTCTGGACGGGGCATCCAGGGCTTATTCTCTGAGGCGGCCCAAGGTGTTGGCAAACCGAAGTGAAGGGGTCGGAATGACCGGGTGGTGGGATTGAACCTAGTGGAGGGTTTCTACGTACCATGCCTTAACACACATCAAAGTCCTCGTAGTTCGCTAGAGGTGGGGTCAGGGACGGTGCTCAGTCTAAGCTCACGTGAGTCATGCTCGATGTGAGAAACAAGAAGCTGCAGGGACCTGATGATCACGTCGCAAAGGGTGCGTCCATGAGAAGCGAAGAGGGGCTTACGCATTGAGCGGTCCATGGTGTCAGGACATACTCTAGGATGGAGGCCCGAATGTGACAAATCGCAGAGGGAGAGGGATTTGGGACCGAACAAAGGATATTCCTCATTCCCTATCACACCCTCCCCTGGCCTTGGTAGTGGGGAAGTACGGAGGTTCATGGGTGCTACCTTCTGTAAGAGGGGCTAGGGGCTTACACTAAGATGGATGCCCTTCCCCCATGGACAAACGCCACTCCAAGAGGGCGGATATCATCTCATGTGAGGGGTGATCCCATCCCCATGGAGACAAGCGGCATAAATAATGTCCGAGCCGGGGGTACCCTGCGTGTGAGGCACGGGGCCGGATCACAGTTTAACATCATGTGTTGAGGACGAAGTGCTTGGAAGTTTAATGTCCTGCAGCTCGGACGAGGTGGGTTCACTCCACACACCTAGGACTTACATAAACGGTACCCTCTGCCCCTTGGGGAAGGGAAGGCACCGGCAAGGCTGTGGTGAAGGGGGTCTCAGAGCAAACCATCGAGGGGTCCACGTTATCTTGGCTATCTGAAGAAGCAATAGTCGTTATCATGCATATGAGAAGAAGCATGAGGCAACGCAACGCAATGGGAAAAACCGCCCAAGGGACCTTGAGGTTACTTCGTACAAGCCTGGAAGGCCGCACGGGAAAACATCGCATGGAGTGCATGCCCAGTATGGAGGACATCGGGCACCTACGCATGGAGGCACCCGGGGGGCGTCGAGGTGAGGGGTCCCGTGGTTTGTGCACAAAGAAACGGTTTGCGCGCAAAACACTGAGATGGTGCGTAATTGGGGTAGAGGGATTGAGCGGGGCTAGGAGGATCGCACGCAAGGGATGTGAATTGCGCGCGAGTGGCAAAGGTCCCACCCAAAGGCAAGGCCACACCCAGTGAAGGGATTTCACGCAATTGGACCTTTTTGCGCGCAATGGAAGAAATTACTCGCAAGGGAGGAACCTTGAAGGGTTTAGAATTCTATTTAAGCCAGTGGGATTGCGTGCAAAGGTGGATCCCGGGGCTAAGTGGAATGAAAAGGGTCAGTACCTGAAGGTCATCTTGAACACGTGGAAGTCCTTTTTTTCTCTTGAGAGCTGGTTCAAATTTCACAACCTAGAAATGGAAGGGGTCTCCTTCTATTTATAGGACTCCGACGTCACGGAATCCAGGCGGCGCTCAAAATTTAGTGCACCAGAGAAGGCGGCGCAGAAAGTTAACCGCGCAGGCACGGGTGTGCAAATATTGCACGCCAGCGCCGGGGACCCTTCGCAAATCCCGAACTCCTTGCACACAGTGCACATTTTTTCTCACGCATTCTCCTTTTTTTCGCGCAACACTTCCTGACCCTCCGGACCGGGCCTTCAGGTCCAAATATGACTTCGCTTCATCATTTCGACACTTCCTTTAGTAGTTACGGATTTTTCGTCATCTACAGTTAGGATTATGGATATGATACCCTGAGATACTTTCCCAAATAGATAAGTCAAGAAACGGTTTTTTTAAGTATTACACAAAAATATGAGACACTTTTATGTTGGGTTGGGGATTACACATGGTGTCGACTGTCGTTGAAGTTGGTCAAAGTTTAAAATTTATAATCCTACTAAAAAATGTATATGTGGCAAGTAGGTTCAAGCCCACAGGAAAGGTGTCTATGACCACTATTCTTCTAAAAACCTTCAAAAGACCCCATTGTTGTCAGTAGGGGGTAGATTTTCTATTTTTTAAAACTACCATATTTTTTGTGTTTATTAAAAAGAATAAGTGAAACACCACAATCTTTTTGATTTTTTTGTCTAAAATGTAATGAAACATGAAATAGACTAAAAATAGTAAGTATAGAGATATAAAATGAAGATAAATGAACAATCAAGAGAAATACGTCTGGGGAAAATTCTCAATTATACTAGTTTTGAAAACATTCATTCTCACGATAGTGACTACAACTAGTACCACTGAAAAGGAGTGTTTTATTTCCCTCACCAAGAGATAAACCACTCAAGTTGACAAATCATGGAGTTCGCCACTCCAAGATTAAACAACTGTGAGAATTTTTACTTGAACAAAAAAAATGAAAGAAAGAACTCTCCATAAGTTCTGTATTTTTCATTAAAATTTAAATTTTTATGAAAATTAATCCACAATAAGACTCCCTAAATGATTTTGGAGTTCCAAGATTAAGTGCTAATAGTACGTTGCAGTTGAATGCAATCTAAGCTGATATCACCGATCAATTCAGACCACATACTAAATTATAGTTGACCTGAACCATTGTTGAAGATGGTAAAAGTTTATTTATTTATTTTCCTAGTAACTATAGTATATCAGGAAAGCAGATTCGAACCCACAGAGAAGGAAAATTCGACCACTATTACTCTACAAAATTTCAAAAACTCTATTGTTGTCAGTAGTGGAGTAGATTTTCTAATTTTCTATTTTTTTATTGTTTTTAAATTGTTATTAAATAGTACAGTGAAAAAACATTTATCTAAAATAAATTGGAACTAGAAACAGATGAAGACATAGAGAAACAGAAATACAAAATATTAATAAATGGACAATCTAATGAAACGTTTGGGGGGAAATCTCCATTCTACTGGTTTTAAAGGTATTTCAATTCATTCAAAAGTTATTGCAGAGTACCGCCTTAAAGAGAATGACTCACCTCCCTCACTCAGAATTAAGTCACACAAGCCAATCAGTTTTAGAATTCTCCACTCCAAAGAAAAATCAACTGTGAACAATTTGAAAACAGAAACCGGAAAAACTCACCGTAAGTCCTGAAGTCTTATGAATTTATTATATTTTGAAATGTGTTTCCATGATCAATCTCACCAATTTACAATGAAATATTGAAAATTAAGTTCTAATGGTACAAGCAATTTGATGAACTCAGCATTGATCTCACCGATCAATACTGAAAACATCAAAATGAGAAAGTGAAAAGAAAATTAAAAGATAACCAGTAAAACTTCAATTTATCCCTGAACTAAATGATTTAACAAGAAATTATCTCTACTATCAATACAACAACTAGAAACATACGAGAACAGAGTACTGATACTAGAATTAAGATGGAAGATAAACTCCTGAAATTATGCTCTGCTCCTATACTCCTCCACCTTCGAGAAGAGGTTCCAGAGTCTCCCTCTGATCTTCCTCTGCTCGGACCTCGATCATCAAATGTGTCGAATGGATGTCCAACCTCCCTCTAAATCTTCTTCTTTCTCTATTTTAAGTATCCACCATCTTTCATTACTTTTCACTGTTACTCTTCACCGACTCGAATTTGTCTTTTACTGTTGCACCGCACATGTGATTTTTTTGGTGCATCACATGTCGCAGAAGCTTTTCCCATGTAACTAACTTTAGGTGAGTTAGTTCAAATCACTTGGATATTTTTTTGGCTTTGGTGTGAACTTGCATAGATAAACCAGAATGTAATTAATTTGATGTAAAAATAAAATGTTAACCTTTTTAAATAAATAATCTACTGCTTAATTAAAGTGAGATTAAATGTTATTTAGTTTAAATTAATAGTTATATTATATACAATTAATATTATTATTTTATTTAAAAAACAAATTTATTTAATTTTAATATCTTTTAATGATTTTATTAAAAGATAACTATTTTGATTTTTTTTAAACATAAGTAGTTTATAACTAATTATTAAATTTTTAAATTATTATTATGAAATTTATTTAATTTATGAATTATTTTTAGATAATTATTTTCATTATAATTAGATCAATAAAAAATAATTATTTTTAAAAAAAATATTTAATTGATCAAATCAGTTTAACATAATTTTTTTATAAATTAATATTTTAGTTTTTATATATTTATATTTAATTAATTACTTATATAATTTATTTTATTATTATTAACCATTTATTTTATTTAGTCAATAAATATTTAAGTTTTTAAGATTTGTATTTTAGTTTAGTTTTTGATTGAGGATAGTTTTTTGTTAGTTTTACCTCCTCTCCCCCAAATCCACACTACACATAGGGGAAGGGGAAATGGTTTTGACAGCTTCTAGAAGAAGATTCCTCACACAGCACTGGTGGCCTGCTACTCCTCCAGCGATGACGGCAAGTCCAACTGAATAGGCTCCCCTTCAGCGGACCAGTGGTGTCTTTCCCATCAAGTAAAATAGCGGCGTGCAACTATACTCATTAGCATCAAGAGGCGGGTCGGCGCAACGCTTCCCTTTAGCGGCTGGAACTTGGTTCATGGCTCCCTGTTCATCATCCCAGCGATGATAGTGATGACGACACCGCTCGAATCCACTTTGACGACTGATGGGTTGTAAGAGGCTCAAGATTGCAGATGATAGTGAGATTAAGGGCATGAGTGATTCGCAATCCTTCTCGAATAACGGATGAGGTTGGCTCGGATTCATAAGGGGAATGAGTTAACAGGAGGTGCAGCGGGCACTTCTTCTATGTCAATTTGTTTGAGTCGATCAAGTGATGCTTCAATTTGTGCTGGAACATTTTTGTGTGAATTAGTGATTGATGATGAATATGTATATAGATTTTACTAGGAAGAATATTTGGTAATGGTGGGGATGATATTGTGAGGGGAGGAGTGAGGATCGATTGCTTGAATAGGGGAGTGGTGTTGGTAGAATATACTGCATCGGTGAGATGAAAAGATAAACTATCGGTGAGTAAGTAGGAAACAGGGGAGCGGCAATGGAGGTCACCGTTGGATTAAAGATAAGGTTACCGATAGTTAAAAAAGGGAACAATTACCAATAGTTTAAAAAAATGTGATGACCAGCTGTGCGGGGGTCACCGTTAGTTTTTTTTTAAAAAGGGTCACTATTGGTTTTAAAATTAAAAGCTCAGCATTGAAAAAAATAAAATGGACACTGATACAAATAAATAGAAGTTCACTGATACGGGAAATTAAATTGTAAAAGTCACCGATTATTTAATAAAAAAAATCTCATCATTGGGAATAAAAAATAAGGTCACTGATGCAGTTAATAAAAGGTCACTGGTGAAAATAAGATCACAAATACAATTAAATAAAAGTTCACTGGTAGAAATAAGTCACCGATAGTTTAAAATTAAAAAGGTCATTGGTATATTTAAAATTAAAAATGTCACCAGTACATATAAAAAAGGTCAAAGATACACTAAAAATTTAGGTTGCTGGTGCAGATAAATAAAATTTCACCGTTGAAATTAAAATAGAAGGTCACTGTTAGGCTGCATCGGTAGCCTATGATTAGAGGCCCCAGTACTTATAAAAAAGGTCACTGATAGAAGGTGACACTCAAAAATTAAAACTGCAAACTTAGGATAAAATAATTAATGTTTTAAAACTCTAAATTAATTAATTAGAAAAATAATTGAATACTCAAAGTTAAAAGTGCACTATTTCATTTAATTAAAACTCAAATTATTAACTTAATTAAATAATAGGATAATTAAACATATTAATTAATTAAGTTAATATATTTTAATAAATCAATATTAAAGGATGATATACTAATATACATTCTATGTTAATTAGATAGAAAAATGATGATTAAATAATTGTTTAAAATGTATATTATCTTTTTAAAAAGTCAAGAAGATTTTAATTAACCAAACTAATTAAGAAATAATTAAATTAGAAAAGAAAAGTAAGATTAAAATTATTAATTGAAAGACTAAAAATACTTAATTAATTATAAAAAATGCTTAATTAATAAAATAGTTATAAAAATAAAAAAGTACAATTATTTAATATAATGTTCCCAAATAATTAATTAAAACATTAAAAAATAATTAAAATGATGTTGAAAATATATGTGAAAATAGAGCCACATCAAATTCCCCCACACATAATAATTTTTTATCCTCTAACAATTTCTTGCTATATTATCATTGAGAAATAGATTGTAGTATTTATGATTCAGATCAAACTATAACAAGTCCAGTACTTAAGAAAGAGGATAGAAAATGAAAGCATGCTTTTGAAAAAGGTATTTTCAAATCAAGTCTTGCCTCAAAAAGGTACTCAAATAGTAATCAAGATAGCAAAGATTCATCAATAAAAGAAAGTTTCATGCCTCATAAGTGACTCTGTTTAGTGAATCATTTCAATCTGGTCTTAAGTCTAAAGTCTAAGAGTGACAACATGATAAAAATCTGTGAAATTAAGAACTTAATAGAGGAACCTTGTACTTTGACACATCATCTAGGTTCCAAAAATAATATTTATTTTAAATAACCATAATAATGAAACCCAAATGACTCATATAATAAACCAATCGACCCCTTATTCAAATGACGTTCATCATTACCCTCACATTAATGAACTAATTTTTGACCAATTTTTTTTTAAATTTCTCCCAAGTCATGTATCATGTTCTAAGAATTGTGCAATGCACTTATTCAAGGTGTACAAAGGGATTATTGTAAACAAAAACACACCCATCATCTAGGGTATCAGAGATTCACCGTGGGATCTAAGATGCCCAGACTACTCCAATTTCAGAATATTTTTATGAAAACCATTTACAATATCTCATTAAGGCAATTACTTTAATAATTAAATGGAAATGAGTTTCCTACAATCGATATGATACTTCCAATTCCAATGATTAATATCATAACTCCATTAATAGGTCACCCATATTATTCAAAAAAATAGTCCAAAAACCAAATTTTCATAAAACCACTAAGCAAGACCACTCAACAATCATCCATCCTCAATAATTTTAGACTCAAAGAAATACCTAACTACCAAAGAAAAATTGTCCATAGGCAAGACCCATTTGAAAAATAGTGAAAAACCTAAAATTATGAAAGAAATTTGAAATTTTTAACCAATTTTTAACAAAAAATATGATGTTGTAGTGGGAATTGATGAGAATTCAATTAATCATAGTTCTACAAAGTCAATAATTAACCCCCTCACTGTCGATATCGATTAAGAATAGTTCTGCACTGTAGAGACCCCAAACTTGACGTACATGGAAATTACATTACTTTTGCGGAATACTTAATACATAACAAAAATAGACACTAAAGGACCATAATAGTTTAGTGTCTTTGGAAACTCGGAATATAATCTTCTAATCTTGGTGAAAGATCTTCAACATCTCCCATAAAGATCTTCCCCTTTTATTTTATTACCTAAAACTTTTATTTAAATCCTGGGGAAAAGAAAACATAAAAAAGGGTGAGCTCAAATGCCCAGTAAGGGTAAACATAGAGAACATAAAACAATCCATAATCATTTGAATGCAAAAACTTGAACATAAAATCTAAACATCAAAATATTGAGTAAAGTCATGAATCTTGGAAGTATGTAAGTCATATATCATAAGGGAACATCAATCGTGATAAAATAGCATGGGAATAAAACATGTAATTGTGGAAAACCATTAAGCACATGATATGATTTCCATAGTATCCAAGGCATTGCTGCCAAGACCATCTTAGTGGACAAAGTCCCTTTCTGAATTGAGTTCACTCCTCATTTCAGTCCTGTAACACTGAACCAGATTAACATACCATTCCATCCATGTCTATCTCATGAGATATAAATCTTTACCCAATGAATTGGAGGGATATATAGTTCCCACCCATCTCATAATGAAATCATTCTTTTGTGTGCCACAAAATAAACATACATCATTCATAATAACCCAACGAATAAAATGGGTTTCATAAACATCATTCCATCATAACATAATCCATATAAAACAAATGGATTTCATTTAATCATAAGAGAAGGGAAATCATTTAAATCATAGAGAAATTATACTTGAAACATACACATATGAAATAATGTCATCTTAAATGGAAAATGGTTTTGATAAAACACTTGAAAATAATTCTTGAGGAAAATATCCTTTCTTCTTCAAAATCATTTTCTTTTCACTAAATTCCATGCAATTTTGAAAGAAAATTTTTTTTTTTGAAAATAGTCATGAAATATTGTAGAGTAACCTTCTTTAAAATAAGGAGTTGTGAAACTATAAAAATCCGTTCATGCGTTAAAGTGTAAAAAAACATTCTCCTTGTACTTTTTTCGGAAAAGTCAAAAAGTACCTTGTATGGTAAACTAAAGAAAGATTCCTTCCATACGATGTGGTAAAAGTAAAAAAGGGTAAAAATGACTTTAAAAATACCTGGAAGAAAAGTAAACATTTTATGAAAACATTTTGAGAACATATGGGCATGGATAATAAACATAACCCCAGTAAATACTTACGAATAAACAATCTCGGATAAGAATGAGATTGGAATAATTATCCCTTACCTTAGGTCCAATATGCTTCGTACGTATCCGAACCTCCTGTATAATGATTTAAATAATTTCATTGACTTATTACAGAATCATATTCATTGTTATGATATCATATATGGTTCACTTATGACTTTATATTACCTGTTATTTTGTAAATTCCATGTTAAAGCAGTGTTTTGGGTAAAATCGTTTCATTTATCGTACGTGTTTCGACATGTTGTTCTTGATATTATTAATTATATCCTTATTTACTTAATTCCAGAATGTAAAACATGATTTATATATAATATATGTTCAGTATATAAATATATATTATAGATCGATAAATGGAATGAAATACATTGTTCATGGAGACGGTAGGTCGTGCGTACGCATGAACGCTGTTTTCGTTTCCTTATTGAATTAAATGGAATTAAGTAAATGAAAGATATATGTACATAAATCCAGTATCATTATTATTTAATATATTTCATGATTATTTATTATATATACTTTATAATCATATTTTAATGGTTAATCATGGAAAATGAATTTCATCGCGTTCGTGGAGACGGTAGTCCGTACGTACGCACGAGCGATGATATCATTCCCATGATCGTGGAATTGTATTGAAGTGTATGTATAATCTTTCAGAATCAATATAACTTTAAAATAATTATATATAGTTATTTATTTACACCATTATACCCATCCAAGTAAGGTGGTGGTGGAAAACAGATTACACCACGGCGTGGAGACGGTATTCCGTATGTACACACATGCGGTGATTTCATTTTCCGTAGGATGGATAGAAGATGAAATTGGGTTGTTTAATATTTATAATAACATATCAGTATATGATTTATACTGATGTTATTAATTTATGATGAAAAAAATAGAGAATAAGAAGTAGAAGAGGAAATAAATTGGAAAGAATCGGTAAAGGATATTACCTCTTCTTTGACGCGCCTCTTCTTAAACTCCTCTTATGGTACTGGGGTTGGTCTTTTGAGGAGACCAGAACCTCTATAATGTTTCTAGGGAAGATGAGAAAGGAAATGGGTAGGGTTTTTCTAAGCTTCAAGGCTAAAAAGGGTGTGAAGAGAAGAGGGAAGGGGTGCCCTTTTATAAGGGAGGAGAGGAGCACCTTTGGAAAAACTTAAAATATTATTTTATAATAAAGTCATATTCGGTTTATAATAGTTCCAAATTGATTTATTTCTAAGCTAAAGTGGGTATGGGTCTAAAGACTCTCAAAAAATAGGTTTTATACAAGTTTAGGTTACTATTTTAACCTTATCATTTAGATTTAACTCTAAGTTAAATAATTTAACCTTTACCGGGTCTTTTTGTTTTCTTACACTATGTAGTTAATAAACTTACTATAACAAGTCAAACGAACCCCAATTGGTTCATTATTAATATATATATCCTTATATAAGTAATTTGGCTTAACCTTAGATTTTTTTGGAATAAAATGACAATTAATAATATAATATTTGTTTTAAAAACAATTTTATGTCAATTTTGACACTATTTGGTACTTGATTTTTGTGAAAATCATAATAGCATTATTAGTTCTAAAAAAGTAAATTAAATAAATACTAACATGTCATATTAACCTATAAAATTATTGGAATTTATAAAAAGTCTCAAATTATATTTATTTGGGTATTTATAATATCAATTATTTTAATATTTCATTATTTAGGTAATTACTGCATCACCATTGTGTCATAAATAAATTATATTATTTAAGGTCTATGAATTATAAATAAAATACCATTAGTTAGGAAATCTTTTTAGATTTCTAATGAATATTTATAGTCTAATTTAACTTATGTATAACCCTATATTAAAAATGTTTTAGTTATTAAACTTTGATTTTAACTATTTTAAATCTTTTTTAAATAAAATAATAATAAATGTCCTAATCTTATCCAAGTGGACCTAAAGGGTAATATTTTATTCCTAAGGTTGTTTTTGGTCGAATTACACTTATCCAATAGAATTAGTACATGTGTAAGGGTAATAATAATATCATTTTTACCCTTAATTACCATATTAACTTTTAACCGTGGTAAATAAAAGTAAAAAGTTACTATTCATCAAAAATTATTTTTATCTTATTGAGCCACATTTTACTCCTTGATATTAACCGTGTCTCTCAGATTTTTGAAATTCCACTCACAAAAGCGGTAAAATTATGTTTTATGTAAATTTTTAAACTCTCTGAGGAGGTGGGTAAAAGACGGTGAAAAGTTCAATAAAATTTTAATACGTCTAAAATTATTATAAAATGACTCCAATGAAAAACATTGAACTTATATAGGTATTATGTATCAATTTTTACCTAAAATAAATTTAAATAAAATAAATAATTATTTAAATAAAGTCGGTTTTTAAATAGAAACCTAGTGTTTTCACTGTTCATCAAAAATTGAAAGTTTTCAGAAAAATACCAAAAATTCACCCTAGGCTAATTTTGATATTACGAATCCAAAAATGAAGTCCATTTTGAAAAATAAAATTTATAAAATTTTAAAAAGTGGGTATTACTATTCATAACGGCTAGTTTATATAACATATCGTTGTTTAGTGAAACTCGGTATTTCATACAACACACACTATCGTGGAAGGTCGCGATTGCGTGTAATTCAAGCCAAGTCAGGGATGCATGTAGTGAAAGTTCTTTTTGTTGTAGTGTACAACACAAGACATCAATGAAATTAAAAAAAATATATTTTTCATAAAATCTCGGGGTGTTACATTCTTCCCCCCTTAAAATGAATTTCTCCCTCGAAATTCGTCGGGGTTATAAATGGTTTACTACTCGAAAGCTTCTTTAATAGAAACCCACATCATAAAAATGAATACCAAAACTTACCTTTTAAAACTAAAGTATGAAACGTAATGGTTACCCAAATTAACTAATCATTGGGTTTCCACATAAGAAAACATAAGTGAAAATATGGATATGGAAGAGAAATCTAACCATCATGTTCTGATGGAGAGTGGTAGAGAAAATGGCAATGAAAAAGCCAACAACCACAAAGCCATAAATTTGTGATGATCTAATGTACCATTTGATTCATCGGATATAAGGGAACTAGGACAACATTTTTGGTTTTCAAGATCATTTCCCTAAAGTTGAAGAATTTTAATTAGAAGAAATACTTACTTTATTTCGGTATAATCTCACCGTTGTTTGTGTCTTGAACAATTTCCACTTCATCTCTTAAAGAAATGAAGTTGAATTTTTCATTCGTGTGGTGTTAGCAAATCATGTGATAGAATGATGGGTTATTCCATATGTCTCAAACAAAAGGTTAGAAAAAAGTTATCAAATATACATAAGTCCATCTATGGTGAGGTTAATCGTATATGATTCCAAAAATGGACTTATACTTCATCTATCATACTGCTTAATAAAACTAGTTTCTACTAACCAGGGACTTCCTGTAGGCTAGTGGTAGGTGATAAAGGCCTGTCACACTTCGATTGTGGGTTTGATTCCCATAGCCTTGTCCGACGCGATGGGTTGTCACCCATCCTACGGGTTGTCCTTTTTCTAAAACTATACTATTATAACATTCCAAAAATAATATCAAAAAGTTCTAGCCATAAACAATACTAACTTATTTCCAACATAATCCATTCCAATCTTTAGGCTTATCCAAAATACTTCTATCTAGGCTCATAGTATAAAGAAAACAATTACTAGAAATGTCATCTACCGAGAATGTGAATACCATCATTTATCCCCCATATATCATATAATATATCCTGTTGGTCACATTCCAAACATGTGAATACCTTAATCATGTATTCTCTTGAAACATGAATTACCATTGAACCTTAGTGAAAACATGAATTCTATCAAAAGTTAACTACTTCCACATACTAAAATCCCAAAAATTCTATATACTCAAACCATGATAGCACATTGTCCTTACATCAGTCATGAGCTCAATAATACTATAAAACATCTCAATATATCCTTATCCCTTCATTATGCGCATATCATCTACTTTCCAAAAATATTACAATCACTTTTCACGGTTACCGGTACCATATAATTATTGAAAACCAATACATAGATATTCAAAAATTCCACGATGCCATAAATGAGATTCCATGATACTATTTTGAAATCCCATTACATAAACACTTAATAATTAAACAACATCATTGTCATACTCAACATCACAAATAGTGATCACACATGAATTCCCTTTATCCTTTTTCTTAAGTGGTTGCTCACGTTGATCATCATTAACCCTTGGATTAGGGAATTGATTAGCATAATGCCCCATTTCCTTGCACTTGAAGTATTAAAGTGTTGGTGGTGCGTTCTCTGCAGTCTTTTCTTTATTTAAATCATTAACAACCCTTTTTCCATTAATTTGACACTCAGCGGCTCGATGACCTTCTTTTCCACACTTAAAACATTTTATAGTCCCTTTAAGACAATCTCCACCATGCTTCTTTCCACACTTTGAGCATAAAGAAACATCCATCTTCTTTTCACCATTATTATGAGATTTCTCCTTGAACTCCATCTTTTGTTTCTTGTCAAAACCATGAGATGGATATGTTACACCAACTTCCAGTTCTACCTTGATATCACAACGCACAATTTCTTCATAGCTACTGAAGTCTCTTATAGCTAATTCCCTTCGAAGACTTGGTTTTAAGCCATTGAAAAATTGATCAACTTTACTTTCAGGTTGGATGATAAAACCAGATGCATACCTTGCAAGTCTTGTAAAATTCACTTCGTATATACCAACAGATTCATCATCCTTCTGCTTAAGCTCATGGAACTCCGTTTCCATCTTTGTTCGAAGAATATGAGGGAAGTACTTACTGAAAAACAAGTTCTCGAACTCGTTCCATTCCATGGATTCAATTTGATCTTGGGGCCTTGTATTCTTAATTAGATTCCACCACTGGTCTGCTTCACCTTCTAAACGGTAAACAGCTAGAATGACTTTATCATGTTCCAAACAGCGAAGTATGGAAAATATCTTTTCAATGGTACTGATCCATTTTTCAGCAACAAGTGGATCAGAAGACCCATTGAAAGAAGGTGGACATTGCCTCATGAAGGAATCAATAGAATATTGTTCCCTTATCTACTCATTTGGAAGTCCAGAATGATTCATATCTTGTGTAAGTATAGCAATAAGATTCTGCACTCCATCTCCCACAACATTGGTTTGTTCAGGAGGAAAATCATTGCATTGTCCATTACATTGATCAACACGGTTCCTTCGGGTTCCAGCCATCATCTAAAACCCAAAAAGAATAGTGTGAGAGGCAAAAATCATGCTAGGGAAAACAACATAATAAATGGGGATTACCTTCAATATATAACATCTTAGGGTTAATTATAATATTTTTACCGTAATTATAGGACTATAACCTATACTTATACTTAACCTTAGGGACATCCCTAGACATACCATAGAAATATATCTAGGGATCTCACTAAATTTTTCACATCCTAGTTTCCAAAGGTTAACTAAACCTTTCCTTTGATACCAACTATAGAGACCCCAAACTTGACGTACATGGAAATTACATTACTTTTGCAGAATACTCAATACATAATAAAAATAGACACTAAAGGACCGTAATAGTTTAGTGTCTTTAGAAACTCGGAATATAATCTTCTAATCTTGGTGAAAGATCTTCAACATCTCCTATAAAGATCTTCCCCTTTCATTTTCTTACCTAAAACCTTTATTTAAATCCTGGGGAAAAGAAAACATAAAAAAGGGTGAGCTCAAATGCTTAGTAAGGGTAAACATAGAGAACATAAAATAATCCATAATCATTTGAATGCAAAAACTTGAACATAAAATCTAAACATCAAAATCTTGAGCAAAGACATGAATCTTGGAAGTACGTAAGGCATATATCATAAGGGAACATCAATCATGATAAAATAGCATGGGAATAAAACATGTAATTGTGTCAAACCATTAATCACATGATATAATTTCCATAGTAGCCAAGGCATTGCTTCCAAGACCATCTTAGTGGACAAAGTCCCTTTCTGAATCGAGTTCACTCCTCGTTTCAGTCCTGTAATACTGAACCAGATTAACTTACCATTCCAGCCATGTCTATCTCATGAGATATAAATCTTTACCCAATGCATTAGAGGGAGATATAGGTCCCACCCATCTCATAATGAAATCATTCTTTTGTGTTCCACAAAATAAACATACATCATTCATAATAACCCAACAAATAAAATGGGTTTCATAAACATCATTCCATCATAACATAATATATATGAAACAAATGGATATCATTTAATCATAAGAGAAGTGAAATCATGTAAATAATAGAGACATTATACTTGAAACATACACAAATGAAATAATATCATCTTAAATGGAAAATGGTTTTGATAAAACACTTGAAAAGAATTATTGAAGAAAATATCTTTTCTTCTTCAAAATCATTTTCTTTTCACTAAATGCCATGCAATTTTAAAAGAAAAGGATTTTTTTGAAAATAGTCATGAAATCTTGTAGAGTAAGCTTATTTAAAATAAGGAGTTATGAAACCGTAAAAATCCGTTCATGCCGTATAAGTTTAAAAAAATATTCTCCTCGTACTTTTGTCGGGAAAGTCAAAAGGTACCTCGTATGGTAAAAAAAAGAAAGATTTCTTCTATACGATGTGGTAAAAGTAGAAAAGGGTAAAAATTACATTAAACATACATGGAAGAAAATTAAACATTTTATGAAAACATTTCGAGAACATATGGACATGGATAATAAACATAACCACGGTAAATACTTACGAATAAACAATCTCGGATAAGAATGAGATTGGAATAATTATTCCTTACCTTAGGTCTGATATGCTTCGTACGTATTCGAAACTCCTGTATAATGATTTAAATAATGTAATTGACTTGTTAAAAAATCATATTCATTTTTATGATATCATATATGGTTCACTTATGACTTTATATTACCCGTTCTTTTATAAATTCCACGTTAAAGCAGCGTTTTGGGTAAAATCGTTTCATTTATCGTACGTGTTTCGACATGTTGTTCTTGATATTATTACTTATATCCTGATTTACTTAATTCCAGAATTTAAAACATGATTTATATATAATATATATTCAGTATATAAATATATATGATAGATCGATAAATGGAATGAAATACACCGTTCATGGAGACGGTAGGCCGTGCGTACGCATGAACGCTGTTTTCTGTTCCTTATTGAATTAAATGGAATTAAGTAAATGAAACATATATGTACATAAATACAGTATCATTATTATATAATATATTTCATGATTATTTATTATATATACTTTATAATCATACTTGAATGGTTAATCATGGAAAATGAATCTCATCGCATTCGTGGAGACGGTAGTCCGTACGTACGCACGAGCGATGATATCATTCCCATGATCGAGGAATTCTATTGAAGTGTATGTATAATATTTCAGAATAAATATCACTTTAAAATAATTATATATAGTTATTTATTTACACCATTATACCCATCCAAGTAAGGTGGTGGTGGAAAACAGATTACACCGCGACGTGGAGACGGTATTCCGTACGTACGCATGCGCGGTTATTTCGTTTTCCGTAGGATGGATAGAAGATGAAATTGGGTTGTTTCATATTTATAATAACATATCAGTATATTAGTGATACTGATGTTATTAATTTATGATGAAACAAATAGAGAAGAAGAAGTAGAAGAAGAAATAAATTGGAAAGAATCGGTAAAGGATATTACCTCTTCTTTGACGCACCTCTTCTTAACCACCTCTTAAGGCACTAGGGTTGGTCTTTTGAAGAGAAAATAACCTCTATAATGTTTCTATGAAAGATGATAAATGAAATGGGTAGGGTTTGGACAAGCTTCAAGGCTCAAAAGGGTGTGAAGAGAAGAGGGAAGGGGTGCCCTTTTTATAAGGGAGGAGAGGGGCACCTTTGGAAAAACTTAAAATATTATTTTATAATAAAGTCATATTCGGTTTATAATAGCTCCAAATTGATTTATTTCTAAGATAAAGTGGGTATGGGTCTAAATCCTCTCAAAAAAATAGGTTTTAGACAAGTTTAGGTTACTATTTTAACCTTATCATTTAGATTTAACTCTAAGTTAAATAATTTAGCCTTTACCGTGTCTTTTTGTTTTCTTACACTATGTGGTTAATAAACTTACCATAACAAGTCAAACGAACCCCAAGTGGTTCGTTATTAATATATATATCATTATCTAAGTCATTTTTCTGAACCTTATATTTTTACGAATAAAATAAAAATTAATAATATAATATTTGTTTTAAAAACTATTTTATGTCAATTTTGACACTATTTGGTACTTGATTTTTGTGAAAACCATAACAGCATGATTAGTTAGAAAAATGTTAATTAAATCAATACTAACATGTCATATTAACCTATAAATTTAGTGGAATTCATAAAAAGTCTCAAATTACATTTATTTGGGTATTCATAATATCAATTATTTTAATATTTCATTATTTAGGTAATTACTACATCACCATTGTGTCATAAATAAATTATATTATTTAAGGCCTAAAAATTATAAATAAAATACCATTAGGTAGGAAATCTTTTTATATTTCTAATGAATATTTATAGTCTAATTTATCTTATGTATAACCCTATAATAAAAATGTTTTAGTTATTAAACTTTGATTTTAACTATTTTAACTCTTTTTTAAATAAAATAATAATAAATGTCCTAATCTAATCCAAGTGGACCTAAAGGGTAATATTTTATTCCTAAGGTTGTTTTTGGTCAAATTACATTTATCCAATAGAATTAAGACATGTGTAAGGGTAATAATAATATCATTTTTACCCTTAATTACCCTATTTACTTTTAACCGTGGTAAATAAAAGTAAAAAGTTACTATTCACCAAAAATTATTTTTATCTTATTGAACCAGATTTTACTCCTTGATATTAACCATGTCTCTCGGATTTTTGAAATTCCACTCACAGAAGCGGTAAAATTATGTTTTATGTAAATTTTCAAACTCTCCTAGGAGGTGGGTAAAAGACGGTGAAAAGTTCAATAAAATTTTAATATGTCTAAAATTATTATAAAATGACTCCAATGAATTACAGTGAACTTATATAGGTATTATGTATCAATTTTTTCCTAAAATAAATTTAAATAAAAATTCGGTTTTTAAATAGTAACCCAGTGTTTTCACTATTCATCAAAAATTGAATGTTTTCAGAAAAATACCAAAAATTCACCCTAGGCTAATTTCGATATTCCGAATCCAAAAATGAAGTCCATTTTGAAAAATAAAATTTATAAAATTTCAAAAAGTGGGTATTACTATTCATAACGACTAGTTTATATAACATATTGTTGTTTATTGAAACTCGGTATTGCGTACAACACACGCTATCGTGGAAGGTCGTGATTGCGTGTAATGCAAGTCAACTCAGGGATGCGTGTAGTGTAAGATCCTTTGGTGTAGCTTACAACATAAGACATCAATGAAATTAAAAAAAAATATTTTTCATAAAATCTCAGGGTGTTACATGCACAACCAAGAATTAACCCCCTCCCCCACACTTAAAATCAAAATTTGTCCCCAAAGTTGGCATTTAAACATGGAAAAGAAGAATTACAAAATTAAGGGTTCAAAATATATTTTCAGT
Organism: Viscum album; assembly: GCA_963277665.1. Classification (NCBI taxonomy): domain Eukaryota; kingdom Viridiplantae; phylum Streptophyta; class Magnoliopsida; order Santalales; family Viscaceae; genus Viscum; species Viscum album. The sequence goes on from OY728163.1 coordinate 948,532,667, forward strand.
TAGGTAGATTTGTGACATGTATAAAGGGTCTCTTTGAAGTTTTAAAATGTTGTTTGCCACAATGGATAACTTTATCAGCAAGTTCATTAGCAAGTATATACACTAACATTTATATCCTTTGACAAGGATTTTCCATTAATGTAAAAACATGGAATGTGACTTGTAAGTGCACAGTGAACTAGGTGTAATAATTTTAACAATGTATGATTCAAATAGATGTTCAATTAAGTATAGAGCAAGCATTACTAACACTCCATAGCAAATCAGATTTAAAAAAAAAATCATCCTGCATGTACCCTCCCCACTCTTAGTTTCAAGACGTGAGAAGATTCTAATTACAATGACATTCAATTTTCAATAGTGAAGTACAAGAAGATTTTATTCCAATACAAGAAGAATTTCCAGGTCAAGTAAGACATGAAACAGAATTTTATAATGAAAACAAAATTTTCAAAAGCATCATCATATAGAACAGAATTTTCATTCAAGAAAAGCAGTAGATTTTTTTAAAACATTAATAAGTAGAGAAATGAAACCAAATTTAACAGTAATATACTTCCCTAACTAGTTTCTTCATTACTCCTACAAAAAAGTAATTCCACTCCTTAAATGACATAACATCATCTTCTTGATAACTGTGAAACAGAACAAAGAGACCAAGAACAAGCAGTAACAAGGGATTCCCAAAAAACAGAGCACAAAAGTAGAACATTATTCAAGGGTAAAAATGAAACATATTAAAGACAAAAAGAACCATGGGTTGCCTCCCATGAAGTGCTAAGTTTTATAGTATTCATCCAGACATTATTTAAAATCAGTTTTCAAGCAAATTGATTGTAGCCAATCCCTTTGGATGTCCCTCAAAATACAGATTCACTCTCCACCCATTAACTAACATGGTCTTGTTCACTTCACCTAGAATTTCAACAGCTCCATTCTTAATCACTCTTACTATAGTAAAAGGTTCTGACATCTTGGTTTTATGTTTTCTAGGAAAGAGTTTAAGTCTAGAGTTAAATAGAAGGAACTTCAATCCAGGTTTAAATTCTTTGTCTTGAATGATGGAATCATGAAAGATTTTAGTATTCTCTTTATAAATCTTTGAATTATCATAAATCTCTCTCCTAATCTCATCCAATTTAGTCAGTTCAAGTAATCCCATATCACCAGCACTCTTAAAATCAAAGTTTAGAGCCTTTAATACCCAATAAGACTTTTGTGGCAACTCCAAAGGTAAATGAAATCATTTCCCAAACAACAGCCTGTAAGGATACATACCTATTGGGGTATTAAAATTAGTTCTATATGCCCATAAATCTTCATCCAATTTCAGAGACAAGTATTTCTTAGAGTTTGAAATAGTTTTCTCAAGTATTTTTTTATGTTCCCTATTAGAAACTTCTACTTATCCACTGGACTGTGGGTGATAAGGTGTTCCAATTCTATGAACACAACCATATTTTTCCATCAAAGACTTAAATTTATAGTTCATAAAGTGTGTTTCATTATCAGTGATAAAGGCATTGTGAACTCCAAATCTTGTAAATATGTTCTTTTTCACACATTTTATTACAAAATGGGATTGATTTTTTAGAAGTGCAACTGCCTCAACCCATTTTGACACTTAATCTCCAACGACAATAATGTACTCATTCTCACGAGATGATGGAAATAGACCCATGAAATCTAAACCCCAGACATCAAAAAGTTCAACTTTCAGAATTCCTTTTTGGGGTAACTCTTGCTTCTTATAAACATTGCCCAGCCTTTGGCATCTATCACAGGCATCCACAAAGCTCCCGGAATCTTTAAAAAGAGTAGTCCAATAGAAACCAGATTGTAGGAATTTCATAGCAGTTCTTTCACCAACATGCTGACCACCGCAAGGTGAGGAGTGACTACTCTCTAAGATAGGCAGTATCTCTTCCTCATGAACACATCTCCTAAGAATACCATCAACACATCTCCTTAAAATAGATGATCATACCAAAGGTAGTATTTAAGCGTAGAAATGAATTTCTTTCTTTCGTTATTTGACCAATTTCTGGGAAATACACCTACTGCCAGGAAGTTGGATAAATCTGCAAACCATGCAGATTGCCTGATAAAAATAGTGAGCATCTTTTCATCAGGGAAGGAAGAGTTTATCTCTCTAGGATCTACAGATTGAGTAAGAGGAATCCTAGAAATATGGTCTGAAACTATGTTTTCATCTCTCTTCTTATCCCTAATCTCAAAATCAAACTATTGTAGCAACAGAATCCATCTAATCAGTTTGGGTTTAATTTATTTTTTAGATAATAAGTTCTTTAAGGAAGAGTGATCAGTGAAATTGATAACTTTTGAACCTAACAAATACAGTCTAAACTTCTCAAGAGAAAAAACAACAGCTAGATATTCTTTTTCAGTAGTGGTGTAATTCTTTTAGGCCTCATCTGGAAGTCTACTTGCATAATACACCACATGTAGCTTCCAATCTCTCCTCTATCCAAGGACAACACCTACAGCCATGTCACTAGCATCACACATAAGTTCAAAAGGTAACATCCAATCCAGTGCAGTGATAATAGGTGACTTAGTGAGTTTCTCTTCAACAAGTTTAAATGATTTCAAATAGTTTTCATCCAAAATTGAAAGGTGAATCCTTGACCAGCAAAGAACATAAGGGATTAGTTATTTTAGAAAATTATTTTATGAATCTCTGGTAGAACCCTACATGCACTAGGAAACCTATAACACCTTTAACATTTCCAAGAGGTGGAGGTGTTTAAAAAATATCAATCTTAGAAGTATCAATATCCAAACCTCTCTTAGACACCTTATGAAAAAGAATTATACCTTATGTAACCATGAATTGACACTTCTCCCAATTAAGATCAAGGTTAGTTTCAATGCATCTTTCTAAAACTAACTCACGATTTTCAAGACAAGTATCGAAAGTGCTACCCACAATGTAGAAATCATCAATGAAAACCTCGATGATTGTTTCAATCATATCCGAAAAAATAGCCATCATACACCTCTGAAAGGTGGATGGAGCTCCACACAACCCAAATGGAATCCTCCTGTAAGAAAATGTTTCAAAGGGGCATGTGAAAGTGGTCTTTTTAGGATCCTCTGGAGAAACATGAATCTTGTTGTAACCAGAATACCCATCCAGAAACAGAAAAATTCATTTCCAATAAGCCTCTCAAGCATTTGATCCATGAAGGTCATTGGAAAATGGTCATTCCTATTGGATGCATTAAACTTCCTATATTCTATACATACTCTCCATTTTGTGGCTTTCCTAACTTAGATTTCTTCATTTTTTCATTTTTAACAACAGTAAAACCTCCTTTCTTGGGGAAAACCTGAACGGGGCTGACCCAAGCACTATTAGAAATGGGATATATCATTCTAGTGTCCAGTAGTTTGATCACTGTCTCTCTCACAAATTCCTTCATGTTTGGATTCAATTTTCTTTGACTCTCTATCCAAGGATTATGGTTAGGCTCCAGAGGTATTTTATGCATACAAAATGAGGGACTAATACCCATGATTCCAGCTATGGTCCAGCCTATGGCAGATTTAAACTTATTCAACACACTCAATGGTCATTGTTCTTGATTTTCATTATGTTCAAAGGAAATTATTATAGGCAAAGTAGAATTCTCACCCAAAAATGAATATTTAATATGGGAAGGGATTGGTTTTAGTTCAAGAGTGGGTGTTTCTACATTATAAGGAATAATCTTAGTCCTAGGAAGTCCAATATATTCAACATATATTTTGTAAGGAGTATTGAATGAGGAAATATTTTCAATTTCATGTTCAGTTTCGGAATTAATAGTGCAACTTTCCAATGTGGGAAGCATATTTTCCAAGTTTTCCAGATCATAATTTAATAATTTAACCAAAGAAGAATCATCAATTTTCTTAAAAATTATCCCTCAACAACGTCAAAGTGTTTATCAAGGATGGTATTAAAATAAACAACCTCAAATTCCCTAAAAAAGTTACTATGTTCAGAAACTGTGAACTCTTCTACATCAGAAATAGAATAGTTGTCCTATTCTAGAAATTTTTCTTGATTTGGTGTTTGAGCAGAATTTTTAACTTCTAAGAAAGATTCAACTAAATTTTCAGCTTCTAAATTATTTTCTTCAATAAAGAATTGATTTTCAGATTCTTCAAATTTTCCATTTGAGTTATCATCTTCTAACGACTCTACCATTGAACAGTTTTCAAAACAATTTGTTCCTCTAACATTTTTAAACACATTGAACTCTTCTTGTTGTTCTCCAATTTTAAAAAAAAAATTGACCCTATGAAACATTGATAACAGAACCACCTGTGGAAAAGAAGGGCCAACCCAAGATTATGGGAACCTCTTGATCAAACTCCATGTTTATGACTAAAAAGTCAGTAGGTAAAAATAGTTTCCCAACCCCAACTAGAAACTCATCTATCCTACCAGCAGAATGTTTGAAAGATCTATCATCCAACAGCAACATGACTTTGGTGGGTTAAGGATTACCCAACCTCAATTGTTAAAATAGTGAGTATGGGAGAAGATTGATACTAGAACCTAAATCACAAAAACTGTTGAGCTGATCAGAATTTCCTAAGGTAGAGTGAATGAAAAAACTACCCGGGTCTTTTAATTTAGGTGGAATTTTCTTTTGAAGCCTAGAATTACACTCTTCAGTGAAGCTATAGGTAGAAAACTCTTCAAGGGACTTTCTGTTAAAAAAAATTTAAGTTATTTCAAGTAAGATGGGATTTTAAATAAGGCTTGAATGAAAGGAATGTTTTCTTGAAGTTTGTAAAGGAGACCAAGGAACTAAAGAAGTTTATCCTTCATGTTACATTGAGGTTTAGCTTCTTAGGGAAAGGGATGGGTGGGGGAAAAATTTTAAGGACAGTAGGTATATCCTTCACCACTTCCCCAACGTTTTCCATTCCTTTATTATTTTTTATTTTTAAGTGAATTTTCAGCATGTGTTTCAGATGATGAATTCCAATTTTGATTAATTTCATGCCTTTTTGTGAATTTCCAGCATATGTGAAATGCGATTTTTTTTCAGATTGAAGCAAATTTTCATTTTGGGTAGTTTCATGGTATTTTTTGGCAATAGTTTGAGTATTCATACTACTTATAGTAAATAATTCCATGGAATTATTTCTAGTGTTATGCTCAGTGGTACTAGTAAGTCTACCTTTTTTCCTAGATGACAAATCTTTAGCATGTTGGCTAGTTTGTGTTTTCATGATTTCTATTCTCACATCAGTTTGCATTTTATCTTACTCATGTTGATTTTGTTGTTTGGTTAGATAAGTCATGTAACTTTCCTCTTGAGAGTTAATTTTTTTCAACATTAGATCAAACTTAGAATACATTTGATTATCATTGTTTCCTTGTGCATTAGAAGACTCACCCCGTTATTGATTTTGAATGTTTGGTCTTGGTTGATTAGAGTAATCAGGGGTAATGGATTGTTTAATTAGGCCTTGATATTTCCATGATAGATTTGGATGGTTCCTATAGCCTTGGTTATAATTATTTGAAAATGGATCTTCATTAGGAGTCATTATAAGACCATAGTTAACAAAATTTGATTTCTCTTGTTGTTGGGGTGACATATAAAAGTAAGTACAAAAGTTCTCAGTATGCCCAAACATACCACACTGGACACCATATTCACTTATAGATTGATTGGTTTTTGGATAGCCTAGTTTATTAATAGTTTTCTTAGTGTTTTGGTTCATTAATGATTGAAGTTGGTTGGTGATTTCAGCTAGATGATATTGAGTTTCATTTGTTGAACCAGGGTTTGAATTAAGATTTCTATTGAATTTTTTTCTGCTTTAATTCTTATTTTGAGAGTTCAGGGAAAGATTATTAAAAATGTTTCTCAATTCTTCATCAGTTTTATCATTGTAATTACCCCCAGTAGCTTGATCAACTAGATTCTGTTGAGAGGAGGAAAACACTTTGTAGAAGGTGTCAATAAGAAGGAGAGATGGGAGATGATAATGGGGACACTGCCTAAGTAGGTCCCTAAATATTTCCAAAGCTTCATGAAAAGCTTCTCCATTATCATGATAGAATCTAGTTATCTTTGTTCTAAGTTCACCTTTAAGTCTTCACGGATAAAATTTCATAATGAAAGAGTTGTACACTTGATTCTAGTTTTCAAGGATGTTCCCATCTAGACTTAGAAACCAGTTCCTAGAATTCCCATTAAGGAAAAACGGAAAGACTCTCATTCTTAACTCATTTTATTCAAGTCCTAGAAGAGGTATTTTCTTCATAGTATTATAGAAATATCTAATGAAGGTACAAGATTCCACATTTGAAATTCCATTAAAAGCAGGCAACAGTTAAATGTGTGATTGTTTAAATTCATAGTTTCTGGACCTTGGAGATAACCAAATGGATAATGGATTACTTGAAACTTTAGGGATTTGGAATTCCATCATCCTAGGACTTTCATTTTCATCTAAGATTTCTGATTGATTATTTTGAAAGTTGTTATCAGGAACTATGTTATCTTTGTTCTCCATTTCAATTTTGTTTTTCATTCTTAGAGCAGTTAAATGTTTTTCTATTTCTATGTTCAATGGGTATATACTAATAGTACAATGTCTTGTGCTCATACAATGTATATCAACAATTCAAGTAGAAAATGAAAAAGAATTTTTTTTACTATTTTTAACTTTTCAATTTTTTTATGATTTTTATATATCTGGTTTTTATAGTTTTTTTAGAAATATTGGCTCGTGCCTTCCCTGGAAATGATGCCAAAAATTTGATCTGAAACATCATTGAAGTCAGTCAATGTTTGATTATTTATTTTCCTACTAAATATAGTATATGTGTAAAGTAGGGTCGAATCCATAGAGAAGGGAAATTTGGCCACAATTCCTCTAAAAACTTTCAAAAACTCCACTGTTGTCAGTAGTGGAGTAGATTTTTTAATATTATTTTTTTTAATATTTTTAATTTTTATTAAATAGTAGAGTGAGAAAACATTTCAAAACATGTATCTAATATAAATTAAAACTAGAAATAGTTGAAAACCTAGAGAAATACAAGTACAAAACACTAATAAATGGAAAATATAATGAAACGCTCGCGGAAAAATATCCATTATACTAGATTTAAAGGTATTTTAATTCACTAAAAAGTTATTGTAGAGTACTACCATATAGAGAATGACTCACCTCCCTCACCAAGAATTAAGTCACACAAGACAATCAGTTTTAGAGTTCTCCATTCCAAAGAAAATTCATCTTTGAACAGTTCGAATTTTGCAATAGGAAAAACTCACCATATGTCCTGAAGTATTATGAATTTATTATTTTATGAAAAGTGTTTCCATGATCCATCTTGCCAACTGACTGTGAAATTTTGAAAATTAAGTTCTAATTGTACACGAAATTGGATAAACTCAGCATTGATCTTGCCGATCAATACTGAAAACATCAAAATGATAAAGTGAAAATAAAATTAAGAGATAACCCATAAAACATCAATTTATCCCAGAACTAATTGATTAAACAAGAAATTTTCTCTACTATCAATAAAATAACTTGAAACATACTAGAATAGTGTATTGATACTAGAATTAATATGGAAGATAAACTCCTGAAATGATGCTCTACTCCTGTACTGCTCCAGCTCCTAGAAGAGGTTCCATAGTCGCCCTCTGATCTTCCTCTTCTCAAACCTCGATCATCCAATGCGTAGAATGGATGTCCCACCTCCCTACGAATCTACTTCATTCTCATTTTAAGTATCCATCGTCTTCTACTGCTCATCACCTTCACTCTTCACCGACTCGAATTTGTCTCTTAATGTTGCACCGCACATGTGCATTTTTTGGTGCATCGCACGCCGCACTAGCTTTTCCCATGTAACTGACTTCGGATGAGTTAGTTGATCGTACTTGGATATTTTTTTGGCGTTGGTGTGAACCTATATAGTTAAAACCGAATGCAATTAATTTGACATAAAAATAAAGTATTAACCTTTATAAAAAAAATAATCAACAACATAATTAAATTGAGATTAAATGTTATTTAGTTTAAATTAATAGTTATTTGCTATAAAATTAATTATATTTTTTTTTGTTTGAAAAAAAAATTGTCTAATTTAATATCATTTAATGATTTAATTAAAAAAACTATTTTAATTATTATTATTTTTCAAACATAACTAGTTTATAACTAATTATTAAATTTTAAAATTATTATTACTAAAGTTATTTAATTTATGAATTAATTTTAGTTGATTATTTTCATTATAATGAAATCGACAAAATAATTATTTTTTAAATAATTATTTAATTGATGAAATTAGTTTAACTTAGTTTTATTTATAAATTAATATTTTAGTTTTTATCTATTTAAATTTAATTAATTACTTATATAATTTTTTTTAACCATTTATTTTACTTTATCAATAAATATTTAAGATTTTACGTTTTGTATACTAGTTTAGTTTTTGATTGATAGTTTTTTTAGTTTTACCTCCCCTACCCCAAATCCACACTGCACATAGGGGAAGGGGCAAATGGTTTGGACGGCTTCCAGAGGAAGCCTCCTCGCTTAGCGCCGACAGCCTACTACTCCTCCATAGATGACGGCAAGGCCAACTGGATCGTCTCCCCTTCAGCAGACCAGTGGTGTATTGCCCATATGGTAAAAAAGCAGCGTGCGGCTCTACTTCTCAGCATCAAGTGGCAGTTCGACGCAACACTGCTCTTCAGCGGCTGGAACTTGGATCGCGGCTCCCTGTTCATCTTCCCAGCGATGCGCGACTCTCGATCTACACCTTTAATCGACCAGTGATGACGACAATGCTCGAATCCACATCGACGACTAATGGGTTGGAAAATTCTCAAGTTTGCAGATGATAGTGAGATTAAGGGCACAGGTGATTCGCAATCCTTCTCAGATGAAGGATGAGGCTGGCTCGGATTCAGAAGAGGAATAAGGTAATAGGAGGTGTGGCGGGGACTTCTTCTATCTCAACTTGTTTGAGTCGATCAATTGATATTTCAATTTGTGCTGGAACATTATTGTGTGAATTAGTGATTGATGATGAATATGTCCGTATATGTTAATAGGAAGAAACTCTGGTAATGGTGGTGAAGTGATCGTGAGGGGAGGAGTGGGGATCGATATCTTGAACAGGGGAGCAGTGTTGGTCGAAGATGCTACCTTGTTGAGATGAAAAGATCAACTATCGGAGCAGGGGAGTGGCAATCAAGGTCATCGTTGGCTTAAAGATAAGGTTACTGATAGTTAAAAAGGGAAGGTTTACCGATAAGTTGAAAAAACAAGCAAGGAGGAAAATGGATGATAACCGGTAGATTTGATTTTTAACCCCGAACTGTAAGATTTAGCCTAACATTATCTATATTATGTAAACTAAAATCATTCAATTACATAGAAAGTGATTTGAAAGAAAACTGTGGAAGAAATATCTCTCTCCTAGCTTGAATCACTGCTGCTCCTGCCCTTGGATCTCCAGGAAGCGGTTCTCCGAGAACTGCTCCAAGATTTACCCCCATGTTCTCCTTTTCTTGGAAGTGTATGATTGAATGTATCGAATGAAAATTCCCCCTCCTCTCTTCTTGCTGCTCTGTTTTAAACTTACTGTCACCTGCTAAAAATCACCCATTGTTTTCCACCGACATCCAATGCCCTTCCCCTTTGCACCACACACGTGAAGTTTTTTGTGCAATGCATGTCACATTATCTTTGCCCATGTAACTAACTCTTGACAAGTTAGTTAAGTGAATCTGGATATTTTTCCGTCTCTTGAATGACCCTGCATAGTTAGAACAGAAAAATAAATAAATGAAAACACAAAGAAAGTAAAATTGTTATTTTTTTAGTTTAATGTTACATTTCTTGTTAAAACTTTAACTAAATTTCATTAATTAAAATATTAATTGATAAATATTAGTAAGTATTATTATTATTAATTCATTATTTAATCATTAATTAAATAAAATTATTAGGTTTTTAATTTATTATTATCTATTTGGTCATTTTATTAATGTTAGTACTATTAGTAATTAGTTATTATAACATAATGAAATTTTTTAGATAGGAAAATATTTATTAAAAAATTTATTTACTTCACAAATTTTATTTTAATAATAATAGTTTATAAAGCTAATTTAAATTTATTTATTATTATGTGTAAGTTAATATTATGTTAATTTTAACAAAAATTCTTTTTTATTAACTGATTTTATAACTTAATTTTATTTTATGATTAATTATTTGTTTAATATTATTATTTTATAATATAATTATTATCAATTTATATTTTAGTTTTGTGAATTTTTTAATTAGTTTTCAATTGGTTTTAACTCCCCCACCAATTTCGGCGCACAAAAGGGGGGAGGGGTTATTCGAAAATTAGGGCGATGACCCCTCTTTAGCGATTCGTGGTCTCCAGCTCCTCAGTACCGGCGAAATCCTCCTCAGCTTCATCTCCTTCAAAAATAGAAAGTCACGGCACCCCAACGCAGCTCGGTTCCTTCAGTAGGGAAGTTTGATGGGAGTTCAATGTTGTGGACTCTTGTTTATGTCCTCTCCTCACAGCGGTTGGCATCACGAACCGCCAATGCACGTCTCCTCTCCTCACAGCGGCGCTTCCCACGGTGATGACTGGGTTGGATTCGGCCTCCTCCTCATCTTCCCACGGCATGACGTCCTCGGCTAGGCTTCAACAGCGGATCACCCTGGGCCACCCTTCTCCCTCTAGCTCATCCTGTTTTCAGATTTGTGGTTTGAGGATTTGGTTTGTGTGAATTGAATGTCCTTTGAGTCTGAATCCGGTCCAGGTCTCATTATTTGATTTTTTAGAGTCTGATTCTGGTCCGTTTTGTGGTGGTTTGATATTGTTCAATTGTGTGTTGGATAATGGAGGTGAAATGGTTGATGTGTAGGGAAACAGTGGCAGCGGAGAAGAAGAAGCAATGGTGCTGTACGATGAAATGGTTTGATGTAGGGAACATTCGCAATGGAAGAGAAATGGTGCAACAGGATGTTGCAATGGCAGTGGCACCTTGATGGATTGAAACGGTTCCAAGAGTAGACACAATGTCAGGGGTTACGGTGAGACCCTTTCAGGAGAAACAGTGTGAGGTAATGAGACAGGAAAACGATGTTTGAAATTACAGAGACACCGTTATGGGGATGCGGTGGCACAAAAAAACAAAGAAAGATTAAAAATAGATTAAAACTATCATTAAGATTACACAAAATAATTAATTCAAAGTAAGAATTAATATAAACAAATGAGAAATTAAGTAACTCATAAACTTAAATAAAATTTATGAAATAGATAAAACATAAATTATATTATTATTAACTTCTAAAATAAAATTGATTTAAATTAGTCAATAATAAACGAAATTAAATTATATAAAATATCTACTATAACAAACTAAATTAATTAAAGTAGACAATTAATTATCATTTTATTGAATAATTGAATTACGTTAAGACTTAAAATTATAAAGTTTGAATAAATTTATTTTATTTCAAAACATTAATTAGTGATTAATGAATTATTAAAAGACATATAATAATTAGGTTATATTATTTTAAATTGATCAATATTTACTACATGAAGTTGTAAATTTAAACTTCATTATTTACATAAAAAAGCATAATTAAATATAATTAATTAATTAATGTTAAATTATTAAACATGCAAGAAAAATAACAAACTAAATAAAAAGTTATTAGACTATAAATTTAAAGTAAGAAATAAATTAATTATTTTAAGGCTTAAAAAACACAATTAATTATAAAAATTGATTAAATAACAAATTTAATAAAAAAAATAAAAAAGATCCATTATTTAGTATAAATAAAAAAATTACAAATTAAATCATTAAAAATTAATTAAAAAGATTTGGAAAAACATGTGTTTTTAAGGCCACATCAAAATCCCCCACACTTAATTATTGTTTGTCCACAAACAATCCCATGTTTTATTATCATTAAGAAAAAGAAAATTGTTTTATGAATCAGTTCAATATGTAACTTGTCCAACAATTAGAAAAAGAGGACTGAAACATGTCATTAGGCTTTATAAAATGATATTTTCATATTATGTCTTTTCTAGAACCAAATTCTCACTGGTAGTCATGAAAGTAATGAATCATAAAGAAATGAAAGTGTCCTACCTCATTTACAAACCTGCCTAGTGACTTATTTCAATCCAAGATCAAGTTCTAAGTCCAAGAGTGACAGGAGGTAAAATATCTGTAGACTTAAGAATTTAACCAGAAGAACTTTATACTTTTACATTTCACCTAGGTTCCAAAAATAAATAAATAATTTTTGTTGAATCACCTTATTGATACAACCAAAATGATTACCATACAATTCAATTATCTCCTTCTTCATTTGGCGTTCATCATTCCCCTCATGTTAATGAACTCATTTTGACCCTAGACACTTTATTTAATTTTTCCCAAGTCATGTATCAAGTGCTAAGCAATGTGAAATGCACTTTTTCAAGGTGAACATAGGACTTATATTGTACAAAAACGAAACCACAACAAGGGTCTCAGAGATTCATTGTGGGAGCCCAGATGCCTAAATTACTCCGGTTCAAATGATTTTTAAGAAAACCATTTACATTGGCTCAATAAAAAAATTTCATTAAAAATGTGTATCCCCTAATAAAAAGATCAAACTTCCAATTCCAAAGGCTATGATCATAATTCCATTAAAAGGATACCCTTATCGATCTCAAAAGTTGTTCATAAACCAAATTTCCATTGAATCACCAAGTAAGTTCACTCAGCAATCATCCATCCTCAATAATTTCAGAATCAAAGTAGTTCTTAAATACTAATCAAGAATCATCCTAAGGAAATTTCCCTTTGATAAATAGTGTAAAGCCTAAAATTGTGCAAGAATTTTGAAAAAAATTACCCATTTTTTACAAAAATATTTAAGTTGTAGTGGGAATTAATGGGCTTAAAATTAAGCACAGTTTATAACAGTCAAGAATTGACCCCCTCCCCCACACTTATAACCCAACCTTGTCCTCAATGTTGAATTCAAAATATGGAGAAGAACAATTTGATAGTAAAAGTTCAAAACATATTTTGTATTTTAATAGATTTATGACATGTATAAAGGGTCTCTTTGAAGTTCAAGAAGTATTGTTTTCCACAATGAATAAATTATTAGTAGGTTCATTAGCAAGTACATGCATTATCATTTATGTCCAGTGAAAAAGATTTCCCATTAATGTTCAAACATGACATGTAACTTGTGGGTGGAGAGTGAATTGGGGGTATGGAAATTCAGAAAATAAGATTCAATTGGATGATCAATTAGGCATAAAGAAAGCATTCCTAGCACCCCTTAGCAAAGCAGATTCAACAAAATTTATCAGCCTAAATGTACCCCCCACACACAAACACTTAATTAATGCAATGCGTGATTTTAATAGTAGTGAAATTCAGTTTTTAGTAGTGAAGTATATGCATAATTTTAATATACACAGTGACATACAACATACATTAATTCCAATACAAGTAGAATTTGAAACATATGCAGAATTTTATACAGTCAAGTCATGCAACAAAATTTTCAGTACACATGTAGGAGAATTTTCTAATACAAGAAAAAATATTTAGTAAGAAGTTTTTTTTAAAGAAGCAACAAATAGAGAATAATTTTTCATTCAAAATAAGCAACATATTTAAAAAAAATAATGAGCAGATAATGAAATAGAAATTAATAGTAAGGTTCTTCTCTGACTTAAGATTTTTTCATTAATCCTTCAATAAGGGAATTCCACTCTTTTATAACACAGCAACAGCTTCCAAAAAACATAGAACATGAAAACCAAGTACATAAAATAGAAGAGACAGAGCATACAGAATGTAGGAAAGCATAACTTTATTAAACACAAAACAATACAAAAGTAAAAACAAATAAACAGCATGGGTTGACTCCCATGAAACACAATGTTTAAAGTCTTCATTTAGACATTATTTAATCACAATTTTATTATTTATTAACATAACAAAAACCTTGGGTTGCCTCCAATACAACGCAAGATTTAAAGTCCCCAGTCAGACTTTATTTAAGATCATTTTTCATGCACAGTGAAGGAATCCAAGCCCTTTGGTTGTCTCTCAAAATAATGTTTCACTCTCTACCATTAACCAAAATGGGTTTTTTTTATTCACCTACAATTTCAACAGCTCCTTTCTTAAGTAGTCTCATAATTTTAAAAGGTCCAGACCACTTGGACTTATGTTTTCCAAGAATGGGTTTGAGTCTAGAATTAAAGAGGAGGACCATCTTTCTAGGATTAAACTCTTTGGTTTTTATACTAGAATCATGAAAGATTTTATTATTCTCTTTATAAGTTCTTGAATTATCATAACTCTCTCTCCTAATATCATCCAACTCACCCATTTCAAGTAATATTATCTGACCTACACTCTTAAAGTTAAAGTTCAGAGCCTTAACTTCCCAATAAAACTTAATATCTAACTCCATAGGTAAATGAAAACATTTTCCAAATTAAATCCTGTAAGGAGAAATACCTATTGGTGTTTTAAAAGAGGTTATATATGCCCACAAAGCATAATCAAATTTAGGCGACATCTCTTTCTTAGAGTTTGACATAGTTTTCTCAAGTATTTGTTTTAGTTCTCTATTAGATATTTCCACTTGTCCACTGGACTGTGGATGATAAGGAGTATGAGTTTTATGAAAAAAACCATATTTTTCATCAAATATTTAAACTTATATTTGTAAAAATATGTTCCATTATCTGGGATAAAGGCTTTGGGAATTCCATATCTTGTAAACATGTTCTTTTTGAAAAACTTAATTACAAAGTTAGCTTTATTTTTGGGTAGTGCAACTACCTCAACCAATTTTAACACATAATCTACAACAACTTGAATATACTCATTTACATGAGATAATGGAAATGGACCTAGGAAATCTAAACCCTAGACATTCAAAATCACAACTTCCATAATTCCTTTTTGGGTTAACACCTGCTTCTTACCCACATTGCCTAACCTCTGGCAATTGTCACAACCAACCAAAAAGATTCTAGCATCCTTAAAAATGGTGGTCCAATATAAACCAGATTGTAAAAATTTATGAGCATTCCTTTCATCACCATGGTGGCCTCCCCAAGGCGAGGAGTAACAACACTCTAAGATAGGAATCATCTCTTCCTCAGGCACACGTCTCCTAAGAATACCATCAACACATCTTCTAAATAGTAGGGGTCATCCCAAAGGTAGTATTTAAGCTTAGAAATTAATTTATTTTGTTGGTTGTTCGAAATTTTTTTGGGAAAGACACCTACTACCAAGAAGTTGGAAAAATCTACATTCCATGCATATTGCTTAATAGAAAAATTGAGTATCTTTTCATCAAGAAAGGAAGAGTTTATCTCCACAGGATCATCATATTTGGATTGAGTAAGAGGAAGCCTAGATAGGTGGTAATCGACTCATTTTTCATCTCCCTGCTTATCCCTAATCTCTAAATTAAACTCTTGTAGCAACAAAGTCCATATAATCAGCATGGGTTTAGTTTCCTTCTTTAATAGAAAGTACTTTAAATAAGAATGTTTAGAGAAAATAATGACTTTTGATCCTAATAGATACTATCTAAACATCTCAAGAGAAAAAACTACATGTAGCAATTCTTTTTTAGTAGTAGTGTAATTATTTTGAACCTCATATAGTAGTCTACTAGTATAATACACCACATGTAACTTCTTATCTATCCTCTGTCCAAGGACAACACCTACAACCATATCACTAGCATCACACATAAGTTAAAAAGGTAGTTTCCAGTTAGGTGCAGTGATAATGGGTAATGTAGTGAGTTTTTATTTTAACTGATTAAATTATTTCAAATAGTTTTCATCAATGTTGAAAGGTGCATCCTTGACCAGCAAAGAACACAAGGGCTTAATTATTTTAGAAAATTATTTTATGAATCACTGGTAGAAACCAACATGCCCTACGAAACTTCTAATACCTTTTACATTTTTAGGAGGTGGGAGTTTTTTTAATTACTTCAACTTTAGTATAATCAACTTGCAGACCTCTTTTGGACACCTTATGATCAAGCACTATACCTTATGTGACCATGAACCAATGCTTCTCCCAATTGAGAACAAGGTTTGTTTCAATGTATCTTTCTAAAACTAACTCAATATTTCCAATACATGTATCAAAGGTACTTCCCACAATGGAAAAGTCATCCATGAAAACTTCAATGATTCTCTTAATCATACACTAAATGATAGCCATCATACACCTTGGAAAGGTGGCTGCAGCTCCACAGAATCCAAAGGGCATTTTCCTTTAAGAATATTTCCCAAAATGGGCATGTGAAAGTGGTCTTTTCCTGATCCTATAGAGCAACAAGAATGTAGTTGTAACCAGAATACCCATCCATGAAATAGAAAAATTCATTTCCAGCAACCCTCTCAAGAATTTGATTGATAAGGGGCACTGGAAAATGTTCCTTCCTAGTGGCTGTGTTTAGCTTCTTATAATCTATACAGACTCTCCATTTTGTGGCTCTCCTAACTTGGATTTCTTCATTCTTTTCATTTTTTGCCTACAGTGAAACCCCCCTTCTTTGGAACAACCTGAACAGAGCTAACCCAAGAACTATCAGAAATGGGATATATCATTCTAGTGTCCATCAGTTTGATAACTTCCTCTCTCACAACTTCTTTCTTGTTTGGATTCAATCTTCTTTGACACTCTACCCAAGGCTCTCAGCGTGTGCCTTCCCCAGCAATGGTGCCAAAAACATGGTGCTGACCATAATTGAAGTCAGTTAAAGATTAAAATTTATAATCCTACTAACTATTGTATATGTGGCAGGTAGGGTCGAACCCATATGGAAGGTGATTATGACCACTATTCTTCTAAAAACTTTCAAAAGATGCCAATGTTGTCAGCAGTGGGGTAGATTTTCTATTTTTTAAAATTACAATATTTTTTATTGGTTTTATTAAAAATCAAAAATGAAACACCACAATATTTTTGTGTTTTTTTGAAAAATAGTAATGAAATGAGAAACAAACTAAAAACAGTAAGTATAGAGATATAAAATGTTGATAAATGAACAATCAAGAGAAATACAACTGGGGTAAATTCTCAATTCAACTTGTTTTGAAAAAATTCCATCTCACGAAAGTTACTACAACTAGTTCCACTAAAAATGAGTGGTTTATTTTCCTCTCCATGAGATAAATCACTCAAGTCGACAAATCTTGGAGTTATCCACTCCATGATTAATCAACTGTGAGAATTTTGGCTTGAAAAAAAAAAATGACAGAACGAACTCGCCATAAGTTCCATATATTTCGTTACAATTTGAATGTTTAAGAAAATTAATCCACAATCAGACTCCCCTAATGACTGTGGAGTTCCAAGATTAAGTGCTAATGATACATTGAAATTGAATGCAATCAAAGTTGATCTCACCGATCAATTCCAATCACATACTAAATGATAGTGAGAAGGAAAAAATATGATAACTAGTAGATTTTATTTTTAACCCTAAACTGTAGGTTTTAGCCTAACATTATCTCTATTATGTAAACTAAAATCATTCAATTACATGGAAATAGATTTTAAGGAAAATGGAGGAGGAGATCTCCCTCTAATAGCTTGAATCGCTGCTGCTGGCCCCAGGGTCTCCAGTAGGTGGTTCTCCGAGAAGTGCTCCATGATTTGTCCCTAGGTTCTCCTCTGCTTGGAAGTGTATGATCGAATGTATCAAATGAAAATTCCCCCTGATCACTTCTCGCTGCTCTGTTTTAAACATACTATCACATGCTGCACGCCACTCATTGTTTTCCACCGACTTTAAATGTCCTTCACTTGTGCACCGCACACATGATTTTTTTTGTGCAATGCACGTTACACTATCTTTTCCCATGAAACTAACTTATAATGAGTTAGTTAAGTGAATCGGGACATTTTCCTGTCTCTTGAATGAACCTCAATAGTTAGAATAGAAAAATAAATAGATGAAAATGCAAAGAAAGTAAAATAGTTATTTTTTAGTTTAATGTTATATTTCTTGTTAAAAAGTTAACTAATGTTAAGTAATAAAAATATTAATTGATAAATGTTATTAAATATTATTATTATTAATTTATTATTTAATATTTAATTAAGTAAAATTATTATATTTTTAATTTATTATTAACTATTTGGTTATTTTATTAACGTTAGTATTATTAGTAATTAGTTATTATAACTTAATGAAATTTTTGGGTTAGAAAAATATTTATTAAATACATTATTTAGTTTACAAATTTTATTTTAAAAATAATTGTTTATAAAGTTAATTTAAATTTAATTATTATTTGTAAGTTAATATTTTTTTCGTTTAAAAAAAAATTCTATTTTATTAACTCATTTTATAACTTAATTTTATTTTATGATTAATTATTTATTTAATATAATTATTTTATATTATAATTATTATTATTTTTTTAATTAGTTTTAAATTGGTTTTATCTCCCCCCCCAATTTTTCCGCACAAAAGGGGAGAGGGGTTATTCGAAAATTAGGGTGACGTCCCCTCTTCAGCGATTCGTGGTCTCTATCTCCTCATTACCGGCAACATCCTCCTCAACTTCACCTCTTTCAACAGCAGCAAGGCTCGACACCCCAGTGCAGCTCGTTTCCTTCAGCAGTGAAGTTCGATGGCAGTTCAATACAGCAGACTCTTATTCATGGACTCTCCTCACGATGGAATGCATCATGAACCAGTGACACATAGCTCCTCTCATCACCGTGGCACTTCCCATGGTAGTGACTTTGATGGATTCGGCCTCCTCCCTGACTTCTCACGATGCAATGGCCTCAGCTAGTCTTCATCAACGATTCACCCTTGGCCACCCTCCTCCCTCCGGCTCAGCCTGTTTTCAGATTTTTTTGTTTGAGGATTTTGTTTGTGTAAATTGAATGTGCTTTGAGTCCGAATCTGGTATGGGTCTCATTATTTGATTTTGTTAGAGTCTGATTCTGGTCTGGTTTGTGGTGGATTGACATTATTCAAGTGTGTGATAGAGAATAGAGATGGTGGAAAGGTGAAATGGTTGTTGTGCGGGGTGTAATTCCCCAACCCCATTTACCCAGAGTCGGTGCATTATTACGTATCATTGGCATGATCACAAAAATATCAAGTCTCGAAATACCGATTAGTTCAGTTGCCTTGGAAGTACTAGATACATTCATAAGGTTTAAATTACATCATAAATTGGAAAACTACAAAAAAATTGTTTCCATAGACAAAACTGAGATCCCATAGATTTTCCCTATAGGTCAGTCATAATATACTTCGTTGCATCATGGGAAAAATAAAACATAGAAAGGGGTGAGATTAGATGCCCAGTAAGGATAAAAATATAGCAGAAGCTTTCATAAATAAGCATAAACAGTTAAGGTAATGTATAAAACAAAAACATAATCCTTTTCAACATAAACTTTGACATAATATGGAAAATATAAATCAAAATAATGCAATTTACATTCTCACATGGATATTCTACTAATCGAATAATCACATGCAATATCAATATCCACTTTCATAATGATGGAATGCATAATTCCAGACTTTCATAACCACATAGTCAAGGCCTTGGGCCAAGACTATAAATATGATTTTTTTCAATGCCTTGTGCCAAGACACTAGTTTGTATCATGAGACCTACCAATGCATCGAGGAGCTATAGCGGGCTCCACATGTCACTTACTAAGTCAAATTAATTCCCCATATGAAAAGGTTTAAACGTAACATAAACATTCATATTAAAACTGGTATACGAAATGTCAATACGTTATCCATAAACCATGAATGGTATGAAATAACACATCCAAAATCAAACATATCACAAAACCTTCAATAAAATATGGAGGTTTTGTATTATAATAAATCAACATCAAACAAACTTAAAATCCATCAAAGGATGTTGACATAGATGAAATCAAAACCTATTTTAGAGAAATATCTCTTTCTATTTTGAAATAATTTAAGAGTCACATAATTATAAAGAAAACATTTATTTTGAAAATATTATTATAAAATTGTAAGGGAAGCTTTGATGATGTTATAACGGTAGAAAATAGCTGCACCAGCAGTATAAGTTATAAAAATATTCTTACCTTAATTTTGTCGAAAAGGTCAAAAAGTACCTTGTTTGAAAAATGACGGAATGATTCCTTTCAAAACATCTTATAAAAAGTAAAAAAATGGTATAAATAAAATTAACCCATTGTCTAGTAAATATTAAAATGTTTTGGAATGCATTTTTAAGAAAACACGGATGTGGATGATAAAGAGGTCCTAGTAGATAATTACATATAAACAGCCTTGAATAATGAAAAGGTTGTAGAATTAACCCTTACCTTATACTTTTCCTTGGCAGAGGGTGGTTAAAATCCTATATAATAGTGAAATAATTGTTATTAAATTATACAAGAATCATATATATTAATATGATATCATATATTATCTTTTAACATTGCTTTGTTAATAATATCTTAGTATTATCGTCGTTTCGGGTGTTAACTGATTCGTTTTACTTAATATGATTTGTTACGTAAGTAATGTTTTTTATGGATAGGATGTATCTTATTAATATTCATAATGATATTAAGTCTTTAAACAATATTTTTAATCATCTAAGAAAAATTAGTCTTTAATGGATATGATGGGGAATGAATCTCATCACGTTCTTGGTGATGGAAATCTGTATGTACGCACATGCGACAATATCATTCTTTTGATATTAAAATAATATATAATTGGATGGTATATCATATATAAAAAATCATTATCATGTTATATTTATTATTTACATCAATTACACATCATTATTATACCCATACAAATAATAATTTATTGAATAACAATTACACCACGACGTGGAGATGGTAAGCCGTACGTACACACGTATGGTGACAAGTCATTCAAAGGATATATATAATAATGAATTTGGTTGTACCATATTTATAATAACATCACATTATATAGAATATACTGGAGTTATTATTTTATAATGGAGATAACAAAGAAAAAGGAAGTGGAAGAAGAAAGGAACTTGAAAGAGGTGGTGAGATATTTACCTCTTCTTCGGGTTCTTCCTTTTGATTTGATCAAAAGGGCTCCATAGGTTTGATTTATGACTAAATGAAGGCATCTAGGTTGAAGGGAGTACAGTTGAGAGGGTATTTGGGCTGGTTTTGGCCAAGCCAAAAGGTTTTGAAGGTGTGAATTACAGATAAGTGGAGTGCCCTTTTATAAGAGGGGTGAGGGGAATCTTAGGAAAAGCTATAAATATTATTTTATAATAAAAGAATTTTCGGTTTCTAATGTCTCCAAAATGTATTAATTAAAGGATAAGGTGGTGATGGGTAAAAAAACACACAAACAATAGGTTTTAGACAGGTTTGGGTCTCTTTATTAACTTTATTTTTTATATTTATCTCTTAGTTAAATAGTTTGGCATTTACCATGTCTGTTTGTGTTTTTATATTATTTGGTTAATAAACATACTATATACTTCCAAGAAAACCCCAAGTGTTTCCCTAATGATAAAACTATCATTATATAAGTCCTTTGGCTGAACCGTAGATTTTTAGTAATATAATATCAATTAATAATATAATATTTGTTTTAAAAAATCTTTTATGTCAATTTTGACACTATTTGACATTTTGTTTTTCCTAAATTTATAACAACATTATTACTTCAAAATAAATTCATCTAACCAAACCTAATATTTCATATTAACCTATAAAATTAGTGTAATTTATAAAAAGTCTAAATTACATTTATTTGGATATTTATAATATCAATTATTTTAATATTTCATTAATTAGGTAATTACTACATCATCAATGTGTCATAAATAAATTAAATTATTTAATGTCTAAAAATTATAAATATAATACCATTATTTAGGAAATTGTTTTAAATTTCTAATGAATATTTATAGTCAAATTTATCTTTTGTGTAACCCTATATTAAAAATGGTTTAGTTATTAAACTTTGAATTTAACACTTTTAACTCTTCTTTGAATTAAATAATAATAAATGTCCAAATCTAATCCAAGTGGACCAAAGAGGTTCATATTTTATTCCTAAGGTTGGTTTTGGTGTAATTATACTTATACAATAGAATTAGGACATGTGTTAGGGTAATAATAATATCATTTTGACCCTTAATTACCCTATTTACTTTTAACCGTGGTAAATAAAAGAAAAAAGTTACTATTCACCAAAAATTATTTTCATCTTATTAACCAAATTTTTCATACTAATATCAAATGTATCTCTCGGATTTTTGAAATTACACTCATAGAAGAGGTAAATTTATGTTTTATTTGAATTTTTAAATTCTCTTAGGAGGTGGGTAAAAGACGGTAAAAAGTTCCATAATATATATATATATATATATATATATATATATATATATAATTATTATAAACTGACTCCAATGAATTACATTGAACTTATATAGGTATTATGTATCCATTTTTACATAAAAAAAATTTAAATAAAATAAATAATTATTTAAATAAAAATCCGGTTTTAAACTATAACTCAGTGTTTTTCACTATTCATCAAAAATTGAAAGTTTTTAAAAAAATACCAAAATTCACCCTAAGATAATTTCGATATTCCGAATCCAAAAATAAAGTCCATTTTGAAATATAAAATTTATAAAATTTTGAAAAGTGGGTATTACTATTCGTAACGGCTAGTTTGATTGGTTTTAGTGTGTTAGAACTCGAAGTCGCGTACAACACACGCTATTGTATTATTCAAAGAGAAGCATACTATTGAAGATTGGGGTGTTATATTATCCCCTCCTTCAAATAATTTCATCCTCGAAATTTCTAGAATATTACTTCATAAAAAGACTTGGGTGGTTCTTCATAATAAGTTCCTCGGGTTCCCACATCGCCTCTTCCATTTTATGGTTTCTCCATAGAACTTTTACTAGATGAGTCATCCAGTTTCTCAACACTTGTTCTCTTGTATCAAGAAACTTGATAGGCTCTTAGCAATAAGAAAGATTGGGCTCTAGTTCTAATTCCTCATAGGTGAGTACATGCGTTGGGTCAGGCATGTATTTTCTCAACAGTGATATGTGGAACACAACATGGACTTTGGAGAGACTTGGAGGCATGGCCAAACGGTAAGCTACAACCCCAATTAGTTCTAGAATTTTGAAAGTTCCGATGTACCTGGGACTTAATTTTCCCTTATTAAATAAACATATAACACCCTTCCATGAATATACATTCATGAAAACTTGATCTCCTACCTGAAATTCCAAATCCTTCCTTTGGTTATCAACATAGATCTTATGCCTACTTTGATATGATTTTGATGTGGTTTTGGATTACCTTCACCTTTTCCATCATTTCCTCCACAAGTTCTGGGCCTACAAGTTTTTTTCCACCAACATCATCCCAACAGGTTGGTGTACGACATCTCTTTCCGTATAACGCTTCATATGGTGCCATCTGAATACTTGAATGGAAACAATTTTTTAGGAAAATTATACCATAGGTAAATATTGATCCCACATACCTTGAAAGTCAAGTGAGGATGATGTCAACATGTCCTCTAAGGTTTTAATAGTTTGTTCTGATTGTCCATCATTTTGAGGGTGGTAGGTAGTGCTCAAATGAAGTTCAGTATCCAGGGACTTCTAAAGACATTCCCAGAATCTTGATGTAAAACGGGGATCACGATCAGAAACAATCGATAGTGGTACTTCATGAAGTCTTAAAACGTCATTAATATATAGTCTTGCTAAATGTTCAAGTGGTAAATCTTCTCTTATAGCAAGAAAATGTGCTGACTTGGTAAGATGATCAATAATGACCCATATTTCATCGTTCCTTCTAGTCGTCTTTGGCAGTCCCATGACAAAGTCCATCGTAATATTATCCCATTTCCACTCAGGTATGAGAAGAGTTTGCATGACTCCTCCAGGCTGTTGCTGTCACGACCCCCTCCCACCAAAGATGCCCCTCCCGAGCTGGCAATGGTGAAAGGGAGAAAATGAACCCCGAGTCCCGCCTCCAGTAGGCCCCGGGGTGGCGACTAGCACCAAGGGTATGAGTTTTCACAAGTATGGGAGGCATTACCCTTTTTATTATTTAAGATCGGGAAAAAGGACAAGTCAACCACTAAAAAGGAAAAGAACAAGTGTATATAAATAAACCCAAACCAATCCCACATGCATGTTTAAATAGTTCTGAAATAAGGTACAAGTAAAAGAAAGCTCAAAAGTACAATACTAAAAAGAAACAAGAGTACAACAACTGCAACAACTCCAACTGTCCTGACTAGTAGGGTCCCGCACGACCCTGGTAGTCCTCCTGGAAATTTGAAAGTAAATGTAGGGTGAGAATACAAGTATACTTAGTAGGGAAACCTAAAGCTCTCATGCACAGGTGGGGAGACATCCTAATGTCCCGCGAGAACAATAGAAGAAACCTAGCAAGTAAATCTATCCACACAACCTCATCATCCACACTCACCAAAAACACAATCACAACAGGTAGTAGTATATAAGAACAAGATTATTGGGTACCCCGCACCATTTCCAACTAGTTAACTTCTCTTCCTAATGGAGAACGTCCTGACGCTACGACACTCTTCCAGCCCTCACACACCTCGGCCTCAAGAACCACACATCCCGCCCACACACACATGGGCCTCACAACCACGTATCCCACCCGTACACACCTGGGCCTCAAAACCACGTATCCCGCCCACACACACCTGAGCCTCATCCCGAATATTTTTGGGAACAGTAATAGTAATAGAACTCTCGCCCGAAGACACCTGGGCCTCATCCCGAAGATTCTTGGGAAAACAAACCTTCCTGAAGAGTCTTGGGCCAAAACCACCCCAAACGAAACCTACCTGAAGGGTCTTAGGTGTAAGGTCCCCTCAAGCCATCACAGCCTAGGGAAGAAGGAGCATAAAGGATCTAGTAACTAAGGGGAAAACACCCTCTCCCATGAAATGGGAGTGTTCGACACTAAGTGCTCAACATGGGTGGGGTGCGATAAAACACAAATGATACAGATATATATATATGTATACCAAACACACAGCCCAACCTATGGATTCTAAACAAAGAAAATGAGCACGTGCCTCGACACTGCTACTACGAAGCATACATACAACAAACAACCCCAAATCCCATTTAGGTTTTCATGTTTCAACAGAATCAGCTTATTAGTTCCTTAACTACTGGGCAGCTATCCACAACCAACCATATCAATTGTTCGTAAAACATATCCCTTCCATCCACAAATCAAGTTAGGAAAACACAAGCAACACAATAAGTACTTTCTTATTAACCAACCAACCCATTGATTATTAATTCCATTTCATTTCCATGCCCCACCATTTATTAACCCTTCCACTTTTTATTTATTATTCACAACCCAAAGCTCGTTCACATTCAAACCCAACCCTACAGCCCCACTGCCAACCACCATAACCATACACACCAAAAAACATCACCCCTTGATACCATTTATCACAGTCCCACTGCCCATCACTAACATAGCATTCACACCACCCCACAACCAAGCCAACCGCAACCCTGCTACTCACCCGATCCACAACAACCCACAAAACAAGGTTCATGCCACATCATCGCCCCTTTAACATCATTTACCGTAGCCCCGCTGCCCATCCCATTCGTAACAACCCATGATTCACCCCCCTTTCATACACTACATAACCAAGCCAAAACCCACATGTTCATTATTCTATATTGTTCAACCGGGGTGATCACACAAGGGTTCTAGTTTTTAATCAGCCAACTTTACGTGATTAACCAAATTCCTCATTCAACAAAGTTCTATTCACAAAAACGGTCTAGAAAGATAGAGAAACATTTAATTACGCAAGCAAAGGCCCCCAACGACCGTGATTTTCAGTAGGCACAAGACTATTCAATTCACAACATAATATCACAGGATATAAAGATAACATAACAACTTCCCCATCCCCGTTCTTTAACCAGTTATTATCTTCGTTTAATGGTTCAACCGTTTCTCAAGAAAACAAGAGGATACCCAACCTGCATGCTGCACAATTTAGAGAGACGAAGGTAAGATCCCTACCTCAACAGGTTCTGATCACAGCGCTCCCCCTAATCAACTTTAGAAGACGTCCGTCGGAGTCCGTCACTTCTGTCGAATCTCGGAAAAACCTCCTTGGGTGGAAGTTGGAAAGTATAGACCGAAGGAAAAACAATGGATCCATGCTCAGAAGTTCTACCTCGTCGTTACAATCCCATGGCCGTTGACGGATCGTAAATCGGAGCTCGGATGAAGAAGTTATGGAAGAAAAGGATCTTTCGAGTCTCTTGGGAGAGCTCTGCTCAGAGGAATGGGGAGGAGAGGGGTGAGTTGAAAAGGAGGATGGGACCTTTCCTTTTATAGGCATGAAAAACAAAAGTACACGGCGTGTACTTTACGGTACACGGCGTGTACTCAGCCATTTCACACGGTCACCACGCGGCTTCCAACACGGCCTTTAACGTGGCACGCGACCGTTGACTGGTCAACACATGGTTTGAAGGTAACGCATACGTGGGGAGGGACTACACGACATGTAGTTTGGGGTACACAGCGTGTACTCATTTATTTCACACAGTAAGGACACGACTCCAACACGGCACACGACCGTTGACTGGTCAACACAGGGTTTGAAGGTAACACATATGCGGGGAGGGAATACACGGCGTGTAGTATTGGCTACACGGCATGTACTCATTTATTTCACACGGTAAGGACACGGACTTCAACACGAGGTATACCCGACGATGGGGTACACGGCGTGTACTCACACTACACGACATGTAGTGTCAAAATTCTAAAAAGTGTGGGAAACATCCATTTTACCCTCCAGAACACTTCATAACCCTCTTTTTGACAAAGGAATGGGCCGGAGAGGTCCGAGCCATTACATCAGATACCTCTTAAAACATTCTCGTCCCCGAGAATTCAAAATCCAACCTAGAGGAACCCAAAAAGATACCTCTTAGGGCCCTCGTTATAACAATAACCCATTAAACAACCCTAATCATATGTGTTAGGAATTCCTTCTCCTATGTTGAGATATTATCCGCTTTAGGCGGCACTGACTCGCCTGCATGGGTTTAATCGCATTCTCATTAATGTGTCTCGATTAAGAATTGGGTCTTCCCACTTTCATACATTAGGATTTTCAACTTACACTACCCCCAACACCACACAACCAACACACTTCCCGAACATGTGGTTTGGGGAAATTCCTTATCCTATGTCGAGATATTATCCGCTTTAGGCGGCACTAGCTCGCCCACACGGGTTCAATCGCATCCGCATTAATGCGTCTCGATTAAGGGTCAGATTTTTCCCCTTTTCCACACATCCGGACATGCTACACACTTCCAGAGAACAAGGAAACAAAATGTATCATAACCGACAAGCCAAGCATTCCATATATCAAAGGTACAGAGTATAACATCAAAACAAAGCTCAGAAGAACAAGGGAAAACACAAGTCAAAACAACTCTGGGTACTGAGCGTGCATCTGGGCCTCCTGCTCCCAAGTGCTCTCCTCGAGGCCGCCATGCCTCCACAACACACAAACTAAGGGAATGGTTCGTCCACGAAGCACCTTCTCTTTACGATCCTCGATTTTGACTGGTCGTTCCTCGAAGGTCCCATCGTCTCCCATATATAACTCTCCCCAGTCGATAACGTGAGAGTCGTCGTGTAAGTATCGACGTAGTTGGGAGACGTGGAAGACGTCATGAACCTTCTCCAACTGAGGTGGTAGGGCTAGCTGATATTCCACCTCGCTGACTCGCCTCAGCACCTCAAAAGTTCTGATGAACCTAGGTGAGATATTACTCCCCTTCCCGAACCTCCGCTGCCCCCGTCGAGGGGAAACCTTCAATAACACATGGTATCCCACCTTGAACTCCAAAGGCCTCCTCCGATGATCAGCATAAGACTTCTGTCGGTCCTGAGCTGCTTTCATCCTCTCACGTACAAGCTGGAATTTCTCTGTGGTGCTCTGCACTACCTCTGGCCCAAGAGCACTTATCTCACCAACCTCTGCCCATCAAATGGGTGAATGACATGGTCTTCCATACAAAGCCTCAAATGGTGCCATGCCAATAGTAGAGTAGAAGCTGTTGTTGTAGGCAAACTCTAATAAAGGCAAGTGTCGTACCCATGACCCTCTGAAATCCAAAACGCATGCTCAAAGCATGTCCCCCAACGTCTGGATAGTCCGCTCTGTCTGCCCATCGGTCTGGGGGTGGAAAGTAGTGCTAAGGTGTAGCTGGGTGCCAAAAGCATGATGTAACCCCTACAGACTCATGAGGTAAACCGAGTATCCCGATCTGAGATGATAGTCTTTAGAACTCCATGAAAACGCACCACCTCATCTACATACCTCTGTGTTAAGGTACTCACCGGACCCGACTCCTTAATTGCTAAGAAGTGAGCTAATTTCGTCACACGATCCACCACCACCCAGATAGAATCATAACCTCCCTGATCTCTGGGTAGTCCTGTGATGAAGTCCATTGAGATTTCATCCCACTTCCACTCGGGGGCATCTAATGGATGCAACAAACCACTGGGAACACGGTGTTCAACCTTCACTTGCTGACACACTAGGCATTTAGCCACAAACTTCGCCACTGCCCGTTTCACCCCAGGCCACCAAAACTGTTCCCTCAGGCCTCGGTACATTTTTGAAACTCCCGGATGTACCGCCAAATCTGAGATATGGAACTCACAAAGAAATCCCTCACACATCGCCTCCAGAACAAACAACCTTCCATGAAAAAGCATCTGATTTCGGCTGTCTTCTGACCATACTTCTGGAGCGTTCCCCTGATCGATACTATCCCGCATCACTTCTGCCTCGGAGTCCCCCCAATGAGACTCTTCCACCTGCTGCAAAAAGGAGGACTGCACCGTTATCTGAAACAAATAGCCTCTAACACCTTCTACCCTTGCATCCAAGTACAAGGTGGCCAACTCTCCCATCACTTTCCAAGCATCAGTGGATTCCCGAACCACTTCCTTATGCGACTTTCTACTCAGGGCATCAGCCACAATGTTGACATTACCTTCAGTGTAGGAGATATCGAAGTCATAGTCTTGGAGAAACTCGACCCATCTTTGCTGCTGCAAGTTCATGTCACGTTGGGAGAAGATATAACGTAAGATCTTGTGATCTGAGAAGACCACAAAGCGCTCCCCAAAGAGGTAATGTCGCCAAAACTTCAGTGAGAACACTAATACTATAAGCTCTAGGTCATGGGTGGAATAGTTATGCTCGTGAGGGCGTAAATACCTAGACCCATAACAGATCACTCCCTTCTTCTGCATCAGCACGCACCCCAGACCAAGGCCAGAAGCATCACAAAACACATCATACAACAAACCTTCCTCTGGAAACCTGAGAACTGGAGCACTGACCAACTTCTCCTTCAGGTAGTTGAAATATTTCTGGCACTGCTCTCTCCATAGGAGGACCTGGTTCTTTCTAGTCAAAGCTGTCAACGGAGCAGTAACCCAAGAGAAGTCTGAAACGAACCTCCGATAGTAACCTGTTAACCCTAGGAAAATACAAACTTCTGCCACGCTCTTGGGTGCTGCCCAAGAAACAACTACCTCCACCTTCGATGGGTCCACCGACACTCCATAATGATACACTACGTGCCCAAGGAAGTGTACTTCTTGTGTCAAGAACTTACACTTCGACAATTTCCCATAAAGCTGGTGGTGTCGAAGGACCTCTAAGACAACCCTGAGATGCTCAACATGATCCTCCTATGATCTTGAGTAGATCAGGATGTCATCGATAAACACAACGACGAACCGGTCTAGAAACTCTAGGAAGACAAAGTTCATAAGTCCCATGAACACAACCGATGCATTTTTTACTCCAAACGACATCACTACAAACTCGAAGTGCCCGTACCTGCACCTGAAAGCCGTCTTCGAGATATCACTGTCCTTCACCCTCAACTGATGATATCCAGATCGTAGGTCGATCTTAGAAAATCAACCTGCTCCCCTCAGTTGGTCGAAGAGATCATCTATACTTGGAAGGGGGTAACGGTTCTTGACCGTTACCTAATTCAACCTTCGGTAGTCTATGCATAACCTGAGACCACCATCTTCCTTCTTCACGAACAAAACTGGAGCACCCCATGGCGACACGCTGGGTCGAACAAAACCCTTTTCCATCAGATCGCCAATCTGAATCCACAACTCCTGAAACTCTGAAGGTGCCATCCGATAAGGGGCCATCAAAATTGGACGGGCACCAGGCTGTAAGTCTATCCCGAACTCAACGTCACGTCGGGGGGGGGGGGGGGGGGGGTAGAGTCACAACCCTCTTGGAAAAAACATCGAGGAACTCCCCAAAAACCTCCAGGACATCCATCATCTCTGTATCAGCTGGAACCACTTATAAACCGCCTAACAAGGAAAGGAGAGGCTCCACACGCCAGCTTCCCACCTGATAACTCCTCTCGCCAACAAAAGATACACGCTGTCCGTCCACTTCGGAGAACACGACTCTTCTCCGGAAGCAGTCGATAACGACACTAATAGAAAACAACCAGTCGATGCCTAGGATGACATAGTATGGCTGCATCTGTAACAGAAGAAGGTACCCACTAGATCTATGTGGTCCCAACACCAGCCCACATCCCCAGAAAACACAAGATACGCTGGTCTGTCCTCCAACTGGTGTAATCAGCACCAGTGGTACGAAAAGTCTCTCTACGTCTAGTCCCAAAGCATGGGCTAGATCAGGTGAAACAAAGGAGTGCGAAGCTCCTGAATTGAACAAATCAGAAACGAGAGTGCTGAACAAAGAAATCGTACCTCGCACCACCTTTGGTACTACCGGAGCTATCAACTCTGCTGCGTGAAACTGTCCACGCCCATCTCCTCTGCCTCTCTGATGTCATCCACCTCCCCGACCACGCCCTGGTCGAGGTCCCTGAGGAGCACCCTGAGGTCGGCCTCCTTCTGCAAAGTCTGCCCTCAGAGGATCATGGTCCTACTGCTACTGGAAGGGCCTCGCCGGTAACTAGTGCAGCTGAGGTGGGCGCTAAACCTACCCACCTCCACCGTACTGAGATCAGGTCGGGCACTGACTCTGAATGTGCCCAATACCCCCACAAGAAAAACACTTCGGTCCTGGGCTCATGAAAAAGGGACGAGGACTTGAAGATCTGAACTGGGACTACTGGGGCCTGCTCCCCACTGGCCTGAACCTGGAAGGTCTCGTCGTAGGAGACTTGCTACTGACTGCCTTCCCCTTCGACGAACCTGGCTGGATCCCCTCACATGGTGCACCTCCCAGTGAGTGCATCCTCTCTAAAACCTCTTCCTTCTTCCATACTGCCAAGTACGTTGGAAGGGTGAAGGGGGTGACAACATACTGGAGCGAAGGACAAAGCGCCTCCTCTAAACGTCTCGCCCGAGACTCCTCATATAGAAAGAGATCCGGAGCAAAGCGTAGGAGATCTTTGAACTTGATCCCCAACTCTCATACTGACATACTCCCCTGCTGAAGGTAGAGTAACTCCTGCTGCTTCTCCGCCTTGATCATGGAAGAAAGTAATTCCTCTCGGAATTCCTTCTCAAAGTCAGCCCATGGAACCTCTGCCTCTATCCTCTCTCCGAGGTAGAGTGTCCACCACTGTCGTGCCGCACCTCTCAGCTGACTGACTGCTAGGGGAACCCAATACTCACTTGGAGCACGGATCAAGGTAAAAGTGATCCCTAGCTCTTCAAGCCACCCCTCCGTCTCCATATCCGAAGTACTACCCTCGTACTTCTTGAGGGTTTGCTGTTGGAAGGAACAGAGAGTCTTATGCCACTGGCTATGTTCCTCCTCTCGGTCAATCCCCAACTGATCGACCGCCTGAATCTGCTGGGCCTCGGCTGTCTAAGTCACCTGGGGACGACGTTCAGGTGCCATAGCTATATGGTAAACAAGGATTTCCTAAGCCCAAGTATCAAGGAATTTCTCAAGGTTTCATTTTATCATTTTATTCAATTTCTTTCCCAGAACACCCAAATCAAGTAAAACAAAATCATGATGATGCATGTACCTTCCCTAGGGTCTCTACCCTGCAATCAATGTAGTCTCACTTGGTCGTTCGGTAGACTCAGAGTCCTTGCATTGGATCACGGGGGGCCCTAAAATCCCGTGTCCTAGCCGGTCTTCCCTGGACTATGTTACACACCAATATTAACCAACACTGTTGCCCTAACATCCCATGAAATCCTCACTGTGCCTAACTCCAGACTCCATCCTATCTCTCAACCATCACCTCTAATACCATTCTGTCATAACCCCCTCCCACCAAAGATTCCCCTCCTGAGCTGGCAATGGTGAAAGGGAGATAATGACCCCCGAGTCTCGCCTCCAGTAGGCCCCGGGGTGGCGACTAGCACCAAGGGTATGAGTTTTCACAATTATGGGAGGCATTACCCTTTTTATTATTTAAGATCGGGAAATAGGACAAGTCAACCACCAAAAAGGAAAAGAACAAGTGTATAGAAATAAACCCAAACCAATCCCACATGCATGTTTAAATAGTTCTGAAACAAGTTACAAGTAAAAGAAAGCTCAAAAGTACCATACCAAAAAGAAAAAAGAGTACAAAAACTGCAACAACTACAACTGTCCCGACTAGTAGGGTCCTGCACGGCCCTGATAGTCCTCCTAGAAACCTAAAAGTAAATGTAGGGTGAGTATATAAGTATACTCAGTAGGGAAACCTAAAGCTCTTGTGCACAGGTGGGGAGACATCCTAATGTCCCGTGAGAACAACAGAAGAAACCTAGCAAGGAAATCTATCCACCCAACCTCACCAGCCACACTCACCAAAAACACAATCACAACAGGTAGTAGTATATAAGAACAAGAGTATTGGGTACCCCACACCATTTCCCACTAGTTAGCTGCTCTTCCTAACGACAAACATCCTGACGCTACCACACTCTTCCCACCCGCACACACCAGGGCCTCAAGAACCACACATCCCGCCCGCACACACCTGGGCCTCACAACCACGTATCCCGCCCGCACACACCTGGGCCTCACAACCACGTATCAAGCCCGCACACACCTGGGCCTCATCCCAAAGATTCTTGGGAACAATAATAGTAATAGAACTCTCGCCCGAAGACACCTGGGCCTCATCCCAAATATTCTTGGGAAAACAAACCTGCCCGAAGATTCTTGGGCCAAAACCACCCCAAACAAAACCTACCTGAAGGGTCTTAGGTTTAAGGTCACCTAAAGACATCACAACCTAGGGAAGAAGGAGCAGGAAGGAGCTAGTAACTAAGGGGAAAACACCCTCTCCCATGAAATGAGAGTGTTCAACACTAAGTTCTCAACATAGGTGGGGTGTGATAAAACACAAAAGATACAGATATATATATGTATACCACACACACAGCCCAACATATGACTTCTAAATAGAGAAACTGAGCACATGCCTCGACACTACTACTACGAAGCATGCATACAACAAACAACCCCAAACCCCATTTAGGTTTTCATGTTTCAACAGAATCATCTTATTAGTTCCTTAACTACTGGGAAACTATCCACAACCAACCATATCAATTTTTCATAAAACATATCCCTGCCATCCACAAATCAAGTTAGGAAAACACAAGCAACACAACAAGTCCTTTCTTATTAACCAACCAACCCATTGATTATTAATCCCATTTCATTTCCATGCCCCACCATTTATTAACTCTTCCACTTTTTATTTATTATTCACAACCCAAAGCTCATTCACATTCAAACCCAACCTTACAGCCCCGCTGCCAACCACCATAACCACACACACCGAAAAACAACACCCCTTGATACCATTTATCGCAGCCCCACTGCCCATCACTAACATAGCATTCACACCACCCCACAACCAAGCCAACCACAACCCTACTGCTCACCCGATCCACAACAACCCACAAAACAAGGTTCGTGCCACATCATCGCCCCATTAACATCATTTACCGTAGCCCCACTGCCCATCCCATTCGTAACAACCCAGGATTCACCCCCTTTCATACACCACGTAACCAAGCCAAAACCCCCATGTTCATTATTCTATATTGTTCAACTGGGGTTATCACACAAGGGTTACGGATTTTAATCATCCAACTTTACGTGATTAACCAAATTCCTCATTCAACAAAGTTCCATTCACAGAAATGGTCTAGAAAGATAGGGTAACATTTAATTTCACAAGAAAAGGCCCCCAAGGACCGTGATTTTCAGTAGGCACAAGCCTATTCAATCTACAACATAATATCACAGGATATAAAGATAACATAACAACTTCCCCATCCCCATTCTTTAACCAGTTATTATCTTCATTTAATGGTTCAACCGTTTCTCAGGAAAACAAGAGGATACCCATCCCACATGATGAAAAATTTAGAGAGACGAAGGTAAGATCCCTACCTCAATAGGTTCTGATCACAACGCTCCCCCAGATCAACTTTAGAAGATGTCCGTCGGCGTCCGTCACTTCTGTCGAATCCCGGAAAAACCTCCTCGGGTGGAATATGGAAAGGATAGGCTAAAGGAAAAACAAAATATCCAACCTCAGAAGTTCCGACTCGTCGTTACGATCCCGTGGCCGCTAACGGATCATAAATCGGAGCTCAAACGAAGAAGTTATGGAAGAAAAGGAGCCTTAGAGTCTCTTGGGAGAGCTCTACTCAAAGGAATGGGGAGGAGAGGGGTGAGTTGAAAAGGAGAAGGGGACCCCTCCTTTTATAGGCGTGAAAAAAGAAATTACACGGTGTGTACTTTATGGTACACAACGTGTACTCGACTATTTCACACGGTCACCACGCGACTTCCGACACGACCTTCAACACAGCACGCAACCGTTGACTGGTCAACACACAGTTTGAAGGTAACACATATGCAGGGAGGGACTACATGACGTGTAGTTTGGGGTACACGACGTGTACTCATTTATTTCACACGGTAAGGACACGGCTCCAACACGGCACACGACCATTGACTGGTCAACACACGGTTTGAGGGTAACGCATATGCAGGGAGGGACTACACAGCATGTAGTATTGGCTACACGGCGTGTACTCATTTATTTCACATGGTAAGGACACAAACTTCAACACGAGGTATACCTAGTGATGGGGTACACGATGTGTACTCACACTACACAGCGTGTAGTGTCAAAATTATGAAAAGTGTGGGAAAATACCATTTTACCCTCCATAACACTTCATGACCCTCTTTTTGACAAAGGAATGGGCCAGAGAGGTCCGGGCCATTACAGTTGCTGCCCAGCTTTCACTTGCTGACAAACCATACATCTTGACACAAAATCAGCAATCACCCTTTTCATGTTGTCCAACCAAAAAATGTTCCTTTAAATCTCTATACTTCTTAGTGATACTAGGTTGTATATTTAAATTAGAACTATGACCATCATCCAACAATTACCTTTTTTAGATCAGGTATATCGGGAACACAAAGTCTCTTCCCAAATTTCAAAATTCCATCTACATACATAAAGTCACTCAATCTACCATCATTCACAACTTTAATCTTCTTTTGAAACTCTTCATCACCGGTCTGAGAACTCTTTATTCTTTCTAGTAATGATGGTTTGAAAACCATTTGAAAAATTATTGATGTTTCACCTTCCATGGTTATTCCCATATCCATCTTTACTAGATCCATGAAAATAGGATCCCTTTCAACTCTCATCTTGTTCAAAACCCCATGATCCTTTCTGCTTAAAGAATCTTCCACCTTATTTTCCTTCCTAGGGTGGTAGTGTATCATGAAATCATAATCCTTGAGTAGTTAAAGCCATCTCCTTTGCCTCTTGTTGAGTTCTTTCTGTGAGAAAATATACTTCAAACGCTTCTAATCAGTATATACCTCACATTTTTCACCATAGAGATAGTGTATCCACATATTTAAAGCAAAGATTACAGCTGCTAACTCTGGATCATGATTATGATAGTTTTTCTCATGAATTTTTAGTTGTCGTGATGTATAGGCAATAACCCTATCATTCTATATAAAGACACAACCAAGTCCTTTATTTGAAGTATCACTATAAATAACAAACCCATCATTCCCCGGTGGTAGAGTAAATATAGGAGCATTGACTAATCTTCTTTTAAGATCTTCAAAACATTCTTCACACTCTTTTGTACAAACAAATTTAACCCCTTTATGTGTGAGCTTGGTTAATGGGTTAGCCAACCGAGAAACATTCTGGACGAAACGTCGATTATAACCTGCTAAACCAATAAAATTGTGTACCTCAGTTCTACTCGTTGGTGCTGGCCATTCTTGGATTTCCTTGGTCTTAGAAGGATCAACATAGATTTCATCCTTAGAGACAATATGACCAAGAAAATAAATATCCTGAATCCAGAATTTACACTTGCTAACCTTCCCATATAATTCATGTCTTCTACGAGTCTTCAAGATAATGCACAAGTGATTTTCATGATCTTCGTAGCTTTTGTAGTATACCAAGATATAATCAATAAATAACACTTCAAAGTCATCAAGATATTCCTTGAAAACTCTATTCATTAGATCCATCAAGACAGAGGGTGCATTAGTCAATCCGAAAGGCATTACTATAAACTCGTAATTCCCGTACCCTGTTCGAAATGCTGTTTTCGAAATGTATTCCTTCTTCACACACAACTGATGATATCTAGATCAAAATTAAATCTTTGAAAATTATTAAGCTACATGAATTTTTTCAAATAAACCATTAATGTGAGGTAGGGGATACTTGTTATTTATTGTTATAGCATTGATCTCTCTGTAGTCAATGCACAACCTCATAGATCCATATTTCTTTTTAACAAAAAGGACGAGGGCTCCCCATGGAGAAACAATAGTGAGAATAAATCCCTTATTACTCAATTACTCTAGTTGTTTCTTTAGTTCCACTAATTACACAGTTTCCATTCTATAAGGGGTCTTCGATATGGGCCTTGAACCAGGAATTAAATCAATGGAAAACTCAATTTCCCGTTCTAGAGGATGTACAGGTAAATATTCTAGAAACACATCAAAATATTCTTTAACCATAAGTACATCCTCTATTTGAACATTCCATTCCTCACCCACATATATTTCATTCTCTTCCTCCCCAGAAATTTAATTTAGTTGAGCTACTGGGGGTGGATCTAAATAAGAATTAGGTGGTGACGATTCTGCTCTAAAGATAAGCTGTTCTTTATCATCGTCATCAAAAATAGTAACCTCCTTCTTACAATAAATTTTTTCATCAAGGTCCAAAAGCCAATCCATACTGAGGATCATATCAAATTCAATCATGTATATGATGATTAGATCAGTAGATAAATAACATTTATATTCTCTAATGGGGACTGATTCAAAAAAACATTATTACAAAGATACTTCCCTTATGAGTTTTGACTGACAACTCCCTTGTTAAATCAAATTGGAAATATCTAATTTTCTTAGAAAACTAGGAAGATATGAAGCAATGTGATGATCCAGAATCAAATAAAGCATTTTCTAAACTTGAGGAAACTATTAAATTACCTGCCACAACCTCTTTCAGGGCTTCAACCTCAATAGTAGTGATAGCATAAGCTTGGCCATGATCCCTTGTCCATTTATAAAGTTAAGTTACCATAATGTTTAAGACATTAATTCACATAATTCCCCATTTCTCTACAATTGTATCATTCAACATCGGCAGCCTCTTTATTCCCCTTGAAATCACGAGCTTGGTGGCCTTTTTCACCACACTTGTAACAGACTCCCATTCCCTTTAGGAAAGTACCGGGGTGTTTCTTCCCACATTTATTATAGGATAGATATTCAGATTTTCCCCTCTTCCCCTTATTTAAATTTCTATAGTGTTCAGAGGATCTCTTATTCTCTTTCTTTTCTTTAAAGTCATAAGACTTAGAGAATTCCTTTTCTGTCTTCATAGAACATGATACTATATCTTCATACAACGAGAAGGATTGTGAGACTAATGATCGATAGAGAAATGGTTTTAACCTATCAATGAAATGATCAATATTACTTCTTGGGTTACGTATATAATCTTCCACATGCCTCTCTAACCATGTAAAGTTAGCTTCATACTTTGTGACATTCTCATCTTCCTTTTGCCTCAGACTTAGAAATTGTCTTTCCATATCTGTTCGATGGTCATAAGGAAAGTATTTTTCTAAGACAATTTATTTAAACTCCCTCCATTCCATATTTGACACTTCATCATATAATTTTTTGTTTTGAATCAATGACCACCATTGATCAGCATCTCCAGTGAGGCGGTAAACTGCCAAGACAATGTTTTCCCTTTAGCTTCTCTCCAAGGCGTGGAATATTTTCTCTAAGGAATTTATACATTGCTCAACTACTAATAGATTTCTACCACCATTGATTGTTGGTGGTTGTTTCCTCATTAAGAGATCTAACATTGATCCTCCACACTGCGGATCAGGGTGCTCCATATGGGTAAGGTTATTATTCATAACCTGAGTGAGTTGTCCTAGTATGGTAATTAGATGATTAGCACCAGTTGTATCACCAGCTCCACTATAATGGTCTTGAGTAGGATGGAAATCCCTACATGGAGTGCGTTCATTGATATGGTTTCCATTCCTTCCAATAGGTGCCATTTATAAACAATGGAATAAACTAGATTAGTTTATGAATCTTAATACATAAATCCAAACTTATAAATCACTTAACCTAAATTGAACAGTTTATGGATATAATCCATAATCATAAAAATTGTTTTCTTTGAGAAAGTATATACTCCTAAACCATTCATAATGATTTGTAATGAAAATGAGAATTATCCTAAGCATATCCCCCAGGAGTGTCGTAACCAAGAGTGCAGCAAAACCCATTGTCGTGCACCAGTTCCCATTCGAGTCTAGCTCAGGGTGGTGTTTTCGGGTTTTACCCTTAGGTACATCTCTGCTAGAGCCGCCTCTACCTGATCATATCCAAATAGAGATGTATTGCTTGGAAAACTCACAAAATCTCTACAATACCAAAACTCTAGGAAGTTCTTCTATACTAATCCTCAAATTCTATCTTAGGGATATGTAATCTAATCATAGTTTATCAAAATCTAGTTTCCAATGTTTGTACTAAACTTACTCTGATACCAAATGTAATTCCCCGAACCCAGTTACCCAGAGTCGATGAATAATTATGTATCATTGGAATGATCACAAAAGATCAAGTCTCGATGGACCAATTAGTTTAGTAGCCTTGGAAGTACTAGATACATTCATAAGGTTTACATTACATCATAAAATGGAAAACTACAACAACATTGTTTCCATAGAAAACACTGTGATCCCATATAATATCCCTACAGATCAGTCATAATATACTTTTTTGCATCCTGGGAAAACAAAACATAGAAAGGGGTGAGATCATATTCCCAGTAAGGATAACAATATAGAGGAATCTTTCACAAATAAGTATAAAAATTTAAGGCAATGTATAAAACTAAAAAAATCCTTTTCAACATAAACTTCATCATAATATGGAAAATATAAATCAAAATAATTCCATTTACTTACTCACATAGACATTCTACTAGTCCAATAATCACATGCAATATCAATAGCCACTTTCATAATGATGGAATGCATAATGCCAGACTTTCATAACCACATAGTTAAGGCTTTGTGCCAAGACTACAAATAAGATTTTTTTCAAGGCCTTGTTCCAAGACACTAGTTTGTCTCATGAGACCTACTGATGCATCGAGGAGCTATAGCGGGCTCCACCTGTCACTTACTAAGTCCAATGCATTCTTCATATGAATAGGTTTTAACATAACATAAACATTCGTATTAAAAATGGAATATGAAATATCAATAATTTATCCATAAACCATGAATGGTATGAAATAACACTTCCATAGTCAAACATATCATAAAACCTTCAATACAATATGAAAGTTTTGTATCATTATAAATCAACATCAAACAAACTTAAAATCCCTTAAAGGATGTTGACATAGATGAAATCAAAACCTTTTTTAGAGAAACATCTATTTCTATTTTGAAATAATTTAAGAGTCACATAATAATAAATAAAAAATTTATTTTGAAAATATTCTTATAAGCTTGTAAGGGAATATTTGACGATGTTATAACGGCGGAAAATAGCCTCACCCACCGTATAAGTTAAAAAACATTCTTACCTTAATTTTGTCAAAAAGGTTATAATGTACCTTGTTTGTAAAATGATGGAAATATTCCTTTCAAAACATCTTATAAAAATTCAAACAATGGTATAAATGAAATTAACCCATTGTGTATTAAATAGTAAAAATGTTTTGGAATACATTTTTAGGAAAACACAGATGTGGATGATAAAGATGTCCCGGTAGACAATTACATATAAACAACATTAAATAATGAAAATGTTGTAGAATTAACCCTTACCTTGTAATTTTCCTTGGTCGAGGGTGGTTAAACTACTATATAATGGTGAAATAATTGTTATTAAATTATTCAATAATCATATACATTAATATGATATCATATATGATCTTTTAACATTGCTTTGTTAATAATATCTTAGTTTTATCGTCATTTCGGGTGTTAAATGATTCATTTTCCTTTATATGATTTGTTAAGTAAGTAATGTTTGTTATGGATAGGATGTATCTTATTCATATTCAGAATGATATTAATTCTTTTAACAATATTTTTAATCATCTAAGGAAAATTAGTCTTTAATGGATACAATGGCGAATGAATCTCATCGCGTTCGTGGAGATGAAAATCCGTACGTACGAACGAGTGAAAATATCATTCTTTTGATATTAAAATAATATATAATTGGATGTTATATAATATATAAAGAGTTATTATCATGTTATATTTATTATTTACATCAATTACACATCAATATTATACCCATACAAATAATAATGTATTGAATAACAATTACACCACGACGTGGAGACGGTAAGTCGTACGTACGCACGTATGATGACATTTCATTCAAAGGATGGATATAATAATGAATTTGGTTGTACCATATTTATAATAACATCACAGTATATAGAATATACTTGATTTATTATTTTATAATGGATATAACAAATAAAAAGGAAGTGGAAGAAGAAAGGAACTCGAAAGAGGTGGTGAGATATTTACCTCTTCTTCAGGTTCTTCCTTTTAATTTGATCAAAAGGGATCCATAGGTTGGATTTCTGACTAAAGGAAGTCCTCTAGGATTAAGTGAGGACAATTGAGAGGGTATTTTGGCAGGGTTTTCCATATCCAAAAGGCTTTGAAGGTGTGAATTAGAGAGAAGGGGGAGTGCCCTTTTATAAGAGGGGTGAGGGGCATCTTAGGAAAATCAAGAAATATTATTTTATAATAAAATAATTTTCGGTTTCTAAGGACTCAAAAATGTATTATTTAAAGTATAAGGTGGGTATGGGTCTAAAAACACACAACCAATAGGTTTTAGATAGTTTTGGGTCACTTTATTAACTTTATCTTTTAGATTTATCTCTTAGTTAAATAGTTTGACATTTACCATGTCTCTATGTATTTTTATATTAGATGGTTAATAAACATACTATATACTTCTAAGAAAACACCAAGTGGTTCTATAATGATACTACAATAATTATATAAGTCCTTTTTCCAAATTTTAGATTTTTAGGAATACAATATCAATTAATAATATAATATTTCTTTTAAAAACTCTTTTATGTCAATTTTGACACTATTTGGTATTTTGTTTTTGCTAAATTTATAACAACCTTATTAGTTCTAAAAAAAATTAATCTAACCAACCCTAATATGTCATATTAACCTATAAAATTAGTTTAATTCATATAAAGTATAAATTACATTTATTTGGATATTTATAATATCAATTATTTTAATATTTCATTAATTAGGTAATTACTGCATCATCATTGTGTCATAAATAAATTAAATTATTTAATGTATAAAAATTATAAATAAAATACCATTATTTATGAAATATTTTTTTCTTTGTAATGAATATTTAGAGCCTAATTTATCTTTTGTGTAACCCTATATTAAAAATGGTTTAGTTATTAAACTTTGAATTTAACACTTTTAACTCTTCTTTGAATCAAATAATAATAAATGTCCTAATCTAATCCAAGTGGACCAAATAGGTTCATATTTTATTCCTAAGGTTGTTTATGGTCTAATTATACTTATACAATAGAATTATGACATGTTTTAGGGTAATAATAATATCATTTGTACCCTTAATTGCCCTATTTACTTTTAACCGTTGTAATTAAAAGAAAAAAGTTGCTATTCACCAAAAATTATTTCCATCTTATTGAACCAAAATTTTCTTACTGATATCAAATGTCTCTCTTAGATTTTTGAATTTCCACTCATAGAAGTGTTAAATTTATGTTTTATGTGAATTTTCAAATTCTCCTAGGAGGTGGGTAAATGATATTGAAAAGTTCAATAAAATTTTTATATATCTAAAATTATTATAAATTAAATCCAATGAATTAAATTTAACTTATATAGGTATTTTTATCCATTTTGACCTAAAAAAAATTTAAATAAAATAAATAATTATTTAAATAAAAATTCGGTTTTAAACTATAACTTAGTGTTTTTCACTATTCATCAAAAATTGAAAGTTTTTGAGAAAAATACCAAAAACTCACCCTAAGCTAATTTCAATATTATGAATCCAAAAATGAAGTCCATTTTGAAAGATAAAATTTACAAAATTTTAAAAAGTGGGTATTACTATTCATAATGGCTAGTTTGATTGGTTGTGGTGTGTTAGAACTCGAAGTTGCGTGCAACACACGTTATTGTATTATTGAAAGAGAAGCGTATCGTGGAAGCTTAGGGTGTTACATTCTCCCCTCCTTCAATTTATTTCATCCTTGAAATTTCTAGAATATTACTGCATAAAAATACTCGGGCGGTTCTTCATCATAAGTTCCTCATGTTCCCACGTTGCTTCTTCCATTTTGTGGTTTCTCCATAGAACTTTTACCAGACGATTCGTCCAGTTTCTCAACACTTGTTCTCCTGTATCAAGAACCTTGATAAGATCTTCGCAATAAGACAGATCGGGTTCTAGTTCTAATTCCTCATAGTTGAGTACATGTGTTGGGGAAGACATGTATTTTCTCAACAGTGATACATGGAACACATCATGAACTTTGGAGAGACTTCGCAACATTGCCAAATGGTAAGCTATAACCCCAATTTTTTCTAGTATTTTGAAAGGTCTGATATACCTGGGGATTAATTTTCCCTTCTTACCGAAACATATAACACCCTTCCATGGATATACATTCATGAAAACATGATCTCCTACCTGAAATTCCAAATACTTCCTTCAGTTATCAGCATAACTCTTCTTCCAACTTTGAGCTGCTTTGATGTGGTTTTGGATTAACTTAACCTTTTCCATCGTTTCCACCACATGTTCTGGGCCAACGAGTTTTCTTTCATTAACATCATCCCAACAGGTTGGTGTGCGACATCCCTTTCTGTATAACGCTTCATATGGTGTCATCTGAATACTTGAATGGAAGCTATTGTTATAGGAAACTTCTACCAGAGTTAAATATTGATCCCACATACCTTGAAAGTCAAGTGAGCATGATCACAATATGCCTTCTAAGGTTTGAATAGTCCATTATGATTGTCCATCAGTTTGTGGGTGGTAGGAAGTGCTCAAACGAAGTTCTGTATCCAGGGCCTTCTGAATACTTTTCCAGAATCTTGATGTAAAAAGGGGATCATGATCATAAAAAATCGATAATAGTACTACATTAAGTCTTACAACTTCATTAATATATATTCTTGCTAAACATTCTAGTGGTAAATATTCTCATATAGAAAGAAAATGTGTTGACTTGGTATGACGATGAAAAATGGCCCATATTGCATCGTTCCTTCTAGGAGTCTTTGGCATTCCCATAACAAAGTCTGTCATAATATTATCCCATTTCTACTTAGGTATGGTAAGAGGTTGCATGACTCCTCCAGACTGTTGCCTTCCAGCTTTCACTTGTTGACAAACCATACATCTTGAAACAAAATCAGAAATCTCCCTTTTTCATGTTGTCCCACC
The DNA here is from genome assembly GCA_963277665.1 of Viscum album. Lineage (NCBI taxonomy): Eukaryota > Viridiplantae > Streptophyta > Magnoliopsida > Santalales > Viscaceae > Viscum > Viscum album. The sequence continues at coordinate 948,576,974 of OY728163.1, forward strand.
AAAAAATGTTCCTTCAAATCTCTATACATCTTAGTGATACTAGGGTGTATAGAAAAATTTTAACTATGAGAATCATCCAACAATTCCCTTTTTAGATCATGTATATCGGGAACACAAAGTCTCTTCCCAAATTTCAAAATTCCATCTTCATACATAAAGTCACTCAATCTCCCATCATTCATAGCTTTAATCTTCTTTTAAAACTCTTAATCACCGGTCTGAGAACTCTTTATCCATTCTAGTAAAGATGGTTTGGAAACCGTTTGAAAAATTATTGATGTTTCACCTTCCATGGTTATTCCCATATCCATCTATACTAGATCCATGAAAATAGGATCTCTTTCAACTCCCATCTTGTTCAAAACTCCATGATCCTTTCTGCTCAAAGCATCTACCACCATTTTTGCCTTCCCTGGGTGGTAGTGTATCGTGAAATCATAATCTTTGAGTATTTCAATCCATCTCCTTTGCCTCATGTTGAGTTCTTTCTATGAGAAAATATACATCAAACTCTTGTGATCGGTATATATCTCACATTTTTCACCATAGAGATAGTGCCTCCAAATCCTTAAAGTAAGGATTACATCTGCTAACTTAGGATCATGAGTAGTATAGTTTTTCTCATGAATTTTTAGCTATTGTGATGCATAGGAAATAACCCTATCATTCTGGATAAGGACACAACCAAGTCCTTTCTTTGAAGCATCATTATAAATAAAAAACCCATCATTCATCGATGGTAGATTTAATATATAATCATTGACTAATCTTATCTTCAGTTATTCAAAACATTTTTCACACTCTTTTTTCCAAACAAATTTAACCCCTTTATGTGTGAGCTTGGTTAATGGGTTAGCCAACCGAGCAAAATTCTGGACGAAACATCGATAATAACCTGCTAAACCAACAAAACTGTGTACCTAGGTTATACTCATTGGTGCTGGACATTCATGGATTGCATTTGTCTTAGAAGGATCAACAAAGATTCCATCCTTAGAGACAATATGGCCAAGAAAAGAAATCTCCTGAATCCAGAATTCACACTTGCTAAACTTCCCATATAATTCATGTCTTCTAAGAGTCTTCAGGATAATGCACAATTGATTTTCATGATCTTTGTAGCTTTTGTAGTGTACATAGATATCATCAATAAATACCACTACAAAGTCATCAAGATATTCCTTGAAAACTGTATTCATTAGATCCATGAAGACATAGGTTGCATTAGTTAATCCAAAAGAATTACTCTAAACTCATAATGCTCGTACCTGGTTCAAAATGTTGTTTTCAGAATGTCTTCCTTCTTCACACACAAATGATGATATACAGATCGAATGTCAATCTTTGACAAGTATTGATATCCATGAAGTTGGTCAAATAAATCATCAATGCGAGGTAGGGGATACTTGTTCTTTATTTTTATAGCATTAATCTCCTTGTAATCAATGCACAACCTCATAGATCCATTTTTCTTCTTAAAAAAAAGGACAGGGGATCCCCATGGAGAAACACTAGGGTGAATAAATCCATTATTACTCAATTACTCTAGTTGTTTCTTTATTTCCAAAAATTCCACAGTGTCCATTCTATAAGGTGTCTTCGATATGGGCCTTGAAAAAGGAATTAAATCAATGGAAAACTCAATTTCCCGTTCTGGAGGATGTCCATGTAAATATTCTAGAAACACATCAACATATTCTTTCACAATAGGTACATCCTCTATTTGAACATTCCTTTCCTCACCCATAGTTATTTCATTATCTTCCTCCCCAATAATTGAATTTAGTTGAGCTATTGGGGGTGGATCTAAATAAGAATTTGGTGGTGACGATTCTGCTCTAAAGATAAGGTGTTCTTTATCATCGTCATCAAAAATAGTAACCTACTTCTTCTTAAAATAAATTTTTGCATCATGTTCTGAAATCCAATCCATATCGAGGATTATATCAAATTCAATCATGGGTATGATGATGAGATTAGCAGATAAAGAACATTTATATTCCCTAATGGGGACTGATTCACAAAACATTGTTGCAATTATACTTCCCTTAAGTGTTTTTTGACAACTCCCTTGTTAAATCAAATTAGAAATATCTAATTTTCTTAGAAAACTAGGAAGATATAAAACAATGCGATGATCCAGAATCAAATAAATCATTTTCTAAACTTGAGGAAACCATTAAATTACCTGCCACAATGTCTTTCGGGGCTTCAACCTCAGTAGTAGTGACAATATAATCTTGGCCTTGATCCCTTGGCCTTTTCTGAGGTAATTTACCCTGATTCTTAGGTAATTCATTCTCATAATTCCCCATTTCTCTACAATTGTAGCGTTCAACATCAACATCCTCTTTCTTCCCCTTGAAATCACGAGCTTGGTGGCCTTTTTCACCAAACTTGTAACAGACTCCCATTCCATTCAGGAAAGTACCAGGGTGTTTCTTCCCACATTTACTACAGGATAGATATTCAACTTTTCTCCTCTTCCCCTATTTCCATTTCCAGATTGTTCAGCAGATCTCTTCTTCTCTTTCTTTTCTTTAAAGTCATATGACTTAGAGAATTCCTTTTTTGTCTTGATATCACATGAGACAATATCTTCGTACGAAGAGAAGGATTGTGAGACTAATGCTCGACAAAGAAATGGTTTTAACACATCAAATAAATGATCAGTCTTACTTCTTGGGTTACGTATATAATCTGTTGCATGCCTTGTTAACCTTGTAAAGTTATCTTCATACTTTGTGACATACTCTCCCTCCTTTTTCCTCAGAATCAAAAATTGTCTTTCCATATCTGCTCGATGTTCATGAAGAAAGTATTTTTTTAAGAAAATTTCTTTAAACTACCTCCATTCCATATTTGATACTTCATCATCTTCCTTTTTGTTTTGAATCAATGACCACCATTGATCAACATCTCCAGTGAGGCAGTAAACTGTCATGAAAACGTTTTCCCTTTAGCTACTCTCCATGGCGTGGAATATTTTCTCTAAGGAATTTATCCATTGCTCAGCTACTAATGAATTTGTACCCCCATTTAATTTTGGTGGTTGTTTCCTCATGAAGCGATCTAACATTGATCATCTATGCTGCAGATCAGGGTGCTCCATACGGGTAAGGTTATTATTCATATCCTGAGTGAGTTGTCCCAGTATGGTGATTAGATGATCAACACCATTTGTATCTCCAACTCCACCTTAATTATATTGAGTAGGAGGGAAATCCCTACATGGAGTGCATGCATTGATATGGTTTCCATTCCTTCCACTAGCCGCCATTTCTAAAATGGCATAAACTAGATTAGTTTATGAATCGCAATACATAAATCCAAACTTGTAATGAACTTAACATAAATTGAACAGTTTATGAATATAATCCATAATCATAAAAAATGTTTTATTTGAGGAAGTATATACTCATAAACACTTCATAATGGTTTGTAACTAAAATGAGAATTATCCTAAGCATATCCCCCGAGAGTGTCATAACCAAGAGTGCAACAAGGTCCATTGTCGTTCACCATTTCCCATTCTAGTCTAGCTCAAGGCGGTGTTTTTGGGTTTTAACCCTAGGTACATCTATACCAGAGCCACCTCTACCTGCTCGAATCCAGACAGGGATGTATTACTTGTAAAACTCACAAAATCTCTACAATACCAAAATTCTAGGAAGTTCTTCTATACTAATCCTCAAAGTCTATCTTAGGGCTATGTAATATAATCCGAGTTTATCTAAATCTAGTTTCCAAGGTTATTACTAAACTTCCTCTGATACCAAATGTAATGACCTGACCCGAGTTTCCCAGATTCAGTGCATAATTACCTATCATTGGCATGATCACAAAAGATCAAGTCTCAAAGGACCGATTAGTTTAGTAGCATTGGAAGTACTAGATACATTCATAAGGTTTACATTACATCATAAAATAGAAAACTACAACAAAATTGTTTCCATAGACAACACTGAGATCCCATAGACTATCTCTCCAGGTCAGTCATAATATACCACTTCGCATCGTGGAAAAAATAAAACATAGAAAGGGGTGAGCTCAGATGCCCAGTAAGGATAACAATATAGCAGAATCTTTCATAAATAAGCATAAACACTTAAGGCAATGTATAAAACTAAAAAAAAATCCTTTTCAACATAAAATTCATCATAATATGGAAAATATAAATCAAAATAATGTCATTTACATACTCACATGTATATTATACTAGTTCAATAATCAAATGCAATATCAATAGCCACTTTTATAATGATGGAATGCATAATGCTAGACTTTCATAACCACATACTCAAGGCCTTGTGTTAAGAATACAAATAATATTTTTTCAATACCTTGTTCCAAGACACTAGTTTGTCTCATTAGACCTACCGATGCATCGAGGAGCTATAGCAGGCTCCACCCGTCACTTACTAAGCCCAATGCATTTCTCATTTGAAAAGGTTTAAACATAACATAAAAATTCGTATTAAAATTGGCATACAAAATGTCAATAATTTATCCATAAAACATGAATGGTATGAAATAACACATCCATAGTCAAACATATCACAAAACCTTCAATAAAATATGGAAGTTTTGTATCATAATAAATCAACTTCAAATAAACTTAAAATCCATTAAAGGATGTTGACATAGATGAAATCAAAACCTTTTTAGAGAAATATATCTTTCAATTTTGAAATCATTTAAGAGTCACATAATTATAAAGAAAACATTTATTTTTAAAATATTCTTATAAGCTTGTAAGGGAATCTTCAACAATTTTATAATGGAAGAAAATAGCTGCACCTGCCGTACAAGTTAAAAAATATTCGAACCTTAATTTTGTCGAAAAGGTTATAAAGTACCTTGTTTGGAAAATGACAGAAAGATTACTTTCAAAACATCTTACAAAAATTAAAACAAGTGTATAAATGACATTAAACTATTGTCTAATAAATAGTAAAAATGTTTTGGAATACATTATTAGGAAAGCACGGATGTAGATAATAAAGAGGTCCCACTTGATACTTATATATAAACAGCCTTGAATAATGAAATGGTTGTAGAATAAACCCTTACCTTGTACATTTCCTTGGCTGAGGGTGGTTAAATTCATACATAATGGTGAAATAACTGTTATTAAATTATACAAGAATCATATACATTAATATGATGTCATATATGATCTTTTAACATTACTTTGTTAATAATGTCTTAGTATTATCGTCATTTCTGGTGTTAACTGATTCATTTTCCTTTATAATAAAATAATTTTCGGTTTCTAATGTCTCCAAAATAGATTATTTAAAGGATAAGGTGGGGACGGGTCGAAAACCACCCAACCAATAGGTTTTAGACAGGTTTGGGTCACTTTATTAACTTTATCTTTTAGATTTATCTCTTAGTTAAATAGTTTTACATTTACGTTGTCTCTTTGTATTTTTATATTATATGGATAATAAATATACTATATACTTCCAACCAAACCCCAAGTGGTTAAATAATGATACACCTATCATTATATAAGTCCTTTGGCCAAACCTTAAATATTTTGGAATATAATATCAATTAATAATATAATATTTATTTTAAAAACTCTTTTATGTCAATTTTGACACTATTTGGTATTTTGTTTTTGCTAAATTTAGAACATCATTATTACTTCTAAAAAAACTCATATAACCAACCAAAATATGTCATATTAACCTAGAAAACCAGTTTTATTCATAAAAATTCTCAAATTACATTTATTTGGATATTTATAATATCAATTATTTTAATATTTCATTAATTAGGTAATTACTGCATCATCACCGTGTCATAAATAAATTAAATAATTTAATGTCTGAAAATTATAAATAAAATACCATTATTTAGGAAATATTTTTAGATTTCTAATTAATATTTTTAGTCGAATATATCTTATGTGTAACCCTATATTAAAAATGTTTTAGTTATTAAACTTTGAATTTAACACTTTTAACTCTTCTTTGAATTAAATAATAATAAATGTGCTAATCCAATCCAAGTGGACCAAAGAGGTTCATATTTTATTCATAAGGATGTTTTTTGTCAAATTCTACTTATCCAATATAATTAGGACATGTTTCAGAGTAATAATAATATCATTTTTACCCTTAATTACCATATTTACTTTTAACCGTGGTAAATAAAACGAAAAAGTTACTATTCACCAAAAAATATTTTCATCTTATTAAACAACATTTTTTTAACTGATATCAACCGTGTCTCTCATATTTTTGAAATTACACTCACAGAAGTAGTAAATTTAAGTTTTATGTTAATTTTTAAATTATCCTATGAGGTGGGTAAAAGACGGTGAAAAGTTCATTAAAATTTTTATATATCTAAAATTTTTATAAACTGACTCAAATGAATTAAAATGAACATATATATGTATTATGTATCCATTTTTAACTAAAAAAATTTAAATAAGATAAATATTTATTTAAATAAAAATTCGGTTTTAAACTATAACTCAGTGTTTTTCACTATTCATCAAAAATTGCAAGTTTTCAGAAAAATACAAAAAATTCACCCAAAGTTAATTTTGATGTTACGAATTCAAAAATGAAGTCCATTTTGATAGATAAAATTTATAAATTTTTAAATATTGGGTATTACTATTCGCGACGTCTAGTTTGATTGGTTGTGGTGTGTTAGAACTCGAAGTTGCGTACAACACACACTATTGTATTATTCAAAGAGAAGCGTACCATGGAAGATTAGGGTGTTACATTCTCCCCTCCTTCAAATAATATCATCCTCGAAATTTATAGAATATTACTGCATTAAAAGGCTCAGTTGTTTCTTCATCATAGGTTCCTCAGGTTCCCACGTTGCCTCTTCCATCTTATGGTTTCTCCGTAGAACTTTAACTAGACAAGTCGTCTGGTTTCTCAACACTTCTTCTCTTGTATCAAGAACCTTGATAAGATCTTCATAATAAGACCGATCATGTTCCAGTTCTAATTCCTCTTAAGTGAGTACATGTGTTGGGTCAAGCATGTATTTTGTCAACAGTGATATGTGGAACACATCATGAACTTTGGAGAGACTTAGGGGCATTTCCAAATGGTAAGCTACAACCCCAATTCGTTCTAGAATTTCAAAAGGTCTGATGTACCTGGGACTTAGTTTTCCCTTCTTACCAAAATGTATAACACCCTTACATGGAGATACCTTCATAAAAACATGATCTCCTACATGAAATTCCAAATCCTTCCTTCGGTTATTAACATAGCTCTTCTGCCTACTTTGAACTGCTTTGATGTGATTTTGGATTACCTTCACCTTTTCCATCATTTCCTCCACAAGTTCTGGGAATAAGAGTTTTGTTTCACCAAAATCATCCCAACAGGTTGGTGTGCGACATTTGTTTCTGTATAACGCTTCATATAGCGCCTTCTGAATACTTGAATGAAAGATATTGTTATAGGAAAATTCTACAAGAGGTAAATATTTATCCCACATTCCTTGATTGTCAAGTGAGAGTGATCTCAACATGTCTTCTAAGGTTTGAATAGTCCGTTCTGATTGTCCATCAGTTTGAGGGTGGTAGGCAATGCTCTAACAAAGTTCAGTTTCTAGGGCCTTTTGATGAATTTTCTAGAATCTTGATGTAAAACGAGGATCACAATCAGAAACAATCGATATTGGTACTCCATGAAGTCTTAAAAATGCATTAATATATTGTATTGATAAACATTCAAGTGGTAAATCTTCTCTTATAGAAAGAAAATGTGCTGACTTGGTATGACGATCAACAATGACCCATATTGCATTGTTTCTTCTAGGAGTATTTGGCAGTCCAATGACAAAGTCCATCGTAATATTATCACATTTCCACTCATTTATGGGAAGTGGTTGCATGACTCCTCCAAGATGTTGCCTTCAAGCTTTCACTTGTTGACAAACCATACATCTTGACACAATGTCAGCAATCTCCCTTTTTATGTTGTCCCACCAAAAAATGTTCTTTCAAATCTCTATACATCTTATTGATACCAGGGTGTATAGAGAAATTGGAACTATGAGCATCATCCAACAATTCCCTTTTTATATCATGTATATCGGGAACACAAAGTCTCTTCCCAAATTTCAAAATTCCATCTTCATACACAAAGTCACTCAATCTCCCATCATTAATAGATTTAATCATCTTTTTAAACTCTTAATCACTATTCTGAGAACTCTTTATCCTTTTTAGTAAAGATGGTTTGGCAACCATTTGAAAAAGTATTGATGTTTCACCTTCCAGGGTTATTCCCATATCCATCTTTACTAGATCCATGAAAATATGATCCCTTTCAACTCTCATCTTATTCAAAACTCCATGATACTTTTTTCCCAAAGAATATACAACCTTATTTTCCTTCCCAGAGTGGTAGTGTATCGTGCAATCATAATCCTTGAGTAGTTCAATCGATCTCCTTTTCCTCATGTTGATTTCTTTCTGTGAGAAAATATACTTCATACTCTTGTGATCAATATATATCTCAATTTTTTTACCATAGAGATAGTTTCTCCAAATCATCAAAGAAAAGATTACAGCTTCTAACTCAAGATCATGAGTACGATAGTTTTGCTCATGAATTTTTAGCTGTTGTGATGTATAGGAAATAACCCTATCATTATGCATAAGGACACAACCAAGTCCTTTCTTTGAAGCATCACTATAAATAACAAACCCATCATTCCCCGATGGTATAGTCAATATAGGTATAAGGCCCTAGCCTTAAACCTTACTTAATCTTGAGTTATTACAAGATTACACATTGAGGATCTTTTCGGGTTTAGAGTTTTAGAGAATTAGATCATAAAACTTGCATTACATTCCACATATAAACAAAGTGGTTACATAAAGATAGTATTCTACTTTCCCATAAATGGAAACATATTTAAAATAAAACATGGATTCTTTTTTGACACTTCTTTGACACTATCATCATATCATGTACCTTTCCCTTGACCTGTGAAAAACATTTCAAAAAACATGGGATGAGCATAAAAAGCTCAGTAAGGGATATAAAAATATGGAAAGGAAACATGGGTATATATATACATAAGAATGAAATCATACTTTACCCATAAAACATAATCACTTTAACATACCTCATAAAATCATGAATAAATCATAGAAATCATAAGACATAAAGGTAACTTGAGGCATTCATAACATTCTTACGTAGGGAGTAACCCTCTTGGTTACGTTTGGAATACCCATTACACTATATTCCCTAAATCTCTTCGGAGAAACCTTAACGTTTCACTCCTTCGTATTACCCAATGCATTGGAGAGCTATATCGGGCTCACCCACCCTTAGTTTATCATGGAACCACCCGTCTTCATAATAATTCCCAAGAACCTCAACATAATCGTATCACATAAAACATGTATAAAGGAAACATAACATTTCCATCTTTCAATCACAAGATATCAATACAACACATTGATATAAAAACATTATGAAAAACATTTTCAATACCAAAATAAAATAAAATTAAAACATGGTATTTATTTTTCTTTTAAAAAAAAGGTATGACTTGTAGAGGAAGCCGAAACTCAAATAATGGTCACGACGGCGGAGAAGTCGTTGTCGCCGCATACGTACGACAAAAACATTCCCTTTTTTCGTTTAGTAAAATGCTTCGTATAAAAAAGATTCATTTTGAATAAATGTAAAAGTCAAAGGGGTTTATACACCATATAAAAGAAGGTTGTGTATAAAACAAAATATGCCTCAATGAAAGGAGATTGAGACGAAGTCCCATACCTCAGGTCCGACTTGACTCGGTCGTTATTTAATCTCATGAATAATAAACTTGAGTTAATTTCTACTTGTTTAAGAACCTTTTTCAAGTTCATTATTCCTTTTATATCACTTATTTCCATGTCATGAACACTATGTAATTATTTAAGTTAATAACTGTTGTTTTAACGATCACTGGTACTTGAGTAAAAAATAATCCCTTTATAATTACAAGTTGTTCATGTATCCATTATATCCAGAATTGTATTCATGATGTAGATATCATATATGTCATATATATCCAGTACATGCATGAATTTATAATATTACATAATCATTTAGAGGTAAGAAATGAAATGCACCGTTCATGGAGACGGTAAGCCGTACGTACGCATGAACGCTACTTTCATTTCTATTTCATATTTTGTAGAATGGAATCATAATGATATAAAGGTATATTATAATTCCAGTATAATATCATATATAATATCATAGTTCCATCCTTTATACGTCCCACATATGGTATTTAACGAATCAAATCACTTTGAGGGGGCGGTAGTCCGCACTTCCTTAAATGAAGATATCGCGTTTTCCCATAATGGAAACCATAAAGGTATGACCAAAATGAAAAATACATAAGCTTAAGGAAAACATAAACATATTATATATCATATATAAATATATTTTCATCCTAATGTCCACCTTTTAAGGTGTTAAAATAATGTTGATCAATCATCGTTTCGGGAGGCATAAATTCACCATCCACGGAAACAGTATGTTCTTTAACCATTAGATGTAGGTGTGTGTAAGTGTAGCTTGAATACTTCTTATAACAACATCCTAGTATATTGAGGATACTGGAGTTTTTACAAAATAAATGAATAAAAAGAGTTTAGGGGGTTGGAGAAGCAAAATAAAACAAAAGGACTCAAGTGAAGACATTACCTTAAAATCGGGTAACTCTCTTTGGTTTGAGCTCAAAGGCTTCCTTGGGAAGACTTCTGCCCAAATTGAGGCTTCAAGGAGTAAGAGAGGGATGTGGAGAGACAAAATGGGAAGGGTTTGTCCGAGCCAAAGGCTTTGGGAGTGTGGGTAAGGAGGTAGAGGTGGGGGCCTTTTATAAGAGGAGAGGAGGGGCACTCTTGGAAAGTAAAGAAATGTTACATTATTTTAAAATGCGTTTCGGATTCACAAGGTCCCAAATTGATATAATTCGAGGGTAAGGTGATAAAGGTTATAAATACACCCATAAAATAGGTTTAGGACATGTGTAGGTCATATATTTTACATTATCATTTCATTTTATTTAAATCCTTTATTAATGAGGTAATCGCTGCATCATCATGATGTCATAAATAATTTAATTTATTTAAAGTCTAAAAATTATAAAAAAAATACTATAATGTAGGAAATCATTTTATATTTACAATAAATATTTATAATAAAAAATATGACTTGTATAACCCCATGTAAAAATTGTTATAGTAAAACATTTCATGTTTGTGTCATTTTTTACTTTAACATTAAATAAAAAATTATTTATGTCATTTCCCAACCAAAGTGGCTCCATGGGGTCCCCAAGTTGACCCATGGATTGTCTTGGTCGGCCATGACACATCCAATGAGGGTAGTACATGTGTCAAGCTCATCTCATATTATTAAAACATTATTTTTACCTTAAACTACACTAATTACCACTAATCGCGATTAAGAACTTAAAAGTTACTATTCACCAAAAAATTATTTTAATCTCATTTAACCACATTTTACTTCTTAATGACAACCATGTATGTAGGATTTTTGAAAATCAAATCACAGAAGTGGAAAAGTTTCATTTAAACGAAAAATCAGTTTCTTTAACTACCACTTAGGGGTTTCACTATTCATCAAAAATTGAAGTTTTTCAGAAAGATACCAAAAATTTACCCTACGATATATTTGATATTCTGAATTCAAAAATGATGTCTATTTTAAAAAATTAAAAACATGTAAGTTGCATTAATTAATTTAATAACTAATTCCCGCTGTCATGACAAATAGCGTGTTTTTATGAAACAATAAGTATCAAAAGATTGACACTAGTTTAAGTCCAATTTCAAAGTGAAATTGATTCCAATGACCACCATTGGATAAGATGGTAAAAATATATTCTAATTTCACTTCAAAACAAATTCAAAAGATAATCTAATCATATAAATAAATTATATTAAAAAGAGGTTTTGAATGAAAATACAACATTTTTCACTATTCCTTAAAAAATGAACTTTATCAGAAAAATACCAAAAATTCACACAAAGTATATTTTGATGTCCCAATAATAAATAATAAGTTTATTTTGACAAAAATAGCTTATAAAATTGTCAAAAGATAGATTTAAAATGGATTTACCATCAAAAGGCAGTAAAATAATCTTTTAAGAATATTAGTGTATTCCATGCATAAGATTGTATTTATTTTCATTTTAAGCCTCTAAAACACTATATTAATCATTAATATACATAGATAAAAATATCTATTATTCATTACTTACTTGGGATGTTACAATAGGAGCATTGACTAATCTTCTCTTCAGTTCTTCAAAACATTCCTCACACTCTTTTTTCCAAAAAAATTTAACCCCTTTACATGTGAGCTTGGTTAATGGGTTATCCAACTGAGAAAAATTATGGATAAAATGTTGATAATAACATACTATACCAATAAAACGGTGTACCTTGGTTATAATCATTGGTGCTGGCCATTCTTGTATTTCCTTGGTCATAGAAGGATCAACAGAGATTCCATCCTTAGAGACAATATGGACAAGAAAAGAAATATCTTGAATCCAGAATTCACACTTGCTAAACATCCCTAATAATTATGTATTCTAAGAGTCTTCAGGATAATGCGTAAGTGATTTTCATGATCTTCATAGCTTTTAGAGTATACCAAGATATCATCAATAAATACCACTACCAAGTCATCAAGATATTCCTTGAAAACTTTATTCATTATATCCATGAAGACAGAGGGTGCACTAATCAATCCAAAAGGCATTACTGTAAACTCGTAATGCCCGTACCTGGTTCGAAATGCTGTTTTCAAAATGTATTCCTTCTTCACACACAACTGATGATATATAGATCGAAAGTCTATCTTTGAAAAGTATTGAGATCAATGAAGTTGGTCAAATAAATCATCAATTCGAGGTAGGGGATACTTGTTCTTTATTGTTATAGCATTAATCTCCGTGTAGTCAATAAAAAACCTCATAGATTCATCTTTATTCTTAAGAAAAAGGACGGGGGCTCCCCAAGGAGAAACACTAGGGTGAATAAATCCCTTATTACTCAATTACTATAGTTGTTTCTTTAGTTCTGCTAATTCAACAGTGGCCATTCTATAAGGGGTCTTCTATATGGGCCTTGAACAAAGAATTAAATCAATGGAAAACTCAATTTCTCATTCTAGAGGATTTCCATGTAAATATTCTGGAAACACATCACCAAATTCTTTCAAAATAGATAAATCCTCTATTTAAACATTCCTTTCCTCATCCATAGTTATTTCATTTTCTTCCTCCCCAATAATTAAATTTAGTTGAGCTACTGGGGGTGGATCTAAATAAGAATTAGGTGGTGACGATTCTTCTCTAATGATAAGGTGTTCTTTATCATCATCATCAAAAATATTAACCTCCTTCTTCTTACAATAAATTTTTTCATCATGGTCCGAAAGGCAATCCATAATGAGGATTATATCAAATTCAATCATGGGTATGATGATGAGACCAGTAGATAAAGAACATTTATATGCCTTAATGGGGACTGATTCACAAAACTTTGTTGCAATGATACTTCCCGTAGAAGTTTTATTGAAAAATCCCTTGTTAAATCAAATTGGAAATATCTAATTTTCTTAGAAAACTGGGAAGATATGAAACAATGCGATGATAAAGAATCAAATAATGCATTTTCTAAACTTGAGAAAACCATTAAATTACCTGCCACAATGTCTTTTGATGCTTTAACCTTAGTAGTAGTGATAGCATAAGCTTGGCCTTGATCCCTTGGCCTTTTACAAGGTAAGTTCCCCTGACTCTTATGACATTCATTCAAATAATTCCCCTTTATCTACAATTGTAGCATTCAATATCGACATCCTCTTTCTTCCCCTTGAAATCACGAGCTTGGTGGTCTTTTTCACCACACTTGTAACAGACTCCCATTACCTTCAGGAAAGTACCAGGGTGTTTCTTCCCACATTTACTACATGATAGATATTCAAATTTTCCCCTCTTCCCATTATTTCCATTTCCAGAGTGTTAAACAGATCTCTTCTTCTCTTGCTTTGCTTTAATGTCATAAGACTTAGAGAATTCCTTTTCTGTCATTATAGTACGTGAGATAATATCTTTGTACGACAAGAAGGATTGTAAGACTAATGCTTGATGGAGAAATGGTTTTAACCCATCAAAGAAACGATCAATCATACTTCTTGGGTTACATATATAATTTTCTGCATGCCTCACTAGCCTAGTAAAGTTAGCTTCATACTTTGCAACATTCTCATCCTCCTTTTTCCTCAGACTCAGAAATTGTATTTCCATATCCCCTCGATGCTCATGAGGAAAGTATTTTTCTATGAAAATTTATTTAAACTCCATCCATTACATATTTGATACTTCATCATCTTCCTTTGTGTTTTGAATCAACGACCACCATTGATCAACATCTCCAGTGAGGCGGTGAACTGCCAAGACAACGTTTTCCCTTTAGCTACTCCCCAAGGCATGGAATATTTTATCTAAGTAATTTATCCATTACTTAGCTAGTAATGGATTTTTACCCCTATTGAATGTTGGTGGTTGCTATCTCATTAAGCAATCTATCATTGATCTTCCACACTGTGGATCAGGGGGCTCCATACGGGTAAGGTTATTATTCATAACCTGAGTGAGTTGTCCCAATATGGTGATTAGCTGATCATGACCAGTTGTATCCCTAGCTCCACTATAATTATCTTGAGTAAGAGGGAAAACCCAACATAGAGTGAATGCATTGATACAGTTTCCACTCCTTCCACTAGGCGCTATTTCTAAACAATGGCATAAACTAGATTACTTTATGAATTGAAATACATAAATACAAACTTGTAAAACACTTAACATAGATTGAAAAATTTATGGATATAATCCATAATCATAGAAAATGTTTTCTTTGAGTAAGTATATACTCATAAACCCTTCATAATGGTTTTTAATAAAAATGAGAATTATCCTAAGCATATCCCATGGGAGTGTCGTAACCAAGAGTGCGGTAAGGCCCGTTGTCATGCACCAGTTCCCATTCGAGTCTAGCTCAAGGCGGTGTTTTCGGGTTTTATCCCTAGGTACATCTATGCCAGAGCCGCCTCTACCTGCTCGTATCCAAACAGGGTTTTATTGCTTGGGAAACTCACAAAATCTCTACAATACCAAAATTCTAGGAATTTCTTCTATACTAATCCTCAAAGTCTATCTTATGGCTATGTAATCCAATCAGAGTTTATCTAAATATAGTTTCCAATGTTTGTACTAAACTTCCTATGATGCCAACTATAATGCCCCAAACCCAGTTACCCAGATTCTGTGCATAATTAAATATCATTGGCATGATCATGTCTCTAAGGACCGATTAGTTTAGTAGCCTTGGAAGTACTAGATACATTCATAAGGTTTACATTACATCATAAAATGAAAAACCACAACAACATTGTTTCCATAGACAACACTGATACCCATAGACTATCCCTGCAGGTCAGTCATAATATACTTTTCACATCCTAGGAAAAATAAAACATAGACAATGATGTGCTCAGATGCTCAGTAAGGATAAAAATATAGTGGAAGCTTTCATAAATAAGAATAAACGTTTAAGGAAATGTATAAAACTAAAACAAAAGCCTTTTCAACATAAAATTCACCATAATATGGAAAATATAAATCAAAATAATGCCATTTACTTACTCACATAGATATTATACTAGTAGAATAATCACATGCAATATCAATAGCCACTTTCATAATGATGGAATGCCTAATGCCAATCTTTCATAACCACATTGTCAAGGCCTTGTGCCAAGGCTACAAATAAGATTTTGTCAAGGCCTTGTTCCAAGACACAAGTTTGTGTCATGAGACCTACCGATGCATCGAAGATCTATAGCGCGATCCACCCCAATGCATTCCTCATATGAAAAGGTTTAAACATAACATAAACATTCAATTAAAACTAGCATACGAAATGTCAACACTTTATCCATAAACCATGAATGGTATGGAATAACACATCCATAGTCAAACATATCACAAACCTTCAATACAATATGGAAGTTTTGTATCATAATAAATCAACTTTAAACAAACCTAAAATCCATTAAAGGATGTTGACATAGATGAAATCAAAACCTTTTTTAGAGAAACATCTCTTTCTATTTTGAAATCATTTAAGAGTCACATAATTATAAAGAAAAAATTTATTTTGAAAATATTCTTATAATATTGTAAGGGAGGATTCAACGATGTTATAACAGCGGAAAATAGCTCACCCACCGTATAAGTTAAAAAAACATTCTTACCTTAATTTTGTCAAAAAGGTCATAAAGTACCTTGTTTGGAAAATGACGAAAAGATTCTTTTGAAAACATCTTATAAAAAGTAAAACAAGTGTATAAATGACATTAAAAAATTTTCTAGTAAATATTAAAAATGTTTTGGAATACATTTTTAGGAAAACACGGATGTGGATGATAAAGAGGTCCTAGTAGATAATTACATATAAACAACCTTGAATAATGAAAAGGTTGTAAAATTAACCTTTACCTTGTACTTTTACCTGGTCGAGGGTGGTTAACCTCCTGTATAATGGTAAAATAATTGTTATTAAATTATACAATAATCATATACATTAATATGATATCATATATGATCTTTTAATATTGCTGTGTTAATAATATCTTAGTATTATCGTCGTTTCGGGTTATAACTGATTAGTTTTCCTTTATATGATTTGTTATGTAAGTAATGTTTTTTATGGATAGGATGTATCTTATTCATATTCAGAATGATATTAAGTCTTTAAGAATTATTTGTAATCATATAATGAAAATTAGTCTTGAATGGATATGATGGGGAATGAATCTCATCGCGTTCGTGGAGATGGTGATCCGTACCTACGCACGAGCGACAATATCATTATTTGGATATTAAAATAATATATAATTGGATGGTATATCATATTTACAGAATCATTATCATGTTATATTTATTATTTACATCAATTAAACCTCATTATTATACCCATCCAAATAATAATGTATTGAATAACAATTACACCACGACGTGGAGACGGTAAGCCGTACGTAAGCACGTATGATGACATGTCATTCAAAGGATGGATATAATAATGAATTTGGTTGTACCATATTTATAATAACATCACAGTATGTAGAAGATACTGGAGTTATTATTTTAGAATGGATACAACAAAGAAAAAGGAAGTGGAAGAAGAAAGGAACTTGAAAGAGGTGGTGAGATATTTACCTCTTCTTCGGGTTCTTCCTTTGGATTTGATCAAAAGGGATCTATAGGTTGGATTTATGACTAAATGAAGGCCTCTAGGATGAAGGGAGTATCGTTTATAGTGTATTTGGGCAGGTTTTAGCAGATCCAAAAGCCTTTGAAGGTGTTAATTAGAGAGAATGGGGAGTTCCCTTTTAAAAGAGGGGTGAGGGGCATCTTAGGAGAAGCTAGAAATATTATTTTATAATAAACTCATTTTCGTTTTTGAATGGCTCCAAAATAGATTATTTAAATGATAAGGTGGTGATATGTCAGAAACCACATAAAAAATAGGTTTCAGACAGGTTTGTGTCACTTTATTAACTTTATGTTTTAGATTTATCGCTTAGTTAATTGTTTGACATTTATCATGTCTCTTTGTATTTTTATATTATATGGTTAATAAACATACTATATACTTCCACAAGAACCCCAAGTGGTTAATTAATGATAAAAATATCATTATATAAGTCCTTTTGACGAACCTTAGATTTTTAGGAATAGAATATAAATTAATAATAATATATTTGTTTTAAAAACTCTTTTATGTCAATTTTAACACTATTTGGTATTTTGTTTTTTCTAAATTTATAACAGCATTATTAATTCAAAAACAATTCATCTAACCAAACATAATATGTCATATTAACCTATACAATTATTTTAATTCATAAAAAGTCTCAAATTACATTTATTTGGATATTTATAATATCAATTAGTTTAATATTTCATTAATTAGGTAATTACTGCATCAACATTGTGTCATAAATAAAGTAAATTATTTAATGTCTAAAAATTATAAATAAAATACCATTATATAGGATATCTTTTAATCCTTATAATTAATATTTATAGTCAAATTTATCTTATGTTTAACCCTATATTCAAAATGGTTTAGTTATTAAACATTGAATTTAACACTTTTACCTCTACTTTGAATTAAATAATAATAACTATCCTAATCTAATCCAAGTGGACCAAAAAGGTTTATATTTTATTCCTAAGGTTGTGTTTGGTCGAATTATACTTATCCAATAGAATTATGACATGTGTTAGGGTAATAATAATACCATTTTAACCCTTAATTACCCTATTTACTTTTAACTGTGGTAAATAAAAGAAAAAAGTTACTATTCACCAAGAAATATTTTCATCTTATTGAACCACATTTTTCATACTGATATCAATCGCGTCTCTCAGATTTTTGAAATTCCACTCCCAGAAGCGGTAAAATTATGATTTTTTGATTTTGTAAATTCTCCTAGCAGGTGGGTAAAAGACAGTTAAAAGTTCAATGAAATTTTTATATATCTAAAATTATTATAAAATGACTCCAATGAATTACATTGAACTTATATAGGTAATATGTATCCATTTTGACCTAAAAAAAATTTAAATAAATAAATAATTATTTAAATAAAAAATTCAGTTTTAAACTATAACTTAGTGTTTTTCACTATTCATCAAAAATTGAATGTTTTTAGAAAAATACAAAAACTTCAACCTAATCCAATTTCGATATTCCGAATCCAAAAATAAAGTCCATTTTGAAAGATAAAATTTATAAAATTTCAAAAAGTGGGTATTACTATTCATAACAGCTAGTTGGATTGGTTGTGGTGTGTTAGAACTCAAAGTTGCATATAACACCCGCTATTGTATTATTCAAAGAGAAGCGTACTATAGAAGCATGGGGTGTTAAAAAAGGAAACAATGGTAGTGGAGAAGAAGAAGAAGCAACAACATTGTAGGATGAAATGGTTTGAAGTAGGGAACATCCACATTGGAAGAGAAATGGTATAATAGGAGGTTGATGTGGTAGTGGAACCGTGATAGATTGAAACAGTGCCAAGAGTAGAAACAATGGTAGGGGTTACGGTGAGACCGTGTCAGGAGAAACAGTGTGAGGCAATGAGATAGGGAAATCGTGTCTGAAATTACAGAGACATTGTTAAGGAGATAAGGTTGCGCAGAAAAACAAAGAAATATTAAAAATAGATGAAAACTAAAAGTAAGATTAATCAAAATAATTTATTCAAAATAATAATTAATATAAAAATTGAGAAATTAAGTATCTCATTAACTTAAATAAAATTAATTAAACAAATAAAACATAAATTAAATTATTATTAACTTCTGAAATAAAATTTATTTAATTATTCAATAATAAACAAAGTTAAATTATATAAAATAGCAACTATAACAAACTGAATTAATTAATGTAGACAATTAATTATCATTTTATTGAATAATTAAATTAATTTAAGACTTAAAATTATAAAGTTTGAATAAATTTAGTTTATTTTAAAACCTAAATTAGTGATTAATGAATTATTAAAAGTCATCTAATAATTAGGTTATATTATTTTAAATTGATCAATATTTACTACATGAAGTGCTAAATTTAAATTTCATTATTCATGTGAAAAAGTAGAATTAATTAATTAATTAATAAATGTTATATTATTAAACATGCTAATAGAAACACCAAACAAAATTAAAGGTTATAAGACTATAAAATTAATATAAGAAATAAATAAATTATTTTATGGATTAGAAAACACATTTAATTATAAAAATTGATTAAATAACAAATTTAATAATAAAAATACAAAAGTTACATTATTTAGTATAACGTAAAAAAATAACCAAATAAATTATTAATAATTAATTAAAAATATGTTGAAAACCATGTGTTTTTAAGTCCACATGAACACCTAATATGAGGCCCATGTAAGCATCTAACTCTTACCATCTGATGGTCGAACATAAGGATAAATTAAATCAATAGATATATATTCATGATAATGAGGTTGGGTATGACTCAAGGTATACTATTATATATATTTACTTTTCTAATTGATGTATCTAGGTGATGAAATCAACCATATAAACATGGCTGGGGAAAATTCCATGGAAGTATGCTGATGTATGCATGGCACTTTGAGTTGACCAGGTTACCCAATGAGAAAAATCAACTTCCATAATGAGAACCATGCTGTAGTAGAGGCTTAACATGTGTACTATTAATGATTACACTAATTATAAATGGAATACAAAAATTTAAACCACTTAAGGGACTTATTAGTTTGGTATAATAGAAAAAATCACCTTTTTTCAAGGTAAAAGATGATTATTGGGTTTCACGTTCATGAGAATGGATCTATCTTGTATCTAGAAATGCTGTACATGAGGTTTGGGAGAATAAAACATGGTAATGAGTTGATCTAGGACACTTATTTTCTATAAATTCATTTGGGAAATATTATTTTCCTATTTTACAAACCTTGGAGAATAATGGGACTATTAGAATTTCATACTGGTTTGGAAGTTTAGTTGAGATACTTTGTCCAGGTGTCACCCTAATAGGGAATTTAGTGTAAATGGGGAACCCTGTTTGATGACTAAGGAAAATTGTTTCCCTATTGATGTGTCCGGGTGGATGTGTCTCCCCAGTGGAGGACTAGGGAAAAATTTCTTCCTAATGAAGGGTTGGATAGAATGGGTTACCCCATGGGAGGACTTGGGAGAAGTTTTTCCCTAATGATGAGTTAGGTTAAATAACTCAATATAGGGTGGGACTATTGTGAAGTGTGTCCCTACTGAAGAAACCTTATATATGGTTCTTTCTAGTGGAGAGACCTCCTATATATGATTTGGGTGAGTGGCACCCTAGCGTGTATTCTGGTAGGCGGTCCCTCTTCTTATCCTTAGAGAACTAGGAAGATGTGGATTCCGAAAAAGGTTTTATTGTGTTAAAACATTTTCTAACAAAATTTAACTCTCTTTTTAGTAGATTTCCTTAATTATTTAACCTAATTTAGTTACCTAAAGTGGAGTTAAAAACTAGGGAAAACTAAGATCTTTAGAATCTCCTCATGTTTCCAAAATTTTTAATTATAGATGCATTGGAGTCTGTTTATAAGAAATGGTTAACTTGGGAACATGGATCACCTAGGTTTTACATGGGTGTATGAGGAAATAATAAAAATGTGGCTCACTCAAGTCAGTAGGGAACACATCTTGGGTGACAAAATAGGGTGTGTGGACTTCGGAGAAAGATCTAGGGGACTTGACTTTGGCACCTTGACTTGGTGAAATAATAAGGTTCCTGGACATTGAATCCTTATATGCTTCACACAACGAACTTACTCCAGCTAAATCCCATAAAAAAAATGGAGTTCCATCTCAAAATATTAAATATATATTAAACCATTAATAAATTTTTTTATCTATCATGAGATAAACATAATTAATTTTTAATATAAAAATTGTATTTAATTGATCATATTATAATAGCTTAATAATATAATGGGTATTTTACCTTTTATTTTAGGAAATAAAGAATAGTAAACCTATAGATATCCAATATTTTTTCACATATTAAAACTTTACTTTTTTATATAAACATCCATTAATAAAAAATAGGGATCATGAGGCCTAGTGCCATTGGAATACAAGGTTCATAATACATCAAAATGGAACTAAACATGAATTCAATATTTTATTCTACATAATGATATCCTAAATTAATTTGATATAATAAATCAATATTAGACAAACTAGTTAAATGGACAAATAAATTAATGATATAAAATCCCTTTAAGGTAATAAACACGATAAGGAAACATAACATGGGAGTCAAAGGTGTAACATGATATCATTAAAGTGAAGTATAGAGTGTAATCACATGGAATAATAATAAAAGGAACTAGGTATAATAACTTCATCGTAACATTAGAAATGGGGAAATAACATAAAATATTACATAAACATAAGTCAAGTCTAATCGATGAGACAACATCACATGGTTAACAGAGTCCCATAATGGATTAGGCTCACTCCACAATCCTATAAATGATATCTCATGAGACTAAATAATTACCAAATACATTAGATAGATATATAATTCCAGTATTACCTATCACATTCATATGAGTAAAATAAATTTTTTTTCTACATAAGGAAATCAATCATAAGGAATAATCCTAATAATTTCCCAAGGAAATAAAATGGGTTTTATAATCTTACCTCAAATCATGATCAAAATAGATTTCTTAAGGAAAGAATATGAGAAATGATTATAATATATGTGTTGACATATAATAGGAAGGAATATTTAGCTAGGTATACAGGTAATATACACACATACAAAACTTTTATGCCTTCCTTAACATTAATGGGATAAATAAAGTGAGTTAAATAGAGGGCAGTTATAACCTAAATAAAAGGGTGGTTTAGAGAGATCTCTTACCTCGAGATCAATTCAGATCATCCTTTCCTTATATTCTTAAATAATAAAAATATATTAATTATTAAATTTATTAAAAAAGTTTTCATGTTTATTATTCTATTTTTTTTCATTATCATGTTATATTCAATTTCTGTTCAAGTCGGACATTTTATCGCTGTTTGGGTCATTTGAACAAAATAAACATGGTATATTTACTTAGGTGAAAGAGAATATTATTTGATCATAGATAGAATAATAATAATGAATTGATTATCCTTTTACACCTCAATTAATCTTTTAAAAATAACCATGAATTATGGTTATGAAAAATGAACTACGATATAATCCTAGAGACAGTAGCACTAGTGCAGAAAATGTTTTTTACGTTGGTTATTTTTCATTTTTTACGCTGGTTTTTAGTCGACGTTAATACAGAAAATGTTATAAATATTGTTTTTTACGTCGGTTATTTAAAAACTGATGTAAAAAACATAACATCGTGGTGTTTATCACGTCAGTTATTAATTAACTAACATGAAAAAACCAGGGGGAGGGTTTATCACGTCGGTTATTATATAACTGACATGATAAAACAGTGCAGGGGTGTTTATCACGTCGGTTATATAATAACCGATGTGATAAACTATTTCCTCAACCTTTATTATGTCAGTTATTACATAACCGACGTGATAAACCGGGGGGGGGGTTATCACATCGGTTATTATATAACCGACGTGATAAAACAGTGCGGGGGATGTTTATCACATCGGTTATTTAATAACCGACTTGATAAACCCCTGGGAAATGGTTTATCACGTCGGTTATATAATAAAAGATGTGATAAACCAGTCTGGGGGGTGGGTTTATCACATTGGTAATTAAATAACCGATGTGATAAACCATTACACAGGTGTTTATCATGTCAGTTATTCAAATAACCGACGTGATAAACCCTCCCCCATTCCTTTATCACATCGGTTATAAAATAACCGACGTGGAAGACCAATTTTTTTTAAATGGAATGCAGTCCTCTACTCTCCACAGAAAAAACCAGAAACCAAATAAAGAATTAATACCACAAAAACATAAGTAGACCAAAACAAGAACCAAATCAAAATTAGGCATTTATATTGATAACATTTAAAATTTACCCCACTGGACAACCCCCCCACCCCCTGAACACCCCCCTCATTCCACTAGATAGCCCCCACCACACCCTTGGACTTCCCCCCGACCCCCTGGATAGCCCCAAACACCCCAAGACAACACACCCACCCTCATGTATACCCCCTACACCCTGGACAACACTTCCACACCCCTGGACAACCCTCCCACCCCCCTCACCCCACTGGACAACCCCACCACAACCATAGACTACCCCTCGACCCCATGGACAGCCCCAAACAACCCTGGACAACCCCCCCACCCTCATGTATACCCCCACCCCCTGGAAAACACTCCCACACCCCTGGAAAACCCTCCCACACACCTTAAACAGACCAAAAAGTTACCAAAAACAAACCAAAACCCCCTCACCCTACTAGACTACCCCCACCACACCCCTGGACACCCCACACCCCTAGACATCACCACCACCCCTAGAAATCCCCCACCCTCCGGTATACCCCCACCCCCTAGACATCACTCCCACACCCCTGGACAGCCCTCCCAGACCCCTGAAACAGACCAAAAAGTTATAAAAAAAACATATGAGAACCCCCTCAACCCACTGGACAGCCCCCACCCCACCACACCCCTGGACACCGCACCACACCCCTAGACACCCCCACCCTTGGACTTCCCCACCACCCTATGGATATCCCCCCACACCCCTGGACACCCCCACACCCCTAGACTTCCCCCTACCCCCTGGACAACCCCCAAAAACCCTGGACAACCCCCCACCCTCCTGGACTGCCCCACCACCCCTTGGACAACCCCCCCTCACCCCACTGGACATCACCCACCACACCCCTAGACACCCCCACACACCCCTGGACTACCCCCCGAATCCCTGGACAGCCCCCACACCCCTGGACATCCCCCCCATACCCTGGACACCCCCACCCCTCCCCCTGGACAACCCCCACCCTCCTAGACACCCCACCCCTGGACTTCCCCCCACCCTCCGGATAGCCCCCACACCCCTGGATGACCCCCACCCTCCTGGACACCCCCCAGACCTGGGACTGCCCCCACCCTCCTGGACACTCACTGGACACCCCCACCATTCTGGACACCCTCGTGGACACCCCCTCGGGGGGCACGCCATTGGAAGGTTCTCATCACTCCCACATGCGAAGCTTGAGCTCTCAAAATGTTTCACATGTGGGAGTGATGAATACCTTCTAGCGGCGTTCAGCCCCCCCGAGGGATGGTGGCTCCTCCTCTCCCACCCCCTGGACTCCCCCCCTCCCCATGGACACCCTGGACCCCCCCCCCCACACCCCTGGACACCCCCTGGACCACCTCCCACTCCCCTGGACAACCCTTCCACCCTCCTGGAAACTCTCCCACCCCAATGGACTTCCCCCCACTCTCATAGACACCCAGGACTCCCCCCCACCCCACCGGACAACCCTCCCACACCCCTGGACACCCCCACCCCACTGAACACCCCCCCACCCTTGGAACCCCTCCCCCCCAGACCAGAATCCATACCAGAAAAACCATCATAAGTAGACCAAAACAAGAAGTAGAGCAAAATTAAAACTTCACATATATAACATTCAAAACGTACACTATAAACTTCAAAAAAAAAAACTAAATCCAACCTAAATAACTACCAAATACACAATTACAAACAAAATATTCAAAATTACATTTTACACTACAAACAACTAAAATTCAATCAAACCTGTAATATAATTTGACCAATCCACTTGTAAGTGTTTGATATCTTGAGCAGTATAGGGTTGAGTGTCATAAAATAGCTACAAATGAAAAGGATAGTAGTTAATGTGTATAATGAATAAATCAAATTTAAATATTATGGAAACGTTTAAAAGGAAATCTTACCAGGTCAAAGTTCACAACTATCCTAGTTGTTATTATTTCATACATAAATCTTAACATATAATATCTGAATTCGATGACGCCTTGTTGTCCATGAAAATTATCTTTAAATGAGTGTAAATTCAATATATTATTTTTATGTAATAAATCAAAAAGTACAAATCATAAATGGATATTTACTTTCGCATTTACATATTTGATCTTTGCACTCCTTTTCTTTGTGTTTTTTCGAAAGTAGACCCATCCCCTGTTAGAAAATAATACGAATGGGGTAAATTTAAAATTCATTATTATATATAAAACTATTGAAAAATTGAAACTTACTTTTCCAATATATTCTTAAAACTTTCCCAAACATCATCATGGACAAAGCATATCCAATAAAGTGTTTTCTCCCTTGGGAAAAAAACACCTAACATCTAATGATCACTGATAAAAGAAAATTTAAGGTTAGTGGGTTTTTATGTTAAATGATAATGAACTCTTTGTGAGAGATGTGTTTCATACCTCTCACAAAAAGGCATCATACAACATTGTGTGACTATATTATGTTCAAGTCTTTCAGCAATATAAATCATTCTTTGTTCCTCATCCAATGCACATGCTTCAGGGGAAATCAATTACGAGTCCATGAATCCATATACATCTGTCAGCTCATTCCTCTCACAAATGTTATAAATATACCTAATACAAAATGGATATAAGTATACATTTTTAATAAATATAACGCAGGGAAAAGGTGTTAAGACTTACATGGAAAAAATTTGCACCACGTTGATGCCCAACTTATCTCCAGTAAGAAGCTCCATGAGATCAGTTTTCATAATCCCCATAGTTATTGCACATCCACAAACATGAGCTTCCATTGGAAACTCATAATGACCCGCAAAAAAATTTGAATATCTTGACAATCTGTCAAGACTACAAGAATCTGTTTCTGATGTCATAGCCATTTGTCTTTGTTATTTCCTATACAGTATTTCTTTACCTTTGAAGTATTCCTATAAAAATAAATAGATAAATATATTACTTTTCAAAAGATAAAATAAATTTAATAAAAAAATTAAATAAAAGATATAACATTCATACCTTTATGGTAATGAGTCGAAGAATTTTGGATGGCCAAATTAAAAAATGGCTGATACTATGTCCAACTGTCGTAACCTAATCTGTAGGTAATGGTACTTGAGGTAATCTATCTATAATATCCTGTACAGTGAGCCTCTGATTCTAAACCTCTAATTTTTTATGATGAACTGTATCTCTTATACAATATACCAACCCATATGAAACTATATGATGTTGAGGATCATCAATATACAACTCGCAATAAGTAGGAAGCTGCAGCGGAGGAGTAGGATAAAAAATGCAGTCCACAGGCTGAGGTGGTGGAGTGGGTGCTAATGGAGGAGGTGGAGGATAAATAATGGGGTCTTCAGGGGGAGGTGGAGGAGTGGGAGCTGTAGTCTGAAATTGTCTTTTCATGTCTGCAAACATAGACTGTACCAATGCTCTAATATTTTCCTCCATCATCGCATTAATTTTATAAACTTCAACCTCCAAGGATTATATTTTTTTTATCAACACCCTCAATGTTAGAAGTTGAAGAATGTGACAACACTTTTCTTACCCATACACCTGTCGGATATACTCTTACACGACCATGATGTTCGGGCTTTCCCAATGCTAAAGATAAAATATATTGCCTCCCAGTAGCTATAAATGCCCCCTGGGAGCTCTGATCCTCAAGAGAGTCCTGTATTAATTAATTGAACATTTATGTAATGATTGAAATTATATGAAGAAAATATTTAACTTAAATAAATAAAATAGATATCTTAAAATCCTCTCAGCTACGATTCTCGATTACTCCCAAAGATATTGCCCTTTTTTTCCCATCTGAGATCTCTTCCATTTTTCATGTCTAGATGGAGGGGATAGAGGGTCCACCTATCCAGAGCTTGAAGTCTCAGCTCTTAGTTTTTGAAATTTTTCCGCCATCATTTGTTCTTCAAAAAATGCATACCCTCCCCGAGATAAACTATGAGGGTATACATTTTTAGATTGGATCTTCTGATGAACTTTCCTTGTTTTCTGTAAATTAATAATAAGAAATCATTAACAAAACATTAATAAGATCATTTATATAAGAAAGTTTATAAAAGTTTACATTTCCCTTACCAAAGATGACTCATTTCTTCTACTTTCAACAAACTTTCTCCATGTGTCTTCATCTATAATAGGATATATACGACATGGATTTTCATGAATCCTATGACCAAAAATGAAATCAGATGAGAGGGTTGATTTTAAATCCCTCAATATCCTGGCAGCCATCGATAAGCATTTCTTCTAGACTCCTCCAGTGTCAGGAATATCAAATGTCATCTGATGAAGAAGAGGTTAAACATATTATATATACTAGAAACATTTAAAGAATAGTCAAACAATAGAAAAGATCTTACCAAAATTGTCTCCCACAACTGAGAGATTATCGTTTTATCCACACTTCTCTAGTCATCATACAAAATGCTTATTTTTCTCTTAGCCTGAGTTGATACAAAACTCTTTAAATATTTTGCATTTGGACCTCTTGTAATATCATCATCATCAAACTCAATGAGTATCCTCTGATACTACGTATGAGAAAGTGCTAATTTTGTTAAACGTGTGCACCCACGTTTACCAACTCTTGAACTCTTTGTCATAATAGGAGCACATGAGGAAGATTGGGGAACATCAAGAGGAGCATGTGAATGTTCCTCCCCAGAGGTATGACCACTATGCTCATCTCCCAAATCATGTGGTTGATCAACTGAACGATCTATCATTATCCTTCAAATAAAAAAAATAAACATTAGTTCACAAATATACAAATTCAAATATTTTAATACTACTGTAATCAGAAAATAGAAAATTGTACTAAGTTACGTAATAGTAAACATTGTTAATATGGTAAGCATGTTAAAAAATGGTAAAGATGGTAAAGATGGTCAAGATGGTAAACATGGAAAACATGGTAAACTTGGTAAACTTGGTAAACCTGGTAAACATGGTAAAGTAATTGTCACTGAACAAAAATAATAGATATATAATTCATGTAATGGTAAACATGATAAAGTAAACTAAACAAACTAAAAACAAACAAAAACTTATACTTATTTTGTTTTAATACATGTTTTAATAAAGAATAAACTTACAATATCTAACATTTTATGAAAAAAATAAATGTTAACAAGAAATAAACATATGTTACCTATAATTTTAGGAATGTACAAATGGATTGTTTTCCCAAATTCCTTCTTCATGATCGTTCCTTATGGCATAAACCATGTCTTAAACATGCTCATCATTATGTTCTATTAATATTTCCATTGAATTAGGGATCTCACATAAATTATCATTTTCATAAAGTTCATCCTCAACAACATATTGTTTTTCCCCTTGTAAACCAACATCCCACTACATATCTGATCGATATACTACATAGATTTTTTTTTCATGTGTTTCCATTATAAAAGAATCAGCTGTGTCTTCCAATCTATTCAGAATAACAAGTGTCATTCCAAATTCACCGTGTCTGACACTGTTGTTTCCGATAAACCATTTACAATTAAAAACATGAACTTTAATTTTAAATTAATCAACCTCCCATATATCTTCAATCACTCCATAATATGCACTTGATGAGAAATTGGGTTTTTGTCCTTAACACTCGAAAAATGCATTGCTTCTTCAAACACCAATACACCACTATTCTGAACTGCACTTATGTTGTCCTGAGATTTCGTATGAAATGTATAGCCATTAATGTCATAACTGGACCATGTTATCACATTTAAACATAGACCACCCACTATCCATTTTAATGTCTCCGATACATCTGATCTACCAAGCAAGGTATTTTTAAACCATGAAAAAAATGTTTTGTTGTGTTCATTCAAAATCCACATTTCTTTCTTCTTTGGATGACATTGTTTAAACTCATTAATATGCAATGTGATATATGGTTGAGCATCAACTATGTTATTCAAGATGTATGATTCTAACTTCTACATCTGTTCAGCTGACAATGATTTGACTTTCAAGCCATAAATCCCCTTTCCCTCACTATTAACTCGTTCATGGCGAGATGGAGGCAAAACTATGTGTTGCGCTGCATCCAATTAGCTTGTACAAAACTGTGCAACCTCCTCAGAAATATACTTTTCAATAATGGAGGCTTCAGGACGATATGGATTCTTAACATTCCCATTCTATATTTTCATATACCTTTCAAAAAGGATACATCCAACAAATATATACAGGTCCACAAAGCTTTATTTCTCGAACCAGATGAATCATTAAATGCACCATTATATTAAAAAAAGTTGGTGGAAAATACATTTCCAATTGAAAAAGTATAAAAATTTCATCCTTTTCCTAAATGTTCAAAGCATTCACATCAATCGCCTTATTACAAATTGAATTGAAAAAATAACAACACTTCATTATAGTATTTCTAAAACTGATGGGAAATATTCTACGCAATGCAACTGGTAGAATTTGTTGCATCATGATGTGACAATCATCTGATTTCATACCTATCAACTTCAAGTTCTTCGAAGAGGAATTTTTTTTTACATTTGAAGAATAACCTTGAGGCACTTTGATATCATGAAGACACTTAAAAAAGATAATTTTCTACCTCTTCGATAATGTATGACAAGCCAGGGGAAGAAATGTTCATCTTCCTTTAGGAGCGGGAGCTAACTCCAAACGTATTCCCATTGATAGTAAGTCTAATCTTGAATTCAACCCATATTTTTTCTTTCCTTTAATATCTAACAATTATCCTATCAAACAATCACAAATATTCTTCTCCACATGCATGAAATCAATATTATGTTTAACTTCATGATATCTATAATATGGTAGCTCAAAAAATATTGACCTT
Organism: Viscum album; assembly: GCA_963277665.1. NCBI lineage: Eukaryota > Viridiplantae > Streptophyta > Magnoliopsida > Santalales > Viscaceae > Viscum > Viscum album. Next base: position 948,607,504 of record OY728163.1, read on the forward strand.
TTCTTCCAAATATGTCTATCATTACCAGATTTCCGTGTCTTTCCCAATGTCACATCAAGGGTTTTCACCCTCTCAAATTACAGATTAGGAGATAAATGTTTTGGAGCAATATCAAATTCTTGTGAGCCATTGAATGCCTTTTTTAGTCTTCTATAAGGGTGATCCATAGGCAAAAACTTTCGATGACCCATGTACATTTTTTCCTCCCATGATGCAATTGACAATATGACGTCTGTTTTTCGCAAATTGGACATGCTTTATTCCCTTTAAAACTGTATCCAAACAAATTTCCATATGCTGGGAAGTCATTTATAGTGAATAAAAGCACTGCATGCAGTTGAAAATATTACATTTTATAAGAATCATACACCCTAATACCATCCGCCCATAAAAGTTTCAAATAATCAATCAACGGTTACAAGGAAACAACAATATCATTACCGGATGGCTTCGGACTAGAGATCATTATACTCAACATGACATATTTGAGATTCATACAAACTTCAGGAGAGAGGTTTTAAATTACCAATAAAACAGGCCATGAACTATGTGTGCTACTGAGGGTTCAGTATGGATTCATTCCATCTGTGCACAACCCTAGTCTGAGATTTCTAATTTCATTTACAAATGTAGAATACTACTCATCATTTTTCTTCCATTGTGGACAATCAGCTGAATGATATATTTTTCCATCACATAACCGCTCATCTGCATGCCATCTTATCCTTTTTGAATCATGTGAATTAGAAAATAAATGTTTGAAACAATGAATTATATAAAGATACCAAAATACCTTTGAAGGGATCTTTGTAATATCTACACCAGCCTGTGATTTTTCATTCACCTTATACCATGATGTCCCACATTTAGGAAACTCTGATAGAAATTCATATTCCTTCCTATATATAATATAGTCATTCAGATAGGCATGTATTTTCTTATATCCCAATCCCATCGGGCATAATATTTTCTTGGCCTTATAATGTGAATATGGAAGATCGTTATCTTTTGGAAGAATGTGTTTCGTCAATTGTAGCAACTTTGTAAAACTTCTATCACTCCATCCATGTTTCACCTTTAGGTTAATCAATCTTAACACCGCCGAAAAAACCGTAAAATAAGTACAACCTATATATAATGATTTTTCAGCATCACCATATAGACGCGCAACTGTCGGTTCTATCTCAATTTGTTCTGCTGCAATATCGCGAATCATTTCTTCAATTCCATCGGAGTTACTATCTGGAGAATCATCATCATCAGTGACATTCCGTCCAGTTTCACCATGCCAAATCCAAGGGCTATAACTCGGATTAAAACCATGACAAATCAGATGATCTTTTATCTCTCTACTTTTCAACTTCTTCATATTCAAACATTTCAGGCATGGACAGAAAAAATGTCACTACTTGGAACATTTCGTTTAGCAAATTACAAAAAGGAATCAACACCTTTCTCATATTCATTGCTCATTCAATGTGCTATAATCCAATTTTGACTCATTATTACCTATAAAAAATATCAAAATTATACATTTTTTAAGATAATACAAATATATGTTTATATGAAAAAAAATCATAATTTGAATGTAATTTTTTTTGAAATATAAAACAAATCTATGAGTATTTAAAAAAAATATTCTTGAATATGATTTTAAAAAAAATATAGTTAGATATAACAGTTTTAAATTCCATTGAATCAAATAAAACCATGGGGCCTCCAATGGTTGATAGAAAATTGGAGAAAATAGATTAAACCTGAGAATCAAATCAAATTTAAAATAAAAACTCAAATGGAGGAAATCACAATGCAAAGCCAATCATCACAGCACAATGGGGTCAGGATAACTACCCATATTTGAAAACCATGACATGGTCTCCCCCATAACCCATAATTTTCTCATAGTCGACGACTGGTCAAAATATATATAACCAAATATAATCATATTGAAACACTAATATCCATGAAACAATACAATTGTCATATCATAATCTCATAAAACACGATGTAGTAGTCAATCCCAACTGACACTTATCCCCCACCCCCTTGGACACCCCCTGGACACCACTACCCCCTTGGACAGCCCCCCACCCCTTGGACACCACCCCCACCCCCTTGGAAACCCCCCTAGACACCACCACACCCTTGGACAACCCCCTCCCCTCCTGGATACCCCCATCCCTCCTGGACACCATCACCCACCTCCTACCCCCTTGGACAACCCCCTGGACACCACCCAACCCTCTGGACAACACCCCCTGAACAACCCCCAAACACTCTAGACAGGCCCCACCCCCTTGGACAACCCCCACCCCCTTAGACATCCCCACCCTCTTGGACCCCCCCACACCCATGGACTGCCCCCAACCTCCATGGTCACCCTGGAAACCCCCCAACCCTCTGGACAACCCCCCAAACCATCTGAACACCACCCCACCCCCTTGGACACCACCAGGACACCACCACCCCCTTGGACTGCCCCCACCCCTCTGGACAACCCCCACCCCCTGGACTTCCCCCACCCCTCTATACTGCACCCCCACCCCTACCTCCTTCGACACCCCCCAGACACCCCCAACCCTCTGGACAACCCCACCCCCAGACAACCCCCCCAAACCCTCTAGATAGGCCCCACCCCTTTGACAGCCCCCCCCTTCAACACCCCCACCCCCTTGGACCCCCCCACATACACACCCCTATACCCCCCCACCTCCATGGACACCCTGGACAACCCCCAACCCCCTGAATATCCACTAACCCTCTTGACAGCCCCGCAGAACCATGGGATTTTAAGCTCAAGCTACTAGTTTGGGCATATCTAGGGATTTTAACCTCAAGCTACTAGTTTTGGTATCATGCCATTATTCAAAATGAGAAACATGAACTGTATCTCCTACTAGTCTAAAATTATCTATTGTGCAATGAATCAGGTTTTAATAGCACATGAAGACTTATAATAGTCCACGAAAATAAGCGATGTAAATAGATTATGGAACTACAAATAGTGATACCCAAAATAGAAACAACCAAGGATCCAAAAAAAAACATTCTACCATGAAAAACCATATATACTTATAAAATAAATCACACTGGTACACATAATGGTTGTATCATAATGATTTATATATAAATTGCAGTAATATAGGTGAATGAGATCATTAGTTGTCAATGACAACAAAAATTACCATCAATGTTGGGCATCCATGAAACAAAAACAAACGAAATAGAAGTAGGTGAGGATTATGTGAATATTGCGAGTCGATCTAATATATCTGGTTATAATAAATAAGATGATAATGGAAAAATGAGGTAAGAGGGTTCGAAATCGAAGAATCTTACCTAGTTTAAAAAAATCGAAAAACATAAATATAGACTATCCGGGAAAAAAACGAACAAAATAAAGTCGTGAGAGGCCTACCTGAGTGTTGAGAGTGGAGATGATAGATCCGAGGAGAGTAAAGATGATAAAAGATGATGAAAAAATGAGTTTAACGAAACAAGATCGAAGAGTCGATTAGGGTTTTCCGTGCGTGAGAGACGAGTCGCCGATCTGTTGATCGAAAAATCATAAATGACAATCCATAGGGCGTGTTAATTTTTTAAATGTTTTATAACGTCGGTTATTTAATAACCAACATTATAAATGTATTATATAACACATTTTTTACGTCTGTAATTTTATAACTGACGTAAAAAAATCTGTGTGTTGGTTTTTAAGTCGGTTATTCTATAACCATCGTAAAAAACAAATAAAAAACCACAGTTTTTACGTCAGTTATTTTATAACCGACCTAAAAACTGCCAGGTGTTGGTTTTTTACGTCGGTTATAATATAACTGACATTAATAATTCAGTGGGTTGGGTTTTTACGTCGGTTATTTGATAACTGACGTCAAAAAGTCCTCAGATGCCGTCTTTTTTACGTCGGTTATTTTATAACCGATGTAATAAAATTCATAGATACCTTGTTTTTTATGTCGGTTATAAAATAACCGATGTTAAAAATTCCACGCTTTGGTTTTTTACGTCGGTTAATTTATAACCGATGTAAAAAAATAACGTGCGGGGTTTTTGAGGTCGGTTATTAAAATAATTGACGTAAAAAATTTACTCTCCCTATTTTTTACGTCGGTTATAAAATAACCGATGTAAAAAACCACGTATCACAGATTCTCACGTCATTTATATATAACTGACGTAAAAAATGATGACGTTAAAAATTCCATCTTCATACACAAAGTCACTCAATCTTCCATCATTCATAGCTTTAATCTTCTTTTGAAACTCTTCATCACCAGTCTGAGAACTCTTTATCATTTCTAGTAATGATGGTTTGGCAACCATTTGAAAAAGTATTGATGTTTCACCTTCAAGGGTTATTCCCATATCCATCTTTAATTGATCCATGAAAATAGGATCCCTTTCAACTCTCATCTTGTTCAAAACTCCATGATCCTTTTTTCTCAAAGAATCTACAATCTTATTTTCCTTCCTTGGGTGGTAGTGTATCGTGAAATCATAATCCTTGAGTAGTTCAATCCATCTCCTATGCCTCATGCTAATTTCTTTCTGTGAGAAAATATACTTCATACTCTTATTATTAGTATATATCTCAAATTTTTCACCATAGAGATAGTGTCTCTAAATCATCAAAGCAAATATTATAGCTTCTAACTCAAGATCACGAGTAGGATACTTTTTCTCATGAATTTTTAGCTGTTGTGATGCATAAGAAATAACCCTATCATTATTCATAAGGACACAACCAAGTCCTTTCTTTGAAGCATCACTATAAATAACAAACCCATCATTCCATGATGGTGGAGTCAATATAGGAGCATTGACTAATCTTCTCTTCAGTTCTTCAAAAACATTCATCACACTCTTTTTTCCAAGGAAATTTATCCCCTTTACGCGTGAGCTTGGTTAATGGGTTAGCCAACCGAGCAAAATTTTTGACGAAACATCAATAATAACCTACTATACCAATAAAACGGTGTACCTCTCTTATACTCGTTGGTGCTGGATATTCTTGGATCACCTTGGTCATAGAAGGATCAATAGAGATTCCATCCTTAGAGACAATATATCCAAGAAAATAAATCTCTTGAATCCAGAATTCACACTTGCTAAACATCCCTTATAATTAATGTCTTCTAAAAGTCTTCAGGATAATGCGCAAGTGATTTTCATGATCCTCATAGCTTTTGGAGTATACCAAGATCTCAACAATAAATACCACTACCAATTCATCAATATATTCCTTGAAAAAATTATTCATTATATCCATGAAGACAGAGGGTTCACTAATAAATCCAAAAGGAATTACTATAAACTCGTAATGCCCATACCTGGTTCGAAATGCTATTTTCGGAATGTCTTCTTTCTTCACACACAACTGATGATATCCATATCAAAGGTCTATCTTTGAAAAGTATTGAGATCCATGATGTTGGTCAAATAAATCATCAATGTGAGGTAGGGGATAATTGTTCTTTATTGTTATATCATTAATCACCATGTAGTCAATGCACAACCTCATAGATTCGTCTTTATTCTTAGTAAAAAGGACGGGGGATCCCCATGGAGAAACACTAGGGAGAATAAATAACTTATTACTGAATTACTATAGTTGTTTCTTTAGTTCCACTAATTCCAAAGTGGCCATTCTATAAGGGGTCTTCTATATAGGCCTTGAACCAGGAATTAAATCAATGGAAAACTCAATTTCTCATTCTGGAGGATATCTAGGTAAATCTTCTGAAAACACATCAACATATTCTTTCACAAAAGGTAAATCCTCTATTTAAACATTCCTTTCCTCACCCATAGTTATTTCATTCTCTTCCTCCCCAATAATTGTATTTAGTTGAGCTATTGGGGGTGGATCTAAATAAGAATTAGGTGGTGACGACTCTCCTCTAAAGATAAGGTGTTCTTTGTCATTGTCATAAAAAATAATAACCTCCTTCTTCTTACAGTAAATTTTTTCATCATGGTCCAAAAGGAAATACATACCAAGGATTATATCAAATTCAATCATGGGTATGATGATGAGACTAGTAGATAAATAACATTTATATGCCATAATGGGGACTGATTCACAAAACTTTGTTGCAATGATACTTCCCGTAGGAGTTTTGATTAACAACTCCCTTGTTAAATCAAATTGGAAATATCTAATTTTATTAGTTAACTGGGAAGATATGAAACAATGCGATGATCTAGAATCAAATAAAGCATTTTTTAAATTTGAGGAAACCATTAAATTACATGCCACAACGTCTTTCGGGGCTTCAACCTCAGTAGTATTGATAGCATAAACTTGACCTTGATCCCTTGGCATTTTCAGAGGTAAGTTCCCTTAACACTTAGGACATTAATTCTCATAATGCCCCCTTTCTCTAAAATTGTAGCATTCAACATCGACAACCTCTTTCTTCCCCTTGAAATCATGAGCTTGGTGGTCTTTTTCACCACACTGGTAACAGACTCCCATTCCCTTCAGGGAAGTACCAGGGTGTTTCTTCCCACATTTACTATAGGATAGATATTCAAATTTTCCCCGTTTTCCATTATTTCCATTTCCAGAGTGTTCAACTGATCTCTTCTTCTCTTTCTTTTCTTTGAAGTCATAAGACTTAGATAATTCATTTTCTGTCTTGATAGTACATGAGACAATATCTTCATACGACGAGATGGATTGTAAGACTAATTCTCGACCGAGAAATGGTTTTAAACCATAAAAGAAACAATGAATCTTACTACTTGGGTTAAGTATATAATTTTCTACATGCCTCACTAACCTTGTAAAGTTAACTTCATACTTTGTGACATTCTCATCCTCGTTTTGCCTCAAACTCAAAAATTGTCTTTCCATATACGCTCGATGGTCATGAGGAAAGTATTTTTCTAAGAAAATTTCTTTAAACTAATTTCATTCCATATTTGATACTTCATCATATTACTTTGTGTTTTGAATCAATGACCACTATTGATCAGCATCTCCAGTGAGGTGGTAAACTACCGAGACAACATTTTCCCTTTAGCTACTCCCCAAGGCATGGAATATTTTATCTAAGGAATTTATCCATTCCTCAGCTACTAATGTATTTGTACCCCCATTGAATGTTGGTGTTTGTTTCCTAATGAAGTGATATATCATTGATCCTCTACACTTTGGATCAGGGTGCTCCATACGGGTAAGGTTATTATACACAACCTGAGTGAGTTATCCTAATATGGTGATTAGCTGATCAGGATCAGTTGTATCACCAGCTCCACTATAATTATCTTGAGTAGGAGGGAAAACCCTACATGGAGTGAATGCATTGATACAGTTTCCATTCCTTCCACTAGGTGCTATTTATAAACAATGGCATAAACTAGATTAGTTTATGAATTGCAATACATAAATCCAAACTTGTAAAGCACTTAACATAAATTGAACAGTTTATGGATATAATCCATAATCATAGAAAATGTTTTCTTTGAGGAAGTATATACTCATAAACCCTTCATAATGGTTTGTAATGAAAATGAGAATTATCCTAATCATATCCCATGATAGTGTCATAACCAAGAGTGCATCAAGTCCCGTTGTCATGCACCAGTTCCTATTCGAGTCTAGCTCAATGCGGTGTTTTCAGGTTTTATCCCTAGGTACATCTGTGCTAGAGCCGCCTCTACCTACTCGTATCCAGACAGGGATGTATTGCTTGGAAAACTCAAAAAATCTCTACAATACCAAAATTCTAGGAATTTCTTATATACTAATCCTCAAAGTCTATCTTAGGGCTATGTAATCTAATTAGAGTTTATCTAAATCTAGTTTCTAAGGTTTGTAATAAACTTCCTCTAATTCCAATTGTAATGCCCCAACCCCGGTTACCCAGAGTATGTGCATTATTAAATATCATTGGCATGATCACAAAAGATCAAGTCTCGAAGGGCCGATTAGTTTAGTAGCCTTGGAAGTACTAAATACATTCCTAAGGTTTACATTACATCATAAAATGAAAAACCACAACATCATTGTTTCCATAGACAACACTGATACCCACAGACTATCCTTGCAGGTTAGTCATAATATACTTCTTCGCATCCTGAAAAAAATAAAACATATAAAGTGATGAGATCAGATGCCCTATAAGAATAAAAATATAGCGGAAGCATTCATAAATAAGCATAAACATTTAAGGCAATGTATAATACTAAAAAAAAGCCTTTTCAACATAAAATTCATCATAATTTGGAAAATATAAATCAAAATAATTCCATTTACATACTCACATAGATATTCTACTAGTAGAATAATCACATGCAATATCAATAGCCACTTTCATGATGATGGAACGCATAATTCCAGACTTTCATAACCAAATTTTCAAGGCCTTGTACCAAGGATACAAATAAGATTTTGTCAAGGCCTTGTTCCAAGACACTAGTTTGTGTCATGAGACCTACCGATGCATCGAAGATCTATAGCGGGATCCACCCCAATTCATTCCTCATATGAAAAGGTTTAAACATAACAAAAATATTCATATTAAAATTGTCATAAGAGATGTCAATACTTTATCCATAAACCATGAATGGTATGAAATAACACATCCATAGTCAAACATATCACAAACTTTCAATACAATATGGGAATTTTGTATCATAATAAATCAACTTCAAACAAACTTAAAATAAATCAAAGGATGTTGACATAGATGAAATAAAAAACTTTTTTGGAGAAATATCTCTTTCTATTTTTAAATCATTTAAGAGTCACATAATTAGAAAGAAAACATTTATTTTGAAAATATTCTTATACTGTCAAAAGGCCATAAATTACCTTGTTGGGAAAACGACAGAAAGATTCCTTTCAAAAAATCTTATAAAAAGTCAAACAAGTGTATAAATGACATTAAACCATTTTCTAGTAAATATTAAAAATGTTTTGGAATACAGTTTTAGGAAAACACGGATGTGGATGATAAAGAGGTCCCAGTAGATAATTACATATAAACAACCTTGAATAATGAAAATGTTGTAGAATTAACCTTTACCTTGTACTTTTCCTTGGTCGAGGGTGGTCAACCTCTGTGTAATGGTAAAATAATTGTTATTAAATTATACAATAATCATATACATTAATATGATATCATATATGATCTTTTAACATTGCTGTGTTAATAATATCTTAGTATTATCGTCGTTTTGGGTGATAACTGATTAGTTTTCCTTTATATGCTTTGTTACGTAAGTAATGTTTTTTATGGATATGATGTATCTTATTCATATTCAGAATGATATTAAGTCTTTAAGCATTATTTGTAATCATCTAATGAAAATTAGTCTTGAATGGATACGATGGGGAATGAATCTCATCGCGTTCGTGGAGACGGTAATCCGTACGTACGCACGAGCGACAATATCATTCTTTGGATATTAAAATAATATATAATTGGATGGTATATCATATATAAAGAATCATTATCATGTTATATTTTTTATTTACATCAATTAAACCTCATTATTATACCCATCCAAATAATAATGTATTGAATAACAATTACACCACGACGTGGAGACGGTAAGCCGTACGTAAGCACATATGGTGACATGTCATTCAAAGGATGGATATAATAATGAATTTGGTTGTACCATATTTATAATAACATCATAGTATATATAAGATACTGGAGTTATAATTTTAGATTGGAGACAACAAAGAAAAAGGAAGTGGAGGAAGAAAGGAACTTGTAAGAGGTGGTGAGATATTTACCTCTTCTTTGGGTTCTTCCTTTGGATTTGATTAAAAGGGATCCATAGGTTGTCTTTCTGACTAAAGGAATGCCTCTACGATGAAGGGAGTAAAATTTAGGGGATATTTGGGCCGGTGTTGGTAGAGCCAAAATCCTTTGAAGTTGTTAATTAGTGAGAATGGGGAGTTCCCTTTTATAAGAGGGGTGAGGGGCATCTTAGGAGAAGCTAGAAATATTATTTTATAATAAAATCATTTTAGTTTTTTAGTGGATCAAAAATAGATTATTTAAAGGATAAGGTGGGGATCAGTGATAAACCACACAACCAATAGGTTTTAGACAGGTTTGGGTCACTTTATTAACTTTATCTTTTAGATTTATCTCTTAGTTAAATAGTTTCAAATTTATCATGTCTCTTTGTATTTTTATATTATATGGTTAATAAACATACTATATACTTCCAAGAGAACCCCAAGTGGTTCGTTAATGATACAAATATCATTATATAAGTTCTTTGGATGAACCTTAGATTTTTAGGAATAGAATATCAATTAATAATATAATATTTGTTTTAAAAACTCTTTTTTGTCAATTTTGACACTATTTGGTATTTTGTTTTTTCTAAATTCATAATAGCATTATTACTTCGAACACAATTCATCTAACCAAACCTAATATGTCATAGTAACCTATAAAATTAGTAGAATTCATAAAAAGTCTCATATTTAATTTATTTGGATATTTATAATATCAATTAGTTTAATATTTCATTAATTAGGTAATTACTGCATCATCATTGTGTTATAAATAAAATAAATTATTTAATGTCTAAAAATTTTAAATAAAATACCATTATGTAGGATACCTTTTATGATATCTAATTAATATTTATAGTCAAATTTATCTTATGTTTAACCCTATATTCAAAATGGTTTAGTTATTAAACATTGAATTTAACACTTTTAACTGTACATTGAATTAAATAATAATAAATGTCCTAATCTAATCCAAGTGGATCAAAGAGGTTCATATTTTATTCCTAAGGTTGTGTTTGAACGAATTATACTAATCCAATAAAATTAGGACATGTGTTAGGGTAATAACAATATCATTTTTACCCTTAATTATCCTATTTACTTTTAACCGTGGTAAATAAAAGAAAAAAGTTACTATTCACCGAAAATTATTTTCATCTTATTGAACCACATTTTTCTTACTAATATCATTCGTGTCTCTCGGATTTTTGAAATTCCACTCACAAAAGTGGTAAAATTATGTTTTATGTGATTTTGTAAATTCTCCTAGCAGTTGGGTAAAAGACGATAAAAAGTTCAATAAAATTTTTAAATAAAATAAATAATTATTTAAATAAAAAATTCGGTTTTAAACTATAACTTAGTGTTTTTCACTATTCAAAAAAAAATTGAAAGTTTTCATAAAAATACAAAAACTTCACCCTAAGATAATTTCGATATTTCAGATCAAAAAATGAAGTCCATTTTGAAAGATAAAATTTATAAAATTTCAGATAGTGGGTATTACTATTTATGATGGCTAGTTTGATTTGTTGTGGTGTGTTAGAACTAGAAGTTGCGTATAACACATGCTATTGTATTATTCAAAGCGAAGCATACTATGGAAGCTTGGGGTGTTACATAGGGAAACAATGGTAGTGGAGAAGAAGAAACAACAATGTTGTAGGATGAAATGGTTTGAAGTAGGGAACATCCACATTGGAAGAGAAATGGTACACTAGGAGGTTGATGTGGTAGTGGAACCATGATAGATTAAAACGGTGCCAAGAGTAGAAACAGTGACAGGGGTTACGGTGAGACCGTGTCAGGAGAAACAGTGTGAAACAATGAGATAGGGAAATAATGTCTGAAATTAAGGAGACATTGTTAAGGGGATATGGTTGCGCAAAAAAAAGAAATATTAAAAATATATTAAAACTAAAATTAATATTAATCAAAATAATTAATTCAAAATAAGAATTAATATAAAAAATGAGAAATTAAGTATCTCATTAACTTAAATAAAATTAATGAAATAGATAAAACTTAAATTAAATTATTATTAAATTCTCAAATAAAATTTATTTAATTATTCAATAATAAACAAAGTTAAATTACAAAAAATAACTACTATAAAAAACTAAATTAATTAATGTAGATAATTAATTATCATTTTATTGAATACTTGAATTAATTTAAGACTTAAAATTATAAATTTTGAATAAATTTAGTTTATTTCAAAACCTCAATTAGTGATTAATGAATTATTAAAATACATCTAATAATTAGGTTATATTATTTTAAATTGATCAATATTTACTACATTAAGTTCTAAATTTAAATTACATTATTTATGTGAAAATGTAGAATTAATTAATTAATTAATATTATATTATTAAACATGCTAACAGAAACACCAAATAAAATAAAAGGTTATAAGACTATAAAATTAATGTAAGAAATAAATAAATTACTTTAAGGATTAGAAAACACATTTAATTATAAAAATTGATTAAATAAAAAAATTAATAATTAAAATACAAAAGTTCCATTATTTAGTATAACGTAAAAAAATAACCAAATAAATCATTAATAATTAATTAAAAAAATGTTGAAAAAATGTGTTTTTAAGGCCACATGAACACCTAATATGAGGCCCATGTAAGCATCTAACTCTTACTATCTGATGGGCAAACAGAAGGATAAATGAAATCAATAGATATTTATATATATATTCATGATAATGAGGCTGGGTATGACTCAAGGTATACTATTATATATATTTACTTGTCTAATTGATGTATCTAGGTGATGAAATCAACCATAGAAACCTGGTTGGGGAAAATTCCATGGAAGTATGCCGATGTATGCATGGCACTTTGAGTTGACCAGGTTGCCCAATGAGAAAAACTACTTCCAAAATGAGAACCATGCTGTAGTGGAGGCTTAACACGTGTTACCTTAATGAGTACACTAATTATCAAGGGAATACATAATTTTAAACCACCTAAGGGACTTATTAGTTTGGGATAATAGGAAAAATCACCTTTTTTCAAGGTAAAAGATGATCACTGGGTTTCACGTTCATGAGAATGGATCTATCTTGTATCTTAAAAGGATGTAGATGAGGTTTAGGAGAATAAAACATGGTAATGAGTTGCTCTAGGACACTTAATTTCTATAAATTCATTTGGGAAATATTATTTTCCTATTTGAAAAACCTTGGAGAATTATGGGACTAGTAGAATTTCATACTGGTTTGGAAGTTTAGTTGGGATACTTTGTCTAAGTGTCACCCTAATGGGAATTTAGTCTAAATGGGGAACCATATTAGAGGACTAAGGAAAATTGTTTCCCTATTGATGTGTCCGGGTGAATGTGTATCCCCAGTGGAGGACTAGGGCACAATTTCTTCCTAATGAAGGGTTGGATATAATGGGTTACCCCATGGGAGGACTTGGGAGGAGTTTTTCCCTAATGATGAGTTATGTTAAATGACTCACTATAGGGTGTGACTATTATGAAGTGTGTCCCTACTGAAGAAACCTTGTATATGGTTCTCTCTAGTGGAGAGACCTCCTATATATGATTTGGGTGAGTGGCACCCTAACGTGTATTCTGGTAGGCGGTCCCTCTCCTTATCCTTAGATAACTTGGTAGATGTGGATTCTGAAAAAGGATTTATTGTGTTAAAACATTTTCTAACAAAATTTAACTCTCTTTGTAGTAGATTTCCTTAGTTATTTAACCTAATTTAGTTACCTAAAGTGGAGTTAAAAACTAGGGAAAACTAAGATCTTTAGAATCTTCTCATCTTACCAAATTTTTTAATTACAGATGCATTGGATTCTGTTTATATTCCATGGTTAACTTGGGAACATGGATCACCTAGGTTTTACTTGGGTGTATGAGGAAATAATAAAAGTGTGGCTCACTAAAGTCAGTAGGGCACACATCTTGGGTGACAAAATCGGGTGTGTGGACTTCGGAGAGAGATCTAGGGGACTTGACTTCGGCACCTTGACTTGGTGAAATAGTAAGGTTCCTAGACATGGAATCCTTATATGCTTCACACTACTAACTTACTCCACCTAAATCCCATCAAAAAATGGACATCCAGCTAGGAAAATTAAACATATATTTAACCATTAATAAATAAATATTATTTATCATGAGATAAATATAATTAATTTTCAATATAAAAATTGTATTTAATTGATCATATTATAATCACTTAATAATATAATGGGTATTTTACCTATTATTTTAGGGAATAAGGAATAGTAAACCTATAAATATCCAATATTTTTTGACATATTAAAATTTACTTTTTACATAAACGTCCATTAATACAAAATATGGATCATGAGGCCTAGTTCCATTGGAACATGAGGTTTGTAATACATAAAAATGGAACCAAACACGACTTCAATATTTTATTCTACATAATGATATCCTAAATAAATTTGATATAATAAATCAATATTAGACAAACTAGTTAAATAGACAAATAAATTAGTGATCTAAAATCCCTTTATGGTAATAAACATAATAAGAAAACATAACATGGGAGTCAAAGGTGTAACATGATATCATTAAAGTGAAGGATAGAGTGTAATCACATGGAATAATAATAAAAAGAACTAGGTATAATAACTTCATGGTAACATTGGAAATGTTGAAATAACGTAAAATATTACATAAACATAAGTCAAGGCTAATCGATGAGACAACATCACATGGTTAACCGAGTCCCATAATGGATTAGGTTCACTTCATAATCCTATAAATGATATCTCGTGAGACTAAATATTTACCAAATACATTAGAGGGATATATAATTCCAGTCTTACCTATCGCATTCATATGAGGAATATAAATATTTTATCTATATAAGTAAATCAATCATAAAGAATAATCCTAATAATTTCCCTTGGAAATAAAATGGGTTTTATAATCTTAACACATATCATGATCAAAAGTGATTTCTTAAGGAAATAATATGTGAAATGATTATAATGTATGTATTGAAATATAAAAGGAAGGAATATTTATCTAGGTATACATGTAATATACACACATACAAAACTTCTATGCCTTCCTTAACATTAATGGGATAGATAAAGTGAGTTAAATAGAGGGAAGTTATAACCTAAAGAAAATGGTGGTTTAGAGAGATATCTTACCTTGAGATCAATTCAGAACATAATTTCATTATATTCTTAAATAATAAGAATATATTAATTATTAAATTTATTAAAAACGTTTTCATGTTTATTATTCTATTTTTTTCATTATCCTATTATATTAAATTTATGTTCAAGTCAGACATTTTAACAATGTTTGGATCATTTGAACAAAATAAACATGGAATATTTAGTTAGGTGAAAGATAATATTATTTGATCATAGATAGAATAAAAATAATGACTTTATTATCCTTTTATACCTAAATTAATCTTTTAAAAATAACCATGAATTATTGTTATGAAAAATGAACTACGATATAATTATAGAGACAGTAGATTGTGCCAATGCATGTGTAACGTTTCTATTTTCAATGATCATAATGGAAAGAAGGTAAGTGTTATTTTATATTTATATAATTATAATTTTATGATAAATATCATATTATTTCATTAAATATAATTACATATATGATCCATGTGACTTAGTAATAAAAAATGTATCGCATCGCTTTGCAAGGCGGTAGTCCAACAAACACGCGAATGACTTTATAATTTTTTAATGGGTGGTAAAGTATGAATTTATATGACATATTACTTTTTATGAATTATTAATGTGTCATTAATATCATATATATCCATTAAATCCATCATCATGAATAGTTTTTTGTGGAGATTATGGAAAATGAAATAAATTGGTTCGTGAGGCGGTAGTCCGCCATACACACAAATGATCATTTTGTTTCCCATTTTATAGAAGTGTAGATTTATTTAAGTAATTAAATTAACAAAATTATATTATAATATATGGTAGATAATTATTTTTTTATCACAATGATTGAGTAATATTTTATGGATGTGGAAAAAAGAAATAAAATAATGATGCTCGGTTAAGAAGGAAACATCTTCTTCAGACCACCACTTTATAATTATACCTAAAGAATCTCCATATTGGATTTATGATCAAAACTAGGACTATAGTATGTGGATAGTTAATTAATAAATTTATTTATATAGTTAATGCCCAAAAAAGGCCTTTTAATTTTAAATATTATTGGAGAGTGGTTTCCCTTCTATAAGTGGGGGAGTTGGAAGACATTAAATTTTTGAAAGGAAAACATTATACCCACATTTTACACATACCAAAGGATGAAGATGGATGATTATTAAACATTATATTATATAAGGTAGAAATATTTCTCTAAAATATAATTTTGAAATCTATTTAGGTAAATTTAACTCTTATATTTTTAGTTTAACCAATGGTGAACATGTTTTAACCTTAATCATGGAAAATAATTTTTACTGATTTTAATATTAATTATGACTAAAAAATAAATTGAAATTATTATATAATATTATTTATAATTATTCTAAATATTGAATTTATTTTTAAAAATTCAATTCACGTAATTAGTATAATTTAATAAAAATTAAATCCATAGATGCAACAAAAATACGATTTTACAGAGAAAACTTTTTCATAATTATCAAAAGTTTTTGTATCCAAATTCAACATTCAATTGATTCCAATAACCCAAATTGTATTAAAATTAACCCAATTATATTAATTTTACCTTAAAACTATTAATATATTAAAATTTTAAATTACTTAATTGAAAATGAAGTCTTCCAAAAAACCAATATTTTTCACTATTTATTAAAATTTAAACTTTTTAGAAAAATCCAAAATAATTAATCCAAATATAATTTTTACATTTTGATTCAAAAATTAGTTTTTTTTTTCAAATAAATTATCTAAAATATAAAAAAAATAATTTTTCAGGAAAAGCAATAAAAATAATTTTTTTGAAAGTATTTTTAAGCCAATAAATACCTTACCAAAAATAAATCACTTATTTATCAATATATTTTCTTTATCCTTGATACATATTTTTCAAGATATTATTATTCTTATTAATAGAACTAAATTAAATAGTTTTTAAATAATAATATTAATATCATAATGAGGTTTTCTAAAACTCAGTGTTGTGTGTCGCATATATTATGGAATAGAGCCTTCTCCTTATTTTTTTAAAAACTCTGGGTGTTACATTCTTCCCCTAGTAAATGTCATCAACATCAAAATTTAATATAAAAAAGCATGGTAAAAATAGTTGAGGGTATTTCTTCTTCATTTATTCCTCTTGTTCCTAGGTTTCCTTTTTATATTTATGGTTCCACCATATCACTTTAACCAAGTGAGTCGTATTTTTGTGTAAAACTTTCTCTCTATGGTTCAAGATATTCACCAAATTCTCCTTATACGAGATATTATTTTCTAGGTTTACAACCTCTAAATTCCATACATGTGAGATATCTGGTATTTAATTCCTCAAGAGGGATGCATATAATATGTTGTGTACATCAAAATGGGTTGGTGGTTTTGATGGTTGATAAATCATAGCTCTAATACGATCAAGGTTCTATAAGGGGCCTACATACCTAAGGATTATCTTTCCCTTCATCCCAAATCTCATGACACTCTTTTATGGGTATATATAGAGAAACATATTATATTTGACTTAAAACTCTAGGCCTCATCAATGATTGTCAGCATAGCTCTTCTATCGACTCTGATTAGTATTAAGGTTTTGCTAAATGGTCTTGACCTTCTCTACAATTTCCTCAACCATTTTAGGTCCTAGTATCTTTTATTCAACAAATTCATCCCTACATTAAGGTTTTCTATATATCTTCCCATAAAGGGATTTATAAGTAACCATTTGAATTATTCAGTGGAAACTAGTGTTGTATAAGAACTCGACTCGAGGAATATGTTGATCATATACTTCTTTTAAGTCCATAAAACATGATATGAACATGCATTCCAATGTTAATCACCCAAGTGTAATAAATGAAATTTACCAATGTTATTCACCAAGGTATCATAAATCTTGAATTCTATAGAGATTAAATTCTTTAACCAATGCATTGGAGTGCTATAAATTTGAACCTTTCATATACATTAATTAATGTCATCCACATAGATCATACAAGAATTATTAATCAGAGGAAAACCTCAGACCATTTAATAAAATAAAGGAAAAGTGAAATAAATAAGCCCCACATGACAAAAACAAGAACTAAATACCATCAAAATCAAACCCTTCACCACCTCAATGAACAAAAGATTCATCCATAGTCACTAATTCCCATTCTGAACTTTCGTAATGCTTCAGAACCATGGCATTCTTCCTTCTAAGATTCACCCACTCAAAAGAAAAGAATTCATTAGAAGCTTGCAAGCCTTTATTGAATGACCTGGCGGACATCGACTATGGAAGATAAGAGTAATCCTTCCTCGACCTTCTTCGAGGAAAATAAAAAATATACTCTTGGTTCCCAGACAACATCTTATTCCCTTCCTAGAAAATATCACTATATGAGGGCCTAGCCATGCCACCATCATTTTCTTTGTCACTATCAGACACATCCCCCCATTTTCAGGAGATCTGCATATCTTGATAAATCTCTTGTTGGTTATGATGGATCTGACAGTTATTTTCAATCACAGTTATGCATTGTGGGTTTTCCACCAATTCCTTACCTTCACATATCCCTTTTTTAACTATCTCATTGACTGTAGCATCCTCCTGCAAAATGATCTCGGTCTTCATGTTGGCACCTTCCTGCATAACCTCCTCCACACCCTCATACTGCATCCCTTGAAACTGATTTCCAATTGGAATTGTCACCATCACACATTTATTATTATCCTGACCATTAAATCCATCAACACAGACTTCTAAAATCCCCACAAGTTGTCTATCATCACATACAATAGACTCTAAGTTTCCCATCTCCCCAGGCCACTACACCTCAGTCAAAACAACATCCCTACTACTGCTAATCAGCCAGCCTCTAGAACCATGGGCACCCTTACCAGAGATACCCTTAGCAACTACCAACTTCGCACCATCCCCCACCCTTATATCATTTTTAATCATATCAAATATTGCAATGACCATCATATTGGAAGAGGCCACCGCCTTTTTTTCCGTTGCCACAACATCTAGGTTCTCATAACCATAATCCTTTCCATTAACCAAATTAGGCAATTGTCTATGCCCCTCACCTTTCCTCAACTTCGAAACAGGCCTCCTGCTCCTATCTTCAGCATGATACTACGATAGTAGATTCCCCATTCAAAAACAATTCGAGCAATAGTTATCACAAAAATCAAAAACCACGGCCTGTTTCTATATTATCTCTACACACAAAGAAATCCAAAACCACTCCATGAAGGTCTTAGACACCTCAACCTCAACACATATGTGAGGGTTTGATCGGATGACTCACGGTAGAAGGGCGGACATCAGAACAGATAAATAAACCCACCTTGTTTCCAATCATAAGGATAATTGTAGGATTTTGAAAGGGTAAAGTAAATTGAGGCTAGCTTACCTATGTTGCAATGGAGGGTGGATCGCGATTCATGTGGATGTCTAACGACCATTGAAGAAGGAAGAAGTTGCATCCATTATAAGGACATGGAGTGCTAGACCAGGACCAGATCAGATCATCCTCCAAGGAAAACAGAATCATGAGATGTCGCTTATCAAGAAGGACAACAATCACGCCTTCTTTTAGGTCTCATTTACCGAACAAAAACCAATCAAAATCATGAAATGAGGGTCATTGATGGTTGAAACGGGCACCAATTCCCAATCCACGAGGATGATATTTGGGTATTCAAAAAAGAAAATAAATGAGAATTTCTTACGTAGAAGAGAGAAATTTGAGAAGTAAATTCTACAACATGATATGTATAAAACATGTTTTAAAGAAGTGTAAAATGAGGGATAACGAAGTTCTCCCATTGATACAACATAATTTTGTGGAATGGGTAATCTTAAAAATCTATGAAAAGAGTGTAACTATAATACCTCAATATTTTGAATTATGTTTTTTTTATTTTAAAAAATAATACAGGTCTTGATAAATTAGACTAGAGTAGAATAAAGTGAACTTTATTTTACAAAAGATACAAACTTATACTTTGATATATGAACAATTCATTACAAATTATTGAATCTAATTAAGATGAATTTATTCCAGTAAGATCTATAAGTAATAAAAGTGGATAGGTTGTAATGAACATTAGAACTATCCAATTATTTCAATAATCGTCTAGATCTTGCATGAGTAAGAACACATAGTAAATGAAATAACAATGACATATTTTTAATAAAGAGATTTTTAATCAAGAAGATTCTAGTTATTAAAATACTTTTTAAGTAGTATAATTATAGAAAAAAATGATTCATAAGTTGGAAATAATAGTTGATATTTGTGAATGAATGAAAACTATTATTAAAAATTAAATTAAAATATAACCTTTGAATCCCTTTTTATAAAGTATTCTTATATATGATATAATTTAAAATGAAATTATTTATTGTGTTATATTAGTAATTTTATTTAATTATGTGTACTATAAAAAAGAATGTTAATATTAATGTGATGACCTTTTATAATAAAAAATGATAAAAGAATTAGATACGTGATCAACATAATTTTTATCATATATGTATAAATTTAAAAAAAAAACAAGTTATAGTTTAAATGAAATGAAATAAAATAATTACCTAAGTTAATTTTTACATAGATTTATATTTTATAATTTGTTTTTTGATATTTTAAAAATATAGTACCCTACCCAGAATGGTGTCCTAGTCAAACCTTCATCACATATGGGGAGTAATCTCAACCCATGGGGAGGTCTGGCCAACACTACACTAGCCAGGTGGTATGGGAAGACTAATGCCTCTCAGATGAGGAATAGGTATAGATAATCCCTATATGTTCATAGTTATGGTGGTATGAATCCCATATACATAGTTTGGGCTTGGAAACTACATGTCCTATTTTATAAGGCCCACTAGGAGTGCACACTATTAGATGCTTTGGGATGGCTAAACTCATGACTTACATTATATGGGAGAGAACCAATAAATATTTCAATGTGGGACTCGATATGAGGTTATTTTTTACCATTTAAAAACATCATTTATGTCATGATCATTTTATTGAACGACCACAACCGTCTGATCATCTCTTGTCATCTTCTACCTCACAAACTTCATCGCTCTATTGTTCATTATATACATATCTCACTAGCCACACCTTAATGCATTGTATCCATTGAAGGAATACCTTTAAACTTATTTCAACACAAGGTCATTTGATTGAGAATCTTTATACACCAAAACCCCCATACATTCGGTTTGAAGGAGAAACCCTTCCCAAGTCAGTCCATCCTTCTTGTTCCTTCTTCTCTCCCCTGGATCAAACAACCCACTCAAGAAGACTAAAGTACTTCATTTGGTTTTGGTTTATAGTAGGTAAGGGGAATTTTTTTAAACCTATCATATATATATGTAAATTTTTTTCAAATGGAAATCCTATATTTCTCAAGATACATATATAAAACCTCTTCAAATTTATTGTTCATTTATTTTTTAAGACTTCTAATTTAGTGATGTTGTATTTTCAAATATATATTTATTTAAGGATTTATAAGTATATATATATACATGATACTTTAAAATTACCAGCATAAGTGTGTCTATATATATATATATGAAATGATTTTAGGTTATAAACTAATTCAAATATTATAAATCAAGTAAGAATGTATATGTAAATATATATTTATGTATCTGATGTACATTCTTCTCAAAGTTAAAAATTAATTATGTTTTTTTAAAAAACATATTATATATATATATATGTTTGTGTGTGTGTGTGTGAATATATATACAACTAATTATCATTACATCAATTGAATGAGTAATATTTCATGCATGAAAATTTACCTTAAATCTAAGTTATGATCACACAAAAATGGATGCTTTCAAAATTATGTTTATATAATGATAAAATGTTTCATTACTAATTATAGATATATATATTTGAGGTGTGTAATTTTTATTTTTCTTATGATTTTTAATAATGTAAAAGTTATATATATATATATATATGTGTGTGTGTGGTTAAAATTATTATTTTATATATTTAGTAATTTTACAATTACTATTATTTTATCTGAAGGATTCATACCATCAAACTGTTATTTTGGGTATCAAATTGTATTTTCAAAAATAAAATTTTGAATTATGTAAATGAGTATCTAATATATTTATTCAATCATAAATTTTGAATGAAAAATATTATAATTTTATTTTAAAATGGATTTTAAAAGATTTTGAATGTGAAGTCACTATGAATATATGGATGTTAATTATTCCTTAATCTACATCCCCTGAATGTATTGAAAGACTATTTTTTATGAGATTTTGTTGTACCAAATTTATCAAGTGATTTCCTATGAAAGAGAATATTCATATATATTTATATAAATATAAGTGTTTGTATCTAATTAATGCATTTTTGTATTTTTAAAGAGAGAAACTCCAGTAATATATATATATATATATATATATAAATATTTAAAGATAGTTCAAAATGTTTTTATAAAATTTGGCAGTTGAACTTTTAAATGTGATAGGTAATTGGGGAGTGAACTCATTCATGTGGAATTCAGATAGCCCATATAGCCTTCAGTGTTTCAAGTGGACCTATGTTTTTTTTTTCAAAATATTTCTTAATATTTTTTGAAAAATAACATGATAATTTTATTAACAAAAAATATTCAATGAATAAGTTTTTAAATTTTTTTTATATTTATTTAAAGGTGTAGGTATTTTCAAATTATTTTTCAAACTCATGTTTTTAATGGGTTTTTAAAATTATTTCTAAATATATTATATTTTGAAAAGTGTTTTCCAAGTTATGTTTCCAAATGACAAGTATTTTCAAAGGATTTATAATCGTTTTTATAGAAGCTTTATTTTGATAGACCTAGAATTTTATTTTCAAAAAGAATGTATATGTCAAATATCTATTTTTTATAAATTAATTTTTAAAATTAATTTCAATTTTTTTTTCAAAATTTTTTTTAAAAGTATTTTAAAATGTATCTTTAAAATTATTTTCAAAAGTATTTTCAAATTGTATTTTCAAAAATATTTTCCACTGGATTACTGAAAAAACCCTTAAAAGGTAATTATGCTTACCCTTTTTTTTAAAATTTTTTAGGATTATATATAAGTTTCAAAGATATTAGCTTCAATAAAGAGATAACAAGAGAAAATCTAAATAGACTCATTTTAAATTATTGTTTTATCTTTGAGAATTTGTAATAGTGGTATTTTTCCTCCAAATCCTATACAGGAAAAGATCCATGATTTTATAATGTACATTATATATTTTTTGTTTGTAAGAAAATATAAAGCATTAATTTGTATCAGATTCAGAAGAATATGTATCAAGGATTTTCAATCTCTATCAAAGGAATGGTTCGGGTAAACTTGGAGAACATGGATGATTTGGTTAAAAATTTTCTATATATATATATATAGTTACTATAATATACTTACTTAGAAGATCCATTTCTCATTAATTGTTTTCAATTAAATATTGGCCTCAAAATGGAAGGAGAATGATCTCAGACAACTCGCCTCCCTTTTCTAGAGGATTTGATTTCAATAATAATTCTGAAGTCATGCTTAGATGTCTTCGAAAAAATTTCCAACATCAAATTTAGGTGAAAAAAACTCTACGAGGCATCTAATACCTCCACTATTCCTAGATTATTTTGATGATCATGGTTTTTTGTGAAAAAATACTATATTCTCGGCATTCCCACTATTCCAGGTGTGTAAAGTATTACCAGGGTATTTTGGAAATTTTCACCCAAAATAAACCATATGAAGCACCCACCAATATTGAAGCACTTAGAAAAGAAAGTGACATTCATGCAATTTAAATATACCAAATTCTAAGTTTTTATATCTTTTAAAGTTTCAAAGATAATTTTAAGACCATTGAGGAAAACCAAATGAAATAATTTTATAAAATTCAGGTTCACACGGATATATAGAAATTATATATTGAAAATGAAACCTTTTTAACTAAGTATTTATGCCTCCATAAATTTGATATGAAATGCATGAGTTTAATTTGAAAAAATGAGATAAAGCATTTCAAAGATGATCTGTAGTACCATTGCCACTACAAGATCCTTGTTCTCTGTAAAAGTCACCAACATTGAAGACCTTGTTAAAGGTATGTGTTATTTTAGGAGAATTACAGGTTACAATTTTCTATGTTTAATATTTTTAATAACGTTTTTTATAAGAAAATCGAACATCCATAATTTAATCTTGGAAATTGAGATTTAGTGTGTGAAAGAATCGCAAGGGAGAAATTCCATTTATGAGGGGTATAATGTAACACCCCAATATTTTTAAGTATGTATTTTCCATTTAAATAATTACAAAAATACATGAAATCTTAGAAAATAATAAAATAGGTTCAATTTTATTTAAAATTAGAGAAAAACATAGAATTTGATAAAAGAACACTTCATTACAAACTCTTGAACCTAATAAATCTTAAATTAATCGAGTAAGATTCATCAGTTATAAAAGAGGACATACTGTAATAAACATTGAAATATCCAAATAATTTCTATACTTATATGGATCCTCCATGAGTAAGAGACCCCTAAATAGAATGATAGTAAGAAACCATAGTAATGGAAATACAAAGACCAATGCTGTGAGTAATAAATTTCTAATAATGAAGAGTCATGTTATTAGAATACATTCTAAGTAGTCTATTTATTGAAAAGTTGATTCATCTATTGGAGATACCCATTGATATTTTCATATAGAAAATATGTTACTAAAAATGAAATGAAAATATAACTGTTGAAGACTTTTTTTATGATGTATACATGTATATGATTTAATTTAGAATGAAATTAATAATTATTTAAATGACATGTTATAAAATTTAAGTGATTATGTAGACTATAATGACGAATGTTATTGTTAATTTGTTGAAATTTTATAGAGGAAAATGATAAATGAATTAGCAAAGTGATAAACATATTTTTTCTCTTATATGAATGAATTATTTTAAAAAATAGGTTGTAGTTGAAATGTAATGAAATAAAAGAGATACCTAAGTTAATTTTTACTTATAGGGTTATATTTTAGAATTTATTATATATATATAATTAGTATCCATACAAGAAATATATATTGGAAATCCATTCAACCCATATAGGGAGCAAGATCATCCCATAGGGAAGTTCAGTTAAAACCACACTAGCCTGGTGGTAGGGGAAGGCCATCACCTCACATAGGAGGCATAAGTTCAGCTAATACATAGTCATGGATATGTAAGGTGCAATGCATCACGCAAGAGTATTTTAGGATTTACGCCTACATGGAATCATGTATAAGGCCTACTGGGAGGGAACCTTATTATATGTTTTAGTCGAAAAAACACACGACTTAGGTTATATAGGAGCAAAAACTACACAATTTTTCGATGTGGTATTTGATCTTTAGTTACTAGTCATCATTTAAAAACATTAGTTATACCATGAATGTTAAATTGAATGACCATATCCATGCGATCATCTACCTATCATCTTCTACCTCATGACCTCCATCCCTTGACTGTTCATTAGATATTTCTCTTGTAATCCACGCCTTACATTAATGTATCCATAAAAGGAATCCCTTCAACATTATTTCACCACATGGAAAAAAAATATTGATAAAACTATACATAATACCCTACTCCACTATTGATTTTTCATTGCAATAGAATAGGACTGTATTTCTGGGGCTCTACAGATTATAGGTGTTCGACCTATGAAAAATAATATATACCAATAGACATGCCTACTTCATGGACAATCTTGGAAAGATAACATGCGTAAATGAATTTGTATTTTCCAAAAAATGAAATCATGTGTCCCTAAACCAAAATAAAACTAGTTTATTTTTACCCCTACATTTATTGTGTGAATTAAACTCGAAACAGTAGCTTTGATCATCTCGGCTAAGGTAGTGTAGGATACTATTGTCAATAGGGTACTCCCCTAAATTATTCCATCTTCCCTTGAAAGATGAATAAAGGCCATTCTGAACCCATATATGTATATGAATATATATATGAGGCCTTTCTTACAACACAAAGACACCATCCATTTTGTTTGAAGGAGAAACCTTACCCAAGCCAAGCCTTCCTTCTTGTTCCCTCTCTTCTCCCTCAGGATCGAACACCACACTCAAGCGGACCAAAGGCCTTTATTCATTTTTGGTTTCCAGTAGGTAAGGGTACTTTATTTTTATTAGAAATATTATATATATGTGTGAGTTTGTAATTTTTTTTCAAATTTAAATCATATATTTCTATATATATATATATATATATTAAAATATCAAATATATTTATGTTTTTAAGACTTCTAGTTTAGCAATGAGGTATTTTCAAATCTATATTTATGAAAAGGTTTATAATTGTGTATATATATATAATATTTTCAAATTACATGTTTATATTCATCAATTATATATATGTGATTGTGTGATTGTGTGTGTGTGTGTGATGTTTTCAGGTTACAAACTAATTATATTATTTCTAATTAAGTATGAAAGTATTTTCAAATATTTAAATTTGTATGGAATGTATATTATTCTCAATTTTATAAAATTAAATATGTTTCTCTAAATACCTATGATTTTATTATAAATATGTATTTATATATTCAATTAAATATCATTGAATATATTGAATTGGTAATATTTCATGCATGAAAATGTACCTTAAATCTATGTTATGATCCTACCCAAATGGATACTTTAAAATTTAGGTATATTTGATGATAAATTGTTTCATTACCTCTTATAATTTTATGTGTATAATATAATATTGTTTCAAAATTATATGTGAAGGGTATAATTTCTTTTTCTATAATGATTTTCTCATGGAGGAAAATATATATAATTATATATACACATATATGGTTTAAATAATTATTTTATGTGAATATTAATTTTAAAATTAATATTTTTTTATGTGAAGGATAAATAGATTCACACCGTTATCCTATGTATTAAATGATATTTTTGAACATCACTTTTTGAATTAAGTAAATTAGTCTTTAATAACATTATTCAAGGACGAATTTTAAATGATAATTTTTTCCATTTTAGGTTAAAATGGATTTTAAATGTTTATGTATGAAAAGTAATTAAAAATATATGGATTTTAATTATTCCTTCATTAACATCCCATATAACTATAAAAAGACTATTTTTATGAGATTTGTTTGTACCAAATTTAGAAATTGATTTCATATGAAAGTTCATATTTATTTATTTATATATATATATTTATAAATATTATTGTTTGTATGTAATTAATACATTGTTATGTATTTTAAGAGAAAAAATATAGTGAAACAGATATATATATATATATATATATATATATATATATATAAAGTTCAAAATGATTTTATAAAATTTATAACATGAAATTATAAATGTGATGGGAAATTGGGGAGTGAAACCATCCCTCCGGAAGTGGGTAAGACTATAAATCCTTCAATTTATTGAGTGGCCCCATGGTTTTTTTTCCAAATCATTCTTCATATTTTTTTGAAAAATCGCTATATTATTTAATTTGGAATATCATTTTCAAATATTAATTATTATCAAAAGTATTATAATATTTTAATTACATAAGTATTTTCAAATTAATTGTAAAAATAAGGATTTAAAAGTACTTTTAAAAGTATGTATAAATCTATAGTATTTTGAAAAGTGTTTTCAAAATAATAATTTCAAAATTATAAGTATTTTCAAAGGATTTATAAAAGAGTTTACAAAATCAGTATTTTAAAAAACATAGCATTATATTTTTTAAAGTATGTATATATCAAATATTTATTTTGATATAAATGGTAATTCAAAATTATTTTCAAAAGGTTTTTCAAAACTATCTTTAAAATTATTTTCAATAGTATTTTCAAAATTATTTTCAAAAGTATTTGGAAAAGGTATTTTCAAAAAAAAATTTAACTGGATTTAAAAAAAGTCCCTTACTGGGATATTATTATCACCGTATATACTTTAAAAAAAAATCAAGATCATTTAGAATATTAAAGGAGATTAGTTTTGATAAATAGATGGTACAATAAAATTCAAATAGTTTCCTTTATAATTATTTTTTTAACATTCATATTTTGTAATAGTTGTATGTTTCTTACATATTTTATACAAGAAAATATCCTTAGATGTATAATGGATTATATATTTTCATTTATTTTTATAAAAAATATGCATCATTATTTTGTACTTGATCTGGAAGCGTGGGTCTCATGGATTCATGGTAATTTAGCATTTAAGAGACGTACACACAAAAAATTTTCTTGAATTGAAGATAAAAGAAGGATAATTCTCTTACCCTGAAGATTTTGTCCAAAATATTAAGGATTTTAACCATGGTGGATTGAGGAAACCTTGGGAGATTCCTTGGCAGGAAAAATCAGCATAACATTTGTGAAGAGGAATTGGTAGTGAAGGGGGATGACGAAATGGGTGGGTATTTAAAGGAAAAGTGGAGGATTTTTTAATAATCTCAAAATATAGATCTTGGAAATCTAGGTTGTGGAAAATGAAAAAACATTACATTACCCACAACTTTCACCCATGTTTAATTAAATTTGAGTCACAATTTATGATATTTTAATCCACCAGAACCAAACATCATATTTTAAAATTATTTTGGACATGTAAAGTTAATTTTTTTACAAAATAATTATTTCAAAATCAAAATTTTCATTTTAGACTTTGGAAAATAACTTATAGGTTTATAAATTAAATAAAATATATTAAAATAGTTAATATTAATAAAATAACATATTTAGGTTGTGGATTTTGTTTAAATAATTATTACCACATCATTACATAATTATGGTGTCATAAAATATACCAAACCCCCAAAAATGCATTTTTACAATTCACTGAGAATTATTATAATTTATAAAATTCTCAAAAATTCACCCTAACCTAATTTCAATGTTCTTATTTCAAATATAATTTTTATTTTATTCTAATAATTCTCTAAATATGTTAATTTTAAAATTTAAATATAAAAATATGTATTTATTAAAAAAATAGCTATTTTTATGACACATCCGAATTTCAGACACATATAATAATTTTAATATGTTATTATAAAATTATTTTATCATTTATATTTAAATAATTTTGTTTTAAAATAATATCATTAAAATAAATATTATTCATAATTCATTATTTTATTATAAAAATTAATATCTTTTCAAAAACAAATATGTGTTATTTGTGTCCAGAAATAAATTTATCAAATTCATCTCAATGAAACATATATTTTATTACAAAAAACTATTATTAGAATAGAATTGATGGAATAACCATTTTATTTATATAAATAAAATTACACTTTAAGAAACAAAATCCTATAAACTAACCCCTTATTACAACTTTATACTCCCTAAGGGTAAGGTGTGCGATGGTGGTAGTTTCTATTGGTGGCACAACTAACATCACTCGAGTCGTAATATCCACTAACTTTAATCCCATAAAAGATTTTTTTTTCAAGATTTAGATAATGAATATTATCTTGTTATTGGTCAAGGGTGAACCCTAGTGATGCGACAACCATCCCATGTTCCGAAAATTGGGCTTCAGATGGCATGAATCTACTGGTTGAGGTCATTGTTTCTCATTTATGCATCAATTATCATTTTTTATTACTAATTATAAACTCTAATTATAATGGTAAAATTATTGCCCATGGTTACAGTTTACTGTGGTGATATTGACCAGTAGTCATAATGGATAATGATCATATTTGACCAATGATCATATAATGGCCGAATCCCAACTGCCGCATTTCCCTTTATACCCTATAAATACCACTTCATTCCTTCACTCAATATTCACTATAACTCCTCCTAAGGTTATATTTTCATTTCATATGATTTTGATTTCTTTACTAATATTTTGTTTCATTTCTATAATTTTCTCTATGGGGGTCATGATTCATGTATATCGGGGAGGTCCATATTTTCCAATTTTAGTTTCTATTTTATATTTTTTATTCAGTTAAGTTGTGTGGAATTTAAATTGTTTTCATAAATTATTAATGTAATGATCATTATTTATGAGATAATTTTTTTTATTTCTTTATATTTTTTACATGTATAAAATTATAAATAACATACATTTTTTATTGAAATTAATATCATATAATAAACATGTGTTATTACATTCTTCCCCCTTAAGAAATTTCATCACTAAAATTTCAAATCATTCTCTCAGTTTTGAAAAGGCGAGGGTACTTCTATCTCATTGCTTCTTCTGGTTCCCACATCTCTTATTTATATTTATGGTTCCTGCATAATACTTTGACAAGGTGGGTAGTCTTGTTGCAGAAAAAATTATGTATATGGTCCAAGATCTCCATTTTCTTCTCCTCACAAGAGAGGTCATGTTCCAGTTGTACCATCTTCAGATTCAATACTTGGGTTGGATCAGGTACGTACTTCCTCAAGAGAGACATGTTTAAAACATCATGAACATGAGCCATATTTGGTATAAGTTCTATCCAATATTCCACTTATCCTATGCGATCATGTATTTCAAATGGGAAAATGTTCCTAGGGATAAGATTTCATTTCTTCTAAAACTACATTACTATCATCCTTAGTGATATCTAAAGGAAAAATAATCTCTAAAATAAAACTCCAATTCCCATAGATGGTTGTCAACAGAGCTCTTCTATTGACTTTGAGTAGCCTTTATATGTTGTTGTATGGCGCAAACCTTTTTTTCCATCTCTTGTACTAGATCAGTCCCAAGCATCCTTATATCACCTACTTCATCCCAACAATTAGGAGTTCTACATCACTTCCCATATAGATCTTCATAGGGTGTCATTTGAAAAGTTGAGTGAAATTTGATGTTGTTTGATAAATCTACTAATAAGAGGAGTTGATCTCATCCACCTTCAAATTCTATTGATCATTTTCTTGTCATGTCCTTAAGTGTTTTAATAGTCCTTTATAATTGGACATCTATTTCGGGATGATAGGTCATATTGAAATTCAATTCAGTATTCAAAGTATGTTGAATATTTCTTGAGAAGTTTGAGGTGAACCTTGGATAATGATAAAAAATGATAGAATTTAGTTTTGAATTAATCCTCACCACTTCCCTTATGTATATCATAGCATTTTGGTTGGGAGATAAATATTCCCAAATAATGATGAAATGGGTAGTCATGGCGAGTCAATCAAATATAACATGTGTCACATTGTTTCCTTTGGATGTTCTTGGGATACCAGAAATGAATTACATAGTGACATTGTCCCACTTCCATGTTGGCATGGGTAGTAGTTCCAATTCCCATTTAAGATATTGTCTCTCCACCTTCACTTGCTGACACACCAAAAGCTATGGAGTGTAGTCAGCAATCTCCCATTTTATATTATCTAACAAATAATTATCATGAAGGTCCTCAGACATTTTAGTGATTCCATGATTTATAGAGAATATACAGCAATGAGCTTCATAAATCAGCTCCTTTACCACCTAGATTTATGGGACACATATCCTTGAACACAATTTTATTACAACTTTATGATAACTATTGAAAAAAGGAAACATCCCAATCATCATAGCCTCTATCTTCTTTTGTGTTAAAGGATGTCCTATTTGTGCTCTCTTGATATTATTTAGTAATGATTGTTCAGAAATCATTTCAAGTAGAATTTATGATTCCCCTTCAGTTTTGATTCCTGTGTCCAACATTTCTAGGACTGGGATCAATGGTTCTCCTTGAATCCTCATTATTTGAAGCACAATAGGTTCTTTCCAACTTAATGCATCATCGATATTTTTTACTCTTCTAGGTTGATAATGAATTGAATATTCAAAGTATTTAATAAGCTCTATCAATATCCTTTGTCTCATGTCCGGTTCCTTTTTTTATAAATATATAATTTAAACATTGGTGGTATTTTTATATATCACATTTCTCTCTATAAAGATAATTCATCCATATCTTCAGAGAAAAAATAAATTAATCATAATTGATATAATTAGTAGAATAACTCTTCTCATTATTATTTAACTATTTATATGCATAAGTGATCATCATTTCATTTTTCATGAGGACACAACCAATTTATTTTAGAGATAATTCAATATTAATAATGAAGAAATATATGATATAGGATAGAGTTAACATAGGCGAAGTAACCAATCTCTTCTTCATTTCTTGGAATCTTTCTTCACAGTCCTTTATCCAGATGAACTGAGCTCCTTTTTAGTTAACTATGTTATTGGATTATAAATCCATGATAGTTTTTTAGAAATATCCCATGATATCCTACTAAACCAAGGAAACTATGAATCTTGGTTATAGTTGTATGATGTGGCCAATCCTCTACATCATTTTTCTTTATAAGTTCAACTGAGATTCTTTCACTGGTTATAATGTGCCCCAAGAGAGTAACTTCTTTTAACTATAAGTCAAATTTTTTAAACTTTCCAAACAAATTATCCTACCCCATAATATTCAAAATAACCCTTATATGATCCTAAATATCTTCCTAATTATTTAATATATCAAAATATCATCAATAAAAACTACCAAAAAATTATAATGGTAGTCCTTAAATACTCTATTCATCCAATCCATCAATATGGTTGGAGTATTAGACATAGAAAATGGCATACAAAACATAATTCCTAAATCTTGTTTAGAAGGTATTATTTGGAATATAAATTTATTATACTTTAATTGATGATACCCATATCTGTGGTCAATCTTATAAATTAATTGATCCCCACGAAACTGGTCAAAAAAACATCAATACTTGGGATATGGTAATTTTACATCACTATGATCCCATTAAGTTCTCTATAATCAATTCATAACTGTGTTGATTTCTATTTATTCTTTACAAATAGAATAGGTTCTACCAAGGAGACACACTTGGTCTAAAAAATACCTTCTCTAGAATATATATAATTCATTCCTTTAATTCCTTTAACTCCTTATTTTCCATTATATACGGGGTCTTCGATATCATCTTGGGGCTAGGTATGAGTTCAATGGATAACTCTACCTCTCTTTCTTGGGTAGTTGAATGGAACTCATTAGGAAATATGAAAATGTATTCCTAAAATATGGAGACATTTTCTATATTTATAATTTCATTTCAATATCCAACTTCAATAATATTTCCCATAAATAAGGGTATGAGATGTGCTTCTAAACAAAGCTCAGGATGGGATATCTCTCAATTGAAAATAATTGTAGGGTTTTCATTCAAAACTACTGAGATTTAATTACTCATTTAGTTAATCATAACATTATACTTTGAGATCCAGTTCATCCCTAGAATTGTGTCAAATTCCACCATGTGAATGACTACTAAATTTTGATGAGATTATACTTAATAAAATTAATACTAGAGTTTTTATGCATAATGATACTAGGATAATCCCTCATATATTCTTACCTGATAACTATTATTTTTGGAGTTTAGGGATTTATTCTATATTCTTTATAAATATATATGAAATAAAAGAATGTGTAGAACTAGAAACAAACATTGTTATTACTATATTTGATAGAACAATAAGTGTACCTGCAACCACACCATTTGGATCCTCTACTTCAGCTATCATGATAGAAAAATTCTGCACCATTATCCCTTGTTCTATGCTGAGGTTTTTGGTGGTTTCCCTGCAATAACTTCTTATTTTTACATTCATTATCAAATCTCCCATGTTGTCCACCCTTTAATCATTTGAAATCCATATGGGCATGCACCATCTAACATTTATCATTAGTGTTGAGAAGTTGAGGCTTCAACTCCCCATGATAGTTCTGAACTATGTTCATGTCTCTTATAAACTTGTAGCACATTACACTCCCATGCAAGAAATTACCTAAATTCTTTTACACACATTCATTTCACATGGGAAGTTTAACATTATTTCCTCTACTTGAATGATCAAAAAAATTTCATTCCTTTGTCCCAATTAATATCTTATTTTATTATACCTATATGAACATTGTGTATCTTCAAACTCCAAATTGACCTTCATATAACATTACACCACTTCCTCATACATTCATTATCTCTATTTGATAAGTTCCTCAATGGATGGGGTCTCAGACCACCGAATAATCTCTCAACTTTTATATTATGATCCATAAAAAATATACAGGTGTATCAATCATGTCTTGTTAAGTTCATTTTATAGATTACCACAAATTAATTTTACTTCTAGTTTATCTTTACAAATTCCTTATCTATTTTTTCATGGAAAAAGGAAAATATTAATTGAAAAAGATTCTCGTAAACTCTTCCCACTTCATAGCATTAATCTCACTGCTTAGCTTCATGTTTTTAATCGGTTTTCACCATTGATAAGCTTATCCTTATAAGAAATAAACATCTCGGTTGACTTTCTCATGCTATGCAAAATGGATAATCAAAAAGATATTTTCTATAGAGGTAAACCATTATTTAAAAATAAATGGTTTTGTAGATCCACTGAAAGAATGTGGTCATTGATTCATGAAAGACTCAATAAAAACTTGTTCCTTTTGAGCTGAATATAGTTTCTCAAAAAGAATCAATTTATTATTCAAAACATGAGATAGTTGATTCATAATACTCATAAAGTTTTCCATTATAGATTCCATCGGAATTCTATCAATACATCATCTGTTTCACTCTCCATTTACATAGTTCCCCCTATTTCCCGCCATTTATATAACATAAGAAAACTTTAGTGAGAAACAAGATTCATTTAGGAATAGTATAATTGTAAAAGGATATTAATTATAAATAGATTATTCTTAAATATGTTATTCATTAATCTCTTAAAATTATAATTTCTATATATCTTTCATAATGGTTAATATATGAATTTTAAATAACCAAAAATTTCCCATGAGTGTGTGAAACCAAGTGTGTAGTAAGGTTCATTGTTCTACACTAGTTCCCAATCAAGGCTAGATTGATGTTGTGTTTTAGAGTGTTACCCCTAGGTATATCAATACAATATCCACTCACAGTATCCATATAGGGGTGTATTTTATTTGAAACCAATTAATAAGTACACACCAAAATACCATGATTTTTTCCTATATTTAGACTTGTCCCTATGGTAACTCCTAAAGTTATCAATTCCAAATTTTCACAAATAATTAAACCATGCTCTGATACAAACTATGGAATCCTGCCTTTTTATTAAATAAACTTTTCATTACATAGAACAAAATATTTTATCATTTAGTGTTTAGTTTAGTATAAATTAGTTACATAATACATAAAAAATTAAACAGTTCTCTGAATCCATTTGAAGGAAATATTAATGGGTTAAACCTAGGATACATTTAATGAATCGCATATCCTAGAGACATACATCAATGGAAATGGGTTATCATGAATCCCAATAAGTGAATCAGAAAAATTGAAATATAGTATGTGATCATGTGATATATCAATAAGAATATGAGGCAAAAATAGAAGGAAGGAGCAAGAGGAATATAATAATAACAATAACATGAATCATAACATGGAAATGTGCCCAGAACATTTAAATGAGACATTAATAATCATATCACTAGGTTTTTTCACCAAGGTGTTATAAATGAAAATTTTCAGGGTTATTCACATAGGTATCGTAAAACTTATCATATTTAGATATTAAATTCTTTACCCAATAAATTTTAGTGGTATCAGGGAACACCCATCATATGTCTTAATTAATTTGATCCACGTTGATCATAATAAATCACTTCCCTAATAACTCATAGAGAAAAAAGAATGGCCCTTTTATCAAAATCATGGGGTATAAAATTGATTAATG
Organism: Viscum album; assembly: GCA_963277665.1. Classification (NCBI taxonomy): domain Eukaryota; kingdom Viridiplantae; phylum Streptophyta; class Magnoliopsida; order Santalales; family Viscaceae; genus Viscum; species Viscum album. Next base: position 948,643,274 of record OY728163.1, read on the forward strand.
ACATGATCATTATGTCATTTTGAATCCACAAAAATGAAATGTGGATGTAAATCCCTAAATCAATAAATAATTTTAAAATTATTATTATACCCATGGAGAAGAATGAGGTTTTGATATTAACAAAAATAATATAAATTAATTTTTTTTAAGAAAAATAGATAAATTTGAGAAGTAAATTCTGCAAATTGATGGGTATGAAAAGTGATTTTAAAAAAGTCAAAAATGAGATAGAATAAAATAATACCATTTATAAAACATAATTTATTAGTAAGGGTATGAAAAATAAAAGATAATAAAATACTCTACCATATAATTTTGGAGACATACTCATAAAATCTGTTATTGAGTTGAAGATAAAGGATGGAGAATTCCATAACCATGAAGAGTTACTCGAAAATCATGATGATTGGAACTATGGGGGCTTGAGGAAACCATGGGAGAACTCCATGAGAAAAAAAATCACCAGATGACCATGAAGAATGGATTTTTAGTAAAGGGTGATGGTTAAAAGGGTGCATATTTATATAAAAAGTGGAGGATTTGTTTAATAATTTCCAAGTACAGGTCTTGGAATCTAGGTTGTCGAAAATGAAAAAACATTTTCTAGACCATGGTTATTGGTTGCCGTTTTGGAAATTTGCGCCACAATTTATGATATGTTAATCCACCAGAATCTATCACTAATTTTTAATAATCCATTGGACATGGAATGTTAAATTATTCAAAATATAATGTTTTTAAAATCCAAATTTTCATTTTAGACTTTGGAAAGTCACTTATAGGTTTGGGAATTGATTAAAATATATTAAAATACTTAATATTAATAGAATAATATATTTTATTTCTTGGATTTCATTTAATTAATTATTACCTCATTATGACATAATTATAAATTCAAAAAATATACTGAAACCCCAAAACTGTAGTTTTTTACTTTTCACGGAAAATTAACCTATTTAAGATAATTATAAAATATTCACCATAACAAAATTTAGATGTGATGATATCAAATATTATTTTTATTTTATCATAATTATCCTATAAATATGATAATTCATCTTTTAAATATAAAAATTCTTATTTATTAATAAATTGCAGTTTTTAAGTCAGAGCTAAATTTATTACACTTATAATAAATTTCCATGGCCAATATAAAATTATTTATCATTTATATAGAAATAATAGTATTTTAAATGTCTATTTCTTTAAAACAAATATTTTGAAAAATACCTTTTTTTATTATAAAAAATTTATCTTTTCTAAAGAAGCAACTATGTTTTATTTGTTTCGAGAAGTTAATTTATAAAATTCATCTAAATAAAATATATATTTTATTATGAAAAACTATTCATAAAATGGAATTGATTGGACAAAAATTTATTTATAAAAATAAAATTTCACAATAAAAATTGAGTCCTAGACACATAACCACTTATTACACCTGTGTACACCCAAAGGGTAAGGTGTGCGATGGTGGTAGTTTTATGGGGTGGATCAACTAACATCGACCAAGTGATAATATCCACTAAATTGAACTTCTACTATATGTGTTTTCATTCAATATTTACTTATTTAATATTTGATTTAGCTTGGTCAATGGTAAACCGTAGTGTTGTTATCTCCCTCCCAAGATCTGACAAATGTGATTCAAATGGTATGAATCTACTTGTTGAGGCCATTGTTTCTCCTTTATCCACAAATTCTCATTTATCATTACTACTGATAAATACTAATTATAATATGAAGATTATCATCCATGTGTATTTTATATAGTGGTAATATTATCCTATGGTAATATTAACCAACAATCATATTTTTTCAATGGTCATATAATGGTCGAATCCCAATGGTCACATTTCCCTTTATACCCTATAAATACCTCTTCATTCCAAAACTCAATATTCACTATAAATCCCCATTGGGTTATATTTTAATTTATTAATATGTTTCTAAATTTACTAATATTTTGTTTTATTTATATAGTGTTCTCTATGGGGGAGACAATTCTGGAATATTGGGGTGATCCTTATTTTTTCATTTCTAATATTCTATTCTATTTTTATTTTTTTTGTCTAGTTTTAATGTTCAACATTCTAATTGGTTTCATATATGACAAATTATAATAGCACTCTTCTTTATTTCACATTACTACTTGATTTATTATATTAAAATACACATAATAAAACCTATAATATCAAGAAATATAGTGTCTTTTGGAATTAGTTACATAACATAACATCTTGAACATGGGATACAATAACATTATTGAAAACATCCTTAATATGCTTCTAAAATTCGATGGATTTTAAAACTGCACGGGGTATCATGGGAAGAAACATAAGAAATGAGTGGGAAATAAAGCCCAATAAGGGTGTAAAATTGGCATAATGTGAAGTTAATTATACAAGTTATAAAAAAGGTATATCAAAATGAGTAAAAGTCATAAACATTAATAATGAGATATGATATAGCATGATACTCATAAAGGCAACTAGGGAAATGTGGGAAAAAAAATTAACACACCGCATCATAATCATAGGTCGAGGATAATGCCAAGAAATCATAATGGAAAATGTCCCAGTAAGGAATCAGGTTCACTCCATTTCCCAATATTACCTATCAGGTGACTAAATATTACCCAATACATTGGAGCGCTATATAATTTTCGGCACTCTCATCACTTTCATTTCATTCCCATTCTTTAGTGTGCCACATAGATCTTACTACATGGAATCATTTTTCATCACATTTTATACCCTGATCAATGAGTGTGTAATATATACATGTAATCCAACAATTAAATAATTATATTTTCATAAAGGTGAACACCCTTTATAGGAATTGGGTATGGGTAATCAATACACATTTTTTGACCTGGAATCCCACGGTGAAATTTCAGCAGCATAATGGGGGCACAAAAAATGTTCACGGGAGATATTAATGGGAGTTAAATGGGTTTATCATCATATAGAAATAATAATGTCAGTATAAGGTATGTGAAAAATCACACCCCAATAATATGAATTGAAAATAAAAGGCTATAAAAGGAAGAAGATTACTGAATCAAGGTGAGAAAGAGATCATCCCTTGAGTGTGTCACTCTAAATCCTTGAGAGGATCTTCTTGAGAGGTTTGGGTCACTTTTTATGGACTCCAGAGAGGGTAAGGTAGATTAAGTATGTGATAAATTCATTTTTAGGAAATAGAAATGGGATATTGGGTGATTTTATATAGGAAAAGAGAGGTGATTTCTTTGATATTTTTCAAATATAGGTTTTTGAATCTATAAAAGGAAATAAAAAATAAAAAATATTTCCCTGGTTTTTTCCTATGGTTTCTAAAAACATAAAGTTATTTTTATTATTTTATAAGGTAAAGGGCCAAAATTAATAATAATAATACACTTTCATATGTGGTGGGGAGTCGTACTCTTATAGAAATGATTTTAAAACCATAAAATATATTATTTTTTTAAGGATTCATAAATTCATTATAAATTTAATCAAATAAACATAAAATGAAATTATTTTAATGGTAAAATATATATTTATTCATTTATACCATTTATATTTGTTACTAGATCACTTTTAGGTTATTATGATTTCATAATACCCACCATATATTTATACGGTATTTAATTTTTACCAAACAATTCGCCTGTCACAAAAAGATATGAATAATTGGAGATTAAATAATTCCAATGTTATGATATGAAAAATAATATTCATTTTATCAAAATAATTTTCTAAATATTTTATTTTTCACTTTTAAAATAAAATCATAATTTATTGATAAATACTGGGTTTTTGAAAATAAATGTTTTCAAACCCTTATGAAAATTACATTTGAATTCATAAAAATTATATGATAATTTAAATTTGATAAGAAAATTAATAATAATATTTTATTAATATTTTATTTATTTTATAAATCCATTAATTCTTTAAATTAAATGCATTAATTATCATTGAATGTTATCGAAAAAAACTATTTGTGTTTTATTGTATCAAAATAAAATTAATTTATAAAGTAAAAATAATATGATGAAAATATATCCATTATTATATAAAAATTAGTGTATATACTCATATTACTAGGGATATAATTCATATCCCTTTAATACACTAGAAAACGCCTAAAGTGCAAGGTGCGTGATAGTGATATTTTCTTTGGGTGGTTTGGCGCACATTGTTTGGTTCAGGATCCCGATGAGCTTGAAATTCTCCCACATCAGGTTTTCTCATAGATAAGTTGTTGCATCTCATCTTGGGAATGATAAATAGAGAAGCCCAGTGATTCTATCTCCCTCAAAATCTCTAATAAATGTGATTCATATGGTATAATCCTACAGTTTCAGGACATCACTTATTTTTTTTATGTCAATTGGATTTGTTAAAGCCCTATATTTATACTAATCATGTTATCATTGTTAAATAGATATTTTTTCAATGATGATGATACTTAATGGTCTTTTAAATCAAATTTGATAGAATAAAACAACATAATTTCATGTGTTTTCTATTACCATATATTAAATTTAATTAAATAAGAAGGGTAATTTTATTTATAACATTTCTGGTCATTACAATCATCCCCCATTAAAAAATTTCACCCTTTAAATTTTCATTTACCACACTAAAAAGATGAGAATCAATCTCCTTCATCACCTCCTCCAGTACCCTTGTCTCTTCTTAAAACATGTGGTTTCTCCACAACACATTGAAAAGGTGCATTATTTTATTTCATAGAACCCGGTCTCTATGTTCTAAGGTCTTTATCAGCTACTCCTCATGTAACGTCCTAGTTTCAGGTGCTACCCAAAGGTGACCCGTACCTGTTTGGTCACAAGGCCTCAAGTGCATTTCCCCAAATGTCAGAGGATTCCAACTAGTAGTGAGGGCCTTGGGTGTGATGGTGGGGAAACTATTCCCTCATAGGTAGACTAACAGAGTTGAAACAAACAGTAAATAGTAGTAGAAGTAGTAATTCCATACAAAAAACTAAACAGTGGAAGAGTGATAGTAAACAAACTGGAGAATGTGTGTGTGTGTGTGTGTTTGTGTGTGTGTGTGTAATGATGCATGAAAAAAGTATCTTGGAAAACATCCAAACTAGTTACAATGCTAGAAATACAATACTAAAACCAAAATTGAGAAAACTATAAACTCTAATAGCATCACAATCCTCAGCTTGGTCCCATGCCCTCTAGCTCCAATAGCACTCAAGTACCATATGAAGAAGGATTCTTTCCCTATTCTATAACTGCAACCATGTAATCTATTTGGGTTCAAAATCATGACCAAAATAGGGTGTGAGATGAATCCTAGTAAGAAACCAAAAAATATCTATTCCTAATTATCAGTGAATATATATATCATGTAATAAGAAGAAATGAAGCAACAAACTAAAAAGTACTCAAAAGTAAACAATCCTACAATTTCCATTTACATTCACATGGAATTTAATGTTCTTAATTTAAATCATGAGAGTACAAAAAAACGGGTATCTTAGAAGACTACCTCAACAAGACTAACTCCAATCTTCTGTTTTGTCTCAGCAAACGCGTCACCAACACTCAAAATATCACATTGACCCTCTGGGTGGCTCACACAGTCTATCACCTATGATCAACTATTCAAAAAAAAAAAACCAATAATCACTAAGTAATAACTCATCATAAATCCCCCCTATGGTCTTTTAATGATAAACTCTCTCTAAGGAAGCACACAACATCTATTCCCCAAGTGGTCTTGTAATAGTATACTATAGACACTCTGAGGAAGCATTCACCACCAATTCCCCCTATGTTCTCATAACGTAAATGTAACAAACACTATGGGGAAGCACTAAACATCAATTCCCACTATGGTCTAACTGCACCAGGTTATCATAGCCCCATGTAATACAATTGTGCACAAAATGATATCCAACAGCCCAAAGTAATCTCAACTACTACAAGGCTATGCAGCTACAATGCATAACACATGCATTTAACATACAGTAATTAAGCAATCAATTCAAAACAATCAAGCAAGGCAAGTAAAAAAGGTCTTCCTCATAAAAAACCTAGACCAAATGGTCATAAAAATTCAACAAGTAAAATGCACCCAATGGGGTGTCCTATAAACATGAAATTTTGGATAATATAACAACAAAAACCCTTATTCTATCAATCAATATATGGAATATGATATCAGGGTTCAACTCCTTAACACAAAATACCAAATTCATGGGTAATCAATACTTATATATATATAACTCAAAGACAAAATCTGAAAGGCAAAAAACCACCTACCCAGATGTTGTATAGTAAACACTTTTGAATTTCGGCCCTTGAATCAGCCAAGAATGTCATAGATCTACAAAAAGGTCAAAATATTTCAACATTAAATAACTCGAGAGAGACGAGAAATCAGTAAGAGAGGATCTATGGAAAGAAAGAACTCACTGGTGGGAATCCAACTCACCTAGCGGCATCTCAATCAGAGTATGGACGTAGGAGTGGTAGGGGTTTGAATTTATTGGTCATCGTGTCAATCTCTTGTACGAAACAGGGGAAGAAGAGATGTGTTCTCAAGATGAGATGCATCCTTGGTCCGACTAATAAAATAAAAATAAAAGTACACAACATGTTCATTTAATTTATATGTAGTGTACATGTATTAACCAACCCCCACTTTATGTGGTCCATATGGCCATGTACTCAGCCGTTAAATGGCTAGTACATGGCTATACGCGACAACCAGGTACATGGTGTGTTCTTAGAGAAATTCCAAATCCTTCATTAAAAAAAACACCTGAAATCAAGATCCATACCTGAAATAAATATCTGGGTTCTTACAAACTTCCCCCCTTAAATAAATTCTCCCCCAAATTTCCTTTCCAAGGGTTGCGAAGAAGTTTCTTCAAACAACTCTGGCCACTGTGAACATACATCGGCCTCCCTCTACCAATTCACATCCTATACTCACTTGTGCTACCATAGAACCCGTACCAGAGGAACAAACTGGCCATGGATAACCTTCATGATACGATCCAAAATATTTATAGGGTTCTCCTCGAATGATGCATATACCTCCAACTCAACCTCCTCAGGTCAGAAAACATGAGACTGGTCTGAAAAGTAACGTCGTAACTAAGAAATAGTAAAGACATCGTACATATCCCAATACCATTAAGGTAATTGTAATCGATAAGCAACCGACTCGACTCTCTCTAAAACCTCAGATGGCCCGACATATCTCAGTGAAAGCTTCCACTATCTCCTAATCCTCAAGTGTCCCAACCTTGGTGTGACATGTAAGAAAACCTGATATCTGACCTCAAACTCCAGAGGCTATCTTCGTTAATCATCATAAGATTTCTGTCGAGACTGTACAGTAGTCATCCTCTTTGGAATCAACTCCACCTGCTCATTGGCCTCTTAGACAAGATGAGATCCTAGCATAGCTACCTCTCCCGCCTCCATCCAATATAGGGGTGATCGGTATGGCCTTCTGTAGAAATCCTTATAAGGCTCCATATGAATCATCTCCGGAAAACTAATGTTATAGGAAAACTCCACTATGGTTATGTGTCTCTCCCAAGAACCCATGAAATCTAGGACTCATGCTCGAAGCATGTCCTCCAATACTTGAATCGTGCACTCAGACTAGCCATCTATCTAAGGATGGTAAGCTTTAATCAGATATACTTGTGTACCCAAATACTTCTATTTTCTCTACAATACACGAGAAGTAAAATGGGTATCCCTATCTAAAACTATAGAGTGTGTAACCCCATGAAAATGTACAATCTCTCAGATGTACAAACTTCCAAGATCAACAACACTAAAGGGTTCCTTGATCAGCAAGAAATATGAAACATTCGTGATTCTGTAAACCACAACCCAAACCGCATCATTTCCTCAGGGAGACCTCAGTAACCCTGTCATGAAATCCATCACGACATCCTTCCACTTCCACTCAGGAATGGGTAAATGTTGTAAAATCTCTTCCAGTCACTGATGCTCCACCTTCACCTGTTAATAGGTGAAACATCTCATAACAAAACCAGCAACATCCCTCTTCATACCTAGCCACCAATATTGATAGTGTATATCCTGATACATCTTTGCGAATACAAGATGAACTTCCCAAACTGAGGAATTAAAATCTTTCAAAATCTCTTTGTGTATGTCTGCTAAAACCCATACGTGCCCATGGAAATGCAAGGCCTTGTCCTTTTCTATAGTCCACCCATGAGTAGGGTCCTCTCCTGACAAGCTCTCCCGTTGGAATAGGATTTCATGAATATGATAGTTGTCTCATTCACACCTGATCCAGTGGAGTAGAGTACCAGCTATAGAAGGAATTAAAGTGTTCCCATGTTTGTTGTACACCTCCAAATGCATCTCAAATAACAGAGCCATAAACATCCACTCACTACTGGCGTCCTGAAATTCCAATATTTGAGTCCTTCCTACTCAATGCATCAGCCACTGTGTTTCCTTTCCTAGGCATGTAGGGAAGCTCAAATTCAAAAGAATGAAGTTAATAAACCCACTTTCACTGTCTCAAATTCAGATCACACTAAGTAAAGATGTACTCTATACTTTTTTGGTCAATGAAAATCAAAAAAGTCTCTCCCAACAGATAATGTATCCAATAGCATAAAGAATATACAACTGTAGCTAACTCGATATCTTGTGTCAGGTAATTCCTCTCATGTGGACTCAACTACCGAGACCTATATGCACTGACTCTTTCCCCATGCATAATCACTGCTCCCATGTCGATACCTAACGCATCTCAGTAAATAGTGTAACTCTTTCTCGACTTTAGAGAATCATGATTGGTGCTGAATTAAATATCCCTACCATCTCCAGAAAGGCTGAATCATAGGAATGTGTCCATAAGTACTTCATACCCTTCTTATTCAGGCCCATAAGTGGCACTGTTATGCATGAAAAGTCCTGTATAAAGATCCTGTAGTAACCAGACAACCCCAGAAAACATCGTACCTCAAAGACGTTCTTTGACCGATCCCAGAAAACTTCTCCTCTTACTTTCTCTATGTCAACAAATACTGCTATCATTGAGATAACATGACCCAAAAGTGAATCTGATCCATCCAAAAGTGGAATTTTTAGAGCCTAGCATATAACTGATGCTCTCTCAGTATACTCAAAACGATCTCAAGATGGGTGGCATGGTTGTGTCAAGTGTGATAGTAAACCAATATATTATCTACAAAGACTACCACAAAAGAATCCATGTAAGGATGGAACACTCAGTTCATCAGTACCATGAAAATTTCTCACACGTTCGTGAGACCGAACAACATAATCACATACTCTTATAGACCATACCTACTTCAAAATTTTGTAAGAGGTATATCTGAGGGTCTAATGTGAAACTTATGATAACTAGATCTCATGTCAATTCTCGAGAACATGCGGGCTCCTCAAAACTGATAAAAGAGATAATAAATCCTCTGTAAAGGATATCAGTTCTTGAATGTCAACTGGTTCAACTTCCGATAATCCATACAAAGTCTAAGCGTACCGTCCGCCTTCTTCACAAACAGGATAGGAGAACCCGAAGGACAAGTACAGGGTGGTAACCCCTCCCAACACATGATGCTTAGGTCTAGCTCTCCCTTCCTGGACATCTGACTTGACCTTATGTATAAAATACCAGCCCTATGGTGACGTGAAACTCACCTTGTGGTGATATCAGTCAAAAAAGGCCTAGAAAAATACCAAAAAGTCCATTATGAGAATGAAATTGAAGACTTGTAATCTCCAAGACATAGAGGTCCCATAAGAAGTGACACCCACCAACCTCAATAGTGAAATACTTGCACTAACATACACTAGATATCCCAACCCCCAACAGATTTTCCAGCATTATAACGTCCTTAGAATTAATGATATAGATCCCAAGGTTCTCTACAATGGCAACATAGATAAAACTATGGGAGTCCCCTGTATAGAAATGTGAAGAAGATAAAACTGAGGCAACAAGAATCATAACTCTAACAGTAGAGGTTCTGGGATCCTACTCATGATGGATCTGGTCTGTTGAAAAAGTATGACTTGTGTTGCATCCATGTGGAGCTATCTGAGATCCCTGGGATGATCCACCCAACGACTATCAAAAACCCTATGTCTGAAAACTGCGGCCACGACCACCACCTCAGCCAGAAGAACTCCAACCCCTAGTATGATGTGGAACTGGTAGTCCTATTCCGGCATGGGGAGTCTAAACAGATCCTCCTTCACTAGCTTCTAGAAAAAAGGCCTTGCCGAAATGGTTTATATGTACCTTCATTCCATAAGATCATCACTCAACTGGGTATCTCAGGAAAAGTGGTCTCGTATTCCCGCTCATCCTTCACTGGTATCACACCACCTGGATACCTGAAGGAGTATCCCGCCTACTCATATCTCCTCACATAGACTCCCTGTAGTGCTTCATACTATCAATCATAGGAGTGCCAACTTTAGATGTTGAACCACCATGGATCATAGCTCCATACTCTCTTAGATTGCACTCAGTGATCACCACCTGGTTGACTATAGAAGATATGGAAGTCAACCTGGAGATGTTCACATGGGATTGGATGTCATGTCTGAGACTATCCTCAAACTTCATGGCCAGAAAAAACTCATCACCCCTGGTAATGGGTGTGAGGTGTTGCAACTCTATAAAGTAGGAAGAATAATCCATGACTAAAAGATTTTCATGTTCCAGACCCATGAACTCTCAGGCTCGGTTAGACCTCAAGGTCTCTGGGTAGAAATAGTTATAGAAGGTATTCTGGAACTCATCCCAATCCATAACTCATTGGTTTCCCACATGTGATATCATATCCCGCCATCTCTTGGAGAAATCTCTAACCATGTAGGTTGCGAGCTTCACCCTCCTCTCAAGAGGTTTTTCGAGATTCTTGAAAATAGACAGCATGGTTTCTAATAATGACTATGCAGCCTGAGATCCTCCATACCCTGAGAAATTGGGAGGATGCTACTGCTAAAAAACCCGCATCAATTCTGCCATAAATAGGGTAGGTTGCAGTGCTCTCTGGAAAGTCTGATTAAACATCATGAATCCCTCTCAGAACTGTGCATCATAACCTTTGTCTGGTATAATAGCTAGTTCCAAGATATGCACAATGGGAGGATCTGATGGTAGTCCCTGATCTATCCTTTCCTGTGTCTGGTCATCACCCCACACCTAGCGCACAACCAGAGGACATTTTCATGGAATTACTCAGCAAGGTAAAGCACACACCATAGTTTAATATTATCATGGGCAACAACATATAATTGAAATAAAGGGACAGAGGAGAAAAAATTTAAAATATTACAAAATAAATTCACATGGCGTGTTCCTTAAAGTTTCAACATGGGCGCGTACCACTGCCAAACATGGTCGTGTAACACCCTTACACATGGCGTATTACTCCTAGGACACGGCGTGTACTTAAATTTTTCCTCTTTCACGAGTTATTCTACATGGATAAACCACATGGTTCTCTCCTGGGAGGTGTGTTCACCATACAAACAGCATGTACCACATAAGTTCTAACCACCTGTGTCGTTAGTCACACGGCCTGATACATGGCCTCTTCAGCACAACATGTACTCCCAGTACACGACGTGTTCTACCAAACATTTATCAACCTCTGTCTCTTCCCACATAGTCAGTCACATGGTCACGCTCTACATAGAATGTACTCACAGTGCACAATATGTACTTAAGAAAATTTGTTTCTTCTAGAATAGAAGAACACATGGCGTCTGTTCATGACATTGCACGCCGTGTTGTCTGGGTTTCCAAACATTAGACCTCTGAAAAATCTCTGAAACCCTTAAAAACTTAAAAAAATTTCTATTGAATGAAAAATTATTGACCTGTTAGAGCCCATACTCTCACAAATCAATGTTTTTATCCTTATTAACATCATAACTTGAAAATATTCAATTGATTTTTAGACATGATCAACCAAATTATGATCCAAGAGGTCCCATAACACCTCGAGATCCAAAGTTTTGGGTCCATCCAAATGAAACTTTACAATTTCCAATTTCATTTTAAAATTATAGGTATTCTATCATGGCATAAATCACAACAACATGCATATATAGAACAACATCTATCACAACAGCATGCAATCAGTAATGTATCCTAAATGGCATGACTAGAATGCATGACATGTGATCTCTAGCAAGTTCCTATATGATACATGATATTTCATACCCTCATTTCATCGGGTTTCAATAGAAATAGAACCACAATAACAACAAAATACCAGTTAATCACCAAACGGTGAAATCAAATCAACTATAACACTTGCAAAACTAGGAAATTGAAATATTTTAGGTAACTTGGATTTTCCCTATACACTAGTTTACAACTCCCTGGCACAGCTTATTACCAACTACATATTCTATCATATCCCTATTTATATGCTCCAAATAATAATACAAAGTAGAAATGAAAACCCCCTCGGACACCACTTTGTAACATCCTGGTTTTGGGTTTCGCATAAATATGCCTCGTACCCGGTTGGTTACATGGCCTCAAGAGAATTTCCCTGAATTCTAGAGGATTCTGACTAGAAGTGAGGGCCTTGGGTGTGAGATTCAGTAAAATATGCCCTCATAGGTAGAGTAAGACAACAAAAACAAATAGTAAATTGTAGCGAAAGTATTAATGCCATAAAACAAAGTAAACAATGGAAGACTAGTAGTAAATAAAAAACTAAAGCATATATATATATATGTGTGTGTGTGTGTCTGTGTGTAATAATGCATGTCATAAGTATCTATGAAAATATTCATACAAATCAAAATGCTGGAAATAGAGTACTGAAACCAAAATAGAGAAAATAGTAAACTCTAATAGCATCGCAAGCCTCTGCTTAGTCCCATTGTCTCTAGGTCCAATAGAACTCAAGTACCAGATGAAGAAGGGAACGTTCCATTATCTATACCTACAACCATGTAATCTGTTTGGGTCCAAAAGCATGACCGAAACAGGGTGTGAGATGAATCCCAGTAGACAACCACCAAAAGATCTATGCCTAATTGTCAGTGAATATATATAGAAGGTAATAAGAATAAATGAATCAATAAACTAGAAAGTAATCAAAAGTAAACAATCCTACAATTACCATTTACATTCATTTATCATTAAATTTTCATCATTTAAATCAAGAGAGTACAACAAATAGGTATCTCATAAGACTTCCTCAATAACACCGACTCCAATCTTGTGTTTTGTCTTGGCAGACATGTCACTAACACTCAAAATATCACATTGAACATCTTGGTGTCTCATATATTTTAACCCCTATGATCAATTGTTAGAAAAAAAACAAAGACTATTTAAGGAATCACTCACCATAAATTCCCCCTTTGGTCTTTTAACGATAAACTAAAATCTCTCTGAGGAAGCACTCAACGTCCATTATCCATGTGTTCTCGTAACAGTATACTATAGAAACTCTGAGGAATCAATCATCATCAATTCTCCCTATAATCTTGCAACGTAAACATAATAGACACTCTAGAGAATCCCTCAATGTCAATTCCCCTTGTGGCCTAACTACACTGGGTTCTCACAGCCCCATGTAATACAATCTTGGACAAACGATATCCCGCAGCCCAAAGTAATCTCAACTACTACAAGGATAAGTAGCTACAATGCATAACACAGGCATTTAACAAGAAGTATTTAAGCAACCAATTCCAACCTATCAATAAAGGCGAGGAACCAAGGTCTACCTCCTAGGAAACTTGGACCAAATGGTATAAACATTCAAAAAGTAAAATACACTGATGGGGTGTCCCCTAAACATGAAATTTAGCATAATATAACAACAAAACCCCTTAATCTACCAATAAATCTACTGAAGATGATATCAGGGTTCAACTCTTTAACATAAAATATTGGAATCATGGGTAATCATCACTTAGGCATATAAAACTCAATTACAAACTCTTAAAGGAAACAAACCACCAACGCAGATGTTGTTCAGTGAAAACTCTTGAACTTTGACCCTTGAATGAACCTAGAATTCCATAGATCTAGAAAATGGTCAAAATCGTTCAATCTTGAATAACTCGAGAGAGATCATAAATCAAGAAGATAGGCGCTAGGGAAAGAGAGAACTCACCGTTTGGAATCCAATACACCTAGCAACATCTTGATCAGATCATTGATGGAGGAACGGTAGTGTTTCAATGTTCTCATTCTTCCCGTCGCTCTCTTATACAAAACACAAGAAGAATAGATTTTTTCTAGAGATGAGACACGACCCGGTCCGACTAATCAAATAAAGAAATTGCACGACGTTTTCATTTATTGTACACGTGGTATACATGCCTCAACCAGCCCCCGCTTTAGGTGGTCCACATGGCCATGTACTCATCCGTTACACGGTTTGTACATGGATACACATGAAATCTGGGTACACGACATGTACTAAATAGTACACAACAGGTACATAGAAAAATTCCAAATTATTCTTTTTTATTTCAAAAACACAAAAAAATCATGATCCATACATGAAATGAAGATCTCAGTTATTACACCTCGCAAGAAATGTCATTATCCAATAGTACCACCTCTAAATTGAGTTCATGATAACTTTCTGATATGTACTATCTCTAGAGGGATAAATGAAATACATCATGTACTTGAGATAGGTTAGATGGTAGTTCTAGTCGGTATTCCACTATTCTGATATGATCAAGGATCTCAAAGAGACTGATGAATGTTAGACTAATCTTTACCTTATTCCCAAGGCTCATGAATTTATTACTTGGAGATATGTTGAGGAATACCATATCTTCAACATCAAACTCTATGCCTCATTAATGATTTTCATCATAGTTCTTTTGTTGACTCCGAGCAGCGTTGATGTTCTTCTGAATGGTCAAAACCTTTTAGCACCATTTCATCGACCATTTTAGTTCTTAGTAGTTTTTGTTCCCCTAATTCATCCCAACACGTAATATTTGATCACCTATTCCTATAAATGGCTTTATAGTGGTCCATTAGGATTCATTAGTATACATTGTTGTTGGAAGAGAACTCAACCAGAAGAAGTTGTCAGTGCCATCCCCTTTTGAAATCAACTGAGCATGATCTCAACATGTCCTCAAGTATCTTAATAGTCTGCAAAGATTTTACATCAGATTGAGGGTGATAATCCATGATGTTGTTCAACTCATTGATTGGATCAGGTTGTATACTATTTCAAAACTTGGAGGTTAATCTCAGAATTCAATATGATACAATTGACAGTGGAGCTCCACGCAACCTTTCCACTTCTCTGATGTATAATTGTGCAAGTTGATTGAGTGACAAATCCTCTCAAATCTCAATGAAGTGTGAATTATTTATATGAAAATCTACTATAACCTAGATATCATTGTTTCCCCTATATGTATTTAGATGTCTGGAGATAGTTTCTGTGGTGATGTTTTCCCATTTTTATGTTTGTATGGATAATGGTTGCATCAACCCCTTGGATGTTTTTCCTTTATTCTTTCACTTTCTTACATTAAATACATCTTGATTTATATTTCATGATATCCTTCTTCATATTTCACCACCAATAGTGATCCAAGATATCATGATACATCTTTGTGCTTTATGGGTGGATAGAGAAAGTTAAACTATGTGAATCATCCAAAAACTCTTTCATTATCTCAGGTTTTGATGGTACACATAATCATGAACCAAATCTCACAAATATTTCTTAATTAAAATTAAACTCTGAAGATTTCCCATTATTTATAGTTTCCTATTTTTTCGGAATTCCCACACCATCTCTTTGAGAATCCTTTAACCCCTCCAAAATACATGGTAGATAAATCATTCGTGAAATGCTTGATGATGTTCCTTCCATTATTATTATCATGTTCATCCTCTTTAATTTTAAGAATATTGGATCCTTATTAGTTGTCATCAATGATATAACTATTACATCCTTTCTACATATAGGATATATAACATTATTCAGTTTACCAGGATAGTCCTAGATGGAGTGGTCGAAGTCCATGATTAGATCTAACCATCTTCATTGGTACATATTCATCTCTTTCTATGTAAATATATACTTAAGTGTTCTTTTGATCTGTATATATTTCACACTTCTCCAAAAATAAATAATGATCCTATATTTTTAAATCAAATACCACTACATCTAACTCTAGATCATGTTTTGGGTAGTTAGTTTCATGAACAATCAACTACCTTGAAGTATATGCTATTATTTTGTTATTTTACATTAACACATTGCCCAATCCCTTTTTGAAGCATCATTGAATATAGCTAAATTTTTTCAACTTGTGGATTGTGTAAGAGTAGGTATAATTACAAGCCTCCATTTTAGCTCCATGAAACTCTCTTCAAATTCATCATTCAAAGAAAAAATGACTCTCATCAAAGTTATCTTTTTTAGAGGCTTTGAAAATCCAGATAAGTTTTTCAAAAATTGGTGATAATACCCGACTAATCCAAGTAAACTGTAGATATCTGTCATAGATGTTAGCCTCGATCATTCTTTAATTGCTTATATTTTTTAAGGGTTCACCGATATCACATTGGTTGTGATGATATTACCCAATAATGAAACTTCCTTCAACCATAACTCATAGTTTCTATACCTTTCATAATGATTCTCCTTTAATAATGTCTTTATCACAATGCTCAGATGCTACTCATTCTCATCCATAATTTTGGATAATATTAAAATATCATCTATAAATACTACAAAACATTTGGTGAGGTAATCAATAAATACTCTATTCCTCAAGTCCATGGATAATTTTAGATCATTAGTGATTCAAAAATTAATCACTATAAACTAATAGTGCACATACATTATACAAAAAGTAGTTTTGGGGATATCCCCCTTCTTCACCCTACCTTGGTAATATTCCAACCACATATCCACCTTGGAGAAGTATTGTGCTCCACATATCTGAACAACCAAGTCATAAATCTATGGGATAAGATACATTTTCATTATCATGGTCTTGTTGAGATCATGATTATTAATGCATAGGATCGTTGACTCATCCTTCTTCCTGACGAGGAGGACTGGTGCACACCATGGTGAAGCACTTGGGAATATGAACCGTTTTCCAAATTATCTCATAGTTGTTTCTTTAAATCCTCAAGTTCCAAAACATCCATTCTATACAGAGTCTTGGATAATGGAAATTCCCTAGATATAATCTCGATTAAAATTCAACCTCTCGGCTTGGAGGAAGACTAGGAAATTTCTTAAGAAACACATCATCATATTTCCTCATAATAAACATGTCTTTGAGGATCATTTTTTCCTTAGACTGAATCATTTGAGCTAGAAATTTTTTATCATAGGTAAATAATATCCATGCTTAATATGTTGGTTCTAAAAATTATTCATCCTCATCCTTGAACATATACAAAATTTGGGGTCGATTCTCAATTCAGAGAGTGATTTCATTCTTGCGTCAATTTATGTTGGATCAATACGTGGAATGTCAATCGATGCCAAGAATTGCATAAAATTCCACCACAGGGAGTAATAAATTTTTTTCTAGGATGTTCATCCCTTAAATTATGAAAGGAGAGGAGTTATATACTTGGGATTTTTTTTTTCCCATTTTCTATTTTCACCGACAACTCTACGTACATGATTTGTGGTGATTTTTGAATAATTCTACTAAAAGTTTTTTATATGAATAAATTTGTAAAACCAAAATCAAAAAATACATTATATATTATTTAATTAATAACTATAATACCTAACACAAATTAATTGTTGGGATCCAAATCAGCGGTTGTGATGGTAAAATATATCCCTTATTACATTTAAGGATGTTGGTTGTCTCCAAATACTATTATCTTAGTGAATTGGTTTGCAATGTTACATGATTCCTTGACGTTGAACCAATAAACAATATAATTATGGTTAATCATAGAATTCCACTCCTATATTACATTAGTGGATTTCTGCTATCACCAGTTGTTCACTAGGTGTACTTTCTTACCACACCTAAATCATTTCCTCACCCCCACAAGAAATTTTCAGGGTGATTCTTTCTACACCTTTGAAAAGTGGGAAGTTGAAATTTCTTGGCATTATTATATTTTTACATCAGACTTCCAGAATTAAACTTGATTTTCCAATTCTTATCTTTATGATACCCTTGATATTCACCAATCTCCATTTTGACTTTGACGGAACATTATACAATTTCCTTATAGATATCAAAGTCACCGATCACCTGGGATTTTTGTAGACTAGGTTTTAGCCCCCCAAAGAATAGTTCAAACTTGTATTTTGGGGTAACGACAAAGTTAGAGGTGTATCATGCAAGTCTTGTGAATTTTTCCGCATATTACCCAATATATTAGTCATATTGTATCTTGAGGGAAATAAAATCTATTTCCATTTTATGTCAGAGAGTGCGAGGAAAATATTTATTGAAAAACATTTTTTAGAATTCATTCCACCCAATCACTTTAATATCTTCCTCAGGCTTTGTATTCTTAATCAATGTCCACTAAGGATCAGGTTATCACTCCACATGAAAAATATCAAGTAGAACCTTATCTTTTTACAAACATTGAAGTATGGAGATCTTTGCAATGGATTTAATCCATTGCCGTATGATTAAAGGTTCATATGATCAATTTAAATTCAAAGGTCTTTGTCACATAAAGGACTCATTTGAATCTTGTTCTTATTTAGGTAGATTTTGGATCTCCTCATTGTCTAGTTTTCTATTTAGAACCTGATTCATGTGAGAGATTATTGTCACAATGTTTTTGATTCCTGCTCCCATCGGGTTGGGAATCTCATTAAAGCAGTTATTACATTGCTTATCACATTGATTTTTTACCCAATTCCACCTATTTATAACCATTGGATAGAATAAATGGAACATTATTGAGAAATATTGTTAAACTATTAAACACATAAAATTTAATACAATGACATTAAAGTGATAACTTATAAGTAACATGCATTTCCTTAAGTTCTGAATTTTTATGCTTCAATCTATGTTATCCATGATCTATTTCCTAAAATATAAACTTATCCTTATTTTTATTCCCTTAATAGTATTTCATAATGAGATTAGGGATTTACCAAATCATATCACCTAGGAGTTTCAAACAATGTGCATTTTAAGGACCATTTTCGTGTACTAGATTATGTTGAGTCAGGCCTGCCACACCTTATCAGAGTTGTTATGCCTAGGTATATCTTTTCCTGAACCATATCCACTTGTAGTATCTAGACAGGGTATTATTTTGTTGGTAAACCAATTAATCTATACTTACCAAAA
Organism: Viscum album; assembly: GCA_963277665.1. Classification (NCBI taxonomy): domain Eukaryota; kingdom Viridiplantae; phylum Streptophyta; class Magnoliopsida; order Santalales; family Viscaceae; genus Viscum; species Viscum album. The sequence continues at coordinate 948,662,616 of OY728163.1, forward strand.
TTTAGTAATGTTTTCTTATAATTTTTATTATCCTTAAGTATTTATATATATTTTTCTCAACCTAATCCCAAAAATCACTTAACATTCCGTCTAATACAAACTATAACAACCCTTCTCCTTATTTCAAATTAGTACTTTATTTATTACATAAATGTACACACAAAAAAACCCATAAGATTGAGAAGTATTTTGTATTTGGGAATTAGACATATAGAATAACATCATGTACATGGGATACAACAACACTATTGAAAACATACTTAACATGTTTCTAAAATTCAATGGGTTTTTAAACTTCATTGGATAACCTAGGGACATACATAAGAAAGGAGTGATATATAAATCATATTAATGGAATTAACATCGAATAAGATGAAGATAATAATAAAAATTAGAAAATATTCATATCAAAAGGATTAAAAATCATATACATGAATAACGAGACATTATATAGCATGATATTATTAAAGGCAACATGGGAATTGTGGAAACAACTTAAACCACCACATCATAAACATTGGTCGAGGATAAATACTAATATATAATAATGGAAAAGTTATATAAATGGATCAGGTTCACTCCCTATCCCAACATGAAGTTTCATGAGATGAAATATTACCCAATCCTTTGGAGCGCTATATAATTTTGTGTGCACCCATCACATTCATTTCATTCTCATGATTAACTGTTCCACAAAGATCATAGAATATGGAATCATTTTTCAACACATTTTATTCCACGATCAAGGAATTTTCAATACATAAATGTAAGTAATCAATCGAATAAGTATAATTTCATAATTTTTAACACCATTGATAGGAATTAGGTGTGGGTATTCATTTCATATTTTTTTCACCTGGAATCTCGTGATTAAATTTCAGCAGCATAATGGGGAAAATAAATGTTAATGGGAGGGCTTAATGAGAGTGAAATGGGTATATCACAGTTTAAAAATATAAATTCCAGTATTGGGGATGTGGAAAAGCACACCCCAACAATAGTAATTGAAAATAAAAGGGCATAAAATGAATAAATTCATGAATAAAGGGAATAATGAAAGGATACCTTACTTGAGTGGTGTGACTCCAAATGCTTGAGATGATCTTATGGATAGATTCGGGCACTATAGGGAGAACATATCGAGGAAAGGTAAGAGTAATAACATGATCTATGTATTTTTATTGAAGTTAAATTGGAGATTGGGTGGTTTTTCATAGGTAAAGAGAAGGGATTTCATTAATATTTCTCAAACGAAGATTTTTTACACAATATAATAAAATAAAATAAACTAGAAATTTTACTGTGGTTTTTTACCTTGGTTTTTGAAAAATTGGATTGGTTTTAATTATTTAATAAGGCTATAGGATGAACTAAATAAAATTAATATCCTTGATTATGTGGAGGTGATTCAAACTCTGAATGAAATGATTTTAAAACCATAAAATATATTAACTGTTTTGAAGGATTCAAAAATTCTATATAAATATAATAGAATAAACATAAAATTAAATTATGTTTATTCTAAAACATATTTTTGGTTGTATATACCCTTTATAGTATTTATTACATCACTTATCAATCATTATGATGTCAAAATACACAACGTATATTTATACGGTATTTTATTTTTTCCAAAAAATTAATTTGTATAATAAAATTATTCAAAAAAACCATTAGATAATTTAAATATTATGATTACAAAAATAATATTCATTTTATAAAAAGAATTATAAAATATTTGAATTTTCACTTTTAAAATGAAATTGACATTTATTGAGAAATGTAGGGTTTTTTGATAAAAATAGTTTCTTGAACTCTTATAAAAATTATATTGGACTTAATAAAAATTATATGATGATTTATATTTGAGAAATATTATTTAAAAAAAATATTTTCTTAAAATATTACTTATTTAAAAAATCCATTAATTCATCAAAATAAATGCCTTAATTGAAGTTGAATATTACCCAAAAATACTATTTGTTTTTTATTATATCAAAATCAAAATCAATTATAAAGTAGCAATAATATGATGAAAATATATCAATTATTATATAAAAAAATAATTTACATACTCATATCACTAGTGTATTGATACTTATTGATACTTATCCTTTTAATATACCAAAAAATTCCTTAAGATTAAGGTGTACGATGGTGAGATATTGAGGGGTAGTTTGACATACATGGTTTGCGCTATGATATCGAGCCGATTGAACATCTCCCATATACGGTTTCTATCATGCATAAGTTTTTGGGTCCCAGCTTGGGACTAGTCAAGGAAAAATCCCAATGATTTTATATCCCTCATAATCTCTGATAAATTGGCCTAATATGGTACGATCCTACTGGTTGAGGTCATCACTTACATTGTCTATTTCAATTGGATTTGTTAAAAAAATATATTTATACTAATCATGTGGTCGCTGCTCAAAGGATATATTATCAATGGTAATTATACTTAATTGTCTTTTAAATTCAATTGGATATAATAAAACAAAATAAGTGCATCTTTTTTCTATAGGCATATTGTATATTTAAATAAATCGAGATGGTAATTTTATTGATAAGTGTTCGAGTTGTTACACAAATGTAATGATCATCATTAATGAGGTAAAATTTTGTTTGTTTCTCTATATTTTTTATGAATATAAAATTATAAATATTAAACAATTATTCAGGAAACAAATATTATATAAAATTCCTTTGTCTTTAAAACAACATCGCTCGTATGTACGTTGGACAACGACCTCAGGAAGCGATGTGATTTTCTTTCACTAATACTTTACTTGGAAGATAATAAGTATGTTATAATAACTATATGTGATATAAATATTAAATAATTATGATATTCAGGAAATATTTATCAATCTAAGAAGATAATATATCATTTTATTTCTTACCTTTCATCTCTTCGGAAGATGATATCATCGTTCGTGCGTACATGTGGACTACCGACTACAAGAAGTGATGTGATTATTTCTCATCACCAAACCACATGAATGATATATATAAAAATATGTAAAAAAATAATATTTTATTTATGATTTTATGATAATTTTTGAAGGTCCAATATATTACCTACCTTTTTTCCTTAAATATTGTTGAAAATGGAAATGTTATTCATGTGTACATACGGTCTACCATATCCATTAATGTAACATTGTTAATTTTTCATAACCATCATTAATGATTAGTTTTAAAGGTTTTATTGATGTATAAATATGATAAATACTTAATTATTATTTTTATAGAGATGTTGAAATAATTACATCTTTGAAAAAGGTCAACACACTGAAACCGTTTTGTAACAATAAACCAAACGTGATCAACACATCTCATATAAACATAATCTATTAAGTAATTTTATATGAAATAAATAAAATAAAAGGAATAATATAGATTAAATTTTTTCTTAAGAAATTAAATAATTTATTTAATCTTTTTTCCTGAACATTAAAACATACAAGATTACTTAAACTCAAGGTATGTGATATCATCTCAATTTCCCGTCGTTGTGGAATATTTTGATTTTATGTACCTATATTATTTTATGATCTATATATACTGCCCCTTTGGCTTGTTATATAATGAATTTTTCTATTATCCTGATATAAATGTTATTCTTTCATGAGGATTATGATTCAAATGTTTCCAAAGTGTTAAAGGAATTTTCTTTAAAAAAATCATTTCCCTTAAAATTAATTTTCCTCCATGTCTATGTATTTAAAAATACTTTATTAATGTAATTATATGGACATGGATATTTTATAGTGTACATTTTTTTATATATTTAAAAAAATTTAGAAAAGATTATTTTTACAGAATTTGTTTCTTTATTTGAAAAATACAAAAGGAATGTTTTATTTTAACAAATATGGACAAAATGAAATTTCTCATTGTTGTAACCATTATTTGAAGTTTATATTCCTCTACTGGACATCCCAATTTCTTCATATAAAAATCCATATTGCATTATTCTAGATAATTTATATTTTAAAAATGGGGTTTTCAAAGAAAAGTGTATTTTTATATCAAAAAGTTTTTGGACAATAGGTTTAAAAGCGTTTTTGTAAAGTTTTTTCTGATGAAAAAGTTAATGATTAAAATATAATATTTATTATATGGTCCTTCAACACTGTTTGTGAAGGGTTTTCACATTATCGATTATGGGTGAGCCCGATATAGCTAATACAATGGGTATACATGGATAACGCACCAATACATTGGGTAATGATTATTTTATCTGGATAATTATATTGGAAGTCAGCCGTATGGTTATTGTAATTGTAAGGGTTCTTCCAAGGGTTGTGTAAGGGTTTTATATGGATTATATCCCAAGGTTATCACATGAATTTTCTATACTTATTAATTATTTTCATGAAAATCATTTTATTTAAAATGTAAAATGATGATATTTTTAAAATAATAGTGATGTTCTAGGGTAAAAATGTATGTTTTTATGTAATGTTTTTTAAAGTGTTTTCAAGATTTTTATTAGACTATTAGTTGTCTTCTTGTTATGTAAATTACTATGTCTTCGTGCTCATTCAACATTTTTTTAAAAAAATCATAGGCTTTAAGGATGTGTAATGGGAAGTACAAATTGAAGTCAACATTCATGAATATTTTTCATGAAAAGAAATGATGTTTTATTTTAAAATTTTTTTATTATGGGAAAATGAATTTTGATCAAAAGTTTCCACATTATATAAATATTTTTTAATGTATGGGTTTTGACTTAATTATCTAAAAAATATAAACATGAAAATATTATCAAATATAAGAGAATGAATTATTTAAAAAAACTCAAGAGTGTACCATGTTTATGGTTGGGTTATTTTAGTTGGTATCAAAGGAAAGGTTTAGATTTCATTATAGAATTAAGTCAAATAATGGTCGTAATTGGAACATAACATTTTTTTGGTGATGACCCATTTGACCTAGGATATAACTTATGGAAGTATACATGTTATAGAGAAATATAATTCACCAGAGAGAAACATTTTGATAGTTGAGAATTTATTGCAGCAGAGCCCTCCATCTTTTGTTGGAACCATCGATCTAGTGGTAGTTGAAGGATTGATCAATTCCACAGAAAATATATTTTAACTCATTGGATGTTTAGAATGTCAAAATGTAAATCTTTTTATAAACCATTTTTAAGGTTAATATGATCGATGGTGGTCTATACTTATTTATAGGAGAGATAAGGATTTTTGATGAATCCATACAATGGAAAACACTTAAATAATTTTTCCTATAAAAATATTTCCCTATGTTTGTTAGACTCGAGATGAAGAAAAATTTCCTTGAATTGAGGAAAAAATATGATTATTTGGTAGATGAATATAAATAAAATTATAAAATATTATCTAGGTATGGACCATGTTTTATTTTAGAAATTAATTTAAAAATTAATACATTTTACTCTCGACTGAAACCAAGTTTATGTGGTGATTTGGCTGCATGATAATTTAAAATCTAAGAGAAATATGTTCATTATTCTGAAAAAGTTGAGATGGTGTATTTTGACACTTATTAGTCTTATGATGAAGAAAGTAATAAGAAGTCAAGGAAAAGGTTAATGGGGAAACATACATCAAAGAAATATAAAGGTAAGAAACTGATGTTACCATCTTCTAGAAAATGTGGTAAAAAACACCCTTGAGAATGTCTTATAAAATCATTGAAGTGTTTTTTATGTGGAATTTCTAGTCATAATGCATGTGATTGTAAGGAAAATAATCATAAATAATCCATGAATGGGGTAACAAATATCCATATAATGATGATATGTTTTAGTTGTAATGTGTTGGGAAATTCTACTAACATGTTTCCAAAGTTAGTAAATTAGGTTGTAAATTATTAAGTTTAGAAGAAAAAGGGAGTGGAAAAATATTTTTATAATACTATGTTTGATGATAAGATTTAAAATTAAGTGGGGATAGGTATTTTACTTGTGTATTAGAATTATATCAATACCCTATTTGACTCTCGATCAGCACATTATTTCATTTTAGATAAATTTTCAAGTAAATTTGGAATATCACATCAAGAAATTAAGAAATAACTATTTGTAAAAACTATAAGTGGAAGTATTAAAAAAACCAAGATTTATAAGAATATTCTTATTGTCATTAGTGGGATTATCTTTATAGTAAATTTTATTTTACTTCTTGTAGTGAATTTTGATATCATTTTGTGTGTGATTTGGACTTCAGCTTATAATGATAATATAGATTATTTACCCAATAATGTTTACTCAATAATTTCATACCTTAGATAACTTAACAAGATGTTGAGAAATTTATTATATATTTAAATAAATTTTACCTAGATAATATTGTTGAAAATTAAGACATTGTTCAGATAAATGATATCCCAGTAGTAAATGAATTTATGGATGTATTTCCTGATTATTTTCTTGGTGTTATTTCAAATTACGAGGTTGAATTTATTATTGACATAATACCTGATTATAAGACTATTTCAAAACATCCTTATCAAATGGATCGTGTAAAACATTAAGAATTTAAATAACAATTACATGAGTTTCTAGATATAGGTGTAATTGGACCTAGCTCTTCACCATAGTATGCTCCTATTCTGTTTATAAAAGGGAAATATGGTTGAATGAGAAATTTCATTGATTATAGATCCTTGAATAACATCACTATTTTGAACAAGTATCATTTTCCTCATATTATTTATTTTTTTGATCAAATCCAAGTAACATAATATTTTCTAGAGTCTGGTCACAGTCCATGGTACTATCAATTGGATGTGAGGGAGTAATATATTCTGAAAATGGTGTTTCATACATGATATGTGCATTAAGATTTTGTCATTATGCCCTTTGGTTTGTCCAGTGAACTAGCTATATTTTTGAAACTTATGAACATATATTTTCAGGACTTATTGGATATGCTTTTTACTACAATGAAAGATAAAATATATTCTAAATGTTAGGAGGAATATGAAATACACTTAATGAATGTTTTTCAAATCCTTAAAGAAAAAGAAACTATTTGGAAGATGTATTAATTGTGAATTTTGGTTGAAAAAATTTCTTTCTATTGGAAAATTATCTATAAATATGTTATCATTGTTGACCCTACTAAAAATAATTTTGTCAATGAATGTAAAAGACCCTCAAATATCATATAGATTCATAGGTTTCTTGGATTAGTGATTTATTATAAACTGTTTTCTAAAATCGTTTCACATTATTCTATGATATTTACTGTGTTAACTTGAAATTAAGTTAAATTCATCAATATAAAATAATTTGATGATTATTTTTTGAAACTAAAAATAATATTGGCGAATTCTCCCATTTCCCCCCTATATTATAGAAATGATGAATTTCTCAACTATAATCATCCTTCATTGAATGTCCTTTGCTGTAGTATGACGCCAAATGATCAGATAATTTATTATGCATCACTTCAATTCAAAAATCATGATTTAAATTACCCTACCCATTATTTAGAGTTATATATTGTGGTTTTTTTCTTTAAAAATTTGGAGGCATCATTGGTATGGAGTAAAGTGTGAAATATATATTGATCATAAATGTTTGACGTATATATTCAATTAAAAATAATTGATCATTAGATGTAGAATATGGATAGAAATAATAAAGGATTTTGATTCCATTATTCACTATTATCCTTGAAATGATAACAAATTAGATGATGTTTGGAGTAGAAAAAATAATGCAACATTACCCATGTTATGCTTGGGACATGACCCTCTAGTTAATGACTTAATGAATATTTTCCTAGAAATTGTTGATGTATTAAACCCCTATATTTTTTAGGTGATAGTATAATAATCTATATCAAAATTAATTAAGAAATATCATAAATATGATCATGTTCTGTAGGAAAAGGTAGAATCGGTAAATAATGGCAAGTTTCTTGATTTTAATGTTGACAATGAAGGTTTTATCAGATTTGGGAAAAGGATTTTGTGTTACTTGTGATTCCCAATTGAAGAAATGATTATTTAGTGAAGGTCATAGTTCCTCATTTTCATTTCATCCTATAAGCACTAAGATGTAAAGAGACCGTCAAGAGTATTACTTTTGGGATGGAATAAAAAGAGATATTTTTTAATTTTACAAGAAATGTTTGAATTTTCAACACGTTAAAGTAGAATGAAAATTATCAAAGGGAATATTTCATCCTTTTCCAGTGCCAGTGTGGAAATTGGATAATATATAAATTCATTTTGTAGTGGGATTTCCAAAGACATCTCTAGGTTACAATTTGATTTGGGTTATTGTTGATCAGTTAACTAAAGATTCACCTTTCATTACCATTTGAGATACTTTTCCATTACATCAACTTTCTGTACTATAACTCAAATAGATATTTTGGTTACATGGAGTTTCCCTCTCCATTGTATATAACTGGTATCCAAGATTTAATTCTATGTTTTGGAAAGGAATTTAGAATTCATTGGGTACTGAATTAAATTTCTGTAAAACTATTAATCCTAAATGAGATGGAAAGTTATAGAGAACGAATTGAACCTTGGAATTTATGAATCAATCTTATATAATGGATTTATATAGAATTTGGGATCAACATATTTATTTATATGAGATTTCTTATAATAATAGTTCTTATTCCTGTATAAAAATGGAACATTTTGATTTATTATATGGAAAGCTGTGTCGAATGACCGATTTTTGGGATAGATTAGGAGAAAGGAAATTTATTGGAGCAGAGTTGGTAGAGGAAATGCCAGAGAATGTGTAGTTTATTTGGAAACATATGAGGATGGATTAGATCATGCATGAATGTTGTAAGGGTAACAAGAGGGAAGATATTTATTTTTGAGGTGGGTGATCATATTTTTATTAAAGTATATCCATGTTAAAGTGTTATGAATTTTGGTAAAAATGTAATGTTAAGTATGGAAATAATTGGACTTTATGAAATCCTGGAGAAAGTTGGATCAGTTTCCAACTTAGTGGATTTGACTCCATATTTATCCCAGTTACACAATGTTTTTTATGTTTTAGTATTATAGAATTATGTGTTAGATTTATCTCATATTTTGATCCTTAAAGTAGTTCACTTGTAAAATGTTATTTCTTATGAAGAGAATAATATTTAGATTCTTTATAATAGAGATATTGTTTTTCAAAATAAGTTAAATCATCAGGTTAATGTTTTATGGAAAAACTATATGGTTGAAGAAGTAACATGGGAATTTGAAAATGTTATAAGGAAATGATATCCCCACTTGTTTAATAAGTGAATAAAACTAATAGAATGAAATATAAAAAAGGTGGAAGAATTTATCAATCTAGGTAATGATTAAATAAATAATTTTTATTTTTATTAATATGGATGAGAAATTTATATTCATTATAAAACTATTAAATGATTATTAAATCAAATGGAATATTTTTTAATTAATCACTTTTATATGGTTTTCTTAAAAAGATTAATTTCTAAATATTAGAATTTATATAATAAAATAATAATTTAATTTCCAAAATAATCATATATAAATTAACATGGGGAGATATTTTGGGACTTTTTTGCTAAATATTCATTTTTTAGTGAATTGAGAAAAATTAAGATTTTCATAAAAATGTCATTTGTTTTAAATAAAATAAGTAATTTGAAATTAAAATTGTGTTTTTATTAATATTTTTTATAAAATAATAATTATTTATTTATATTTAATAAAATTAATTACATTTTGATAATATTTATATTGAATTTAGTTATAAGTTTTTCTTTTGTGTTTAAAATCCTGTTTTTTCTAAAAGTGTTTTAATGTGAGTAATGTTTATCCATTATAATTTATTAGAAAAAATACCTGAATGATAAATTATTTATGTTAAATTTTATATATTATACATCAATAAATTTTAATTTTAATTCATATAATTATTATTAATAGGACTAGAGTTAATTTAAAATTATATTTTTCTTGATAAATACACTACTTGAAAAATCGTTTTTCATCACGTGTGAGGGGTTTTTTTTAATTAAATTATAAAAAATATGTAAATATAATTTTTCTAAATGGATTCCACATTTTGAATTATAATAAATTATATTTTTTAGTAAATTCAACATTATTTGTTTTCTTATTATGGTTATGGTAAAAATTGGATTTACCAGGGATTAAACTACAAATATAAGGGTTTAAATGCACTAAGAAATCTTCTAAAAAATATTTTATTTCTCTATTTAGATATTATATCATATAAATATTTATAGTGGTCTATTTATGTCCCTTTTTAATGTGAATATTATGGGTACACATTTTTCTTTTCAAAAATTCTAAGTGTGTCTTCTCCCCCACTTATAAAATGCTACCCCATATCCTCTCCTCTTGACAACTTAAATTCCCTTTAGATTGGCCAATAAGTTACAAAATAACTTTCTTAATTCCATCCCCATGACATATATCTGATTTTTTTATTATAAATCCATCTGAATAAGGCTTTTGGTGAAAACATGAGGAGGTTGTCGGAAGAACTGGTATCGTTCTTAACCAATCATTTTTTATTTCTTCTTCCACCTCCTTAAAACATTATTAAATTGTGATGATATAATAACATTGGTAAATCCCATATAATGATATGTTATTATGTTAATTTATTAATCTAAATCCATCTCCTCTTCCATAAAATGGGAAACAAAATCATTATTCATGTGTTTGGAGGACTACCGCCTTACGAACCAATGTAATTTGTTTTTCATCATCGCCTCTCATCGATTTTTATAATAATAAATTTAAAGTATATAATTGATATTTTTAAATTAATTATAAATTATAAATTATGATATCATATATTCTTACTTATTTTATATTCCATGGGGTATATGATAACATCACTTCTCTATACGGTGGACTACTGCCTCACGAAGCGATGTGATCCATTTTTCACTAATCCTTTACATGGAAGGTTATAAGGATTAAGTTAATATATATATATATATGTGTGTGTATTATATAAATATTATATAATAATTAAATTAATGACATATTTATCATTATAAAAAGGAAATATATCATTTTTATTCTTATATTTCCACTCCTTGAAAAATGATAACATCGTTCGTGCATATGTGTAGACTACCACCTCTTCTAAGAGATGTTATTCTCCTTCATCACAAAATCACATGGATGATATAAAGATAATTATAATTAAATATATAATATGATATTTATGATATGATTATGATTTTGAAAGGAAAAAAATATTACTTACTATCTTTCCATAAGGATCGATAAAAAATTGAAATATTACTCATGTGTACGTACGACCTACAATCTCCATGATTGTAACATTGTTAATATTTCATAACCATCATAAAATATTGGTTTTAAAAGTATAATTGATTTATAAATATGATAAATATTTCTTTATTATTATTCTAGATATTTCAAAATAATGAACTCTTTGACAATGGTCAACACAACAAAGTTGTTTTGAAACATCGAACCAAACATCATCAAAACATCTGACTTGAACAAAATCTATTAAGTAAATCTGTATGAAATAGATAAAATAAACATACTAATAAAGTTTAATAATGTTATTAACTAACTAAATAATTAACATTAATTTTATATTCAGGAATTAAAATAACATGCATGATGAGTCAGACTCTAGTTAAGGGACTTAATCTCAATTTCCTTTCTTTGAGGCATATTTTTATGTTATGCACATATATTTATTTATGTTTTTTATATACAGACCCATTGTAATATTTTCTCATGAATTTATCTATCCTTAATTTTTTTTCTTAAATTTATTCTATCATGGGTATTACAATTCAAATGTTTCTATAGTTTTTGGTACTTTTAAAAAAATCATCTTTTAATGTTTTCTTTCAAATTAATTTTCTCCCATGTCAATGTTTTTAAAATGATTTTGTGAATATAATTATATGGAAATGAAATTTTTATAAATTAAGTTTTGTATTTATTTTAAATGTTTTCAAATAGAAATATTTTTACTGAATGTTTGACTTTCATTACAATAGAAAAAATAATTCTTTATTTTAATGTATATAGGTAAAACGACTATTGTAAGTGTTATTTTAAAATTAGATTCCTATGAAATATTTTATGTTTTCATAAAAAAACCCTATTTATGTTTTTTTGGGTATTTTTTTTAAAAATGGATTTTGAAAAGAAATGAGAATTTTGATATATGAATTTGTTTTAAAAAAAACTTTGAAACATTTTTTAGAAGGGTTTTATGATGAAAAGGTGATTGATTAAAATATTTTATTCATAATATAGTATTTAGATGTTGTTAATGAAGGGTTTAGACCAATTATAGCTCATGGTTGATCCTGATAAGGCTTATATGATGGGTGCTCACAGATATCACTCCAATGAATTGGTAATGAATATATTCCCCAAATAATTATATTAGAAGTCGGTTGTATGTTTATAAAAATTTTAAGGGTTCTATATGGTTTCTATGATGATTATATCCCAAGGAACCTAAATGAGTTTTCTATGATTTCTAATTATTTTTTGAGCAAATAATTTTATTTCAAAGGTATGATAATGAAATTTTTGAAATAATGATACTACCTTTTGGATAAAATAGTATGTTTTTAAGAAATTATTTTTCAGGAATTCTCATTTGGTTCACTAGACTAATGGTTTACTCCTTTTTTATTTCCCTTACAAAGATTTCTGTGCTCATTCCATGATTTTAAAATGTTTTCCATGAGTTTTATGGATGGGTAATGGAAAATAAGAAGTATAGTTGCAAGTCAAGGAGATTTTCAATGAAATGAAATATTGTTTTATTTAAAATGTTTTATATTATATGAAAAATTGATATTTATTGGATGTTTCCACTTTTTATATATATGGTTTATTAAAGTATGAGATATAACGTAATTATCTAAAACACTAAACCTAAAAATATCCTCAAATGTATGAGAGTAAATTCATGACTTAAAACTCAAGGTTATGTAATTGTTAAGGATGAGTCCCTATAGTCTTACACTCATATAAGAAGTCATACACACATAGTATAATGTTAATTCCTTTTACATATTTCTCTAAACTTAACAATCTTATACAAATATAATGTGTTATACATTTCACTCAAGTCATTAATTAGGTAATAAGAAGTCTTAAACCGGTTTAAAAGTCATCTGTGTAGATTTAAAAAGTATTATAAACACACTATGAATTTATAGGCCCTATAGAGTAGTCATAATATTTCCTTATCAAGTATTAAAAATCACATGGAGTATTAATAAATTATACAAAATATTATGAAATAATACTTTTACAATTTTTTAGAACTAGGGGTAAAAGTCTGATTAGAATGGTCAGAGTCTTACAAACTCTAGTATTATCCATTTTTATCTTATATTCCAAAATTTTAAAAATATTCAGATTAAACCAAGAATTAAAATTATATAAAAAAAATCAAAATATTATGTTAACAATAAAAATAATTCCAAACTCCTCTATATATTTTCCAATGAAATTTCAAGCATCTAAATAATCAAGTAGATTTTTTCATGTAACTCACTTCTTTCCATTTTCATATTCCCATCATGATTATTAACAATTATCCAAGTGTATTTCATCAAGTATTGAGTAGCCTTAAATCTCACATAAACATATATGTTTTCACAATACATCAGGTTTTCTTTCCTACAAAAATTGAACATGGTCTCATCTTGTTAATATTAGCTATAATAGTTGTTAGAATAATTAGGTCACCTATAGACAACTCCATAGTTCAACCATCATTACACATGATGTAGACAATGAATCCTTCATCCTTTAGTTCTTTTCATGTTTCAATACAAAACATATCCAAAATAATTATAATTATTAGTTACTATCATGAATTTATCCAGTTGGTTATTCAAGGAAAGTAGTAGTTCATCATTATTTACCTATCATTTTATGGGAAAAAACTTTCAGTTATTTGGATGGATACATCCTTCATCACCAATATTTTCCAAGAAATACATATTTACAATTATTGGAAAAAAATACAACCAAAACAAACAAACGATAACTTCAATATGATATTCTTTGATTTTAATTATTTTATAGACAATATTCTAGGATATATGATTATGCTATCATGACTCATTTTCACTTCTTATGATTTTGTGATCTTATTCCATTAATCCTACCCTTTGTTCCATTATCATGTACCTCACTTGCTTATGATCTGTATATAATTCCATTATGTCTCATTGTGAATGTTTTCCCTTTAATTATAATTTTATTTCCCTAGTTTCACATGTTTTTTCATTTTTCTCAGTGATTGTAAGTGTTAAAAGTATTTTGATCATATTATTAGGGTGTGTAAGTTGATGTATTTCTTTAAATTTTATAGGTTTTTATTGTAATATATACCTATTTCCTAAATAAATGCATCTTCTTATTGTATTATATGGTTATCATACTTCTTATTTATAAAAACTATACATGTTTAGCACTATATTGGGAAGTGATGATCTAAGAAGTATTTATCGGTATCTGAGTAAAGCACCATTATTTTTAGAAATTGGGAAGGATAAAATTTGGGTATAAATCCAAATATATATAATCATCAACTCTAGAGTACTTAGTTAACAATAACTAGTGTGATAAAAAATGGTTAACATTTTATATGATTTTATATTGATTCATATTATAACCTTTCTAAAGTTAATGTTTAATATTGCATCAGGGTTTAGTATCATGGTTCATTAATATAATATAAAAAATTAATAGGAGTTTATAAATGAGAATTTTTTTAGTAATTAATGTTTTTAAAGGGTCGTCAGATATAACATCCCAAATATTTATGGAATATTTTTATGATATTTTTCTATTAAATGAAATAAGTAAAATTCTTTTTCTATTTTTTTAATTACATGACCTACAATTTCTTTAAATAATTATTTAGATAAGAAGTTGTAAATAAATATTATGAAATAATAAAAAATTACTATTCAATTATCTATAATGTATTATAATAAGAATTCTATTTTTATATTTATATTTATAAGTATATTATTATTCTATTAATTAGTAATATTATATTGAATAGTAATAAATATGTGTTTTTTATTCATATATCATAACTATATCTTATGTGTAAAGGTTTATTAAAATAGATTTATAAAATCTATTTATTTTATTTGATATTATTTTCATAGATATAGTTTTATTTTATATGCATAATACTATTATTAATAGTTTAATTTTCATATTGATATTAAAATAGAAGTGTATTCATTTAAAACTAATTGATGAAAAATGATTGTACATGTTTTAATAGTCATATAATTATTACATATAACCAATGGTAGTAATTTAACAATTTATAGTGTCATGTGACATTTTATCTATATAATATGATAAAATAAAATATTACATTATAATATTACATTGAAATATTATTTTATTATTAATTTATAATTTTACAATATTTAATGTTTAAATTTTTTTTTTGATGTTTAATGTCCAAATTTTATTAATCTAATTTGTTTAAACATTAAATAACACGTTTTAAAATGAAAATAAAATTATGAGGTAATCATTAGTTTTATTTAAAAATATAATTTCTCATATGTACAATGTATTATTATCCTAAAACTTTTACTAGATTTCGATAATGTAGTTTCTAGAAAAGTGATATGGTGAATGACATAATATTATGAAAACTTTTCCTCACACCAATACTATTTTCTTATATATATATATTTAAAATACACATTACTCTTAATTAAGAGATGATTTTTATGATTTATTTTACATGGGTAAATATTTAATTATCAAATATATAATCATAATAGAAAATAAAAAATAAAAATTTAATCCCCCATAGGAAAACAAATAGTCTTTATTTGAGATAAATTTGTTTTTATTGTATTTTATAACTTATTAAAAATTAGAATTTTAATTTTTTTTATAAATTTAATTTCTAAAATAAGAATACTAAAACAAGATTAAGATGAATTTGTTGTAATTTTGAAAAATACTTGTTTTCAAATAAGAATTAAAATTATAAAATTTTCTAAACACCGTATGTTTTAGGACATCATAATGATATGATTATGACTAAAAATTTTAAAAAATGTTCTTCACAACACAAAATTTATTTAATGAGTAAAATAATTTGCTTGAAATAATAAACTTAATTTCCAAACCAAAATATAATTTTTCAAAATCAATGTAATAATTTATTCAAATAAAAAACTTTATTTGTTTCTTTACATTCTATAAAACATGTACATGATTATTTCCTAACTTGTTAGTACTCAAAATTAAATGAAACCTATATTTTTTAATCATTTACTAATTAAATTCCTACGAAACTAATGGGTTTTATGAGGTATCTCTATGTCTATATCTACAAGATGAAAATAAGAAATCGATACCCAATAACACACTGAGATAAAATGATATAATAAAATGATAATATATTTATACCTCATTTTATATTATTTCAAGCCTTGTTTATTGTGAGTTTGATCGAATTCTATAAGAAACAACCTACAGGTTCTTTCCTTCTATCATAACCACTGTCACTAGAATGATCAAACATTTTTCTAGAACCTTCTTTCTCTATAATATGGGATAAAACCTCATATAAAGAATATAGTGAGTTTATAGTTTTATAGATCATTTCCAATGATAAAATAATTTCTACTAGTTTTGATGAAGTCATATACCCATTTATGCTAGATAGATATACAAAATGAAAATACTCGTTGAATATTATGCTATTTATACTGTTATATAACATCAAAACCATTTTATCTCCCCATTATTTATTAATCTAAACTTTTAAACTCTTTTATTCATCAATATATGTCTACACATCATGCCATGATATTTTAGTGGTGGAAGATAAATTATAATCACACTGGAAGAATATTCCAAATGTTAGCTCATGTCATTCTCACATACATCATGATGTGGTGTAAAACACAACAATAAAGCATCCACTATAGAATTATGATCCCCAATATTACATGATATATTCTTTTTTGTATATTTTCATAAAATATATTACTTTCAATATATCCATATAATTGTTTTGAAAAAACTTTACAACTCTTTATGAATCTATCCAATCTCTTTTAGATATGATTATCATCATCTCTGTAAAATTTTAGACAAAAAACTTAAACCAAAATAAATCCTCATTCTAGGAAATTATGTGTGACCCTATAGGCTTTTGTAGCATTGAAAATAAATAAAAATTTCTTAATTATTATATTTAATAAACATATGCCTCTATAAAAACATCAATGTAACTCATTATATAAAGTGTTCTACCATGATCATAACCAATCACGCTCTTATATACATTTAAAAATTATTACCACAAGATGTATCTATATACGTCATATTCATGATTATATAATCCATTTATCAATTTCATCTAGTTACCACTAGACATGAAACATGTCAATATAGTATAGTCCAACTCATACATTCAGGATTCTCTAAAAGAGACTTACCAATTTGATTAAATACATCACACATCATTTATATAAGCAGTTATGAACATAAAATTTCACATAACGTTCCATAGACATGTGTTCCCTCAATTTAATTCAATCTTGGTTCTAGATGAAATTTCATATCCTGAAATTTGAAAATCCCATCTTGGTTGATCTCAAACTGATGACTTGATCAACAGCATACCCAACCACCCCCAAACTAGATAATCCTCATAGGTTTGTTAATAAGGTTACTAACTTATGAATTTTATCAAGATATTTATCTCACCAATTTTAGGTATAGGGATTCATAATAAGAATACACCCCTAAATATATCAATATTCATATGATATTCCATGTGATGTACTTTAGTGGGTCATTCCAGATAATAAATTTCAACTTATTATCTCATTAATTTATTCTTTTTATAACAAAAACTATTTGTATTACATACAAGATTTTATCTATTCTAGTATTTACATATCAACACATCCCATAATACTCTGTGTTGATCATAAATTAAGTACATCTCAATGTTGTACTTTGAGGTAATTTTATAGTTTTATTATTCAATAATATAATTTTAAAAAATAAATGAATGAATGATAAAGTATACTTACTTTTTTATAAAATCATGATAAATTTTAAAACTATTACATAAAATATCTCATGTATTTCATAATATGATATTAAACCTGACCCACATGATTTTTTCACTAATTTTTATGTCAATGGATCTACTATGTCATCTTATGTATCTACCCTACTAAACTGTACATCTCTCATATTTATGTCACTCATCTGAATGAAATATCTAATGATATTATGTTTTATAGGATGCTTTTAGACCTTAAGTGAGATTATGGTCCCTTAGGGGGAAATAACTCCGTTATTATCACATTGAATCTCAATTTCTTAGTCATTGTTCGGAACCACCTTATGTTAAGTGAAGAAGTTCTTAATCTAAATAACATCCTTTATTGCACCTAATATAGTAATGTAATCCTTATATGTTATCAATGTCACTATAATAGATTTTTCAGAAATCCTACAAGTGGTAACTCTACTATTTTGTGGGAAAACATGAAACTAGAATGAGATCTCATGTCATTTATTTCATATTAGAAGCCACCATCATTTTAACCCCATATAATGATCTTATTCTCTCCTTTAATGACCAAGAAAAAATATTTAATTCAACTTAAGTATATAAGGATATTTTTATAGTAATTTAGTGAATCTCACAAGGATTGGTCTAGTATGTACTATTTATATTCAAATCATAATCATCATTAGTTAAAGCAAATAATATATAATACACGATAGATCTTATAAAGGGTGCATAAGGAATCATATTCATCCTTTCTAACTATTTAAAGGGATCTCAAATATTAATAATATTGAAGGTAAGAAACACCCATAAATTCCCATTCTTAGTGTTTTTTATACTAACTCTCTTAAGCACATTACCATTATATGTCTTCTAACTTAGTTTAAAGACCATTTTAATCTATATTTTTTTAACACCTTGAGTTTATATAAACATTTTTTTTGAATAAATTAATTTTATTTGATATCTTATGTTTCATTATACACCATGATAAGATTTCATTATATAGTACACCAATATTAGTTTTCACTACAAGCAACACTGACTTGTCTTATGTTACAGGTAACACTGAGTTTCTTCAAAACAATAATTTATTATTATAATTATTCAAAAAATAAAGTTATAACAGAGCCATTAAACTTAGTGATATGGATGCTAATAATTAATTTTTAAATATTATTTATAATGGTTTTATATAAATATAATATTATTATAATAAAACATATAATTTTTGGTAAAGTCATTATATGTTTGAAAATACAATTTTCTCAAATGAAGTTCTTTTTACATCCTTCTATGGACAATAATAAAATTAATACTAGACTATTTTAGATATTTACTTTTATGAAAGTAAATTTATTTTTATAATTAATAAATTCAAATTTATATTAGGATTGATTTTTTGTATTTTTCTGAAATATTTCATTTTTGATGAATAGTGAAAAATAGTGAATTTTATTCCAAAACTGTGTTTTTGTATAATCTATTTATATTGATAAATCATATTTTATTTTGGGTTTTAATGTTTAATTAGATCAATTTTCAATACATTAATCCAATTTAGTTCATTGGAACCAATTTCACATTGAAATTTGATATTAAAACATTTCAAACTCTTAAACATTTTCACTTTAATAACCTTCTTTTTTGACACGTCTACGATATTAGCTTTTAATTTAATATTAAAACTTCTGTGAATTGAATTTTTAAAAAAAAACAAGAATGGTTATAATTAGTATAATATTTATTTTCAAATAATATCAACTTAGTTTTTGACAAAAAATAATTGTGAAATTAATTAAAAATAATTACTGTGATTTAGGTAAAATTAAGCTAAGGGACTACACCTTAAATATATGGTCCAAAATGACCTAGACACATTTTCAAAATCATTTGGATGCCCATATTTATACCATATCTTCTCTTGGTTCTAATTATATTATTTATTGGGGCACATGTTCATGAATGTAAACCACATATTATGTTAATTAAGGAAAAAGAAAAAAAAGAAACATTCCATACCTTTAATATTTATAAACTTTTAGAGTATGGAAGAAGCTAGATAGTTTTAGTTATGAATAATATTTTAAAATTTAAATTGATTTTATCATTTTAATTTAACTATAATATTTAGGGATGACATAATTTCATTAAACTCTTAAAAAGCACTAGCACAATGATTATTTCGCTAAAAATAAAATAAAATAAATAGTGCTAAAAACATTAAAAGTAAAGAAAATTCAATGAATTTTGATGTTCCATTATTTTTTATATGAATATATCATGTTAAAAAATATTTATAAAAAAATATTTTAATTTCAATAATGTTTTAATATTTTAAAATTAAATTTAAATAAATAATGTCAAAGGGAATTAATGTTATTTTATAATAAATGATATTTTATTAAAAGATTTAAAATTAACTAAAAATATTATACATTGAAATAATATTTTTACGTGTGAGTAAATATAAAACATAGTCCATTCACAGACCAATTAATCTATTATAATTAACATATTGACTCATGGGTAGTAAAAACATTGTCAGCACAGTTTGTGTAGAAGAATTTTTTTTCATGTTATAAGCACTTGTTTGAAAATTAATTTTCAAAACACATGAGTTTTTTATTTTTAAAATGATAAATAATATTTAAAAATAATTGGTTCCATATAATCTAATAAATTTCACTTTAATTTAGTCTTAATGGATAAATTACATGGGATATAAACTTGTTTCTTTAATAAAAAATAAAAATGTTAAAAGTGGGAAAACATTGACGTTAAGGGAAAAAATTATAAAAATGAACTTATTTTTGTGTTTTTTATGTTTGGATAGACCATAAATTCAATTTAATCCATTATTTATCACAGTTTAGGAACATTTGGTTAGGGAGACTTCCCAATAGTGTTTACCCTTTAAAATTTTCTAGAATACCACTCCTTCTCCTCTAAAAAAAGGCACTAAATCTTTAAATCCATTAAACATCTAAATCCAATTTATCTCATCCAAAATATTACCAAATAGTCTCAAAAAATTTCTCCTCAAAACCTATAAGACTCTATTTTGGTATAAATCCTACCAACCAATCCCCTTGGTGCAGTCCAAGAGGAGTTCCCCAAAGAAGAGGTAACACCCTTCCTCAAGTTCTTATGTTTTATTTTCATTCTCCACCCCATAAAATCTTATTATTCAATGATAATATAATAACATTAATATACTCAATATAATTATATTTTGTTTATTCTACGGTTTTTACCTACACCTACACACACTTCCATCAAATAGGTAGTGAACTTACACTTCTTTTGTATGGATAACTACAACCTCATGAAACAATGTTGTTTGATTTTTTCCTTTACCACCTCTCATGGGTGGGTATTATTATGGGAACTATGTTTTTATATGATATTTATGATATTTATGATGTCATTAATTCTATTTAATTACTATATAATATACACCTTCATGCATTCTATTTTATGTAAATTTGGAAACTTCATTTCTGGATATGTGTACTACCATCTCATCAAAGCGATGTAATTCATTTACACCTTGCATAGATAGAGCTGCTTCTGGTGAACTAGGGAAATCAGGATATGGTGGTGTTTTTTGAACTTATCTTGTCTTTTTAAGGGATATTTTTATCATTTTACTGGTATTGGATTTTCCTACGTAGCTAAGCTATGTGCAATAATTCATGTATTTTGGTATGCTGTACATTATAATTGGAACCTACAATGGATTTAATCATATTATCCAATTTATGTTTTGGACATGGAAATAAAAATGTGTAATGTGCATTGGAGAGTGCTACCTCATAGGGTTGATTTCCCTAATCAGGTAACTCATTTAAATTTGGAAGTCTCACATGCTTATAGAGAGGCCAATCAGGTGGCAGATTCTATTTCCAAGAAGGCAATTCTGGTGATGGATATGATGTGGTCTTTTATGGGACCTGATTACTATTCCTAAATAGTGGATACATACATGTTTGGTTTCATGAACTCTTAGTTTTTTAATAACCCCTTGTTTTTCTGACTCATCTTCCTTTTTTGTTTAGTAATTTTTTAGGACTGGTTTTGTCCAGCTCCTGGACTTTTTGAGTATTAAGTATTTTTTTTGTGAACATATATGATATATATGACATAATAATTATACTATAATTAAAAAATATATATATCTTTTAATTTCATTCTTTTATTGCGCTAATAAAATGGAGAGAGCGTGCATGTGTAAGTATAGCCTATCGTCTCCATTAACGGTGTATTCTATTTTATATTTATATATTTTATAGATTATTATAAATACATATATAGTGAATATATATGATATTTATATATTGTTTTACATTATATAAATAATTAAACCATAATCTATATAAGAGTATCAATAATAAAAATCCAAAACATACATGTAAAACCAAATAGATATTATCCGAAACGTAACTTTAATGTCGAGTTGTTAATAAACGGGTAATATAAAGTCATAATGAAATAATATATGGTACTATATATAATAATTTTTTTAATTTTTATTTTTATAATAAACTTATATTTATTATGATTTATTTTGGAATGTGTACCAAGAATGTCCAGACTTATGGTAAGGGTTTTCTCATATCACTTTTTTATATCTATGAGATACATGCCATGTTCACCATCTGTTTCTTTTGTATGGTGTATTTAATTACCTTGAATGTATTCTTAGATAATTATACATAATTTTATTTTTATTTACATATCAATTTTATGATATATCTTTCATATGGATTATGCCTCAAAAGTTACCAAATGGGTAAGGGAGTTTTGTCTTAATTTTACTTCTTTAAGACACTTGTTTTTCGATGAAACTATATTCTTTTAAATGGCGTATATATTATCCCTTAAAAATTATATATCATGAATCTTATTATTTTAATGATATTAAAATGTTAATTTAATGTTATTTTCTCGTTTTTACTATGATTTAATGTTACCAAAGTGGTATGTGTTTATTTCTACAATCTCATTTTTTTTCGGTATTGTTTACGATTATGCTTATATTGATGAAATATTATAATAATTATTTTAATAAATATAATTAATTTTCTTATCCTATGTTTATTTATGTTATATCAATGTAATGGTACTATTTTTTCCAACTTTTGGTACATCAGATAATTAACAAAATGTTTCCTTGAAAATCAAACATTATTTCTCCTTTTGGTCAGAAATCTGTGTTCTTTCAAATCTTGTTTTTAGAAAAAAATTTCAAAAATGTTTTAATATTATCCAATGATATTTAATTGAAAATTTTAACCTTGTTTTACATTTTCACAATTTTTTTTTAAAATTAATCTTCCTGTCATTTTCTGATCAAGGCACTTTCATAATATTTTTAAGGTAAAAAGGGAATGATCAGAATCAATGGACTTACCCACTGTTATGACATTTATTCCCTTAAATATTTATTTATAATTTTACAATTTTGTTTTTAAAGAAAATGTTTTCCAAATATTCTGGAATTATTTTGATTTTAAAGTTCTTTTCTAGGGGTAATATTTTCAAAAAAATTATTTTAAAAAAATGTTTTAAAAGATTTTAAAATATCCTTTTAAATGTTTTCAAAAGGTTATTTTCAAAGAAAATGATTTCAGTGGTTAAAATATATTTTTTATATATATTTAAATATATTTTCTTGAATTTTTTTTGTAAAAATAATTTCAATCCTTTTTTTAAGTTTTCAATGTATTTTCAAAGAAATATGTTTTCAAAATGTTTATAAGATTTCTTTTTATTATTCACATTATTTTATAAGAAATATGTTTTAAAAATGTTTTCTAGATTTCTTTATGTGTTTTCAATGTGTTTTCAAAGAAAGAGGTTTTAAAAATATTTTCAAGCTTCCTTTATATGTTATTAAAGCTATTTTAAATTAAATATTTTTTTGAAATATTTACATTTTAATAAGAATTTTTCAAAGAGAAAATGATATTTCCTTCAAGAAATGTATAAAATGAAATTTTAAATATATTTTTATATTAAAAGGTTTTTTTAAATGGTTTTATGAAAATTATTTTCAATGAAATTCAATCTTCCTTAAGAAATGTTCCTTGTTAACTTTCAAAATCATTCACCGTCTAATAAGAAATACTTTGTTATTGTTTATTATTTACTAGGGATATAATCCAATAATACCATTCATTTTATTTCTTTAATGGTATATGCTTTTATGTAATATTTTTTATAACACTAATTTCACTTCCAAAAGTTATATAACTTTTAAACCCACTTATTTTCAAAGGTAATGCTTTACTGAAATGATTATGAAACCTATCTATTTTCCATCGGTAATAATATGATTAAATGTTTATGATACCCATTTCATTTCATGGGTTATGATATGATCTTTATGAAACCCATCTATTTTTGTGGGTCATGATATGATAAAAATTTTATTATGTTGTGGAACATGTATGTATAATTTTAATATGTGATGTGTGGGAACTATATATCCCTCCAATGCATTGGATAAAGATTTATATCTCATGAGAAAATTATAAGAATCAATTTGACTGGATTAATTCACTAAAGGAAGATGGGGAAACCCGATCCACAATGGTAATCACTACCAAAAAACGGGGAAAGGCTAGCGCCACCCTTTATCAATGCTAATGAAAAATCGCTGATAAAGGGGGTACCTTTATCAGTTCTTTTTTTAGCGCTGATAAAGGTACCCCCATTAATAGTGCTTTTTTTAGCGCTGTTGAAGGGCACCCATTTATCAACGCTTTTTTAAAAGTGCTGATAAATGGTCTACTTCCAAAAAAAATCTATAAAAAAATATATTAATAATTAAATATATAGATATAGTTATATTTATATAAATATAATATATATTTTTAAAATATAATTTTAAATATATTTTAGATAAGTATAAATATACAGTTACACTTAATATATAAGATATTTAATGAAAATGGCTTATAAAAAATTAAAAAAATATTTTTAATTAATAATTTTATAATTATTATGGAGTAATAGTCATTTAATAACAATTTGAAGACTAAAAAAATAAAAAAAACTAAAAAACAATCCAAAATATGTTGAAAACGCAACTCGAACTTCAAACTACCATAACTTTTGATCCGGGTGTCCGTTTGAGCTCTACCACATATCAAATCAGAGCATGCGATGAGCTCTACACCACTATTATCTAGTGGACCCCAAATAAGGTTTTTTTTGAGGCCAAAGAAGTCCCAGAAGGCCTCCAAAACTGAGTTTTTTAGTTGGGATACCCCTATTTTTTAACATTTTGTGGATTTTCAGCCTTGTTTAAGGGGGTATTATTGGATTTTCTTGGTGGGGACTCAATTTATTCCAACGTATTACATTCATATTGATATTATTTCTTTAAAAGTTTATCATTTTTTACAATGAAATACTATTTATAATCAAATATATAACAATATATACATATTTTTTATATATTCACACATACAAATTTAATTATAAATATAAATAATAAAATATATTTACAAATAAAATATATTATCTTTATCTAAATAATAACTAATATCCATTTTATTTAAAATACCAATATATAAATATTTATATTCCTATATATTAATCTAACTATATATATATATATTAATATAACTACATATATATATTGATATAACTATAAATATATATATTAATATCACTATAAATATATATATTAATATAACTATATATATATATATATATTAATATAACTATATATAAATTAATATAAATATATATTACTATACGAATAAATATAACTAAATATACATATATATAAAAAGAGATATCATGAAATGGAAAACAAATCAAAATAGAGGAGTGGTAAGGGCTTAGGTGCACATGGGGGGAGGTATCGAGTTCAAAACTTGGTGGAGGTAGGGGCGCGCACGCATGGGGGAATATGGAAGCTAGCGCTGATAAAGGGTGGAGGGGTGCATGCGGGTGCTGGAGGGGGCGGAAAAGCACTGTAAAAGGGGGGCTCAAGTGCTATAAAGCACCCCCCGATTGGCACAATTTTTTTTAATTTTTTTTTAACTTTTATCAGTGCTAAAAAAAAGCGCTGATAAAAGGGGTCCATTATCAGTGCTAAAAAGAAAGTGTTGATAAAGGAACCTTTTATCGGTGCTTATTTTTAGTGCTAATAAAATACCCCTTTTATTAGCGCTTTTTTTAGAGCTGATAAAAGGGGTCTTTATCAGCACTTTTTAGAGCGCTGATAAAGGGGACCCCCTTTTATCTTCACCGGCTTTAAAAGCACTTTTCTAGCACTATTAAAGGCCATTTTTAGTGCTGATAAAATGGGTATTTGTATTAGTGAATATCGGGAAAACCGATCCAATCTAGGAAGAGGGGGAACCACATACACTATGGGAAGATGGGGAAACCCAATCCAATCAGGGATGATGGGGAAACCTGTTCCATTATAAAGAAAGGACTATGACTAGGGAAGTTATTGTGTCCCTCCCAGTAGGTTTATTCCCCATGAAGTTCCTTGATAAGTTTTGGAAATGATCCTTGACTAATTGGGAATGATATTACATGTTTATACATCTCCCAAAATTCCATGTCTTATTACTTTGTTGTGATTTCATGGATTATTCTCTTGATCTACTTATTATTCATGTCTTATGACTTTAAAATATTTATGAAATGATTTATTTTTATTATCATTGATATGTAGGTTATGATATTGAAATGTTATGATTATATTCTCAAATCCTCATTCCCATGTTATGCTTACACATCTTCTTGATTACCCTAACTGAGCATCTGAGATCGCCACATTCTTATATTTCCTATCCCTAGGTTATGATTAGATGTCTTATGTATGAGTACTAAATGGGATAATATTTAAGGGATATGTTAAAGATGTTTCCCCAAGTTATAATATTATGTTTCTATGCTTCCAAAGACAATAAACTATTATGGCCCTCAAGTATGTATTTTTTAAGATGTTTTATATTCATATAAAATTGTGTTATATCCATGTATGTTAATCCTAGGTATATATAGTTAGTATCAAAGGAAAGGTTTAGCTAACTTTTGGAAACTAAGATAATAAAATTTTAATGAGATCCCTGTAAATATTTATAAGGATATATCTACAGATGTCTCTAAGGATATGTCTAAGGTGTCATATATTTATAATAAGGACTCATGGATTAGGCATCCTATAATTAATATTTCATGATTATGGGGTTTTCTACTATGAAAACTATTTTTCATTATATAATTTCTGGTCTTAGTAAACAAATAAAACTATAAGGAACTTGGTTAACATTGAATGTTTTAGATGTGAAATGTATGGGAATTATACAAATAGATGTACTAAGTTGAAATCTCATGAAGAGAATCAGGAAGGTGGTACAAGAATTGGATATACTACTGATGATAAAAGGATTGTAAATGACATGTGAAATGTATGGTATGTTCTTCCAATAATTTTTAATTTAAAAATAAGAAGCATTATTAGATTCTGATTTAAGAAAATTAAGACATGATCCATATTTCATATTCTAAGAAAGAGGTATTTGAATGTCCCTGGGACACCCTGAGATGGGAGGGGTGAATCAGGGTGACAACTTTTTCTTTTAATGTGATGGATCTTGTTCCCACGTTGGTAGGAACTTATTGAACCTGTATGATGAATATGATCAGAAGGAAAACATTCACATGCACAGAGAAGACACAACACTTTTTACATGGTTCAACACTAAGGGCTACGTCCAAGGAGCATATGCCGATAGGTTTTCGGTCGTACCTAATTCCACTAAACTTCACTAGATGTGGATTACAAAGGTTCAGGAACATTCACTCTGTCCTAGGCTCACTGCCTTTACAATTGTTCAGGGATAGCTTACTACGTCCCTCAGGTCACTCCCGTTGACTCCCCCTGGCTCACAGCCCTTGGTGAAGTCTCACTCAATTTATAGATTTGAAGGTCTCTTCCTCATTGCAAAATAATGCATCCTCTATTGAATGTAGATGCTCTATTGAAGTCCAACTTTCACTCGTATACTAATCCCACTTTTCACCGAAGGTATCGAGCAATCTTACAGTTTTTGTGAAGCTCCAAAAGGACCGTCGTACTACAACCTCACCTGGCGCGCTTCTCCAAGACAGGCGTGCAAGTTTCAAGAACGGCTCGTGGGTCACTTTCATGGTACAAAATCAGCACGCAGGTGATATCAACACACTTGCACGACACTGCCTCCTTCAACTCCACACTTGCGCGACTCTGCAGCTTTTACTCCCAAACCGCCTTGGTCGCATAGCCAACAACTGGAGCGTAGCCTCTACTTGCGCGACCCAACTACCACTTGCATGACTCTATCACATGCACGACGAGAGCTTGAAAAATCTCTAAGTTTTGAACTTTGTTATTAATAAGGGGTGTGGTCCTCTATTTATAGGCAAACTGGACCCCCTGTGTGGTGGCGCGCAAGTATCCTCTCATCGCGCAAGTTCCGGCGCACAACTCATCTCCCCTAGCCTCTGTCGCGCAACTCACTTGCGCGACCCAACCAATACTTGCGTGACCTACTTTCCTTTTCCATATTTTGATGTTATGATCATGAAGAACAATCGGCACACAAGTTCCCAAACCTCCTAGGAATCGACGCACAAGTCCTTTCTCAACACATAGGTCACTTGCGCGACCAGCCCAAAACTTGCGCGACCATTATCCCTTTTCCATTTTCAATGTTCTAATCTTGAAAAACATATGGAATGCAAGTTTACTCTCCTTAAAGTACACGGCGCGCAAGTATCTTTTCCAAAAACACTTTTCTCCATTTTTCGATTTTCATGCCCAAAAAATTTGGCAAACACTGGGAAACAACACCACCTTCAATATTGTTGTCTGCTTGAACTGTATGATCACTTTGTTGGTTCATATTCTGAACTTCTACTGAGGATTGAAAACAAACACAAACCATACTCCAATTCATGTATAGAAGACCATGGTTCCAATAATCTCCCCCTTTGGGTTTGTTGGCAATTA
Source organism: Viscum album (assembly GCA_963277665.1). Lineage (NCBI taxonomy): Eukaryota > Viridiplantae > Streptophyta > Magnoliopsida > Santalales > Viscaceae > Viscum > Viscum album. Next base: position 948,691,736 of record OY728163.1, read on the forward strand.
GAAAATAAATTCAATAAATCCCCATCCATGTGAAAAACCAAAAACACAAGAATCAACTCAGCCAAAAATCTAAGTCTACGCGAGCAATGCTCAGTGTAGAAAACAATAGAGGAAGCTTGAATTGGGTTCCAGTGTTTTGGAATTCTCAATGAATCCCAAGAAGCATTACATGACCGATGTATTCCTTCCCATCCTTGTCATCCTATCACTGACACTGAATTCGCATCATGTCACATGAGCATTACATGCCTGAACATGCCTGAATTTATTCCTTTCTCCCCCATTGACAATAAAACTAAAGGCTGGTAATTTTTTCAATGTTCTTCTCAAACCATACCCCCCTGGGTAGTATCTCCCAACAAACCTACATCACATCCATAAACAGATAAAAACAATTATCATAATCGGGGAGGGGGGTATTGCGTAACCACCTTATGCACTGGGAGGTGGCTGAACACCGAGGTTCAACCGATGCTTCTCAAACACATCCCCTGACAGTGGATTGGTCTGGATATCAGCCACTTACTCATCAGTTCCCACATGATCCATTCTAATCACCCCATGTTAAAATTTTTCTTTGATAAAGTGATACCCGATTTCAATATGTTTCGTACGAGAATACTGAACATGATTCTTCGTAAGATCAATTGCACACTTTTTATCTTAGTAAATCACCATTGGTTGATTTAAATCATCACCAATATCTTTTAATTGTTGCTTCATCCATGGAAGTTGAGTTCATGCCTTTGTATCAGATATATACTCAGCTTCAGTAGTACTAAGAGATGTACTTTCCTATTTCTTGCTCAACAAGCAAGCACATTTCTTCCCAATATAGAAGGCTCCACCACTAGTGGAATTTCTTTCTACTACATCACCAGCCCAGTCAGCATTAGAAAATGCTGATAATTCACTGTCCCCACCTACAGAAAAATATAACCCAAAGTTATGTGTAACTTGAATGTACCTCATGATTCTTTTGATTTCCGCTATATGTTCCTCCTTTGGATTACTCTGAAAGAGGGCCGCAAGACATGTGGAAAAGACAATATCTCTCCCTGTCACTGTCAGGTATAGCAAGCTCCCAATGATCCTCCTATATACAGTGGGATCTACAAATGCCCCATTTTCATTCTTTCCATGTTTAGTTCTAACTGAAATCGGAGTTGACATTGGTTTGGAGTCTTGCATATTAAACTTCTTCAGCAACTCTCTTACATACTTTTCCTAAGAAATGAAAGTGTATTCTTTCTTTTGAATCACCTGAAGCCCCAAGAAATATGTGAGCTCCCCAATCATAGACATTCGAAATTATGATTTCATGTGATTGGAAAATTCTTCCACTGATTTCTTCCTTCTTCCACAAAATATGATATCATCAACGTAGACTAGAACCATGAATTGATATTTTAGAGAGTTCTTCATATAGAGAATGTGATCTACTCCTCCTCTTTTGAATTCCAGCTTCTTGAGATATGAATCCAGCCGTGAGTACCACACCTGTGGTGCCTGATTCAAACCATATAGAGCTTTATTCAGTTTGTAGACCTTTGTTTCATCAGTACCTAGAACAAAACCCACTGGTTGTTCAATATAAACTTCTTCTTTGAGTACACCATTCAAAAATGCTGTCTTGATATCCATTTGATATACTTTATATCCTATTTGGAGTGCCATGGAAAGGAAAAGCCTGATTGAATCTAGTCTAGCCACTAGAGAAAAGGTTTATTCAACATCAATGCCTTCAATCTAGGAGTATCCTTTACATACCAGTCATGACTTGTTTCTGATGACACTTCCATGCTCATCAAACTTATTTTTGAAGATCCATTTGGTACCAATCACATTGTGACCTTTGGGTCTCTGGACAAGATCCCATGTCTGATTCTTGTCAATATGATCTAATTCTTCATTCATGGATTTCACCCAAGATTTATCCTTTGCAGCTTCTTCGAATGAGGATGGCTCCACAACTGACAAAAATACATATTGGGTGTTATTCCTCATCCTTCTTGTTTGAGTGGGTGTACTCCTATCCCTAATTATGTTGGATGGATCAATCTTAGCTCTTTGATTTCTCCTGTGAGGTTCAGTTACATTCTTTTCAGCCATAGTTTCTTCTTCAGATTCTTCTTCTGAGTCAACCTCATGATGTGACTGCTGAGTGTTTTGTACAACTTCTTCTATTTATGTATTTACATTTTCTCCATGTTCACTTTCTTTCTCACTTTATATCACATCAGTATATGACGTCCTTAAAGCATTTACGGTTTTCTCTTCAATTATCTTAACATCACTGATTTCCACAATTCTTCCTAAACTCTTGTTGAAACATTTGTAGGCTTTTCTGTCCATTGATTAATTGAGAAAAATTCCTTCATCTGCATTGTCGCCATACTTCCCTTGATTTCCTTCTTTGTTCCTGATGAATCATTTGCTTCCAAAGACATGAAAGTATTTTAAAGAGGGCTTCCATCCATGCCACAATTCATATGGTGTCTTCGTCTCACCCATATAAAGTCCTGTTCGATTCTGAATATACAATGTAGCTTGAACAACCTCTTTCCAGTAATGTCGTGGAATACGACTCTCTATCAGCATAGTTTGTGCCATGTTGTTCACCTGTGGATTCCTATGTTCAACAACTCCATTTTTTGTGGAGTTCTCACAGCAGCTACCTCATGCTGTATCCCATGCTTCTCCAGATAATTTTCAAATTCAATGGATGTGTATTCTCCTCCATTGTCAGATTGCAACACTTTGATTGTTCGTCTGGTATCATTCTCGACGATTCGCCGATATGTTTTCATGCAGTCAAGGACTTTTTATTTCCTTTGAATGACCATCACACATGCCATTCTACTATAATCGTCTATAAAAAGGACAAAGTACCTTTCTCCATGAGTTAAAGAAACATTTATCGGCCCACATACATCTATATGAATCAGATCAAGAAGGTGAGATACCCTATTATTCTTTGGCCAATATGAATTGAAGATCAGCTTCCCATGAATGCGAACATCACAAGACTTTTCACGCTCACACTTAAGGTTGGGAATGTCCATGAAAATCATAAATTTTGATATTTTCTCCATGTCTTTTTGATTGATGTGTCCCAGTCTCCGATGCCACAAATTTTTTTCTTATTCAATAGTCATGTAACAGACATTTTCTTCACTATCAACCTAATACAAGTTGTCTTCTGTTCTACATCCCTTCATAAGTGAATTGCCTGTCTTTCCCCTAATAGTGCATCCTTTCTGATTAAAAGTAACTATAAGTCCCGAGTCACAGAGATGACTCATTTTGAGTAGATTATGACGTAGGCCATCTACGTAAAGGACTTTATTCTTTTTTAGTTCTCCATTAGCTAATTCGGTACTTCCACTCCCTTTGATTTTCAGAGCTCCATCATTACCAAATCGTACTATACCATCAACCTTCCTTTTGATATCCGTTAACAGGCCGACATTACCTGTCATATGAGATGAACAACCGCTATCCAGAATCCAGGTACTGTTGTTCTTTTTAGCTTTTAGGGCCACCTCTACAAGGTTGGATTTCTCAATCTTCTTCCTTTCCTTACAAGAGACATTGGATTGAGTATAGAGTACTGATGGCCTTTCAATTATCTCTTCCACATACCCAAGTTCTTCATAGTCGAAATCTTCTTTGAGAGGAGAAAACCTGTTTGAAAGAGCAAAATTGTCTTGCTAACGAGACTTGACTTGTCTTGAACTTCGGTATGAGGTTTCCATGTCCCTTCTCTGCCTTCAATTAGCAGCCTTATGACAAAAGTTAGAACAACGAAAAAAATATCCATAAAAATTGTTTCTTCTATAATAATTAGGATATGAATTTGTTCTCCTTTGTTGAACTCCTACATATTCTCCATTCAAATAGCTTCTTGCCTCTTCGCAATAAGACATGGTATGGCCCAGATAGCCATAGAACTGACACTTCATGAGAGGAAATGTATTCTCACTGGAATGTCTCCTCATACCTTTTTCTTTGGGAGAATAGTTAGACAGGTTGTCATTTCTGAATGTTTGTGGATAATTTTCAATTCTCCTTTTAGTTTGGATTGAGGGTTCCTTTTTCAGAACTTTAGGAAATGTTTTAACCTGTTCAACTTTCATATTATCTTTCTTTTGGATCTTTTCACTTCTAGCAGTTGATGGCTCAGCTTCACAGCCAATTCCACTCTTTCCCATGTAAGGGGGTCTTTGATCACTCAAGATTTTTCCAACCCCATCTGAACCACACTTGGCTCTTTCTAGTAATTATGCATCTAAGAATCTTCCAAACTACATTTTTTTCCTTGATTCTTTTGGAATTGATTCAGTCTTAATTTTACTCCTAAGAGTAACAACTTCCTCCCCAAGACCCTCAACAGTCATGGATTTTTCTTCTAGGCTGGAGGTGAGGTCATTGATGAACTTTACCTACTCTTCAATTCTCAGCTTCAGATCCACTACATCATCATTTATTTCAATTATTTTATACTGTACCTTCACAAATTCTTCTAGTCATTCAATTTCAGCTTCAATTTGATCAATTTATTCAGTCGATTCTTATACAATTGATTTCCACTTATTGCAACTCTTACATTTAGTCTTAATCTTACTAACAGTATCCTTAAGTTGCATCTCGTGATCTGCACAAGTTTTCAACTGTTTTTCTCCAACAGTATCTTCTGAATTTCCAACAGTGGCCATCATGGAAGCATGATTCCCTGTTTTCAATTCTGGTTCTTCTTTATCATAGAATTCATTACCATTTTCTTCCTATTCATAGAAAAATATCTTCCTTTTCATTTTCTTTCCAAATTTGAAGTCTCCCTTTTTGAAAAACCTTCTCCGAGGCTTCTCAAAGCTTTTATCTTCACTATCTTCATCAGTTATCTTTCTTAAGCACTGAGAGGCTATGTGCCCAACTTTTCCGCAATGAAAACATGCGAGAGGTAACTTCCCTTTGAATTTCCCTTTTCCCTTCTGGAACTTCTTTGCAATGAGAGAAAGAATTTATTTTTCTTCATCATCTTCTCCACTACTATATTTTGAAATTTTTAGTTTATCCATGGCCTTAAATTCCATTTCATTGCTCACACGAGTCGTAACATCTTCTGGTTTGATTCTCATTTCATATGCTACCAAGCTGCTTAAAAGGTCATCCAGAGAAAGCTTTGAAAGATCTATTTCCTCAAGGCCTGATAACTTTGTATTGTACTAGGGTGGAAGTCCTATCAGTATTTTTTTCACAATGTCAACATCTTTGATTTCTTCTCCTAGACCCTAAATTTCTCCAACTAGTTCAGTGATTCGATTAAAGAAGGAGTCTGCATTATCATCAGGATGAATCTTCAAATCATCGAACCTATTGTGTAGAACTTGTAGTTTTACCTCCTTCAATTTTCTATCTTCTTCATAAATATTCTCGAGTTTATCCCACATGGATTTTTCTGAGGTGAAATTCATCACCTTTAGGTAGATCTGATCAGAAAGGGCTGCGTTGAGTGCATTTTGTGCTTTAGCATCAACATCAAGAATTTCCCTGTCTGTGTCAGTCATAGCCAGGCCTGTTGGATCAGTGATTTGTATTCCTTGCACAGTATAAAAAAGAACTTCTATTCTAAGATATCTTAGATGAGGTCTCATTCTGTTCTTCTATATCTGGAAATTACTTCCATCAAAGGGAGGGACTCCCCTGACATTGACTGCATTATCCATGACAACAAAGGATAGATTCAACACCAGCAACCTTTACCCTCTAATACCACTTGAAGGACCCCGGGACACCCAGAGAGGGGAGGGGTGAATTAGGGTGACAAATTTTTCTTTTAATTTGATGGATCTTGTTCCCACATTGGTAGGAACTTGTTAAACTAGAATGATGAATATGATTAGAAGGCAAACATTCACATGCACAAAGAAGACACGAAACTTTTTACTTGGTTCACTACTAAGGGCTACGTCCAAGGAGCATACACCGACAGGTTTTCGGTCATACTTAATTCCACTAAACTTCACTAGATGTGGATTAAAAAGGTTTAGGAACAATCACTCTATCCCAGGCTCACTGCCTTTACAATTGTTCAGGGATATCTCACTATGTCCCTCGGGTCACTCCCGTTGACTCCCCCTGGATCACAGCCCTTGGTGAAGTCTCACTCAGTTTATAGACGTGAATGTATCTTCATCATTGCAAAAGAATGCATCCTATCTTGAATGTAGATGCTCTGTTGAAGTACAACTTTCACTCGTATACTAATCCCACTTTTCACCATAGGTATCGGGAAATCTTCTAGTTTTCGTGAAGCTCCAAAAGGACCATCATACTACAACCTCACCTAGCGCGCTTCTCCAAGACAGGCACACAAATTTCAAGAACAATGCATAGGTCACTTGCGTGGTAAAAAATCGGCGTGCTGGTGATATCAACACACTTGTGCGACACTGCCTCCTTCAACTCCACACTTGCGCGACTCTTCACCTTTTACTCCCAAACCGCCTTGGTCGCGCAACCAACAACCGGCGCACATCCTCTACTTGTGCGACCCAACTACCACTTGTGTGACTCTATCACTTGTGCAATGAGAGATCAAAAAATCTATAAGTCTTGAACTTAGTTATGAATGAGGGGGGTGGTCCTCTATTTATAGGCAAACTGGACCCCCTGCGCGGTGGCGTGTAAGTATCCTCTCAGCGTGCAAGTTCCGGTGCGCAAATCATCTCCCCTATCCTCTGTCACGCGATTCACTTGTGCGACCGAACCAATACTTGCACGATCTAATTTACATTTCCATATTTTGAAGTTCTGATCATGAAGAAAAACCGGCGCACAAGTTTGCAAACCTCCTAGGCATCGACGCGCAAGTCCTTTCTCGGTACGTAGGTCACTTGCGTGACCAGCCCAAAACTTGTGCGACCCTTATCCCTTTGCCATTTTTCCATGTTCTAATCTTGAAAATCATAGGGCATGCAAGTTTCCTCTCCTTAAAGTACACGGTGCACAAGTCTCTTTTCCAAAAAAACTTTTCTCCATTTGTCGATTTTCAGGCCCAAAAAATTTGGCAAACACTAGGAAACGACGCCACCTTCAATACTGTTGTCTGATTGAACTCTATGATCACTTTTCTGGTTCACATTCTAAACTTATACAGATGATTGACAAAAAACACAAACCATAATCCAATTCATGCATAAAAGACCACGGTTCCAACAATATTAAGGAATAAGTTGATGAAGCCTGAGTAATGGTTTAAGAATAAAGTTGGATGATTGAAGTGTATATGTTTTGTAATTCAAAGATTATGTTATATTAATCATGAAGTATATAATAATTATTTTTATAATTTTTTCATTAAGTTTTTTCAGGAATTTTTAAATGATACTGATGAACTATAAAATTGATTTAATAGAAATGTTACATTAAGGGATGTTAACCCTTAACATATTCCTAAGGATGAGAAAATTATATTTTATATGGATAAAGGGATGATTATATGGATGAATTTAATTAAATATTATTTATTACATCATAAATGATAAAGGGTGTGTTGGAAAAGTGGTCTAGGTTATCATGGAAGAAGTTTACAACTTCTGGGATATATGGAATATATCCAATAATCTTTTTAATAATGAATTATCCATGTTTTCCATAATGATTTATGGTAATTTAGGTTATTAACATGTTTCAAGAGAATATACGATGAGGGTACTCACTTGTTTGGAATGTGACAACCAAGAACTGCATTAGAATATAATTGTGATAAATGTTAAGCTAGTTTATTGACCCTCTTTATAATGTTTTGGAATTTCATCTTGTTCATGGTTACAAGTTTAACCATTTATGGAATGGTTTAAGCTAAAAATCATATGAATTTTGGGAGATTAAAGTATTATCTCACATGAATAGGATTTATTCATGTTGGATAACCTGTACTAACCATTTTTGTGATGCTAACAAAATACAGATGAAATGACTAATCATTCTATTTAGGGATATCATGATCTATTAGTGCTTCATGAATGAAAAATTCACCTTTATTTATTGTAATAATATATGAAGTGAAAATTTATCAAGGCACAATAAAGGGTGATATTGTGAATAAATTAGGGGAGAATATCTTCTAATAAAAAGTCTTTAACTTTAAAAAAAGGGTCTTAAAAATAAAATATTTTCCCATTATGAAAAATTTCGATGATATCAAGGACTATTCTCAACCCCTTCAATTTTACATATTTTTTATCATTAAATTTCTCCTAATTATGTTCTCTATCAGTCTATATTAGAACTTGATAGTTTGATTTCTCTTACATGTCCATGTTTTCACTTGCCACCAATGTTCTCATATATGGAAACCTAGTTATGAGTTACTTTGGGTAACCATTATGTTTAAAATTTTCACTTTTTAAATGAATTTATATTATTTAGTTTTATGTTGTGGTTTTGTATAAAAGTAACATTAAATTATTATATTGTTGATAACGTGGAATAATTTCTAGGGCGAAATTCATTTTTAGGGGGAAGAATGTAACAACCTGAGTTTGTATGGATCTTTTTTAAAAATAAATTAATTTTATTTTATGCATTGAATGGAATGATACACCAATTTAATCTTTAATTATATTCTAGTCCATGATAATCTTGCTCTACATGTAACACTAACTTGTCATGCGATATACGTAACATTGAGTTTTTACAAAATAAAAATTTATTACTATTATTATTCAAATGAGGTAGTTATAAAATATCTATTAAAATTAATGATATATATAGTAATAATGAAATTTTAAATTTTTTTATCAAATTTTATAAAAATAAAACATTTTTTGTAATAAAAGATATAATTTTTTCTAAATTCTATATATGTCTGAAAGTACTATTTTCTTAAATGAACTGATTTTCACAACCATCTCTAAAAAAAATAAAATTAATTTTTAAACCTTTTAGTAATTTATTTTCATAAAATTAAATTCATTTTTTTTAATTCATAATGTCTAAATTATCTTAGTATTATGTTTTGGTATTTTTCAAAAATACTTCATTTTTTGATGAATAGTGAAAATAATAAATTTTAATCAAAAAATTATTTTTCATCTAATTTTGTTATATTTATGAATTATATTTTAGTTTAGTTTTAATGTATATTTATATATATTTAAAATAAATTAATATAATTTAGATCATTTCAACCAATTTCTCATTAAAATTGGAAATAAAAAATTTTAAAATCTTAAACATTTTAATTTTAAAAATCTGTTTTCTCACCACCTTCGCGGGGTTAGCCTTAAATTTAATTTTCCCACTTCTTTGAACTAAATTTGGAAAAATAGAAATGAATGGTTTTAATTATTATAATATTTATAGTCTAATAATATAAAAATATTTCTTAACCAATAATATTAGTGAAAGTAATTAATATTAATTATAGTGATTAAGGTATAATTAAACTTAACAAGGGAATAAACTTTAATCTTAAGTTCCAAAATGACATAGAAATATGTCCAAAATCAATTCGTTGACCTTATTTCAACCATATACTTATTATTTATAATTTAATTAGTTAGTGGGTCAATTTTGCAAGAATGTGATCCACATAGTAAGTTAAGTAAGGAAAAATACAAAAAAAAAACATTCCTTGCCTTTAATATTTATAAATATTTAGATTTTGGAATAAGCAATATAATTTCAGTTATTAAAATTATTTTGAAATTAGAATGAGGTTTTTACAATTTTAATTTTAATTTAATCTTTAGATATGATATAATTACATTAAATGCTTAACAAATTCTCACGCATCAATTATTTAGTAAATAATTAAATAAAATAAATGATGATAAAAACATTAAAAGTAAATTAAATTTGATGAATTCTTGTGTTATGTTGTTTTTTAGATGAATATATCATTTTAAATTTATGTAAACACAATAAATTTTAATTCTACTACATTTTTGATATTATTAAATTAAAATTAAAAAAATAATGTCAAAATGGACATTGATGTTATTTTATAATAAATGATATTTTATTAAAATATTTCAAATTTACTAAAAAATCTATGTTATACTAAATAATGTGTAAAATTTAATAAATATAAAATATTTACAATTTATTTACCATTTCATCTTTTTATAATTAACATATTTACCCATATATAGTAAAAACATGGTTAGCGTGATTCATGTTAAAGCGGTGCTTTTGCGTGTTACATGCGATTCTTTTAAAATTAATTTCCAACATAGATTTTATTTTTAGTTTTTAAATTATATATTATATTTATAATATATTGGATCTATATTTTATAATAAAAATCACCTTAATTTGGTCTTAATGGTTAAATGAATTGGGATAATTAATTTAATAAAAAAAATCAAATTGTTAAAAGTGGGAAATCTTAGATGTCAATGAACAATGTTTTAAAAATGACCTTATTTTTGTGTGTATGAGGTTTTTATCAAACATAATTTCACTTTAATCAATTAGTTTTCAAATATTAGGCATGTGAGGTAAGGGATAGCTCCTAATAGTGTTTACCTTTTTTATTTTCAATAATGTCACTCCTCCTCCTCTATAAAAAGGCATTCAATCTTCCCCTTACTTACACCTCTTTAAACATGTCGTCTCATCCAAAACCATACCGAATAATCTACCACCATACCACATCTTAACATATAAGACTATATTTTTGAATTAATCCAGCCGAGGATTTCCTTTGGTGAAATTTAAGAGGAGTTATCCAAAGAAGAGGTAACACCCTTCCTTAAGCTACTTTATCTTATTTTTGTTCTCCACCCCCGCAATTATTATTATTCCATTGTTATATAGTCACATCAGTATAAAAAAATATATTTAGATTTAGATTTTATAAATTTTATAACTAAAACTAAACACACATCCATCAAATGTGTAATGAACTTACCATTCTTGTATAAGACAAACCACCGCCTCACGAAATTATGTTGTTCATTTTTCCTTTACCACCTATCATGGGTGGGAATTAAGATTGATTTTTTTATTTTTATTCTTATTTAATTACTAAATAATACATACCTTCATTATTTCCATTTTGTGTAAATGTGATTACTTCGTTTATAAATGTGTGGACTACCACCTTCTCAAAGAAACGTGACTTGTTCACACTTTACATGGAATATATTAAGGGTGAGTTTAGTGAAATTATATGATATATATTACATAATAATTATACTATAAGGATATTATATATATTCATATATTTAATTTACTTTCTTTTTTCTATATGATAATAAAACTAAAATAGTGTTCATGCATACGTACGGCCTACCGTCTCCATGAATAGTGTGTTTCATTTTATATTTATATATTTCATAGACTATTATAAATACTTATATAATAGATATATATTATATTTTTATCATGTTTAAAATTATTTATACAAGTCAATCATAATCATTTTAAGAGTATTAACAATAACAAGCCAAAACATATATGAAAAACAAAATGGATATTGCCTGAAACATGGCATTAAAATGGATTTGTTAATAAATGTGTAATACAAAGTCATAACCAAATCATATATGGTATTATATACAATAATAAAGTTCTATAAAAAATTTATAATAAAATAATATTTATTATAAAAGAGGTTTTAACATGTGTGAATAAAATCCTGACTTAAAGTAAGGGGTTTTTCATCTCATATTTTTTATATCTGTGAGATACAAGCCATATTCACCAATCATTTATTTTTTAAGGTGTATATAACTACCAAAAGGTATTGTATGATAATTATTACTAATTTTATGGTTATTTACATATCAATTTTATGATCACCCTCTCATGGGGTTCATATTTCAAATGATACCAAATCAGGGAGGTAGTTTTGTCTCAATTTTCTTTTTTCAAGACACATGTTTTTCTATACCCCTATATTTTTTAAGATATGTATATACTATCCCTTTGAAATTTAATATCATTAATATTAATATTTTAATGATATTATAATCTTAATTTAAACTTATTACCTCATGGGCATTGTGATTTACTTATACCAAAGTGATAATATTTTGTTGTTATAATTTCATCTTTTATCAGCATTTTTTATATTTATGCTTCCATTGATGAAATATTATAATAAATATCATAAAAAATCCAATGAATTTTCTTATTGTATATTTATTCATGTTATATACATGTAATGGTTCCATTTTTCCACTCTTTTGTACTGAAGATAATTAAAAAAACGTTTTTATGAAAATTTGAATTTCTTTTTTCCTTTTTGTCAGAAAACTATGTCCTTTCCAAAAATGTGTTTTATATAAATGTTTTTTTAATATTATCCTATGATATTTAAAGGAAATTTTTACCCATGTATTAAATTTTTACTAAATGTTTCTAAATTTAATATTCTTTTTTCTTTACGATCAAGGCACTTTTCTAAAAACAATTATGGTGCAAAAGGAATGTTCATAATGTACAGAATTTCCCACCTCATGACCATCATTTACAAGAAGATTTATTTTTATGTTTATAGGATTATTTTTAGATAACATTTTTCCTAATATTCTGGATATTTTTTTGATTTTAAAGTGTCTTTTAAGGAAATTGACCTTCGAACATGTCTAATGTTGAAAAAGTGGTTTGAATGATTTTCAAAGCATCATTTATATGTTACAAGAAGGTTATTTTCAAAGAAAGGTATTTAAGTTATTTAAAGGTTTATTTATTTTTTTCAAATTAATTTTATAGAGAAGGGTTTTTAAAAAAAAATTATACCCTTCCTTTTATGTTTCCAAAGTATTTTCAAATAGAATGGTTTTAAAAAAAAGTCAAGATTTATTTTTATGTTTTCAAAGTATGTTAATAAAAATGGTTTTAAAAATGTTTTCATGATTTCTTTATGAGTTTTAAAGGTGTTTTTTAAGAAAAGGGATTTCAAAATATTTTCAAGATTCCTTTATAAGTTTTAAAATATATTTTAAATCAAAAATCTTTTCAAAATTATTTCTATTTTAAAAAGTGTTTTCAAAGGGGGAAATTTTTTTCCCTAAAGAATTGTTTTAAATGAAATTGTAGAAAATTATTAATATGAAATTTATTTTTGAAATGGTTTTATGAAAATTATTTTAAAAAAGTGGTTATTTTCCTTAAGAAATGTTCCACATGATCTTTCAAAATTATTCCTCATATTAGATGAAATACTTTGTTATATTTTATTCTTTACTGGGGATATTATCTAGGAATACCATTCATATTATTTCTTGAATGGTTTACGTTTTGATGAAATATTGTGAATGAAACACATTTCTCTTCCATGAGTTATATGATTTTGAAACCCACTTCTTTTCATAATTTATGGTTTGATAAATTATTATGAGACCTATCACCCTTCCATAGGTAATGATATGATGAATTTTTTATGATACCAATTAAATTTCACGGGTAATGATATGAAGTTTATGACACCCATATCTTTTTATGGGTCATTATATGAGGAATGTTTTATTATATTATATCACACATATTTATGATTTTTTATGTGATGGTTGGGTCTTATATCTCTCTCTAATGCATTTGGTAATGATTTATATATCGTGATATAATTATGGGTAATCAGGTCAATGGGCTTGATCCACTATGGGAATATGGGGACCCTGATCCGCTATGTGAAGATGGGGAAAAACGATCCAATATTGGAAGATAGGGAAACCTAGTCCACTATAGGAATATGGGGAAACTCAATCCACTATGGTAATATGGGGAAACTAGATCCATTGTGGGAAGATAGGGATACCCGATCCACTATGGGACGATTTTTTAAACCGATCCCTAAAATAGAAAGTAATACGATTGGGGTGGTGTTGTTCCTCACCCAGTATATGTAGTCCCCTTGATGTTCCCTGGTATGTTTTGGAAATGGGACTTGACTTATAGGGAATGATAATACATGTTTGTGTGGCTGCCACAATTTCATGTATTATTCCAATTTTATACTTTTATGTATTATGATATTATTTTCCATATGATTCATGTACTATGAACTTCTAATATTTATTCCATTATTCATGTTTATTATATTTAATATGATGGGTATGATCTTCTAATTTTATGGTCTTCATCTCATACCCTCATGCTCATGTTATACTTATGAATCTCCCTTGTTAACTCTTAATGAGAATCTAATCTCTCCCCTTTCTTATGGTTTCATTCCCCGTGTTATGAAGAATGTTTTTAAGTTGGAAACTAAATGGGAAGATCTTTAAGGGGGATGTTGATGATATGTCAACACGTTAGAAGATTATGAAACAAAGTTTCTAAATATACTAAACTATTATGGTCCTGGGGAATGTATTTTTGTAATGTGATAAATAGTCATCTTAAATGATTTAGTATGCATGTATGTTCATATTAGGTCTCTATAATATTTATTGATATTCATACCCAGTATTTAGTCTACTTCAACCATGTCATTTATCAAGAAGTAGTTTCCCAAGGACCCCATTATAAAATGAAAAGTCATTACATTATTTCAAATAAATAATATTTCATCCAATTAAAATACCAAAATTTAGAAACCCTCCCACTAACCTAATCTTATAAAAAATATTCATCTTCATTTTTGATTAAACCATACTCTTTGATTTCACCATCAAACCAAATGTTCAAACTCTAATAAGCTTTCTTTAATTTATAATATACCATTCAATCTTACAAATTTTAAGAGTATCATTTGGTACATGAAAAACATTGGGTTGTATCTTATAGAGTACCTTGTATAAATTCTTGTTACGGTAAGTAGTTAGAAGATCCCTTTATGAGAATAATAATTGAATAATCATAGAGAAGTGAATTGATAAAGGGGGAGCTAAGTTGTTTATAATTGAGACATGGTAAATATTGAATTGATCATAAACTAAAGGATGGATTTCTCTCACAATCACAATTATATCGAATAATTTGGTTTTTATATTCCCTTTTTATTGGAGGAATTCTATGACCAGTTTCCTAAGGTAATTATTTCATTAGTTTGGGATATTTACATGTTGTATTCAATGGAAACATGTTCAAAGATGAGTTGAAATCACATTGTTACTGATTGAATATGCATAAGAATCAATAGAAAAAAGTTTTACCATAGATGAAAAATTAGGGTATGAATGAGATGATCAAAACAAAAAATATATGAGTTTATATCACATTGTAAAGAATTTACCTAATATAATAGTGTGGAATTATTGAGTTTTACCTATATGGAATTGATTTAATCTCACATGAAGGGGATCATGAAGAAGTCTATTAGGTTGTTTCGTGGTAATAAATGATTTTTAATGAGTTAATATTAAGTGATAGGTCATTATAAAACATTAATATAATGCGATAAAAGAATAAATCTAACATGACAAGTCTCACCTCATAGCGGTTGTGATTTTTTTCATAATCATTCAACTGAGAAATTCTGTATAGTTAACTACAATGTGAAGACAACATGAGAGAATTAATTTTCACACTAGTTTCGCAATTAATGTGGTCTCGAAACATGATAAAATAGTGTATGTTTTAATACATGGTGAATTAAATAATTCCGTGATACAAATAAAACCTCGATGAAAAGGGTTTATGTTTTCTTTTTGTTTTTTGTGATCTAAGGCATGCCACACCATAGTGAATGAATAACACGACAATGAGTATGACTCGAGGAGAATAGAGGATTGTTAGTTATAAAAAAAATAAAAAATTTCTCACTATAATCAGTTAGTTACATTTCAAATCCTATCAATGATCTTATTTTACACATAAAAATCTTATTGATTTATTATTCCATGTCTTTTGGATTTGATGATCACATCACAATGATAGGCGTCATTCCGTAATTCATGTTATTATTATAAATAAACAAAAAACCACCTAGATATAATTGTGAGTGCGTGATGAAACAAATAGAGAGAAACCCATTTCATGATAATTCCAAAGTGTATTTAGTAATATTTTGATGATCAGAACAAGGGTTCACACCGATTCCAAATTTCTAAGGTAGTTGAGGTATGAAAGTAGATATCATTCAACATGGTAGCTCTAGTCATTCATATTATAATTATAGTTAAAGAAAATAATATTTCACATTTCATTATTTATTTGATAATAAATTAGAATAAATTTCATGGGTGATAGCCACTACACACTAATGATTATCCACTAGATAATAATAGTTAGAGGACCTTTTAAAACCCCTACTTTAGATGTGTTTACATTATCTATTAATCTCCCACATTCATTTTTTCATTATAAAGATAATTTTAACTAACTAATTATGTGATTAAAATATTTATAACGTGAGATTTATCATTTTCAGAAACCAAATATTCACCATCATTCTCTCAGTTCAAGTACACTCTCATATGGGCCTATCAATTAGAATAAAAAAATTGTTGAAAAGTGTTATAAAAATAATTCTTATAGATTTTAGTATGTTTTTAAACTACTAATATCATGGATCAATAAGATTGAAGGAGTCGATGAATTTCATTTACAATATGGGTGTCTATATTCTCGAGGGTAATTGATTCCATCTATATATAGATGGGATGGTTTTATATATTCACTTGGCCTAGATGTTCTTGATATCATTGAAATCTTAGTTTAAAATCATGAAACAATGATTTTTTATACTTTTTAAACAAAAATGATATCAATATTTATAGGAGGGTGTTTAATGTGTTAACATATACATTCCAAAAGAAACTTTTGACATGTGTTATGAGAATTAAGACACCAAATAGAATTTTATGAAAAATATATAATATCTATAAATGAGAGATGAAGTTAATAGTTTCTCACTTGAAAATTTTTTGATCTCAATTTGATAATATCCAAATGGGAGAAGTTGATTTGATGGGTGAATTATTCATTTTATAAAAAATGTTGTAAGCTTAATTCAATGGTATGGTGAAAATGTTAAATATTTTAATATCATGATGATGTTGATGAGTATACTTCTAGATAAATTCAATATAAAATTTACATCCCTTTATGTTCAATAATTTGATGAGTAGACGATAAAAAAACTAAAAAAATTGATTTCCAATGAGAAGAGAATACATTGATCCTTAGGTAGAAAAGGAAAAATAGATAAGGAGACAATATGTAATTCTCTAGAAGTATAAAATCATATTGAGTCAAAGATGTCTGAAAATGAACAAATTGATATCAACGATGAGGCCATGGTATTGAAAAATTTATATCATTATTATTAAAAGGAACAAAGTTATGAAAAGGTAAATATGAACATAAGATAATATTTAAATTCATTAATTGTTGGAATATTTGACAGTTTTTAGTAGGTTTCCTTAAGATTAGTAAATGGAGGATAAAGAAAATCAACTGAAAATATAATTTATGAAAGGAAATATATCTAGTAGATACAATGGTGTAAAATTATTCCAAGTTAAATAAAATGAAAATGGAATAAATAAGAAAAAAATTTCTCATTGTGTAGAAAATTATTGTCATGATTAAATAGAAAGAAAACAAGATAAATCAAGGAATGAGGAGAAACATCCTTTATGAAAAAAATAACCCAATGATTCTTAAATTTGTTAAAATTAATGTTAAAGAGGAAAGAAATGATTATAAGGAACTGAAAGAGATTAAACTTTGATTAGAGTTCGTTGTGTGCATGAAATAAAAAAGAAGACTAGAAATATAAAAGAAATCATTGTAGATAAAAATGATTCATTATGGAAATAACTTAATGATTCAAATGATAAATACACTGTGAAGAGGATAACTATGCTTAATGTAAAGATGGAAAATCTCAACACAATATTTTTTGTAAGAGACAAACTACATGAGATTATGAGTATAAATATAATTAACAAGAATGAGAATGTGAAATCTCTAGAAGCAAATAATATAAAAGACGAAAATTACTTGAAAAACACCAAAGTTGTGGAGTTCAAAAAATTTAGTGAATGAATTTGTTGAAATATCCAAAATATTGGATAAATTTGTTAATACTACAGGAGAACCTAATGATTTTACTATGCTCCAAAGGAAAATTATTTTTGGAACTCGGGCTAATAATTCTAGAATTCAGAGTTGAAAGATGGAAATAATAACTTGACTGACATGCCTAAAATGAGAGATGAACCCATTTCATAAATCAAAAATTGTAATAAAATTTACAAATTAAAAGAAGTGTTTAAAGATAGTAATATTAAGTAAAATACAAAGGTAATGTTCTATATAAAAGAAAAGGATATTGGCTATGAGAATACTGATAAATAAAATTGTGTATTAAATCGAAAAGAATAAAAATTTGTAGGTGTTGAATAAGAAATTTTCAATACAAGGGGATTCTTTTTATGGAAGATATTAAACTAAGGGAAAAGTGGCTATTGGTGATGAGTTATTTGTGACGGGACATGGGGTCCCATCACAAAAAGATAGATGCAGTTTGCTGCAGTTTTCTCGTTGAACCGCGGGAAGGGTATTTGCGACTGTGAGGCACCCCCGTTGCAATTACCTAGAGGCGGTAAATACTATATACGATGGGAAATTACCGCGTCATAAATAGTTCGTCCGCAGGTCACTATTTACAACGGGTCCCGTCGTAAATACCCGGCGGCGGTAAATACTATTTCCAATGGGATTTTTCCCCATCACAAATAGTTTGTTGGTTGACCACTATTTGCGACGTGACCCATCGTAAATACCCTTTTGCCACCGATAGTAATTAATGCACTCAAAAGTATTTGTGACGGGACCCATCGCAAATAGTACTATTTCCTATGGGATACCCGTCGCAAATAGTACCATCACAACTAATCTAACCTATATATACCACCATCTGTTTTTTAATCATTCTCCTCAATTCGTATTTTCTCTCTATCTCTAAACTCAATTTTTAGATTGAAAATTTTTCTGAGTTAGATTTTTTTTACTAAGAAGTTGTGAAGCTGCCTACACCTATAAGAGATCAAGTTTAAAGGTATTTGTGTTTTATTTAATTTAGTATATATTTCATTTTTTATATTAAATTTAATTATTGTTGATTTCTTATAATTAAATTAGATTTAGATTGTTTTGTCATCAGTATTTATTTGTAATAATAAATTGAAATTATTAGTACTAATTCTTAGTAATTAGAAGTAATTAAAAATTGTTAATGATAATTAGTAATGTATATAAATAATTAGCGGTAATCAGTAAATAGTAGATGTAATTTGCCGTAATTAATAGTAATTAACACTAATTAGTAATAATTAGGGGTAATTAGTAATAATTAGCGACAAATAGTAATAATTAATTGTAAATAGTAATAATTTGGAAAATATAGTAATAAATACTAATAATTAGTAATAAATATTTACAATTAGTAATAAATACTAATAATTAGTAATAAATAGTAATAAATAGTAATAAATAGTAATAAATAGTAATAACTAGAAATAAATAGTAATAATTAGTAATAAATACTAATAATCAGTAATAATTAGTAATAAATTGTAATAAAAAGTAACAAAGAGTAATAAATCGTAATAAATAGTAATAATTAGTAATAAATAGTAATAATTAATCATAAATACTAATAAATTGAAATAATTCGTAATAATTAGTAATAATTAGTAATACATAGTTATAATTAAGAATAATTATTAATAATTAGTAATAATTAGTAATAAATGGTAATAAATGGTAATAAATGGTAATAAATGGTAATAAATGGTAATAAATGGTAATAAATTGTAATAAATGGTAATAAATTGTAATAAATGGTAATAAATGGTAATAAATGGTAATAAATGGTAATAAATGGTAATAAATGGCAATAAATAGTAATAAATAGTATTAAATAGTAATAAATAGTAATAATTAGTAATAATTAGTAATAATTAGTAATAATTGGAAATAATTAGTACTAATTAGTACTAATTAGTAATAAATAGTAGTAATTAGTAATAATTAAAAATTATTATTCATAATTAGTCATAATTAGTAATAATAAGTAATATTTATTAATAATTAGTAATAATTAGTCATAATTAGTAACAATTAGTTGTAACTAGTAATAATTAGTAATAATTAGTAATAATTAGTAATAATTAGTAATATATAGTAATAAGTAGTAAAAATTGGTAATAATTATTAATAATTAATACTAATTAGTAATAATTAGTAATAATTGGTAATAATTAGTAACAATTTGTAATAATATTATGGTACTGTTATGATGTCGGCATCCAGCTCGAGAGGAGCTCGTGGAGAGGCATCATCTTCTTGCTCACAATATCTAGAGCAGATACAAGCTTAGAGTGAGAATATAGAGAGTTTGTAGAAATAGCAGGAAAATATGCATCAGCAGCAGCAGGAGTAGCAACAGTAGTATTACAAGGAGGATACACATCGATGGCAGGAGCAGCAATAGGAGGAGGAGATGTGTCGATGGTAGCAGTAGCAGCAGCATGAGAAGATGTAGTATATACGTCATCTAACTCATATTTTAGGGATGAAGTTTCCTCCACCATCTCTCCGAGCTCCACCACCTCTTCCAGATGACTATCCCCCCAGTGATTTTCTTTCTTATGTTAAAAACATTTGAATTCAATATTTTTTGTAATATGAACTATTTACAGTATCTGTCTTTTATATTGGTGCGAATATTTCATAATTTAAATTATTTTTTTAATGTTTTATTTTTTTATTTTTTTATTATTATTATATTTTTTAATTATTTTTATTTTCCAAATAATAATAATAATAATATTTTATGATTTTTTATATATTTTTTTCGAATATTGAAAATTTTAATTTTTTTATTATTTTAATAATACTAATATTATTTATTCATTAATCACAATTTTATTTAATAATTTTATTTTATTTTATTCAATATTTGCGATGGGACTTGTTGCGATGGGACCTGTTGCAACGGGACCTCGTCGTAAATAGTTTATATATATTTTTTAAATAAGTATTTGCGACAGGAAAAAGGGCCTATTGCAAAAGGTTTAGATATATATAACATATATAAATGGAGAACTATTTGTGACGGGACAACGGGACCGTCACAAATACTTTTTGTGATGGGCCTGTTGCAACACGTTTTTATATATATAATGTATATAATCAGAGATCTATTTTCAATGGGACGGTTTCCCATCACAAGTAGTATTCTTTGTGACAGTTCTATTATAAAAGATAATATTTGCGACACCATTTTCTACAACAGTCTATTTGCGACAGGACCCCATCGCCAAAGCTTATTTGGGATGGGATCCTATCGTAAATAGCCCGTTGCAAATGCCTCAAATTCCAGTAGTGTTGGTTTTTTAGTCTATGGGAACAATGACTAGGTTTTCTTCAATAATATATCACCCCCTTAAGTTAATAGAGGTTTTTAATTATGGTGATAAAAATTTGAAGTTCCAAAACGTCATCCGAGAGAATATCTGAAAGAGAATATTATATTGAAAAATTAATATGATTGTCTTGATGAGACTTATGGGAGTTGTGATAAACCCGAACACACTACCAAAAAGTTTTTTAGTATGATATTTAAATATATGAAGGAAAAAATAATTATAAATATATTAGTAAGTGTTATTATCAATAGCATGCTATGGTGGATGAGGTGCCTTACAATATTTTAAAAGAAAATAAGATGTGGATTCTTGATGGTGGTTTCTCATCTAAAATAAATAGTAATAAAAATATCTTGAAATAAATAAAATGGTATTATAGGGGAACTTTCACCTTCAAAAATGATGGGACACTCAATTTGTAAGGAGTTGGATACACCAAGATTTGTATGAATAAATCCAATGATGTTCTCATTATTAATGGATTGAGGAACAATATATTTAATATTTCACAACTTTGTCAAAATTGGATTGAGGTGATATTTTTGGAAGAATTAGTATGTCATAAATATTTTTAATGATGTTTTGATTATATCTATGGGACTATGAACAAAAAAACTTTTTCCAAATTCTTGATGACCAAAATTCTGGTTTCATGAACATGAACGAATAAAACTAACATTGAGTTAAACGACATGGCCATTTTTTTGGTAAAATTATAAGTCTAATTTATCGGGCAATATGTTATAATAAATCTATGAAATATACATTATAAAAGACTCAATTTTTTTTCTATACGTCATAATGGAATTATGGTGAACAAAAATGACAATCTGTTGGAAATTGAAACTACGAAACCTCTTGAGTAAGTACAATATGATGTATATGGACTAATAAACATGAACTGAACCAACAGAGATAAGTATTACATAAATTTCATTGATGATTTTACTCCAAGGACATGTGTCTATTTCATGCTGATTTTGTAACACCCCGAGCTTCCACGATACGCTTCTCATTCAATAATGCAATAGCTTGCATTGTACGCAACTTTGAGTTCTAACACACCGCGACTAATCAAAGCAGCCGTTATGAATAGTAATACCCACTTTTTAAAATTATAGAAATTTTATATTTCAAAATGGACTTCATTTTTGTATTCGTAATATCGAAATTATCCTAAGTTTAATTTTTTGTAATTTTCTGAGAAACTTCCATTTTTATATGAATAGTGAAGAATACTTAAAAACAACCTTTTTAATCAAAATAATTTATATTGATAAATTATACTATTGAGTGGTTTTAAAGTATAATTATAATATATTTTTACCATTTTATCCAATGGTGTTCATCATAATTAATTTCACTTTGAAATTAGACATAAACAATTGTCAATCTTTTGATATATATTGTTTCTTAAAAACACGCTATTTGTTGTGACAGAGGGAATTAATTATAAAATTAATTAATGCAACTTATATGTTTGTAATTTTTTAAAATAGACATAATTTTTGAATTTGGAATATCAATTATAGATTAGGGTGAAATTTTGGCATTGTTCTGAAAAACATCAATTTTTGATGAATAGTGAAACCACTAAGTGGTAGTTAAATAACTGATTTTTCGTTTAAATAAAATATTACCACTTCTGTGATTTTATTTTCAAAAATCTGACATACATGGTTTTCATTAGGAAGTAAAATGTGGTTCAATGGGATTAAAATAATTTTTTTTGGTGAATAGTAACTTTTAAGATTAATTAATCACGATTAAAGGTAATTAGTGAAATTTAAGGTAAAAATGATATTATAAATATATGAAATGACCTTGAAACTTGTAATAAACATATTGGATGAGTCATGGCCGACCAATAAAATCCATGGGTCAACTTGGGGACCCCATGGAGCCACTTTGGTTGGAAAATGACATTAAAAACTTTTATTTAATGTTAAAATAAAAATGTCACAAACATGAATTGTTTTACTAAACCAATTTTTAAATGGGGTTATACAAGTCATATTTTAGACTATAAATATTCATTAGAAAGATAAAAATATTTCCTACATCATGCTATTTTTTTTATAATTTTTAGACATTAAATAAATTAAAAGTTTTATGACACAATGATGATGCAGCGATTACCTCATTAATTAACGATTTAAGTAAAATGAAAAGATAATGTAAAATATAAGGCTTACACTTGTCACAAACCTATTGGATGAGTAGATTTAGAACCCTTATCAACTTAGCCTCTAAATATATCATTTTGGTACCTTTAGAATCCGAAAATAATTTCATAATAAAGTAACATTTCAATCTTTCCAAGAGTGCCCCTCCTCTCCACTTATAAAAGGCCCCCACCACTACCACCTTACTCACACTTTCAAAGACTTTTGGCTCGGAAAAACTCTTCCCAAATACTCTCCCACCTTTCCTCCATTACTCCTAGAAGCCTCACTTTGGGCATAATTATTCCCAAGGAAGCCTTTGTCTCAAATCAAAAGAGTTACCCGATTTTAAGGTAATGTCTTCTCTTATGTTATTTTGTTTTATTTTGCTTATCCAACCCCCTAAACTCTTTTTATTCATTTATTTTGTAACAACACCAGTATCATAAATATACTAGAATGTTTTTATAAGAAGTATTCGATCTACACTTACACACAACTACATCTAATGGTTAAAGAACATACTGTTTCTGTGGATGACGAATTTCTACCTCACGAAACGATGATTGTTCAACACTCATATAACACCTTAAAAGGTGGATATTAAGATGTAACTCTATTTATATATGATATATAATATTTTTAAGTTTTACTTAAGGTTCTGTATTTTTCATTTATGGCATACCTTTATTGTTTCCATTATGGGTAAACGCAATATTTTCATTTTAGGAAGTGCGGACTACCGCCCCCTCAAAGTGATTTGAATCGTTAATGCCATATGTGGGATGTATAAAGGATGGAGTAAATGGTATTATACATTATATTATACTGGAATTATATTATACCTTTATATAATTATAACTTCATTCCATTAAATACAAAATAGAAATGAAAGTAGCGTTCATGCGTACGTACGACTTACCGTCTCCATGAACGGTGCATTTCATTTCTTACCTCTAAATGTTATGTAATACTATAAATGAATGTATATAATGGATATATATGATTTATATGATATATACATCATGAATATAATTATGGATATAATGGATATATTAACACATGAACAAAGTGTAATTATAAGAAGTTTATTTTTGACTCAAGTACCTAAGATCGTCAAAACGACCGTTATTAACATAAATAATTAAATAATGTTCATAAAATGGTAATAAGTGATATAAAATGATTAATAAACTTGAAAAAGGTTATTAAGAAATTATAAATTAACTCTAGTTTGTTATTCAGGAGATCAAAGAACGGTCGAGTGAATTCAGACACGAGGTAAGGGAACTTCTTAACCCAATTTCTATTCTTTGGGTTAATATCCTACTTTCAAATTATGTCATGATATTATTATGTACTATCTCGTATTTGTAATTTTTTTATGTGTAATTATAGTGAATACACATAATAGATCTATTTTATTTAAAAAAATGATCTTTGTAAGGGATTTCGTCTCAATCTCCTTTCATTGAGGCATATTTTGTTTTATACACAACTTTCTTTTATACGGTGTATAAACCCCTTTGACTTTTACGTTTATTCAAAAGGAATCTTTTTATAAGAAGCGTTTTTCTAAATGAAAAAAAGGAATGTTTTTCTTGTCGTACGTATGCGGCGACAATGACTTCTTCGCCGCCGTGACCATTATTTGAGTTTCGGCTTCCCCTACAAGCCATAACTTTTTTTAAATGAAAAATAAAAACCAAGTTTTAACTTTCATTTATTTTGGTATCGAAAATGGTTTTGATAATGTTTTAATATATCAATGTGTTGTATTGATATATTGTGATTGAAATGTGGAAATTTTATGTTTCCTTTATTCATGTTTTAGGTGATACAATTATGTTATGGTTTATGATATGTTTAAACCTGTTCATATGAGGAATGCATTGGACTTAATAAGTGACGGGTGGAGCCCGCTATAGCTCCTCGATGCATCGGCAGGTCTCATGAGACAAACTAGTGTCTTGGAACGAGGCCTTGACAAAATCTTATTTGTGGTCTTGGCACAAGGCCTTGGCTACGTGGTTATGATAGTTTAACATTATGCATTCCATTATTATGAAAGTGGTTATTGATATTGCATGTGATTATTCGACCAGTAGAATATCCATGTGAAGAAGTGAATGGCATTATCTCATTTTACTTTTTCCATATTATGTTGAAGTTCAAGTTTAAAAGGCTTTTGTTTTAGTTATACATTGCCTTAAATGTTTATGTTTATTGATGAAATCTTCCGCTATATTGTTATCCTTACTGAGCATCTGAGCTCACCCCATTCAATGTTTTAATTTTTCCTAGATGTGATGAAGTATTATAGGAATGACTTGCAGGGATAGTCTGAAGGGGATATGAGTGTGGAAAATGGAGACTATGTTATTGTAGTTTTTCACTTTGTGATGTAATGTAACATTTATGAATCTAGTGTTTCCAAGGCTACTAAACTAATCGGTCTTTTGAGACTTGATCTTTTGTGATCATGCCAATGTTACGAAGTAATGCACCGACTCCGGGTAGCTGGGGTCGGGGCGTTACAGTTGGTATCAGAGGCAGTTTAGTACTAACCTGGGAAGCTAGATTTAGATAAACTCCGGTTAGAGCACATATCCCAAAGATTGACTTTGAGGATTAGTATAGAATAACTTCTTAGAATTTTGGTATTGTAGATATTTTGTGAGTTTTCCGAGCAATACATCCCTGTCTGGATACGAGCAGGTAGAGGTGGCTCTGGCACAGATGTACCTAGGGGTAAAACCCAAAAACACCACTTTGAGATAGACTCGAACGAGAACTGGTGCACGACAACGGGCCTTGCTGCACTCTTGGTTACGACACTCCCGGGGGATATGCTTAGAATAATTCTCATTTTCTTTACAGACCACTATGAAGGGTTATGAGTATATACTTCCTCAAAGAAAACTTTTTTTTATGATTATGGATTATATCCATAAATAGTTCAATTAGTGTTAAGTGTTTTACAAGTATAGAATTATGTATTTTGATTAATAAACTAATCTAGTTTATGCCATTGTTTAGAAATGGTGCCTAGTGGAAAGAATGGAAACCGTATCAATGCACGCACTCTGTGTAGGGATTTCCCTCCTGCTCAAGATAATTATTGTGGATCTGGAGATACAACTGGTGATGAACAACTTATTACCATACTGGGACAACTCACTCAGGTTATGAATAATAAACTTACTCGTATGGAGCACCCTGATCCACAACGTGGAGGATCAATGTTAGACTTCTTCATGAGGAAAAACCACCAACATTTAATGGGGGTAAAAATCCATTAGTAGGTGAGTAGTGGATAAACTCCTTAGAGAAAATATTCCATGCCTTGGGGAGTAGAGAAAGGGAGAAGGTTGTCATGGCAGTCTACCACCTCACTGGAGATGCCGATCAATGGTGGTCGCTGATTCAAAACACAAAGGAAGATGAAGAAGTATCAAGTATGGAATGGAGGGAGTTTAAGGAAATTTTCATAGAAAAATACTTTCCACATGACCATCGATCAGATATGGAAAGGAAATTTCTGAGTCTGTGGCAGAAGGAGGATGAGAATATCGCAAAGTATGAGGCTAACTTTACAAGGTTAGCAAGGCATGCTGCAAATTATATACGTAACCCAAGAAGTAAGATTGATCGTTTCTTTGATGGGTTAAAACCATTTATCCGTCGAGCTTTAGTATCAAAATCTTTCTCAACATATGAGGATATAGTCTCGTGTGCTATCAAGACAGAAAAGGAATTCTCTAAGTCTTATGACAAAAAAGTAAAGCAAGAGAAGAAGAGAACGGTGGAACAAGAGACAGATAAAGGGAAAAAGGGAAAGAAGGATTTTCCATTATGTGATAATTGTGGGAAGAATCACCCTGGTACTTGCCTAAAAGGAATGGGAGTTTGTTACAAATGTGGAGAAAAAGGTCACCAGACTCGTGATTGTAAGGGAATGAAAGAGGCTATCAATGTTGAATGCTACAATTGTAGGGAAATGGGTCATTATGCAAATGAATGTCTTAAGCGTCAGGGAAACTTACCTCAGAAAAGGCCAAGGGATCAAGGACAATCTTATGCTGTTACTACAGTTGAAGCAGAATAATTAATGTATTGGTGCTCTTGGACTCATGGATTATATTCTGGTTATTAGAATAATGTGATATATATATATATATATAAGGATTGTACTTCAGTACTTTTTGATTTCATTAAGGTTTTAATATGATGAAGGTAATCATATTTTTGTATGTGACAATAAGAGAAACTTTACCTTGTTTGAGGAATCTGATGATACAATTGATTTTGGAATTTAGATACCTTTTAGAGAAAGTATGGACAGAGGTATTTTGGATAACTATAAAGGTTGGAATGGATTAAGTTGATCTTTGGATAGTATTGTTTAAGGTTAAAACATTTATGAAATATTTTTGGAATATTATAATACTATAGTTTTAGGAAAAGGAAAACCTGCAGGGTGGGGCATAACCCATCGCGTCGGACAAAGCTGCATGAATCAAACCCACAACCATAGTGTAACAAGCCTTTATTACCTACCACTAGCCTACAGGAAGTCCCTGGTTATTACAAAATAGTTTTACTAATCTAAATAGTATGTGTTAATATTTGGAACCTTATACAATTATGATAAATAGAATATTTTTGAGTTCTATTACCTTTTAGAGTGAAAGATGGGTTTGTGGTAAAAATTTATTAAAGAATGAAAGTCTACATGACAAGTATGTATATTCCCTTACGTTCTTATTAAATCTCCTAAATAAATTCCTCAACTTTACAAAAGGTAACTTAAAACAAAAACGTTGCCGGTTAACTTTTCCAACTGGGGATTCAATGACCGTTTAACCAATCACAAGTTTGTGATTTTCTTATAGTTAACTTTCTCCTAATCCAGTTTTCTACAACTCTCCATCAGACCTTGATGGTTTGTTTTTCTTCCATATCCATATTTTCATAGAATCCTATTATGGGCTATCTCGGGTGACATTTGTACTTCTCTTTCTTTCTTTTAATGTTATATTTTTATTAACCTTATTTCTGATGTGGGTTTTCCACAAAGGTATTTTCTATTTTTAACCTTTTATTTTCAAAGAAAAATTTCAAATTACGAGGACACAATTTATTGAAGGAGGGGAGAATGTAACACCCCGAGCTTTCATGATACGCTTCTCATTCAATAATGCAATAGCTTGCATTGTACGCAACTATGAGTTCTAACACACCACGACTAATCAAAGTAGCCGTTATGAATAGTAATACCCACTTTTTAAAATTATAGAAATTTTATATTTCAAAATGGACTTCATTTTTGTATTCGTAATATCGAAATTATCCTAAGTTGAATTTTTTGTAATTTTCTGAGAAACTTCCATTTTTTATGAATAGTGATGAAAACTTATTAACAACTTTTTAAATAAAAATAATTTATAGTGATAAATTATACTATTGAGTGGTTTTAAAGTATAATTAGAATATATTTTTACCATTTTATCCAATGGTGTTCATCGTAATTAATTTCACTTTGAAATTAGACATAAACAATTGTTAATCTTTTGATATATATTGTTTCTTAAAAACACGCTATTTGTTGTGACAGCGGGAATTAATTATAAAATTAATTAATGCAACTTATATGTTTGTAATTTTTTAAAATAGACATCATTTTTTAATTTGGAATATCAATTATAGCTTAGGGTGAAATTTTGGCATTGTTCTGAAAAACTTCAATTTTGATGAATAGTGAAACCACTAAGTGGTAGTTAAATAACTGATTTTTCGTTTAAATGAAATATTACCACTTCTGTGATTTGATTTTCAAAAATCCGACATACATGGTTGTCATTAGGAAGTAAAATGTGGTTCAATGGGATTAAAATAATTTTTTGGTGAATAGTAACATTTAAGACTAATTAATCACGATTAAAGGTAATTAGTGAAATTTAAGGTAAAAATGATATTATAAAAATATGAAATGACCTTGACACTTGTCCTAAACCTATTGGATGAGTCATGTCCAACCTAGAAAATCCATGGGTCAACTTGGGGACCCCATGGAGCCACTTTGGTTGGAAAATGACATTAAAAACTTTTATTTAATGTTAAAATAAAAATGTCACAAACATGAGTTGTTTTACTAAAACAATTTTTAAATGGGGTTATACAAGTAGTATTTTAGACTATAAATATTCATTAGAAAGATAAAAATATTTAATACATCATGCTATTTGTTTTATAATTTTTAGACATTAAATAGATTAAAAGTTTTATGACACAATGATGATGCAGCGATTACCACATTAATTAACTATTTAAGTAAAATGAAACGATAATGTAAAATCTAAGGCTTACACTTGTCACAAACCTATTGGATGAGTATATTTCGAACTCTTATCAACTTATCCTCGAAATATATCATTGGGGGACCTTTATAATCTGAAAATCATTTCATAATAAAGTAACATTTCAATCTTTCCAAGAGTGCCCCTCCTCTTCACTTATAAAAGGCCCCCACCACTACCACCTTACTCACACTTTCAAAGCCTTTTGGATCAGCCAAACTCTGACAAAATACTCTCCTAACTTTCCTCCCTTACTCCTAGAAGCCTCACTTTGGGCATAATTCTTCCCAAGGAATCCTTTGGCTCAAATCAAAAGAGTAACCCGATTTTAAGGTAATGTCTTCTCTTATGTTATTTTGTTTTATTTTGCTTATCCAACCCCCTAAACTCTTTTTATTCATTTATTTTGTAACAACACCAGTATCCTCAATATACTAGGATTTTGTTATAAGAAGGATTCGAGCTACACTTACACACACCTACATCTAATGGTTAAAGAACATACTGTTTCTGTGGATGGTGAATTTCTGCCTCACGAAACGATGATTGTTCAACACTCATATAACACCTTAAAAGGTGGCCATTAAGATGTCACTATATTTATATATGATATATAATATATTTATGTTTTAATTAAGGTTATTTATTTTTCATTTATGGCATACCTTTATTGTTTCCATTATGGGTAAACACGATATTTTCATTTTAGGAAGTGAGGACTACCGCCCCCTCAAAGTGATTTTAATCGTTAATGCCATATGTGGGATGTATAAAGGATGGAGTAAATGGTATTATACATTATATTATACTGGAATTATATTATACCTTTATATAATTATAACTTCATTCCATTAAATACAAAATAGAAATGAAAGTAGTGTTCATGCGTACGTACGGCTTACCGTCTCCATGAACGGTGCATTTCATTTATTACCTCTAAATGTTATGTAATACTATAAATGAATGTATATACTGGATATATATGATTTATATGATATATAAATCATGAATATAATTATGGATATAATGGATATATTAACAAATGAACAAAGTGTAATTATAAGAAGTTTATTTTTGAGTCAAGTACCTAAGATCGTCAAAACAACCGTTATTAACATAAATAATTACATAATGTTCATAACATGGTAATAAGTGATATAAAATGATTAATAAACTTGAAAAAGGTTATTAAGAAATTATAAATTAACTCTAGTTTATTATTCAGGAGATCAAAGAACGGTCGAGTGAATTCGGACACGAGGTAAGGGAACTTCTTAACACAATTTCTATTCTTTGGGTTAATCTCCTACTTTCAAATTATGTCATGATATTATTATGTCTTATCTCGTATTTGTACTTTCTTTATGTGTACTTATAGTGAATACACATAATAGATCTATTTTATTTAAAAAAATGATCTTTGTAAGGGACTTCGTCTCAATCTCCTTTCATTGAGCCATATTTTGTTTTATACACAACTTTCTTTTATACGGTGTATAAACCCCTTTGACTTTTACATTTATTCAAAAGGAATATTTTTATAAGAAGCGTTTTACTAAATGAAAAAAAGGAATGTTTTTCTTGTCGTATGTATGTGGCGACAATGACTTCTCCACCGCCGTGACCATTATTTGAGTTTCAACTTCCCCTACAAGCCATAACTTTTTTAAATGAAAAATATAAACCAAGTTTTAACTTTCATTTATTTTGGTATCGAAAATGGTTTTGATAATGTTTTAATATATCAATGTGTTGTATTGATATATTGTGATTGAAATGTGGAAATTTTATGTTTCCTTTATTCATGTTTTATGTGATATGATTATGTTATGGTTTATGATATGTTTAAACCTGTTCATATGAGGAATGCATTGGACTTAATAAGTGACGGGTGGAGCCCGCTATAGCTCCTCGATGCATCGACAAGTCTCATGATACAAACTAGTGTCTTGGAACGAGGCCTTGATAAAATCTTATTTGTGGTCTTGGCATGAGTCCTTGGCTATGTGGTTATGATAGTATGACATTATGCATTCCATCATTATGAAAGTGGTTATTGATATTGCATGTGATTATTCGACCAGTAGAATATCTATGTGAAGAAGTGAATGACATTATCTCATTTTACTTTTTCTATATTATGTTGAAGTTCAAGTTTAAAAGTATTTTGTTTTAGTTATACATTACCTTAAATGTTTATGTTTATTGATGAAAGCTTCCGCTATATTGTTATCCTTACTGAGCATCTAAGCTCACCCCTTTCAATGTTTTAATTTTTTAGGATGTGATGAAGTATTATAGGAATGACTTGCAGGGATAGTCTGAAGGGGATATGAGTGTAGAAAATAGAGACTATGTTATTGTAGTTTTTCACTTTGTGATGTAATGTAACATTTATGAATCTAGTGTTTCCAAGGTTACTAAACTAATCGGTCTTTCGAGACTTGATCTTTTGTGATCATGACAATGTTACGAAGTAATGCACCGACTCCGGGTAACTGGGGTCGGGGCGTTACAGATTTAATAAAAATTTCTTCATAAATTTAAACACTTTTGAATAAATATAGAGAATACAAGAGGGAATAAAATCAAAATATTTCAATCTGATAGTGGAACTAAATAATAAATTAAGTTTTCAAATCTTATATTGAGAATAATAAGATAAAAAATGAATATATAACTCCGTATAATACCCAATAAACTATTATTTCCAAGTGAAAAAATAATAACATGGAGGACATGGGAAGAAAAATGATCTCAGATCATAGAACTTTAAAATTATTTTATAGAAAATCCACAAATGTGGATTTATACATTCTTAATCAGGTTTTACTCTGACTCAATTTAGTCAACCCAAACTTTGAGTTAGGGTTTGGAAATAAATTTTTCTTATTTATTCTAAAAGTGTTCTAACACTCATGCTTTGTCAAGATAAAATAAATGGGTTTTGGAAATTTCAATGAGATGGTAGATAAAGGGATATTTATTGTGTATTCACCTGATGGTAGAAGTTATTTTTGATACAATAATAAAGAAATGAATATTTTTGACATAATTGATGACTTTTTTAGAAAATAAATATTCCCCACAAACATCATTTTCAATTGACGATAACATTTAAGAATCCCTTGATGAGAGTATTAGACAACATGAGAAGATTCTAGATATATGAGTAGATTTTCATAATTGTCAAGATGACTCTAAAAATTACAACAATGATGAATTCTTGTAGAAAGAAAGTTACTAGTTATAAAGACTTACGAAACATGTTTATAATAAAAATATTAGTGTATATAGGAGAAATAGTGTATAAACCTAAATATTATCAAGAGTTTATAATCATACTAGTTTTATTGTGGGGTTGGATAAAAAATTATTGATGATTCCCTATAAAAATAATTTTATTTCATTGATAGAATAATGGATGGACCAAATTGAGTAGAATGACACTTTGGAATTGGTTTTAGGTCCTAAAAAACAATTTAAAGAGAACATGGTTGACTTTTTTAGAATTAACATTATGAAAATGGGGGTATCGTATAAGAAAAAATATAAACATTTTACAAAGGATTTTTTTGAGTTGAGAGTATTGATTTTGGTGAGTATTTTTATCAAGTCACAAAGTTACAAACAATTAAAATATTTATTATGATTTTTTTATAAAATAATACAAGGTTTTTTCAAAGGGATAAGAAATCTATGTTCATTAATTTCTAAATTGATTAAGAGGTCAAAAATGAATAATTAAAAGGTTTTATCCTTATAATTGATGGTTCTAAAGTGAGAAAGATTAATAATTCATTATATGATCTCAAAAAACTACATCAAGAATGGAATTATATCCTAAACAATAAGTTAAAGAGTACAAAATTTAATAATTCAATGCAATATTCAATGTAAAATAATATTGACATGAAGTTCCACTTCATCAAGGACAAGGTGTAGGGTGGTTATCTTTCATTGAAATATGTATCAACTAAATAGAATGATGTGGATATCATGATTAATACCTTGACTAATGATTCATTTATTCACTTAAGAGTATTACTGGGAGTGTAATATTCCCTAAATCAGTGTAAAACATTAATGTTTTTTCCTCTTTCATTTTATTGAATTTTTTCGATAAATGGGGGAATATAAAATGATATATTCTTATAAATATGGGATATAACAAATTTTTTTATTACATGTTAATTCATGATTTATTACATCAAAATAAACATAATAAAACAAAGAAGATCAAGAAGTCTAGTCTATTTTGGAATTGGTTACATGTAATAACATCTTGAACATGGGATATAACAATATTATTGAAAACATCCTTAACATGCTTCTAAAATTTTAGGGCTTTTAAAAATTCATGGGATAACCTAAGAAAATAAACATGAAAGGGGTGAGTTATAAATCCCAGTAAGGGAATAAAAATTGAATAATGTGATAAATGATATAAAATTGGAATTTAAAATGGGAATATAAGGTGTGATAATAATAATCATGAATATTAAGTCATGATATAGAATGATAATCATAACATAGTAAATGTGGAAACAACATAAAACAATGTATAATAAACATAGGTTCTTGCTAAAATCCAAGACATAATGATAAAAAAAGTCACATAAAATAATTAGGTTCACTCCTTATCCAAACATGACGTATCATGAGACTAAAAATTACCTAATACATCGAAGCACAATATAATTATGGGTTTACCCATCCTTTTCAATTCATTATTATTCTTAAGCGTGTCATATTGATCCTACCACATGGATTCATTAATTATCATATTTTCTTCCATGATCATGTTGTATTAAATACATATAAGTTATGCTAAATTCCAATATGTATGTATGTATAAATTTAGAACCCTTGATGAGAAATGGTTATGGAATTCACTACACAATTGTTTTGGTATGGAAAAATCGCGGTAAAATTTCGACAGCATAACAACATCACAAAAAAAATCATATAATTGGTTGATGAGATAAAAATGGGTATATAATCATTTGGAATTGAAATATTCAGTAATAGGTACATGTAAATACAAATCCCAATATTATTAATTATAAAAATAAGGCATAATATAATAGAGAAACTTTAATAAATAAAGTAAAGTTAGAATCCCTTACTTGATTGCATGTCTAGAAATGATTTCAAGGAGACTCTTGAGTGATTTGGGGAACTATGGGAGGAATCTAGAGAGGGAATGGAAGAGTAATCATGTGTTGAACTGATTTTTACTAAAGATAAATGGGATAATGGGCTGGTTTTCATAGTAAATGAGTGGGGATTTGTTTTTTTATTTCTTAAAAAAATGTTTCGGAATCTATAAACTAAAATAAAAAAAACCACAAAGCTTCCCACAGTTTCTTAAAAATGGGATTGGTTTTCATTATTTTATAATTTACAGCATATATATTAACAGAATAATCCCATTTCCTATGTTTAAGTGATTCATACACTTAATGAAATGGTTTTAAAACCTTAAAATATGTTTATGGTTTTGGAGGATTCACAAAGGCTTCGTGAATTAAGAAAAAATAAACGTAAAATCACATTATTTTCAATGAAAACCAGATATTTGTTCATGTATCCCATTTATAGTATTTATTAAATCACTTTTGGTCTATTATGATTTCATAATATGCAAATTATATTTATACAGAATTTATTTTTTCCCAAAAAAAATCGATTGTCTCAAGAAATAATGAAAAATCCACTATTGGATAATATCGATGTTCTAATTCCAAAAATAATATTCATTTTATGTAAAATTATTTCAAATATTTTAATTTCCATTTTAAAATAATAATTTATATTTATTTAGAAATGTATTTTTTAAAAATAAATGTTTTTGAACCCTTGTAAAAAATACATTTAAATTCCTAAAAATAATATGATCATTTATATTTAATAAAAATTATTTAATAATATTATTATTTAAAACTATAATTTCTTTAAAAATAACATTAATTAATCAAAATAAATTCCTTAATTGAATTTGAATATCACCCAAAAATATAATTTTTGTTTTATTATTTAAAAACACTAAATAAGTAATAATAATATGATCAAAGTATATTAATTATTATATATAATGTAAAGTAAAAACTCATATTTCTAGGTTATTTATATATATCCCTTCAATATGCCATAAAATACACTAAGAGTAAGGTGTGTGACCGTTACACTTTAATGGGGTCGTTCGTCATAAATGGATTGGGCCAAGATCATGAGGATCTTGAACTTCTCCAATAAATGGTTTCTATTGTGCTTAAGTTGTTGGATCTTAGTTTGGGTTTGGTCATGGGAAAATCCCAATGATTCTATTTTTCTTTGAAGCTATGATAAATTTGAATCAAGTGGTACGATCCTACTGGTTGAGGTCATCAGATCCTTTTTCTACGTCAATTGTATTTTTTTTAAAACCCTATATTTATACAAATCATGTTATCACAATTCAACGACTATTCTATCAATTTTTAAGATTCCTAAGGTTCATTTAAATCCAATATTATATAATTAAACCACATAATAAAACATGTTTTTCTATAAACATATTATGTAATAAGGCATTAAATAAAAGCACAAGTGAAAATTTTATTTATAATTTTTTGGTTTATTACAATCTTCCCCCTTAAGAAATTAACCCCTTGAAATTTTCATTTCCCATACTAAAACTTATTAGGTTAACTCTATTCCATCAATTCTTCCAATTCCCACATCACTTCTTCAAACATGTGGTTTCTCTATAGCACTTTGATCAGTTTCATTATCTTATTTCATATAACCTTTTCCCTATGATCTAATACCTTTACTGGTTTCTCATCATATGAGTGATCATTATCCAAGAGAACCACCTCTCAGTTGAGTACATGTGAGTAGTATGGTATATACTTTATTAATAGGGATACATGGAATGCATCATGTAATTGAGATTGGTTAGTTGGGAGTGCTAGTAGGAAGTCCACTACTTCAATGTAATCAAGGATTTGAAAGGGGACGATGTATCATAGACTAAGATTTATTCATCCCAAATACCATTATTTATTCCATGAAGATTTTAGGAGGAATACCATGCCCCCAACATCAAACTCTAAGTCTCATTGAGGATTATTAGCATACCTCTTCTATCTAATATGAGCATCCATGATGTGTTATTTAATAGTCTTAAAATTTTCCACTATTTCCTCGACTATTTCAGACCTAGTAGTTTTTCCTCCAACATTACCCTAACAAGGAAGTGTTTTTCACCTATTCCTATAAAGGTCTTCATTGAAATCAATTTGGATAATCAAGTGGAAACTATTTTTTTAAGAGAACTCGACCAAAAGAAAAATGTTGGCCTCATCATCCTTTTAAGTCAATTGAGAATGCTCTCAACATTTCCTTAAGTGTCTAGAAATTCCACTCATATTGGCCATTAGTTTGAGGGTGATAAGCCACAGTGAAGTTCAAATCAATATTTAGATGATGTTGGAGACTCCTCCATATCATAGAGGTGAATCTTAGATTCCGATTGGATATAATCTATATAGGTGTTTCATGCATCCACACCACTTCTATAATCTATATCATTTATAGTTGATCGAGTGAGAAATCCTCTTGAATCAAAATAAAGTGGGAATTATTTGTAATACCATCCCCCACAACCCATTTAGAATTATTCCCTCTTTATTTCTTT
This sequence comes from Viscum album, assembly GCA_963277665.1. Lineage (NCBI taxonomy): Eukaryota > Viridiplantae > Streptophyta > Magnoliopsida > Santalales > Viscaceae > Viscum > Viscum album. The sequence continues at coordinate 948,729,288 of OY728163.1, forward strand.
GGAAGAATAGTGATAATGTCCATATTGATGGTTTCCCATTTCTATATAGGTATAGGTAATGGATGCATCATCCCCATGGATATTTCTTATTCCAATTTCTATTTTGGACATAAAATACATCTAGTTATATATTCTTCGATATCCTTCTTCATATTCTCCCACCAACAATGTTCTAGGAGATATCGATACATTTTTGTGCATCATGTGTGGATGGAGAATGTTGAGCTATGTGAATCATCCATAAATTCATTCTTTAACTCTAGATGTGAGGGTACACATAGTCTTGACATAAATATCACAACACCTTCTTCATTAACATTGAACATTAAGGATTTCCATTTTCTTATAGTTTCCACTTTCTTTTGAATTTCTACATCATTTCTCTGAGCATCATTAATCTTTTCTATAAGGGACATTTTAGCAATCATTTGTGAAAATATTGATGATGTTTCTTATTTCATGATTCATATGTCCATCCATTTTGAATTTAAGTAGATCATATCCCTCTGAATTCTCATCAATGATATAATTAATGTATCATTTTTACTTATAGTGTCTTGCACTTAATTCACTTTACCAGGATGGTAGTGGATTGAGAAGTCATGTTCATTTATCACCTCTATCCATCTTTGTTAGTTCATATTCAGATCTTTCTATGTGAATATATATTTCATACTTTTGTGATCCGTATATATCTCACACTTCCCTCCAAAGAAGTAATGCTTTCAGATTTTCAGCACACAGATCACTCTAGATAACTCTGAATCAGGTTTTGGGTAGTTCTATTTGTGAACATTCAAATTCCTTGAAGAACGGGCAATTTTTTTTATTTTTCATTAACTCATAGAAAAATATCTTCTTTGAAGCATTGATGAATACCATGAAATTTTCTCCACCTATGGGTATTGTGAGAATAGTGGCGTTAATAATCCTCATTTTCAAGTCATTGAATATCTCTTCACATTAACCATTCTATGAAAACATGACTCCATTACATGTTAGATTGGTTAGAGGTTCTGACAATCGAGAGAAATTTTTCACAAATCTACGATAGTACCCTATTAATTCAAGGAAACTACAGATATGTGTCACTGATGTTGGCATTAGTCATCCTTCAACTTCTTCTACTTTTATGGGTCCACATATATCTAATTTCTTTTGATGATATGTCCAAAAAATGATACTTCCTTCAAAAAGAACTCACTTTTTTAGTACTTTTCATAATTCTCCTCCATTTTAAAGATATTTAGAATGGTTCTTAGAAGCCCCTGAGGCTTCTCCTTGGTTTTAGCGTATGTTAGAATATAATCTATAAGTACTATCATAAAAATTAAAATGTAATCTAAAATGACCATTTTCCTCAATTAAATAATGATTTATAGAGTATTAGTGAGCCTGAAAGGCATCACTATGGACTCATAGTGCCCGTACCTCAATTGAAATTAAGTCTGGGGAATATCCCCCTTCTTCACCCTAACATGGTAATATTATGACCATAGATCCACCATGGAGAAGTATTGTGCTCCAAATAGTTGTTCAAACAAGTTATCAATCTGAGGCCTAGGATACTTGTTCTTTATCGTGATATTGTTGATCTCATGATAAACAATGCAAAGGCACATTGAAATATCCTTCTTCTTATATAATATGGCTGGTGCACCCCATGGTGAAGCACTAGGGAGTATAAACCCTTTTTCCGGATTCTCCTTTATTTGATTTTTCATCTACTCATGTTTCATAACATCCATTATATATGAAGTCTTGGATAATGGTTAATCCCTAGTTATATGCTCGATTGAAAATGCAACCTCTCATGTATATTGAAGGTTAGGAAATTCTTTGAGAAACACGTCAGTGTATTCCCTCACAGTGTTCATGTCTTCAAGGATGATGTTTTTCTTAGAGTCAATCATTTTTATCAAGATACACTTTCTCATAGGTTAATAATATCTATATTTGAGATTTCATTGCTAAAAAATATTTATCCTTCTCTTTGAAATTATACAGAATCAGAGGATGATTTGTGATATGGAGTGTGATTTCCATCTCGTAGCAATTTATTTCGACTCTATATATGGAAAGAAAATACATACCTATAATTTCATAAAATTACACCAAAGGGATATGATAGGGTTTTTGTGGAAGTTAATCCTGAAAATTTTAATATGGATGAGTTATATACTTGGGACGCGAAAAGTTCCCCATGTTTTTTCCTCGATAACTCCATGTTCATGATTTGTAGTGGTGTTTGAATAGTTATACTAAACTTTTGTGATATGTAGAAATATGTAGATGCAGAATAAAAATGTATGTTCTCTATCCTTGAATTAATAACTAGAATATCTGTCACAACATAGTCGTTGGGATTCACCATAGTGGTTGTGATGGAAAAATGTTATCCATTTCATCCTTAGAGGTTGTTGGTTGTCTCTAAAAACCCATGGACAAGTGCATTGATTTGAAAAGTACCCTGGTTCTTGGAAGTTGCAGTAATGAACAATATTATGAGGGATAACTATAGCATTTCTCTCTTCTAATGCATTAGTTAGTTTCTCATTTCAATAATATCTTTCTAGGTGTCCTTCTTTACCACACCTAAAGCATTTCCTCATCCCCCGTAGTCAATTTACAGGGTGCTTCTTGTTTCACCATTGAAAATTGTTATATTGAAATTTATTTGAATCATTAGATTTATCCATTGGATCACTATAATTAGACTCCACATTCCACTTCATATCCACGTGATACCCTTTAGATTCTCTGATTTCTATTTTTAATTTTAGGTCACATCAAACAATTTCATCATTATAGTCAAACTCTCAGATAGGCATGTATTTTCATAGACTAGGTTTTAGCCTACCAAAGAAGCGGCTAACCTTTCATTATGGGTAACAACAAATCTAGATGTATATCATGAATGCATTTTAAAATTTTCTTCTTCTTCCCAATATATTCTCTATCATTTTTAATGAGGGTAATAAAACACAATTCTGTTCTAAATCAGATAGTTTGAGGAAAAAATTTATTGAAAATCATTTTTTTAATTCCTTCCACCCCATAACTTCAATCTCTTCCATATGATCTCTATTCTTAATCAATTTTGACCACTGATTAACTTCTCCCTCTATATGATAAATAGTTCGTAGAACCTTCTCTTGTTCAAAACAATGAAGGATGGAGAATATATTTTCAATGGGGTTGATCCATTGAAATTTGGAGGCCTTTATCACATAAAGGGATCAATTATAGGTTGTTATTTCTCATGGGGATTTGGTCACTCCTCCTGATTCAGGTTTCTATTCATAACACAATTCCTCTGAGAAAGTATCGTCACAAAGTTTGTGACTCCCTCTCACATCAGGTTAACCATCGCATTGGGCCAGTCAACACATTGCTCGCTAGATGGATTATATACCTGATTCCTCCTATTTACATCCATTGGATAGAATAAAGGGAAATTTAGGGTTGAATATTTTTTAACTATTAAACACATAAATATTAATCCAATGTGATTAAATATGTAACTTATAAATTATATCTATTTCCCTAACTTATGAATATCCAGGGTTCAATATATGTTATCCATGATCTATTTCCAAAAATATAATCTTATGGGTATTTTTTTATTCCCTTAATAATGATTTGTAATTAGATAATGAATTAGAAAAGAATATTCCCAAGGAGTTTCAAACCAGGTGTGCAGTAATGTGAATTATCGTGCACCAGGTTATGTCAAGTCAGGCTGGACACACCTTGTCAAAGTTGATACCCCTAGGTGCATCTGTTTCATAACCACATCCACTTGTAGTATCTAGATAGGTATTTATTTTATAGATAAACCACTTAATCTATATTTAGAAAAATTTAGGTATCTTTTCTTATACTTAGTCTTATTCTTAAGTCTTTCTCTAGGGTTTTCTAATCCTAATAAAAAAATAACTAAACTTTCCATATGATACAAAATATAACAAACATGTTCTTTATTAGACATTAATAATAGATTTATCACATAAAATTATACACAATAGAATCCATAGGATTGATATGTCTATTTTATTTTTGAATTAGGTACATAGAATAATATCTTGAATATGTGACACAACAACATTATTGAAAACTTCTTTAACATGCTTGTAAAATTCCATGGATTTTAAAAATACATGGGATAACCTATAGAAATACATAACAATGGTGTGATCTATAAAGCCTAATAAAGAAGTAAATATGTCTTAAGGTGATACATGATAGACAATATACATATTAATGTGGAATAAAAGGTGTGAGAATCATAAACATGAATAATAAGGCTAGATATATCATGATAATCATAACATGGGATATGTGGAAACAACCTAAAATAGTACGTCATAAACATATGTAAAGGATTACTGCCAATACATAATGATGGAAAAAGTCTCCTAAAGGAATCAGGTTTACTCCCTATCCCAAAACGACTTCTCATGATACTAAACAATACCCAATTCATTGGAGCACTATATAATTCGCGTTGCACCTGTCACCTTCATTTCATTTTAATTCTTAAGTGTGCCATATAGATCATAAAACATGGATTCATTCATAAGAATATTTTATTCAATTATCAATAAGGTTGGAATACATACAAGTAAGTCATAATTTAAATAATTATAACTATATAATGGCAAACACCCTTGATAGGAAATGGGTATGGTATTCACTACAAAATTGTTTTTCTATGGAAAAGTCTTAGTAAATTTTGGCAACATTAGGGAAAAACATAAAAAACATTTATGGTTTGATGAGAGAGGAAGTGGTATATCAAAATTTGGACATGAAATTTGAAGTAATAGGGACATGTATGGACATATTCAAAAATTAAGAATTGGAAATAAAAGGCATAAGATAATAAATAAACTTGAATAAAGAAGAGAAAGTGAAGATCCCTTACTTGAGTGTGTGACTCTAAATGATTAGTCGGAGATTCATGAGATCTTGAAGGAACTTTGGAAAAACTATAGAGAGGGTATGGTAGCATAATGACATGATTAAATTATTTTTAGGGAAGATAAATTTGATCATGGGTGGGTTTATAAAGGAAACGAGTGGGGATTCTTTACTATTTCTCAAACTTAGGTTGTGGACTCTATATAATAAAATTACTAGAACCATAAAAAATCCCATAGTTTTTTCCCATGGTGTATGATAAATGGGAGTTATTTTAATTTTTTATAAAGAAAATGACCCAACATAATAAAATAGCACCCTTTCATACGTGAAAGCGTGTCACACTCTCAAAGAAATGATTTCAAAAGCTTAGAATATATTAATATTTTTAGAGGATTCATAAAGGATTTATAAAAAAAATAAACCTAAAATAACATTTTATTAAATTAAAAATATATATTTGGTTTTATATCCCATTTTTAGTATTCATTACATCACTTTTGGTTCATTATGATTTCATAATACACAAAGTATATTTATACGGTATTTAATTTTCAACAAAAAATTCAAATGTCTCAGAAAGTTATGAAAAAATAACCATTGTATAATATAAATTTTCTGATTCCAAAAAATATATTCATTTTATCAAAACAACTTTATAAATATTTTAATTTTCTCTTTTAAAACAATAATAGGTATTTATTGACTATTTTATGTTTTTTAATAATAACAGTTTTTTAACCCTTATAAAAAAGAAATTTGACGACATAAACATTATATGATCATTCATATTTAATAAAAATTATTTAATAATAATATTTTATTAAAATATTATTTATTTTAAAAAATAATAATTCATGAAAATAAATTCCTTAATTAAATTTGAATATTTCCCAAAAATACACTTTGTGTTATATTGTAAAAAAATAATTTACAACGTGACAATAATAGTATAAAAATATATTCATTATTTTATAAAAAGCACAATACATAATCATATTTCAATATTCTTGATACATATCACATTCATACAATAGAAAAAACCCCAAAACTAAGGTGAGAGATAGTGAGACTTCCATGGGGTGGTTTGGCGTACATGGTTTGGGTCATGATCTCCACGAGCTTGAACTTCACTCGTAATAAATTTCATGTATGCTTAAGTTATTATATCTCACCTTGGTCTTGGTCATATTCAATTCCCACTGATGTTTTCTCCCACATATGATCTAATAAATGGGCTTCATAGGGTACGATCCTACTGGTTGAGGTCGTTACTTCCATTGCCTATGTAAATTGGATTTGTTTAAACCCTATACTTATACTAATCATATGATAACTATTCAAAATATATTTTATCAATAGTAAAGATTATGAATATTCATTTAAATGCAATATGATTTAATAAAACCAAATAAGTTCATGTTTATTATATAACTATTTTACATAATAAGAAATTTAATTAAGCCACAAGGTAAAATTTTATTTATGACCATTCAGGTAGTTACATGGGACACTATAGGTTCTTTTAAAGGTAATAATCAAGGTAAATAAGATTGAGAAGTATTACAAATCATATGAAAATTTAGGTAACTCTAGTTAGAGTTTGAATAAGATCTTATTTGAAAATTATCATGTTTCCATCAGAAAAAAGTTGGAGAACGATGATCCCTTATAGAGAATGGAGATTGAATAACCCTTATGAAGTGAACTAAGAAATGGGATATAATTTTATCACAATAAATAAATGATAAATATGGAATTAATCTTACATTGAGAGATTTATTTCTCTCACATTCATTATTCTATTATATAGTGAGATGTTTACATGAACATTGTATTGTAGTCAGGTTATGTATTGTTTCCTGTTGAAATTGATTCAGGATTTTTTGATGTTTTCATGTTATACTCATATAAACATTATCATGGATGAGATAGAATCAATTTTTAATTTAGTGGATATATATAACAAATAATGAAGAAACTTATTCTGCAGATTATAAATTATTTCATGGAGACGATGGTCACACATCATTATTTTTTATTTATTTTATCATAGAATTGACTTTACTTGATGTGAGAGGGAAATATTCTTGATTTATTCCTATATAGAAATGACATTATCACATGTGAGGGGAATCACACAACAAGATATTTGGTTACATAATGATAATGTATATTATACAATTAGTTTATCTTACAAGAGTTGATATTCCACAAAATAATTCTAAACTGTGAAAGTAATGAATATGATGTAAAAATACTCACAACACAGCTAGGATGATTTTTCCGTAAGGGTTCACGTGAGGAGTTACATTGAATTTAATTCATTATGAAGATAATCCTAGTTGAGTTGTGTTTCATTCTAGTTTGGAAATTCATGTTATCCCATTTCATGAGGTACTAGTTCACATCACAATCTATGGTAATTTGTGTAAAACCATGTAGTGATAAGAAATATTTCACTACTACAACTAGGGTGATAAAGTCATGATGTTTTATTAGACCTAGAGATACAAGAATACCATTACATAATGCATGGAACATGCCACAATATTTCTAACTATAGGACATACTTGGATTGTTTATTATATAGAAATCCATGATTCCATGCTACAATCAATTGGAATTTATAAAAATCCATGGTCTTATAAAATTATTTATGATATTTGGAATTTATTCTTCCATATATTAAAAATCTAAGAAACATTCCATAGTCAAATTTTTTCATTTTATAAATCATTTTATATCTAAAATTAAATGGAAATACTACTAAATTTAATTTTGTGTGTGTGATGAAACAAATATAGATCCACCTATTTAAGTATAATTTCATAGGGGATTCAGTAGGATTTTGGGTAGGAGAACAAGGGTGCACACATAGTCTAGATTCTAGAGGCACATGTGGTACAAGAAGTAGTGATTGTTTGATGTATTAGAAACTATCATTCATCTTATAATCAAATTTCTATATAAACCACTTTCTCTTTCCCTTTTTTCCTTTGATAATAAATTAGAATAGGGGTAGTAGAATTGAAATTATTGTGCACCAAGGATTAGACACAAAAAAAAAAGGTGAGTAAAATTTTTAAAATACATTGTTACTCTATGTTTTCTTTCTTGCTAAATATCTCACCATCACATCCTCATCATTGGAGTCATTTAATACAAACCAGTGATAGGAATATTGTAGTGTGAAAGTGAGAGTTGGTGTTTTTTACAACCACTGATTCACCCCCTCTTCTCAGTTGTGGTTCACCCTCCCCTAATACTGTCATAGATTTGAAATCAATTTTATATATCTCATTATCTTAATAATATGTTATGGTAAGAAATATCATAAAGTAATTTATCATTTCAATTTGAGGAATGTTTCCTCAAATTAAATACCTTGATTTTTTTAAAACATTTAGATACCAAATTATCTTTATATGTAGTTACTCTATAATCACTGTTATTATTGTTATGGAAACCCAAATTTCACTATATGGGTATAATCCATTCATGTTCATCCACCATGTTCCAAATATGTTTAGTGGATATGGGTTACATCTCATATTGCATATAATTTTACAATTTCTTTTTATCAAAATTCTTGATGGACACTTCATTGGTAGTAGATTCATCATCTATGAACACAACCTCATAATAATTTTACATATGAAATCCATTTCTCATTGCCCCATAAAAGGTCAACCAAACCATTGAGTTTATTATGTTACTTGAGTTAATAATTCTTCTGAAACTCTTTATGGAACCTTCTCAACATCCATCAAATTAAAATATCTTATTTATTGATATTGAATATCTTCATGGTCAATTTTTTCCTATTGACTGCTCAATTCATGTGTTACATGTAAAATACTAGACTTTTCTAGAGATATGTTCAGCTCGTTTATAGGTTTTATATTTCACTTATATTGAAAAAATTTCATTTGATCTTTAATTTGGGGTGTGTTTGGGTGAAAATTTTAGAAAATAGTAAAAAGTGGGAAATGAATGGTTGGGGAAAGGTTTTCCATAATCAGGCGCCCTAGCCCATAAAACCTTGCAACATTGGATATAGGGGTTTTCACGGCTAGTGTAATTTTTTCAAATGGTGTTCCCTCTTATGATAAACTATTCACCCCTCCATGAATAGGCCCATGGTTAAGGTGCATGGTTAAGGTAAACTATGTGCTCCAAGCAGCAAACAATGTATACAGGATTTTACTCCCCTGAATTTTATTAAAAAAATTACCGAACCCCCGTCTTATACACTTGAGTGTCAAAGCTCGACCCATAATCGTTTTCTTTCAACTTAACATCCTCATAGAGGAATTCAAATCCATTACAACCTCCACTATTCATGATTCTAATCTCATATTGAATATCAACACCCCTCTCAGTTTTAGATCTGGATTTCATTATACGTTCTTACTACGATGAAATTGGGGATTTTAGTTAGGAGATCATTCATTAAGGAATTGAGTTATGTGTTCTGTTATTCAAATACCAAAGTCTTGATTTCAAGTACATATAATTAATTTTATAATCACTATCGTTTGATTAGAAATTGTGATTTATTACATTAAATTAATTATTGTGTATTATAAATAAATAAAGGATTTGTGAAATTGAGGATATTTAATTGAGATAATTAATTGTGGAATTAATTATGGGATATTGATTTCATTGAATTATGATAATTAATTATTGAATTAATTATGGAATATTGTAATTGATCAATAGGGGTAATTAATTATTGAATTAATTGTTGAAATATAATGATTATGAAATTGAAAAATTCATTATGGAATTAATTAGGATATATTTTGATTTTGGAGTGATTAAATAATTATTGAATTAATTAATGAAAAAATTTGAACTTAAATAATTTAGAAAATGATTAATTAATTCTTGACTTAATTAAAGGAAGTTATCTGTATAATTAATTAGTGAATTAATTAATGATATTTGAATAATTAAATTACTGAAGGATTAATTAATGTGATTTTTATTATTAACTAATTTTATAATTAGTAATAGAAATCAAGTGGTTAATTAATTTTTGAATTAATTGTGAAATTTTTGACAATGGTGAATGGAAACATGGTAATTTAGTTATGAAAATAAGAACGGTAATATGGTCATTCAATTATTAAATGGTGAATGGTAACATGGTCATTTAATTATGAAAATAATAATGGTAACATTGTCATTCAATTGTGAAATGGTGAATGTTAACATGCTCATTCACTTATGAAAATAAGAATGGTAACATGATAATTCAATTATGAAATGATGAATGGTAACATAGTCATTCACTTATGAGATTATCAATGGTATAATGGAAATTCAAATGTGAATTGTGATGATTAATGGTAACATGGTAATCCATACATGTGATATCCCTTGGTTATAGTTTAGACACTAACATGGGTTAAAGTAGGTATTGAGGTTTGGGTGTCAATGGGAACTTGGAGATTTATGTTATTAAATAAAGAATAATTAATAATGGTATAACTATTTACATATGAATTGTACATACTTTTTTATTAAAAATTCATACACTTTTATTGACTAGATATTATTTTAGATGTTGTTGGTGGTGGCCTACTGAGATTTACTCACACCCTACTTGGGTTTCCTAATCAGTAACCAAATAGATTGCATGATTTCTGGATAGGCTAAAGGCATAGGCCCTATGTCAGATAGTTGATTTTTAATGGATCATGGTTGAGGTAACCATATGTTTTTTGGTACTGATTGGGATTTGTCAATTTCATTATTTTTTTGTTTAATTTTAAAACTTGGCACATACTTTTTCATGATATATTTGTTGTTCAATTTTTACATTGAATTTTTTACTTTGGTTATTTTGAGATATTAGAATAGATTTTATTATTTCATATAATTTAGTTATTTTTATTATTTATGTTGGTGTACTACTCTAATAAAAAGAGGGTAGAGTATCCCCCTTATGGATATTATATCCTCACTACTAGTGGGCAACCTCTAACATATAGAGAGTTGCGATTGAGATCACGTAGTGAACTGAATCGAGGCATTAGGGTGTGGCATATAGGTCAGAATGTTACAAAGAGGGATTATATTTGGTTTTGTTTTCATTTATATTCGTTTGTATTACTATTTTGGAAAATTAGATAGGATACTAAGAAGAGTCGGTCCTTGGTTATGATCCTTTGAATTGAAGTACCTAACTCATTTATGGGGTAAAACTAAAGTACCTAGGGTGAGATTTTTGTTATTTCTATTCTTGTTGCAGTTGATGTTATTTCTTATTGGGTGACACAATTGTGGTGTGATGTTAAAATTGTTTTGAAATTTTTTTGAGAAATGAATTTTGACATGGTATGGCATGAGAATTGAGTTTTCATGAATCATTCTAGGAGCTCAAGATTAATATGTGACATGTATCATTTTAGGCATGCAGGGGAAAATGAGTTTTGGGTATGTTTTTGAACTTTAATTGTTTTTCCTTGCTTGTTAAGTTAAATTAAAAATGTTCCTAACATTAAATTAATTTTAAAATGATGTAATATTAGAATAAATGGGTGTCTAATGAGAAACTTGATATAAGAATGAGAATTACCTTTGATAGCTAAGACCTAGGTGTAGGATGGTTAAGGGTAGAGATAATGCATTGGATTTGACCATGTGGCTAGCTTTAGGGTAATGACTTTTTGTAACTTTTTTTATTCACCTCTTACATAAATTTGATGAAGTTCTGTTATGGGTCCTAAGATGAGAATTTTTATTTTTAGAGAATATTCATCCATGACAATACTTGTTGATAAGAATACCAGATGTTATGGATAGAAATGATCCACCAGTAGTGGAATTTGCGGCACTGATAGCGATGGGTGATGAATTTAGAGAGAAGATTCTAAAAAAATTCTTGATTGATGAAACATATAGAAACCAACCCATGGAATATTGTGAAAATAATGCTTGAACTTAAACGGGGGTTTCAGTTGTAGCACCCTTAAAACATTACTAGAGAGGATGGACCTAATGGGTCTGTGTTCTGGGTTGAGTCTATACACTCTATACTTTACCATTCAGATACATTGGTTGTAAAAAGGGTCATGTTGGCTGTTTATATTCTACGAGGATCAAAAAAATCTGGTGAGACATTTAGGCACGAACTGAACGGGATGATGGTATGTTATGGAAGGATTTCTTAGGGAATTTAATAGAGAACTTCTAACCAGATACGATGAGGCAGGAGAGAGTAGCTATGTTTACAAGATTGACTTAGGAGAGTATGTGTCTGATTGACTATTCTAGAATAAACATATTTACATCTCTTTCCTCTAGAATTAAAAGAGGATGAGACATGTACGATGAGGAGTTTTCAAGATAAGCATAAATGTGATATTAAGTCCCAAGGAAACCACTTTCGGTTAACAAATATTTTTTATATGCTGGATTAGGATCTCATAGCTGAGGGGAACCTAAATGAGGCTTCTAGTGCATGACAGATAGTTGATGCTACATGTCCAAGAGGTACGACATTCGAGAGAAAAAAATTGTCAAAGCAAGGATGTTATCCAAGGGGACAGAGGAAGAGTGTCCATGGAAAAGGTTAAGTTACTCAAGATCTTGCCCAAATTCTTTTTCAACAGTGTGGTATGCTCATCCATTATAATAGATATTGTACTCAAACACCTATAGAGTACTGATCTTGTTGAAATATGGGGCATATGCATATGTTATGTAGGAACTTATGATAGATGGGCGGTGATGGAGGAGCAAGATAGAACTTGGGTGAAGGAAGGGGATCTTCAAATCCATATCATGCTTGTAATTGGAGTTATACTAGCTGTGGTGGTAAGGGAAGTGGTTTTGGAGCTTCTGGGAAAGAGTTCCCATATCAGTAGAGTATTTTAGATCATAGGAATCAAAAAATGTCACTAGAAAGGGGACAGGACTGATTCATCCAGTTCTTCCTACAGTGGTGGATAGAAAGGTTGGACCATCGATAGTGAGAGGTACTATTCTTGTTTCTTATATATTATTTACTGCCATATTTTATACGGGTGCCTCTCATTCCATTATTTATGCACAAATTTTAAATTTTTTTTGCCTTGTAGTAGAATTCATGAGTGGATTTATGATGATAGACCCACCATTCAGAGTACAGTCGAGAGACATCTCTTTGTGAAATGGATTCTCTCTTGAATTTGTGTAGTATTATTTTATATGGTATCTTTAAATCCTTGACATGTTAGGATTGAACATAATTATTTTTATAGACTGGTTAGTAGCATATAGATCCCACATTGATTTTTACCATATGGGAGTGATTTTACATCTCTTAAGGGTGAAAAATATAACCACCATGGAAAATTGGATATTCAAGTGAGCTAAAGAGGGATAATTACACAACAATTGGGAGAGATCACATCATAGATTTCTAGTCTTTTTTTGAAAAGAGGAGGTGTAAAGTATGGTGTTTTTTCACTGGTAGTGGATCGGTTTAAGGACATATTTCTGGAAAATTTCTCAGGTCTAACTCCTGAGATATATGTGAAATTTAATATCTATCTCATACCAGGTGATGATCCAGTTTCTATTCCACCATAAAAAATGTCACCAATAGATCTTCAAGAGATTAATAACCAATTATATGAATTGTAGGATAAGGGATTTATCAACCCGATTATGTCACCTAGGGGATCACCAGTGTTGTTTACCAAGAAGGTTGATGGGAATCTATGCTTGTGTTTTGATTATTAGAAGTTGATATACATGGAAGTGAAAAACTATTTTCATCTTTTGCATATCGATGATATATTGGACCTATTCAAAGGATCTTTTGTTTTCTCAAAGATTTATATGAGATCAAGGTATCATCATTTGAGAGTTCAAACTACTAATATACTGAGGAATTCTTTCAAAATTAGGTATGGACTCTATGAGTTCATCATAATGCTATTTGTATTGATGAACACACCAAAAATGTTTATGGACTTGATGAATAGATTCTTACATCTGTACTTGGATTAGTTTTTTATAGTGTTTTTGGATGAAATATTGGACTACTCCAAGACTCATGAGGATCATTTCCTACATCTTGACATCATCCTAAGTACAATGATACAACATAGTTTATGTTCGAATCTATATATGTGTCAAATTTTGGTTGATATGATAAACTTCTTGGGTAGAATCATCTAAAAGGAAGGTGTGTCAGTGGACCTAGAGATGGTGCAAGTAGTGGTTTCTTGTGAGAATCCCAAGAACATATTAAATATATGTAGATTTTTGTTTTAGAAAGATATTATTAGAGATCAATCCAAGACATTTCCCATTTATCTGTTCCACTTTCAATATTGAACAAGAAGGGGATAATTTTGGATGGTCATGATCATGGGATAATTCCTTTTAGGAGCTAAATAAGTGTTTTAAATTGGAACTCATCTTGATACTACCCAATCCAAGTGAGGAGTATATAGTGTATTTTGATGATATTTTAATTGTACATGGAGTAGTGTGGATGTAGGGAGATCGATTTGTTGTATAAGGGTCTCAATAGTTTAGGTAACATGAACAGAACCCCCCTACAAGACATTAAGTTTGAATCAATTGTTTATTTATTGAATTGTTTGTGGCATAATCTTTTGGGAGACAAGTTTACCATGTATACATATCATAAGAGAATTAATCATATCTTTTCTCAACAATATTTGAATCTCTTGCAATAGAGGTGGGTTGAGTATATGCAGTATTTTTATTTTGAGATAGCATATACACTTGGGAAAGGAAACAATGTTCTCGACACCCTAATCTAGAAGGCAATGACCTAGAGGGTTCAGGAGTCTAGTGATGAGAAGAAGATGATGAACTTACTAGTTGAGATGCATGTTATGGTTTAGGAGAGTCCAGAGAAGATGAATCTCATATTATTTTTAGTGGAGCCTATACTTTTGAGATGGATTTGGGAAATACAATTATGAGGATCCAGATTTCCTGACCATGAGGGAAATCCTTGAAGGTGGGGATTTTGGTTAGGTGATTATTCCTCAATGAATTGAGGTAGGTGGTCTATAATTCAAATCCAAAAGTCTTGATATCTATTATGTGAATATAATTGTAGAATCATTTTTCATTAGAAATTGAATTTTCTTACATTAAATTAATTATTGGGTAGAATAATTAATTAGGGAGTTGTGATATTGGGGATATTGAACTGAGATAGTTAATTGTGGAATTAATTATTGGATGTTGAGTTCATTTAACTGAGATAATTATTTATTTAATTAATTATGTCATATTGTAATGGTTGAATAGGGTTAATCAATTTTTTAATTAGTTGTTCATATATATTGGTTACAAAACTGAAAAATTTATTATGGGATATTTGGATTGTGGATTTATTAACTAATTATTGAATTAATTAATAAAAAATGTTGTGTTTATATGATTAAAAAAATTGATTAATTTTTTTTCATTAAATAAATGTAAGTGATATGATTAATTAAGTTTTGAATTAATTATTGAGATTTATATGATTAATTAATTGGAAAATTACTTAATAGGATTGATATGATTAATTAATTATTGAATTAGTAATGGAAATATTATGGTAAATTAATTGTTTAATTAATTATGAAATTATGAAAATGTTGAATGGTAACATGGTCATTCACATATGAAAATAAGAATGGTAACATGGTCATTATATTGTGAAATAGTGAATCGTAACATGGTCATTCACTTATGAAAATATAAATGGTAACACACTCATTCAATTATGAGATGGTAAATGGTAAAATGGTCATTCATTTATGAAAATAATAATGGTAACATGGTTATTCAATTATGAAATGGTGAATGGTAACATGGTCATTCACTTATGAGATTGTGAATGGTAACATAGAAATTCAAATTTGAATTGTGACGATGAATAGTAACATGGAAATACAGACATTTGATATCCCTTAGGTATAGTTCAGACTCCAAAATAGGTCGAAGTCGGTATTGAGGTTTGGGTGTCCTCGAGAACATGAGGGTTTATGTGGTTAAATAAATAATAAATAATAATATGATAATTGTTTAATTATTCATTGTACTTATTTATTTATACAATTGTATACACTATTATTGACTATATATTGTTTTGGACGTCATTGGTGGTGGCCTACTGAGTTGTACTACCACCCTACTTGGGATTCCTGATCAATAACTTAATAGATTACATGATTACATTACAGGTTAAAGGAAAATGACCTTTGTTTGATTGCTAATTTGTGATAGAGCATGGATGAGGGAACCAGATGTGGTTCGGGAAAAGATTGTGAGTTTTTTGTGACATTAATTTTGAGTTTCATTTTGACACTTGGCACATACTTTGGTATGAAATATTTATTGTTCAATTTTGAATTAGTATTTCCTAGCTTGGTTATCATGAGATATTGGTATTGATTTGAATATGTCATATAATTTTCTTATTTTTATCTTTTTTTGGTGTATTACTCTAATAAAAATATTTTATAGTCTCCCCATGACTGATATTAGACCCTCACTACTAGTCATATGCCTCTACTGTATGGGGAGGCAAGATTGAGGTCACCTAGTGAACTGGCTTCAGGTACTGGTGCGTGGAAACCAAATCGGGATATTACATTTCCTCACAAATAAAACACCATATTAGGATTCAATCACTTTTTATTCTATATGATTATTCAAAAAATATTTTATGGTTTCCTTGGGATAATAAAAAATATTCATTTATCTGACATAGGGTCATGTTTATCAAAACCCAAACATCATACATATGATTAACAACACCAAATTCTGATAAAAGGCATATTGAGACATTTTCTAATCCATTTCTCTTACGGTGTCTTTTTGAATACTTTATATAGAACACAGTTATGATTGAAATGGTTTTTTGATTATTTTCATAGAATGATATAGAAAGAACACATTGACTGATCAATGATAGAACTATATCCAATTGGTTATGATTCCACCTCTCAGACACACCATACCATTATGGTGTTCAAAGAGGAGTGGGTTTTGAGACACTATCACTGTCTATTAGATTATCAATGAATTCCCCAGTTCAGCTTTCATGATCCTAATATGGTAATGGAATCTTACAAATTTTTATCAATGTATTTTTTACTTCATACAAAAAATATTTGAACTATTCAAATGTTTCAAACTTATGTCCCATCAAAAACACAAAACCATTCAAAACTAAATCATTGAAAAAGGTTATAAAGTAATTATACCCACCACTTTATTGAGAACTCATCGGTCCATATATATCACTATGTATAAGATCCAATATTCCACTAGCTCTATCACTATTTATAATAAAACTCAACTTGATTATTTTTACTAGTAAAAAATATTCACATTTTTCAAATGATTCATAACTAAATAATTTCAACAACGCATCTCTATGGATATTTTGAATTCATTTATCTCTTTATGTCCAAGGTGAAAATTCCAAGTGTAAGTTGAATTATAATTAGTCTTTAATTTCTTATTTTGGATGCTACATAGAGGGTTTTTCATATATAATATTTATAAACCATTGACCGTATTATGAATTCCAAAAAAAATTCATTCATATATATAGAATAGCCTTTCTTCTGAATAATGAATGAAAACATAATCTTGTCTAAAAAAATATAGAAAATAATTTTCTATTTATGAAAAAACTTAATAACTATTTTCTAATTCTATAACCAATCCCCTAGTTAGATTTATATCATAAGTTTCGTCCTCTATTACAGAAACTCTTTCCCTATTTACAAAATAGATATGTAATTCACCTTTCTTCATTTATCTCATATTTTTTATTCTATTTTTATTATCAAAAATATGTGATATAGTACCAACATCCAATAATAATTAGTCCGAGTTAGAGAAAATTATTTTTATAATATTCAAACACATGTGATCAGAATTATTGAATTTAATAACACTTATTAACCATTGATATCAAGATAAAAATATTTAATATACCAAACCTCTAAGAGATATCAAAATGTTAATCATAATTAATTCCATAATCTATAACTTGGAAAAATATATTAGTGAGTATCATATTTTATATATTTTAGTAAAGTAATTTTAATGAAATTTCATCCACTAAAATTATGTCCATTTGAATCATTACCTTTAATAGCCAAAGATTCACATTTTACTCAGTTTTGTGTCCACTTTGGTGCTCATATCAAAACATAGATATATAGGTAGGCCATTATGATAATAATATGAGATATGGATCTCATATATTTGATATGAAAACCCTTTAACTAAATCCTTCATATGGATAAATCCCCACTATATGTCACTAGTATCATATCTCATAGGGTTTCTCAATTAAGTGTCACCTAAATATTACAGTTTGATTTAGTTACTAAACTCATAGTGTTATTCATTTCCACCATTACTTATATATGTTAATCTAAGGAAAAATATCTTTAGAATGAATATACATGATTTATTGATCAAGGTAGAGATATGTGATTTCTTTGAAAGGAATATCACACTTATTATTTGATGGGTTTTCTTTTAAATAATCATTATTTAATATAAATTATATATATAGTAAATCCATAACTATTACATAACATGAAAACATTATAATTTCATGTTTTATTTATTTATATATGAATGATTTTGTAGATTTAGTTATGAAAACCCTATTTGACACACAAAATTAGTATGTTCAAACCAGATTAATGTGTAACTCTTTACATAACTCATAATTTGTGTTACTTTACCTTATAAAAAACGAAATTCAAGGTAGATGAAAGTTAAACATTTTGTTGTCATACCTATAATGAAATTCATGATATAATAATTTAATAATAATAATTTTATCAAATGAATTTAAGCATAGATAATTCTCACACATATAATCATTTTTAAATACATGAATAAATATATATGAATAACCTAAATAAATGAATAATTAAGTTATTTGAAATGAGGTAAAAAACATTATATAGTCAATTTTATCAAAAAAATATTTTTGAAATGTATCAAAATAAATGTCCCTTCATTACCATTCTAGTAAATAATTTTTACATTTTAAAAAATATTTATATAATTTTTTATTAAAATTTGACTCAAAAAAATGAACAACATAATATTGTTCTTCAGACATAACTATTGTATTAAGAAACACTAAGTAAATTTCTAGGTTCTAGATAATTTTATGTAGGACTTCATATATCCCAAAATGTCTTCATGATACCCACCAAACCATAGTCAATCTCTATAATGAATGCTACCACGATAAAGAAACCAACTAACCAATGGGGTAGAATATCATTATAGGAAAGAAAAATTACTCTAATAAATGAATAATACATGATAATAAATGTGTAGAAAGGAATAATAAAGACAAAATAAACATAAAATGTATTAAAAGTTGTGATTACTTATATAATTTAATCTTTTTGAATGTTAGAGAACACAAGAAGAAAGCGAGGACTCAAGGTAAGGGGTGTATCTTCCAAATAACCTATATATTTATAATTTTTTTCTATATTATCTATATACTCTTCTATTTAATGTCTAAAATGTTTTCAAGGTAAACCTTATATATTCTCCCTTAATTTTTAAGGAGTTAATGTCTCTTTAACTGTCTAATTAAAATCTAGTTTATACTTTATGTTTTTTATATGGGATCTTTTCCACCCTTTTGTTCTTGTGGTAATGATATCTATCACTACATATAACTCTCTTCCTACTTATATATTTCTGTAATGACTTATTTATATCATTTATGCTTTTTATGCCTTTATTTTTCTCTGGATATGAATTCATTTTTGATTCCATTCCATTTAATTAATTAAGTCATAACCTATGAGGTTTATAAGAGAATCTCTTCTATTTCATATCTTCTTCAAATACATTAAATATGAAGCTTATTTTAAAAAATATTTTTATAAGTGATTTATTTCTATTTTTTTATTATAACATCTCCAATTTTATTGAATTGTCTTTTTGTGAAATCTTATATATTTTCTTATTTATTAATTGTAAATATAGTTTTTCATATACCTTATTTTTATTAAATTTTAAAATCATTACTAAAATTATAAAATATCATTTATTAAATTTATATCTTTTCTTAAAAATTATATTTTCTATATTTATTTCAACACTGAATAAAAAAGAAATTATTTTCATATAAATTATTGAATTTTTTGTCTTATTCTACATTATTTTCAAATAAACCAATACACATCCAAATTCCACTATTTGAAAATTTCTTATGTTATATTTCTAAAAATGTCATCTCTTTAACAAATAGATCCTATGATTCAAATAAAGTCCCTGTGAGATAAATGATCCATCATATCATTTATCTTTAATTATAATTAATTATATAGAAAAGATAAATTTTCTATTAATTTCTTTCCTTTTAAAATACCATATACTTATTATTCAAATTGAAGTGTGTTTACTTAGATACCCATATATTTTATTAACTAGTGAAATTATATAATTGACTATATATCCTTTATTATATAAAATGTGAATACCATATACTTCATTATCTTGGATGAAGGATATTTATATAGATATACATTTTATTTATTTGTATGCCCGTTTAATTTATATGGGTCATTTATTCAATGATTTTTATGAGTTTATGATTGTTTTCATGTCAATGTGGAAGACACACACACACACACACACACACACATATATATATGGATATGTCATTATAATGATGTGTGGACCTAGACATATATAACCATTATTATTGGTTAAATCATTATATATCGTGGTACCTCTAGGTAAAATGTGAACATTATATGGTTATATTTGTTAAAAAATTTATTCATTGGCGTGATGTGGTTAATTGTGACCATAATTTTATGTGTGAGAATAATGATGTTATCTTTTTCTATAATGTTATGATGGTCTTGTATGTAATCCTTGAAATATAATTATAATTTTCTATGCTTATCTGTGTCCCAAATTCTGATGTCATGAGGAAAGGGTTGTAATTGAGTTGTGTGGTAAGAGTCCCTTCCACAAGGTGTAGCCACCCAAAAAAATTTCTAATACGTTTATTTAATTCATTGTATATCATTATTTTATACACCTTATTTTGTGATATTTTATTATTCTCTCATGACTCATTTTTAATTCCTATTATTTCAAGATTTTATTCTATAAATCATGCAATTTTTTCCATGATCATGAATCTCACTTTCATATGACCTATTGATAATTCCATCATGCCTCATTTATTTTGGTGACAAGATAATTTACATTTGAGTTCACTATTATCTTATGTTTTTAAATTTTCCCAGGTGTTATAAGTGTAAAACTTATTTTGATCAAATTATAAGGAGGTATTGGATGAATAATTTCATTAAATGTCATAGGTTGGTTATTCTATATAAACCTACTTCCCAATTCCTGAAAATATTTAATTTTGGTAGTTGGTTGAAATATATTATATGAATTATAAATATGTGTGTTTATCACTAGATCTGAAAGTGCAGGTATGGGGAATCTCACATCATGGTTTGAAATTTTCACAAATTTTATCTTTTTTCTATAAAACACATCATGGTTATGAGAAATAATATTATCTAGTTTCTTCTTCTATTTAAGAACTAAATCTGAATGATTTGGGAGTGGATCTAGTACAACTATTGGTTTTTTTAGGGGATAATATTTTTATAAAGGTAGTGAAAATATCATCCAAAACCAATTTTTTTAGAAGATTAACCCATTCATATAAATTGAATAAATTAATAACGAATTTCATACAGTTTTTCACTACTAATATAAATCTATCCACTATCTTATACATGATATTGATAGTAGTCCTAGTAATAAAATAATAAAACCTTTCCTCCAATGGTTCCCACATATTGTATGATATTACCAAAAATTTGAAAGGGCCACCTTTAAGCTACGGTCTGTGAGAACCATGTTTAACAGCATGAAGAAAATGAAATCCTCAGAGTTATTTGGATTAAATAGTTCTCAATATATTAAAATAAAACAATTATAAACTAGAATCCCATTTATGTATTCATACAAGGATAATCTTTATAATATGTATTTTCAGTTATATTGAATGAATCATTTCATAACAAATTTCTTGGTTTATGACTTTTTTAACCTATGACACTTTATTTTCAATTCCTATTTTGACATTTAAAAAATTATATTGGACTTGAAAACTAATATGATCATAATAACTTGATGAAAAACCAAATATGATAGGTTAAGGTAGTAGAAATAGGGTATATCAGGCATTATTTCATAACATATGTACTCCCATGTATATAAACATGACATAGGGATCCTCACCATAATGTGGTTTAGCTAAACACAAATCATGATGTGGTCAAACCCACTAGGTAATAATTTTATAATAAGTGAATATTTTCAATATTAGTGAATATATATATAAGATTTAATGTTTAACATTTTAAAATAACATTATCAAAAGTTTTAATTACAATCTTATTTTTTAGTTGATTACACATATTTAAGGATTAATTATTTTTATAGATGGAGATAATAATATAGAAAATTTCATTGGGAATGATAATAATATGGGGCATAATGTAAGAAAAGAGCTTCAAGACCCAACACCATTAATTTCAATGGACCTATTTACTTATAATTGGTAGATTAATGACAACAGCTAGATCAAAGAGGATGATAGAGGATTTACAATTCAGTTTTTTTAATTTATAAGAGGATTCCCAACATGCATTCATTTGAAAAAAAATATCCCTATAATGCAAATTATTCAAGCCCTATATTTAACTTTAAGGTCCTACCTAAGTGATCCTATTAATTTCAAGTCCTTGGGCATAACATAATCTCTAAAAGTAAAAATTAGTGGGATATATAACTTTAAAGTCATGATGGAAATTATTTATTTGTTTGGTGGTAAAAAATATATTATATGTTGAAACATTTTTCCCTAAATATATATTCATTAGTAAGGAAAGTAAAAAAATTGTTTATTCTTTAGATTAAATAGATTTGGGTTTTGGGCACAAGTATCACTCACTTAAATATAAATAGACACCTATATTATACTCATAATTTTAGAATGAATTTGGGAGTTTTCTAGTATTTTTTTATTTCTTTTATTCTAAGGTAAATATATGTTAGACTTATCAATGTATTATTCACCATAAGATCAAAATATAGATGTAAATACTCAATTATAAGAGGGGGTGATTTTTATGTTTAAAAAATTTTACTTTAAAATTTAAGAAAATCTATTTTTAACCAAGTTAAACACATTAAATTCAAAAACCCTCATTGATTCTAACTCAAAGGATTAATTGGAAGGTCTCAGGTCCAATTAAAAGAATTCTAAACTTAAACAAGTTAAACATAAGAAAACTAAAGCAGGTTTTTCTTAAAGAAAGATTCTACATTAAAGTGTATAGAATCATATTTATATCAGAGTTAAACAAGTATAAGAAAGTTTAAGAAAATTACACTTTCTTTCTTTAACAAAATACAATGGAAATAGAACTTCTAACAATAACAAGTAAACAGGTAGTAAATATTTTAACACAAAGTGAATAGTATCCAACAACATTGGACAAAGTTCCTTGGATTTATACATTCAAGAAAGTATGTATTACCCACACCATGTTATTACCATGATAAGAAGATAAAATTCTATGTTTTTATTCCCATAAGACCTTGAACTTTATGATAGTTGGAAACAATGTATTCCTACGGAAGCCCTAGATTTTACTCAGCAACAATTGAAGTTGCACTATAAAAGTTTGAACAAGTTGTTAATGGTTGAACAAGATGTTTATAGATCACACAAGGCATCAGAACCTGTAATCTCATTCAAATATGATCTTATTTATAGGAAAAAACATCAACTGTCTGTTCACTCCTCCAATGGTCATATTTTTCCTTAAATATCAGAGGGACTTATACACATAGAACTCAAAAAACGAAAATATTATAATAGATTTGACGACATAATTTTTTAAGAATAATTGCAATTTTTAAGAAATATTACCATGTTTAAGAAACATTACCATTCTTAAGAAACATTACCATGTTTAAGAAACATTTCTAGGTTTAATAGAAAAATAATAAGTTTAAGAAACAATGATATGTTTAAGAAAAATTTATAAGTTTAAGAAATATTGCTAAGTTTACAAAACATTTCTAATTTTAAGAAACATTTCTAAGATTAAGAAACAATCCTATGTATAAGAAACATTTATATGTTTAAAAACCAATGCTAAATTTAAAAAACAATTATATATTTAAGAAACAACACTATGTTTAAGAAACATTTCTATGTTTAAGAAACAAATGCTATGTTTAAGAAACAATGGGCTCTGATAAAATGGAATTTAACTTTATAAAAATATGAAACTATAACTTATGCATTTAATCAAATTCTAAATATAATGAAAATTTGATTATAACAAATTTATCATTTGGATTCATATTTCTAAATAAATCAGATCTTGATTTCAATGGAAATCGGATGTTGATTTATACGGAAATAAGATTCTTATTTATAAGGAAATCAAAGTATGATTTCTAAGGAAATTGGAGTCTTATTTATAAAGAAATTGGAGATTGATTTCAATAGAAATAAGATTCCCAATTTTGACTAAATTATATTCATAATTCCATAAAAATCGAATTCACAAGAATTGTAAGGTTCTGAGTTAGGTCAGGATCTGATTGTAGACTTAATAAAAAGATGGTTGTACTTGGTTTTAGAAAATAGTAGATAAGGAATAAGAAATCGTAGGTAAAGATAAAAAAATTCTTAGAGAAAGGAAATTTTCCTTATAAAAGGTTTCTTAGATAAATGAATTTTTCCTTAAGAAAATGTTTCTTAGAGAAAGGAAATTTTCCTTAAGAAAAGGTTTCTTAGATAAATGAAATTTCCCTTATGAAAGTGTGTTTGTGATTTACAAAACATAAGGAATTGAAAAGTCACAAGGAAACCATATTGACTCAATAATCTCTCCTTTTTTGGAACAAACAAAAAACCTTTCACAAAATAATATTAAGACATGAATTCATATGAAATACTTACTTCACTTTTTTATGACATATAATTAATATGACTAAATCCCCCTTAGGCTATGTTCCCCTAAGGATCATATTATTTAATTTTAAGGCTTTGTATTTAAATCAATTTCCATTACTTAAGAAAGTATTTTTTGAGTTTTTCTCCCCCTTACATGAACATTATCTTTTCTTATAAAATCGTTCTTTGTTGAACTCTTCTCCCCCTTCAGTATACTTCTACCCCTTTATGAAAATATTATTTTTGAATTATTCTCCCCCATTGTGATTTAAAAAAAGGAATGGATGGGTATATATATTTTACCTATAATGGTTAGAGAATATGAAATATACAATTATATGATACAAACCATTACAAACATTACAATAATTACAAACATTACAACGATATTTCAACCAAAAATCAGAATTGAAAACCAATCATTTTTCTTCTTATCAGGCATCATCTTATTTAGGGTTTCCTTCAACTTCTTCATCTTCTTATGATCATATTTTATTTTGGATCCTTATATATATTCTGATCTTTTTAGGTTTTAAGGAAAAATCATATTTAAGAAAAGTGAATCCGATGAGGTTTTTCTTAAAATAAGATAGAAATACCAACAAGTAAACAAATAATGCAATTATGAAGAGTTACTTAAGGAAACATATGTTCTGGATTTCTTAGTTATAGATTTAAATATTGATAAGATACATCTTGAAGAACTTAGGTTTTGAAAAAAAATTATTAAGGAAAGAAAAAATTTTAGGTTCTCAAAATTTTATTAAATAATGAATGATTTTAGGTTCTGAAATTTTTATTACGAAAATTAAAATTTTTATGATTGGAAAATGTTATTAAAAAAATAAAATTTTTTAGGTTCCAAAAAGTTTATTAAGGAATGAAAATCTTTTAGGTTCCAAAAATTTTATTATGAAAAGAAAAAAATTTATGTTTAGAAAATTTTATTAAGGAAAGAAAAATTTGGTGGTTTTGAAAATTTTATTAAGGAAATAAAACTTTTTACGTTCTAAAAATTTAATTAAGGAAAGAAAAAAAAAATTATTAAATAAAGAATAAATTTTAGGTTCCAAAAATTTAATTATGGAAATAAACAATTTTAGGTTCCAAATATTTTATTATGGAATGAAAAAAATTTAGAATTAAAAAAAATTACTAAGGAAAGATAAAATTTTAGGTCCTGAAAATTTTATTAAGGAAAGATAAAAGTTTCGGTTATGATAGTTTTATTAAGGAAAGAACGAAATTTCAGTTTAAAAAACTTTATTATGGAAATAAAATGAAAGAACAAATGTACTCTCTTTATGAAATAGAGTAACTTCATATTAGAAGATAGGTTTCAATAAAAGATTAATATGGATGATCACCTTACAGTTATCATTCCTATCCTTTGTTTAATGTAGTCAAATCTATCTGAGGGTAAATATTTTATAAAATTTTCATAAAGTTGATCTTATGTTCCAATAAATTTAAGAATGATATCTCCTTTAAGAAAAAAAACATTTGAAATCAAATCATCTTCAAGAAGAATGATATTACCTATATCGACAATCTTTCCTTGATCATTATATCTGAAAGTTATTTTTCCACCATTCATCTTGATAATTTTTTAAATGTATTTTTTTTAACAGTCATGTTTTAGGAATATCCATTATCCATGTACTATATATTATTGTTGGAAAATCCTTATTTTTCTAAAAATAAAATTGTTAAACATTCAGAATTTAAACATTCTCGAATCTAGAATTGTTACAATGTAAAATCTTAGTCATCCACATTTTCATAGAATAATAAGCTTTATCAAAACCTAAGTATTGAGTTTTATTTAAAGAAAAACTTTTCTCCCAAATCCCACCATATAGACGCTTAGTAAAAAAAGTATCACTTTGGGTAACAAAATAATTGTGACTAAAAATAGGTTTTGAGTGAGTATAACCAAGTATAAAACTATTCCTAAGAGGAAGAAATTGTGAATAAATTTTATTAAATTCTTACCTTCCAAATGTAAATTTATATAAATGTTTATTTAGTGAAAATATTTATCATTTTAGTAAAATGACTAAATTCTTATCCTTATAGTCATTTGTTTTATAATTTGAGTTATTCTCTAAAAACGTTTTCTTTAAAATAACATTTTCATGATCCATATAAATTCTATCCTTCTTAGAATTAAATTATTTAAGGATTTTTGGAAATATTTTCAAAACCAAGAGCTCCTTTATCAAGATATTTAGAAAGATATTATAATTATTTTGTTAAAAAATTCTAGAATTTTCTTTCTTTAACTTATTTTTTATCTTATAGTTCTCATTCTCAAGTAATTTAGAAAATTTAGAAACTTCTTCAAAACAAGGTACGATATTATCTTCTGATGAAGAAGATTCTTCATCTGAAGACTCATAATATTTTTCAGTCGAAAAAGTATCATTTAATGAAATATTGTTTATAGATTCCGAATTGTGTACCTTATCCTAAGATAATTATTTTCAATTGGTAATATGGATATAAGACAAATATTATTCTGATTAGAAGACTCATATTCTGAGGATTCATCTGAATAGTCACCACAATTAGCAAAGTAGGTGTCATTAAACTTTAATACTTTCTTATATTTAGATTTGTAGTACTTATTTCTATTCCTTTCAAAATGATTATCCTTTCTGTCTTTTCTCTTGAGAATAGGACAATTTGGCCTGATATCTCCATCCCTTTTTAATTCGTAACAAGTTACATCAGAATATTTCTTGTCTTTTCTGTATTTCTTCTTATATATGTATTTAAAATCATTATTTTCCATAATATTTTACATCCTTCGATCAAGATTGGCTAATTCATTCTCAAACTGATCACTTTTACTAGATTCAGATACTACAGTAGCCTTCATAGCTTTAGATCTAGTTACCCTTTCCGAAGTCTTGGATTTAGATGTAGTAGTAAAAGAAACACTTCCATTTCCATTATTTTTCTTATTGAATTCACCATCTCTCTTCATTTTTTATACTGAAGAAGAGTTCCAAATAACTCATCAAGAGTAATGTTAAATACTTTCCTATTTTCATCAATATCTGTCCATTTATATTCCAACTAGTTGTGTATAATATCAATTATCTATTCCATAAGAACTTTATCATCAAGACCATTATATCCCATAGATTGAAGACTATTTATGATAGTCATAAATCTTTGTTTCACTTTGCAAACACATTCTCCACAAGGAAATAAAAATCCATGAAATTCAACTCCTAACATCGATCTTCTAGTTTTTATCACTTTTGAAGATCCAATGTGTGTAACTTCAAGTTTATTCCAAATAATATTGGTATATTCACAAGAAGATATTTAAATATAAATATTCCTGGTAATATAACATAAAAGAGTATTGTGTACCTTGTAGTTTAGCTATTATTTTTCTTTTTCCAGATTTTATAATGTTATGATTTCTTTTTTAGTAATCTTTTACTCAAAATTGAGCATGAAAAAATTATCTACTCCAGTGTTAATAAAAAAATATTCATCTTACCTCTCCATTACTCATAATAATTTCCATCAAATATTAGTGGTATGGTAGGATTTAGATTATCTATAGAACCAATGTTCATTCCATCCATTTCTATAATAAAATACAAAATATCTTTTCCAAAATCAGAATTTGTTGTAAAAATTTATAAACAAAATGTTTATAGGAAAAATCATAAGAAAACATAAACAAGTAGTGTTATGTAAGAAAATTATGATCAATAAAACTTATATGTAATTATATGTATTTTAGAGACCTCATATAATACTAACTATAGGATCAAAATATAGATGTAGATTCTCAATTACAAGAGGGGGTGAATTGTAAATTTTAACCTTAAAAGAGCGGCTCTCGGGAACCTGGGCTATCCTCTTGGGCTACAGGTGATGATGGCGGCGATTACGCCGGCCTTCCCCCCCTTGGGGAGGGGGAGGAGATTCTTCAAACAACGGGAGACCAGGTTTTCGGTCTTTTTCAAATCCTGATTTTCTCCCCCCCTTCCCTAGGGTTTTGCTGAGTCCCAAAATTTTTGATTTGATCGATGGGTGCCCCAATCTTCCACTCTCGATTTCAGAATTTTCAGAATTGTCTGCTCTGTGGAACCTAACATTGATTGCACATTTTAGGAATATACGCCCTTCTGTTGATGCTTTTGATAGGTATATCTTTGGTTCATGGGATATTCAAGAAAGAGCGATTGTTGGTTTGATGGACAGTCACCACATGATGATACGATTCGAATCGGAGGTAGAACTCATTTCTGCTTGGTCGAAGGCTCCTCGCATCGTCAACATATACCGTTTTCTACTTTTACGTTGGTCATTTGATTTGCACATGAACTGCGATTCACCGGCGGCACCAGTGTGGGTATGTTTTCCCAATTTTCCGCTACCGTTCCAGAATCCTTCTATTATGCGTATGCTTGGTAACCTTGTTAGAAGATATTTATGCTCTGATACTCGTACTGAAGCTGTGTGTCATCCGGTTAACCCCCAGATTTCCATAGAAATGGATGCTTCTCGTTTACCTTTTGACTATATATGGATCAGAATCGGAGAGGAGTACCAATGAAAGCAACATGTGGTTTACGAGGGCTGGACAGATTTTTTTCCAACGTGTCATCGCTTGGGTCATGCTGTTGAGAACTGCCGAAGAAGATCCCCCTTGAAGGCTCGTCTTCCGGATGACCAGGCTCCCACTCGACGGGAGGAGGTTTCACGGAGAATGTTTCCAGAGGGTGGTTTGGGGAATGGTATAGGACGGAGGAAGCTTGAATCGGTTGAAGGAGGTAAGGGGAATCAATTGCAGGTGGCAGATGAAAATTTCAGTAGGGTGATGGTGACTGGAGATCCGATACCTGCTCGAAGGGAGGAAGACGGATAGGGGAAGGTATGGGAGGTGGGTGCGAGGGTCGACTCGATTCAAGAGGAGATGGGGTCAGATATAAGAGGTAGGGAGATTCTACCTTCTGCAATGGTTGTTCAATAGATAGATGTAAATAGTGGGTCGACTGAGGTTGTTCAAGGTGTTGTGGCTCCCAATAGTATGTTGATTTGGAGGGAGATGCACAATGGTGGAGCGATGTCTTCGGATCCGGTAGTGAGGGGTGCAGGAGTCAGCGCCAATACAGACACTGCTACTTCAGGGGAGGGCACTGGTTTGAATTTATCAGATAAACCTTTTATTTCATTAAGAAATAGGTTTGGATGCCTTGGTAATGGCAATACTGAACTCGGTTTAAGTGATAACACAGGAAGAAGGGATGCGAACAGTGAGGCTTACAGGGAAGAACAACCTGCTAGAAATCTGGGTCAAGGGGAAGGTTGTATGCCTGTGGTTAATCCTGCTTCCTTGATGGTGGTGGGAGCTTCTACTGAGGTTGTGTGGCTCCCATTGAAGGAGTGTAATACCCCAGACCAGAGGATGGGTAATGACAATGGGTGTCCTGTTTCTGATATGTTGGAACAAGTTGGAAAGGGAACAGAAAGCTCTAGAGGAGGTAAAGAAAATATGAGTGGTCCAGTTGGCCATTCTTTTAGTGAAGTTGTTAAGAGTGGGAATCAGAAGATGGAGGCTGGCGAAAGACCAGCATCTGCTACACCAAGAAGGAGACCTAGGAGATACTATTCTTACCTTCCGAGTCCGATGCAGACTAGATCGACCTCAAAGTGAAAGGGAGAGGTGGTTGTAGCTTTGAAAAAGGGAAGTGCTTTCAAGAAAGATCCACCTGATCTGCTTGCACTTGAACAACTTAGGAGTAGGGTTCAAAGTCATCACTTTTGGAGGCATCCAGAGTGGGAATCAGCTACTGGAGAATGAGAATCCAGCATGGGTTATGGGGAAGACTTTGGCTACTATGATGTTTAAGTATATTTTCTATGTGCTGTTTGTTTCTTGATGTTCTCTTTTTTTGTTTGACGTTGTATTTTGGGGTCCCAGACACCCTTAAACCGGCTTTATAAAATGGAAAAAACGATTGGCGAACCTTAAAAAATTATTTTTTTAACAAAGTTAAATAATGTAAATTATGAAACCCTTCTTGGTTCTAACTCAATGTGATAATTGGAAGGGCCCAAGTTCAATTATAAGAAATCTAAATTTAATCATGTTAAACTTAAGAAAACTTAAGCAGGTTTTTCTTAAATAAATATTCTACATTAAAGTTTATATAATATTATATATATCAAAGTTAAACATGTATAAAAAAGTATAAGAAAATTATAATTTCTTTCTTTAACAAAATACAGTAGAAATAAAACTTGTAATAACAAAAATAAAACAAGTAGTAAATATTCTAACCTAATGAAAATGGTATTCAACAACCTTGGATAATGGTCCCTTGATTTATACTTTCAAGAATTTCTATCATACCTACACCATCATAAGCCCTTGATAAGAATACCAGATTTTGTCTTGTTATCCCCACAAGCCCTCAAACATTAAGGTATCCATAATCTATGTCTTCTTATCCCCAGAAGATCTTGATTGTACTCAACAACAATTGGAGTCGCACTAAGAAAGTCTGAACAATTTGTTCATGGTTGAACAAGATATTCATAGATCACACAAGGCATGAGAGTTTAACTCTCTATAAATCACATCACAACATCACACCATGTAATATATTGATTGATATTGAGATCATTAAAATTATCTCAAATTTATAGCCAAAAACTTCAATGGTCAGCTCCCTCCTCCAATGATCATATTTTTTCTTAAATCTCAGAGGGAACAGTACATGTGTCACTCAAACACGGGTTATCTTATAAAAGATTGCACGATATCATTTTTGAAGAAGAAATACCATGTTTAAGGAACATTACCATGTCTAAGAAACATTACTAGGTTCAAGAAATGTTACTAAGTTTAAGAAAAATTGATAAGTTTAAGAAATAATGGAATGTTAAAGAAAAATTCCTATGTTTAAGAAACATTTCTAAGTTTAAGAAACATTTCTAAGTTTAGGAAAAATTCTAAGTTTAAGAAAAAATGTAGTGTTTTAGAAACAATTATATGTTTAAGAAACAATGAAATTTTTAAGAAACGTTGCTAAGTTTAAGAAATAATGCTAAGTTTAAGAAATAGAAGGATCTGATAAAATAGAATTTAACTTTAAAGAGATATTATGTAACATAATCATTTAATTGGATTCTAAATATAATGAAAATCGGAGTCTAACAATGTTATTAATCGTATTCAGAATTTTAAGGAAATCATATTTTGATTTCTAAGGAAATTAGATTTTGATTTCTAAAGAAATCAGTGTCTAATATATAAGGAAATCAGATTTTGGTTTATAATGAAATCATAGACTAATTTCTAATGAAATCAGATTCATAATTTTGACTAAATCATATTCAGAATACCATAAAGATCAGATTCACAAGAATTGTAAGGTTATGCGTTAGGTTAGGATCTGATTGTAGACTGAAAAAATATAGTTAGGCTTATTTTAAGAAAATATTAGATAAGGAATATGAAATCATAGACAAAGATAAAAACATTCTTAGAGAAAGGAAATTTTCCTTAATAAAATGTTTATTAGAGAAAAGATATTTTCCATAATAAAATTTTTCATAGAGAATGAAAATATTACTTAAGAAGAGGTTTCCATGATTTCTAAAACATTAGGAATGGAAAATTCATAAGTAACCCTTATTTACTCAACATTCACCCTTTTTGAAATCTTTATAATTAATTTTTTAAGTGACAAGTCTTCTAAAGCCCCCAAATGATCATCTTCCCCTTTTCTTTTTTTTCTTCCAACTTCCTCTAATTTTTTTATTCACTTAATACATCCCATCACATTCATATCCTTTATGAGATCAAGCATACATACCACCATATAAAGAATCATATTAAACACAAATTTTATTCATTCTCATACTGGTCCTGTAACACCCCAAGATTTGGTGAAATACTATTTTTCGATTTAATTTATATTTTTTAAAATTTTCATTTTACGTGATACTGGAAATAGTTATATATATATATATATATTAAAACACTATTTCAAAAATTCCTTTTACATGGAACCAACTTGGATTGTGCTACACACTACAATGACTTGGCTTGCACTACACGTAATATTCAGTATCTATGAAACATCATTTTATTGTTATAATTATTTAAACAAATTAGTTATATACTAGCCATTAATACCTAGTAATATAAATAGAAATAAATAATTATCAAATATGTTTATAATGGTTCTATATAAATAAAACATATTTATAATTAAAAATATAATTTTTTTTCTAGTCTTTATATGTTTAAAACACTATTTTCTCGAAAGAACTGTTTTTGATGTCCTTTTACGAAGAAAAAAATAATTTTAGACACATATAAAAATTTAATTTGATAAAATAAACTTCATTTTTTAATTTATAATTCTTAAATTATCTTAGGTTGAATTTTTGGTATTTTTCCTAGAAACATCATTTTTTGATGAATAGTGAAAAATACTACATTTAAGGTAATAACTACATTTTATTTTAAATAATTATTAATGTTAATTTATAATTTAAATTTATTTTAAGGTCACATTAGATAAATTATACATCTATTAATTTAATTTAGGTCATTATAATCAATTTCACTTTCATATTGAATATAACTTAACAAACATTTGAACATTTTTCTACTTTAAAAGGCCATTATTTCATCTCATCTGTGGGATTAACATTAATCTTAATTTTTCTACTTCTGTGAATTGAATTTAAAAATATGGAAATAAACAATTTTAATCACTATTATATTTATATTATAATTATATCATTTTAATTTTTTACCCAAAATATTAGTAAAAGTGATTAAAATTAATCAAAATGGTTAATATCATATTAACATTAATTTGGCACTAAACCTTAATCGTAAATGGGAAACAATCTAGAAACTTTTACAAAACCCATTTAAAGTCTATAATTCGACCATAAACCTTTCATTATTTTTTTATGATTTTTTTTAGGTAATAACATGTGTACACCTAACTTGTTTTCAAAATTTCCAAGTGAGTCATTTTCCTTCCCAATAAAAGGCCACCACATATACCTCTTCATTACACCTCTAAAACCACGATGGATTTGAAAATATATTTCCAATACAATTACCAAGATACCTAACTTCATCCTTCAAGTTTCACTTTTGTTAGAAATATATCATAGTAAGCCTTTTGGCATAACCCAAATGGAGTTACCAGATTAAGGGGCAACGCCTTTCTTAAGCTTCTTTCTTTTATTTACATTCTCTAGCCCCTCCAATCTCTTTATTCCATTATTGTATAAAAAAATAGTATCCAAAATATACTTGGATTTTTTTATTCTAAGTTTTCATCCTACACTTACCCACACATCCATTTAATGGGTAACAAACATATTGTTTTTGTGTACGTTGAACTACCACCTCACAAAAAAGATGATTGATCATTTTTCCTTACCGCCTCTCATGGTAGAAATTATTATGGGTAATCTATTAATATATGTCATATATATTATTTAATATTTTTAAAACTTATTTATTCCTTTAACAACACATATATTGTTTACTTACCATTTGGCGTAAATATGATAATTTCATTTGAGGAAGTGTGGACTACCGCCCCTTAAAGTGATGTGGTTCATTCACACACTACATTGAATGTATTTAGGATATGTTTAGTGAAAATATATATGATATATATAAAATTATAATTATAATTTAATGATATTATATACTTGTATACATATATTCTATTTTTCATCTTTCTTTCAATATGATAATAATAACCGAAATAGCATTCATGCGTAAGTTTGGCTTATCGTCTCCATGAACGATGAATTCCATTTCATACTTTTATATTAAATATAATATTATGATACACATATACTAAATATAAATGAAATTTATTTAATTTTTCAGATTCTTGAATCATGATATAAGTATAAGGACGAAGATATATTAAATTAAGACACATGTGAAGAAAAAAACAGATATTACCTGAAGTGAAACATTAACATAGGATTGTTTACCAAAGGGTAATATAAGGTCAAAATAAAACCATATATGGTATTATATATAATAATATGGTTCTATAAAATATTTATAATAAATTTATATTTATTATATAGGTGGTTTGATTGAGTACGACGAGATTCAAGACATAAAGTTTGGGGATTTCATCTCACTTTTTATTTTCGTGAGGTACATGATCTATTCAACACCCATTCCTTTGTAGAGTTTCTACTATTAAAAACTATGTATTATATGAATATTATATATAAATTTATGGGTATTTACATTTCTATTTTATTCTCTTTATTTCAAGGGGTTTATGTTTTAATGTTTACTAAATCTGTAAAATAATTTTGTCTCATCTTTCCTTCTCTAAGACAAATGTCATGTTATGAACCTATATTTTTTCATTAGGAATATATACTACCTTTGAAATTTTAAATCACGAATCTATTTATTTTCAGGATATTTTAGGATTTATGTAATTTAATTTCCTTATATGTGTTGTATGGTTTACAATTATGAAGTGGTAATATTTTATTGAAACAAGCTCACCATTTTTCGTGATTCTTTATGTTTATGATTAATTTGATAAAATATTATGATCCATATCTCCTGATTTTTTTTTCTATTTTTATACCCTATTTATTCTGGATATATCCATGTATTAGTACCATTTACTACTCTTTGGTACTTAATATAATTAAGATAAAGGTTTTTAAAAAAATTGACCATATTTCTCTCTTCAGTCAAAAATCTATTTTATTTTAACAACAATGTTTTCAAAAATGTTTTCAAAGGATAATTTAATATAATTTTAAAGTAAAAGATTTTTTAAAAATGTTTTATTGTTTTAAAATATTCCTTTAAAATATTTCAATTCTATTTTCAATGAAAATGATTTTCAAGAATGTTTTGTGTTTATGAAATGTTTTAAAAATTTTAAAATATTTTTTAAAAGTTTTCATAGAAAAAGGTTCAAACAATAATTTCAAATCTTCATTTAGAATTTTTCGAGATTATTTTCATGTAAATGGTTTTAAGAAGGTTTTATTTTTAAAAAAGGTATCATATTTTAAATAATGAATTATATTTTCCTCAAGAAATATTTTCAAATTATATTTAAAAATTATTTTACATATATGATGACATTTATTGATGTTACTCATTCATTTCTAGGAAGTGATCTAAAGTTTCCATTCATATTCATTCTATGAATGGTTTTTGATTTTATTTCATGATATTAATGAAACCCATTTCTCTTCCATGAGTTATATGATTTTGAAACCTGCTTCTTTTCATGGATTATGCTTTCATGGAGTGATTATAAAACCTATCTCTTTTCATTGTTTATTAAATGATGAAATTTTATTGGTAAAAATTTAATTTCATTGGTTTTTATTTGATTTTTATAAAACCTATGTATTTTTATGGGTCATGATATGATGATAGTTTTATTTTTTAAAACATGACTGAATGATGTTATTATAAGATGGGTGGGACCTATATCTCCCTCCAATGCATTGGGTAATAATAGAGGGATCATGGGTATATATGTCATGAATAAACCTAATTGCATGTTCATAATGTTATTTTTCAACCTGATTACATGTTCGCAATGTTATGTATGGACCTAGATGCATGTCCATAAGTTTTTCTGTAAACCATATTACATGTTCATAATGTTATGAGTGAACATTGTTACGTGTTCAAAATATTATGATTGGACCTGGTTTCATGTCTATAAGTTTATGCGTTAACCTAATTAATGTTCACAATTTTATGCATGAACCTGATTATATGTTCACAATTTTAAGCATTGATTAGGTTTCATGACCATAAGGTTATGCTTGAACCTGATTACATTTTCACAATGTTATTCATGTACTTGTTTACATGTTCATTAGTTGATGTGGGGGGGGGGGTTGATTTCATGCCTTACCTTAATGAGTGAATATGTTTCTACTAATACAGGTTCATAATGTTATAAAAAATATGCATGCCTAAAATTACATGTCTTATTTCTATAGTATTGTTTCATAATCTATGCTCTTAATTCTATTATGACCCTTGTATTATGAACATACATATTTATTATGATATCTGAAATGCATGTTATGTTCTTAAAATGTTATGCTCAAGTTCCATAACCTTTTTTTCATGTTATTCTTAAACATTTCCTTTATTTACCCTTACTGAGCATCTAAGATCACGCCTTTCATATGTTTCCTTTCAAATTTTATGAAGAAAGGTTTTAGGTATAAGTACTAAAGGTGGAGGTCATTATAGAAGTTTTTTTGAATATATTTAAGTTGGATGGAAGATTTTGTTTCCATGTTTCCAAAGACACTAAACTATTATGGTCCTCGAGTATTTATATTTGTAATGTACTAAATATTCATCTAAAATGATATAATATCCATGTATTCTTTTCTTGGGTCACTATATTTTTTATATAATGAAAGGTTTAGTCAACATTTGGAAACATGGATTATAAAACCTTAGTAATATACCTAGGGTTAAATCAAAGAATATGTATAGGGATTCCTCTAAGGATAAGTATAAAGACAAGTAAAAGAATTGGAAAATGTATTGGATTTGTTTTATGGATTGAGTAAGTGGTTTCATAGATATATATCTATTTTTTGATATTATAAGTGTATTTAGCTCTAACATAGATGTATAAATGGGTAACAACTCCGGAAAGATGTTCCAAGCCTAGCTCGGGGTAATCTAGTACACAACAATGGGCCTTTTCGCACGCCTGGTTTGACCCTCCCAGAGGATATGCTTTTGGAATTCACAAAACTCTTCAGAAGACATCATGAAGGATATAAATATATGTAGTCTATGAATAAACTATGATGAACCTAGTGTGTAAAATATTAATGAATGTGTCATTCTTTAGAAATAATATAAGTAATTTTTTTCATGAATGTTTGGTTTCCATCTATGATATGTAATTCTCACACTATGCTTCTAATTTAAGTTAATGGTGGGAATCAAAATGAATTAGATTAACATTTAATGTCATGGAATGTTTTTTGATGAGTAGAAAAGTGGCATGATTACTAGAGTAAAAGATGTTATGATCATGCTTAATCTGTCTTCATGGTATATGATTAACAATGTATACCTCAACCAAATATCAGACTCTATAAGGAAGATAAAGAAGGAGTTCGCTGAGATTTTAGGTAATAGAGACCATGTAGTAAAAAATACTCGGTTTCTTTTTTGTCAAAAATGTGGAATGAATCACCTAAGGTAATTTCCTAGAGGAACAAAAAGATGTTGGGATAGTGTAAATGGAGGACAAAAAATAAGTGACTTCCACATAAAAATGATTAGTTCAATTAACACAATGTATGAGAATATTTTCCTCCCTAATACATCATCAATGGTTGTGTTTTTTATGTTTGAAATAAAAAAAACATTGTGTAACTCAATGTCCCAAGAGGAAAGCTCCTAAGGAGAATTATCAAGGTGATGTAAGTAATGGTTACGTTTCTTATGATGGAGAGACTTCATATGAAATTTGAAAGGAAATATGTACAATTTAATGTGATGAGTTAGGCTTGTTAATGGATTAAGGATGAAGTATTTGATGTTTTTATGTATTTGGATTCAAGAATTATGAAAGGTGAAATATATACGGATTGTCCATTTTATGTTTTTTTGAAAATTAGTTACATGAATATGTTTAATGTATTATATAGAATAAAAAATTGATTTAATGGAAAGGTTCTGTCTATAGAAAAACTTGATTAAGGGAAAGATAACCCATGGTATGTTCCTTAAGTTAAGATATTATTTTTTGGATAAATATAATTTGGATATGAATAAGTAAATTGGATTTATGGAATATATCTGATAATATATAGAATAGAGAATCATGATTTCTTTCCAAAATGATTTTTTGTAATTCAGGATGTTAACATGTTCCAAAAAAATTTACCATGAAGGTATTCCCATGTTTGTAATGTGACAACCAATAAATGTTTTTTGATATATAGGGGATCAATTTTAAGATGATTTCATGACTTTCATTATAATATTTTTTATTTTCATCATTTAGAGGGGTTAAATGGTTATCCATTCATGAAAATTATGAAGTATTTATGTATTGATATTGTATTGAAAACCTTGGTTAAAAGGGTATTTAGTGATTAACTTTCTTTTATGGATGTCCATCATATTTGGAAATTATATTAATGTGGTTTTATAAATGGAAATCATGTATGTAGAGGGATAACCAATCATGTTCGGAAAGGCCGCAGTTCTTGAAACCATGATTGAAGGACGATAAGGGTTTCACGCCTACCATTATCCTATGTGATGTCCTGGTTATGTATAATTATTTTCAAATAATAATTTTTTATGATGAAATAAAAGTGTTAGTTTTTATGTTCATAGATTAATGTATGAACAATATTGATTTTGAATAATATTTATAGACAAATGTTTATACTTTTCATTATTTTATTGGCATCAAGATCAGTTATAAGTGTATTTTAGCACATCAGGCATCAAATTTAATTTATTGACATCCATTTATTGAAGTAATGGATGAATTAGAAATAGATAAAATAACGACTAAAGAATGAATGTTTTTATAGAAATATATCAATTAAGTGCATATCATTATATTATTTGTCATCAAAAGAATTACTCAACATTGGGATAATGATAAAAAACTTTTGTTCTCATACCATAATTTTTTTTTGAACTGATGGACTTTTAAATCATCACATATTTATGAATTTGAGGCCCTAAAATTTTCTTGATAATTCACTTGTTTTGTGTTTATGAACTCAATCACTCCCTATACATATTTACTCTTTTCCTCCATGTTCGATATGCACTCAAAACATATGTTCTCCTATGTGTAAACCTAGTTATATGTTACACTGGAAAACCATTATGGTTTTAAATTTATATTTTTAAGGATGTTTTATTATTAAATTTTATGATGTGTGTTTCTATGAAATTAATTTTCAAGTATTAAACCATTTATAACTAATAAAAAATTCAAGGGAAAAAATCATGTTAAGAGGGGTAGAATGTAATGCCCCGATATTTTTGGAAATATTTTTTTGAATTAATTTATATTTTTTATATTTTTCAATTTACATGAAACTAAAAAAATTTATATATATATATATATATATTAAAATAATAATTCAAACATTCTTTTAACATGGCACCAATATTGTAACACCCTGAGATTTTGAGATTTTTTTTGAATTAATTTATCTTTTCATTATTTTTCATTTTACATGAAACTAGAAATAGTTATATATATATATATATATTAAAAGACTATATCAAACATTACTTTCACATACAGTACCAACATGGCTTTCACTACATGGAATACCAACTTGTATTGCGCTACTAACAATACAAATTGGCCTACAATGCACGCAATATAGAGTTTATACGAAACATATCCTTTTATTGTTTTAATTATTTAAATAAGATAACTATATACTATATTTTAAAATTAGTAATAGATAATTTTAAAATATTGTTTTTTTATATAAATAAAACATATTGATAACGAAATAAATTATTTTTGGTAAAGTCATTTTATGTTAAAAATATTGTTTTATTGAGTGAATCGATTTTAATAATTAAATTACTTTCAAGAATATTTAGAAATTTAATTGGGTGAAATAAAATTAAATTTTGAATCAATAATTTCTAAATTTTCCTAGCATGAATTTTTGGCATTTTTCTGACAAACATCATTTCTGATGAATAGTGAAAATACTGCTTTTTAGTTAAAAACTGCCTCTTTGTCTAATTAACTATTAATTAAAAATGATATTATATATATGTCTTAAGGTCACATTAGATGAATATTAGATATAATAATAAAATTAAATTCATTAGGATCATATTTACTTTGAAACTAAATAATAAATCTTTACAAACTTTTGAACTTTTTCTATCTTTAAAACCCCGTTATTTCAACTCGTCTGTGGGGTTTTCACTAATCTCAATTTGGGCACTTCAGTGATTGGAAATTAAAAATTCTAATATATAAAATTTTATTTGGTCTTATATTTAGATTATAATAAGTAAATGTTTATTTTTTTTACCAAAATTATTAGTTAAAGTGATTAAAATTAATCTCATCAATTAAGGTGAAATTAAGCTTAAGTAGGGACTAAACCATAACATTAAGGACCCAAATGACCGAGAAACTTTTCCAACAAAAATTTGATGCCCATAGTTCGGAAATAAATGTTCAATTTTATATATTTTTTGGTTTTTAATACTTTTTTATATAATAACATGTGAACACCTAATCTGTTTCAAAAATTTTCATGTGAGTCCTTTTCCTTCCCTATAATAGGCCACCACCTTTACCCATTCCTCACACCTATCAATCACCTTAAGTTTGGACAAGAACATAAAAAATTTCCTCACAAAAATAAACACTTATACTTTGAATCCTAATTTTGTAATAACCCCTCCCATAGAATCCTTTTGGCACAAACCAAAAAGAGTTACCCGATTTAGAGGTATCGTCTTCTTTAAAGCTCATTTCCTTTATTTTACTTCTACACACACACCACTATCTTTAGTACCTTATTGTGTGAAAAAAAGGATCCTAAATATTCTAAGATATTGTTTTTAAAGGTTCTGAACTAAACATACATATACCTCCATCTAATAGATGTTAAACAAACTGTTTCTGTGTACGGTAAACTACTACCATACGAAACGATGATTGTTTGTTTCTCCTTTACCACCATTCATGGTATAAATTATGATGGAAAATATATTTATATATGTAAAATATTATATTTATTATGTATTTAACCTTATTTTTTCCTTTTGTGACACACATTTTTTACCTTTCATTTTCTGTTAATATGATAATATAGTTTTGAGGAAGTGTGGACAGCCTCCCCCTCAAAGCGATGTGATTCGTTCACACAACACATAGAATGTATTAAGGATGGGTTTAATAAACTTATATGATATTTATAATATATTAATTCAAATTTAATAATTATTTATATATATGTATATACATATATAAACTTATGCCATTTACATACTTTCTTTCAATACGATACTAAAAAACGAAAAATAGTGTTCATGCGTACGTATGGCTTATCGTCTCCATGAATGGTGTATTACATTATGTACTAGATTATACTATATATTATTATAATATAATTATAATAATATATAAATTATATTTATATATTTTTCAACATTTTTTTCATGATATATGTACAAGGATCAACGATATAACAAATTAAGACACATGCGAAAAACGAAGAGAATAGTACACAAAGTGAAACTGTAACGTATGATCATTAACAAGTGGGTGATATAATGTTATAATAAAACCATATATAATAATATATATAAGAATATTATTCTGTAAAATATGTATAATTAACCTATTTTCATTATAATGGTAGCTTGTACGGGTACAAAGAGATTCAAGACACAAGGTAAGGGGATTTAATCTCAGTTTTAATTTTTGTGAGATAAATGCTATGTCTGCCACTCTTTCCTTTTGTGGGGGGTCTTTAATTCATGCTATTCTTTTACATGTATATTGTACTTAAATTTATGGGTCTTCACATTCTCATTTTATTATCCTTCTTTTAGGGGATTTATGTTTCAAAAGTTACCAAATTGGTAAAAATGTTTTTATCCCAATTTCCTTCTTTGAGACTCATGTTTTTCAATATAATGAATCTGAATATATTAATGATATTATACGATTTATTTAATTTAGTTTCC
Organism: Viscum album; assembly: GCA_963277665.1. Lineage (NCBI taxonomy): Eukaryota > Viridiplantae > Streptophyta > Magnoliopsida > Santalales > Viscaceae > Viscum > Viscum album. The sequence continues at coordinate 948,772,046 of OY728163.1, forward strand.
TTAAATAGATATAATTATCCTAATATACCATGTTATAGGAGTTTATTGAGGAAAACTCATTATTTTTTGAGATTATTTATGTTCATGATTCCATTGATGAAATATTATTATAAACCTATCAAGAATATTTATGAGCATACCAATCATAATTTATTTCATGATATAATCATGTTTTGGTACCATTTTCTACTCTTTAGTACATAATATAGTAAAGGAAGTGTTTTTAGTAAATCTCTAATTTACCCACTCTTCGGTCAGAAGTATATGTTTTTTAAAAAGTGTTTCCAAGAATATTATACCATTCCCCTCTAATATCTAAAATAAATTTTTACCCACATTATATTTTACCAATATCTTCAAAGGAATATTCTTATCGCTTTCTGAACAAGGAACTTTTCTCTCATTTTTATTGTGAAAAAACAACGTTATTTTAAATTTGTATGACATGTAATGATTTGCATGCCTTTATTTCTTCGAATCACCATTTGAATTTTCAAAAAAGAAAATCTTAACAAAATTAATTTTATTTTTTAGGGAATTTTTTTCAAAACAGTTTCAAATTTATTCTATATGTTTTCATGGAAATCTGTTTTCTAAATTTTTTATATCCCTATTTAGAGGTTTTCAAAGTGTTTTCAAAGAAATGGATTTCAAAAAAAAATTTAAGTTTTATTTATATGTTTTCAAAATATTTTCAAAAAAATGGGTTTCAAAACATTTTCAATCTTTCTTTATATGTTTTTAAAATATTTTCAAAGAAATGGTTTTCAAAACATTTTAAATCTTATTTTATATGTTTTCAAGGAAAATTATTTTCAAAATGTTTTCATGATTTCTTAATATGTTTTCAAATTCATTTCAATGAAATGGTTTTCAATACATTTTCAAGATTTCATTAAAAATTTTCAGGTGTTTTCAAATAAAAATATTTTTAAAATTTTTTGAAGCTTATTTTAAATGTTTTCAAGGAAAAACTTTTTAAAAATGATTTCATGTATTCTTTATATGTTTTAAACGTATTGTCTAAGAAAATGATTTTTAAATGGTTTTTTGTATTAAAAATATTTTTCAAACAAGAAAGGATATTTTCCTCAAGAAATGTTTTTAGATTATATTTCAAAATTATTATTTATCTAAGATTAAATATATTGATGTTACTTATGACTTTCTAGGAAATTATCTAAAGGTTCCATTAATATCCTTTCTATTAATGAGTTATGATTAATGTCATGGTCTTTATGAAACCCATTTCTCCTTCATGAGTAATATTTTTTTTAAACTTATTTCTCTTTCATGGGTTATATGCTTTTGAAACCCACTCCTTTTAACGGGTTATTTTTATGATGAAATTATTATGAAACATGTCTCTTTCCAGAGGTTATGATATGTTTACAAGTTTTTGAAACCCATTTTATTTAATGGGTTATGAAATGTTATTTATTATCTAATGGAACATGTATGTATGAGTTCATTATATGATGGGTGAGACCTATATATCTATCAAATACATTGGGTAGATATTTATATCTCATGAAATAGATAGGGGTAGAATGAGGGTTTACTCGGTTTAGTAATACAAGGCTAGAATGAGGGTTTAATCGATTTAGTAATATAGGTCTTGAATGAGGGTTTAATCAGTTCAGTAATATAGGAATAGAATGAGCGTTTACTCTGTTTATTTATATATGGCTGTAATGATGGTTTACTTGGTTAAGTATTACAAGACTGGATTGAGGGTTTATAAGGTTCAGTAATATAGGGATAGAAAAAAGGCTTACATAGTTTAGTAATACATGGCTGGAATGGGGGTACACCCAGTTCAGTAAATGAATTTTTCCACTAATATGGTCTTGGATGTAGTTCCCTAGCTACTATGAAAATCAGTATATGCTTATGTGTTTCCACAATTCCATGTATTATTCCTTTTTCAATATTTCATGGCTTACGCTCTTTATTTCATTATGATAAATGTATTATGAAATTCCAATCTTTGTTTCCTGATCTTTGATATGTAGGTTATGATCTTATGTTTTCATGATCCCAATATCATACCATTATGATCATGTTTATGCTTACATGTCTCCATTGTTTAGCCTTACTAATCATTTGAGAACACCCATTTTTATATTTCCTTTCCCCCAGGTGATGATGATATGTACAATATTTTATATGTCTAATAAGGTTTCTAGTCAATAAGAACTTAGTGGGAGAGTATGTATCTCACTTATGTACATGTGTTTACGTTTCCATGTTTCTAAATCCACTATACCAACTATTGTCTTTGGGTGTCTATTTTTATTATTTTTGTTTATTCTAAAAATGTTGGGTAATGTTTATGTTTTTTAAAGCGAGGGTCGCTACAGTTAGTTTCAGAGAGAATTTATAGTTAACCTTTGAAAAATATGATGAGAAAACCATATTGAGATCGCTAGGTTTATTAAAAAGGATATTTCTAGAGATGTCCCTAAGTATAAGTATAAGGATGAGTTAACATTTATGAAAATGTACTAGAATTTTTTTAAATGATAGAGTGAGGGGTTTCCAAGAAATACATCCCTGTCTGGATACTACAAGTTGATGTGGCTTTTGAATAGATGTTACTAGGGGTAACAACTCTAACAATATGTTATGGGCTTGAATTGAGGTAATCTGTTACATGAAAACGGTCCTTGCTATACACAAAGGTTGACACTCCAGACAGATTTTCTTTGGGAATTCATACACTCTTCATGAACAATAAAAAAGGATTTAGATTTAAGTTATCCATGAATAACATAGGATAAACCCAAGGTGTCATAGATTATAGATGGCATCATGATTTAGACATCCAATAAGTAATTATTTTTATGACTATGTGGTTTTCTGCTATGATAAGTAATGCTTACACTATGCTTCTTGTTTTAGTCAATGTAGGGAACTAGATGAAACTGGATTAATGATGAATATGATAGAATATTTTCTAATGAGAAATCAAGTGGGACGATCACTGGAGTGAAAGAGGTCGTGATCATCCCTAATCATTTTTCATGGAACACGATTAACAATGTTTACCTTAACCAACTCTCTGACTAACCAATGATGATAAATAAAGATTTCACTGAGATTTTAGATAATAGAGACCATGGAGGAAAGAAGATTTGGTTTCCTTTGCATTGGGAATGTGGAAAGAATCACATAAGTGAATGTCTAAAAGGAACAACAATGTGCTTTGACTATGAAAAGTACTGACACAAATCAAGTGACTGGATGGGAAAAAATGTAGAGTTCAGTTAAAGAAATGGATGAAAATTCTGGCCTCCCAAAGTCCTCATAGATGGTTAGGTTTTTCAAGTGTGGATAAAATGAGAATTTGGCAACCCGATGTCACAATATGAATGTTCTTAAAGATAATTAGCAAGGTGGTGTGAGTAATGGTTATATTGTGTATGATGACGAGAATATGTATAAAATGTGAAAGGAAATAGGTATTATTGTTAATAGATTAAGGATAAAGTAATCTATGTATTTACATATTTGGATTTAAATGTTACGAATGATGAAATATATAAGGATTGTTCTACTTATGTTTGTCACTAATTATTTTCATGTTTATGTAGAATTTTCAATATAGATTGTTGAAGTGATTTAATGACAAGATGGTATTTTTAGTAAGGGAAGGTAACATTTAATATGTTCTTTATGATAAGATAATGTTTTATGGATAAAGATATGTAGGGTATGAATAAGTAAATTAGATAGTATTGGTTACTATAGAACTAAGTAAGGACACACTTATAAGTGGTTTCTGATACCACTAATGATGTTTACAACAATTTTGGACTTAAGAATATATTCAATACACTTTGGAATGTGGAAGCATTCATGTTTTCTAAAATAATTAATGGTAATTCAGGTTGTTACTGTGTTTCAAGGGAAAATACAATAATAGTATTCACATGTCTGGAATGTTACAACCAAGAGATACTTTGTCATACATAGTAATCAATTTTAATCTGATTTAGTGACTCTCCTTCTATTGTTTTGGATTTTAAACATTCCTAAGGGTTAAAAGGTTAATTGTTCATGAAAAGTTAAAGTTAATCTTTGGAGGAATTATTTATGCACTGAGATTGTTTTCAAAACCGTAGTTAAAAGGATAATAAGTGATTAAACTTATTTCAAGGATGTACATAACTAGGAATGTCCATCCAGAAGCAAAGTTCTGACCATTTATTAAAAAGCAAGAAAAAAGTACAACAGAGCAGTGGATGGGGTCAAACAACTGAAATTCTTTCAACCACCAAGAACACGTCTAGAGATCATAAAATGACATATCATTTCCATAATCAGAGTCACTAGCAGTCTCCCACTCAAATTGAGACTTATCCCAATTAAATATTTTCAAGATATATGTATCCACTTTCCTTGACACCTTAGATGAAGATTTGGTAGACAAGGTTCTAGGAACATTATAATAATCCTTACATGGTCTCCTCTTAGAGGGAAGACCCTCGCTATCAGTAGTCTTTGGCTTGCCACTTAAGATTTCATCCTTGTAAGAGGCATGACCACCACTGCCCGAGACCTTAATCGGGGTACTCACATTCTCTTGTTCATCCTCAAAATTTTTTCCCCATTTCTCTCGTAATTCAGATACCATAAAATTCTTCTATAATTCTTGATGACAATCAATAGGTTGTTGCACATCACTCTGATTAGAGACATCAACCTGGAATGTATCATGGGTCACCAATTCTGGAATCCGCATATGGGTGTCCTCAACTGGAGTAACCTCTTTAACCAAATTAGACCGAGTATTAGAAGGGCCACTATGAGCCTCCTTCAGAGATACATCAATTAGAAACCCTTTTCCAGTATCAGTAACTGGATCATTAAGTGAATCACCATCAGGATAAGTAGACTTTGGAAACGTCGAATCCTTAAGCTTGGACTTCCTACGACAGAGGGATTTTGAATGACCTCTCACCCCACATTTCTCACAAGAAACATTCTTCCGACATAACTCTAAAGAGTGTCCAACAACCATACATACATTGTAGAAAATAGGCTTTTTTTCATACTCGACATCAATTTGAATGTTATAAGAAGAGATGGAGAAGTTTAACTTGTCAATCAGAGTGGAGATAAGATCAACCTCCACCAACATCCTAGTAAAATGACCAAACTGAACATCCTCATTCTTCTTTTCAATCCTAATCGGAGTCCCAATTTCCATTCCAATGTCATGAAAACGTTTTTGATGCAAGAGGACCCAATTGAGTCCATGAAGATGAATCCAAAGTTGAGAAAAGGCATTTCATGCATGCGAGAAATTAAAATCCAAAGACCATTCATGAAAATGAAACCAACCAGGTTTCATAAACAGGGTTCCAATGATCCATGCTCGAAGATTCAAGTCATTAGATGGAAAAAGGCAATGAAAAAAAATCCTCGACTAAGAGAAACACATTTCCAATTAGAAAAACCCCACAAATGTGAGGTTCTACGAATCAAATCATCAAGTTTCCATGGTTTTGCACCTTTAGGAAGAACAATACGCACAATCAATTAATTTTAACCAATTGACATCCTCTTAGCAAGCACTCCCGGGTTGGCTTCAATGTGAGCCGATGAACCCTTACGAAGAATTCTACTAGGATATGAGTCCTTGAATAGGGCCAATGAACCTGCTCCATCCTGCTTCAATCCTAAACTTGATTTCCTCACCGCATCAGAGTAGGATTGATAACCAGTGATACCATCACCAAATTCCCACATCAATGCATAAGGGGTCATAGCCTCCACAACATCATCCAGATTCCGTGAATCACCACGACCCACATCAATCTTCAAAGCTGTAGAAGATCGTTGTGATGCCTCTGTAGGTTTAACACAAGGATCTGAAGCTGACTGTGGACCGGCCAAGAAATTCGGTTTCACCACAACCGTAGGGTTTCTAACACCGAAAGAACACCGAGGTCCACGAGCAGACACCAAGGAGGGAATCACAGACGCCACACCACCGGGATAAGGGAGACGATCGAATACAAGGAAAAACGGAAGTGCCATAGCCAATCGAAAACCCTAAAGACCAACATCGCAAAGAGGATCTCCCGCAACCCACAACGCTATCACCTCAAAAATGTACATATTATATATTATATTATTGAGGTTTAAAAAAAGACATCATGTATGTTGGGTGACAACCAATCAAGTTTGGAAAGCCTGAGGGTCTTGAACCCATGACAGAAGGACGATAAGGGTTTCATCGCAACCATTGGACTATGAAAAGTCCTTGGTAAATTATATTTATTTGTAATGAATAAATGTTTATAAATAACTATTAGTGTACCTTTTTAAATATGAATTCATATTGTTTTTTTAAGAGAAAAATAGTTTTCATTTTTATTCTTTTTATCCCTTAAGATCCATTAGAAGTGTATTTTATATATTTATTCATCAATGTTAATTTATAAACATTAATTCTATGAGGTAATGGATGTATTATATGTTTTTCAAAGCACAAACCAAGAATGATTTTTTTTATAAAAATTTATCAAGAATTACTCAACATTTTGAAAGTGATACAAAAAATGTAGTCCTAATACCTTTAATTTTGTTGAACCAGTGGATTCTGGAATCATCATAGATTTATGAAAATGAGGACCTAAAAATTACATTTATCATTAAATTTTTTTATTTATGACCTCAATCACTCCATATAAATATTTACACTTTTCCTCTATGTCCAATCTTCACTCCCAACCTATGTTCTCCTATGTGGAAACCCAGTTGTATGTTACTTTGGGTAACTGTTATGGTTCCAAATTTCCCTTTTTTAGGAATGTTTTAGTATAAATTTTTATAATGTGGGTTTATATGAATAAAACATTCAATTATTAAACCTTTGATAACCCAAATTATTTTTGAAGGGTGAAATTTATTTTAAGGGGGGTGGAATGTAACAACCTTTGATTTTGAAAATTATTTTTTTCAAATTAATTTAACTTCTCAATATTTTTCTTTTTACATGAAACTATAAATATTTAGATATATATATATATATATATATATTAATACACTAATTAAAACATTCATTTCACATTCAATCCATACTTTTCTTGCATTACACACAATACCAACTAGGCTTGTGCTAACAAACAACACCGACTTGGTTTTCGATGCATGAAACACTGAGATTCTATGAAACATAACTTTTTATTATTTTAGTTATTTAAATATGATAATTATATCATATAAATTAAACTTAGTAATAAATACATTTAAAATATACTTGTTTTATATAAATAAAACATATTGATAATGAAAGATAATATTTTTGGTAAAGTCCTTTTCTGTTAAACATATTGTTTTCTTGAATGAGTCACTTTTAATAATAAAAGATAATTTATAAACATTTAGAAATTTAATTGGATATAATAAACATATTTTTTTGATTCATAGTATAGAAATTATCCTAGGGAGTTTTTTTGGATTTTTCTGACAAACAACATTTTTAATGAATTGTGAAAAATTCTTCTTTTTAGTTAAAAACTGGATTTTTCTAGTTAACTATTAATGATAAATGATATTATAAATATGATATAAGTTCCCATTAAGTGAATATTACATTTAATAATAAAAGTAAATTCATTATTATCAAATTTACTTTGAAACTAAATAAAAAATCATAATAAACTTTTGATCTTTTTCTTACTTTATAACCCCGTTATTTTTCCCCATCTACAGGATTAACAGTAATCTTAATTTTTCCGCTTCTATGATTGGAAATTAAAAAATAAAATATAAACCATTTTATTTGGTATAATTTTTAGAGTCAAATAATACCATGTTAATTTTTGACCAAAATTATTAGTAAAAGTTATTAAAATTAATCACAATAATTAAGGCCAAATTAATTTAATTAAGGACTAAACCTTAAAATTATGAGCCCAAATAACCTTGAAACTTTTCCAAAATCCATTGTATATTGATATTTCATCCATAAACCTTACACTATTTAGATTTTAGGTTTTTAAGACTTTTTTGAGGCATGAACTTGTGCACACCTAATTTGATTCTAAATATTCCATGTGAGTCCTTTCCTTCCCTAAAATAGGCTAACACCTCAACCCATTCTTCACACCAATAAAGACTATTATGATCAGACAATCCCTACCCAAATTTCATCTCCAAAATCCTAAATTTTACTTTAAAGCCTCCCATTTGGAAGAAACCCTCTCAAAGAATCCTTTTGTAATAAATCAAAATGAGTTACCCAATTTAGATGCAACATCATTTTTCAATCACCTTTCCTTTATTTCCCTTCTCCACCCCCCAATCTCTTTATTCCCTTATTGTGTGACAACACTAATATAATATATATACTAGGATTTTTTTATTCAATAGGTTCTTCCCTACAATTACACACACATATATCTAATGGATGTTGAACATAATGTTTCTGTGTTCGGAGAATGATTTTAAAAATGTTTTGAAGCTTTATTTACATTATTTCAAAATATTTTAAAATAAAGGGTTTTCAAAACATCTTCAAGATTATTTTATTAGTTTTCAAGAAATATTATTTTCAAAATGTTTTCATGATTTCATTATATGTTTTAAATGTATTTTCAATGAAATGGTTTTCAAAAAAGTTTCATCCTTTTTCCAAAAGTTTTCAATTGTTTAAAATAAAATGGTTTTTAAAATGTTTTGAGGATTATTTTGAAGGTATTTAAGGAAAAAAGATTTAAAAATTATTTTTTGTCTTAATTATAATTTTTAAAGGTATTTTCTATGGAAATTAGATGACTTTCAAATGGTTTTGTGTATTAAAAATCCTTTTTCAAATAATAGAGGATATTTTCGTCAAGAAATATTTTTATAGTATATTTAAAAATTATTTTCCATCTAAGATGACATCTATTGATGTAACTCATGATTTTAAATGAAATTATCAAAAGGATACATTAATATCCATCCAATTAATGAGTTATGATTAATTCTATGGTCTTTATGGAACCCATTTCTCTTTCATGGGTAATATGTTTATGAAACCCATTTCTCTTTCACGAGTTATATGCTTTTGAACCTTGCTTCTTTTGATGGGTTATGTTTATGATGAAATGATTATGAAACCTATCTATTTCCGATGTTTTTGAAATGTTTCCATGTTTATGATACTCATTTAATTTCTTGGGTTATAATATGTTATTTATGATATTGTGGCACATGTATGTATGATTTAATTATGTGACGTGTGGGACCTACATCTCCCTCCAATGCATCGAGTAAAGATTTATATCTCATGAGATAGATAGCGCTGAAACTATGGTTTACTCAGTTCAGAAATATAGGGATAGAACAAGGGTTTAATCGGTTCAGTAATACAAGGATGTAATGAGGGTTTACTCGATTTAGTAATATAGGGATCGAATGATGGTTTACTCAATTTAGTAATACAGGATTGGAATGAGATTTTATTGGGTTTAGTAATATATGGCTGTAAAGATTGTTTACGTTGTTATGTAATACAAGGTTGGAGTGAGGGTATACTCAGTTTAGTAATAAAAGGCCGGAACGGGGATTCACCCAATTCAGCAAAGGACTTTGTCTACTAAGATGGTCTTGGCTGTAATGCCTGGGCTACTATGGAAATAATTATATTCTTACGTTTTTTCATAATTCCATTTCTTATTCCTATGTTATGATTTCTTGGATTATGCTCTTTATTTCATTATGATTCACATCTTATGAACTTTCAATCTTTTTTACATGATCTTTGATATGCAGGGTATGATCTTATACTTTCCTGATCACATTATCATACCATTAAGATCATGTTTATGGTTACATGTATCCCTTGTTTACCTATACTAATCATATGAGATCACCTATTTTTATGTTTAATTTCCCACAGGTTATGATTATATGTACTATATTTGATATTTTTAAGCAAGGTTCTAGTTATGAAGAACCTAGTGGGAGATAATGTAGCTCAATTATATAATGGTCTTTATGTTTCTATGTTTCCAAAGGCACTATACAAACTACGGTCTTTGGGCGTATGTTTGTATAATGTTTAGGTATTATACAAATGTAATGGAATGTTTATGTTTTTTAAAGATATAGTTGCTGCAAACTTATATTGGGCTACATGCAACACTTACATGTCTTGTTCTACATGCAATACCGAGTTTCGATGAAACATCAATTTATAGTTATATTTATTTAAACAAGTTAGTCATAACAAAGTCAATAAAAAATAGTAATATATATAGTAATAAATACATTTAAAATATTTTTATAATGTTTTTATATAAATAAAACATATTTATATTGAAAAATAATATTTTTTGTAGATTTTTTATGTGTTTAAAAATACTATTTTGTCATAAGAACTATTTTTTATGTCCTTTTGTGAATAAAAAAATTAATTTTTAGACACATATAGAACTTTAATTTGATAAAATAAACTTAATTTTTGAAATTATAATTCCAAAAATATCATAGGGATAATTTTTGGGATTTTTCTATGAAATTTCATTTTTTGATGAATAGTGAAAATATTACATTTTAGTTAATAATTGAATTTTCATTTAAATAATTATGTATGTTAAATTATAATTTCAATATTTTTTAAGGTCAAAACGGATAAATTATAAATCTATTAATACAATTTACATCATTATAATCAACTTCACTTTGAAATTGAATATAAAAACTTAACAAACATTTGAACATTTTTCTACTTTAAATATTCGTTTTTTCGTCCCACCAGTAGGATTAGCATTAATATTAATTTTAAAAATTTTATGGATTTAATTTTAAAAAAACATAAATAAACCATTTTAATCAGTTTGATATTTATATTATAATTATGTCATATTAACTTTTGACCAGAAATAATAGTAAAAGTGATTAAAATTAATCACAATGATTAAGGTCAAATTAGGCTTAATTAGGGGATAAACTTTAATCTTAGATGCACACATTACCTATAAACTTGAAAAATTCCAATTTTATGGAAATTTGTTTGTTATAAAAACTAAAATATTGTTTTTTATGGGTTGGTATCTCTTTTTTTAGTAATGAACAAGTGTACACCTAACTTGTTTTAAAAAATTCCATGTGAGTCCTTTTCCTTCCCTATAAAGGCCACCACCTCTCCCTCTTCATAACACCTATAAAACCAATTATCATCAGCCAATATCTACCCAATAAATTTACCATCATAAATACCTTCTCCTTGAATCCTACCATTTGGAATAAATCTGTCCAATATGGCATTTTGGCACAAAAAAGGGGTTACCCAATTAAGAGGTAACACCTTCTCTCAAACTCCTTTTTTTATTTTCTTTCTTCACCCCATATACTCTATTTTTTACATGATTGTATAAAAACACCAGTATATTAAATATAACAGTATTTTTATGATAAAGTTTATACCTACACTTACACACCCATCCATCTAATGGGTAATGATCATACTTTTTATGTGTACGGTGAACTACAAACTCACAAAAATGTAATTGTTTATGTTTTCTTACTGCCTCTCATGGTAGAAATTATGATGGTAACACTATTTATATATGTCATATATTATATTTATTATTTTTTAGCTTCTTTATTCCATTTAGTACACATTGTTTTTTACTTTCCATTTTGTGTTAATAAGATAATTTCATTTGAGGATGTGTGGACTACCACCCCCTCATAGCGATGTGATTCGTTCACACACTACATAGAATGTATTAAAGATGGGTTTTGTGAAATTATAGGAATTATAAAAATTTATAATTATAATTTAATGATATTATATATATACATTTATTCCATTTTATTTCTTTCTTTTGAAATAAAAATAAAAACAGAAACATCATTCATACGTACGTACGACTTACTATCCCCATGAATTGTGTATTCCATTTCATAATTATATATTATATAGATTATTATAATAACATTTTACTGAATTTAAATGATATTTATATCATGGTTTAATTTCTTTAATAATTATATACGTATAAGGATTAAGATATAACAAATTAAGACACATGTCAAGAACAAAGCAGATATTACCCGAAGTGAAACCTTGACAAAGGATTGTTAAGTAGAGGGTAATATAAAGGTAATGATCAAACCATATATGGTATTATATATTAAAATATGGTTCTTTAAGATATTTATAATTTATTTATTTTTATTATATAGTTGGTTTGAATGAGTACTATGAGATTCAAGACATGAGGTAAGGGGATTTCATCTCACTTTTTATTTCTGTGAGATACATGCTTTATTCACCACCCATTCCTTTTTGTTGTGTGCATACTACCCATGTTTGTATTACATGATTATTATAATTAAATATATGGGTATTTAAATATCCATTTCATTCTCTTTATGTAATGGGTTTTATATTTCAAAATTTACCAAATTGGTAGAATTATTTTGCCCCAATTTTCTTTCTATGAGACACATGCCATGTTATACACCTATATTTTTTTCATTAGGTTTATATAGTACCTTTGAAATTTTATATCATGAATATCATTATTTTTAGTATATTTTAAGCTTTATTTAACTTACTTTCCTTACATTGGGAGTATGTTTCAATGTCACCAAGTGGCACGAGTTTATTGAAACAATCTCATCACTTTTCAAGATTGTTTATTTTTATGATTACCTTGATGAAATATTATGATCCATCTCTCAAGAAGAAAAATGAATTTTTTTATCCTTTGTTTATTCATGATATATCTATGTATTAGTACCATTTTCTATGATTTTTTAATTAAGATAATTGAGAAACAAAACTCAGAAAATTATCCCATATTTCTCTCTTTTGTTGGAAATATGTTTTATTTCAAAAACCATGTTTTCAAAAACGTTTTCAAAATGTTATAAAATGACACTTAAAGACCATTTTCAAGGAAAATGGATTTTTTTCTAATTATTTTTTCAAATATTCCTTTAAAATATTTCAAATCTATTTTCAAAGAAAATGGTTTTCAAGAATGTTATATGTTTAACAAATGTTTTATCATTTTTAAGGAATTATTTAAATGTTTTCAAAGAAAAAGGTTTAAAACAATATTTCCAAGAATTACTTATAAATTTTAGAGATTATTTTCATGTAAAAAGTTTTTAAACGGTTTTATGTTTTAAAAAGAATATTTTTTAAAGAAGAAATAATATTTTCCTTAATAAATTTTTTCAAAAGATATTTCCAAATTATTTTCCATCTAAGATGAAATCTATTGATGTTACTTATACCTTTATAGTAAACGATCTAAATGTTACATTAATATTTTTTCTAGGAATGGTTTATTATTTGATTTCATGGTTTTTATGAAAGCCGTTTCTCTTCCACGAGTTATATGATTTTGAATCCCAATTCATTTCACAGGTTATGATTTTGTGAAGTGATTACAGAAACTATCACTTTTCATAGTTTATGATTTCATGAAATGTTAATGATACCCATCTAATTTCATGGATTGTTATTTGATGTTTATAAAACCTATGTATTTTATGGTTCATGATATGATGAAAGTTTTATTTTATGGAACATTTATGAATAAAGTTATAATGATATGGGTGGAACCTATATCTCCCTTCAATAAATTGGGAAATTATGGAGTACTACTGAGTATATATGTTATGCATGAACCTAATTTCATGTTCAAAATGTTATTTGTGAACCTGATTACATGTTCACAAAGTTATGAATGGACCTGGGTACATGTAAATAAGTTTATCTATGAACCTGATTACATGTCCATAATGTTATGAGTAAACCTTATTATGTGTTCACAATATTATGCATGGGCCTGGTTCAATGTCCATAAGTTTATGTGTGAACATGATGACATGTACACAATGTTATGTGTGAACCTAATTACATTTTCATAATGTTATGAATGGATCTATTTTTATATCCATAAGTTCGTGCATGAATCTGATTACACATTTACAATGTTAAGCATGGACCTGGTTTCACATCCATTAGTTGATGCGGGGGATAGATTTAATGTTCTTAACTTAATGAGTGAACCTGTTTCTACTTATGAAAGTATATAACATTATAAACAAATTTTCATTCCGTAAATTCAATGTCTTATTCCTATGTTGTGATTTCATGACCTAGAATCTTAATTTTGTTATAACCCTTGTCTTATGAACATCCAATATTTGTTATGATCTATAAAATGAATTATATGATGTTCAAATGTTATACTCATGTTCCATACCCTTTTTTCATATTATGCTTACATATTTTATTTATTTACCCTTACTAATCCCATAGCTCACCCCTTTCTTAAGTTTCCTTTCCTAAGGATGTGAATAATGGTTTTAGGTAGAATTACTAAAAGGTTGAGATCATTAAGGGAGTTGTTTAGGATCTTTCACGAGGATAAAAGATTTTTTTTTCAAGAATCCAAAGACTATAAACTATTACAGTCATCCGGCATCTATTTTTGTAATATACTGAATATTCATCTAAAATGATGTAATATACATATATTCTAATCCTGGGTGTCTATAGTCCAAACATAATAATGATATTTTAACATATCTAGATATATACTCATCTCATAATCAATTAAATTTTATAAGATTTTAAGTAACATGTTGCTATAATAAAATTATTATTGTCTTTAACAACATATATTCTAAATAAGGATAAGAGAAATTAATAATCTATGTGAGTTTTTCTTAAACATGGGGAGATTTAAGAGATGATTAGAGTTGATGATTCATGAGAAAGATTAGTTTTTATATAAGTAAATTGTAGAAAATATACTTGGTTAAATAAATAATTTCTTATATTATGTGTTTTATTTTTCTGTAAATTCACATAAAAAATATAAATAATTTTTTAATGTGGTTTTAAATATGAATTACAAGTTTAATATTTTTTGAATGAATAATGAAATCAAAATGAGCTTTTTTTAAAGTGGAAATTTTTTTTAATTCCATAAATAATTGAGAAGGAAGAATTATAAAGGATACATAATGGGGAACTGGTCTACATAAATTAAAATTTTGAAGGTTGATAATAATAGATAATTTATTCCATAATAGTATCTTGGTTCTGTTATAAGTTATAATGGAAAATTTAATTGTATACATAGTGAATTCAATATCTACATCATTAAGATAAAATTATTTTCATGTGATAATGAGTATATGTGAAATTGCATGAGTGTGATTAAAAGTTTTGTAAGGGACTAGAATTTTTTTTAATGACTGTGTATGTGAGATCAATTTCAATGTTCAGATGGATAATGATTTATAAAAACTATGTTAGTGAGATAATTCTTATTTGTAAGTGAGAGTTATGTGATCTGTTGGTGCATGATAGTAATATTAAGAATTTCATCTAATGATGAATTAATTTAGGTACACCATTTATTTTTAGATTTAATACATTATTAAAAGATGTAATTTTTTTTAATTATTATGATATTTTATAAATTTATTATGGTAGTGGTAAAGGGGATTTCAATCCATTAAATAAGAAATTTCTAAATGGGTTTTTAAGACATCTATATACCTAAATGTAGTGGCAGAACAAAAAACCAAAATATAAGACTGAACTAGGGAAGGAATGAAAAAATAAAATCAAAGAAAACAAATCATAGCTCACTATCCATGCCATATATTTTATTATAGTGACTTTGATTCATATATTGTAGAAATAATAAATATATTTATACCTCTAGAGGTGTTTATTAGAATAAATGGAATCATAGAACATTTTGGTAAGACCCTTTATTCTTCAAATGGTGTGTTAGAACAACCTCTATGTTTAATAAACTGAAACAAAAATTGTGAAATTTTTCAAATATGAGAATAATAACGAGTCACAAAAAATAAGGCCTATGAAATCCTTGAAATATAAATCCTTAATTGATTAAAAGATTTTATTGAAGTCAACATATTTTATTTTTTGTGAAACAATTGAATATTTGTAACCTCATTATAATGATTTCAATGTATCCTCATTAATTTATGTTATTGTTAAAATCCTTTAATAATAACTAAATAATCCACACATAATCCAAAAGGTTCAATACCTAGGAGATCCTGATGATAAAATTTATTAAATAAATAAAATTAGAAAATTCAGGCATTACTAGGGGATTTACAAAGGTGGGATTGAATATCACCCTTCATATATACACATAATAGGTATGTTTAAAAATATAGGATCCCAAAGTACCAAATCAATCCCATATACATGATCACTCTCTTCTATAGGATATCTAAAACCTGACTGAATTCCATGCATCAATGTGAGACAACAAAGTTTACATGACTAGTGGCAAGAAAAATATCAATCCATTAAGTAAGCTCATTCCAAGGAACATTCCCGGTTCATGATATCTAGGCATTAATAGAAATCTTAGAGTCTGATTCAATCCTGATTTGATTATATTCAAGATGGAAAACATGTTTTATAGCAAGATTCGTGGCCAATAATTTGGCCTCATTTTATATATTAATTCCAATATAGTAGTAGAATAATCCTTTGATAAAGGCTTGGTGAGTAAAAAAGAACCCTCCACATAAAGAGGGTCCTATAATACCAAAATAAGAACCATCAAAATTCACCATAATACACAAAGGAATTATGGAATCTATCAAATGGATTTCAGTAATATGAGTTTTTTTTTGACTTTCCTTCAACACCCAATAACCTTAAAATATTCAGATAAAATATGGTGCTTTCCATTGCACATATTTGTACATTGTATGTAGTGAAAACATCCCAATGTATTTCCATAATTCATGTATGGATGGACAAGATATTTTCTTCTAACAAAAGCTCAATTTGAGCTTTTTAAATGTAAGAGATGGTGGATACAGTGGATAGCAGAATCTGATATCATACCTATTCACTTAAGGCATCATCACCGATGGAATTAAACAGGATCTATAGCTATTCATTTGTGCATATTTTGATGCCGATGGGGTCCTATAATTATTCCTATAATCTCGATAAATATTAAAATTTTATTAATATGTATTGTGTGTTTTCATTATCCTTGATACATAGTTGACATACTAAGGTAAGGTAAGTCTAGTTCCCTAAAGTCTATCATTCATAGGCATCTGTTCTCTCTAGATTCACTAATTATCAACCATTTTTAGGGATTAATGAAGGGTTTTTATGTTTTAGTATCAACAAGGGGTGGTAATGTTCCCATAATTGTTCAACCTATAGTGTTTTTTGTGTGTTTAAATTTCCATTTCTATTTGGTTTCTCGATTTGGATGTCTTTATCAAAAATAGTATAACTTTTCAGATCAATAGTGATTCAGGATGTATTGTCACATTCATGTTATTATTGTTGTGTATAAATTTAGCAATAGTCACATGTTGTTGGTTTGGTGGTACATCCATGATGTCATCAATGGGTATATCACGCCAGAGGGTATTCCAATAGTTTTTTTTATTTCTTATAAACCATAAATTTTTAATTCCCATGTATCATTAGAATATCATATAAGAGTAGGAATGATATATGAAGTGGTGTATTAAGAGGATCCATTCATCATTTTTATGATGAAACTTTTCTATGAAAAATAATGAGTGGGTCATTATAATTCATAAGATTCTAAGTAGGTTTTCTATGAAGAGAGTTATTAAATATCCTAATATCCCTGATTCCTAATCCCCCATATCAATGGTTTTTATTCCTTCTTTCCAACCAACAGTTATAAAATTATTTTCATGGATAGAAACAGTCCAAATAATGTTCATGATCATGTTTTACATATTATTAATAAGACCTCTTTATTATTTATGTAAGGAGAATGAATAAAAAATCATAAGGTTATCACTGATTTGACCCAGAAAATACTTCCATCTTGGTAGGTTTATTTCCCCCTCCAACTAGATAGTGGTTTGACTATGTTGAAACACGTATTTTTCAGGTAGTGCCTTCTAATTTTGACCCAAAATAGGGGGATACCAAGATAGATGAATGATAGTTATACCCCTTTACTCCATTAGTTATGAAATTCCCATTTTCCCTAATGATGGGAACTACATGTCAAAATAAAAATAAGAACATATTCCAACCAATGGATTGACATGGAACTTCTTCATAATGTATAAAAATAGATTTTCAAGAAAATAGTGTTCTTTTTGAAGCCTATCCAAAAAGGATTAAAGCATTATCATAGAGAATATGAGAATGGGTGAATATATCCCTAATATCCTTGATAAATTTTTTGATTCCAATTTATTCCATATAAATAATTCATCATATAATTTATTCTTAAGAAATAGAAAATAAGAGGCATGATAAGGATTCCCCTTCTTTGACTCCCCTAGAGCATGGAAATAAGCTACTGGGGGATTCATTAATGAGGATGGAGTACCTCATAAATCCATGTTTGGTGTTGATTATTCTAAAAAACATAGTGGATAAACCATAATTCCTAAGGATAATGGTAATAAATCTCTATTTCATAGTATCAAATGCTTTCAAAATTTCAATTATTAAGGAAAATTTCACATTTTCACTTTCTAATTCATTAGGTTAATAATTTATGAAGTAGTAAAATTATATTTCTAAATTTTCCAATTATTGAAAAACTATATTGGTCTTGAGTGAGGATCTCCCTAATAATAATCACCATACTATTCATAATGAATTTTATAATTATTTTAGTGATGGTGTTCCCAATAGAAACTGGTCTGAAATATTGAATGTCAATAGAATTATATTTATATGTAATAATAACTACAAAATTGGAGTTGATTTTATTAATCATAGAGGTGTTATTGAAGAAATCTTATACCACATTGGTCACCTCATTAGATAATATGTCCTAGTAGAATATGAAAAAAATTGATAAAACCATCTAGTCTTTGGGTACTATCCATATTGAGGGAGAAAAGTTCCTTTTCAAATTCTTATTAAAAGGGTTTCATGTTAATACTTTTATTTTTATGATCTTCAATCCATGAAGGGATTTTTTCTATAATCATGTGGGTGTTTTCATTTCCGTCATAATATTATAGGTCTTGAAAGTGATTGATCACAACATTTGAAATATCATTTCCAAGTGTGATGGTGTAGCCATTATAAATATTGGAATTATCTCCTCTCATTACCCTTTTCTCCCTATGAATCCATTGGAAACATTTATAGTTCTAGTAACCCTCAATTATAAATTTGAAAATGAGATGATTTTAGTCCAACCTCTCGATGAGAGTTATAAGGTCATTAAGCTTGGAGAGGAGCTAGATTTTCTCTTTTTAATAAGAATAATGGTTTTGATTTCTTATTTAGAAGTATGCCATATCATTTTTAGCAGCCCTGATGTCACCCTCAAGCATCAAGAATAAGGTTTTAATCCACCATCTTAAGATTATTTTTCTATTTTTCTTCCTTCAAACATGTTCTTGTAATGGGATTCCAAGGGATTCAATATTCCTTGACTCTAAGGTAACTTCTCAGTATGTGAAAATTACATGCCATACATTAATAAATTTAAATATAAGAGGTTCCATCCTTATGATATGGGTTTGGATCTTAATATTAATAATATTTTGATCATAGTGGTGTTTGGGGAGGGTGAATCCGAAAACTCTAATGGAAATATTTTTTTATCCACTTTAGAAAAAAAATATATCCAGTCTACTAGAATGTCTACCATTTAATGGGTATCAAAACCATGTGAATTCATCCCCAATAAGTGGATCATCACAAAAATTAGAATAATCAATGGGGGAAGAGAACTCATAAGAGGCAATCCCATTAAAATTGGTTCATTTTTTCATATTAAGACTCAATATAGTGTTAAAGTCACGTAAAATGATCCATTTGTGTCTTATAACATCATATGTCATCTACAAATCCTTCCAAAAATCCCTTCTACTGATATAAAAGGAAAATGTATAAACAAAGAAGTTAGAGAGGGTGTTTAAGTGGATAGAAATGGATGTATCTACATGTTGTTTTATTTTTATACAATTAAGGATCTGAAAAATATCATGCTTAATATACCATAAATGATCCATATCAATTTTCTGTACATTATGGGAGACAAAGGTGTATCCATGGGGGGACATCTGAAATATTTATCATTACTAAATAAAATTTTAGGCTCATTAAACCTAATTAAAAGTGGTTTTGGGACACAAGATAATGAATAGGGGTCGTGATTAGGTGATCTGCCTCTTGTTAGAGGCTCTCTCTTTGAAGTCATATCCATATTATATTTCTTCAATTTTAAGTTGACTTTATTTTTTCATATGTATGGGTGTTTCATCCCTTAATATTTGTTCATTGTCATTAGGAATTTTGGGTCCATCCTAGCTAGTTTCACGAGGTTCTAAATCCTCAGTGTCATCAACCCTAAACTATCTATTAAAGGGTTGAACTTATAGATGGAAATAATATTTTATTTGGTGTTGATCTAAATTGCCTTCCTCCAAGTAGTTTTGGAGGGGGAACTTTGATAAAAATGGTATTTATATCACCATGAAAATCCATATTTCCATGCATAATATCAATGGTGGAATCCTCTTGGATGAAAAGGGACACTAGTTTATCCCGAGAGGCCAGATTTCTTAGTATAATTAGAGTGGTGGAAGCCTGTATAGAAGAAGATTTCTCAACCTATATGCATTCCAGTGTAATGGGGTATACTTATTTATTGATAGGGTATTCATCCTCTCCATTGTTATCTTTAGTGTTGTGTTCCTATCAATGGCATGAGTTTTGTCTTGAGAGCACTCATGTGTCTTCTTCACATGGGTAACTTCATGTGGTAGGGGTTTGAAAATATCAATAGACCTATGATCAACATCCATATATTGGCCCGATTTGTTTTCAGATGCACTAGAAAATTAGAGGTCTTCATAATAAATCTTCTTATGTATGAAATCATCTGGTCATGGGTTGTCTACATAGGGGTTGTTAATTAGTGGGAAATAGAGAGATTTAGCGACCTTCTCCACCTTAAAAACTTTAATAAAGGACTTATTTTTGGTGTCTAAAACCAAATCCACATATTTAGATAAGGTATGTATAACATCTTCTGATCCATGGGCCTAGGAAATACCTTTTGGGATTAGGTCCCTACACAAAGAATCTAAATATGAGGAGTTAAGGGGGAAAACTTTAGGATGGTTGGGTACTAGGACCTGGTATTATACATCTTTCATCCTACATGACGATTCTTCATAACCTTTATCATTAAAAAAGGTACATTTTATGTCCCCATTGCATTTATAGGACACATGACTAAAGAAACTGCAATTCATAAAAAAATCTAGGTATTTACTCATATTGAATTTCAATGTTGAGGTTATCACCTCACATTGCTAACACATCCCCTTAAACTAATGTATTGTCAGTGTAAACTTCCACCAACACCCTATCACAGTTCCCAAATCTTGGATTTTCTATTTGGGAATCCATTCTGACTAAATTTCCTCATGAGGTAAAAAAAATCCATTGAATTCATAGGATCAAAGAAGGCCAGTTGAGTTTGTAGATATGAATCCAATCTTGTGTGAGGTTATTCTTAACATTTGTTAGATTTAAATTCATATCCCCCTCCTTTATTATGAGAAAATAGTATTTTAGTACAAATGAATTTTCTCTCCATTCCCTCCATTTACATCCATTAGAGGGGAATAAAATTTGACATAATACATCCCCATAGACATCATCTTCCAATCCTCGACACTTAGATCTTCACGATTCTCCTAAGAAGTTAATTGAAATTAAAAATCCTCCCCCCTTTTGACGTTATGACTCTCATAATAATCGCAAAGATATGATTGGTAAATCCTTTCATGATAAATATTCTAGGAGAATGGATATCAAATTCGTCAAATGATAGATTCACGAATGATTTCACCATAACATGGTTTATACTTTAGTGTAAATATCCCACAAAATCTGACATGAAATAAATCTTTTCAAACATTATGAAAATATTTATTACTCTTTTTTGAATCTATCCAAACCACTTTAGAAATTACTGTTGTAACATGGAATTCTTCATTCAGACATTTAGAATATTTTAAATAATATTTTTTAAAATTGGATGTTTCAGTGTCTTTGAGGAATTTTTAATATGGAAACTCAAATATATTATATTAAAAAATTGTATATTAATTTATTTTGTGCACACACAATAATGATTAATCACTTGTATATTCTAAATGGAGCCCAAAATAAAAAAAAAGTAACTTTGGATTAATTTAGAATATTGGGTTTACACTAGGGGTGAAATAATACCAGTTATCATTTCAGAATCTAGGTTTGGCCCATCACATGTGTTTTTTAAAAATAATAAAAAAAATAAAGTAAGTATTGTGAAACCTAAATACCTATATTTTTAATCATTATTAACTCTATTAGTTAGGATTATTCATATTTGACACAAATCCCAATCAAGAGGAGGGAGCCTTATAGGATTGGATTGGCCCACACATTCTTCAATATGATTGGAGATGGAAACTAGTGTGATAACAGTCTTTATTGAACTTCAATTGACACTTGCGGCAAGACTCATTATTTTGGGTTTCTCTCCATTATTAAAAAACATAATGTTCGAATTGTTTTTAATTCTTTATTTCTACAATTAAAAAACATGGAACATTATTTTTTTCTATACACCCACTGATAATCTATAATCTTTAAGCATTGTTTTTTAATTGGTTGATTCATGCATGATTAATGGGGGCAAACCAGCACACAAACCACAAAACACTTTTTTCCACATTATTCATCCCCTTAAAATTTTAACTTTCATTACTAGTATTATATATGGTTGTACATTCAATAAATATATCCCAATAAAATTATTGGGAGAAAAATGGGTTTTTATAGTGATATTTTGGATACAATAATGATGAATGGGTAAATATGCAGTTATTGAAGGGGTCATGAGTTTTTTGGTTGTGAGGCTCCTCAGAAAAACACTACAATGAACCAAAACAGGTGAATTAGAAAACTCATGCAAGTAGGTCCACCTTGTGGTGAGGTGTAACAATGAAAGATAGGTCTCATGCATAACCAATGATTAAAAAGACTTTTGTGAAAAATAAAAGAATAAATATACATGAGACATAAAAATCCATGAAAAAAATAGTTAAACCTGAAAAGTAAAATAATACAAGACCAAAATGTCTCTATGTGACTAAATTCAACCTCCAAAACAACCTTCTATAAAGATTATGAGAAAAAAGAGAATCCAGCATGCTAGATCATATCTCTATTTTGTAAACATATTTTGATGGGTTTTTACATCTGAATTTATTAAATATTAATTGATTTAATATAATATAATATATGTGCCTAATATTAATGTTTTTAAAATTATTATGGATTATTTATATTTGGAGAAATACCAACCAAGACATGTAAATTTATGAACAAAACGACACTTCACGTCATGAGCGAAGTGAAGCGGTACAACATCAGATTTTGAGGATGATCATGGAGAACTTCCAAGGCACAAAACTGATAAAATTGGATAAAATGGAGATTAAAGTGCTAAAATCACAATTACACATCATGTAAAGTAATTACACAATGATAAATTGAAATCCATGAACTTCATAAAGTAATGATGATTACATGACATTTATGAAAATTAAACATCATGTAAAATCTTGAAACAACAAAAAAGAGTTAATTTCACGTGTATCATCCAATAGAATTTCATGAAATCTTTTGACACAGATGGAAATTTAATTTTATATTTAACCCATTGGAACCCTATTTATGACCATGGGGATTATAAAAGGAGGATTTCGTCCAAGATAATGACATTCCATTCGATGTTGGAGGTATGGCCTTTGGGAGCATTCTATAGATAGTTTTTTCATTCTGTTTTTCTTTTCTTTTATTTCTTCATCTTCCATGTAATGTAAAATTATATTTAGATTAATTCAAATCTCATTAATTTCTTTATTATTTTCTCATTATTTATTTTTTAATCTCTTCCAAATGGATTTGGGTTTAATCATTGTTGGTGACCACCTGACGATGGTCGACTTAAACTCATAGGGGAGAGAGGAATGTGAAAAAGGGGGTGTGTACCATCATTGTTTGATTTTTCTCTAGATGTAATGATTCTTTTTTGAGAGATTATCATGTTGTGAATATATTTATACTTTATTTTTCATTGATTCACTGGACATATGTTTTCAATAATGAACATACCCCAATAGGATTAAACTAATTTGTTCATGAACATTGAATTGAATTACACATATGCTTCTAGAAATCTGAAATAAATTCAATTTATATATTTTGATTCATATGAACTAGATGAGTTAGGATTCTAGGGTAGTTTGATAGGAAATGAACATTTATTTTATTGATGAAATTGTTTTGTTGGGTGACTATTTGATTTAATTATTTTGTTAGTAAAGATGAATTAATTTAGGAAAACGGCCCTTGGAAACTAATTTACTTCTCTTATGTTCTCTATTTGAATTAACTTATTTCAATTTTAATTATTAGTTTAATAAATTCAAACATAAATTGAGGATTCCTAACCATTAGTCCAGAGTTGTAACCATCATGCTCTCTTCTCTCAATGGGTTCGACCACATACTTATACTATACAATGCCATTATAGTTTGTACATATTGTGACAATATAAATTTCTAATTTAACCCACACCTATAAGAATTAATGATTCCTTTTAGGTGTGTAAAATTTTGGTACCATTTATAGGGAGCAGTGGCGCATTGTAGATCACAAAAGACAGATTTTGTAGGTCAAGGACTTGCATTGTAGATCACACAAGACCGATTTTGTAGGTCAAGGACTTTTCCAATCCATTTTTTTTCTAATTATAGTTTATTTTATTAATTTTCTTGTCATTTTTATCGTCAATTATTCTTTGGTAGTGTTTCGTGGTGCGAAAGATGAGTTTTTAGATGAAAAAAATATTATACCACACCACCATCAGAATACATTTAATATTCAGTTTATCCGATAAAATGGGAAGCAATGAATTCATAAGAGTGGACACAATAGGAAAATGGCTAGAATGACTCATATTATCATGAGTATGATGAATTCCAACACAAAAATTTGAAAAAAAACCTACTGTAATCCAAATAGAGGATCTCCCAACTATCAAATCTACCAAAGAAAAATGGGGCAGAGTAGTACACTCATGAAAACTACTACTTGCACCACACTCAAGATCATCGTCATAAGGAAAGATTTACTATATTACTATCCCAATGAAATGAAGTGGTGGACAAGAGGAAGGACTATAATGACGCTAAACTTAGCGAGCAGAATGAATTAAATACTCACCTTGTCCAAATCATTAATAATTTTAATTGTTTCCCACCAATTGTTTCTAATGTAGATACCAGTGTCTTTAAAGATGATGAACATCAAGAAGCAGAAGAAGTCCAAACTTTTGAAATTAAACCACCTCAAGAGAATTATATTCAAGAATTTGATTCCTTCCAACAACCTTTGGAGAAAAAATCATATTAAAAACTATCCAAATTTCTCACCAAGTTTATTACAGTGTTAAATAAGTTGATGGATGATCATGAATCCAAACTCAGTGAATCGGTATACTTGATTAGTTACCTTTCTCTTGTTATTTGAAATTTAAATTCCCTAGTATGAAACTTAACAAAAAATATAATACAGTGATTTATTAGTTTAATGAAGAAGAATATCAAAAGGTGTAGGAATTCAATACTACATAAATGATAATTGAAGAAAAATTAGAGGTAGAGAACAAAAAAAATTACCAGAAGTATGTTGGAAACATTTAAGTTGATGAACCTATAGATTTAGAATAAGTATCAGAACCTGAGGAATCCCTACTCTACATAAAAAAAAGACAAATAAAAAAAATAAAATTCCTTTTTCAAAAGCTTGAAGAAGAGGATAGAAATATGAGGTAAATTTTTAACTGTATGCCCGAGGTGGAATAAGAGATGGAGGTGGAAGTGGTTAAATCCATAGAGTTATAGGAATAATAAATTTTAAAGTAATAGGATATTAAAAAAACATGTAATAACCACATAGACATTCTTGGGACTCAAGAAAAATGGGACTTCATCCTATAATTTCAATAAGAATAGGAGATATCTAAAGATCCAATTCAAGAATTCATTTCAGATGCTCAGAATAATAAAATAAAGAAGAATAAATGGTGGTGCAGGTGAATGACAAAATCTTATCAGATTTTTATTTTCAATTATTTTCATTACATCTATTATCAAATTGTAGCCAACCATTATTCATGATTAACCAATATATGAGGAAGATAAAGTCAACCCTTGATTCACAATAGAGTTAGATGTGGGATAATCCAAGATAGTTAACATTGTACTATGTTCGAATTAGCTAACGAAGGTAACAGGTTGAGCTGAACGACCACAGAGCAGCTATAGAGAGGAAAGCTAGATTTTAAAATATATTTTTAGAACATTGATTTATTTTATTACTTTAAATAAATCTCCACATGGTTGGGCTCTTTACCTATTTCATCCAAATATTTTATATTTTAAATGTCATGTAATTTCATTATTTATTTTTATTTTTTAAGCCCAAGGGTGGAAGAAGAAATAAGTGATTAAATATCTGAAAACAAGAACATTACTTGTCATATAAGTAGATTAAATGTAGTGAACATTACTAGAAAAAACCTAAGAGACTCATTAAGAAGCAAAAATTCAAGGTGATTGCTATTTATACTTGTTTATATCTTTACACCACATGTTTTTTCTAGCACATGATTTCAAAAAATTGAATTTAATTTTTCATGAACTGAATTGAATTAGATTCACCAACAAAAATACATGGATTATTTGTCTTGTACTCACTAATCTAGTAGACATTAGCACTAAGGAGACGTATATTGACATGTTGGAAAATTGGAAATATGATTCCCATAATTGAAAAATATTTAAATGGAAACTTATAAAATTCAATTCCTTAATTTAATTTCCAAATTCTTGAAAATAGTTGATGATATGATTTTTTTCATGATGTTGATTCTTAGAAGCATTCATTGAGTAAACTAATATTTATTTTCATTCCGTGGATTGATTTAAATATATTCAATTCCTATTTCTGAGACGGTTTTAAACCAAATATTTCCTAATTTTCTTAGTATATTTCTTGAGTGAAACTTGGTGCATGTAAACCTACTAGATCTTGAATTGGTATCTTGTCAAAGATATGGTTGAGCAAATTCAATTTTCAAATGATTGAGTCATTTTATTGATGATAAATTTTATCTTAATACCCTCTTGTACAATGATCCTCCATTAACTCGTAGAACCCATGGATGACCTTATTAGGATTGATCCATGTAACAAGCCATTATTTCCCTTCCTACCCAGCTATTTTTATTTTTCATGGTATTCAATTGAATGAGTTTGGGGGATAAGTTTTTCATAGTGGATATGGGATACTACTCATTGAGGGGATATTTTAGGGTGTTTCCATGGAATTTTTGGGAAGGTTCATATTTAAATTTATTATATTCAATTGTATATCCATATTTTTGTTAAAAACTTGAATAAAAAGAGAAAAATGGGTTTTGAATTGGGAGAATAAAAAATAACCATTTTCTTGACCGATTAATTTTTTTCATATGTGGTTAGGTGATGGATGTAAGATTTATTCCAATCATGAATTTTGAATAATAATAATAAAAAAGAATAATAAAATATATAAATAAGATATGATTATCATTCATTATGATGAAACTGTTTATGAGACTTTACTCTGAGTATAAGGGGTGTGTGATATGGGATTAAATTATTGGAGAGGAGAATTTCATTGAGCTTATAATTTGAATATCATGAATTATACATTAGAGTTTAGACTCATACTTGAGCCTTACATTATTTTCATAATTTTACCCACCTACCCTAATCCATAGAGTCATTTGATCCATTTTCAAATACCTCATTATTAATTGTGATATTTGTCTTTACAAAGTGGAGAAAGTTATTCAATGCAATACTATAGTTAGGAACATATACTTGAGGTATGATCATAACTCTATTAAATTTTTACCTTGAGTGATGACTAGGAAAATTAAATAGTGAGGTAAATCATAAATGGCATGGTTCTTGATGACAAGTTGAAAAATATGTGTGAAAAGGTAGAAATTTCATGAATTTCACATTTTAAATGAAGAATGATTTTGGGGATTTTTTATTAGGTAGCCTTTGTTCTTGAAAAATCAATAGATATGAATTGTCCTTTATCATAATTTGAAAATTATTTTATTAATGTATAGACCCTTAGTGATTTGATATTGAGTTTTGATTGAGCATGACCAAATATTTGAGTGTGGGGGTATTTGATATCTCTATTTTGTACACACATTTTTAGGTTTTTTTAAATATAAATTCATTGAATACTAATTGATTTAATATAATATATTTTCTTGGTATTAGTGTTTTGAAAATTCTTATACAGGATTGATATTTGAATAAATTCCAATGAAAACATTGAAATTGAGGAACAAAAAAATACTTC
Source organism: Viscum album (assembly GCA_963277665.1). NCBI lineage: Eukaryota > Viridiplantae > Streptophyta > Magnoliopsida > Santalales > Viscaceae > Viscum > Viscum album. The sequence goes on from OY728163.1 coordinate 948,800,556, forward strand.
ACGTCATGAGTGAAGTGAAGTGGCACAACGTTGGATTCTGAGGATGATCATGGAGAAATTCCAAAGCACAAAACTAAAGAAACCAGATAAAACAAAGATTAATGTTCTAAATCATAATTACAAATTGTGTAAAAACATTACATGATTAGAAATTTTAATCACTTAACTTCATAATAGAATGATGATTACGCAGTGTGTAAGCATATTACACATCATGTAATAACCTCATATAGCAAAAAGCGCTAATTTATAGCATATCTTCATATGGGATTTCTTAAAACTTTCAACCCAGATGGTCATTTAATGCCCTATTTTACAATATGGAACCTTATTTATGACCATGATCCTTATAAAACTAGGATTCAAGCCAATAAAATTGCATTCCATTTGACATTATAGTGTGACAATTGGGAGGATTCTATATATAGGTTTTAATTTTTTTTTAATTTTTTTATTTCATCGTCTTCTATGTAATGTCGTATTCTATTTACTTTAATTCAAATCTCATTAATTTATTTATTGTTTTCTCTATATTTTATTCTTAATATATTCTCTATGTATTTGGGTTTAATCATCATTGGTGATCATCCAATGATTGTTAGATAAAACCCTTAGGGGAGAGAGGAATCAGTTAAAGGGGTACATACCATCATTGTTTGATTTTTTAAGCTCATAATGATGATTTTATGATATAGTATCACATTGTAAATTCGTTTATATTTTATTAATCATTGATTTATTGACCATATTTTTCCAATAATGAACTAACCCCAATATGATTGAGATAATTTGTTCACAAATATTGAATTGAATTGCTCTTATGATTTTAGCAATATGAACTAAATGCACTTTATATATTTTGATTCATCTCACCCAGATGAGTTGGGATTATAGGGTAGTTTGATATGAAATGGAAATTTCTTCTATCTATAACATTTTTTGTTTGCACATATATTTGATATAATTATTTTTGTGAGTAAAGATGAATTATTTTAGAAAAACCCATTGTGGAAATTGATTCCCCTCTCTCTTGTTTCTCTATTTAAATTCACTTATTTCAATTTTACTCATTTTTTTTAATAAATTAAAACTAAAATTGGAGAGACCTTACATTCAGTCTAGAGTTATCAACATTGTAATCCCCTATCTCTACGGGTTAGACCCCATACTTCTACTATATTAAACATTCATAGTTAGTATGGTTCGGGATAAGATAAATTTTAAATTTGACCCTTTCTAGGAGGAATTAACAACACCTTGCAGGCATGCCACTACATAATTTCTTTCCCTTTAATTAATCCCTATTGAAAATATCTATAACCACTTAAATTCAAAATTAGGGTGAGATGACAAATCCCAGTAGGATTTCACCAAATAATCAACATAAATTCTAATAACAATAATTTATTAGCTCCAAAATTAAAAAAAATACTTTACAAATAATATTCATAAAATGAAATCATTTTGAAAAAAATAATTTGATTTTCATAAAAACATGCCATACTCCCCAAATCTAGGAATATTCTATGTTTGAAGGAAAATAGGTAATCATATGTAAAAAACATCTACAGATACACCATAAGATAATCATGTGAGAAAATAAAAATGAAAATACCATCATGTGATAAACCAATCATAAATGAAAAAGAAAACAATTTTGTATCTAACCTGAGGGGATACGTACTAGACATAGAAGAAAATCCTTAATACAGGCCTAAGGTGAATCTACAAAATATGACCTCTAGTGTAAGATACTAAAGTGAAATAAAATCTCTTGTGGAATTACAAACGCAAAGAGTTACAAGTCTATTTTCCAAAGCATCTACGGTTACCGATTGTGGTTTTTTTTTCAAAAATCAATTTAAAAGCTATTATAGAATTTAATATTTTTTTTTTCACATCAATAATTTATATTTCTAGGATTAAAGACCCATTTTAAACCCAAAACCATTGATAAATCATTTCATGGAACACTTGGTGTGCACAAGACTATTTTTAAATGAAACCCCCATTAAAAAAATTTCTCTCCCAGAAAATCACCATGATTACAAATAAAAAAACTTCATTCAACAATCAAAATTAATTTACAATAACATAATGAAATTTTGGAATTAGAACCCCTTTTATAGATACATCTACATAAAAATTAAGCAAAAAACTAATCACCTTATAAAAATAATATTGGGTCCATATAATTCTAGGTCAATAAGAAACAATATCAATCCTCTGGCAGACCCTTTTGATCCAGAATTCATCTCCCAATTAGGTTACAGTGAGACAAGTTGAGAATAGATCTATTGAGAATCTATAATTAAGAGGGTATTGAAAATAAAAAATGAAACATACCTTGAATAGATCCATCAATAATGAAGTACTTACAAAAATAATCCATGGATGAAGTCTCTAAAGCACCAGATAAGGTTTAGGTCGAGCTAAAATGAGGATAATAGGAGATTGGACATAAAAATGATCAAGGGAAAATGGGAAATTTTTAAATATTAAAGGGTTAATAGGTCATGCATGTTTAGACTTCACAATTACTCTAACCATGCATGAACTATGTGCGACTACTATCTCCTTAAAAGATAATCTTCATGGTCTCCTCGGATAAGACACGCGGTTTGGGAAAATAGTTCTCAAACCATGTGACACACATAGAAAATCACCCAATCCCAAAACGGTTTCCTTGGTGAGCATAACTATTAATTGGAAAATTCTCAAACTATGTAAGACACATTTATAATATCATATAGACACATTTCATGGTAATCTCATGGTTATCATTGATAGTTTTCCATTAGTGTGCCTAGACTACCTTCTCTCAAAATCTAAATTTTAGACTATAATTCCCTAAAAACCACTAGAATATTCTCCAAGAAAAACCAAGATTAAATTATATCATAATCGTGATTCAGTGGATGTTAAAATTCTCCACACTATGAAATATTTCTATCCCCAAAATGTGCTCAAGATCCTGGACTCGAAAAAAGAGAAGGCCACTGCTACCTCATCAATGAATCTCACTCCCCAATATTATGTCTATACCATCCAAAATATCATAGTATATAGAACAACAGGATCATTTTACAGTGCAGTACCTTATATTGTAAATCTGTGATTTGAATAAGTTTCCCAACCATGGTGGTGTTGGGCTCAAGATCTACATCATCCAATTCAGTGACATGGCAAGGGAAAGATCTGGTTGATACCTCCTCAATTGTAAAACATTAAACACATCATGAATTGATGAAAAATTATATGGAAAGTATAATCTATATTCCACCTTTCTAAGTCATTACATGATCTCAAAGGGCCCTACAAACCTTCATGACAACTTACCATGCTTACCCAACATACAATGTCCCAAGTGAGGTGAAAATAGAATAATACCCAACCACCAACCTCAAACTCTAGCGGCCAATGTCGATGGTATATATAGAATTTCTAAAAACATTGTGTCCTGACCAATCTCTTACAGATCATGTTCACCTTTTCCATCATGTTTTGAATGATTCTAGGTCCAACCAATGATTTTTTCTCCCCACTCTAGCCAGCACAAGGGAGACCTATACGGCCGGTCATACAAATTTTTAAGGGTTCCATCTTAGTTAAATTCTAATAACTAATTTTGTTGGGGAGTTTTACTAGATCAAGATGATTTTCAGAAGAACCCCCAAAATAAATAACATGTGATAAGAGAATATCCTTAAATATATTGATATCTCTCTTTATCTATCTGTCTATATATATAGATGATATAATTCAACTGGGAGCTCATTGCTTCTTGAAAACCTTTCCAGAACCTAGATGTAAACCTATGGGATCTATTAGAAAAAATTTTAGAGGTAATCCCAAGATGTTTTAGAACACCTCATTCATAAAATCTTCCAAGTTATTCTACCATCATCATCTTCATGATAGGGATTAACTGATCTTCTTTCATGAGTTGATCAGTGATCACCCCAAATAAATCCATACCCCTAAGAGTCTGTGGGAATATAACGATGTAGTACATAGAAATATCATCCCATTTCCAAACTATAATGGGTATGGGTTGCAACAAACTTTAAAGTATCTAGTTCCATGTATTTATTCTCTAAACATTCCTGGCATAGTGGAACAAATTCTAAAATCAACCATTTCATCCCAGAATACAAATACTAACATTTCAAATAATAATACGTCTTGGATGTCCTATAGTGTATATACCAGGAAGACCGATTTCTATTGTCCATTAATTTCTACCTTATAGATAGAGGAACAACCAACCTACTTTGGAAACACAAATCTCCACTGGGAGACCGACACCACTCACCTAAGGTTTCCATGCTATTTATGATTTCACTAAAGAATTATAAATTAGTGTTAGGTATTTTCTTGAGTCAAACCTAGTCATTAAATGATGATTTTTTCTTTTATCAAATAAAATTACACCTTCTAACTAGATTATTCCACTCCAAAGATCATCTTAGTAAAATAACTCTTCTGAGACCACACTTCTACTAATTCCTTCAATAATTGAGTCGATAATTTCATTCTCAATGCTTCAACAGCCACAGTCTATTTCCACAGAGTTTGTGAAATATAAAAAAATAATGTTTAATGATACTCAACCTAGTGTCTATAATGAGTTCATATCCCTCCAAGTAAAAATATACTTCATTATTTTATGATCCAAATATAATATAAACTTGACCCCAAATAGATGTTGATTCCATGTTTTTACTCCATTCATAACTTCCACTAACTCAATATCATGGTTTGGTAGTTCTAATAATGAGGTCCCACCTAGAAATATCTATATGTTGAAACCTATTTCCACTATATCATGAAACACACCAAAACTATACCAAAAGTATCATAGAAGACATCATATCCCAAAATTATTTCTAGAAGAATTAAAATTGGAGAAAAATTCAACCTCTTCTTCAATTCCACAAAAAATATCAATACTTTTTCGTTCTACTCAGAATTTACAGTCTTACGAGTTTAATATTCCATTGGATACATTATCTTGTAGAAGTCATTAATTAATCACCTATAATAACCAACCAACCCCATGAAACTTCAAATCTCACACTACTAAAAATACGGGCATTAACAACGCTAAAAACAGGCATTAACAGCACTAAAAAAGCGCTATAAATCTCGGCGCTGATAAAGGGTTACTTTATCAGTGCTAAAAAAGTGCTGATAAAACAACCCTTTATCAGCGCTAAACAAGCACTGATAAAGGTATACTTTATCAGTGCTCCCTTAGTGCTGATAAACTTATCTTTTATCAGCACTTCTTTAGCGCTGATAAATGCCCTCTCTGCTACTACGATAAATCTGCAGCAGCACACCCGAACACCTGCAAAAAAAAAACAGCATCTCAATAAGCCAATTAAGGCAAGTATACCCATACAAAATTAACTCATAAATCATAAGAAAATTAGACCAAGTATACCCATACAAAAATTATACCCGTACACCATTAACACATAATTTATAAGTTAATCAAGTACTTAAAGAAATCAATTTAGAATTTAGGGGGTTTGGGGGCTGTTCAAGGGTTTGGGGTGGCTATCCAAGGGGGGGGGGGGGTAGGGGGTGTCCGAGGGGCTTTCCAGTTCAATCCTAAGGCTCCACATGGGTGTGTTTTATCAATACATAAATCTTTGTACTTTTCTCTATCCATTATGCATCATGTTCTCAACCTCAAAGAAGTTATAAGGTTTGTACACACACTGAGGTGCACATACATGGGGGGGGGGGGGGTGAATCTCATTAATAAACCCCCAATATTAAACCTAAAATAGGCTATTGTAAGTGCATGATCAGGCAATATGCACAACCTAGTTGAGAAAGAACTGGAATAAAACTAATAAAAAAATCATCATTGATCCTCAAATCCATGACCATGAATAAACCCAAATTAATTTTCCAAGTGCTGATCCTTTACCAAGCATTTCACAAGGATCGTGTCGACATTATAAAAATATAGTTTGACCAAGTCCTACCCCATATACATAAAGACACATTGATTCTCCAGTATTAATGCTTGATCAACCATACCTACTTCATCCAATGTTAGGGTTTCTCTGAGTACATCATAGGAACCACACAAAACATATAATATACCATGGTCTCCCCACTATATACATAATTATCATTGACCTCCAATATGTGAGTTTTATTTATACTCCATCATGGAAATCCACTTATGGGAGTTTTATCATCCAGGGAATACCCTCAACAGTATCTTAGACCACCCATATGTGTTCTTCCAATTCCAAGGCATAAGACCTACAAGGATCTCATCCTTATACTATGGAAGTACCCTTATTTAGGGAATAATACTAAGAAGCATATATTATTTACCATATGGGAGTATTATCATCCAAATTATAATCCCTATAATCATATCAACCCTCCAATATGGGTGTATTCTCATTTGAGGCATAATCAATATAATCATCTCAGCCCTCCCCTATGGGATTATTTTCATTTAGTGAATATTCCCGATAAGAATCTCATCCCACTCTTATGGTTGTATTCTCATTTGGGAAATAATACCTATATACATCTCATCCCTCCCCTATGAGAGTATTCTCATTTAAGGAATAAGACCCATAAGCATATCCACCCTCCCAAATGGGAGTATTTTCATCCAGATATAAGCCCATAAGTATCATAAACCCAAACACATGATCAACCTAGTATACCAGACCAACCATGAATTGATATATATGAGGCCCCTAATAGATCACATTCCATGACCCCCTCATTTAAAAGATCAATGCAATCTGAATGTGTTTGGTCAGATTTCTGTAGGTCAGTTGTTGTTTTCACTTAAAATCATGTCCATTTTAAAAAAATAGAGACCCTTTGAGTGCTAACGGCCACACCGGGCCTCGGATTGAGGCAGGGTTGACTCACACAAGTCACCAAAGACACTTGTATCATTCTTATAAAATATCAATGCAATCCGAATGCGTTTGGTCAGATTTTCATAGGTCAGTTGTTGTTTTCACTTAAAATCGTGTCCATTTTAAACAAAATAGAGACCCTTTGAGTGCTAGAGGCCACACCGTGCCTTGTATTGAGGAGGGGTTGACTCGTACATGTCACCAAGGACCCTTGGATCGTTCTTACAAAATATAAATGCAATCTGAATGTGTTTGGTCAGATTTATATAGGTCAGTTGTTGTTTTCACTTAAAATCTTGTCCATTTAAAACAAAATAGAGACCCTTTGAGTGATAGCGGCCACACCGTGCCTCGGATTGAGGTGGGGTTGACTCGTACACGTCTCAAAGGACTCTTGGATCTTTCTTATAAAATATCAATGCAATCCAAATGCGTTTAGTCAGATTTCTGTAGGTCAGTTGTTGTTTTCAATTAAAATCGTTTCCATTTTAAACAAGAGAGACCTTTTGAGTGCTAGCGGCCACACCGTGCCTCTTATTGAGGAATAGTTGACTAATAAACATAACTAATGACTCTTTTATCATTATTATTAAATATCAATGCAATATTAATGCGTTTGGTTGGATTTCCGTAGGCCAGTTGTTGTTTTCAATAAAAATCGTGTCCATTTTAAACAAAATAGAGAGCCTTTGAGTGCTAGCGGCCACACCATGCCTTGGATTGAGGCGATATTGACTCGTACATGTCACCAAGGACCCTTGGATTGTTCTTATAAAATATTAATGCAATCCTAATGCATTTGGTCGGATTTCTGTAGGTCAGTTATTGTTTTCACTTAAAATCATGTCAATTTTAAACAAAATAGAGACCCTTTGAGTGATAGTGGCCACACCGTGCCTAGGATTGAGGAGGGGTTGACTTTAAAATGTCACCAAGGACCCTTGGATCGTTCTTATAAAATATCAATTCAATCCGAATGTGTTTGGTCAGATTTCCGTTTGTCAGTTGTTGTTTTCAATAAAAATCGTGTCCATTTTAAACAAGAGAGACCCTTTGAGTGCTAGCGGCCACACCGTGCCTCGTATTGAGGCGGGGTTGACTCGTACACGTCACCAAGGACCCTTGGAGCATTCTTATAAAAGATAAATGCAATCCAAATGCGTTTGGTCAGATTTCCGTAGGCCAGTTATTGTTTTCACTTAAAATCTTGTCCATTTTAAACAAAATAGAGACCCTTTGAGTGATAACGGCCACACCATGCCTCGGATTGAGGCGGGGTTGACTCATACACATCACCAAGGACCCTTTTATTGTTCTTATAAAATATAAATTCATTCCGAATGCGTTTGGTCAGATTTCCATAGGTCATTTGTTGTTTTGAATTAAAATTGTGTCCATTTTAAACAAGAGAGACCCTTTGAGTGATAACGGCCACACCGTGCCTCAGATTGAGGAGGGGTTGACTCTTTCATGTCACCAAGAACCCTTGGATCTTTCTTTTAAAATATCAATTCAATATGAATGCGTTTGGTCAGATTTCCGTAGGTCAGTTGTTGTTTTCAATTAAGATCGTGTCCATTTTCAACAAGAGAGACCCTTTGAGTGCCAGCGGCCACACCGTGCCTCGAATTGAAAAGGGGTTGACTCTTACACATCACCAAGGACCCTTGGATCGTTATTAAAAACATAAATTCAATCCGAATGCGTTTGTTCAGATTTCTGTATGTCAGTTGTTTTTTTCACTTAAAATCGTGTCCATTTTAAACAAAATAGAGACCCTTTGAGTGCTAGCGGCCACACCGTGCCTCGGATTGAGGTGGGGTTGACTCATACACATCACCAAGGACCCTTGGACCGTACTTATAAAATATCAATGCAATCCTAATGCGTTTGGTCAGATTTCCATAGGCCAGTTGTTGTTTTCACTTAAAATCTTGTCCATTTTAAACAAAATAGAGACCCTTTGAGTGGTTCAGCATTCTTGCATGTTGTTGGTGCATATCATCTGTTAAAATGTGAAAATGACTCATTGGATAAAGGCTGTTTTATTTAATAACAATTAAAATTTTCCTACGAACATTAATATACAACAATGTTTCATCTTTTGATCCCCTTAACCCCTCTCAAAAATGACCACAAATTGTACATGTCCCCAAGTCAGATCTTCATTGTATTTGTGTACAATCTTTCATCAGGTATGCGGCCCACTCGTTTCTGAACACATCTATATAATCTTTTGAGTATGAGGCTTTTCGGTAGTCATAGTGGCACTGAAAAATAAAAAAACAAAAAATTAATAAATAACTTAAACAAACTAGTAATTGTTTTTAAAAATACCTCTTTAGGGATACTAGTTTGCTGATGAAAAATGATCTCTTTCATAAATTTACAAACATAATAACCGCAATCATTATCGTTTGTTTGTTTTGGAAACTACAAAAAAATTGATCATTAGGAGAATAAGTAACTTGTGTTGAGATGTGTTTGGATAGTGAAATTTTATTATATATACCCTGATATTTGTCCAGACGTAGTACTTGCTCGCCTCCCTATGCTTAGCCCCTGTCCTCATTCCTTTTTTAGATGATAATGATACACCACCCTATCATAACAGAATCCTTAGTAAAAGATAATATAAATTGTATTACTTTATGTTTATACCTAAAACATAAGATGTAGTGTATCACAGATTCACAAGCTCCATCATGTGTGGTCGGTTTGATGGATATCCTTGCTTTGAATCAAGAAAATAAATCTTCAGAGTATCCAAGTTCACCGCAATTAGCAACCAATGTTTCCTAAAAACACAAAAAGGAATAAGTAATAAAATAAGTGAAAATATAATTGATATGCTTTAATCGTAGAGTATTACCCCTGCATGGTTGGTATTAGGAAAAGTCTGTCATCTGTAATCTTGCGTTCAAATGTTTTAAGCAAGCCATTCACTATTGCATCACTTTTTGATGGCACTATTTTTGTTAGGTGTGTTGATGTGATATGAGGACTAACCAGTCCAAATCTTGGCTCATGGAAAAATTCCTTCAATTGTTTTTCATAAATGCGTCTGTCAACAATATAAAATGAATTTAGTCATAATTTTCACATTAGATCATCTTTTGGAAAATAAATTCATGGAAACATACCTCATATATACATTTAAAACTGTGATGCCTAGCCAACCGTTTTCAAGGATTTCATTTACATTCTCAGCAGCAATGAAATCTTGAATTTCCTCTCCATATATATTCTCTTCGAAAACCACTATATGACTATTACCATCTTTTAGCTTCGTATCCACATGAGTCTTCAATGCTAGTAAATGTGGATAGAGAACATGTGGTGTTATTGTGATTTCAGTAGCTCCTTGGGATCGGTTGGTCAATCCTTTAGATGGGTTTGAGCCGATGTTTGTCACCCCCTTCCCTTTCTCCGTCTATAACAACAATCATTGGTTCAGACCCTTTTTTCATTAATTGTTAAGGGTTTAGCTTGAAAAGAAAAGGAAATAAATACCTCCATGTCCGCATGTACTCTTAAAAGTTGTGACGGCCATGCAAAGAATGTCCCAATAGCCTTTTCGACCATATGAATATCATCGTCATCAAGTGGAATAGGTAGCTCTGCCTTTCGCTCATGAGCTACAATAATCATCACTTTCAGATGATCTTTCGGAAGTGGTATATTATGCAGTGTGGCATCTGGGATATTGAACACTGTAGCCCTCACTACAAGGTTATAAGTGGGTGTTGAAAGATATAAATCACAATCATTATCACCCTGTAGAAGATGAGTACAGAAAAATTATCAGTGTTTTTTTGATTCATATTTCATGGGAAAAATTATTAGAATATTTATTACCACGGCTAAGACAGTTCTTTGAGGCGAATGGATCGCCTTAAAGCTGGTGGGGGGTGGGGCAGGATGTTCATGCAGTGGTTGTTCTTGAGTTGTGGCTTCCCTTTGCTTCCCACCCATAAAATTTGCTAGAAACTCTCCCTGCCATTTCAATTGTTCTTCAAGGGTTGCTATTTTTTTGCTAACTTGTTCCAATTTTTCATCAGTATCATCCATTTTTTTCTTCTTCTCAAAATATACTTGGTGTGTCACCCCAAACCCTGCACCTCTGACACAACCGTATTTTTCTGGCTGCTTCAAATCATCGATAATAGGTCTGTATCAGCTACAGGAGTAGCTGATTCCTATGACTGTCGGATATATGAAAATAACTAATTATTTTTATGTAATAGAAATTTTAAACAAATTATTTTATCGTCATGTCATACTTACACATATTTCCCACACTTTTGTGTGTTCTCATCTACTAACTTTCCTTCTTTGTTCACACGTGCCTCCTTCCATAGCACATAACGTGGGATGGAAGTGCATTTGGTTTTAGAATCATCAATCTACATATAAAAATAGAAAAATAATTATGATGTTGTTTATTGGCACCTAACAATATTATTGTAAATTTAAAATACGTACCATTTTCTTTTCTAATGAAGTGTACCACATCCTTGCTTTACGATAGGGGTAGGTTGGTTTTGAAGCATGCTCCTTATTTTCAGTATGAAGTTTCTGTTTCATAAATGAAATATTGACAATCAAAGTGATGAATATAGGTATCCTCAAACAACGTATTATCACTCACAATGTACCTGAAACTTCTTATCCCCACGACGGCCAATAAATGCATCCCATGCTTCTTGGGATATCAGGTGAGCGTAGACAATGGGTGGGTGCAGGTTTATTTTACCTTTAGAATCTTTGAGGTGACATCTTGTTAAAATAGTGTGAAAACCTTGATGAATCTTTCCTGTAAGCCTTTGTACATAATCCTTGTGTGAATCGTCTACTATAAATGTACTCTTCAAGATATTGAGAAGATTAATACACTGTTTCATTATTTTATTTACTAGTAAATTAACGAAATAAATTCATAATGTTACCGTATTTTCTTCCCAGATCACAGCCTTCAGCCCGGACACAACTTGGTGCCATGAATCTATGTTAATTGGCACACATTGCCGAGTGACAACTCCAATGTAGCTGCTAAACATATCCTTGTTGGGATTCACATGTTGGCCTCGTGCATTCCATCTGACTTCAATTTTTATGCCTTTGATTTTCACCTTAAGAATTTTGGCTAACACCGTCAAACTACGACGCACCTGTGATTTCTGCGACGCTGGTCCTTCATTCCCGACCATTTCATCGATATCAACACCATTTATATGTTCATCTAGAATGGTATCAGCGACATGTGTTGATGGTCGTTGGACCTCAACACTAAGAGCAGCAGGAGCCGCAGCAACAGGAGTAGCCGGAGCAGCAGGAGGAGCAGAAAGAGGAGTAGCAGCAGTAGGAGCCACAACAGGAGGAGAAACAGGAGAAACCAGAGCTACAGTAGGAGCAGAAAGAGCCGCAACAGGAGCAACAGCAGCAGCAGCAGCATCATGAGCTGTAGGAGCAGCAGGAGCAGCAGCAGCCGCAGCAGCAGCTGCTTGAGAGAGTTGTTCAACCTCAAGGTTAGGAGCATCAGAATGCGCAGAAGTTATTATCTGCAAAAGTAATTGAACAGTTAATTCAGATTACATAAATTCAGTAATGATAAGATAATAACATGAGATAACAAGATCTATATTACAAACAAAATATAACATGTTTACTGAAATCTCTTTTTTTTCAAAGGTTGAAGTGATTTGACACCTTTATCGACTATCCAAATCCCTTCATTGTGGTCTCCTCTAACATACAATACATCATCTGCATTGGGACCGCTCTGAAATGATTGCGAAGTACCACTAAAAGGACCATCCTCAACTAAATTTTCATTGGAACCTTCAGTAGTTTTGGATGATAACAGAACAATTGACCACTTTCGGTTTGTGGGATCTGGAACATAAAAAACTTGTACCGCTTGTGATGCCATTATAAACTGTTCATCTTTGTACCCTTATTTACTAAAATAAACTTTCACAAATCCCCATTCATCTATTTTAACACCACTATTGTTATCAATCCATTTGAATTGAAAAATCGGCAATTGGAATGTCATATAATCCAACTCCCATATTAGTTTGATAATGCCAAAGTATGACATATTTTCATAAATTGGATTTCTGTCCTTACTACCAGAAACATGCATCGCTTCAGCCACTAGTGTAACTCCACTATTTTGCATGGTACTATCTTCATCATGTTAATATGTATAGAATGTATAACCATTAATTACATAACCAATCTAAGATAATACATACACACTTGGTCCAGCGGCTAGCCATTGAAGACGTTATGAAATTGAATTTGGATTTTCATTCAACTGCTTAAAAATATGGTCCTGAAACCATCCTATAAAATGGTGATTATGTGTATCTGATAACCATTTTCATCCCTCGATGGATTCAACTGCCTAAGAATTTCGTTGTGAGTTTCAATATATGGAGAAACCTCCCAACTGTTATAAATAACAAAAATATGAGCCTACTCCCGATCTGTAATATTGATTGTTACAACTTCTCTTCCAGAAATTCCCTCACCCTCAATGCGTCCAGTGTGCCGATATTTCGGGAGACCAATGCTTTCTACATCAGATAGGTATTCAGTACAAAATTCAATGGCTTCCTCAACAATATATCGCTCCACTATACAACCCTCTGTCCAACTTCGATTTTTGACATACCCTTTCAAAATCTTCATATACCGTTCAACAGGATACATCCATCTATAGTGTACAGGACCACAAAGTCGAATCTCTCTCACCAAGTGAATCATAAAATGAACCATCATATCAAATAATGTTGGTGGGAAGAACATTTCTAATTCACATAATATGATGAAAATTTATTTTTCCATAGATGGAAATTTCCCCAGGTCTAAAACTTTGCTACATATAGCTTTGAAAAATAAACAAAGTTTGGTTAACATATGACGAACATTCTTGAGAAAAATGCAATGTAAAGCTATAGGAATTAGATCTTTCATCAAAACATGGAAATCATGTGATTTCAAACCTTTGAACTTCAAATAATTCATTGACACAATGTTCTTGATATTTGATGAGTACCCCTATGGAACCTTTAAATCATTGAAGAAGTTGAAAAACTGATATCTCTCTGCCCTAGAAAGAGTATAAGCAGCTGGAGGAAGAAACATTTGATTTTCATCCTTCATGGGAGCCAACACTTCTCGTATTCCAATGTCAACCATGTCCAACCTTGCCTTAATTCCATCTTTTGTTTTTCCAGGGGAATTTAGCAACGTTCCGATAACACTTTCACATACATTTTTTCCACATACATCACATCAAAAAAATGTCTGACGTACAAACAATTCCAGTATGGTAATTAAAAAAAATTGACCTCTTTTTCCAACTGATTTTCATAAGGTTTTTTGAAAATGTTTTACCAAAAATAGTGTTCAGATCTTTTACTTTCTCAAACAGATGATCACCTGTTAGTGGAGACGGTGTTGCACGTTTTTATGAAATTCCATTGAATGATGTCATCCAAGATCGGTACTTATGCCGATGAGGTAGAAATCTACGATGTCCTAGAAACACATATTTTGATGAATGTTTCAACCTAATTGATTCTGTATCTTCTTCGCACACGGGACACCCTTGAGTTACTTTAATGCTATAGCCTGAAAAATTTCCATAAGTAGGTAAATCATTTATTGTTCCATACAACATCGCTCTCAACCTGAAGTATTCACTTTTATAAGTATCATAAAACATTACACCTGAGTCCCACAATAACTTCAAATCCTTGATCAAAGGAGCCAGATAAACATCAATATCATTACCTGGTTGTTTTGGTCCTGATATAAACATAGATAACATGATGAATTTCCACTTCATGCATAACTAGGGTGGCAAGTTATAATTTACCAACATAACAGGCCATGTACTATGAGTGCTGGTTTGAAAACCAAAAGGATTCACTCCATCTATAGATAACGCAAGACGAAGGTTTCTCGGCTCTTTTCCAAATTCAGGATACTCATGATCAATTTTCTTCCATTGAGGAGAGTCGGTCGGATGACGTAATAACCCATCTTTATTTCTTTTATATGCATGACATGAAAATTGTCTTGCAGTTTCTTCACTTCCATATAGACCCCTAAACCTTGGAATGAATGAAAAGTGCCATACAACTTTTGTAGGATTGGATTTATCTTTCTTGTATTGAGAATCACTACACTTTGGGAATTCTGTAAGTGATTTGTTCTCTTTTGCGAAAAAATATACAGTCTTTCGGGCAGGCTTGTATTCTTTCAGAAATCATTCCCATCGAGCGTAGCATTCGTCTAGCTTTATATATCCGTCTTGGAAGCTCATTATCTTCCGGGAGCATGTCATTCAAGAGAGAAAGTAGTTCTGTAAAAATAACATCACTCCATCCGTTCCCTACTTTTAATTTATACAATTTAAGTATAGCTGACAATGTTGTATACTTAGTGCAAGCAGCATACAATGGCGTCTTTGCACAACTTTTTAACTTCTCAAACAATTTTGGGAAATCACGGAGTTCATCTTGAATTGTCTTTGTCATTTACTCAATACGATCTTCATCATCATTGAAATAATTAATCACATCCTCCATATGGTCTTCTTCATTATCCATATTTTTATTCATATCTGACGATCCATAAAACGTAGTTTTATCCCAGCCAGTAGCTACATTATCTTTTTCTCCGTGTTTATTCTAAAATTTATAACTCCGATATATTCCATGACATATCAAATGTTCTTCCAACTCCTCTGGAGTAAGTAGTCTAGAATAACAACTTAAACATGGAAAAAGGATTTGAGAAGGATCCTTTGCGTGATCCTTTGCAAACTTGATGAACTCTTTCACTGCGTTCTCGTACTCTATTGTTAAACGATTAGCATCCATCCAATCTTTATTAATCTCCATCCTATTTGAATCTCAAATATTAGTATTTATGGTTAAATTACACAAAACAAGAATTCAAAATACAGTAGAATAGAACCAATTCCTTATAAAAATGTAGATTAATAGAGCCTAACCATTAGTATTTATTCATCTTCATTAATTATAATTACTTTAGATTCATTATAGTTTCCTCAAATCACTCCAGACCAAACAAAAGAATAATCAAGAATGATACATCTACCACTCCTAGGTCTCTGCCCTACATTGAATATCATCATGGCTAAATATTCACTATTGGTGGAGGTGAAACCATTCCTGATGAATAAATACCAATACCATAAACCATTTAAAAACAAGACATTTTATTTTTTTTGGAAATCATTCCCAAAAAAATTCAATAAACAAACACATGCCAAAACATTTGGAATTTTATTTAAAGAATCAACTTATCTTTATTTTAAACCATGATTTTCATTTATAATATCAAATCCACCAATGGTAGAAGGAAACCTAATTTATTTCAATGAAAAAGGTTAATTCACAACAAGATACCATCCATTCCATATATTATTTTCATTAATAGGGTTATTTTGTGCTTCAAAATGACCAAAACATGTCTAACCAACTTCAAATGGATAAAATATGAATTCATGAAACACATGAATCCCAAAAATAAGATATAGTATAGAAACACCCACTTGGAATCTGAATTAGTATACTCAAATGAAGAACATCATACATCTCCAACTACATCGATGCTTTCTCATATACAACGACACCACTAGCTAGATAGTGGCCCTCACCAAGAACATCATACATCTCAAAATAAGAGACTACAACAACTAACCATGAAGAACATCATAAGATGTAAATATACTAAGAACACATCCCTTCACCCAAATAAGAGACTACAACCACTAACCATGAAGAACCACTAATAGCATAATTTGAAACCTAAGGAAAGGTACACCCAAAACATACCAATTAATTCAAAGGAAATACTTTCTAAACCAAACCATTGAAATCCTCAAATGTTCCTAACATAAAACCCCATCATATCTCCTAATAAATTTCTTTGATAACTCAATTTCATGGCCTATACCCATTTATACCCCTCTATTGGTTAGTAGATTATTGTGTAGTGACCCCGTAAAACCATCCTCCAACGTGTCATGTGTTAGTGAATGCACCAAGGGTATTTATCACAACCATTTGCAATGTACTTATACTAATAAATAATTGATATAGTTTAACATCAAGTTGTATAGATGATTTTTCGAATGATACCAAGTGAATGTTTGTCTGGTAAATATGTGTGATAAGACAATTTTGGTCTAACTAAAAGGTGATATAGCCTAATGAGTGTATTATGGATTCATAGAAAATATGACTCTATGTGGTATAAGGTTTTTTCAACTAGTAAGAGTATGGACCACTTAGTGAATCCATAATACTCACCCATATAATAAAAAAGCATGTGAATCATCCCCTTTACATCATTTTCCATCAAGTATGGTTCATTTTCTTCAATCAGTCAATCCATAATACTCACCCATAGAATAAAAAAGCATGTTAAAACAATGATATAAAAATGGGAGAGGAGGAAAATATTGAAAATATATTTGGAAAACATGCCTTAAAGGAGGTCTGAAAAACCGAAGCTTGAAAGCGTTGCGGGCGGTGCAGGTCCGGAAAACTGAAGCTCAAGGACGTCGGAGGTCTGGCAACGCGAACTAAGCGGGCGACGGAGGTCCGACAACGAAAAGCGAGGGCGGAGGGGGTCTGACAACATGATCTCAGTGGGGGGTAGAGGGGAGTCGCAGGGTTCCAGTACCGCGAGAGCTTTAGGTCGCGATAAAACGAGGGCACTGTGCGACCGAATTTATAAAAAAATTCACTAAGGTTTTATCAGAGATTAAAAAGCGCTGATAAAGAGAACCTTTATCAACACTTTTTTAGCTCTGATAATAGTATCCTTTATCAGCGCTAAAAAAGCGCTGATAAATCCTGACTATATCAGCGCTAAAATTTTAGCGCTGATACAGGGAGTCTTTATCAGCGATTAAATTTTAACGCTGATAAAGGAGTTCTTTATCAGTGCTAGAAAAGCCCTCATAAATACTCCATGTATCAGCGATACAATATTATCACTGATACAAGGATTCTTTATCAGCGCTTTTCTAGTGCTGATAAAGAGGCCCTATATCAGTGATAGAAAAGCGCTGATAAAGAACTCCTCTATCAGCGCTAAAATTTTAGTGCTGATACAGGGTAACCTTTATCAGCGGTTTTACTTAGCGCTGATATAAGGGGGTTCTTCCCTTGCCCATATTTGTAGTAGTGTCAAACACATTTCTGGGATGCTCCTAGGACATCACCTCCTGTATCTTTTGAAGATCCACTGAGGCACCCCTCTTAGATATAATATTCCCTAGAAATTTCACCTCCTAGATCCATAATTCACACTTCTAATTATTACAATAAAATAAATGTTCACTTAATCTTCTAACAATGATATCAAAATGATCCATATGTTCCAAATTAGACTTATATTACACCAAAATATCATCCAAAAACATGACCATGAAAGAGTCCAAGAATTGGTTGAATATTCGGTTCATCAATTCTGTAAATACCACAGTATGATTAGGTATATCCTATTATCAAACTCTAAAATGGTTGAAAAAAGACCCTCTAATATTATTAAAGAGATCATAAATCCTTGGAAAAGGATACTTGTTCTTAACAGTCACCTAATTTAACATTCGATGATTTACGTAAAATATGAGTCACCCATATAACTTCTTAGTAAAGAGGATAGTCGAATACCATGGTGACATTCTAGGATGAATAAATACATTAGCCTTGAGGTCCAAAATCTTTATTTTAAGTTCCACTAAGACATCAAGAGTCATATGTTAAGATGAAATTGAAATTGGCATGTTTGAAGGAGAAATTCAATTGTAAACTCAACCAATTTATATTGTTTTAAATCATAAAATTTTTTCCATGAAGACCTCTGTGTATGAAAACACCACTGTAATAAGTAGACTAGTCAAAAAAGAATCCATAGTAAATAAGATCTTTAAAAAATGACATGATATCACCATAGAATATGGAACAATAGGCCTTGCTCTCCCAAAGCTAGAATCCCACTAGCCCTAAAAGACAGGAGTGAATCAATCTGAATATAATTAATAAACATGATAATGATAATATTCAATATAGGATTTAACACTGATCATCCAATCCAAACCCATAATTAGGTCAAATATGTCAAGATCAAGAAGTAATAAATCCCACACCATTTTAAAGATGGAAATCATCACTAGAAATATAGTACATTTGAAGAATTTTTTGGACATCTTTCCCAAATGCATGGAAAGATCCAACAATAATGGCATAATAATCGATGTTAAACATAAAAAATCAACCAATTTTTATGATATATAATAATGAGTTACACCTATATCAAATAAATATAGTTTTATAGAGGATAAAAGAAATATCATACCTCTAAAAGTAGCTTGACTTGCTTCAGATTCCTATGGTGCATACTTTATCGCATAAAGTCATCCAGCCCCAGCTCATCCCAAAGATTTCATAGCCACGTGATAATCCACCATGTCTTGAGGATCATACCCACAAACCTTAGAAGAATCAATACATGCTTGGGAACCATTGGTGAAATTGGATCACACCATACTACCTTGGGACATCCTTCCAATAACCTCCATAAATGGATAGATTATACACAATTATGAAAAGTCTTTGGAGCCTCCAAATAACTAGGATTGGTGTGACCAAACATTCCATAATGATAGTAAACAACTATTTCTTATCTATAAGTAGGCTCTAAAACTGGTGTTGAAGAAAAATAGCTACCTATGGGCTTCCTTTTATAGTTGGAAGACACACCTTGACCTAAAACTATACCAAATAGAGCTCCAACCAAACCTATTTTCCCAGCTATATCTACCAATCCCAAATTCTCGTTATCAAATACCTCTATGAAGGTTGGAAGGCCTAAGAGAATCAACATCGATCATATATCATCCCACATCTCCATATCATACTACTAATCTTGTAGGAAAAAATTCTTAACAAGAACCGAATCCAAATGCCCCGACTCTATAAAATGATTAGAATACTTCAGAATTGTACACCCCCTTGATCCAAGGTTAGAAAATCCCAAGTGTTTTCCACATGTATCTTTTCTGGATAAAACTAATGTTTGAATAATCTATTAAAGGAAGCCTAGGTAAGATCCTTATGAAACTTAACTTGAAAAATAGATTCCCACCTCATCCTTGCTAGTCCCTCAAGCATGTACACGGAAAACCCCTCCTTAGATTCCTTAAGAGTATTCAATAATTTAAATATTATATCAATCCTATCATTTCATTCCTGAGATTCCTAAGGACTTTTTCACCATGAAAGGTCAGTGGATTACTTTTCATAAACCTTGATCCATAATCCACCACTAATCTTTGGTTTCTTACACCATCTTTACCTATAGTCCGAATGGTTTGGATTAAAACTTCCACTGGAAAAGGGTCCACTAGAGGAACTTCCTATAGAACTGGTCTCCCAACATCCTCTCTCATATCTGAGAGGGTTCTCCTAATAGGAATTTTATTTCAATCACATGATAATTACCAATCATATGAAGATTAAATTCACAAATTGTATGACTATTCTTAAAAAATCCAAATATAAATGCCTATGAAAATTAATAATTTAAACCAGTCGTGGATTCTACAAATGAATAAAAACACTTTAAAAAGGAAAAAGTTCAACTAAATAAACACCAAATATTATTTATTTAAACAAACTTATACACCAAATCACAATCTTGGAAAAAATAATTAACTACCCATGGTAACTTGGGTTCTGTCATGGAAGTGAGTTGGCAAGTCCCCTCCTGCACTAACTATCAAAATTATGATTTCCTGAACTCTGATATACCATAGAATCTAAACTAAACCTAGGATGTTTCAAAAGACTCTAGGATAGGTATTCCATATAATATAATTCTGTAATGATCTAACCTGGGTCAACTATATAAGTAATCCAAGTGGGTGTTCTACGTGGTAAGGTGTAACAAATAAATACAAGCCTCATGTATAACTAAATATTAAATAGGGTGCAACATGGAAGAAAAGAATATCCCTAATACATAAAAAACCAATACAAACTTTCTATATCCAAAAATTAAAACAACATGAGACCAACAAGTCTCCATGTGACCAACCGTTACCTATATAGCATCCTCCTATAAAGAAGATGACAATAAAAGAAACCATCATGTCATATAATGCCTTTAAATTTACTCGAGTCCTGTAAAAAAACATCTAAAACTACCTAAAAGAAAAAAT
This sequence comes from Viscum album, assembly GCA_963277665.1. Taxonomy (NCBI): domain Eukaryota; kingdom Viridiplantae; phylum Streptophyta; class Magnoliopsida; order Santalales; family Viscaceae; genus Viscum; species Viscum album. The sequence goes on from OY728163.1 coordinate 948,821,745, forward strand.
CTAGGGTGTGAGTACAAATCCTAGTTATATTTCACTAAAGAATCTATAAAATTTATTAAATCAAGAATGCATTATCTCAAATTTTAATATAAATCTAGTTTACAAATAAATTTAATAAAGTAAAAATATTTTCTAAAACATCATTTAGTTTTCATAAAAACATACCATATTCACTAAATCCAGGAATTATGAATGAAAAAACTTAGTCATAGGTGAGACAAACCATGGATACACCATAAGATAAGAATGTGGGAAAATAAACATGAATATACCATCATTTGTTAAAACAATTATAAATGAAACATAACACCATTTGGGTTATAAAGTATTAGGATACATACTAAACATGAAGGAAAATCCCCAATCTTGGAATAAGGTGGATCCAACCAATATAACATCTAGTGGAATTACACTCACTAAAGTGATATAAAACCTCTTGTGGAATTACACACAAAAAGTTTGATATGTTTATTTCTTGATACACACAAGGTTACATGATGTGCTGATGTCATCAAAATATCATTTAAAAACCATGATGACATTTAATAAAAAAAATTCACATCAAGTATTTCTTATTCTAGGATTTAACTCCCATTTCAAACTTAAAACACACAATGAATAATTTCTTCAAACACTTGGTGTAAACAATCCTGTTTTTAAGGGAAACCACATTGAAATATGTATCTCTATCAAAAAAAAAACACCATGGTTAAAAATCAAACAATTTAACTAAAAAATTAAAAGGAATTTATAATAACTTAAAGAAATTAACTATATAAACCCATACTTTTCATACATATATATTATATCATTATAGTTGAATGTTCATGTTATAACATAATGATCCATGACATAATTGTTTTGGTCTAGTGCATTTGGAAACATTAATATATAAAAAACTAGTTAAAATTTATCTATATCATCTCCCACTAATTTATTTATAACTACCACCCTTATTAGACATATAATGAATAATATGTTTCTTTGTAACCTAGCTATTGGAAATATACGAAAGTGTGAGAACATGAGAATAACATTAAAAAAAACATTTCATATATATCATAGATCGTAAAGTTGACTCATGTAATAAATATTTGTAGTTCATAATACACGAATCATACATGAATAAAATATCATAAGCTTTGAGAGAATAGAATTTTCATAAGAAATAAAGTTTAGGAATACACATGACCATAGAAAATCATTTACCTAATAGTAAAGGTAGATTTCTAAAACAATCATAGTAAAATAGTTTCACTCCGTAAACCATAATATTAGTCATGGATCTATACCAACACTATCATATTGGAAAAATTCCTCTACTAAACTGGGTTCACTCCCCATTCCATTCCTGTTTATCTCATTAGATTTCAATCCTTACCCAATGAATCAGATGGAGATATATGTCCCACCTATTAAATAATGAAAATCATACACATATGAACCAATATTATAAATCATTCATCATATAAGAACCCATGAAAATAAATGGGATTTATAAAAAATTTATCATATCATATCCTATGAAAATAAATTGGTTTCAGAAACATTTCATCATAGCATAACCCATCGGAATGAAATGGATTTCATAAAAAAATTATCTTCATAAACATAAACAATTAATAGAAATAATAAACATGTTATCATTGGATAATATCTCTATAAAATTTTATGTAACATAAACGGATGTCATCATAGATGGAAAACCATTTTGAATGATCACTTGGAAGGTTTCTTAAGGAAAATATCCATTCCATTTTAAAATCCCTTATTTATAATCTAAAATTTTAATAAATATTAAAGATATAATTTTCTATAAAAAATCGACTTGGAAACTTGGAATGGAATCTAAATATTATTGAAAATTAATTATATATGGAAATAAAATTCATGTCATACAAGCTAAAAACAAATATTCCATTCACATTTTTGGAAAAAATACAAAAGGGCCTTATATGGAAATTAATATGAAGATTAATTTAAAATAATTTTATAAGAAGTGAAAAATGGTATAAATGTATTTAAATAATCATATAGTAATATTAAAACATTTTTACAACATTTATATAAAACATGTTTATGGAATAAAAAGGGTTTTCAACCTAAGAGAGAAATAAATTCGTATTTCTTTAAAAAATATTATTTAGGATTTTTGAGTAAATAAAGAGATAAAAACTAAGTAAAAAAATGTATTCTAAATAAATATACATAAGATAATATAATTAATATTTTTTAGAGCAATATATCATATGTTTTTATCATAAAAAGAACTATCATAAATAATCTTGAAAAATATTGAGAATATAACATCAAACACTTTCCACATTGGTAAAATTTGAATCATATTCCCCATGTAATATAGAACATTAAATAGATATATATATCCCATAATTTTCATTATAAGAATATTAAAATAAATTTATGGTTATTATATACACCAAAAAATAGAAACAAGGGTTCAATATGGCATATGTCTCCCAAAAATAAGAGAGAGACTTAAAATCCCTTACCTTAAGTCTTGAATTTCTTCATAAACATAAAATACCATAGTATAATAAATATATGATTATTATAAATATATTATATATCAATAATAATATTTATCATTCCATATATGATTTACTTGTCAACTTTTATTAACTTGTTATTAACAATTCCATGTCAAAATCACGTTTTGGGTGATAAATGTTTCATTTTTTATTTATGTTTTGGTTTGGTATTCTCAATCAATTTAATTTTATCAAAATTACATAATATAAAGAATTATACACAAGTTATAAATATCATATATATTCATTATATATTAATTTAGTGTAATCTATTAGTCATATCATTAAAAAAGGAATTACACTTTTTATGGAGATAGTAGGTCATATGTTTGCATTAATGTTATTTCCATTTTATTAATGGATGGAATGAAAGATTGGAAAATATTTTATTAGGTTTATAGAATAATTTTTAGGTCTTATATATCAAATGTTTTCATTTAACCTATCCTTATTTATTTCCATTTACGGTTTAAGGGAATAACGAATCATGTTACTTCCTAAGATGGTAGTCTTCCACACACACGGGCAATGTTATCATATTCCCCCAGAATAGAATGTAAGATGTTATATGTGATAACATGATTATATAATTATAATAATTTAATGAATATAATATAAATACATTAAATACATCATTACATCCATCCCTGAGATATAGTGATTGATGACAAATCACATCGATTCGCGAGGCGGTTGTCCTCCGTACACAAGATCAATGATTTTTTTCCATCTGATGGAATATAAGATAGATATATTTTATTACATTAAAATAATAACATATCAGTATATGGGAGATTTTTTTGTTATTATATCATCATTTTTCATAAATTTTTAGGTGGTTTAAGAAGAAATGAAACAAAAATATATCATTATGAATTTTATACCATCTTCAGAAAACCTGTATAGGTTTATACCTAGAGCATTATTAGGTGGTTTTCTAATCAAAATAAAGACTCTGGTATCTAGTCATGGAATTAAGGAATTTATTTTTGGTGGTATTTTATGTACCAAATTGTTTTGGATGTGTGAAGAGGAGATGAGAGGGTGTGACCTTTTATAATTGGGGGTGAGGGAATGCATGGAATTTTTTAAAAGAATAAAGCACACCCATGTTTTCCACATTCTAAATGAATCTAAAATTAAACATTATCTAACCTTAGATTATATATTGTCTAAATATATGCCTAGAAAATTACAAGTTTATAGGTCATTTTAACACTTATATTTTTAGCTTAACCCCTTAGTAAACCTGTTTTAACCTTAACTGTGGTAATTACTTTTTACTATTTTACAATTCATCTTAGACAAAAATTAAATTTTAATTATTATATAATATTATTTATTTTGATTGAAAATATTAAATACATTTTTAAAAATACCATTCAATGGAGAGGTAAATTTTAATTTAAAATTAAGCCCCTGGATGTGATGAAAAACAGGTTTTCCAAAGAGAAAATGTTCATAAGTATAGAAAGGTTTAATACCAAAATTCAAAAAGAAATTAATCCCAATGAATTAAATTTGATTCATAAATATATATTTAGAATAATATTACTAATAAATAAAGTAAGCAAGGTTTAAATTTTTAAATTTATTAAATGAAAAGGAATTTATTAAGAAAAGTCAATATTTTTTACTATTCAATAAAAATATTATTTTTATAAAAATAGAAAAAATTCAATGAAAGATAATTTTGACATTTATATTTTAATTTTTTTATCAAAAAAAATTTCTAAAGTTTTAAAAAATAACTTTTTAATTTTTTTTTAAAAATCGAATAAATTTATTTTCATAAAATATTTTTTTCAAAACCTATTAATAATTTACTAAAAAAAATTGTATTTTTTTTATCAATATGCATTATTTATATAAAACTGTTAAACATAATTCTCAAAAATTTCTATTCCTATGCAGGTATTCATGTTTAATGTATAGTTTATAATAGTCATCCTTAAATAATATTAATAATAATATTGATAATATATCACAGATCATTAAAAATATTGAAATTACAAGTAATGACATATATCAAAATAATTAAATTTATTTAAAGAAAAAAATTCATAAAATCCTGGGATGTTACATTCTACCCCCCTTAAAATGAATTTCTCTATCGAAATTATATTCATATAGAATAAACAACTTAATAAATTTTCACCTCATTGTATCCCTAAGTTCTCACTTAGATTCCTCAAACTGGTGGTTTCATCATAATACTTTGACTAGGTGAGTGGTCTTGTTTCATAACACTTTCTATGTACAACATGAAATATCCCCTAGTTGTTCCTCATAAGAAATATAATTCTCCAATGGTATGACTTCAAAGTTTGGTAGGTGTTAAGGATCAGGTACGTGCTTCCTCTGGAAAGGCACATGGAACACATCAAAGATTGAGAGTGGTTCAGTGGAAGAATTAGTTAATAAAATATCATCTTGATATAATCAATAATTTTAAAGTGAACTATACACCTAGGGATTAGTTTCCATTTAAACTTTAATAACATAACCATATTACATGGATAAATTCTTATAAATACCTTTTCACCAAATTCAAATTCCATATCACACTAATTATTACCAATATAACTTTTCTTCAAACTTTGTTGGGACCCTATATGTTGCATAATGGATCTAACCTTCTAATCCATTTATTCATCTATATCAGGTACAAATAGATTTATTTATCCAAATTCATCCTAGTATGTTAGAGTTCTACAATTTTTTCTATAGAGGGCTTCACAAGGAGCCATTTAAATTCTTGTGTGGAAGCAATGGGTGTATAAAAGCTCGACATGAAGAAGGTTTTGATCCCAACCATATTTGAAATCCATAGAACATGATACTAGAATATCCTCTATGGTTTGAATAATTATCATAGACTAACTATCTATCTAAGGATGATACGTAGTGCTGAAACTCAACTCTATATGAAGATATTACTAAACACTTCCCTAGAAATTTGTGGAAAAACTCATACCCTTATCAGATATAGTTGAATATGGTACTCTATAAATCCTTACCACTTCCTTAATGTATATTCTAGAAAGATGATCCTGAGAAAACTATTCTATGATAGTGATGAACTTTGATGAATTTGTAAGGTTATTGAACACAACCCATATATAATTATTTCTTTTAGATATTTTGGGGAGTCCCATAACAAAATCCATAGTGATTTTTCTCATTTACATTTTAGTTAGGGTACTGGTTGTAACATCCCCTTATACTCTAGTATCTCATTATTAACTTTTTGGCATACCAAGAACTAAGATATAAACTCCAAAATATCCCTATTAATTCCATACCACCAGAAATACCCTTTCAGATCTCTATATATCTTTATACTTCCATGATGAATAAAGAATGAAGAACTATGAGCTTCCTCTAGAAGCTCTTTTTGAAAATCTGTTATAGAAGTAACACATACATTGTTTAATATTTTCATCATCCCATCATGATCAAGGTCAAACTCATAAACATTTCTCCCCATATTTTACTGCTCTATATCATCATTTTTCCTCTTTAATCCTCACATAGATAAATGGTTGGACACTTATTTGAAAAATATAATATTTATCCCCTTAATTCATAAATCAATCCATTGAAAATCAATAAATATTGGATCATTTATGAAACTCATCATTCATAAGCTAGTATGATCCTTTCAACTTAATGCATCATCCACCTTATTCACTTTTCCAAGGGGTTAATGCATTGAGCATTCATAATCTTTAATCAGATCTAAACATATTTTTTGAAATATATCCAAGTACTTATATATGAATATATACTTTAAATTTTTTTGATCAGTATGTATATAACAATTTTCTCAGTAAATATAATGCCTCCTTATCTTTAAAAAAAATATTAATACAAATAATTCAAAATTATTATTTGGGTAATTATTCTCAAGAAACATCAATTTTCCTGAGGCGTAAGGTATTCCCATGTCATTTTGCATATGAAAGCATCCTAACCCCTTCTTGAATGCATCAATATATATTAAAAACCTTTTCTATTATAGGTTAATGTTAGAACAATCACACTGACTAATATTATCTTCAATTCCTTGAAATTTACCTCACATTCATTTTTACAAAGTAACGTGGATCCCTTTTGAGTTAACATGGTGAATGGATTAGTTAGTTGTGAAAACATCTCGACAAACAATCAATATTATCCATCTAAATGATAAAAAAATATGGATATCAGTCTCTTTGGTTGGCCTAGTTAAACTTTAAATGGAGTATATCATTTATAAATATACCTATATACCCTGTATTGAGATTATGAAACAAAAAAATGAAAAATTTTACAGTAAAATTTCACACATTGTAAATTTTTCATAAAGTTTCTCCTTCATTAGGGTCATTAGTACAATTATAAAGTGATCTTAATGATCTTTCTCAACCTTTGAATAAATGAGAATACCTTCTATAAATACTAGAACAAAATAATAAAGGTAATATATAAAGACTATTTTCATTAAATCCATGAAGATAGTGGGGGCATTAGTAAGACTAAATGACATCACTCTATACTCATATTGTTTGTATCATGTATAAAATGTTGAATTTGTTATATCCTCCTTATTGACCCTCAATTGATTATATCCAAAACAAAGGTCAATATTTGAAAAGTGTTGAGATCTATGAAACTGATCAAACCAGCCATCAATACGGGGTAGAGTATACTTATTATTGATCATGATCTTTTTCATCTCCTAATAATCAATACTAATTCACCTTTATACAACTTTATTTTTAAAAAATAGAATAGGTGCACACCAATGTGACACACTTGGATGAATGAATCCCTTTTTAGGTTTCTATTGGAGTTTCTTCTTCAATTCTTACAAATCAATTAGAGAGATTCTATAAGGAGTATTTGAATTAGGTTTGGAACTAGGTGTTAGTTCTATAGAGAACTCAAAATCACATATCAGTGGAATACTAGGTAACTCTTCCAAAAAACATAAAAAATCTGAAACAATATTCATATAACAAATTTTGAGTTAATCCCCCACCTTCAGAGAGAAACACCCCTTTTTAATATGAATAAAAACTCATACAATGGATTTGGATTCCATTAGAAGTTTATATTTATTTTTACACTGATGGATGATCATAGGTTGGTTTAGAATATCAAAAGTGACTTACCTTCCATGGAAATTAATATGAGCGTTATGTAGTAAAATCTAGTCCATGTCTAAGATAACATCAAATTCAAAAAAGGAAGAATAAATTGATTTATATGAAGTATAATCTTAGAAACTAAAAATGGAGTTTAATCTTAGACTTATGATGTGTTCATTGTACCATTATGGGTTTTGAATGATAATTCAACATATAATTATTGTGGTGGAATACTAATTCCCTTTGAAAAATTTTCAAAATAAGATATTGGTTAGATCCATTTTCAAATAAGATATTAATATTTATAGAGTGGATGGTATGTGTACCTTTCACCACATAATTATCACACCCCTCATCTGAAATAGTTATCGCATGTGATTTTTCTATGTTTATCAGCATAAGAGGTTTCTGACATCGATTATCATCATTAACCTTTGTATTTAGGAACTGGTTATTATAATTCCTATACTGCACATTAAAATTTTTTACCTGTCTTTTTATAAATATTTAATCCATGTTTCCTTTCACACATTGATAATGAAGGCAATATCATCTTTTTTTCTCCAGGGTTTTTATAGTTTCATTTGAATTCTATACTTCTTTTCTTATCAAAACCATGTTATTTTTGGGTAACCCCAATCTTTAATTCAAAATTGGTGTCATAACGAATGATTTCCTAATAGGTACTGAATTCCATTATGGAAAATTCCCTTTGGAGACTTGGTTTTAACCCACTAAAGAATAAATATTCCTTGATTCTAGGTTGGATGATAATATTATAAGCATACCTCATAAGTCTTGTAAAATTCTTCTCATGTGTACCAATGGATTCATCGTCTAATAACATTAACTCAAGGAATACCTTCTCCATTTTCATGAGAATAATATAAGGAAATTTCTATTTGAAAAATAAGTTCTTAACTCATCTCATTCAATATATTCAACTACATCTTATTGACTCAATTTCTTGATAAGATTCCCCCATTAATCTGCTTCAACTTCTGAAAAGTAGATTGTCAAAATTATTTTTTCATGCTCCAAACACTAGAGAATATAAAGATACTTTTCAATGGTACTGATCCATTTCATAGTAACTTGTGGATTGGTATAACCACTAAAAGAAGGTGGGTGTTTTTTCATGAAGGACTCGACACAACATTGTTTCATCCTTTACTTGTTTGGAAGTCCATCATGATTCGTAGCTTGAGAACATTATGTGGGAATAATAATGATATTTATAATTCCATATCCAAAAACATTTGGTTAATCAGGATTAAAATAATTTAATTGTCTAGAAAACTCATCATTAAAATGTTTCCTTCTTGTTCCATCCATTAAATAAAAAAACATAGTGTAAGAAATAATAATCATATTGTGGATCCACGTAATTATAAAAAATCACTAACATGGTGTATAAATCATGAAACCTTATTTTCAATCTATGAAAGGTTAGAATTAACCTAGGTTATTCGTGGATATTATTCAAATAATTGAATCTGGTTCATAAAGAGAATGTGATATAAACAAATCATAACCTCCCGGAGTTCCGAACCAGGTGTATAGTATGGTCAGTTTTTGTGTACTAGGTAATGTGTGAGGAAATCCCAATACGCCTTTTTAAAAGTTATAACCCCTAGGTATATTTATTCTTGAACCATATCCACTTTTATTATCTATATAGGGATGTATTTCAAGGTAAACCACATAATCTGTAACCCAAAGAGATTTTATGAAATATTTTTCTAAATGAAATTTAATATTTTCTATATTTTTTCATTACATGCAATATCAAGTTTAGATTGAATTACACATAAAAATGAGTTTATATTGAATTACATAAAACATTCAGTTTAAACAAAATGAGTAATATTATTGTCAAAGAGCCTATACCCAAGTGGTAAAGACTCCTTCCTGGCATCCAAAAGACCCAAGATCAAATCTGGGTAGGGAAAAATTTCTGACACTGTAGCATTATTGTAAAAGGTCATTGTAGCAGTATTGTAGAAGTGGAGGAATAATAGCAGTGGTGGCACTATATCAGTAGAGGATTTTTACTAAGAACTGTAGCGGTGGTGGTACTGTAGTAGGTACTATAGCATCCCAGGTACTGTAGCAGTACTCTTCACTGAAGGGACCTTTGGGCCAAAAATGGGCTTTTGGGCCTCGTATTCAGACCACATGGTCTTGAGCCATTAAGCTATGTAATGGGTCTCCCTCTACCCTGTTTGAATAAGGTATTTACTTCAAATAATAAATGAGGCTTCAGCCAAAACCTTTAAAAAAATGAGTCATATTGTTAAAATGTTATTATATGATAGGTATCAACTAGATGTTTGAATGGAAGGCAGGAAAAGTATTAACTAAATTATGTTATTATACGTTTTAAACATGTATATAAAATGTCTAAAAACCCTAACCTATGAAAACTAGATCCATTTCCTACTACCAGTACATTAACCTAGATACAAGGAATCACATCCCAAAGTTGGGGCACGAGTTCTATTTGAACCTAGATATAGATTTGGACGGAGTAGAGGCTACGAGATTGTCTTATATAGTAAAAGGGAAAAAGATTTCAGACTGTACTCATAGGATTATCACTTTCCTTAATACTATCCAATCCAAAACGTTTTAGAAGATCCTTTGTGTATTTACTTTGGATCAAAATAATACCATTTTCATTTTGAAAAACTTGAAATACAAGAAAATAATTAAGTTCTCTCATTAAACTCATTTGAAATTCATTTTGAAAACTCTTTGAAAATTCAGTACATAAAGAAATTTTAGAAGATCCAAAAATAATATCATCAACATAGATTTGACCAATTAAAACATCTTTAGAAATTCTTTTAATAAAAAGAGTTGGATCAGCAATCCCTTTCGTAAAACTTTTTGAAATAAGAAAATTACTAAGTCTATCATACCAAGTTCTTGGAGCTTTTTTTAACCCATATAAAGCTTTAAAAAGTTTAAAAACTCGATTTGGAAAAATGAGGATTAGTAAATCCATGTGGTTGTTCAACAAAAACATTTTCAACAATAAAATCATTTAGAAAAGCACTTTTGACATCTATTTTATATAACTTGAAATTCAGATGAGCAATATATGCAAGTAAGATCCTAATGGCTTCTAATATGGCTATAGGTGCAAAGGTTTCCTCATAGTCTATACCTTCTTCTTGACTATATCCTTGTGCAACTAATCTATCTTTGTTTCTAACTATGTTTCCAGACTCATCAACTTTGTTTATAAAAACCCATTTTGTGCCTATTGTTAAAGTGTCCTTAGGTCTATCAACTAATTCCCAGACTTTGTTTCTTTCAAATTGATTTAACTCTTCTTGCATATCCATTACCAAAAATTAATCATTGATAGCATCATTGACATTTTTAGGTTCTAGCTACGAAAGAAAGGATTGATGTTCAATCTGGTTTCTTAGAGAAGCTCTAGTCTGTGTCCCTCTATCAAGATTACCAACAACAGTATCCAAAGGATGATTCTTTAGAATCATTGTTGATCTAGTAAAGGTAGGACTAGAAATTTCAGGTTCATCTATAGGTTCGAGTTCAACAGAAGTAGATTCTGGAATATGTCTAGAACTGGATGTTTTTATAGCAGGTTCTTTAGATTTGTCAGTAAGGTCCAGAACAGATAAATCTTCTTCAAGATTTTCAAGTGAGATTTTAAGCTCATGTGAATCAGTTTCATCAAACTTGATGTGAACAGATTCTTCCACACATTTGGTTCTTTTATTAAAGGCTCTATAGGTTTTTCTAGTTAAATAATAACCAAGAAAGATTCCCTCATCACTTTTAGAAGAAAACTGGTCCTGATTATCCTTTGTATTGAGAATAAAAACTTTGCAGACAAAGACTATAAAGTAACTAACTTTGGGTTTTCTATTATTCCACAACTCATATGGGGTCTTCTTAAGAACTAGTCTAATTAAAACTATATTAATGATATAGAAAGATGTATTCACAACTTCAGCCCAAAAGTAAATAGGCAGGTCATACTCATTAAGCATGGTTCTAGCTATTTCTTGAAGGGTTCTATTTCTTCTTTCTACTACACAATTCTGCTGAGGTGTTCTAGGAGCAGAAAAGTTGTGACTATAGCCATTGTGTGAGCAATAAGATTCAAAGTCTTGATTTTCAAACTCACGACCATGATCACTTCTTAGAGTTTTAATCTTAAGTCTACTAATGTTTTCTACAGATTTGGAATATTTAATAAAGTATGAACAAACTCCACTTTTGTGATCTAAGAAGTATACCCAAGTATATCTAGAAAAGTCATTTACTAGAACATAGACATAGTGCTTCCCATTTAAACTAGAAACTCTAGAAGGTCCAAACAAATCCTTGTGAACCAAGTCAAGAGGTTGAGAAGTTGAAACTTATTTATTTTATTTAAAAGAAACTTTATATTGCTTTCCCTTTTGACAGGGATTACAAACTTTGTCATTTGGGAATTAAAGTTTAGGTAGGTCTCTAACCAAGTTATTCCTAGTTAGTTTTCTAAGTGAATGGATTTTGCAGTGTCCTAATCTTCTCTGCCAAAGCCAAGACTCTTTATGAAAAGCATTTAGGCAAGTAACATTTTTCTTAGCTAAAGAATTTAAATCAACTACATGAACATTTTTCATTTCTTAAAGTAGAAATGACTAAAACATTTTTAGAATTAAAAACATTACAAGAATCATTTTCAAATTTGACATTAAAACCATCATCACATAATTGAGAAATACTTAACAGATTATATTTCAATCCATCAATAAATAAAACATTGGAAATTAAAACTGAATCAATGTTTCCAATTTGGCCTAGGCCGATGATTTTTCCTTTAGAATTATCACCAAAGGTGATATGGACTCCATAAATATTGATTAGGATTTTAAAGAATGAGTAATCTCTAGACATGTGTCTTGAACATCCACTGTCCAAGTACCATACCTTCTTGTGAGAACTCTTCAAACAGGTTTCCTACAAAACAGATTTAGATGGAAAATGAATTTGGTACCCAGATCTTCTTGGGTCCAGACAGGTTAGCAATCAAAGATTTTGGTACCCACATTTGTCTTATGGGTTTCATACAAATTACAGAATCAAAAGATTTTGAAAGATAAACTTTATTTGATCTATAGCTATGTGAATCACTAGTTGAAGCTTATGAATTTCCCGAACTAGAACTACCAGTATTCTGTCCAGATTTAGGAATAAATATATTCTTAGTAATCTATCTCTATCCAGGTTTGTAGCCTATTCCAATAGTGTATTTAGGTGCCACTTGCTTTCATAGAATTTGAGTTAGTGTATCCTTTCCAATTGTGAACTTCTCTAAGAATTTTCTAAGTTTCTCATTAGATATTTTCAGTTCATTATTTTCCTTTAACAGTTGAGAATTTTTCTCTTTTTCAATAGTAAGTTCGGTTTTAACAGTATTAGTGAGAGCATTCTGTTTCTTCAATTATTTGTATTTATCCTTAACTTCATTGCATGTATCTTCCAGTATATTACAATTTTCAAATAATTCATCACTAGTCATGTTTTTAGAATCAGAATCAAATTCTTCATCATCTCCAGAATAATAAGAATTTAAAATAGGAGTATATAAGGTTACCTCGGATGTGTTGGTCATGAAACACATGTTGGCATGATTTCATTCAGAATTAGACATTTTAGATTCACTTGTGCTGTCTTAAGAAGTACTCCAGGTAGCCTTCATAGATTTCTTGTACTTACTGTCTTTGTAATCATATTTCTTCTTGAATTTTAATTTTGGGCAGTCTTATTTAATGTGTCCTTTTCTTTTGCACTCGTAGCAAACAACTTCATCACTTCTATCTAGCTTTTTCCAGTCCTTCTTCCAATGTCCCTTATTGTCATACTTTCCTTTTTAATTTAATTTTCTGAAAAATTTCTTCTTCCTATAAAATTTATTAACCCTTCTGGGTATCTGTGCCATTTCAGCATCACTATCAGAGTCTGAACTTTCACTTGTTGAACTGTTAGTTTGTATTTGAGAGTTTTCTTTGTCCTTGATCTTTGAATCAGTAGTCTTAAAAGCCACTGATTTCCTTTTTTGGTTCATCATCTTCATCATTATTCACCTTGAGTTCTTCCTCATACATCATTAGTTTTCCAATAAGTTCTTTGATAGGTAGAGCTCCAATGTCACATGATTCTCTAATTGAAACAGATGTGCCTCTCCATCGGTCTGGTAGACATCTCAAGATTCTCATGATTTGTTCCTTTTCTAGAACAACCTTACAAAGTGAATTCATTGTATTGACTATCTAATTGAACATGAGATACATATCAGAAATGGGTTCATCCGTTTTCATTTTAAAATTATCATATTTAATATTATAAGTATTCAATCGCATTTCTTTAACATTAGTTGTTCCTTCATGAGAAACACCAAAAGTATCCCAAATTTCATAAGCAGTTTTGCAATTAGACATTCTGTTAAATTCCTCATCTCCTAAAGCACAGTACAGGGAATTCATAGCTTTAGAATTATTATTGTAAGCTGTCTTTGTAGGTTCGTCTCAAGTTATTCTTTTAGTTTCTGGAATTTTATATTGAGACTCTATAGCAGTCCAAATATCAAAACCCATACTCTCTAAATGAATTTTCATTTTCAATTTCCACTAAGCATAGTTCATGCCATTAAAGAAAGGTGGGATTTTAGTAACAACACCCTCTAGTCTATTATCCATAACTAGATTTTAGAAAATAAATTTAAAGAGATAAAATTTAGAACTAACAGAAATTTAATATCTTTAAAGATGAAACTAAAATCACAGTTTAAAAACAGATTATTTCAAAAATACGTTAACAAAAACACTTCCTTTGATACAAAATGTTGGTCGGAGTGGACACTCAAGAGTGGGGGTGAATTGAGTTCCAATTAAAATTTATGTTAAAAAGGTTTCTCTTAAAGTACCCCAATTTAAAAACAAAGTTAAACTGTAGTAAATTTATATAGATCATAAATTTTCAATTATTTTCTCAAAGATTGATTAGGTCTCAGTCAATTTAATCTCAAGATTAAATTGAATTTTGAAACTAACATACTGGTTTACAATGAATATAAACACTTTCTAATTTAACTATCAAAGTAACTTTACAATAGATTTATATTTCAAAGTAATAGCAGTGGAATCTGAAACATGTATAAATAGTATACTTTACACTTAGTCTAATATGCACAATGGATTAAACCAAGAGGTTCAGTCTCAAGCCGAGACTTTTTCCTCTCAAACAATTTATTTAAATTTGATCCACACCCTGGATCGGGGTTAAAAAAAGTACAAGACTGTCTAGGCCACACAGGGACCTCTACCACAGTTCTTTGTGGGAAACAAAAACAATGACCAGGCCACACAAGGACCTCTACCACAGTTGTCGTGGGTAAACAAGAGTAAACAATTTTGGTTTGAGGATTTTGATATCCTCATGTTCAGCACATGAGTCAGTGTGTGTGTATGATGAACAGAGTACACACACTGCTAAAAAATGTAAGTAAAATAATCACTAAGATAGAATGTATCAAAGTTTAGAAAGCTATAGTGATTGGTAGTGTAGTTCTGGACTGGTTGGATTTAGCAGAGATTCTTCTGAGTCCTTCTGTGGTTTTGCTGTTTAAAACAGAGTATCATGATTCAGCTTTATGTCCTTCACAGCTGAGTGTGTTCCCTGATTTCTAGTGTTCTTCGTATGTTCTTTAGTAGTGCTGGATTGCGTGCATAAGAGTTTTATTTAGATCTTGTAAATTCCCCCTTTTCAACTTTGTCATTTGTTCTTCAGTCTCGCATGTATATTCACGAAATAATTCTCTCTCTATGCCTTTTCACACATCCTCTCTTTTACTGCAGCTCGATCTTCCTTTTTATTCCACGAGCTCTAGCAATGGGAATGATTACCTTTCCATTGGTACGAGGTATGGTCTCCTGACATGCCAACAACTAACATTAAATACCATTAATTTCATTAAAAACATCAATTATGACTGTTAGAATTAAATAAGAATTTATAGAAGTTTAAACAGTTTTCATGACTATCAGTGAGTCATGAGAACGGTGAGACATTTTGAATCTACATCCATTTCAGTTGCATCAGCATCGGTGTCGCAACATCAGTGTCTCAGCATCGGTGTCTCAGCATCGGTATCTTAGCATCGGTGTCTTAAAATCGGTGTCTTAGAATCGGTTTCTTAGCATCGGTGTCTTAACATCGATGTCTTAGCATCAGTGTCTTAGCATCGGTGTCTTAGTATTAGTGTCTTAGTATCAGTATCTCATCATCGGTATCTTAGCATCAGTGTCTTAGTATCAGTGTCTTAGCATCAGTATCTTAGCATTAGTGTCTTAGCATCGGTGTCTCCGAATCTGTATCTCAACATCGGTGTCTTAGTATCAGTGTCTTAGCATCGGTGTCTCTTTGGACCTTCGGTAGCCATCGGTGCGACCATTCATCATCAGTGCGACAGGTCATCGTCGGTGCAACCGTTCATCGTTGGTGCAACCGTTCATCGTCGGTGACTCAAAAAAATGACTAACGGTGAGCCAAGACATGGAATTATTACAAAGTGTCTGTTCAATCTAGAATACTTCCAGGTAAACCATAAACATAAATTGATCATAGATAAACATTTGTAGATATGATTTAAACACATTTAGAACTATTTGAACAAAAGACTAAAAGGAAATAAATAAAAATAAGATTTGTGATTATTAAAATAACCATTCCATAGAGAGTTCAACACTATGGAAAATAAATCAAAAGAAAGGGGTGATCTTAAATGATCGGTAAGGGAAATTATACAGCAGAATCTATGAATGAATAATTTATAATCAATATGGAAAGGTAAATAAATTTTAATCAATAACTTGAGCATAACATGGAAGGAATAAGTGATGGTTAAATAATGTCATATAAATAATCATTTGACTGTAAATCTTTATAACGAATATTATAACTAATCGAATAATGACATGAAATATTAATAATTGAATTCATACTAATACAATGAATAACAATGGATATCTAAATCATACTGTTGAGGATTTATACCAAGACATTTAATACTTTCATGGATTTATGCTAGGAATCTAATATTGTCGAGGCTTCATGAAAATAATGTAATAAATGTGTAAGACCTTGGAAAAAACCATATATAGTATGTCACATGAAACTTTTTGATACATTGAGGGGATATTGTGGGCCCCACCTGTCACATATGAAATCCAATGCATTACTCATATTAAAGGTTTGGAATATAATTCACATAAACATTTTTATTAAAAATAGCATAAAAAATTTAAATACTTTCACTAATAATTAAATATAATCAAAGAATATCTGAAGTACAATGAATGGTTTCAAATTAGTACATCCCCAGTGAAACTAATCACATACCATCCAGATAAATAATAGCTCTGAAATCATTACAATATATACACATTAGCCTAAGGGTAAAGGGTTTTTGTCATTTTTGAATATAAATACCACAAAAATATGTTTAAAACATTCTTCAATAAAATATCCTTCTAATTTTGAAAAAAATTTTGAAAATACTTTTCATTCAAGATTACATTTAAAAAAAAGTTTCTTCAAAATTGTCCTCATAAACATTCAATGGAAGATTCCATGAAGTGGTGGTCATGTCGACAGTTAATTTCCTACAATCTATATTGAGTGTTCCATTTGTATGGTAAAAAGGTTTAGAAAGTGCCTTCTTCGGAAAGTGATAAGAATATTCCTTTAAAAAAAATATTAAATGAAAAATTGGGTAAAATGTTCTTTTAATTAATCATTTTTAAAATGTTAAATAAATTTTTAAAACTTTTTTAGAAATATGTTTTTTTAAGAAAACTGATTTTGGTCCAAAGAGAGAGAAAAAAGAAGATTTTATTAAAACATATTCTCATTTATTTTAAGTTCCAAATAGTGGAAAAATAGAATAATTACTTGTAAATATCATGAATAACCAATTTATAAGAAAATAGATTTATTTTAAGATGGAAATATCAAATAATTCCCTAAAGGGACAAGTAATCCTAAACCATCCTGAATAATGAGGTGATTATGAATTAAACTCTTAACACTTTGGTAAATTTAATATAAAAAAATAAAAAAGTAATAAATAACTAAAATTGAACATTAAATATCATGGTGATAAATTAATTGATGATATATCTTAAAAAATTTCACAATATACACCTCAAAAAAGAAATATGTGGTGAATATGGTGTATATCTCATAGAAGTTAAAGTGAGATAAGAAACCCATGCCTCCTGCTTCCTATTGATCTAACATTAATTAAACACATATATAATGGTTCTAATCATGTTACTAACTTATACAAAAACCATATTAATATTTATAAATTCATATATGATCATTTCATAATATCTTATAACCTATTTGTTAATATTGTTTCATTATTTTCACTGCCTTAAGTGTTAATTGCATAGTTTTTTTGTATGTTTTGACTTGTTTTTTTGTTCTTAGTACATATTTCAAAATTTAATAATATCCATAATGTAAACCATTATTCAGGTATCATATATATTTATTATATATTTATTTATATAAATATTAAAAATTTGGTGATAGGAAATGAAATACATCATACATAGAGATGGTAGGCGACATGTATACATGGATATTGTTTCCATTTTCATATTTTATTGAATGAAAGAAAGTTAAATGATATATTTGTTTATTTATTATCATAATAGTATCATTTTTATGTCATTTATATCACATATTTTTATTAAAACTATCTTTAATACATTCAATGTAAAGCATGAATGAGTCACATCACTTTGTGAGGCGGTAGTCTGTCGTACACACAAGATACGATAATGTATTCTCGAAAAATATAAAACATGAAATAATGAAATATATAATAATTAAATAGTAATAATTAAAACATAAATATCATAATTAAACCACAAACCCATGATAATTTCTAACCATTAAAGGTTTTAATGGAAAAAAGGAACGACATCGGTTCGTGAGGCGGTAGTCTGTCATATACACGAATGATGATTTCATAACCCATTTGATGGAAGTTTTTGAATTTTTAGTTCATACACATAAGAAAAAAAATTCTGTATATGGATGATAATGATGTTATTATATAATTAAGGTATAACAGAAATTGATGAATGTGGGGAAGGAAATAAAATAAATATTCTTTATTGAAAATATTACCTCTTCTTCAGGTATCTTTATTTGGTTTTTAATAAAAACTTCCAAATAAGGATTTATGCCTAAAATAAGGCTTATAGTATGAGGGGAGGTAATTTTAGAAGTGATTTGGTAAGGGCTTGGCAGAACCAAAGTGGCTTGAATGTGTGAAGAAGGGGGCTGGCTAACTTTTTATAAGATGGGTAGAGGACACACTTGGATTTTTGAAAAGAAGTAAGGTGTACACATGTTTTTAGCTATAAATGATTAAATATGCACCAAATTATATCCATGAAGGATTAAAGTCTAAATATTTCCATCCAAATATTTTTCAACAGGTTTGGGTCATTTTTACAGCTTATATACTATGTTTAACCACTAAGAGGACTGGTTATTACCTTAGTCACTGTAATTATTTTTAATTGTTCTCACAAAAAATTTTGGTAAAAAAATATATTAAATAATTTTAAATTTTAAATTAATATGATTATAAATATGGAATCCATTTGTCCAAATTCATCACATAAAATTTCTAAAATTTAATTTTATATTAATCCCACAGAAGGAATAAGAAACAATGTTTTTAAAGTAAAAATGATTAAAAGTTTACTAAGTTTATATATTTAAATAAAATATAAAAATGATCCCAATGAACTAATTTGGATTAATATATTTATAATTGATTAAATTTTACTTTAAACCAAATTTAAAATATAATTTAACAATATGAATTATTTAAAAAAAACAAGTTTTCAAATAAAATTCAGTATTTTTTACTATTCATTAAAAAAATGAAATTTCACAAGAAATACCAAAAATTTACCCTAAGAAAATTTTAACATCTATGTTTAAAAATTAATTCTATTTTTTCATATAATATTTATAAAATTTTCAAATTCTATTTTTAAGAAAAGTGCACCATTAAATGGCGGCAAAACTGCCATTAGAAAAATAAAACTTTTTATGTGTAAAATTGTATTTGTTCTTATCTTATGACTATAAAATATATTATATGATTTTAATTTTTTTTTTGAATATATAATTAATAAATTTTATAAATATCATGAAATAATGTTAATTAATTTAATTTATTAAGTAAAAACTCCTTTGGTGCATAGAATTTTTTTTATAAAAACATTTCTTTTATATCCAATTGGTTTTTATATTAATAATTAATTGGAAACCAATGAATTATACCTTATATTTATATAAGTTATTTAATCAAATTAATCACCATCAATTTAAATTCTAGGAGGTAATTTTAATTTTAAATAGTAATATTAATATTATTTGATAAAACTCAGTCTTGTTTGTAACGTAAGCTATCGAAGAAAATCATTATTGCATGTAACATAAAATAAAATCAGTATTGCATACAATGAAATATAAACTCAATGTTTTATTCGATATAATCTATTTAATAGAAGGTTATTATTTTATAATTTTGTGGTGATACATTCTCCCCAACATCAATAAATTTCTTACTCACAATTTAGATTTGGCATGGGAAATCAAGGGTTTGACATTTGGAAATACTATTGTTGAAAAACCAACATCATAAAATGGTTAATAAAATATCATCTTAATAAGAGAGAAAAGTGGAGTACAAGGGTCATATGTAACAACACATAACTAGGTTTCTGAGTAGGGTAACATTAATGGTAAGTGAATATATAGACATGGAGGAAACACATCCTTAATTATTGAGAGTGATTGAGGTCATTGATCACAAAAAAGTGAATTATCAATGAAATGTTAAGGGCCTCAAAATGATAAATATTTAATGACTTAAAATCCCATTAGATTCATCATATATTAATTTAATAGTATAACATTTTCATTTCAATGTCTTTTTTTATAAAGTTGAATAATTCTTTTACTGTCTAAGAATATAAAGAAATACACTTTCATGATGTGTTTCTATTTCATAAGTAAAATTGCATCCTTTCACTGTTCTTTGATAAATTTATGATTCATCACTTACTCCATTAATAATAAATATCCACAAATGAATTTTTTTTATGCCTGATGCTCTAAAATTTACTTTTAATGGATCGTAATGTTCATAAAAGAGTAAAAATTCATTAAATTTATCTCTAACTATTTTTGAAAACAAATATAGTTAAAAAAGTTCTCCAATATAATAAATTAATCTCAAAAACCTCCCCAAAATTTTATCATGATCCATTTTATAAATGATTTTAATTATGACCTTTCCAAAAGATTAAGATCCATTAATTAAAAAATAATAATATTGAATTTCCTAAATGAACTTATCATTAATTAGTTCTGAGGTAGTTAGTATGATCCAATTTAATTTGTCCATATAAATCATCTATTTCTCCGAACATAATTATTTCAACATTAGGAATATATTAAGGGTTATCTTTCCCTCAATCATTTGTTTCCCAGGAAGTTTAACCTTCTACTGAATAATTTATCATGGTTATTAGTACTATTCAACATATGCTTTAAACACATAATGAAAATTACTATAGTGCAATCCTTATACATTTCATAATTATTATAGCAAAAATATCATTGATTAATATAATCTTGTAACATAATTCTTTAATCCAAACACAATAACATTAATCATTCCACCTCATTAATAAAAATAATATAATCTAGACCTTAATCAATTAGCTTCTTCTAAGGTATATTCCCTTGTCCCTTGAGGAATTCATTTTCATAGTGCCTCATATCCTTACATTTGAAGAATTGAACAATGGAAAATTCATTTCTCAGTTGAAATCGTGATCATTTTGACTTTTTTCTCTACATTTGAAGAAAAATACTTTTCATTTTAATCATTATCCATGTTTTTCCTTCCACAAGTGTCACTTGTTGGAAAATCCTTCTTTATATTCTTCCCTTTATTTACCTTTTTCTATGTTGACCTATTCTTATCTTGATTCCCTTTGAGGACATAAGACATAAATTATTCTTTCTATGCATTAATAGAACATGATACTATGTCCTCATATAATGAAAATATTTTGGAGACCAGTTCCCTTCATAGAATTGGATTATGCCCATCAAAACAATGGTCAACATTTATCTTTAGATTATGTATGTAGTCTGAAGCATGCCTTACTAACCTTATAATGTGGGATTTGTACTTAGCAACATTTTAATCTTCTTTCTATCTTGGACTCAATTTTTATATTTTCGTATCTATTCATTAATCACAAAGAAAATATTTTTCCAAGAGTATTAATTTTAAATGATTCCACTCCATTGTTTTTATTAAATAATCATCCATAGTGTTATGAATCCATGAAAAACATATATCTACATATCCTAGGATATCATAAACATCCATGAAAAATTTCTTTCATTCACTAATTCCGATTCCGATAGATATCTTCTCTAAGTAACTTATACATTACCCAAATAAAAATAGATTTGTAGTTTCATAAAATAAAATATGTTTTTGAAGAATGAAATATTCTAACAGTGTTACACCATAAGGTTAATCAGTAGGTTTCTCCATATAGTAAATGTTATTAGTCATATCATGTGTTAGGTTCCCCAATATGGTTATAATTTGATCATTTCCTTATTCATCACTAGTTTCAGCTTCATTATCTTTCCCTTGAGAGAAATCCCTACATGGATTAGGTACATTGATATGGTTTTCATTACTTTTATTAGGATCCATTTCTACACAATGTAATACATTAGATTAGATAATTAAATTATGAAAAATAATGCATAATCCCAAAACTAGTGAAATACTTAATAAATATAATCTCATAATCATAAACCTGGTTTAATTTGAAATATATTAATTTTCAACTTCTTCATAATGGTTTTTAGAGAAAATGTGAATTATTCCAAGAATATCCCCCGATAGTGTCAAACTACGTGTTTGGTACACCCATTGTTAGGTACCTGGTAACACTTGAGTCAAGCCTCACACACCTTTTTTAGAGTGATTACCCCCAGGTATCTCTGTTCTAGAACCATGTTAACTTGTAGTATCGAGACACTAATGCATTTCAAAGTAAACCCAAATAATCTGTAACTTACAAAAACATTATTAATTTCTTCCAATCTTATCCTCAAATTCTTTCATAGGGTTAGGTTCCCTAATCTGGGTTTTACTAATTCAAGTTCTTAAGGTTTCTAATAACTTTATTTGATACCAACAATAAGACCTAAACCATATAAACCTGAAGTCAATTTCTATTACCATTATATTTGCATATATACAAGGAAACATGTCTCAAAGGATACAATAGTTCATTATTCTTGGTTGAATAGATACATACTCAAAATTTACATTACATTTTAAAAAATAAAAACAAAAAATAATTTTCTTTCAGAATTCCATTGCTCCCTTTAGACCATCCATTCATATAAATCCTAGAATACTTTCTCGTATCTAGGGAAAATAAAACATAAGAAATCAGTGCTCTCAGATTCTTAGTAAGGGAAAATGTACATAAGAAGCTATGAATAAATAAGGCAAAATAAATTTGGAAAGGTAAATAACTGAAGCAAATGTCATTTAATAAATAACATTTTCAAAAAATGGAAATAATAAATGATGATCAAATAATTTCATACAAATAATCATATGATCATGAAACTTAACCATGAATTTTATAACTTATCAAATAATCACATGGAATATAAATAATTAAATTCAAAATTTTGGAGTGCATAATTAAGGATATCTAAAACTTACCATCAAAACTTTGTGCCATGATATCTAATAATATCAATTATTTATTCCAAGAATATTATAATATCATGGATTCATGATAATAATATAATAAATGGGTAAGGCCTTTGCCAAAACCATATCTTGTTTGTCTTATGAAATTTAATGATGTTGTGAGGGGAAATTGTGGGTCCCATCCATCACATTAAAAATCCAATACATTCCTCGTATGAAATATGTGAAACATAATTAACATAAAAATTCATATTAAAAATAGCATAAGAAGTGTAAATACTTTCCTCAATCAAGAAACATAATCATAGACCATCTAGAGTAAAGTGAATAATATCAAAGTATTACATCCCCAGTCAAACTGATCATAAACCATCTAGAGAAATAATAAGGATGATATCATTACAATATATACCCACTGGATTAAGGTGAAATGGTTGTTATATTTTACAAATACAAATATAAAAAAAATCTTTATACATGTTTTTGAGGAACATAACATTTTAATTTTGAAAAATGTTTTCAAAATAAATTTCATTGAAAATCACATTTAAAAAAAATTTCTTCAAAAATATCCACATAAACATTAAAAGGAGTCTTCAGATTAATTATGGTCATTCCAGATGGTAATTTCGTACATGTGATAAAGAAAATTCCTTTTGTATAGTAAAAGGGTTATGAAAGTGCCTTAATCAGAAAGAGATAAGAACGTTCCTTTGAAAAAAAATAAGAAGAAGAAATGGGTAAAAATATATTTTAATAAATCATTTTGAAAATTTTAAAGAACAAATTTTTTTAAATTTTTTTTAGAAAACATATATTGATAAGAAAATAGATTTCTCACCAAAGAAAGAAATGCAGTCTGATTTTATTAAATCATTATATCAATTATTTTAAGTACCAAAGAGTGGAATATATCGTAATATTACTTGAAATTATCATTAATAACCATAAGATAAGAAAATATATTTATTTTAATATAAAAATGTTAAATAATCTTTCCAAGGGAGATGTAAACATAATCCATCTCGAATAATGATGAGATTATAAATTAAACACTTACCACTTTGGTAAATTTTGTGTTGAAATCCATTTAAAAAAATAAAGTAAATGTAACATTTAATATCATTATGATAAATTAATTCATGATATATCATAAAAAAATGGCCATATATACACCTAAAAAATTAAATAAGTGGTAAATATGGTATATGTCTCATAGAAGTAAAAGTGAGATAAGAAACCCTTTCCTCACAATTCCTTTTAATAAAACAATATTTAAACTACAATATAATGGTTTTAGGAATGTTATTGACTTATACTGGAACCTTATTAATATTTATAATATCATATATGATCCTTTTATATCATCTAATCACATTTATTATTAATATTTAATTATTTTTATTGTTTCTGGTGTTAATTGCCTTGTTTTTTTAGTGTGGTTTGACTTATTATTTTGTTTCCCTCTAACTTAGATAATTATTTAATCATATATAGATTGTAAACACATATCAAAATATCATATATATTCAATATATTTTTATTTATATTAATCCATAAAATTTGATGATAGGAAATGAAAAACAATATCCTTAGAGACGGTAGGTCGTACGTACGCATGAACGTTGTTTCTATTTTCTTATCATATTAAAAGAAATAAAAGTCAATTATATATATATATATATAATAACTATAGTATAATTTTTATGTCATACATATCAAATATTTTAATTAACCCCATCCATAATAAATTCTGTGTAAAGTGTGATCAAATGACATCACTTCATGAGGCTATTGTCTGCCGTACACACGAGCGACGATATCATATTCCCACAAAATGTAAATCATGAAGGAATTTATGATATACTAATTAAATAAGAATAATAACATCATAAATAACAAATTTATTAATTATTTACTATATATCCATCATTATTACTAACCTTAAAAGGTGGTAATGGAAAAAATGGATGGCATCTGTTTGCAAGGTCGTAGTCTGTCATACATGAAAACGTTGAATTTTACACATTTAATATGATTATGTGAATTTTTGGGTCATAACCTTAACATAACAAAATATTAGTATATTTTATATACTTATTTTATTATATTATCATGGTATAATTTAAATTTAAGGGGGTTGAGAAGGAAATAAAATAAAGATGCTTATTGAAGAATATTACCTCTTCTTCAAGTATCTTTCTTTGGGTTACACTAAACCCATCCTATGAGGGATTTATGAAGAAAATAATTATTATATTAATAAGTTATATAATTTTTTATGTTATTTTATTAGTTATTGTCTCAACCAATGTGGTTTTAATTTGTGAACAAGGGGGGAGTGGGTGGCCTTTTACAAGTGGGGGAGAGGATACACTTGGAATTTTTATAAAATAAGTTATGATTACCCGTGTTTTTACAAAAAATTATTAAATAATTCAGATAATTAGATCCATGAATGGGTAAGGTATAAATATGGACATAAAATGGGTTTTAAAAATGTTTTGGGTCATTATTACACCATATATTCTATGTTTAACCACTAAGTAAACCCATTTTTTTACCTTAATCCCTATAATTAATTTTAACTATTTTTGTTAATTATTTTGTTAAAAAATTTATTTAGAATTATTATAAATTATAAATTATTTTTATTCCAAATATGGAATCCATTTATCCAAATTCCTATAACGTAAGTAGCATAATTTAATTTAAAATTAATCTCGCAGACAGACCGAGAAAGCGAGTTTTTAAAGAGAAAATGATAAATATTTTACTATGTTTTATATCTAAATTCAATATAAAAGTGATCCCAATGACATAAATTATATTAATAAATTTATAATTGATATAATTTTACTTTAAAATATATTTAAAATATAATTCTACTTTATAAATTATTTAGATGAAAATTCAGATTTTAATTATTCATCGAAAAATAAAAACTTCTCAGAAAAATACCAAAAATTCACCCTCATATAATTTTTAAATTATTACATAAAAAATGAATTTTATTGTTTAAATTAAAATTTATAAAACTTTCTAAATTTATTTTTAAAATAAGTCCTCCATTAAAAGGCGACAAAACTAGTTTTTGTACAATACAGTTTTTACGCATAAAATTTGATTTGTTCTTATCTTATGCTTATAAAATATATCATATAAATGTAAAAAAATTTTATTATATAATATATAAATTTAATTAATATCATAAAATAATATTAATTAATTTAATTTATTAAGATAAAACCCCTTTGGCATGTAGAAATAGTTTTGTGTAAAAACATTTTCTTTATATTCAATTGGTTTTTATATACATAAATAATCAGTAACCAGTGAGTTCAACCATATATTTTTATAATTTAGTAAATAAAATTTATAAAAACCAAATTAAATTAGAGTATATGATTGTTTTTTAATAATAATATTGATATTATTCGGTAAAACTCGGTTTGGCGTGTAACATAAGCAATCAAAGAAACTCGTTGTTGCGTGTAACACAAGTTTAACTCGGTGTTGAATACATTGAAATATAAACTCAATGTTTCATGTAACATAAAATATTTAAAACAGTTTTATTTTATAATATTTGGGAGTTAAAAAATGAATTCTTTTGTAACCAATTAATTAAAAATGAAAATAAGAACTATTTGAAAATATAGGAAATGTTTTTTTGAAAACATATTATTGAAAAAAAACATGTTTTTGCACAATAAATTTAAAACACACTATTGGTTAATAATTTAAATAAATTTTATATATTATATAATCAATAAATTATTTAACATTCAACTTATTTTTTTTTCAAGTGAAGGGATAATAATATATACAATTTTATGCTTGAAATTGTATTTCTCAAAATAGTTTGTCACCTTATTGTACACTTATTTTAAAAACATTTTTTTTTGAAAATTTTAGAAAAATTATTTGAAAAAATAAAGTTCATTTTTAAATCATCATGTCAAATTTATCTTAGGGTTGATTTTTTGAATTATTCTAAAAAGAGAAAAAAAATCAGTTGTGAAAAATACGGAATTTTAATTGAAAACTGCATTTTTATTTACATTATTTATAAATTTTAATTATAATTTAATTTGGTTTTAAATTAAAATTAATTAAATTATACATCAATTAATTAAATTTATTTCATTTTAATCATTTTCATATTGAATTTTTATATAAAACATTATAATATTTTGAAAATTTTAACTTTCAAACCCCACTTTCTCATCACCTCTACGAGATTAATTTTCAATTAAATGTTATCAATTATGTGAATGGAATTTGTAAATATTTATTACATAATGGTATATATAATAATTTATATTATATAATAACATTAAATTAATTATTGACCAAAATGTATAGTGAAAATAGTAAAAATTTAATCTTTATAGTTAAGGTGTAATTTGGTTTACTCGGGTGTTAAACTAAACAATTATGTGTTAGAATGACCTAAAAAAAGAGTAAAATATATTTTATGGACACAGTAAGACCCTATAGTTTATAATTATTTATAATAATACATTTTAGATCCTTTTGGGATGGGAAAAGTTTGGGTATACCTTTTTCTTTTCAAAAACTTCACCAGTGTGTCACACACCTCACTTATAAAAGGTCACCCATCTCCTATCTTATTCACACCTTCATACCATTTTTTTTCAAGAAATTACTACCCAAATAACATAAAAAACTCCCTAATATCATCCCAGGAACCATAGTTATGGCATAAATCTATCCTATGAAGGGTTTTGGTGAAAACCTAAGGAGGATACTCGAACAAGAGGTAATGCTCTTCAACGAGCGATTTTATTTTATTTCTTCCTCCACCTCTCATGGTTGGGTAGGATAATGAAAAAAATTATATATAAGATATTTATAACATATATATTTTTAATTTCCAATACATAGGGGATATTTTAACGTCGCTTTTTTGTAAGGAGGACTATTTCCTCGCTAAACGATGTGATCCATTTTTCACTAAATATTTACATGGATGATAATAAGGATAATGATAATGAATATATATGATATAAATGAAATAATAATGATAATTTTAACATATTTAACTTTATTATAAGATATTATATCAATTTAATTTCTACCTTTTCACTCAATTAAATATGTTAACATTTTTTATGTATGTGTGGCCTACCACCTTCATGAAGTGATGTGACTCTCTATTTTCATCAGCACACCACATAGATAGTATATATAAATATTTTTAAAGAAATAATATATTATTTTTTTATATTATTATAATTATTTAATGAAAAAATATTACTCAGATCCTTCCTATATTTATCGTTGAAAATGGAAACAAATACCATGTGTACGTATGACCTATCATCTTCATGATCGTAACATACTTCATTTTTACAAACTATCATTCATGATTGGTATTAAAAGTATAACTGATTTAAAAATATAATAATTATTTAATTATAAATATTATTTATATAATGGGACCACTATCAAAGTAATAGAACCAATAAAATAAAAAATCCAAATATATACGTAAAACAAAGCATTTATTGCCCAAAATGTGATTTTAACAAGGTGTTGGTAATAAACAGGTAATAAATGGTCATAATTAAATCATATATTTTATAACATATATAAGTATGGTTATATAATATATGTATAATAAACTCATACTTATTATATAGGAAGTTATAATGTGTATGAAAGAAGTCAAGACTTAAGTTGAGGGATTTCTAGCCTCTCTTTTATTTCTGAGGGACATATGCAAATTCCCCACTTGTTTCTTTTGTGTGCAGTATATTATGGCCATGAATTTATTTTATGATTATTATAATTAAATATTTGGGAATTTATATACATATTTTAAGATCTATCTTTCAAGGGGTCATGTTTTAAAAGTTACCAATGAGGTAAGTGATTGTTTTTCTCAAATTGCCTTCTTTGGGACATAAGTTATGTTATGAACATATCTTATTATATGAGGTGTATATACTACCCCTTTGATATGTTATATAACAAATATAATTATTTTCATGATATTATAATTATAATTTATTGTTATTCTTTAAGGGGTATTACAATTTAAGGTTACCAAAGTAGTAAAAGTTTTGTGTTACAATCTCATCGTTTATCGGGACTACTCATGATTATGCTTAAAATGGAGAAATAATATATACAATGTATCAATAAACTAATTTATTGAATTCTACAACTGTTATGCCATGATCAAAAAAATTTCCCTTCACTTAACCCTCTTTATGTTCTCAAGAGTTCAGAAGAATTCTTTTCAATAAATATTATCTATATTTCCCTCTTTATTCGAAAACCTTTTTTTCCAAAACCATGTTTTATAACATTACGTTAAAAAATGTTTTTAAAAATTTTAAAATGTTTTATTAATAAAAAATTTACCCATTTTTGAATTTATTTAAAAAAAATTTAAAGGAATATTCATGTTGTCTTACAAACAATTCTTGTTCGATTTTTTCTAAAAATTTGAAAAGAATTTTTATTTTTAATTTGAACGGACAAAAAATTATTTCCCGCTATTATCAACACAAAAATATTTCAATTATTATTTACATATATTCAATGTTATTTTAAATGAAAATTTATTCTATAATATTTTGGAATTTTTTTTGATTTTAAGTAAATTATTTCTTAGTAAAAAAATATTTTTGAAAATGTTTTAAAAGGTGTTTTTCAAAATGGAAAGAATATTTTATAAATATATGTTTTAAATTATTTTTGAAGATTTATTTATTGGTTTTAAAGGTTATTTTCATTAGAAAGGAATTTAATTTTTTTTTATGTTTTAAAAAATTTATTTGAAATGTGTAAAATGTATCTCCTCAAGAATCATTCCAAGTGATTTATCTTTTAGAATAATTAATCCTATGAGATGACATCATTTGATATGAGATATTATTTACTAGGAATAAGAACTAATGATACCAATATTATTATTTCTTAGAATGATTTATTATGAAAATATGTTTATGAAACTTGTTTCTCTTCTATGGGTTACATCCTCATAAGGTTTTTAGGAAACACACTTCTTTTTTCATAGGTTACGCTATAATGAAATGAGTATTAAACCTATAACTTTTCCACATGTGATGATATGATTAAATATTTATGAACCCCATTTCATTTCATATTTTTTGGTAAGTTTATTTGTTAATGATATTGTGGAACACATAAATATGTTTTTCATTATGATATGAGTGGGACCTATACCTCCATCAAGAGAATTGGGTAAATATTTATATCTCATGAGATAGACAAGAGTGGAACGGGGAGTAAAAATGGCTATGTAAGTTTATTTTTCCACCATGATGGTATTGGGAGTGATTCTTGACTACTATAATGGACTCAAGAGTGAACCTTGACTACTATGAAGGTTTGGCGAGTGAACTCATTCCACTATGACAACATTGTTAATGATCCTTGAATACTATGGAAATGAATATCTATACTTATGTTTATACCATAATTCTATGTCATATTAACTACCATTGTTTATTCTTTGACTTAATATTATAACAATTGATATTCATGGTATGGTTTTAATATGTTATGTTCATCTTCTCATACCCTTAGGTTCATATTATGATAACATATCTCTCTTTTTCCCTTACTAAGAATTTAAGCTCACCCTTTCTGATGTTTCCTTTCCCCAGGTTATGATGAAAGGTTTTTGGTAGGGTATTTTTATGAAGAGTACTAAAGCAGAAGATATTTATGGGATATGTTGAAGTTATTTCAAAAAAATTTAATATTGTGTGATTAGTATCCAAATATAATAATTGGATGTGGACCTAGCATAGAAGAACCAAGGGGTAATAACTCTGAAAAGGGTGTAATGATCTAGAACTGATCATCACCAGGTGCATGAAAATATTCCCTTATAAAAACATAGTTTAACAATCCTAGGGGATATTATTTGGATATTCATAAAATATTTAAAACCCATTATGAGTAATTCAAATACATAATGACCATTAATGGCCTAGATTAAGCATAAGGTTTCCTTTATGGAAAATAATGTTTCATGATTTATTCATAATATAGGTGATTTTTCAATATTTTTTGGTTCCACACTATTATTAGTATTCCTCAAAATATCCCTCTAGTTTTAATATATGGCTAAAACCTAATGGAATCATGTTAATAATGAGTGTGATAGAAAATGAAATGATTTCCCTCATGAGAAACAAAATGTTATGGGAGTAAGAATGAAAAATATTTTTGTTATTCTCACATGGTTTTTTCAATATATGTATCATGCTAGACATTCAAATTAGAAAAAAAAGAAAAAAATCTACTAAGTCCATAATGAGGAAATTTCCACCTTCTTTCAGTGTGTCTGTTGATCAAGTAGTTACTAAGAAATTGACCAGCACTATTTAAAATACATTTTTATCCACTAGTGTGAGAGCATGAGAATGTAATTTAGGGTGTCTACCATTTTGAATGTGAATAGTATCAATGGTGGTAACCTATAATGAAAATAATGTAGTAGGATGAAATTTAATTCATGGATTGGGAAAATTTCATGTACTTATTTTTTAACAAGTACATTCCTCACCTTCTTCATATTAAGATAGAGAATTATATCCATTAACTGAAGAAAAAGTATAAAGAATCTATTTTTCCTGTGACGTAAATTTTACAAGACTTGTGGGGTACACTTATACTATTATCATCCAACCTAAAGTTAAGGTTGATAAATTCCTTAGTGCCTTAAAAATTAGTCTCTGAAGGGAGTTATACAAAAGAGACTTCAGTAGCTATGAATAAATTGTATGATGTGTTGTCGAGGTGGAAATTGAGGTTGTAGTTGTGTATCAATCTCATGGTATTACTAAAAATGAAAAATGGATTTCAAAGGAAAATATAAAAATTATGGGGAGAAGAAGATGATCTTTCCTTAATGCTCAATGTGTGGAATGCAACATGGAGGAAATTTTCTTAATTAAATTAGTAGTTGTTTTAAGCGTGTAAGGAAATTTCATAGATAAATTGATTATTGTAGTGATATGAAGATATTATCGAAATATGTGAGTAGATATAAAGCTTAATATAATGTAATACCCACACTATGGTGTTTCAAATGAAACGATTATAGGAATTATGTGAATCAATTCCCCATTCCACAGTCTAATGAGGATGATATGCCACATAAACCTCTTAAGATAAAGGATAAAGGGAAATATTTTTCAATCACAAAGGTTGTAGTGAATCATTATAATTAGGGAAAACTAATATTCCCCTCATTGGTTGGGAATTTCATGATCGATTTTGTATGAATGATCCCAATAAAAATATTATTGTTCCAACATTAGTGCAATTTCATGTCATTATCTCTGTCTATATGAATTATGGAATAATAAAATCATATTTCAGTTTATATTGGTTCAAGGTTAAACCTATTCTTCTACTAGAAATGTTTTTGTGTAAGATAATATATTATTTAAGGAATAAAAGATGAATTATATTTTTTAAGCATAATTTTCTCTCGTAAATATTAACATAAGAGTTATGGATAGCATTATGGGTTTATGAGTTTATGGTTTATCGCAAGTTAAAATTCATTGAAAAACCCTTTGAGGTTTGGTGTTATGGTATTTTATCAAGATTAAGAATATTTTAAGAGACACTTATGGAAATAAAACCCCTTTTATATGATGAAAAAGTTATTAGAGGTATAATTCCTTTACCCTTTGTGGAAATATGATTAGAGCTACTGGTTACCTTTAGGGTTTATCTTATTTTTTGATGTTGATATAATTATGGGTTATAATAGAACACCTTAAAAAGTCAATTGAATTCATTTGTGTCAGATAATATTTACCTTTGGATATTATTGCTATAATATACAATAAGGTGGTGGTAAAGTTTCCTCGAGTACCACATTAAACTTTATTTTATTCGAATATGGAGTTTACCTTGATGTCTTGGAAAATTCATCATAATAATCTTGACATGGATTCTATTTTCTTAAATATGTATCATCCTTAGAAATATGGTAAGTTTTAGAAAATAATTTAAACCTTTAAAGATATACTAAGATCTTATTTTATGAATTTAAAATATTTTTGGGATCAAACCATTTCTTGTATTCAGTTTTCATGAAATAATATCTTTAACTTGAGCTTTCAAATGGATCCTTACCAATACATTTATTGAAATAAGTGTATAACTCCAACGTACTAGAATGATGTTGTAGAAATAAAGCTTTTAGGACCTAAGAAAGCTGATGAAATGGAAGAGAAAGTTAGATCATTTTAGAAACATGTCAGGACTATACAAAGTTAACAAAAATATTAAACTGATAATATTTAACATAATAGAGAATTTTAATTTCGTAATAAGGTCATTATAAAAATATATTCGTGGAAGAAACAAAAGAAAACTAAACCTTAAGTATTTTTGTCTAATTAAAATAATTGATCAGATCGGGACATTAGTGCATCATTCGGCACTTCCACCAAAACTCTCTTAGTTTCACTATGTGTTCCATGTATCACTTATAAGTAAGTACACACCAGATCCGTCACATGTGCTAAACTCAAAGGTCATTCCACTGGATCATGATATTCCTTGTGAGGAACAACCATGAGAGATTCTAGGTCCAATAGAAAAATTTATATGAAATAAAACCACTCACTTAGTTAGTGTTTTGGGTTGAAATCACCTTATATAGAATTCTATATAGGAAATTGATGACATGATTTAGTAGAAGTATCCTTGATTGTTGGTACAAAAGTGATTAATTTTGAGAGATAAATTCATTTTAAGGGGGGTATAATGTAACACACCTAGATTATGGTTAATATTTTTTTTGTTTAAATTTAATCCTTTTTATATATTTTTTATTATTTGGAATATCGAGTTTAGCTTCCATTACACATAACATTGAGTTTATCTTGCATTACATGCGACAATGAGTTTAAAAAACACGTAATATTATTAAAATATCATTATATGATAATTATCACCTAGCCATTAGAAGGGTGGGTATGAATAAAGTTATCTAAATTAAAATAATATTTTTTACACACACACATATATATAAAATGAATTCTTTGGGGACCAATAAATTAAAAATGAAAATAAGAATTAATTAAAAATAAAGGATTTCATTTTATGAAAAACTATTTTTTCAAAAAAACATTACTACAATAAATGAAACCAAAAAAAACATTATGAATTGTTTTATTTAAATGTATATATTATATATTCATTCAACTGTTTAACATTCATATTATAAGTTTTCTAGACTAGATATAAGAAAGTATCCAAATTTATTCTTAAAAATTTTATTTTTATAAAATGATGTTTTTTAACTTTTTGTACAGTTATTTTAAAAAAAATATGAAATTTTATAAATTTTTTTGAAAAAATAAAGTTAATTTTTTAAATAGCCATGTCAAAATTGTATTTGGGGGAATTTTTTGTAATTTTATAAAAGGATGATTTTTTTGATGAATAATATAAAATAATAAATTTTAATTGGAAACCACCTCTCCATGAAAATTATTTATGAAGTTAAATTAAGTTTTAATTTGGTTTTAAGGTATCGTTAGTTCAATTATATAACTATTAGTACAATTTATGTCATTGAAAGCTTTTTCATTTTTAAATTTTATATAAAATTTTATAAACATTTGAACATTTTCTCTTTGAAAACCCGATTTCTCATCATGTTTGTGGGATTAATTTCAAATTAAATTTTTTGAGTTATATAAATTGAATTTGTAAAACTAGATTCACTATTTTGGACCATGATAATTTAAATTATCTAATAATGTTAACTAAAGTTTTTACCAAAATGAACTATGAAAACCGTAAAAAAGTAATTGTCATTGTTATGGTAAGAATGTGTTTACCGGGTGTTAAACTAAACAATAAGGGTTAAAATATCCTAAACATTTAATTAAAATATATTTTATTTAAAACATTCTATCCTATAGTTTATAAGGCCTAAGAATACATCATTTTTGAGAAAATTTTCATCAGAAAAATGTGGGTACACCTAATTATTTTCAACAATTACAAGTGTGTAACTCACATCACTTGTATAAGGAAACTGCCCCTCCTATCCTCTTAGAACCTTAATAACCTTTTGGTTCATAATATACCTACACAAATTACTTCCCAATATTCCTCCTATGATCTTATAATCTTTATTTTGGTCATAAATCCAACCAAGGAAGGATTTTGGTTAAAAATTAAAGAGGATTCTAGAAGAAGAGGCACTACTACGAAATTGACCTTTAATATTTCTAGAAATGGAATTTATTAATTATATGAAATAACTAAATACATGAGTGAGTTTAAAAGCCCTAGTCTTTTATCAGCACTAAAAAAGTGCTGAAAAGGGGGTCTTTTATTAGTGCTTTAATTTAGCGCCGCTAAAGGAACCATTTATCAGCGCTTATAAAAAAAGTATGTTATCAACACTTATAAAAGAGATGATAAATTATAACATTATCCACGCTTATAAAATTAATGATAAATGACCTTTTATGAGAAATTTAAAAAGTGCTGATAAAGGGACATACTCTAGTGTGCTGTAAGAGCACATTGCTGTACCACTGCATTATGCTGTAGCAGTACACCACATCACTAGAAACACACCAAATATCAACAGAAATAAGTACCAATGAAATATTTAAATGAAATTAAATATAAAACACAAAAAAAAAAGAAAAAACTCTATATTATATACATTTCAAACATTGATTTATGAAATTTCATAAATACAAATTATTACATAAATTCAAAAACATCAATGTTCCTTTATCTTTTAATCCTAACCCACTCATGAAATTTTCAGACAAAACACCCCTACTCAAGAAAAAGAAAACAACTATATAAGAAAAAAATTCTTATATTAGTAACAATTCAAAGAAATAAATTATCATAAAGTGTTAATTTTTCTAAAATTGAGGCCAATTTTAAATAAAAAGACGTACTTGGAGTCATATCGATCACATCATGCATTAGACTAAGGTGTGTCTGATTCCAAAATTTATCAAATGACTTGGATAGTTTTCATAAAGTTTCCAAAAAAATCAAAATGTGTTTTCTTGGTTTTGAGTATGTATATTGTCTTTTTTACTAAAATTTTATTTTAAACTAGAAACACACACTTTTGACTCATTACTATCTCACCATGTATCGGTTTGATGTGAAGCAGATTCCTACACATCACAAATGACTTATGAATAGTTTTCATAAATTATCAATAAAAAATGAGCACTCATGATCATTTTTTAGTGAGAGACACTTTTTGAACATAAATGTAAATTTTAGGCTGATAACAGATACTTTTAGTCATACCAAGAACATCATTTATCGTATTTAGGTGAAGCTGATTCCTACATGTCAAAAAATAATTATGGATTGCATTTTAAATTATCAAAATAATCTCAATGTGTTTTCTTAGTTTTAAGTAGGCCACTTTTCCATTTTACTAAAATTGATGACAATTTTAAATAAAAAGATGCACTTTGAGTCATACCGGTCACACCATATGTCATATTGATCCGCGACTGATTCCTAAAAAACCCAAATGTGACTTGGATCATTGTACAAAAGTTTCAAATAAATATTAATTTGTTTCACTAGTTTTTAGTATGTCAATTGTCTTTTTTACTAAAATGTCATTTGAGAATTGAAACACACACTTTGACTCATACCGATCACATTTTGTATCATATTAGTGTGTGGCTAATTCCTACACATAACAATTGACCCATGGATCATTTTCTAGATAAATTTAAACAATTTGAACGTGTATACTCGATATGGATTAGGTCATTTGGACTTTTTACTAAAATTTATGACAATTTTAAATAAAAAGACACACTTTGAGTCATACATGTTATATCATGCGTCAGATTTAGGTGTGAATAATTCTTACTTGTACCATATGATTATAGATCATTTTTCAAAAAAAATTAAAACAATATGAATTTGTTTGCTCAGTTATGAATACATCACTGATATTTTATCCTAAAATGCCATTTTAAAATTGAAACAGATACTTTGACTCATAAAAATCATATTCTATGTCATATTGAGGCATGAATGATTCAAACACATCACAAATGAATTATAAATAATTTTACTAAAGTATATTAATAATGTGAATGTGTTTTTTTTGAGTATGTCACTTGGAATTTTTACTAAAATTTATGTTAGTTTTAAATAAACACACACACTTCAAGTCATACTTGTCACACCGTGTTCTGGATTGAGGTGAGACTGATTCCTACACATCCCAAATGACTTATGGATGGTTTCCCTAAAGTTTCAAAACAATATGAATGTGTTATATCAGTTTTGAGTATGTCACTTATCTTTTTTCCTAAAACGTCATTTAAAAATTGAAAAATGTACTTTCACTCATATCGATCACATTGTGTATCAGATTGAGGTGTGGATGATTACTACACATACAAATTGAATTTTAGATCATTATCGTAAAGTATTTAAAAATTGTGAATTTGTTTTCTTGGTTTTGAGTTGGTCGGTTTTCCTTTTAATAAAATTGATGTCAATTTTAAATAAAAACACGCACTTTTAGTCATATCGGTCACACCATGCATCAGATTAAGGTGTGGCAGATTCATGAACGTCTCAAATCACCTATGGATCACTTTCATAATGTATCAAGACAATATGAATTTATTTTCTTGGTTTTGAGTATGTCACATCTCTTTTTTACTTAAATATCATTTTTAACTTGAAAACCCACTTTGACTCATATGGATAACATCGTGTATATGTTTGACGTGAGACTAATACCTACATGTCAAAAATGATTTATGAATGTATTCCCAAAATTATCTAAAAAATATGAGCATTTTTTCTTAGTTTTAAGTGAGTGACACTTTTTCAAGTCAAATGTTCATTATAAACTAATAATAGACACATTGAGTCATATGAGGCACATCATGTATCAGATTGAGGTGCGTCTAATTTTTACATGTCACTAATGACTTATGGATCACTTTTATAAAGTATCAAAATAATATTAATATGTTAGCTCTTTTTTTGTATGTCAGTTGTGTTTTTTACAAAAATTAATGTCAATTTTAAATAGAAAGAAATACTTGGAGTCATACATGTCACATCCTGTGTTGTTTTGAGGTGAGACTGATTCATACACATATAAAAGTCTCAAAAATTCCAAACTATCAATGTTAACATGACTTCCATTTACTTTCATTTTCAAACTTCCAACCTTTCATGATCATCTTCAAACAAACCACTTCAACTCAAAAAAATAATCCACCTGTATAAGAAAAAAATTATTATGAGTAATACTAAAAAGAAAAAAATTAAACATAAATATGAAAAAATAAATTAAATATATAGACAATGATTTTACTGTTCGAATATTAATATTACCTTTATGATTGAGTAGTGGAGGGAACTTGAAGTAAAGTGATAAATTTCAACACTATAGGGGATAAATGTTTTGAGGAAGAATAAGTATGTGGAAGTTTTGGTTCAGAAAGGCATGAAAGAAGGAAAGAGAACCCCAACTCCAAGAAATGAATCCACCTATATAAGAAAACAATTACAATGTGGGTAATACTAAAAAGAAATAAATTATACACAAATATGATAAAATATATTAATTATATTGGAAATTATTTTACTTTGAAAACAACAAGATTACCACTGTAATTGAGCAGAGGCAGGTCGTCGCTCTTCCTATAAAGGCAGTGGAGGTAACTTGAAATAAACTGAAAAATAGACCACTGTAGGGGTGAAAAGGTTTTAATGTAGAATAATTCTATGTACTTTTTGGTGTAGAATGGCATGAGATATGAACAGAGAATCACAAATCAAACAAAAGAATCCACCTGTATAAGAAAACAATTGTTATGTGAGTAACACTGGAATAAAATAAATTAAACATAAATATGAAACAATGCATTATTTATATGGATAATTACTTTAATATAAAAACATAAATATTACCTCTATAATTTAGTATATTTGGAATAATTTCTCTTCCTACAAAGGAAGTGGTGTGACTTGAATGAATGAGATAAATGTACCACTACAAGGGTGAAAAGGTTTTGAGGGAGAAGAATAATGTGGAAGTTTTTGTGTAAAAAGGAATGAAATATAAATAGAGCACACCAAATGTAACAAAAGAATTCACCTGTATAAGAAACAAATATATTTTATGAGTAATACTAAAAAGAAATAAATAAAACAAAAATATTAAACATTATATTAATTTTATGGAAAATGATTTTACTATGAAAACATCATGATTACCCCTATAATTGAGCAGAGATAAAATTGTTTCTCTTCTTGCAAAGGAATGACATATGGACATAATTATTCTAAAATAAATGAACTCTGAAAGGAATAATGAAAATTAAATCAACTTTCAATTATATAAATTTTCAATAAAATAGAGAAAGAATATCATAACATTACCTTTACATCTTTCCAAAGGATTTCCTTCATTATAGTTTGATCTTCCATGATATTTATTATATCATCATGCGTAGAATACATTGTCGGTATATGTAGTTAAAATTATAATTTATATTATGTTAATGTAGTAGATAACATATAATATTATATGAAAAAACATAATATATTAAAAACATTTTACCTTATCACTGAACCCGATTTCTTTTTGTTAAAGGTTTCAAGGATTTGGTTCCACTATTGAGAATGTAGATCCCATCTTTGTGGTCCCCTCAAATTTACAAGACATTTTCTGCATTCAGTCTGGCAGGAAATGATTTGGATGTCCCAATAAAAATGTCATCCTCGATTGAATTTTCATATGACACAACATTTGTTTTAGTCGCCACAATCAACCAATTCTTGTTTTTAGATCAAAGACCTAAAATAATTTCAATAATTTTTATTCCATTATGAACTGCTTGTCTTTTTTCCCTTCCACAATGAAATTCACCTTGAAAAATCTCATTTCATCAAATTTCACTCCATTGATATTGTCATCCCATTTGCAGTGGTAAGGCTACAATTGAAATGTTGTATAATCTAACTTGAATATCTTTTCGATAATGCCAAAATATGAATATTTTCATAAATTATATTTCTATCATTGGAACCATATATGTGAATCACTTCAGCCACAAGAGTAAAACTATAGTTTTTTCATCATACTAAATTAATCGTGTTCTTTTATATAAGACATATAATAATTGAATAAAAAACTAATGTAAGATAAAACATTTTCATTTGGTTCTATGGCTAGCCATTAAAGTAACTCGGTAATTGAATTCATATTTATATATAACTCCTTATAAATTTTTTCTCTAAACCATATTATAAACTATTGATTATTCATATTTGATATCTATCCTTTACCCCTTAAAGGAATTAAATCTCTTTGAATTTCTTTGTGGGTCTCAATGTATGGGTCAACATCTTCACTATTATGTAATAAGTATATATGTGCTTTCTCCCACTCTATCAAGATAATTGTAACAAAATATCTTCTCAAAATACCTTTGCCTATAAGTTATTCTATGTGAAGATACTTTGGTAGATAGTTGATTTCAACATCTTATAAGTAATCGGTACAAAGTTCAATAGATTCTTCGACAATATATCATTCTGCAATACAACCTTCTGGACGACATTGATTAGTAAAACACCCTTTCAAAATATTCATGTATCATTCAATGGGGTACGACGATGTGTAATAGACAAGAAAATATAGTTGAACCTCTTGGACCAAGTGAACCATCAGGTGGACCATTATATTATAGAATAATAGTGGAAATAACATCTCCAATTCACATAATATGACTGCAATATCCTAATTCATGATATTAAACTTCACCGAGTCTACAACTTTACTACATATGGATTTGAAAAAAAGAAGTGTCTTGTTAATTTATGACATATATTTTGAGGAAAAATGCAATGGAAAGTAACAAGCCTTAAATATTTCATCAAAAAATGATATTAATGTGATTTTAGTAAATGTAACTTCAAATTAGTCATTGACACGACATTCTTGATATTTGTTGAATACCCATGTGGAAATTTTACACTAGTAAAGAAAAGGAAAAATTGAAACTTTTCCTATCTGGGTAGAGTGTAAGCTACTGGTGTAAGAAAAGTCCTCCTTTTACCCTTCACTAGTGCCAAATCTTCCCTTATCCACATTTCAATCAAGTCCAACATAGCCTTGATGTCATCTTCAATTTTTACAAGAATTTTTAGTAATGTTCCAATAACACTATCACACATATATTTTTATACCTGTATTACATCAAGGAAATATCTGACATAAAAATAGTTCCAATATAGTAATTAAAATAAAATTTATCTCTTCTTCAAACTTAATTTTTTTAGGTTTTTCGGAGATAGTTTACTGAAAGAAAAGTG
Organism: Viscum album; assembly: GCA_963277665.1. Classification (NCBI taxonomy): domain Eukaryota; kingdom Viridiplantae; phylum Streptophyta; class Magnoliopsida; order Santalales; family Viscaceae; genus Viscum; species Viscum album. The sequence continues at coordinate 948,863,720 of OY728163.1, forward strand.
TAAATATTTTTTACATTTCTATATAGTTTATTTACTGGTACTAAATATGGTGTTGTACCTTGTTCAATATTCTAATTTAATGTTGTCATCCAACATTAGTATTTATGTCATCAATGTATAAATTTCTAATTTCCTAAAAAATTGTCTTCAAGGTCTGTTTCAACCAAACTGAGTATGTGAATTTTTGAAAAATTGGACAGCTTGATATTCCATTCATACTATCGCCTGATAAATTTCCATAAGAGAGTAATTCATTTATCTTTCCATAAAACATGACCCTAAATGTGAATTCTTATCTTCTATGAGAATAATACATTGTAACATTTGTATCCCACATCAATTTTAGATCTTGAATCAACGAATTCAAATAGACATCAATATCATTACTGGGTTTCCTTGGTCCAGATATATGTAGAGACAACATAATGTATTTGTGATTTATGCATAACCATGGAGGCAAGTTATAATTTACCAACATGAAGTTCTATGTAATGTGAGTAATACTCTATACACCAAGAGTTCTTAATACATCTATAGATAATGCAAGATGAATGTTTCTCAGCTCATATCTAAATTCAGGAAACTCATAGTCAACTTTCTTCCACTGAGGAGAGTCTGTTAGATGACATCGGTTCCCATCATTAATTATTATATCTATATTCCATTTTAATTGTCTCTGGGTTTCCTGGAAACCATATAGTCTTCTAAATCATGGAATGATAGGAAAGTACAATGCATATTTACAAAGACTCGATTCATTTTTCTTGTATCGATCTGTGCCACACTTATGGAACTTTATGTGTGGTTCATGGTCGTTTCGAAACAATATGAAATCATTTGGACAAGAAAATATTTTTTTATAGATCCTAAACATTAAATGTAACATTCATTTGTCTTCATATGTTCAACATGGTAGTTCATTTTATTTAAGTATCATATCTTTCAAAATACCATGTAGTTCTCTAAACTAGGTGTCACTCCATATGCTACCAAATTTCAAAGTATATAACATCAATACAGCTGACAATGTTGTGTATTTAGTACAACTGGTATACAATGGTTTATTGGCATAACTATTTAACTCCTCAAACAACTTTGTAAAATTTTTAGGGTCATCATCATTTTCCATCGTCATTTCATCCATGTGATCTCCATCATCACTTATAAAGGTATTCATTTCAAATGATTCATAAACCAAAATATCATCCTAATCAAATTCCACATTCATTTTTTTCCATGTTTTGTCCAACATTTATAGATTTGATCTATTTTTGTGAAAAATCTAATATTATTCCAACAGTTTCAGACTAATTTTTCTGGAATAACAATGACGTAAACACGAACAGAGGATTCTATAAGGGTCATCTTCATTCTCTTTCACTAACATGAGGAAATATTTAATTCCATATTCATATTTGATTGTCAAATTATAAGTGTGAATCTATTTTCAGTTCATATACATCCTATTGGGTTCATAAAATATTATTTTTATACAATATAAAAATAAATACACATAAGATATTCATTATCAAAAGTGAAAGTTATAGATAAATCTAATAAGGGAACCTCAACACTTGAATGTTTCATAGAATTTTATTATGTTTAAGAAAATGGGTAATTGAATGTATTAAAAGAATTAATCCACATAAAATATTTCATAAATATCCTAGATAAATGAAAATATAATATTGATAATTAAGGAGTAATAAGATACTCAAATATTATAAAAAAGAATAATAAACTCTCATTCAATCAACTAGATCAGCAGTTTCATGGATTTATGAATAATACTGAGGATAAAAGGGATAGAACTGTCATTTATTTATAGAATTTTAGTGCATTTGGAATGAAAGAAATAAATCTTGGTTTGAGGGGATTAATACATCGATGAAGGGAAATATGAATCATTTCTACTATAATATATTAGAACCTAGATATTCCAAATCCAACAAAAAAGGATGGTGGGATTTGAAAAAATAGAGGGAGATATCAAATAATCATTAATGACATCATAATAATTAATCATTAATGTAATAAATATTATATTATTTTTGTAGAAAATGGAAAGTTACTTGCAAAATCACTTTCCTTATTATCTAAATTATAGAAAGGTAATCTAATATCTAGTGAAAATATCTAGAAGTAGTACAAACACTGATGCATTTTATTATATAAAGAATTGAAGTTAAATTTATTGGAATCCTTTATACCTGATTATCAAACACGTAGAGAGAGAGAGGGTGAAATGTATGACAATAAAAGGCACATAGGGGACATATCATATTTCTGATGAATCGTGTTATTAGTTATATATCTGATTTGAGGATAGAGGATAAGGGCATGGATGGATACATTATGTTGAGTCATCTAGAAGAATATGATAATGAGAGGGGGATAAAGCCATAAAATAAATGATATCATCACTAAAAATTATAGGTGTAAACTAAAAGATAGATATTGTAATGACCCTATCTTAAATTACCCAAACAACACCAGGTTAGGTCATCATATGACCTCTAACACGCCTCCAAGTAACTAAAGGATGGTTTAAACATTGGGTGTAAAATATAAGAAATGGGAGGGGGTCCCCCCACTAAAAAAAAAAAATTTGTACCCAATGTCGAACAAAATTCTAGCTTGACCTTTGGAGTCAATGGATATATAGACGGAAAATCATCATTACCAAATATATGCATACCTGTGAGACAAAATTATATGGAAATAAATGATGAAATAACTATATAGACGCACATAAATTTCATGTATAAAAACTCACTTATAGTCTATAAGAAATATAAAATAGATAAAAACCTGATATTCAAACATAATGTGAACTAAATGTGCCATAATGATTCAAAAAATGAAGGCTTTATGTGATAAAACCTGATGTGTTTAACTGGGGAAGGACCCTATGAATCTTCTCCATAAGAAAACTAAAGATCATAGTGAATTATAAGAATAATTAGATCATATGATACATATAACCAATAGGAGAACATACATCACTCCACTAACTTGGTTCCTAAAAAATATCATTTTAAGCTCCATGTCAACTGAGATGTCCATGAAAGGCGTCAACATATATATAATCATTAAGGAACCACCAATGTTATTCAAATGAGTAGTTAATAAACAAGAATATGCATGGAAATTTCTACACACACACACACACACATATATATATAAATTTTTTAGTAAGAAAATATAAAACATAGCACTAAAAAAAATGAATAAATCCGAGGTTCAGTGTTAGATATAACTAATATCTCCTTATATCAAGAGGGTCCGTATATTGGTAGTGAATCAAAAAACATATAATAAACAAATAATTTTTTCATAATCTTTAATAAAAATATTTTTCATTCATCATACCAAAAATAAAGACATTGTCAAAGAAGAAATAAAAAAGAAAACAAAAAATACATAAAAAATCAAAAGGCCTGCCTCACTAGGTTGAAGAAAATCTAAGACCCTCTTCGAATACCCTGACTACAATAGAACACTAGATGTCAGATGAGATGTTCGACTAACTTGAGGCAGTCGAGTGTTGTGATTAGAGCTTTGATTCACACCAAGGATGAGCTCCGGTAGAGGGTAGCTTCCATGTAATGATTCAAATATCATGACAGATTAGAAAATGGTTAGGGTTTTTAAATATATTGGGACACCTTTATAAACTCTTAAGTAATAAGCTCTACTAAAAGGACTCTTTATCCGTGCTTAGTTATCATTGATGAATGTAGGTATTTATCAACACCAAAACAGTGTTGATAAAATCAATCTTAATCAGTGGTAAAGTTATAGCACTGATAAATATTCATTTTATCAGTACTTTGTTTAACATTGATAAAGTCTCATCTTTTTCAGCACGAAAAAGTTTTTCTATAGATTCTTTCATCAGAACTTATTACTTAAGTATGGTTAAATGATTTATAATTATAATTATAAATTAAAAATAAATATTTATATATACTTAATAAATATATATAAATAAAAAAATAGTAAATATATTCCTTTTTAAATATATTTATTTTGATTTTATAATTATTTATTTATAATTATATAATTTTTTAAAAAATGATATTTATATCACAATATATATTTATATATTTATACACATATATATATATAATAAATATATACAAATATATTTTCTAAATATATTCATTATTAAAGTAAATTCATTATAAATTTAATAATTATTTAAAAATATATAATTATTTATTTATAATTATATAAATACATTTAAAAAATATTTATTTATTTATAACTATAAATATATAATTTAATAGTTATAGAAAATATACATTTATAAACATTGTTATTTTAAAATATTTTTTTTACAAATATATTTTTAACATTGATAATGAATATCAAATGTAATGCTCATAAATATTTTATAATATATAAATCATATTTTTATACATTAATATATATCTATATATTTAATATATACAATTTAATAACATTAATTCTCATAATTATCTAATTAATAAAATGTATTATATTTAATAATGTATAATAATTTTTTTTCTTATCAATAATTATTTAATTAATAAAATTTGTAATTTTTTTAATAAAATCATTTTTTATTTTTTATTTATTTAATTATATAATTTTATTTATTCAGACCTTTTTTAATTCTAAAAAAGTGTTGATAAAATAAATATTTGTCAGTGCTAAAAATAAAGCACTAATAAAGGCTTCCCTTTTTCAGCACTAAAAATAAAGCACTGATAAAGGATACCCTTTAACAGTACTAAAAAAAGTGTTGATAAAGGTTTACTTTACCAGCATTAAACATAAAGTTCTAATAAAGGTTCCATTTATTAGTAATTTATTTAGCATTGATAAAGATATCATTGATCAGCACCATTTTTTAGCGCTGATAAATACCGGCACTGTTAAATGCGGGTTTTGTAGTTTTGAGGTAATGTTCTACAATGAGTGTTTTTATATTATTTATTTTTCCACATCCTTAAATTCTTACTAAAACATGATGATTTAATAACCTTATTATATTCTAAATAATTATATTTTATTATGTGAATTACATGACCTAGAATAATCCTCACTTCTATCCAATGGGTGGTGAAATCAATATTCATGTGTACGGTGGACTATCGCCCCATGAACCAATGTCATTCATTTTTTTGCATCACCTTTCACGGTTGTGTATGATGATGGATATAAAGTATATATTTGTTATTTATAACATGATTATACATATGGAGTCAATCTATCATATATACCTTTTCAACTTTCCATTAAGTAGGGGATAAGATAATGTCACTCATGTGTATGGCGGACTACTACCTCGTGAACTGATGTGATTCATTTTTCACTAACACTTTACATGGAAGAAAATAAGGATAATTTAATGAATATATGTGATATAAATGAAATAAGGATGATATTAGTGACATATTTATAATTATTAAAATATAATATATCATTTTATTTCCTTCCTTTTTCACTAACTAAAATGTGATAACATCGTTCATGTACGTGTGGACTACCGCATTCTTGAAGCGATGTGACTCTCCCTTTTAATCACCACACCAAATAGATGATATGTAAAATTATATTTAAATAAATAATATGGTATTTATGAAATTATTATCAATATTAATATATAAAATATTACTTACATTATTTTCATAATGATCATTGAAAAATTGAAATATTACTCATGCATACGTATGATCTTCCATCTCCATGATCATAACATACTTCATTTCTCCAAATCATCTTTCATGCTTCAACTTAAAAGTATAATTGATGTATATATATGATAATTATTTTATTTTTATTTTTATTTATATTATAGAACTTTTATCTAATTAATAGGTCTAAAATTACAACAAATCAACACATCCATGAAAAGAAAAGTAGTTATTGAATGAAATGTGATATTGATAAAGAATTGGTAATAAATGGGTAATAAAAGTTCATAAGTAAATTAAAAAAAATGTATCTTTTTGTGTTTTGTATATACTAATTATGAATGTATTTTATGATTATTAGGATTAAGTTTTTTTCTGTATTTATATATCAATTTGAGTATCTCTATTTTTTGGGGTTACTATGTGAAAGCTACCAAAGTAGTAAGTGATTTTTTGAATCAAATTTCCTTCTTTGTGACATAAGTTAAGTTGTGAACCAAACATATTCTATAAAGTGTATATACTACCCCTTTTACATGTTATATCATTAATATCCTTATTTTCATGATATTATACATTTCATTTAATTTTATTATTTTATAGGGATTATGATTCAAAGTTACCAAAATTTTAAGAGTTTTGTGTTACCATAACATCCTTTATCATGACTGCTCATGATTATGTTTCAAATATAGAAATCAAATTATTATTATCTCAATAAAATCATTAAATTTAATCGTTTATGTTTACATCAAGACAATACATATTTCCCCTTTTTATTGAATATCTTTATATTCTCAATAGTTTAAAAAAATTAATTTAAATCATCTTTATTTCTCTCTTTGGTCGGAAACCCTTTTTCTTCCAAAAACAATGTTTTCTAAAAAAATTCAAATTTTCTTAACATTCTTAAAATGGTTTATTAAATAATTATTAACCATGTTTTACTTTTTAAAGTAAATTTTAAATTATTCTTTATTCCATTTTCCCAACAACACATGTTTTGATTTTACTAAAAATTTGATGAGAATATTGGTTTTTATCATGCACGTCATGAACAATATTTATAGCTATCATGGCCTCTCAAATATTTCAAACTTCATTTAAAGGTTTTCAATGTTCTCTTTAAAACAATTATTTTACATAATATTTAGAAAAAAATTATATTTTAAATAAATAATTTCAAAGTTAATAAATGATTTTGAAAATGTTTGAAAATGTTTTTTTCAATGTGAAAATGCAATTTTCTGGAAGAAATATTTTAAATGGTTCTTAAAGATTTATTTACAATTTTTTTAACATTATTATCAATGGAATAGATTTGAAAAATGTTTTGTAATTTAAAAAATATATTATTTTTAAAGTGGATAAATTATCTTCCAAAAGAATCATTCCAAGTTATTTATCTTTCAAAATAATTCTCCATCTAATATGACATCATTTGATGTAACATATTCCCTTCTAAGGATATGAACCAAGGATACCATTATTATTATTTTTCTAAATTTTTTATAATAAAAATGTGTTTATAAAACTCGTTTATGTTCCATGGGTTATACCATGATAAAATTTTAATGAAACCCACATCTTTTTTCATATGTTATGCTATGATTAAATGATAAAATGATTAAGAAATCTGTCTTTTTTCCACAAGTTATTATATAAAAAAATGTTTTTGAAATCAATTTCATTTCAGGGGTTATGATGTTAGGAATATTTTATGAACGTTTTATACACATAAATATGGTTTTCATTATGATATGATTGGGAACAATATCTCCTTCTAACGCATTGGGGAAATATTTATATCTCATGAGATATATTGGAATTGAATGGGGAGTGGACCCATTTTATTAAGGGGATTTGTCTGCTATAATGGTATTGGGAGTGAACCTTGACTATTATAATAGTGTTGAGATTAAACCTTTACTAATATTATGTTATGGGGAGTAAACCCATTACACTATTATATCCTTAGTAGTTATCCTTGAATAATATGTAAATGGTTTTCTATGCTTATGTGTATGGAATAATTCCATGTATTATGATAATGTTATGCTCTCATGTCTCATGTTCTTTAATTTACTCATTATTAATTCCTTATGAACTACTTAAATCTATGTCATGACTGAATATTGTGATCTTTGATATGTAGGGTATGATTTTCATATATTATGATCAAGTTTTCATTTCCTTATGTTCATGTTATGCTTACATATCTCTATTGTTTACTTTTATTGAGAATCTTATATCATCATTTCTTATGTTTCCTTTCCCTAGGATCTGAAAAATGGGTTTAATTACGGTATGTTTGTGAAAATTACTAAATGGGGTGATCTTTATTAGAGATATTGAATATAATTCAATGAATTAAAAGAATGTGAACCAAGTATCTAGAGACACTAAACTTTTATGGCCCCCAAGTGTGTGTTTGTGTAATTTATTAAGTACTCACATAAAAAGATATCATATATATGGATGGGTATCCTAGGTCATTATATAATCTCTTCCATACCAAAACATTAGTATGTTATCTTATAATTATGCTCATACAAAGGGTTATCACTAATGTTTTCTCATTATAAATTATATAGGTTAAACTAAACCTTTCTCTGATACCAACTATATAACTCATACCTTTCATAATCATATATTAAATATTAATAGATTAATATCCATTACATAACATAATGATCCACCCCAAATTCATTTAGGTCTAGTGCATTTGTAAACACTAATACATAAAAAACTAGTTCATGAGTGAGGTATATCATCTCCCACTAATTTCTTCATAACTGGCACCCTTATTTGACATATCATACAAAATACCTTTCTTCATAACCTGGGTAATGGAAACATAAGAAATGCGGAGATACGATACTCGTTAAGGGTAAATAATAGAGATTTAAACATAACATGAGAATAATGGAGGATAAAATGAGAATAACATTTTAAAAAAAAATACCTTGTATATTATAGATCATAAACTTAGGTCATAGAAAAAATATTAGAAGTTCATAAGATATGAATAATAAATGAATCAAAGATCATACTTTATGAGATCATAAAATTTTCTTAAGACATTGATTTATTATATACACATAATCATAGAAAATCATTTAATTTTTAAACATAGTTCATTTAAAAACTCTTATAGTGGAATGGGTTTATTTTCCAAACAATCATAGTACTCATGGTTCACTCCCAATAATATCATAGTATATAAAGTTAATTACTGAACTAGGTTCACTCCCCATTCCAGTATTGTTTATCTCATGAGATATCAATATGTTCCCAATGAATTGGAGGAAGATATATGTCCTACCCATCAGATGATAAAAATTATTCATATGTTTTTCACAAGATCATAAATCATTAATCGTATTAGTACCCATGAAAATAAATGGGTTTCATAACACATTTATCATATCACAACCTGTGAACAGAAGTAGGTTTCATAAACATTACATCATAGCATAACCCATAAAAATGAAATGGGTTTCATCCTAATCATAAACCATCTAGATAAAGAATAAATATGATATCATTGGATCATATATTAATTAAATATTAAGTAATATAAAAGGAATCCATCTTAGATGGAAAATTATTTTCAAAGATCACATGCAACATTTCTGGAGGAAAATATTCTTTTCTTTTTGTAATCAATTCTTTAAAATATAAATATTTACCAAATATTAAAAAATTAATTTTTTTAAAAAAAATGCTTGAAAACATATAAAAGAAGCTTCAAATAATTGATTATTCCAGATAGTGGGAAACATAGTTCCTCGCATACATGTAAAAAACAAAATATTCCTTTCACAATTTCGGTAAAAATCCAAAAGGGACTTCTTTAAAAAATTTAATAAAGGCTATTTTAAAATAATTTATTAAAAAATAAAAAATGGGTAACATTTTCCTTAAAAAATAATTTATTAATATTAAAAAAATAGACATCATTTTTTGAAAATGTGGACATGGATGAAAAAGGGTTTTCGACCAAAGAGAGAAATAAATTTGGTTTTATTTAAAAATATTATTTTGGAATCATGAGTATATAATGTGATAAAAATTAAGTGTAAAGTTTTATTCTCAATAGATAAATATAGGATAGTAAAATTCATTATTTTTAGATAAATTTACCATAATATTTCATCATTGAGAATATAATCGTAAACAATCCTGATAAACAGTGAGATTGTAATATCAAACCCTTACCACTTTGGTAACTTTTTAATATAAGACCCATAAAATATAGAACCATATATAGATATTTTTATCCCATAATTTTTATGATAATAAAAATCAAACATATTCATGGGAATTATATACACCACATAATGGAAACAAGTGGTGAATATGGAATATGTCACCCAAAAATAAAAAGAGAGACTATAAATACATTACCTTAAGTGTAAACTTCCATTTTACTTGTTCGAACGATCTATATAATAAATATAATTTTATTATATATTTATTAAATGACTATATTCATATTTATCATAACATATATTATTTACTTATGACCTTTTATAAACTGTTTATTAAAAATTCCTTGTTAAAATCATGTTATGGGTAATCAATGTTTCATTTTTCATGTATGTGTTTGTTTAGTATTCTTAGTCCTTTTAATTTGAACATGGTTCCATCATCTCCAAAATTTTAACCATGATATAAATAATATATATTAATTATATATGTATTTATATTATTACATTAATATTATAGATAGAAAATTATTTATGTCATTCATGGAGATAATAGGTCATGCGTATCCATGAATGTTGTTTCCATTTTATTTAAGGATGAAATGAAAGAAAGGTAAATAAAATATTTCATTTATGAAATAATTTTTTTACATATATATCACATATTTTATAAAATAATTCCTTATTTATTTCTATGTAAAGCATATGTGAGGAACAAATCACATCTCTTCATGAGGTGGTAGTTCACAATACACAGGAGCAACGTTATCATATTTCCACAGAATAGAAAGTAAAAAAGGTATATGTGATATTATAACTCAATAAGTATAATAATATCATAAATATAATATAAATATATTATAAATATGATTATATCTTTCCTTTAGAGGGGGTAATAGAAAACAAATTACATCAGTTCGCGAGAAGGAAGTCTTCCAAACCATCCACAGTTCTATTTCCCATTTTATAGAAGAGGAGATCGATATAGTTTATTTAATTAAAAACATAACATATTATTATATATTAGATATTTTTTTATATCATCATATATGTAGACGATATTAATAATGTGTAAGAAGAAATTAAACAAAAACACATGTTTATGAATTTTACCTAATCTTCAGAGAATCTCTTGAGGTTTATTCCTAACACATTCATATGAGGGTTTCCTAATAAAAATACGTCATATATGAAGTCTTGAGATAATTAATTAAGGAATTTGGGTAGGTATTTTTTGAACCAAAGTGTTTTGGAAGTGTCAATAGAAGAGGATAGGGAGTGGCCTTTTATAAGTGGGGGAGAGGACAAGCATGAAATTTTTGAAAAAAAAGTGTACGTTTTTAGAATCCAAAAGGCTCCAAAATAGATAATTATAAAACATTAGATGATATAAGAATCAAATATTCCCATATAATATTATTTTTACCAGTTTATATTTAATTTTACACCATATCGTTTTAGTTTACCCCCCCCAAGTAGGCCCATTTTAACCTTAACTACGATAATTAATTTTCACTACTTTGACTATTAATTTTAAAAAAACTAAGTTGAACATATAATATAAAATTAATTATACATATTATAAATATGGAATCCATTTTTCCAAATTCCATTCAAATAAGTGAAAATTTTTAACTTAAACTTAATCCCACAAATGTGGTGAAAAAAATATATTTCTAAAGAGAAAATCTTCATAAGTATAGAGACTTTTAATATCAAAATTAAGTATTAAATTGATTCCAATAACCATATTTGGATTAATAAATATATAATTAAAATAATTTTCCTTTTAGATTTTTTTAAACATTATATAACTTTTAAAATTCTTTAAATAAAAATGTAGTTTTTAATCATAGTTAGAATTTTTTACTATTCATCAAAAAATAATTTTTTTAGAAAACACAAAAAAATTCTCTAAAAGATAAAATTTACATATAAATATAGAAAATGAAGTTTTTTTCAAGAACATTTCATAATATTTGAAAAATTAATTTTATTATTTTTTAAAATAAATTAATAATTTTATCGAGATGATGGTATTTTCGAAACATATAAATACTTTACTAAATATTAATTTCTATTTTATAAATTTTTTTATTTATATAAAATAATATAATAAATTTTAAAAAAATGTTTATTTATATTCAACCTACCACATTTAATATCTTTGTTAGAACAGTCTTGTATAAATAATAATATTAATAACATATCATGGGTCATTAAAAAAATTAATATTGGGTGTAACATATGCTTTCAAAGAAATTCAATTTATTCAAAGAAAAAAATCTTAAAATCTAAGGGTGTTACATTCATGAATTAGAACCCATTTTATAGAGACCCCTACCTCAAAATAGAGGGAAAAGTGTCACCATTGAAAAAAGAGATTGGGGAAGAGTAGATTAGGTCCCCATATTTATAAATCCATAAGAAAAACATCAATCCTTCATAAAAACTGTTAAATCTAGAATCCAAATCCTAACTGGGTTACAAAAAGATAAGAGGTGAATAGATCTAGTGAGTATCTAAAAATAATAGGTGAAAATAGATTAAAAAAACAACATCCCTCTAAGATAAGCACTAATAATTATGAAATTTCCCTAGGAACCAAAAGGAGCAACCCTCTTGAGTACAGAAGAATGTTTGGGTCCATTTAAAAGAGGATTAAGAGGATATTATGCATAAAAAAGATAAATGGAGGATGGGTAATTTTATATTTTGTATAGTTTATGAGGTTATAAAATGGTTAGGTCGCATGATTAGTATAACGGTGTGCCAACTGTGCATGGCTATTGTCTCTTTAAAAGAAGATTTGTGCGATCTCTTGAGAAAAGCCTCATGGTTTGTGAAAACCATTCTGAAACCATGTGAAAGCCACAAAAAATCACCCATACCCCTGCATGGTTTCCTTGGTGATCCGAACAATTATTTTAACTATGCTCATACTATGAAAACTTTTTTGTAATCACATAGAGCCATACCACATGGTTATCACTAACCATGCTCCAATCATGTTCATGGCCTGTCTTCTAAAAAAATCATCATTTTTAACCTTCATTCCCTAAAAACATTTATAATTAATTCAACGAACAAATACGATTATATTAAATCATATATTTGATCTGTTGGGTGTTACACACACCCTCAAGTCTTGTTCTAAAAACAAATTCTTTACATATAGTCGTTAATTCTAATTGAAATAACTCAAGAAAAACTTACATATATTCCATTTCATCTCAAAAATTCTCACAGAATCCCATAATAGTAAAGTTTTAGTGTCATTGAGGATTAGATAAAAATGTATTTTACAACACATGTGAACTTTTCTCCATTGTCACGCCACACTAGACCCCCTTCTAGAATCCTCTTTGGTTATACTCATGTTCATAACACGGGGAATATTATCATAAGAAATGAGTGATCTTTGACAATAAATAATGGAAAAAATTTCGACATTTCATCAAGGGTTACATCGTAAGAATATGATAAAAAATGGGCATGGGATAAATACATTATTAAAAAGAACCTAAATAAAAATAGTTGTTCATAAGTCATAATATAATAACATGTTATCTCAAATTATCAAAAAAATAACAAAAAATAAATGTTTATAAACATGAGATAATAAAGATGATCTATGGAGAAAAACATAAGAATATAATTTAGAAATATGGAATATGAATAAGTATAAGGAATCATAAAATTTTGAACATAGATAATTTTATCATGTTCATGATCAATATTATGAACATATCTGACTATATTGAGTTCCTGATAAATATTTTAAACATATATAACAACATATATTTGACTTTAAATCTTGTAAACAAAGCTAAATAAATTGATTTCATGCTCAATGTTGTGAAAATATCTAACTTCACCGAGTTGACTCTCAACATTTTGAACATAACAAACCACATAAATTTCACTCCTAATTTTATGAACATAGATAATAGAATCAAGTTAATTCTTAATCCAATGAATATAGGTTACCACATCGAGTTTATATTCAATACCTTTATATCATGAGGCCTAAAAAATTTACAAATAAATTTGAGGGCTATATTGGGCCCCAAACATAATCGTCCATACATATGTTTTTCATAAGATATAAATCATTATTTTTTCCATTAGAACCTATGAAAAAAACTGGTTTTATATTATTTTAAAATGGCATTTAATAACACAATATCAAAAGTAAATCTGTTGATACTAAAAAATAGATCACTCTGAAAGATTATTTCATAATGACATTTATAGGGTGATTCATCTAATTTACTTTTGGTATCAACTGATTTACTTTTGATATTGAGTGATTCATAGGGTGATTTATAGGGTGATTCATATGACTCAATAGAAGTTACATATTTTTTTAGATTTATAGGAAAATTTATGTAAATTTGTGAAATGATATTTTATATTACATTTTAACTATATTTTTAAAAGATGATGTTGGGGTCCCATAAAAAAAATCATTTTCAAAATAGTGAAGCGGTTTTTTTTAATTTAATTTTATGGATAATATTAAATAATAGAGCCTTAAGAAATCCATAACTATATTCCTTAGGAAATGTAGAGTGGAAGATAAAATATATGATAGTGAAATGCAGAAAACTTTTAAATATTACAAATACCTTTATTGAAACCCACATCGTAATAAAATGATAGATCATAAAATTGAAATGAAATAAGAAAAATTTAAAGATCACAAAAAATAATAGATATATTTATTTCAAAATTATAAATGATAACATTAGTGGGAATAAAAGATGTGGAAATGGAAGAAAAAAATATCATTTGGTGTGGTTGGGAATTATTCTTAAGATCATCACATTATATTAAGAAAGAAAAGCATATAAGAATATGTATTTTATGTGAAAATTTAATTCCATAATAAATATGGAGGAAAATAAATTTAATATCATCATAGGTTATAATAAAAAATTCTTGTTAAACCATTTTCAAATATGAATAATTTTGACTCAAAAAATAAGTTGAGTCAAGAAACACCCTTACAACTTTAGTAACTTTTAAATTGAATTCCCTAGAAAGAGATAACTTTAAATAAATGTCTCAATGTCTTTATTTTTCATAAAATTTATTAGAATTTCATATATAGTGCATTTTATTCACCACTCAAAATAAATCTTGTTGTGAATATGAAATATGTCTCAAAGAATAAAAATGGTGATTGGAAATACCTTATTATAAATCTCAACTTGTATAAAAGAAATTTAACCTCCTATATAATAAAAATAAAAATATTAATAACTCTTTTTAAAACCTTATTAATATATATTATAATTTATAATTTTCAATTATAATCATGTATTATAAATCTATTAATTATTTATACTTTATTTCTATCATTAGGTGTTAATAATTTTGCTCATTTCATACAAGTTTTTTATAGGGGTTGTCAATCATCATCTCTTTGTAAAAAGTAAATAAATAAAATATTATGAAAGATACTATATTATATGTTCCCTAATGAATTATAAAGTGATTATACCATTCCATGAGTTTTCTATTTACGATATGTAAATATAAAATTGGTGACAAGCTTTCTTTGGTAAATTTATCGATATTAAGGGATTACTTTATAAGGATAATTGATTTTTATTTCATCCTTTCATAAACATATTCATGAAATATTTTAATCCTCAATATCATATATATTCATAAAATATATTTTTTAAATCCATGCGAGCTACTAATGAAAAAGAAAACACATCTCCCTTGGAGATAGTAGTCTACAAATACACATGAACAACATTTTCCTTTCTCATAGAACAGAAATAATATAGAAATTGATATATATTTTGATAATATTAATAATTTTATGAATATAATATTAATTAATTAAATAAACCATTTTAATAACCCATATAATGTGGTTATAAAATATTAAATATGTTACTTCATGGAGGTCGTACTCTGTAGGAACGCACAAACTTCGTTCTCGTTTTTCTAAGGGGAAAGGGTAGATAATGGTTATACCACTAACATAATAATATTTTAATATAATAATACTAATTTCTTAATATTAAAATAGTTAAAATAAAATAGGAGGAGAAATATAGAGATGAAAAAAGGTTAATAAGTGATTGGTACTCATGTTGAAAACTTGAACCTTCTCTTGGGGGACCTTATAGAAATGAAGGATTTAGGGAGTTTCCTTGGATCTTGTGGATTAATAACGTGGTAAAGGATTCCAAGGGGAGTAAAATGAAAATAGTTTCATGTTGAATTATATATTTTATATTGTAATTAATGGTGCGGTGGAAATCTCTTTTTAAAAGTGAGGAGAGTGGTATTTTTGTAATAATATAAAAGGAAGGATCATTATTGAAGGTATCTGAGTCAAAATTTCACAATAATAGAGGTTTAAGGAGGTTTTTATCTATCAAATACATAAATAAAAATTTATAGATAATTTTTAAGGAATTTTAGGATTTTATCCATTTTTTAATTTTTACCATAATTTACTTTTACCATAGAAATTCATTTTCTAACCTTAATAATTTATTTTAACGACAAAAATTAAAATTTTCCTAATTAAATAATTTTAATATGATGGATTAAAATATGAAAATAATTTTATCAACTAATTTTTTTATGGTATACAAATATTTTTTTAAATATTGGTGCACAAAACACATAAAAATCATTTTAAGAAAAAGTATATTTTTAAGTATAAAATTTATGTTTTGGGTAAAACTATCATTTTTAGATATTTTCATAACATTAATTAGTTTATTAATAAAAAAATAAGTATTTTTCATATTTCAAGGAAATCAAAATTGGATTCCACCGTGTGATTATTTAATTAAAAGAAAAGATCAAAAATAGTTTTTTTTGAAATAAAATATTACCTGAGTTGTAATATGTTCAACATAGGTTAAATGTATTTAAGAAAATATATTTAAATGAATAATTTTATTCATATATACATTATTTATACAGAAATAAAATTTATTAGTCATTAATTAATATTTATGTCATGAGGAAGTCAGAAACTGTATGATATATTTTAAAATTGTAGTTTTTAATATTAACCTAAACATAAACCTTTTTAGAAAAATACAAAAAAACATCCAAATAAAATATTGACATTATGAATAAAAAAGTGAATTTAATTTCTTAAAATTAAAATTATATACTGAATTAATTTATATTTTAAATGAATATTCAAAATATAAATAAAAATTGTATTGTAAAAAGGGCCTCATTTTATATCAACTTTAAAAATGATAGATTTAATTTATACGGTTTTTTTTAAAGTTGAGATGCATATGCCCCTTTTATTAAAAGTGAAAGCAAGTACAGAATAGGATGTCCAACAAGCAAAAACTCCATTAGAGACAGCAAAAATTCAAGTTTCACGAGACCGGGTGCTCATGCTATGGTTAGGGGATCAACCACCTCTCCCACGAGGGGGTCTACCCCTTCTCCATAGTTTCACTTGAATCCATGGTCCACCTCCGTCATCTAGTAGTCCAACATCATCAATTTTCTTAGTATCTTCTTTTCCATGTGTTTGACCATATCTTTTTTCATCTTCCCCACAGCTACCAGATGCAAGCAAGTCAAAATAATTATGCGTGCATACCTTAGAGTGAAATTTACCTTTTTTCTGGAGAGCAGCCACATATAGATTTTTACCAGTGCCTTTACCATAAGCATATTCTTCTCTACCTTGAGCTGAACCTATGAAATTTTTATTTTCCTGTTGAGTGATCAGTTTGTAAGACTGTGGAGGTGAATCAACACATCCCTTCTTAGCAACACTCTCTGATGACAAGCATACAATCTCCTTGCCCAGGGTATCATGTATCAAAACAGGCTACTCAACAACATGAGCAGTTTCACTACTTTGCAGAGTACATGAAATATCATTTTCTAGCTGGGAAAACTGCTTGGAGGGATGTTATGGAGGGGCACAATCCCACCTAGCTACAACTAGGCCATCATTCTTGCTTTTAGTGTGTGACAGAATAGGTCGCACCACCTCTGCATCAAAAACAGGCTGTTCCATAGCTTGAGTGCCTAATATTACACTTGCACTGCCATTCATAGGTGTAGTGTTGCACAAACTAGACTTGTAAACATAGGAAGAAGAGCGTCATTTACCTTTGTGCTTCAAATAGGTGGCATCCTCATCTTTTTCTTTACCTTTTCTACCTTTGGAGGTAATCAGTTTCTGCTCCCGCCACATTTCTAAGTCAATAACTTCCGGAATGTGGATTTCTCCATCCCCCTGACTGTCATCAGATTCTACCTCGGCCTGCTCCTTCTCATTTCCAGTTTTGGATATATGAGATTCACTTTCCATATGTGAATCACATACCATTTTAGCCCAGGTCATTTTTTGTTTAGAGATATTCAACTGTTTATGAGAGGGCTCTGTCATAGCATCATTACTAAGAGGGATGAGGGTAGAAAGAGTTCCACCCCCATCAATAGTTTCATTGTAGTTACTGTCATTTATCATCTTACCACCTTTTCCAGGTACTTGAACTACTCCTGCCTGAGCTTGAAAAGCCATGACAACCTCTTCCCCTTGAACTTGGGAAGTAAGGGTAGGCCCTTCATATATAGTAGCTTGATTGACAACTCCTTCATGATATTGTTAATTATCATTCTCTCTTTGGTCATGGGCTTGGGTATTATGAGAAACCCATTCATGTTTCCTTTTTCAATAAAGAGAAACTTCATGCCCCTTTAAGTGACAAATAGTGCAAATTATATTACCCCTGCAACTATATTTCACATGTCCAATGATACCACAAACCTCACAAAAAAGGAGGTGTTTTTTCATACTCAATTCTAAGGCTAACCTCCTCCTGAGGGGTAGCAAGCACTACACGATCAATTAAAATAGAACCTATATCAAACTCTATTAAATCATATTAATTTTTTATTTTCTTAATACAATAAAATAAACTGATTACTATATTTTTATTTTCTATAGGTTTTATTATAGTTATAATTTTCCTAATAATGTTCATCTAATATGGTGTGGATCATTTAAGTTTGTTGGTGCATGTGAAAAAATCTATTAAACATTGTATTCATTTTAAAGGGAAATATATAGTAAAATATTATGGTATTATAGGGTTGGGTGACTATTTTTAAAGGTGAAATGTAATTAGATATGATGACTAGAAGAGATATATTGTGTGTAAAATGGTATTTTAGGAATTTATCCTACAAACAATGACAAGTACAACACTGGTGGAGGATAGAAATGACCTTTGGTGGTTTGGCGGTTTTGTTGTAGGTTTGTGGTGGAAATTCAATAAAACATAGAGGAAATAATAGTGTAAATGTCAAGATTCCCATATGGATAGGGTTTATACAGATTAAATATGTAATCACACCTAATCTTATATTCAAAACACACATTGTGTATCATGATTTTTTATTTTCTAGGGTTTTCCATACTGAATTACGTGTTACTAAAATTGTTCTTTATCTAGTCACTCAATGTAATTCCAGGTCACATAGCTCAGTATATATAGGATTACATTCCCAATTAATTTTTTTTTCTCACATTTCATGTGGGTCAGAAGCATGTTGTGTACCTCGACCACATCTCTCGGGTTAGAAATAGTAAACACTTAAGATAACAATGGGTCACACATACTATGTACCATCACAAGGATTCCATATAGTTTGATCTCCACAAGGGAAAAAATCACTACATAACATGAATATAACTCTAGGGTCACTCATCATACCCCCTTGAGTAGTTTTCATGTATTTTCCATGGACACACCTATCACAAGGTGGAATGAGCTATTATTTTTATCCTAGTGTGACAGAGTGGCTGACCAGGTTTATCTCACTTGATATGCTTTACAATGGTTCAATCATTATTCCTAATTCTCATATTCTAATTTTTTTATTAAATAAAAATTATAAAATTTGGGTTTGGAAAAAGAAATTAAAATTTTATAAATAAAACATGTTGATGAAAATACAGGCAAAATGAAATCATATTCAAATGAAAGTTCTTGTTCCTAAGGTTTAGTTACTCTGGTTCCTTCAATATTCATTCATTTTTAAAATTAAAAATGAAAATTTATTTATAAAATATCATCCATGAATTACAATTCTTTAATTTATGGGTTTTGAGATATAGTATATATAGGATATCCCTTCGAAACATCAAATATAACCTCCTCCAATAGCCATGTAATATATACACCTTAATTGATAATGTAATACCTAAACATGCCTAGCTCCATCATATAACGTTTTGTCCCTCCAAGAATCCTCAACTTCATCATGAAAAGTGTTTACACAAGATAAGGGAGAGAAATAATGAAAATTTAAGAATAGGGATGAGTTTAAAATATGTATTTTGGTGGAAGATCTTCTCACCCATAGACTTCTCTCCCATCCATCACAAATATAATTAAAAAATTATAAAATTGAACCCCAATAATTTGGGAAAACAACAAAACCACCCCCAAGGCCAAGACTCAAGTTATTCACTGACTATGATGAGTTTAATAGATCATGGAATATATATATATATATATATAAATATTGAATATAAAGAGAAAAAAACATTAACACAAATATAAATTGGGGTTACATGGACAAGAAATCAAAACAAAAAACTAAATAGTTGCATACTTATAATGTAGTGGCATATAAATAGATCCAATAATTGTCTATATTAGATATTTTCTATTCCAAACCCTCTTGTACCTATATTTATAGGTATCAAATTCTCCACCAATAATCATAAATCTCCCAATAAATGGTTCCATGTAATCTTGGGTCTTAATATGGTAATCAAAGGTGGTTCACGTATTGAATTTGTTAAAATCTGCTATTTTTGTGTCTCAAAAACATGTTTCATAGTTTGAATATGTATTTCACACTATTAATCTTTATAGTTAACCCCCAATTGAATAATTCATAGCTTAAATTTAGGATTTGAAATATTTTAATGCATGTGATGACATGACATGTATGTGTTATGCCATGACACATGTTTCATTATTCCAAAACTATATTTTTCATCTCATCTTCATCTTGTCTCACCTTTTTTATATATTTAATATCATTTATGAATAATTAATGAATTTAATGATTAATTATTAGTGTTTTAAACTCATTTTTGGCTTGATTATTCAAATCTAAGCATTGAAATTAGACCTTGAATTATCCCTCATCACGGGTCAACATTTTCATCATGAATTCAATGCCTTTTAGGTCAATTTTTATCAAAAATTGTATCATACTATAAATCATAAAAAACCACTAAATACCATCATTATTAATCAATTGAATTTCCTAAAAATTTGTTTAATATTAAAATATATAATCATAAAATGGTTTTTTCAATTCCACTAGACATAGAACATGCTTGTCTTGAAGCATGTAATATCAACAAAATAAGAAAAAAAATTCATCTACCAATATTTAAATTCCAAAATAAAAAACAATTTTTTTTAAACAATAAACAGACATAAAAATATCACATAGAACAATTCATCCCACTCCTCACACTTCAAATAAACAAAACTGATTATGTTTTTTTACTTTCACTCTTTCGAAATAAAATTGTTTTTCCTTTAATTAATTTATATTTATTAATTAGCAATTAATATGAATGTATCTTGGAATATAAATCAAATTAAATTCTTTTCACTCATCACTCAAGGTAAAAAATGAAAATATAGTTCTTTTCATACCTCAATTACATGTTAATTTTCATAATCATCTAAGGAATCTATCATCTTCATCTCATAATGGCAGAAATCAAAATTATTTATGAGGAATTCACTTTAAGGTTCAAATGTAGCTAAGGCTTAAGGTAGGTAAATTTTTAATAGAAATAAGGCTCAAAAATAGGTTATACTATTTATCATATTTCATGATATCATAAGTTAATCACCAATATAATTATCCTATAATGATGAATATATCATCTCACCATTCCTGAAAGATCAAAGTAGGCACATGAAATGAGTAATAATAATAAAGAATCTCCTTATATTGATTTTTTTTATTATATATATTTTTTTCTTTTAAAATTCTTTGGATTAATAAAATATCACACTCAACACTTATCCTAATACGATCCTGAGATCATCAGTCTGGAAATTGTGATTTGTGATCCTCCCAAGACATAAAAAATATATATATTTTATTGAAACATTGGTTATTAAAAAATTATAATGAATGATAAAATTCCCTTACCCAAAATCTCATTAAACCCCCAACAAAATCTACTCAAAGATTTAAATCCACATACACCATGGAAAACCTCTCCCCCAAACATGGTGTTTTAAATATCACGAAACACACTACGAGTAGTGTAGGAAATGATATCATAGGCTTGAAATTTAGTTATTTCCCTAAAAAGTTCATTCATAGATTCCACAGGAATATGTAGGATTCAATTCCTTGGTGGGTCTAGGAATAATGAGTTAAAAATGCCTCTATTATATTATAAATGGTTTTATTCACTAATATCATTGATAAAATGTCGATAATGTTATAGAAGAAAACAAGACTAAGACTCTCAATAAATATACTATAGAAATAAGGAGAAATATCAGTTTATAAATTCTATCAGGAATGAAAACATATGGTTGGTACAATTACACATGGAAATAAACAGAATAGTAAATCAGTCAATATCAATTTTATAAATTGAAATCATTAAAAATATAATAATAATTTCATCTAAAAAAATCAACTCATCTCAAAAAATCATGATTTCTCAAATACATCCACTCATGATAAACTTTACTTATTAATTTTCCATTTAAATCATATAATCCTATCAATGGTGACATTTAGAACATTAGATAATGATTATGCTAAGAAACATATGTCTCCCACACTAACACTAGAGTATAATAATTAAATATGGGGCATGTGATTTCTCTTTTAAATCCCAGAAAAATATTCTAGAACTGTGGGAGTAAAATTAAGAAATTAAAACGCATACAATCCTTTAAATGAAACTTAAATTTGGGTTTCTTGTTTTTGTTTGTACTAGTTCATGTGTTGAACATAATTCTTACAATAGGAATCGCCTATAGAAAACCTCCTCACCTTACTTCATACCATTTTGTTCCATGTTGGTGGACCTACAAAAAAATCAATCATCAAAGGAAAAGTACCATGTCATTAAATATCAAAATGAATGAGGGAAATAGAGTTGTGTCATAATATATTCCTAAATGAAAATTAAAAACTAAATTTTAAAAAATAAAATAAACATAAAATAAATATATATATTAGTATGATCCCCTAAGGGATTGAGGATTTTTAATACCTCTAGAAGGGTAGTATAAGTTGTTATCCATAGTTACTTGGTGAGAGGAGTTTCATTGGTTTTAAAAACTATAATTTCTTTAATCTATACTTTACATAATCTTCTTTTTTTAAGGCGTCTTAAAAATATTACACCAAATTAACATCTAGGGTAATAAGGTATAAGTTATATAATGGTGGGAGGATGAAATATTCGTCCTCCTCCTTCTTGGTGGTCTCTTTCATAATATTTTCTTCATTATCCATTGGTTTCTCTAGATATACTATATAAAATCAAAAAAATATAGGAAAGTCAAAGTGTAATTTTATTTGAATAAAATTAAATCATTAATAATTGTTATAAAAAATATTCCTTGTTAATGTATGCAGCATATGTTTTTGTTTCATCCTGCATTTCCACTTGAATATCCTCAAGTTCATCTTCAAATAAATATGTAATATATTTTGGGACATTAATATATTCCTGATCAGGTGCATCTTATTTTTTCATCTTCCTCCAAGGGAAAAAAGTTTTGGATGATTATGTAAAACATAAACAATGAGAGGTAATACTCAATTTAGATTTAGTGAAATTGAACGAGTTTAATAAAATATCGTCTCCTTGAGTTGTTCAACTTCAATCTCTTCTTTAGTGTAAAGTTCATCTTTGAGTTGAGTGGTAGTATGTGGAGGAAAGTAGTTAGGATACATCATCCTTTATTTAAATTCCACCACTTGGGAGGTTTCTTAATTTATTTATAAAGTAAGATGGAGTGGTTTGGATTCTTCTACTTTATCATGGATGGAGAGATCATATTATAATTCGTATTCATTCCATAAGTCATTAAAATATTTTTGATCTCTCATCTATATCTTAGTATTAATTATTATTTATCTATCTTATCTACCATTGGTTGAGATATTTGGAATGGATTCTAGGTATCTCCTCCTTCACCTAATTGGGTTCTTAACTTGAAGAATGATGGGGGAAATTTCATCCACCGTTGGCACAGTTTCAGGCTTCAGTTACTACTCAATTTCAGGTTCAAAGTTTCTCTATAAGTCTTACATTATGTCATTGATCTTTTTCCACCATGTTTTAAGATTGTTATAAACTACTTTCTCTTATTGTTCACATGTGGGTAATCTTCCCATGTATAATAATTGGAGTTCAGAAACAACATGGAAAATATTATTATTTTTGATTTTTAACATTTTTATAAAAATAATGTGAATTATTAACATAATGGGAAGATGAGATTATTGAATTAAGGACTAATTTCTTCTCCAAAATAGTGCTTTGTTTTCAAACCCCTAACACAATGTGGTGAAAAATAAATTATTTCTTTATTGGGGAAACACAGTTGATGACTGGGGTCTCTCACTTTAGGAGATTCTCAATGTTTAAATTAATAATCCTAATTAACCTATAATAAATCTTTTGTTTTAATTTATTTAATGAAAATATGAAATTTAAGTCTGGAAGACACAATGAAAAATTTGGAAATAAAACATGAAGATGTAGATGCATATAGAATGAATGTGGGTTAAAATAAAGGTATTTTTCATTGGGATTGGTTACTCGAGTTCCATAATTATTAATTTATTATTTAAATTCAATTTCATAATTAGTTTATGAAATCTCATCACTCAATTGACATTCCTGAATTTACATACGGTGAAATATATAATTCTTGTAAGATCTCTTAAAAACAAAAAATCTTACCTCCTCCAATAGAAAAGTTAGATAAACACCTTGATTAAGAGTGTAATACCTTACCAAGCCCGACTCTATCATATGTCGTTTCATCCATTCGAGCATCTTGAAGCCATAATATGAAGATTTTACCTAATAGTTGGGAGGTAAAGAATATAAATTTAATAATATTTATGATTTTGAAAATCATACCATGGTGGATGATCGGAGAACCTATTCACATCTACCCCATTCACTATAACTAGAATTAAACCATTAAGAAATTGAATTATAATAATTTGGGAACACTGTGAAACCAACCGTAAGGCCAAGCCTCAGTTCAGTCACTCTCCATCACGAGTGTAAGAGACTGGGGTAGAATAGGGAGATAAAGAGATAGATAATAGAGAATTATGGAATGAAAAGATGGAACACTTTAATAAAAAAATTAATTTGGGTTATATGGGAAAATAAATTAAAAACAAAAGGAAAACCTAAACTGCAGCCTAATCCAAGCACAGAGGCTGCCCATTAGATCCTCTAATTATCTAGATTGTACAATTCACATTCTAAACCACTTGTAATTCTATTTATAAAAGTCAAACACACCCATAAGAATTATATATTTCCCAATAATGGTTCTGAATATTTTAAGGTATAATAGGGAAATCAAAGGTAGTCTATGCATTTAATTTGTCAAAATATTCAATTTCTGGATCCTATAAAAATGTTTCATGGTTTTATTAGTTATCACACGCCATTATTCTTCATGGATACCCCCCAGTTGAATAATTAATTTTATAAATTAACAGTTTTGAATATTTTAGGGAATGTCATAGCATGACATATATGTGTCACATTTTGACACATGATTCTTTACTACAGAACTCCATTTTTCATCCCATCTCGATCTCATATCACATTTATGATATATTTCACATCATGAATGATTGATTCACAATGTGAATAATGATTTTATGGTAGTTTTTTCTCCTTTTTTGATTGATTATTCAAATCCAAGCTCTGGAATTTGGCCTTAACATATCTGTCATCACATGTCCTCATTTGCATCCTAAATTCATCACTTTTTTCTTGATTTTTATCAAAACTTATATCCTACCATAAATTAAAAAATATATTTAAATAAAGGTATGATTAGTCAATTAATTTTTTTAATAAACGTGTTTTATATTAAAATGTATACGATTAATTGGGTTCTAACATTCACCATTTTGTTTTTTCATAACTTATTACGTAGAAGTCATATTTAGCCATGAAAGTATCCAATTTTGAGTATATTTTCACAAATATTACTAAGGTTTATTTTTCAAAATGATCAAAAAAATATATTGGGAGATTTTTTTAGTTTATTTCATTATCTTTATAGGGATCACAATTTGTTTTGGTAATTATGAGTGAAGCATACTCAGGGTTCGATACTCCACTAGTTTTATAAGGATGATAGGGTATAGATCCCTCACATACACAGAGATTTAGATACTCCCCATTATACTAGGGTAATGGGTCCTTTGATTTCATGTATTTTTTCAATAATACCTTGGCCCCCAAAAGGTGAAAGTCCCACATAAAAATTTACACAGTTAGTAAATCCCCCATTAATGGGGCTTGTATAATATATCTTTGGAGTTGGGTACTCCCTTATTCATTGTTCTTTAATTAATAACATGTGGTTCCTCTACTAGGGCCAGTATTCCCATGGTCAACTCTTCCTTTATAATGTATTGGTCTCCCACTATAGCTTGTTATAGGATACATGGGTTTATAAAAATGGGTAGTTTTATTTATTAGGTTTCTCACGGTGATTTATCATTAAATTGTTCGGCTGTGAAGAGTAGTATTCTCCTACATCTCAAGTTCTTTACCATTATAACATATCGATATAATTTTATAAATTTTTTTAGGCATCCTAATTGGTAGGTATATAATCAACATTTCATGGGGACATTCATGTATATGTCATGTATATATAGATAGTGGGAATCTTGGTTGTAATTTCTGTAGACACAGTATTAAGAGACCAATATTTTATTAGTGCTCATAGGGGATGGTCATAAGAATTTTTTTGAGTTTGTAGTTGTGCATAAATTATTCTCCATCATTTATATTTGTATTAGGTTGGTTTACTTTTATAATATCAGGCTTATATTTTCCCATATACATTATGGTATTTCAATTATCATACTATGTAGATGATTAATTTGTATCACATACATTTTTCTTGGTTTGAAAATGTAATGATCTAGACTTTTATAAATGAAATTTTCTTTATGAAGGAATAAATTCCTTATTAAGTAATGTAGTTAAAGAAAACACATGCACTACATTAGTTTTATTGAATGTTATAAAATAATAGTTAGTTGGGTTTAAAAGACCAGTAATCATCTTAACCCTTGATAATATAGTATTTGTATAGTTTCCATTAATATTAGTTTATATTAATGGTTATGATAAAAACTAATTGAAACATTTGGAAGAAGTGATGGCCACAACCAGTGGGATAGTTCCCTATGAATCCTATTTATTGGGACTTCTAGGAGAGCTAGAATCACTAGGATTTAACCTTGACCAAGCCCATTCCCCAATCCTATAAATAAATATCAAACAAAACCATTTACATGAGAAGTTAAATATTAGTGAGATCATGTACCAAACAATGTTTTCCCAACCACCCCAATAAAGAACCCCCATCAAAAACCATAGTCATAGGGCGTATGCTTGTGTAATAAGGGGTTATGTATCTACACACCCATAATATGATATTTTTATATTTTATTTTTTACGGAAATAATGATTATATTTATACCTTTTTTATTATTATTTTATAAATTCCCATATAATGAGTTTGATAAAAATTATATTTTTACATGAAGTAATCAAATTTGTGTTTTGGGGAAATAGAAATTTTTAATTAAAACAGTCTTTTAAAAAATTCAATATTTTTTTAAATTAATTATATTTTCATAAAATATTATTATTAAGATATTAATCATTTAACTATAAATGATAATATAATTTAATTACATCCTATGTAATTTTTATAAGGGCTAGAAAGTGGTAAAAATCGTAGAAAATAGTATTTTCTAGTAAATAGTGATTTTTTACTTAAAAATGAAAATTATAATATTTAGAAAAATATTTTTATAAAATAAATATTATTTTTGAAATTATGATTTCTAAATTATCCAATGGTGAATTTTTAAAAATTTTAGGATATCGTCGTATTTTGAGTAATAATTAAAAATTGTATAAATATATAGTTTCTATTAGGGCATCATAATAGACCAAAAGTCATATTATAAATGATATAAATGGAATCCATGACCAAATATATTATTCCACTTTAAAATAATTTTTTAAGTTATTTGATAAATTTCATTAACATTTAATTAATCCTCCAAAACCAATATTATACTTTAAAGTTTTAAAATCATTTTTTTATGAAGATGACTCACGTACACATCACCAATGGTTCTATTTTATGGTATTAAGTTCCTGGACTTATAGAATATTGAAAACCACTCTAATTTGGTAGAACCCATGGTTAAAACCCAAGGGGAGCTTTCTAGTTTTGCTTATATTTTATCCTATAGAGTCCATTACCTAAGTTTGAAAATTAATAGTGAAATCCTTTATCTTTTTCTTTAAGTACCATCCCAACATCCCCCTTATCTTCACTAGAACCCATTTAGAATAATTTCCCTCTCTATATACCTCTATATATCCCTTCCAATGTATTTTCAAACTCTTAACAATATCCTCTCAATATTTTATAAGTTCCCTCTCTGAGAAACGGATCCTCTCCTCTCCCATTTTTTTGATTACTTTCTTTGTACTAAGACTTTTTATTTCCAATGGTTAAAGATATAATTATATTTTCCAATCCATTTTATTTTACTTATTATGATCATGTAATTATAGAACACCTTTCACTCTCATTAATACCTTACATGAACCTTTATATACACCCATTATGTTTTAGAACTTATCCCATTACTTTCTATGATAAACATTTGTATTGTTAATACCCATAACTATTACCACTAATGGGAATTCACCAAGATGTACTTATCCTACATTGATTAAGGACATCCATTTATAAAACCCTTACTCATTAATCATGATATGAAAATTTTTGAAAGAAATTTTTATTTTGTACTATCTTTGTGGTGAATACATATACATGATACAAATTTGATAGGTGGTCTTATAATTATATATCCAAAAAATGCATTGGGTAATGTTTTTGTCTCATTAGATACCATGTATGATGCAATGAAGTTTATCCTAAGTGCACAATGGTATGATTTTTTGGTGTTTATCTTTAAATTATACTTATAATGTCTTGTTTTATGTTGTTTCCACATTTCTTATGAATCCATGATGTTATCATATTATACCATGTTTCTAGGTTCATAATTATGATTCTCACCATTCTATATCATCGTAGCATGCATCTTTAATCACATATACTTATTTACCTAATTATATGCTTTGATTGTTCCTATATTATTATTTATATCTCACCTATTTCTTATGTATTCCCCCAAATTATCTCATCTATTATTAGAATATTAATATATTTTAAGGGCATATATTAGATCTTTTAAATAATATCTTTATATCCCAATTTAAATTCATTGTTTTTTATCTAATTATCCAAAAACACAAGGCCTCTCGATCTTCCAGGTTTTTAATATATGTATATTTATGTAATAAATCATGAATTAATTCATTTTAAAGATATGAGTTATAATAGAAACTATATAGTGGTAGTTTCACAACCTCTATACAATTTAATAGGGTGATGTAGAACATTAACTAGGAGTTTCCCTATTCCATATCCAAAAGGATTTTAAGTACACATAAATACTTTTTTTTACTTTAATTGGGTATTTAAATGATGTATAGTGTATTTTTTTATCATATTTCTATGTAGTAATATTCAAAGAAGTATCTAAGTCAAAGTTAATTAAGGTCATAACATATGAAATGATAATTGGTTTTGAAAATCTGAAATAAATCATTGGAATTGTTTGTATTGGTTCTTGTTCAATACTTCATATTCTTAAATTCATCATATTTTTTTAACACACTCACTCAATCTTCCCAAGAACTCCCTTGATGTAGTCTTAAATATATTGATATCATCATATGTCGCTATAAGTATTCATGTGAAAATTATAAAATGATGATTATATTATTTAAAGTATGTTATTTTTGTGTCCCTTAGTGTTGCTCCCTTATCATGGCAGTTACCCTGAGAGGGGTTGAATCAAGGTATCATATATATTAACCCTATAATCCCTTTATTATGATCATATTATTTTTATGCGAGGAATGCGCTTTTACACTACTACATTTAATCTATATAACTAATAAAACAAGTAAATTGTACATATATAATATTAAATGGTCCACCCTATCTATACTAGCCAAAGTATCATGAAATTGAAAATGTGTCAATGAACCAAGATAATAGAGCAAAAAAATTCCTTTAGATTACATAATGGAGTGGTCTCACTAACCCTCTTAACAAATTACTCAAAAAATATGAGAAACCTCACTAACTCTTATCACTAATAAGAACTCACAACTCATTTCATGGAAACCATGATATTATATACAATATTAAAATATTAATAATAAACCTAACATGGTGTGTCTCTTTAACACCCACTAATTATGTTCTTAAGATATGATCCTCTTGGAATTTCCTCCTTTCTAGGTCTACCCTCTTCCATAAATTGTGTAAAATGTATTATTTTTATCTTAGATTCTCTCCTCTATTTTATTTTAAATCCAATGGTTAGCATTGAATCTTAATTTTCTAGGATTTTTTCAACTGTACAACATGATTAATGGGATTATAAATACCCATTAATTATAAAATATACACCTATAAATCTTAATAATAACTCACTCTTTTTGTTTTTAACCAAAATTACCAACTCACTAAAACTACCAAGATGCAGTGTGATCTTGGACTCTATAGAGCAACCAACCACCCTTATTTCTATTTTTTGGTTTATAACCATTCATTATGGAATAAAATCAACTTATATTGTGTGTATAAGAATATTGTGTATAAACTACTATCATTAACTATATCGAAACTTCTCTCATATTAAATCATACATTACTACCCATTGTCTCCCAGTATGATCTCTTATAACTCATAGAATCACCAAACTATCTACATCATAGCCACTTAAAATAAATAATTTCCTATAGTAAGATTGAAAAGATTAATTCAAATGATCTACTAATATCTCTTCTCCACTACACAATCCATATTTTATGAATTGACATCTTTTGGATCTTTATGATACAAATCGTCCCTATGGTGTGGTTATTTTTCATTTGATAGGACTACAACATATCCATTAATCCCAAATATGGACACCTAAAATTTTATAGTGTCATTAAAGATCATAAAAACTAAGTAGGTATGGCTCATGATTTATGGTTTATTTTATTTTTGTGTTTTATAAAGAAACTAAATCCCACATCAAAATTTACTCCAAAATTATAGAACTTAATAATACTCCACATCCCTAATCCACACAACCTTGTCATACTAGAAGGGGTGCTAGCCTATTGCCTCTTATGGTTCCCCACATGTAAGATTTTATGAACTGCCTCTCACGACTTCACTTTTTTCATGGAATTCCTTCACACACATCTATTCCTATATGAACGGATGCTCACATATATAACCCTACTATACCTCTCAGCTATATGGTGCGTTAACTCGGCTACCAGTATATTTGGAGGATACACGGGTGTTGTAATTAAGCAGTCTTGTCCATATTTTTTATACCTTACCACATTCATTTTGTAATATCCATTGATTCTATGGAATATATGACTACTCTATAGTGTAGACATGCCAAAGGCAATACAACCTACTACACAATGTTGGGTATGGAACATGGCCTCTATCTTGTAGAAATATCTCTTCTTCAATTGATTCAAATCACTCTATATTAAGGATGGATAAACATGAATCCATAGAAATCATCAAAGAATCACTTATAATTCATAAAATTCTCTAACTTTTCAATAAACACAATTCACTCAAACCTCTAGAGGGGGTTTTCCAACAATCTCTCCCTTTGATTTTTTTGAAAGTTCAAAACAATTCTAAATAATCCTCTACTTCACTTTAATCAAGTTGATCCTTTTAATTTAAATATTAAACAAATTTTTCATAATTATTAAACTCTAATATCACATTATACAAAACTCAATATTATAAAAAATATTTATATAAAATAATTCTCATAAGATAACACTCTTGCATCATTGTACTTAAAATGTCATTTCGACCCCCATATTTTTCCTCAAACACTCTCCACCTAAGTCTTGGTTCTCTACCTTTATCAAACATATATTCTTCCCCTTTATTAATGAACACAAATATAAATTACTTAAAGATTAACAATGAGATGTAGAAACACCTAAAAATAGATAATTGAAGAACTCAAACCTTACCCTTGAAGAAATTCCTATGGTGGAGTGGGGTTACCATCATTGTGTTTATCTAAAGAGACGGGTTCGGTAGGAATATAATAACCAATTAATGTCATTAAAACCCTAGTTTTTTTAAATATTTTTTCAAGATATATTCAACATGATCTTTTTTCAATGCAAAGTCCAATTTGAAAACTTATTAATCCACCATCTCTAATAAGATATGATAATTTATATCTATGTGTTTTTTCATTTATTTTTGAATAATATTTTTTCTAATGTTTATAACATTTTATTTTTCACACATAATAATAATTTTATATAAAAATCAATGCTAGTGTCTTCAATTTTTTCTCCATCCATATCAATTGAGTAAATTATTGACTTTATACTATACATTCTTCCTCTATGGTACATAATGATATGGAGTATTTTATCTTAATTTACTAAAAAATGTAATATCTTCCAATATAGAACACCCCATCTGGGAAAAAAAATTCAATAAAAAAACCTACACAATATATATATGTATATCATACTAATTGATTCTATAAATTTCTCTAATAATAGAATCCATAATACGTTTTTTGGATGATATATTTATGTATACATAATTTGAGTTTTCAATGGAAAACTATAATGTTTTCATCTCGACATGTTGTAAAAATAATTCCTAGATGATTATTTGTTAATTAAAGTAAATGTTCAATAATTTTCCTAAATAATGTCACATCAACTTCCTCAAATTAACAATCTTTAAATAATTTCTTCTTTTTCTTGACTAGTTTTTTCATTAGTTTGTAATTTTCCTATTTAAATCATTTCAAAACCTCCTTGTCATATTTGGTTTGGGAAATAAATGTCACATTATTATTTTGAATCACCTACACCCCAAAGAAGAATTACCATTCACCAATAAAATACATATCAAAATTACACCTCGTTATCTCTAAAAATTGAATGGATTTAATGTCATATGAGACTCTAAAAATGATTTTATAAATATATATAAGTACCACAATTTCATTCCCTTGTTCCATTTTTTTATAGGTTGTGATCAATCCATACTCTGTAATAAACAAATTTCATTTTCTATTAATCCATCCTTGTATACCATGTCCATGATTCTTATTTCAGCCTGTATAATTCCTATTTCAATCGTCATAGTTTACTCTGATCATCATCAATAGGAAATACATTTAGTTTCTCAATGTAGACATACAATTTAAGGACAACACTCAAGAACTCTGATTTTATGTCCAATTGATACACATTAAACCCCTTTTAATAATCATTGATAGAAATAATCTAATGTATTCCAATTGGTCTACCAATTAAAATGTTTCATCAACATCGATTCAATCGATTTCAAAAAATAATTACCACATTAGATGCTCCTTATTCCTTTTCATAATTCCATATTCATTTATTCATTTTTTTGGAAAACCCAATTGGTTATGATCACATTTTTATTTTCTATCCTTGAGATAATTTCCCAAGGCTATTTATTTTTTATTTGATAGAACTTTTTATTCATTCCTTTGAACCAAATTGTATCAAGAATAACATCATCAAATGATTTTCGTTCAACCTAATATAATAATGATTTTTTGTTCAGCCTTGATCCTTTATGTTTTAATCAAGTCTTTATAATCACCCAATTTATTTTTATCAATGATTTCAGTTATACTAGACTATTTTCTTTCACTACCTATTCCTGATACATTTTTCTCATCATTGGAACACTAATTGGAGTTCATTTTATCCTTTTAAACTCCCCTTGATATAGAAATTGTATTTTAGAGATTACAGTTATTGGAGAGTGTGTTTCCATTTTAAAATATTTAATGTGAAATAAAATATAAAAGCAATAAATTTCTTTTACAATAGTTGATAAATTTTATTTAATATTATGAATATATAATTAAATTAATATAATCTTTAAATGATCAAACTGAATTAATGAAATTATTCGATTTGATAATAAATGGTGAAATAAATAAATTTAAATAGAAGAAATATGTAATTGAAAATAAGTTAGAACAAAGAGTGATGTGAGACCCTGTGTCTACACACCTTGACTCGAGAGTTATACTGTATAAATACCTTAGTCATAATGGTGATCAAGAAACCCTTCTCTCACAATTTTGTCTTGTGAGATCCATGTTGAGATTCTCCAGTTTCCATGTAACATTTCCTTCACTTTTATAGAGTGTGAACGATTGGTGAAAGGAGTTTGAGGAATGATAGTTTTTCTTTAGGAAAAACATCTTCACACTTCTCAAAAATCTCTTTAACAGAATTATTTAAATATAGGATGAGATATTGTGATAAAGGTCAGAGGTACTTTGAAGAAAGGAATAAATTCAAGGATATTTAGATAAACTCATAAGATCTAGTTATTTATAATTGATTTCAATATAGTTAGTGTTGAACACGTTTTTGTTAAAGATCTAAGCACCCAAGGCATCTATTTATAGCTATAAAACCACCAAAAATACTTTATAATTCTATTAGAATAATTAATGCTTTTAGGACCAGATTTAAGAGAAGTTTAACCATTATTAATTATATCTCAAGACCATCAACGGTTGAAATGGCTTGCACCATGCCCTATACAATAATCCTATATTTTTGAAATCCAAAAAATAATCTAGTGCCACACCCTTGTGAATGTATACCATGCCCTGATGAAGGTCCACTATACCCTGAAACTGACCATTTTTGGTAGATTATAAAAAACATTACAGTGGAGCATCTATATATATCTAAGGCCATTGAGGTAGTTATAACTTGATTTAAATGTCTTAAAACATAAAATAAGATATGTATAGTCCTTTAACATGAAAAAAAATATTTTTGATTATATTAAATTCAAACACTTCTTATTCAATATAAATACCAAAACTAACTTAAATTAAATCATTAAAAACATAATTTAGTATCTATAATAATGAAAAAACTATTAGGGAGAGGGAGGTACAACAATCTTTAATTTTTTATTATAAATACACTACACTTAAAATGATAAATTATTCATAGATCAGGAGTGG
Organism: Viscum album; assembly: GCA_963277665.1. NCBI lineage: Eukaryota > Viridiplantae > Streptophyta > Magnoliopsida > Santalales > Viscaceae > Viscum > Viscum album. The sequence continues at coordinate 948,899,124 of OY728163.1, forward strand.
AATATATGGTAAATATATTAAAGAAATTAATTATATATTTAATGATACCATGAAATTTACATATAAATAATGTTATTAAAATCGATAAGGAGGAATTTTTAATTCTCCCCCTTTATAAAAAAAATTAAACACTATATAATTAAAATAATAAAAAAAAAATTTAGATCTACTCGCCAAAAAAAATAAACTTTTAAGGACTTTATCTGACTTTTAATTCTAGAAAAACTCACTCACCCTTTTTGAAAATAAAATTTTGAAGAAATTCCTCCCTCTTTTTGATTATTAAATAGGGAAAACATCAAAAATAGAAGAAAAACCAAGGGAGGAAGGAAAGGTTAAGAATGATTTTGAAAAAAACACCAAAATTATTTTAAAATCATTTGGAAAGAAAAAAAAATTTTCAAAGAAAATTACTTTCCAAAACTCACCAAATAATATAATTATTTTAGTGAGGGAGAGGGGATGTAAAAGGAAATGCTAAAAGAAAATAAATAAAGCAGATAATTTTAAAACACTTTTTAACCTCAAAACTTTCCACCTTATAGGATAATTATAGAGAGATAGTGGAATATATTAAAGGAAAAAACAAGTTATCAAAGTAAAAAAAGATTAAGAAAAACATATATAAAAAGAATTATGAAGAATAAAAAAGAGATATAGAAAGAGGAAAATATAATAAAATAAAGAAAAATAAAATTGGTAAATAATTTTTCCATGGTAAAATTTTCTTCAAAGGATAAATTCTCCTCCATTTATTGATTTTTCATTTTGAACAACTTCTAGAGGTTATTCCTTTTAGTTAAATCCCTAGATTGAAAACCTGTCTCTCATTTAGAAGTTTTCCAATAAAAACTCAAAATTAAAGTATGATACAATTATATAAAAACTATTTTTACTCATAATTAATCATATTTAAAGTATATAAGAAACAAATTTTTATGATAATAATAAATACCAATGTTAATTTAAAAAAAATTAATTTTTAAAAGAGATTTCAAATAAAAATATTGAAAATATTAATCTAATGTATCAAATATAGATTTTCAAAAAATAAAAAAAAAATCAAAATTTGTAAATATGAATTTGATAATTTTAAAATAATAGAAATTAATTTGAAAAGTAATATTTAACAAATTTTGGAATCTAAAGATCTTTCTTACAAAAATATCACCTTTTTGGAAGTGATCTCTTAGTAAATGGTGTCATAAATCAATGTGTTTAGTAAGAGAGTGTTGGATATTATTTTTAGAGATATTAATGCAACTTGTTTAATCACACTTTATAGGGATATGGTAAAATGTAATAGATAATGTAAATGTTTTCAATCTCACTTAATATTGATCTCAAGGTATGAGTTTCTACTTTAAAATCTGTGATGACATTTTCCATGGGATGATTTTTAGATTTTATTTTTTGAACAAATTAAGCTATGAATTTGGAAAAGGTTAGTGTTTCATCTTCTTTAGTGTAAGAACCCAGTTCTTCCCTTAAGGTACATATCTTTCGTTTTTAGTTTATACTTAAGAAAATGGGGGGAAAGAGGTCATGGGTTGGCTGCAAGCCTATTACATGATGTGACTGGTGACAACATTCCATGTACTTTTATATACATGTCATCTATGGAGGGATACACACCATGTAATTATAGTACACGGTCATGTAATGGTTTAGCAATAAATTGTATGGACACATCATGTAGTCTCAAGTACACATTGTTTACATTTTTTTAATTATTATGTCGGGAAGTAGCGTTGTTTTCCTTGATTGACAGGAACAAACCCCCTTCGATGAGTAGCGCACCCAGGAAATCTGAATAGGAATTTGCCTCCCATTTCAACGTCTGATGCCCGATTCGAACACCATTGGATCCACTGAGATCCCCTCGGTGAGTGAACAATTTTTTTAGGATTTCTACTTTATTTCCTCTCTCAATTTAGTTACCAATGGTTGAGAGTTTTTTCTTATTTTGTAGATATAGTATGTTCTAGATCGAATCAAACCCTGACACTGGATTAGGAGAGTCATACAAACATGATATAGGTGGTATTATTCCTTTTGTTGATTTTAGATATGATTATATATTTCGGAGTGTCATGTGCCAACTTTTAATGTGTCTCTTGATTGATTAATTAATCCTATTATTTCCTATTGATGGTTAGGTATTTAATTAGATGATTGAAAGCATGTTTAAGGTTGTAAACATTGATTTGGGCCCACCCCATGGGTGTGTTTCCCTCAGATGGTCATTTGGATAAGAATTCCTAAGAGTCTTGACTTGAATTTCCATTCTTGGGTTTTTAAAACAAACCTCTTATGTGATATGAATTCCCTGCATGAGATAATTAGATGCTTAATCCATGTAATCGTTTAATTTTCATGTGATACTTATTATACGAATTGTTCCCACATGAGTTGTTTAAATGATAAGCCATGTGATATTTTAATACACATGTGATGATTTTTTATGGAATTTAATTATAATAATGTTGGGTGACTAGAAATGGGAAAGCCACAATCTTAGTTAAATGACAAGGTCAGGCTCATGTGACTAATTTAACCTTATATAACTTGGGTAAACTATCGTCTCCGTTAAAAGCCTATGGATGGGCTCAAGAGGTTAATTATGTAAAGGTCATGAGCTATCCATGGATAAGGTGGTCAGGCTCATTAAGGCTTAATTAAAATTACAAGAGAACCTATGATCCATTGAGGAATACCCAGACCAAGCTCTTTTGGAAGATCATTAAATAATTATTTAGTCACAAGTTGATGGTTACTTTTATACGGGAGTTGTAGGGTCTAGGTTGAACCTCAAGACTTTAATAAAATCCAATTGAATTGAATAATTAAATATAATGACTAATGATGCATCTTCCAATCCAAATAACAAGCTTGGATTCGGTCTTCACTTGTACTTGATTACATTTTCTTCTGATACATCTGTTGTGCTTACTTTTGAGTACCTTCTAGTTTATTGCTTTCACTATTGTACACTGCATGTTACATATATCCATTGACAGACTGGAATATACTTTGAGTGGTTTCCCACTAGGATTTAGTCTCACACCCAGTTTGGGTCATGCTTTTGGGAAAACACATATTATATGATTACCGATGTTGATCTGGGAAATCTCCCTACTACAGGAACTTGATATGATTCTTCAGAGGGGGAGAGCATGGGACTGAGCCAAGGCTTGTGATTCTCCCAAGTATCTTTTTGTTTCTTTTGGGATTTTGAGACATATATTTTGAATTACTATAGTGTACTTGTTTTGGATTCTTTCTTAAAATATATAACATGTTGCATCATATTTTTGTATGGAACGTTTCTTGGTTATTTAATGTATCAGTATTAAACTATTTATTTTAGTTGTATGCAGCTTACTACTTCTGATATTTTGTTATTATTTATTTTTATGTGTTATACTCTACCAATGAAGGAACAATTTCCCCACTATCACACCTTAGTACCTTGCTGCTAGTCGGAAGCCTCAGGTGTTTGGGGAAATGCGCACGAGGCCATGTGGTCAATCGGGTACGAGTCACTAGTTGAGAGGCATCCAGATCTGGGGTGTCACAAATTGGTATTAGAGATCTTCTTTTCTAGTTTGATTAATCTTTTATTGATAATATAAATATATGGAAATTCAATGGATTTGGTACTAAATTGTTCTTAGGAGTAGCTACCCCACGTATAGGGTAAAGCCAAATTTAATCAAATTGATTTATGATTTCTGGATTTTGAACTATTAAAATTGATTTGATTTCACTATTGGGTGACACAGTTGTTTTGTATTTTCATTGTTGATATCATTATTGTTATATTTTGTTTCAACCAGATTAAATAAGGGTATTCCATCTCATGCATCATATAGGAAAAAGTTAGAAATCGCATTCCATGATTTCATTCCATTCCATTTGGAGAGCATTACTGATAGTATGATGTTGTGATAGATGTTGTGCTAGACATACATGATGTTGTGATAGGTACCTTGATAGGTATGCTTGATGTTCTGATAGGTGTAAAGGTACATGTTATCGTTGAATAGGTAGATTCCAAACTTTGGTCCCTGAGGAGTATGGGACCTCTTAGATTGGAATTTGGTGGATCATGTTTTGGCCATGGGATATATATTTTCTTATTATGTGCTATATTTGGATGCCAAACATTGATTCATGATGAGTATGAGCCCTTACAGATCAGAATTTAACACACTGTTTCTTTACTTTTCAAAAATAGGGTTTTTGGAGAAGTTTCAGAGGCTTACTGTCTAGAAATCCAGATAACACGACATGTGATGGTATGAGCACATTCCATATGTTCTTCTATTCAAGAATAAAAAAACTTTTTAAGTAAACATTGTGTACTCTGAGTACACGCCATGTGGTTTTTAACTGTTTTTTGGCCGTGTGAGGGAGAACACGGGTTGTTGGTCTTTTTTGATAGTGCATGTCATTTACCAGAAAGATGCAGGCCCAGGCCGAATGCCTGGTCCCATAAGAATCTATTAAAGAAAAATCAGTACAAAGTACCAAGAAAATGAAATGATATGAAAACACCCCCAACAACAGTGCCAGTCAAAATGTGTCAAAATCTCCAACATCTCAATCCTCTGAATCATCTGGATCTGCCGACTCCTACTCAAATGGAGCATATTGATTGAGCATGTTGAGGTATTTCTCCCTAAGACATAACTCTCTTTCAGTCATCTGGATAGTGCATGTCATTTACGGTAGATACACACCGTGTAGTTTTACTTAGGTGGAACCCAAGTGAATCTAGACATGTGGAAGTACATGGCTTGTAGGGAGAACTTGAGTAAACCCCATGTGTCAGGATGACACACTAAGTACTTGTGGTGTTTATATGCCAAGATCGGTGGAAGTACACACTCAGGTAGGAGATTGAGTGTACAGGTCATGTAGTTTTTCTACACGTCATTTACTCCTCTTTTGGTAACCTTGAGTGTTTTCTTATCTTGTTTAGTTATTTCATTTTTGAACTACGAATCTCAAAGATCTTGAGTTGAGGTGCGTTCTTGACCTTGCAGAGTCATGCCCCCATGACGACAATAAGTTGTGCGCCAAGGGGGTGAAGATGATCATACCCTATAGGTGGTATTCCATGAGATACCAGTGGACCCTCCTGTCAATCAAGTTGTGGAAAGATCTATTATACCAGATGTGGGTGGTGGTGCACTTTTCCATGAAGTCTTTATGAGGTTCACGAAATATTTTCAGGTAGAACCACAACCTTCCACGTCTATGGAATAATTATCACGAGTGTTCCAGCAGAATCATCTTCCCTCATTTTCTAGGGAAGGTTGGACACTAGATGAAGAGACTTGTCTAGAGGCTATGTTATCGATCTTCGAGCATCTTGAGATGCCTCATTATAGGATGGTGAAGATCATGACTTATATGTTGTGTGATTCTGCCAAGAGGTGGTTGGAAGTTACCACACAGAACGAGCATCAGCGGGACATGGCATGATAATATTTTTAGATAGTCTTCTATGACAACTTTTATCTTCAGATACTGGAGGATGAAAAGAATCACGAGTTTATGCATTTGGAGTGAGGTGATTTATCAGTCATGGATTAATCTTTAAACTTTACTGAGCTCTGATGTTTCACACCTATTCTTATGGGTGACGATCTGTCAAAGGATGGGATATTCAAGGATGGTCTCAGGAATGACATCTGTTCGTAGGTGAATATCTTCTGGCTATATACTATATCTTCTATAGTGAATCAGAAACTAATTAGTGAGAAAAATAAATAGGAATATAGAGCTGCAATCCAGGGTGGTTAGGCACCAAGATTTGGTACTGTTTCGACTCATATCAGGAAGCATCATCTAGAGCTTACATGTGGTGAATCTAGTACTCAGAATGTTTCTTCTAGTATCTAGGTGAGGTACTTACAGTGTGGAAGAATTGGTCATACTAAACCTCAGTGCCCGATTGACCCATTTGAGTGTCGATATTTCAGAAATATGGGCCATTTTAAGCATTTTTTAAAGATGTTTACACCAGAATCTATTGAGAGGGGGTTTGTGATAACTCCACATTTAGAAGTAGGCTCACCAACATCTCACTAGTTAGGGAACTAGAATACATCTAGTCGCTCAGTCCAAGGTGGTTGATGTGGATGAGGTATCCAAACTCTAGGTTTTTAGAGATAGACGAGTTTATCATCTTAGGGAATCCAGGCTGTGCCACAGGGTCGCGATACAAGACAGACATTTTTAGTGCAGTAGACCAAGACGGAGTAGGATCTCATACCTTCTACTGTCAGAGATATGATTATATTCTCCTTTGTTTTATCTTATGAACTTTTTGATACATGGGATTCACATATCTTCATATATGTGACTATTTTGAAGAGTCTTGGGCTATGTGTTTTCACTTCTAATGACATTATGAAACTAGACACTCTATTAGGTATTAGAATGATTGATGTGAAAAAGTGAAAGGAGTACCCCATTGAGATTGGTGGGTGTCACTTTTTTTTGGTTATATATGTATTATAGATGATACGATTTTATTTCATTGTCAGAATGGATTGAATAGTTTCCTTCTAGGCCTTTGTTGATTTCTATTATTGCAGGGTGGGTTTTACGTCACCAGAGGCCAGATCGTTTCTACACAAGGGTGAATGGGATGTCCAGGAGAGTCGAGCTAAACCCGAGAATCATGGGTTGAGTGGGATGATATTACAAATTGTTGGTTTATACCTAGATGACCAGGGGACATGTTTGATATATTTTCCTCCATTGGTTGAACATTTTATGGATGTCTTCTTGTATGAATTTTCATGTTTACCTCTGGTAAGAGAGGTAGAGTTCTCTATATATCTAGTACCAAGAGTGGCACCGGTATCCATTCCTCCATATAAGATGGCTATGACGGAGTTGTATGAGCTCAAGAGGTAGATATAGGATTTATAGGCTAATGGTTTCATCCAACCCAGTAATTCTCCTTGGCGTTCACCGGTCCTTTTTGTGAAAAAGGAAGACGATACCCTCAGGCTATGTGTAGATTATCATAAATTGAACCAGTTGACGGTTAAGAACCAGTATCCTCTTCTACGAATAGATTATCTCTTTGATCAACTCCAAGGATATTGGGAATTATCTAAGATTAATTTAACATCTGGTTTTCATCAAGTGCATGTTAGATCATCACACAAACCTCACACAACCCTTCAGAGTAGGTATGGAATGTATGAGTATTTGGTCATGTCATTCGGTCTCACAAATTCTCCTACAATATTTATGGAAATGATAAACCAAGTGTTCCATCCTTATCTTAACATATTCATTGTGTTCCTTATGGATGATATCTTGGTGTATTCACATAATTATCACAACCATTCCACACATCTTATGATCATTTTGAGTTCACTCAGAAGGCATCAATTATATGATAAGATCACAAAGTTCCACTTCTAGATAGATCTGATTCACTTTATGGGTCATGTCATCTCAGATATAGGAGTATTAGTGAACCCATAGAATGTGATAGAAATGGTTACCTTGGAGCATCCAAAGAACACCATTTAGGTATGATGTTTTCTAGGGATGGTTGGTTACTATAGGAATTTCATATAGGACTTCTCATGCTTAGAAGGGATGATTAAAGATTTGAAAAAGAAGGGTGTGAAGTACATATGGTCAAATTCTTGCGAGACGACCATTCTAAAGCTGGAATGGAGATTAATGTCAACATCGATACTAATTTTTCCAGAGTCGGGCATGAGTTACATTTTATACTATGACGCATTAGGTATAAGGTTGGGAGAAGTTCTTGTACCGGGGGATTGAGTCATTTTGTATGGGTCTCGAAAGTTTAGGCCATATGAGAGGTACTACCAGATTCATAATATCAAGTTAGTCATGGTTGTTCATGCCTTAAATTGTTGGATACATTACTTATTGGGGGATCGTATTGTAGTGTACACAGACCAAAAAATTCTCAAGTTCATCTTTACTTATCATGGTATAAATATGAGGTAGTGAAGGTGGGTGGAATACCTTAAGTCCTTCAACTTCAAGCATGATTAAAAACCTAGAAGTGGTAATGAAGTGGCTGATGCACTGAGTAGGATCACTCAGATACAGGCAGTGCAACATGCCAGTAGTGAGTGGCAGCTTATGGCATTGTTATATGAGATTCACTTGGAGGTGTAAGAAAGTCAGGGTCATACTTTACTTGAATCCTTAGATGTTACCTCTATATTACTAGAAAGAGTTTATATGAGGCAGATATCATATTCTGAATGTCTATTTCTATGAGAGAGTATTTCAGGTGAGGACCCTCTTCCTGGTTAGACCATTGATGAGGATGAATTTCTATGGTAATATGGTCATGTATTGGTTCGAGTCGACATACATGAGGAGGTGATGTGGAATTTTCATGCTTTAGTTTGGGTAGGGAATCCTGGTGTAAGAAAAATGTATTGGGATTTACATCATCAATACGAACGGCCAAGTATAATGAGAGATATATCTAGTTTTTTCATGAGATGTTCCACCTGTTAGTAGGTGGAATCGGAATACCAAAGTCCAGCAAGACTTTCACAATAGCTAACCATTCTTTAGTGGAAATGGAATGAATTCAGGATAGATTTTTTGATAGTTTTATCAAGGTATTCCTAACGTAATGATTCAATATGGGTTGTGGTTGGTAGGCTTACAAAGGTTTCACATTTCCTACAGATCAAGGAAAACTTTAATGTTGATGAGCTTTGGAGGTCGTACATCCTATAGATTGTACGACTAAATGGGGTTCCTCATTCTATATTTTCAGATAGGGATTCCCATTTATCTTTTCATTTATAGTAAGGGATACATAGGTCATTGGGTATATAGGTGATTAGGAGCACAACATACCACCTTCATATATATTTCCAGTCAGAGCGCACAATTTAGGTGTTTGAGGACATGATTTGGGCATTAATCTTGGATTCTAGGGGTTCTTGGGAGATACACATACCCCTTGTTGATTTTTACCTCAACAGTAGCTTCCAGGATACTATTTAGATGGATCTAAATGGGGATATGTATGGTAGGTCGTACTGATCACCCCTATGTTGGATAGAGGCTGGAGAGGCAATGATGCGGGGACCTTGTCTTGTTAATGAGACTAATGAATAGGTTCGGTTCATTCAGAAGTGGATGTATAATGCACAGTCTCATCATAAATATTATACTAATCATCATTGATGACCTTTGGAGTTCAAGGTAATATATTGAGTATTCCTACACGTCGCACTGAGGTTGGGACATAAGAGGATCAAGAGACATGGTAATCTTTCATCAAGGTATGTTGGTCCATTTGAGATTCTGAAGAGGGTCGGTCCGATTTCCTATAGATTGCAGTTACCTCAGAGGTAAAAGGCTATGCATGACGTCTTCCACATTTCTTAGTTGTGACGTTGCTTTTTCGACCCGTCTCACACCTTCCATCCTAAGGAAGTGGAGTTGTAGGAAGATGTGTCCTCTGAGGAGCATCCCATTTGTATTGTGGAGCATAGCATAATGGTTCTCTGTGGCCAGTCTTTTCCTTTGGTATGGGTGTTATGGAAATATGACTGAGTGTAGGGTGAGACTCGGTAGAGGGAGACTAAAATACCATCATAGTGGCCATAATTGTTCTCAAATATTTCTATATCGCCCTTGAAAGGGAAATTCAGGGATGAATTTCTTTAAGGGGGAATGTTTATAAGAACCCAGTTATTCCTTTGAATTATGGATCTTTCCTTTTCAATTTAAACATAATAAAATGGGGGAAAAGTGGTCAAGGGATGGATGTAGGCCTATTACACGATGTGACTAGGGACTATATTTCATGTACTATTATGTACATGTCATGTATGGAGGGATATATGCCATATAATTCCAATACATGGTCGTGTAATGGTCTGGCCTGAAATTTTATGGACACGAAATGTAGCATTAATTACATTTTGTGTAGTTTTTATTAATTATTTAGTCATATAGTAGAATTGTTTTTCCAGATGGACATAAACAAACCCCCCTTCGACAAGAAATCCAAACAAAAATTTCCCTCCTGTTTTTTCATCTAACACCAGATTCAAACACCGTCTTATCTGTTGAAATCCCCTTGGCGATTGATCAATTCATTTTGAGTATTTATTCCCAATTTTGTATCTCGATTGAGTTATCAAAGGGTGATAATTTTCTCTTGTTTTGTAGATCTACTCTATTCTAGGTCGAATAGAATCCTGAAGCTGGATGAGGAGAGTCATACGAACACAAGGTAGGTGGTCGTTTTCCTTTCATTGATTGTCAAGCTGATTATATATGTTGTAGTGTCACGCACCCACTTTCAGGTTGTCACTTGATAAAATAATAAATCCTTTCATTTTCTATTGATGATTAGGTAATTAATTAAATGATTGAAAGCATTTTTAGGGTTATAAACCCTGATTTAGGGCCACCCCATGGGTGTGTTTCCCTCAAATGGCCATTTGGTGAAGAATTCCTAAGATGCTTGACTTGAATATCCATTATTGGGTTGTTAAAATGAACTGCTTATGTGATATGAATTCCCCATCTAAGATAATTAGATGCTTAATCTATGTAATAGTTTAATTTTCATGTGATAATATTTATGTGAATTGTGCCTATGTGAGATGTTTAAATGATAATCCAGGTGACAGTTTAATTTACATATACTGATTTTGTTATTGAATTTAATTATAGAAAAGGGGGATAATTATCAATGGGTGAGCCACATTCTCAATTAGGAGACAAGGTTGGGCTCATGTGATTAATCACACCTTATATACCATGGGTGAACGATTGTCACAGTTAAAAGACAATGGATGTAATCAAAAGGTTAATTATGTAATTTACATGAACGAGCCACAAATAGGGTGGTTGGGCTCATTGAGGCTTAATTAAAGTTCCAAGAGAACCTAGGATCCATTAAGGGATTCCCAGGCTAGGCAATATTGGAAAATTATCAAATTATCAAATGATTATTATGTCATGAGTTTACGGTTACTTTTATACAGGGTTTTTCTATCCAAGGAAGGACCTAGAGACTTTTCTATAATTAAATGGAACTGAATAATGAAATATAGTGACTAATGACATGTCTTCCAAGCCAAAGAAAAATATTCGATTTGGTATTCACTTTTACTTGGTTACGTTGTCTTCTAAGACATCTATTGTGCTTAATTTTGAGTACCATCTAGTTTACTGGTTTCACTATTGTACACTTCCTGTTATATATATCCACTAATAGATTGGAACATACCTTGGATGGTTGCCTACTAGGATTTAGTCTCACACCTTTTTTGGTTCGTGCTTTTGGTCCCAAACTAAATATATGATTACAGGTGTTGATTAGGGAAAGTACCCTGCTACAGGTACTTGATGTGCTGCTTAAGAGGGGGAGAGCATGGGACTGAGCCGAGGCCTGCATTTATTCCTAGTATCTTTTTGTTTCTTTTCTTCTTTTGAGAAATATATTGTGTATTGATGCAGTATAATTATTTTTGGCTTCTTTCTTAGAAAATATAACATGTTGCACCATATTTTGTATGGAGAAATGCTTGGTTATTTATATTATCATTATTCTACAATTTATTTCAGTTTTATACTACTTACTACTTCTGTTATTGTATTATTATATATCTTGTTGTGTTACACTCTACCAATGAGGGTGTAGTTTCCCCACTATCACACTCTAGGCCCTCACTGTTAGTTTGCATCCTCTCGCATTTGGGTAAATGCACTTCAGAAAATGTGGCCAACCAGGTATGGGGTACTAGTTTAGTGCAATTTGGATCTGGGACTTTACATTTAGTTTGAAAATATTCACATAAAATAAAAGTTTCAAAAATATTTTGAGAAAGTGGTTTAAAAAAAATTTCATCAAAAAAACATGGATTGGTTCTCCCGCTATTTTAGTCTTTTTGTTAAATAAATGGTAATATTTTCTTTATTTGGAGTTCCCAATAGTTATACCTTGATTGTATTTAAAACCAAATTTTCCAAGATTGTCATCAGTGTTTAAAATAAAACATTTACAACCAAAAACATTGAAAACCCCACTTTTGTTTTTAATAAACAAAAGTTTATAAGGATTTTTTTTTCAAGAAAATACCTTACAATAACGAACTTAATGATATATCATGTTGTATTTATTATCTTAGATAAAAAATATTTTGAATGATAAATTTAATTTAATATATTTTGATCAATTTCATGGATAGATTGACTTTTCCTATCTAATACCCTATTTTTTTGAGCGGTTGAAAACGTTAAAATGAATGATTAAATAATTTAGATGATAATTAGTCTTTAGATTCCTAATAATCGAATTATCCTCTTTGATCGCTTCAAATTTAATTAATTTTAAAACCTTTTTCATTTTCAACATTTTTATAAATATTGATGAATGATATATAAGTTACAATTTTAAGAAATAAGAAATATTCCCATGTGATTCTTGTAAAATTGTAAATAATTAAACGATCGTAGGTTTTTACTCCTATAATTTTAGTTTCATTCATACCAAAATAGTCAAGATGGATTAATTTAAGATATTCTGAAGAATAAATACAATATTATATTTAAAAGAGTATTTATGGTGATTTCCATATAGGTGTACTTCACAAACCATGTATCACCCCCTACTTCTAGCATGTCACCCCATTATTTATGTTTTATTTATATAAAGTAGAATGGGAAATATTGGGAGATTTTGGGGAACTTTTAAAGAGTTTTGGGCATAAGGGGGAGGTGCATGGGATGCACACAGTTTGTCTAAACCATGAGAAACCCATGTAGAAACTTTACAGAGTTACAGATGTTGGAAAGTAGCATAGGCATAGTGGCCACAAGGTTAATAAGGACATGTGAGGAGGTAATGTGAGTGACTTTTTAAATAGTATCTAATGCATGGTTAGTGCATGTCTTGTCTAACTGTGTGAGAAAACTGTACGCAGGGTCAGAGTAAGATCCTTAAAAAGTGGATCATTATTAATTTACCTTTAAATCGATAGTTTTTTATCCACAATATACCTAAATCTAGATTATTCTCTCTTAAAGGATGTAAAACCTATCCCAAGTGAATTGGAATTGATATGGAGCCTTTCTTTAGTGTATTGAAGCCTCATTCTTGCGGTGAGTACCTGTTCTTCATCGTTCTTGTCACGTTTTCTTAGATCTACTACGCCCCTCTTATAGTATTCTTAAATCTATACCATATTTGGGTATATATAAGATTTTTTATGCCTTTTATTATTATATTTGGCTTATTTTATGATAGGGTAATAGATCTAAGTAAGTTTCATGGTGTTTTTACCCGGTTTCAATGGCATCCTTCATATGTTTACCATTTTCGTCAGAATACTCAAAGTAGATGGATTTACCCTTGACTCCTCTGGATAGAACTGATTGAAATTCTTTAAAATTGATTATTTTGTGTGAAATTGAATATTATTTGTCTATTTAATTATTTTTGGAGACCCTCTTGAGTCATTGTTTGTGGAAACATGTAAATTTGGTGTTCTTGCATATGTTCTTTGGTTATTGATTTTAAAAGATGGATTTTAAAATGGAATTATTTTTAAAATTGTGGTAAATGGTATGATTAAAATATCTTAAATAAAAGGGATGGTTTAATTGAAATGGAATTATTATTGGAATTGGTTTATTTAATTATTTTGAATAAATAAACCGTTTTATTGAAATGAATTTAATGTTTTTTCATTTCTTTTTGGGATAATGGTTCTATGAATTCATGTGCATTAGAGATGGATAAGGGTAATAAATCTCCCCCATAATTAGAGGGATGAATAAGGGTTAGGTATTTCCCCCATCAAGATGGTTTACTAGGTGACAGATTAGTGAATGGATGACTCACCACTCACGAGTATAGGGAGGTCCAGGTTTCATGCATGGTTGGATGTGTAGATAAGTGGAATGGAATGGTTATGTCAAAATGATTATTGAGAAATGGATTCAAAACATTATTCGGTTTTCATCTTTGAAAAATGTATTTTTCTGGAAACATTTGTTTGTTATGGTTCTTGTTTATATTTAGTTATAAACTATTTTTAGAGGTGTTTATATTTTAATATAAACTATTTTTTTGAAATTGTTTTATATAAAATATTTAATAAATTTGTAGCTAACTTTTCTATCCTATTGCGGTGGGTAGGTAATTCATTGGGTAAAACAAACTATGTTTTATACTCACCCCTACTTTGGCACATTGGTGTTTTTGTAAATTTCATCTACCGGGACATGGGAGAAGGTAAAGTATCAATTGATTAGCACTACTTCATGATACTTTGGTTGTTTGGTGATATTGGAGCATAGAGCTAGTAGAGAATGGAGTCTTATGGTCATCTTGGAGTTTTATTATTTTATCCCTTACTATTTACATTGAAGTTGTGGTCTTTCATTTTGGAAATTGATTGAGTATGATTTTGATATATGAAATGTTGAGTTATCTTCCATGGTTTTCATGCATCATATAGTGGTATGTTCGGTTATGTATTGTTAGTTTGTTTTTTATTCTTAAAGTGTAAATCATCCACCAAATGTTTTGAAACCCTTAGGAATTTATTTTTAGCCTTTAGAGTCTTGGGGATGTCACTTCATTACAAGTAATGGCTCACCATCCTCTCAGGGAAATGAGAATGAGTGGGTCATTACAAATGGAATCCATTTTCATCGATCCCAAATCTTGTTTTAGATAATTGGTAACAATTTTTTCCTTTCCTTTTGGAATAAGTAGTCGCTATTTTTCATGGTCATGGAGTTGAAATACATTATTTTCTATTCCAGGGGTTATGATCTTAGAAAGGAGTTGGATTTTTGGGACTCTATATTTAGAGAAAAAATACATAGCTAACCCTTTTATGATGAACTTCATGTTACCTAGGAATTGGGTACATAAGTGTTTTGGATACACTTATATAATATTGGAATATCATTGTCATGGTTTTAGCCAATGATATGAGCATGCCATTAATTAATGGTATGACTTACCACTATGATTTCATATTTCATTTTCAGTAACGATATATGTTATGATGCACTATGTTGAATTTTGAAAAATGTTTTATTTTTATAAAATGAATTACTTTGTAAAGTGAAAAGTTGGTGCATTTTGAAAATGGTTTGATTTTCAAAATAAAGTTGAATGTTTTAAAAAGATATTGAATGTGGAAAAGGATTATTTTGGAAATCCAAGTTATGATAGTTGACATGATATAGTTTTAAATGATAAGTCTTCAGTTTCTTGAGAGTTATACTTATAGATTTTATTGTTTGTTTAAGAAATGGCACCCAGTTTGAATCATAGAAACCAAACGGAAGAAGATGTAGAGGATTTGGTTTCACCTGAGCAATAAGTGAACCAAGAGATGGTTCAGAGCATCGTCCAAGCATTTAAGGCTTCGGACATAGGGAACTAGAGGGATGATCCAAGACATGTCGATTTTTTTATCTAGTTCAAGAAACATAGTCCACCCATATTTTGGGGTGATCCGGAACCCGAAAGGGTAGAGGTGTGGATGAATAAGATGAATCATATATTTTATTTCATAGACACACCAACAGAGCTGAAAGTTAAGATTAAAATGTATATGATCAGGGATCTTACATGCCAGTGGTGGGATTTAATGGTGCAGGATAAACTGGATCAAGGCTTGGGGTGGGATGATTTGAGGAATATTTCAACAAACAATTAATTACTCACACATTAAAGATTCATATAATGATGGAATTATATAGACTCAATCATGAAGATATTTATGCCAAATAATATATGGCTAAATTCATAAATTTAGTGTGTGTTTCACACAAATTTATAGCAAGTGAATCCTTGAATGAACACATCTTCAAATTGAGGTTAAGACAAGAGATTCTATTGAAGAATTCGGTGCTATGTATTACGGATTATATAGAAATGGTGAATAGAATAATAGTGAATAAATAGGATATCACAGGAGATATGGGTGGCATAAGTATGATAATACCTACATGAAATAGTGGGAACTCAAATGCTGGGAGCGAAGAGAAGAGGGGCACCAATTTCTAAGGTGGGGGTGGGAATCAGAATACAATTTATTGATCATTGAATCTTCCTCCAAAACCAAAGAGCCACCCTAGATGTTTTTAGTGTGGTTAATTTGACCACATGAAGTGACAGTGTACAACGCCACCTAGACCATGTCATAACTAAAAAAATATGAGACATATTATAAAATATTATCATAGTACTCCAAAGTGAAGCATTCGAGACACTTATCAGGTATCTCAGGCGTCCTTGCTTCGACGAGATGAGGTTAGTAGAATCAATCTCATAAGTAGATAAGATCTAGACATGGTGATTCTAGGAATACCATGACTCCCCAACAAGGGAAATCTCAACAAGGAAATATGGATAAAAGTACATCGATGTAGTACTTGTATGGAGCTGAGAAGGTTATTTTTGATGATCATTATGGACCAAAAATAGTGATTGGTATGATTATATTGAATTATCCAATTATGAAAGTGTTGTTTAATGTTGGTGCATTTGATTCCTTCATTTATTCTTGTGTTGTTGATTTTATATGTTTAAAAAATGATATGATACCTTATATAATATAACTTTAAACTCGTCTCGGTGATAGAGATTGTTGAGACTTTGTGTATTGAGCATGTCCTCTAACTATTGATAGAGCTGAGCAGAAATGAGATTTCTCTTTATTGGAGATATATGTATATGATTTAGTTTGGGGTATGGATTGGATGACAATGTTCAAGGCTCACATCGATTATTATAGTAGAATGGTTAGTTTCAAAACTGAGGATGGTGTTGATCATCTCTTCGAGGTAAACAGGTTGTAAAGACAGGTGTAAAGAGATTGTTGGGACCAGTTGTGGGAACGTCCTTCTACTAGTTAGTGGTCTTGACTTTGGCATCGATGGAAGAGATTGAGAATAGAAATTTTCAATCCGTAGTGGATCAATTTCCTAATGTGATTCCTAAACATTTCTATGGGTTACCATAGATAAAAGAAGGGTATTTTATGATTGATCTCTTTCCAGGGATCATTCCTATTTCCATTACATCATATATGATGTCACAAATAGAATTAATGGAGTTGAATGTATACTTAGGAGAGCTGGAAAGAAATGGTTTCATTATACCAAGTACTTCTCTGTGGGTAGCACCAATCTTGTTCATGAATGAAGCAGATGGAACTCTTCGTACCTGAATTGATTATCATAATATTAAACTAGCTCTGATAAATAATAGATATCCACTTCCACACATTGATGGTCTATTTTATCAATTATGGGGAGCTCAATGGTTCTCTAAAACTGACTTGCGATCAGGATATCACCAATTATAAGTTCAAAAGGTTGATATCCTGAAGACAAATTTCAGAAATAGATATAGCCATTATGAATACATGGTAATGCCTTTTTCGTAAGAATTCTTTAGAATTGTTTATGGAAATAATAAATTAGTAATTATAGAGATATGTAGATTCTTTGGTTGTGGTGTTTTTGGATGACATATTGGGGTATTCAAGGAAAAAGGCTGATCATGAGAAACACTTGGTGATAGTTTTGGTAATCTTGAGAGACCATAGTTTATATTCCAAACTATAAAAGTGTGATTTTTGGATATAAGAGATATGCTTTCTTAGCCATGTAATTTATGAAAAATTGTTTGATGGATCTCATATTTTCAAATATTTTATTCTGTAATAATTTTTTTTAACCCACCAGAGTGTTATTTAATGGAAAATTGTCATGTTTCTAGACTTTTGAGTTATTTTGATATAAAATGAAAAAATGGATTAATTATGTAAGTTTAACTAATTTCAATTACTCTTGTATTTTAGGATGAAACCAATAGAAATTTGGTGCTGCGAGAAAAGCGAAGCGGTGCGATAATAGATTTTTGAGGGAAAAGAAGAGATGGTAAACTAGAGAATATTTCTTACACGATGTGTACTACCAATTAAAATTGTTATGTCTTTATGTGGAATTGGATGTACTGAAAAAGTTGTGACAAGAAAAAATGTTGTGATCCTTTATTTCACATTGTGAGTCTCAAGTACATGACGTGTAGTAAGTCAAAGTTTACTATTGAGATTCGTGTGATAGATTTGCACTAATTAACAAGATGCAGAAGGGTATATGCTCCAGTACATGTTGTGTATCTAGTTAAAGAAACATCAGTATATTTAAAGAAATTGGGGAAAACGTAGATCTAATGTATACAATGTGTCTCCCAAGTACACATCGTGATGATGTTGGGATGCTGGAAAATCAATGTGACACTACAAGTGTGATACAAGATTTTGGCTTTAAAAGGAGCCCTATGCTTCCCATACAAGGCATTCTGGGGTGCACCAACTTGGGGATAGATATTGTCGTCCCCTTTTATATTTTTTTTTGATTTTATTTATTTTTGTAATTGTATTTTACTTTTAATATATTATTAATCTTCTACATTCCACTCCTTATTACATTTTTGTTACTTTATGTGTTCTCCCACCATTTTTTCCTTCTCAACTCCACTAAAAATAGAGAACTAACCTCGACACTTGATCAAGAGAGGGAACAATGATTTGATTGTGTTTTATGTGCTTTAATTTCTAGTCTATTTAATAAATTCTAATAATTTCAATAATGGTTAAATTTATTATGGTGTGTGATCACCCTATTTTCACTATCTTTTTAATTCTTCTTCTCATTTATCAATTATCCTTCCCTTCACTATCTAAGACATGCATACAATGGACTATGGATTGGGTAGTGATGGTCGGTAAATAGATCTCCTACTTGAAATTCAGAAGAGGAATACCCCATATACAGAGGTCTTAGTATGGGGTATTCACATTTCAAATGAGAATTTGAGGTGTGACAGGTCTTGATCACCACATAGGGTTGAATCTTGAGATCCCTTTTGAACAATTATATCAATCACCTAAACCTCCCAAGAATAATTTATTTCATTTCATCTTCTAAAAACAACTTTTTTTTGAATTTTATTTAAATATATTATATTGATATTTATTTCATGTTTTAGAAACCCCACATCTATATTAGTTTATTAGTTTTATATTAGTTAATTTATAACAGTGACAATAGAAATAAAGTGTGTGTAAGTGGCCTCCTTGAGATCGACACTAGGGTGAGCCACTATGATAAATTCATAGAGAAAATAATAATTTAATTGAATAAATGGAAGCATGAAAAAAAATACAAACATCAATTTTGCATCATTTCCAAGGAGGAAAAAAATATTTTGGACTTTTTTTATAAAAAAAAAACAAAAAAAATCAAAATTTTATTTCCAAAAATATAAAAATAGATCTTTATTACATATCATAAATTTATTAGTCCAAGATGGATCTTTATGGTGACTATTATTATCCTATTTATAAATTTGATAGTGAGCCTAGTAGTGAAGAGTTATCATAGATGAAAATGGATAAATTTACCAAGATGCTTCAAGATAATTTCAAAGTTCTCAAAAAATAAGGCAAGATGATGGTATTGATTGCCACTAATGTGGAAGAGATTAAAGTTTCATGGATGGAACAACAACAAATACAAGCTGAAGATAATTAATTTATTTTTCCACCTACCTTTCAATATGAAATTTGTGAGGTTAGAGAAAAACTTTAAGGTCCACTTCCCTTTTCAAAAAATGAAGTCCCAAATACCTTGATTGAAGAAAAATATTTTGAAGATGAACATCTTGAGGGATATTTAATTTATGATGATAATTTTTATTCAAATATTATAAATTTTGAATTAAAAACTTATCTCCATAGTAATTATTTTTTAGTTTTAGCCCCACTATAGTAGGCTCTGGATGAAGAAGATGAAGAATGTTCCCTTGATAAGGAGAGAATGGAGGATCCATTCGAGTAGTGCATCAGTGAAAACGAGGATAATGGAAGTGATGAAGAAATCCATGTTGAGAAAATTTATAAACCAGAACCATATGAGAAGCCACATCCTATTATTCTATTTTCAAGACCAGTGGAAACCACTCCTCCAGATGAACAAAATAGTGAGTATGCCTACATTCCTTTCCCTCCCCCTCTAAATATCAAATTATTTCTTTCATTTTATCTAGGGGTTGGGGATATTTTTCCTTTCTTTGGGGGTACTCACTCCTAACATCTACTGATGGATGTTGAGAGAAATAAAATTTGGTGGTTTCTAAGAAAGAAACCCCATATTCCTTCGGATTGGGGTTAATCTATTACAACATCCTGACTATGGGAAATAAAAACCTTGAAACCACTTGGGGGGTCAAACCAAGCATTATCACTCTCCCTAACCCATTCTATTTCTTTTTATTTATTTTTAAAATTATTTTTTTTGTCTCATGATTTGTAGGATTAATTTGGTACAAACTAGAATCTTAACTCAAGAAATAAAACTCAAAAAATAATGTTAGGTTGTATCCTTCCTTATCTTAAGTTTTACTGTGCTTATATATATTTTATTGTGATAAAATGTGGGGTAGTTAAATTTAAGTGTGGTAGGGGTTTCGACCCGTTAGTTATTTTTGCGTGCTTTCTTTATTTTTCTTTTTCCTCTTTTTAGGATCCCTAAGATTCATTAAATGTTCTTATCATTTTTCATACTTAAATTTATTTTGATAAAATATAAATGATTTTTTAAATAATGGATTTTAAATGATTTTTGATGTTAAAACATTTTCCTTAAATTAGAGTTTCAAGAATTTTTATGAATTTAATGGATTTTTGAAATCCATTCCCATGAAACACTGAATCAAAATATTTTTCCCATATTGTGAAGTATTCTGAACAATTTTAAAATATTATTTCTAAAACCCACACTTTCTTGATGAAAACATGGATTTTGTATGAGAACCAGAACTTGTGATTTTTCTCTATCAAATCATTGGATTTCATGGAATGTTTTTTATATGATTAAGGAACCTCTTTGGCTAGGCATATATTTACCCAAGACCCACCTTTACATCTATCCTTCGAAAGCCTGTAGATGCCATAAATTTCTATATAGGTTTACACCACATTACAATCTGATTTTTCATTACCTAACTGTACTTTTAGTATTTGTTTAATGGATATTTCATGTTTGAGTGTGGGGGGAAGAGTTTTGTGTATGTTTTTGGGATGTGTATCATTTTTGAGTGATGTGAGGTGTGTGTCAACAATTTGGGAATTGAATAATGAGATAATTGGGAATGAGTCATCATTTCATTATGCTTCATTTGTTACATTCGGTTCTCGTTCAAAAAAATGATAAAAAAAAGATAAAGTTGTGCTTTTATGGAGATTTACAAAAAAATCAAGAAAAAGGTAAAATAAAGTTGTGAATTTTTGGAGATTTAAAAAAATGGGGATAACTTGGATGATATCATTCTTTATAATAATTTCATGACTCATGTCTCCTGTCCAAAAAAGGGGTGGTGTGTGTGTTTTACATTCTTGAGGGGATTTGATTGAGGTTCATTTTGTGTTTTCACAAGATTATTCAAGCATTATACCTAAGAGTCAAAACTCCTCTTTTTTCCATAAAATATTTAAATGATTTTACCCACCAACCCTAAGCCACAAATTCATTTTAACATTTAATAAAATCCCTCATCATTGAATTCATTTTCATGTTTCGTACTGTGGAGTGATGATAATTTTCACAAGCCTATGGTGATACATGAAATTTCCAATTATGAGAATAACTCCATAATTAATTTCTCTTGACTGAAGAGTGGCATAAAATTAAATTTGATGTAGGTTTTGATTGGGCAATGAATGGATTTACGATCTTGAAATTTTTTTAAATGTGGTGAATAAAAAATAATGGAGAGTTTTTTTATAGAGGAGACATGATCGAATTATATTCTTGATGAGATCATGGATGTTTTATCATTTTTATTTTTGTATGGATTTTGATTCGAATATATGATAACTACTCAGGAGTGCAATAGTTATGTGTGGGGGATTGATGAATCTCATATTTTCACATATTTTATTCTATAATTAAATGTTTTTAAAACCACAAAATTGTTATTTAATGGGAAGTTTTCATGTTATAATATTTTTTAGTTATTTTGAGGTGAAACTTTAAAATGAATCAATTTTGTATGTTCAACTACATTCAATTTTTCTTGTATTTCAGGATTAATCCAATATAAATTTCATGTTTCGAGCAAAGCGAAGAAGCATGATAAAATATTTTTGAGGACGAAGCCAAGCTGGGAAACTAGAGCATAACTATTACACGACATGTACTATTTATACACGTTGTGAATTCTTTAAGTGTAATCAGAAGTGATGGACAAGTCATGACAAGAAAACATGTTGTGAACCTCCATTACAAGCCATGAGTCTCAAGTACATGATGTGTTGTGATTCAATGTTTTCAACCAAGATTCATGTGAGAGATTTGCGTCGATGTAAAAGACATGGAGGGGTACGAAATGTGAACTCATAGTGTACATCATGTCTCAAGTTAGGAAATAAATGTAGCCTCCACAGATTAAACATGGTGGAGGAAAACTCAGATCTAATGTACACAGTGTGAAAACCAAGTACACATCGTGATGACGTGAAGTTGTAGAAAAATTAATGCAACCCTACAAGTGTGATGCATGATTTTTGCTATAAAAAGAGGCCTTGCCTTCCATTCCAAGTAATTATGGGGTGCACCGACTTGGGGATAGCCGTTGTTGGCCCCTTTCAAACATTTTTGTATTTTCTCTTTATTTTTAATAATATTTTACTTTTAACATATTAGTAATCTTCTTCCTTCTTCTTCTTCCATTTTTGTTACTTTATGTGTTCTCCCACCTTTCTTCCCTTCTCGACTCTACTAAAAATGGAGAACTAACCCTGAAACTTGTTTAAGGGAGGGAACCGTGCTTTGATTGAGCTTCATTTTCTTTAATTTGTAATTTATTTATTCAATTATTTGAATTTAGGTGATGGTTAAATTGATTATGATGTGCAATCCCCCTATTTTATATATCATCAAAATTCTTCTTCTCATTTATCAATCATCCTTCCCTTCACTATCTATGTCATGTATACGATGGAGTATAGCTTTCGTGGTGATGTTTTGGGAAGAAATCTCCTAGATGATGTTCAGAAGAGGATTTCTTCATATGTAGAGGTCTCAGTATGGGGTAATCACATTTCAAATGAGAAGGTGAGGTGTGATAGGTCTTCATCACCTCATTGGGTTGACTGTTGAGATCCCTTTTGAACAATGATATCAATCACCTAAACCTCCCAAGAATAATTTCTTTCCTTTAATCTACTAAAAACTTTATTTTTTTATTGTGTTTATATATATGATATTCATATTTAATTCATGTTTTCAAAAAAACCCATCTATATTAGTTTATTAGTTTTATATTAGTTAATTTAAAACAGAGACAATTGAAATACAGTTCCTGTAAGTTTCCTCTTTGAGATCGACCCTAGGATGTTCCACTATGGTACATTAATAGGAAAAATAATAATCTAATTGAATAGAAGGAAACACGAAAAAACCCATACCATCAGTGTTTCCATAGATATAGAAAATAAATAAGCAGTTATCGCTAAGAAGCCACCAAAAAATGTCTTTGTGATAAAGAGTTTTCTTGGTCTCACTAGTTATTTCTGACATTTGTTTCATGACTTCTCATGACTAGCTTCACCAATGATATCCTTGAAAAAGAGGAACATTCCATTTCAATATACTGAGGAATCCCAGAATTCTTTTCAAGAGATGAAAGTTCATCTTACATCAACACCTTTCTTTATTTTTCCTTAATTAGGATAGAGGGGTGTACTATGATGCATTGGGATATGGCTTGGGATGTGTTCTCATGCATGGAGACCATGTGGTTTCTTATGGTTCAAGGTATTTGAAATTTATTGAGAGGAATTACCCAACATTCGATTTTTAGTTAGCTAAATTCATCCATACTTTGAGAACTTGGTGTCACTATCTCTTCGATGATAAATTTATGGTGTTCATAGACCATAAAAATTTAAAGGTAATTTTCTCACAATTGGATTTAAATCTGAGGGAAATAATATGGATGGAGTATCTTCAGATGTTTGACTTTGAATTGATGTATACTTCCAGAAAAGGAAATTCAGTGGCTGATGCATTGTGCAGAAAGTCTTATGCTCAGTTAGAAAGAGAAGCTTCAGATTAATGGTAGTTGATGTCGGTCCTGGCCGACATGCATGTGTAATGTGAAGACAAAGGTAAAGTTGTGGTTTTCATTTTATCCTCCTTGATTCCTAATTTGGTAATAATGGGTAAAGATCCACAAACATATGATGAATAATTATTGGTTATGAGTTCAAAATTCAACAGTGGGGAGACCATTGAGGCCTCAAAACATGATGGGAGATCAGTGTTGTGGTTTAGAAATTGGAAATTTGTGCCTAGGGATTTCCGGGAAAAACTTCTTCATGTTTTCCACCACTCAAGGTGGGCTATAAATTTTTAAATACAGAAGATGTATAAGTCATTGAAGGCATTGTTTTGGTGGGCCATCATGAAAAGGAAGACAATTGAGTTCTTCTCAAGATTATTAAATTGTCATCAAGTTAAGGTAGAACATAAGATACCATCAGGTATGATACATTATTTACTTATTCCATTATAGAAATGGGAGGAGATCATAATGAATTTTATTTTCGGTATCCTTAGAATAGTTCAGAAACACAATTCCATATGGGTGATAGTGGATTGGCTCACTAAGTCGGCTCTTTTCATCCCTATTTGTCACACTCATATGGTGGAGGATTTATCTAAAATCTATATCCAAGAATTGTTAAATATACATGGTATAAAAATTTCAATATTCTGAAATAGAGATATTAGGTTCATGCCTCGTTTTTGGAAATCCTTATAGAGAGCTCTTGGGACTCAGTTGACTTTGAGTACGACGTATCATCCTCATATGGATGGCCAATTTTTTGGAAGATCCAAATGATAGAAGAATTTTTTTTGTCTTGTGTAATGAATTTTGATGTCTCATTGGAGGAGAACATTCCATTCGTGGAGTTATTTTTTAATAATAGATTTCATGCCTCGATACATATGGATCCTTTCAAAAAAAAATTATGGGGATCCTTGTCGTTATTCACTAGGTTGTATAGAAATAGGTGAGACTCCACTAGTTCATCCTAGCCTTGTCCAAGAAACAATGGAGAATATTTATATGATAATAAAAATAATGGAGATGGATCAAAGTTGTTAGAAATTGTATGCATGTCAACGCTGAAGACAATTTTCGTTCACGGTGAGTGATCATGTGTTCTTAATGATCTCTCCAAGGCTTGGATATCATCATTTTGGGAAGTAGGGAAAGATATATCCTTGAAACAATGGCCCATTTGAGCTACTAGAATGGGGTGGAGAGGTGGTATATCGATTATCATTTCCACCATGGTTCAAATTGGTGCATAATGCATTCCACATATCTTAGTTGAAAAGGTATTATCTTGATCCTGACCATGTGATCTAATGAGATCACAGTAACCTTGAGTAAGATGATTCATTGGTATATATCCTGGTGCATATTGTGGATAGGAAAGAGAAATAAATGTCTGGGAAAATCATCCATCTAGTGCGGGATTTTTGGCAACATGGTTATATTTGGGTAGAGACTTTGGAACACGATAAACAGATAAAAGAGAAATGGTCGGAACTCTTCCAGAGCAATTATGGTTTTCTACTTTATGGGGATGGAAAAAATAGGGGGGAGAATGTAGATACCTCATTTTTTGGTATGTGACCCTTTATTATATATATATACATATATAAAAAGTATAAGGGTGAAGTTCGGGAGTGTTTGGGTAACTTTTAATGAGTTTTGGGGCTAAATGGGAGGTGTGTGGGATGCACACAGTTTGTCTAAACCATTCGAAATCATAGTAGAAACTGTACAACATTGCAGATGTAGGATAGTAGATTCAACACAGTGGGTGAATGGTTAAGGAGACTATGTGAGGAGTCTATGAGGGACTCTTTCCAGACAATATCTAATGCATGGTTTAATGCCTGATTTGTCTAACCATGTGACTAAACCATGCACAAGGTCAAAGTGAGATCCTTAAAAAGTGGATCCCAATCATTTTACATTAAAATCAATAATTTTTCACCAAAATGGACCAAAATCAGTATTATTCTATCTTAAAGGATGGATAAACTCTCCCAAGAGAATTGGAATCGATCTGAATCCTTTCTTTGGTGCGTTGAAGCCCAATTTTTGCAGCAAGTGCCCGTTCTTCATCATTCATGTCACATTTTCATATATCTACTTCATCCTTCTTCTCAAAATCTTGGATATATTACTAATTTGGGTATATCTAAGATTATGGATTCATTTTATGATTATATTTGTCCTGTTTAATGATAAGGGAAGAGATCTAATGTGGTTTTGTGGAGTTGTTACCCAGTTTTGTTAGCGTTCATTGTATGTTTACTGTTTTCATCAAAATGCTCAAGGTAAGTGGATTCACTGTCAACTCCTCTTGATATAACTAATTGATATGATTTTAAATTGACTATTTTTTGTGAAATTTATTGTTATTTGGTTGTTTAATGATTTTTGGAAGCCCTCTTGAGTGAAGGTTTGTGGAAACATTTAAATTGGGTGCTCTTGAATAAGTTATTTGGTTCATGATTTTAAAAGGTTGATTTTAAAATGTGATTTTTCTATAATTGTGGTAAAAGGTATGATTAAAATGTTTTCAATAAAAGTTATGATTTTATTTAAATTTAATGGTTATTACAATTGGTTTTTTTAATGGTTTTCTATAAAATAATGGTTTTATTGAAATGTATGAAATATTTTTTTTTAGAATTTGTCTTTTTTATAATGTTTGTGTGAATTCATATATAGTCAAGACAGGTAAGGGTAAGGATCCCCCCCATCATTAGTGGGATTGATAAGGGTTAGGGATCTCCCTTGTCAATATGGTTTTCTAGGTGAGAGCTTAGTGAAAGGATGACTCACCACTCACGAGTATTGGGAGGTCCAGGTTACATGCATGGTTGGATGTGTGGATAAGTGGAATGGAATGGTTATGCCAAAATGTTTATTGAGAAATGGATTCAAAGCATTGTTTGGTGTTATTCTTTGAAAATTTTATTTTTCTATAAAAAGTTTGTTTTTATGGGACTTGTTTATATTTTCTTATAAATTGTTTTTAGAAGGGTTTATATTTTGATATAAATTTTTTTTTGGAAAAAAAATATAAACTATTTTATATAAATGTTGATAACTTTTCTATCAGAGTGGGATGAGTAGGGAATTCATTGGGTAAAACCTAATGAGTTTTATACTCACCCCTAATTTGCAACATCGTTTCTTTGCATATGTCATCTACTGGGACATGGTAAAAGGTAAAGTGTCACTTGTTTAGCACTACTTCATCATACTTGGGTTTTTTTTTGATGTTGCGGCTTGGAGCTGGTGGAGCATGGAGTATTATGGTCATCTTGGAGTTTTATTATTTTATCTTCCACGTTTTAGTTTGATGTTGTGGTCTTCCACTACATAACTTGATTTAAGTATGATTTTGAGATATTAAATGTAGATTTTTCATTCATGGTTATCATGAATCATATAGTGGTATGTTTAGTTATGTATTGTTTATTGGTTATTTTATTATTAAAGGGTAAATCATCCCCCAAAATGTTTTGAAACCCTTCAACATTTTTTCAAACATTGGAATCTTGGGGGTGTCTCTTAAGGAAAAGTGATGGCTCATAATCCTCTCAAGATAATGAAAATGAGTGGGTCATTACCAACCATGTCATAATTTAAATTAAATTTGGGAAGATCTAATAGTAGTTAGTATCCGTTTAGTTTTATGTGAGAGTGAGTGATACAATGAAAAAGGAATTGGGGGACAATCAATGAATCACTATCTTGTGTATTCAAACACTTGTAGTTTTGGACATAATGAAATTTTAAATTAATTTTTTAATTATTTTGAAATTTTTAATTGTTATGTAAAAGTTTTCCATTTGAATTAAAAAAATTGAAAAGTTTATTTTTGAAATATATTTTAAGACTGTTATCTCACATTTGACTACTAAAAAATCGTGTTTAAAAACTATTATGAATAAACCATTTTTAATAAAATAGGAGTTAGAAAAACTAGTGGTTCCTTCATCAGTTATCTTACACATTAAATTATCACTAAAAGTGACATAACCTCATTCTCATTTATTGATTTGATTAAATTCCAAGAGGTCACAACACATGTGTCTCAAGAAACCCCTTTCAATTTACCTCAATGCTTCATGGATTTTTCTTAGGAGAAAATTTTCATATGAATTAAATGATTGAAGATTTTGATACCCACACAAACTTGGGTCCTCTTATGTTACCTATTATAGATTTCAAAACATAGATGTTATAATGAGGTTTTCTTTTAAAAAGATTAAAATAAATATGTATTGACTTTGGTATTCCATATCATGTGTTTTGGAAATCACATTAATATATTAAATTTTTTATATTTTTCAATAATGAAAAAAAATCTTGAGAAACACCATTAATAGAATAGGTTTTCATTAGATTTTCATAAGAGCTTTCACGATTTGAGTAACCAAATATGACATATTAGTCTCTATATTTTTTTGTATCCCAATATTATATTTAAATTGTATTCACCTTTGTTGAATTTAATAGGAGAATTTTTTAGTCTTTTAATTATTGATTCAATATTATCGATATCTAGTTGATTTTTAATTTTCATGATGATATCTTATTTTTCTTTTGAGATAATATACTTTTATATTTTGGGGCTATATGTTTCTAAGACCAATTGATTGTATTTATATTCTATGTGTATGTATAATTAATTGATTTTATGATATTCATTTTTCAAATGATTTTTTTTATATTTTAATTATTTATATTTTAGGAGACTAAGGAGAAAAAAGAAGAAGATAGAGGAGAATAGATATGAGAAGAATAATAGGAGGAGGATATAAGAAGAGGAGTACTACCTCAACATCTTCATCAACATGTTTCATAATGAATTTTAGGCAAAAGTCACTTCATTTTGATGATGAACTAAAATACATGGAGTCATCACCTGCACACCATGTTGAGATTTTTAAATCCATTTATAAATTTCTTCATTTATTTGATATTTTCTTTATAAATAGGCCTCTATGGTTGGATGTGGCCTTTAATTTTACATTCTTAGTATGTCGCCTATGGTTTTTTCTTTTGATTTAAATTTTTGGAACACTTATTAAAGTTTTTCTTTGAGATGTTGTTGAACATGTTTTGTGTAACACCCCAAGCTTCCACGGTACGCTTCTCTTTGAATAATACAGTAGCGTGTGTTGTACGCCACATCGAGATTATAACACGCCGCGATCAATCAAAGTAGCCGTTATGAATAGTAATACCCACCATTTGAAATTTTATACATTTAATCTTTCAAAATGGACTTCATTTTTTGATTTAGAATATCAAAATTATCCTAGGATGAAATTTTGGTACTTTTCGGATAACTTTTATATTTTGATGAATAGTGAAAATTACTAAATTTTTATTAAAAACAACTTTTTTAATCAAAATAATTAATAGTGGTAAATTATGAATTTGAGTGGTTTTAAAGTATATTTAGAATATATTTTTACCATTTAATATAATTTTGTTCATTGGACATAATTTCACATTTAAACCAGACATAAACAAGTGTCAATCTTTTGATAGTTATTATCTCTTAAAAACACACTTTTTTTGACAACGAGAATTAATTTTAAATTAATTTCTGCCACATCTGTGTTTTTAATTAGAAAAAATGGACTCCATATTTAGAATCATATGTCCAAATTTTGTAAATATGTAACTTTTTTTTAGTTATTTTGAACAATTACTTCGCTAAATATTTTATTTACCATGGTTAAAGGGTAAATCCGGTAAATAAGGGTAAAAAAATAATATTATAATAAAAATAAATTACCATAAAACATGTCTTAACCCTATTAGTTGATACATGTCCGACCATGGGCATCTTTGGGTTGATTTTGGGACCCCATGGATCCACTTGTAAGTGATAATGACACTTTATATTAATTAAGTTAAATTAAATACAAAAATGACATAAGCCTATATCTTTTAGCAAAACATTTTTTACACAGGGTTATTTATGATATATATTCGACTATAAATATTCATTAGAAGGATAAAAATATTTCATACATAATGGTATTTTATTTATAATTTTTAGACATTAAATAATTTAATTTATCTATGACACAATGTTGATGTAGTAATTACCTTAATAATGAAATATTAAAATAATTGATATTATAAATGACCAAATAAATATAATTTGAGAATTTTAATGAATTAAAATAATTTTATAGGTTACTATGACATGTTAGGATTGATTTAATTAACTGTTTTTGAAGTAATCATGCTGTTATGATTTTATCAAAAATCAAATACCAAATAGTGTCATAATTGACATAAAAAGGTTTTTAAAACAAATACTATATTATTAATTGATATCAAATTATTAAAAATATAAGGTTCGCCCAAAGGACTTGTATGATGATATTTTTATCATTAATGGACCACTTTGGGGTCTCTTTGGAGGTATATTGTAAGTTTATTAACTATATAATATAAAAATACAAAGTGACATGGTAAGTGTCAAACTAATTAACCAAGAGTTAAAACTAAAAGATAAGGTTAATATAATGACCCAAAACTATCTAAAATCTATTGGTTGAAATAATTTAGACTCATCCCCACCTTAGGATTTTAATAATTTACTTTTGAGGCATTATAAACCAAATATGAATTTATTATAAATTAATACTTTAAGTTTTTCCTAAAGCGCCCCCCTCCCCCTTATAAAAGGACACCACTTCAAACCAATTCTTCACACCTTCAAAGCCTTTTTTCTCGGCCAACCTCTACCAAAATATCCTCCCAACTTCCCTAACTTCATCCTAGAGGCCTTATTTTGATCATAAATCCAACCTAAGGAGCCCTTTTGATCAAATCAAAAGGAAGAACCCGAAGAAGAGGTAATGTGTTCACCACCCTCTTTCAAGTTCTTTTCTTCTTCAACTTCTTCTTTATTTGTTATTTCTATTCTAAAATAATAACTCCAGTATATTCTATATACTGTGATGTTATTATAAATTTGGAACAATCAAATTCATTATTCTATCCATCCCTTGAATGACATGTCACCATACGTGCGTACGTACGGCCTACCGTCTCCACATTGTGGTGTAATTGTTATTCAATATATTATTATTTAGATGGGTATAATAATGATGTATAATTAATTTAAATAATAAATATAGAATTATAATGATTATGTATATATGATATACCATCCAATTATATATATTTTTAATATCAAAAGAATGATATTGTTGCTCGTGCGTACGTTCGGACTACCATCTCCACAAACACGATGAGATTCATTCCCCATCATATCCATTTGAGTCTAATTCTCATTTGATGATTAAAAATAAGGTTTAAGGACTTGATATAATTCTGTATATGAATAATATACAACCTATCCATCACAAACATGGCTTATGTAACAAATAATATAAAGGAAAACGAGTAAGTTAACACCCGAAATGACAATAATACTAAAATATTATTAACAAAGCAATGTTAAAAGATAATATATGATATCATATTAATGTATATTATTCTTGTATAATTTAATAAAAATTATTTCACCATTATAAAAGAAGTTAAACAACCCTTGACCAAGGAAAAGTACAAGGTAATTGTTTATTTCACAATCTCTTCATTATCCAAGGTTGTCTATACGTAATTATCTACTGGGACCTCGTTATCATCCACTTCCATGTTTCTTAAAAATGTATTTAAAAAAAATCTTGCTATTTTATAGAACATGGGTTAAAGTTATTTATACCCTTGTTTGACTTTTTATAAGACGTTTATAAAGGAATTTTTCCATCGTTTTCCAAACAAGGTCCTTTTTAACCTTTTCGACAGAATTAAGGTAAGCATGTCTTTTTTTAACTTATACGACGGGTGCGACTAGTTTTCGCCATTATAAAATATTAGAAGCTTCCCTTACAAGATTATAAGGATATTTTCAAAGTAAATGTTTTATTATATAATTATTTTACTTTTAAATGATTTCAAAAAAATAGATATTTCTCTCAAATAGTTTTGATTTTATCTATGTCAACATCCTTTGATGGATTTTAAGCTTATTTGAAGTTGATTTTTTATGACACAAAACCTCCATATTATATTGAAGGCTTTGTGATTTGTTTTACTGTGGATGTGTTATTTTTATACCATTCATGGTTTATGGAGAAAGTATTTACATTTCGTATGCATGTTTTAATACGAATGTTTATGTTATATTTAAACCTATTCATACGAGGAATGTGTTGGACTTAATATGTGACGGGTGGAGCCCGCTATAGCCCCTTGATGAATCGGTAGGTCTCATGAGACAAACTAGTATCTTGTCACAAGGCCTTGACAAAATCTTATTTGTAGTCTTGGCACAAGGCCTTGACTATGTGGTTATGATAGTCTGACATTATGCATTCCATCATTATGAATGTGGTTATTGATATTGCATGTAATTATTTGATTAGTGGAATATCCATGTGAATAAGTAAATGACATTATTTCATTTTAACTTTTCCATATTATGCTGAAGTTCAAGTTTAAAATGTTTTTTTAGTTATACATTGCCTTAAATGTTTATGCTTATTTATGAAAGTTTCCGCTATATTGTTGTCCTTACTGGGAATCTGAGCTCACCCCTTTCTATGTTTTATTTTTCCCAGGATGTGAAGAAGTATTTTATGAATGAACTACATTGATAGTATGTGGGGATATGAGTGTGGACTATGGAGACTATGTTGTTGTTGTTTTCATTTTTATGATGTAATGTAAGACTTATGAATATATTTAGTGTTTCCAAGGCTACTAAAAAAATCGGTCTTTCGATATTTGATCTTTCTTGTGATCATGACAATGTTATGTAATAATGCACCAACTCTGGGTAACTGGGGTAAGGGCGTTTTAGATGGTATCAGAGGAAGTTTAGTACAAACCTTGGAAGCTAGATTTAGATAAAATCTGATTAGAGCACATAACCCTAAGATAGACTTTGAGGATTAGTATAGAGGAACTTTTTAGAATTTTGGTATTATAGAGATTTTGTGAGTTTTCCAAGAAATACATCCCTGTATGGATACGAGAAGGTAGAGGTGGCTCTGGCACAGATTTACCTAGGGATAAAACCCGAAAACACCGCTTTGAGCTAGACTCGAACGGGAACTGGTGCATGACAATGGGCCTTGTTGCACTCTTGGTTACGATACTCATGCGGGATATTCTTAGGATAATTATCATTTTCTTTACAAACCATTATGAAGGGTTTATGAGTATATAATGCCTCAAAGAAACCATTTTTTTTATGATTATGGATTATATCCATAAACTGTTCAATTTATGTTAAGTGTTTTAAAAGTATGAAATTATGTATTCTGATTCATAAACTGATCTAGTTTTTTCAATTGTTTAGAAATGGTGCCTAGTGGAAGAAATGGAAATCGTACCAATGCATGCACTCCTTATAGGGATTTCCCTCCTACTCAAAATAATTATATTGGAGCTGGTGATGCAACTAGTGCTGATCAGCTAATCACCATAATGGGACAACTCACTCAGGTTATTAATAATAATCTTACCCATATAGAACACCCTGATCCGAAGTGTGGAGGATCAATGTTAGATTGCTTCATGAGGCAACAACGACCGACATTCAATGGGATTACAAATAAATTATTAGTTGAGCAATGGATAAATTTCATAGAGAAAATATTACATGCCTTGGGGAGTAGTGAAAGGGAAAATGTTATCATGGCATTTTACCGCCTCACTGGAGATGCTGATCAATGGTGGTCATTGATTCAAAACACGAAGTAAGATGATGAAGTATAAAATATGGAATGTAGGGAGTTCAAAGATATTTTCTTAGAAAAATACTTTCCTCATGACCATCGAGCAGATATCGAAATACAATTTCTGAGTTTGAGGCAAAAGGAGGATGAGAATGTCGCAAAGTATGAGGCTAACTTTACAAGGTTAGCAAGGTATACTAGAGATTATATACATAACCCAAGAAGTAAGATTTTTCATTTCTTTGATGGGTTAAAACCATTTCTTCATTGAGCATTAGTCTCACAATCCTTCTCGTCATACGAAGACATTGTCCCTTGTGCTATCAAGATAGAAAAGGAATTCTCTAAGTCTTATGACTTTAAATCAGAGCAAGAGAAGAAGAGAATTGCTGATCAATCTGGAAATGGAAATAAGGGGAAGAAGGGAAAAGTTTAAAATCCATCCTGTAGTAAATGTGAGAAGAAACACCCAAGTACTTGCTTAAAAGGAATGGGAGTCTGTTACAAGTGTGGTGAAAAAGGCCACCAAGCTCAGGATTTCAAGGGAAAGAGAGTTGTTGTCAACGTGGAATGCTATAATTGTAGAGAGATGGGAAATTATGAAAATGAATTTCCTAAGAGTCAGGGGAAATTGCCTCAGAAAATGCCAAGGGATCAAGGCCAAGCTTATGCTATCACTACTGCTGAGGTAGAAGCTCCGAAAGACGTGGTGGCATGTAATTTAATGGTTTCCTCAAGTTTAGAAAATGATTTATTTGATTCTGGATCATCGCATTGTTTCATATCTTCCTAGTTTGCTATGAAAATTAGATATTTCTAATTTGATTTAACAAAGGAGTTGTCAGTTAAAACTCCAAAGGGAAGTATCATTGCAATAAAGTTTTGTGAATCAGTCCCCATTAGAGCACATAAAAGTTCTTTATCTGCTGATCTCATTGTCATACCTATGATTGAGTTTGATATAATCCTCGATATGGATTGGCTTTTGGACCATGATGTGAAGATTTATTTTAAGAAGAAGGAGGTTATGATTTTTGATGATGATGATAAAGAACACCTAATTTTTAGAGCAGAATAGTCACCACCTAATTCTTATCTAGATCCACCCCCAATAGATCAACTAAATTCAATTATTGGGGAGGAAGATAATGAAATTACTATGGTTTATGAAAGGAATGTTCAAATAGAGGATGTACCTATTTTGAAGGAATATGTAGATGTGTTTCAGAAGATTTACCTGGACATCCTCCAGAACGAGAAATTGAGTTTTCTATTGATTTAATTTCTGGTTCAAGGCCTATATCAAAGACCCCTTATAGAATGGCCACTGTGGAATTAGTTGAACAAAATAAACAACTAGTGGAATTGAGTAATAATGGATTTATTCTCCCTAGTGTTTCTCTATGGGGAGCCCCTGTTCTTTTTGTTAAAAAGAAAGATGGATCCATGAGGTTATGTATCGACTACAGGGAGATCAATGATATAACAATAAAGAACAAGTATCCCCTACCTCGTATTGATGATTTATTTGACCAACTGCATGGAGCTAAATACTTTTCAAAGATTGACCTTCGATCTGGATATCATCAGTTGTGTGTAAAGAAGGAAGACATTACGAAGATAGCATTTCAAACAAGGTACGATCATTAAGAGTTTACAGTAATGACTTTTGGATTGACTAAATCACCCTCTATATTCATGGATCTAATGAATAGAGTTTTCAAGGAATATCTAGATGATTTTGTGGTGGTATTTATTGATGATATCTTGGTATACTCCAAAAGCTACGAAGATCATGAAAATCACTTGCACATTATCCTGAAGACTCTTAGAAGACATGAATTATATGGGAAGTTTAGCAAGAGTGAATTATGGCTTCAGGAGATTTCTTTTCTTGGATATATTGTCTCTAAGGATGGAATCTATGTTGATCCTTCTACGACCAAGGCAATCCAAGAATGTCCAGCACCGACGAGTATAACAGAGGTACGCAGTTTTATTGGTTTGGTAGGTTATTATCGATGTTTCATCCAGAATTTTGCCCGATTAGCTAACCCATTAAAGTAGCTCACACGTAAAGGGGTTAAATTTATCTGGACAAAAGAGTATGAAGAATGTTTTGAAGAACTGAAGAGAAGATTAGTCAATGATCCTATATTGACTCTACCATCGGGGAATGATGGGTTCGTTATTTATAGTGATGCATCAATGAAAGGACTTGGTTGTGTCCTTATGAAAAATGATAGGGTTATTGCCTATGCATCATGACAGCTAAAAATTCATGAGTAGAACTATCCTACTCACAATATCGAGTTAGATTCTGTAATATTTTCTTTGAAGATATGGAGACATTATCTCTATGGTGAGAAATGTGGGATTTATACTGATCAAAAGAGTTTGAAGTATATTTTCTCATAGAAAGAACTCAACATGAGGCAAAGAAGATGGCTTGAACTACTCAAGGATTATGACTGCACGATACACTACCACCTCGGGAAGGAAAATAAGGTGGAAGACGCTTTGAGTAGAAAGGATCATGGAGTTTTGAACAAGATGAGAGTTGAAAAAGTTCCTATATACATGGATCTAGTAAAGATGGATATGGGAATCACCATGGAAGGTGAAACATCAAGGGTTTTTCAAATGGTTTCCAAACCATCTTTAATAGAAAGGATAAAGAGTTCTCAGACCGGTGATGAAGAGTTACAAAGAAAGATTAAAGCTGTGAATGATGGGAAATTGAGTGACTTTGTGTATGGAGAGGGAATTTTTAAGTTTGTGAAGAGACTTTGTGTTCCCGATATACCTGATCTAAAAATAGAATTGTTGGATGATGCTCATTGTTTCAATTTCTCTATACACCCTGGAAGCACCAAAATGTATAGATATTTGAAGGAACATTTTTGGTGGGAAAACATGAAGAGGGAGATTGCCGATTTTGTGTCAAGATGTATGGTTTGTCAACAAGTGAAAGCTGGAAGGCAATAGCCTAGTGAAGTATTACAACCTCTTCCCATACCTGAGTGGAAATGGGATAATATCACGATGGACTTTGTCATGGGACTACCAAAGAATACTAGAAGGAACGATGCAATATGTGTCATTGTTGATCGTCTTACCAAGTCAGCACATTTCCTTACTATAAGGGAGGATTTACCACTTGAATGTATAGAGAGAATATATATTAATGAAGTTGTGAGACTTCATGGAGTACCCCTATTGATTATCTCAGATAGTGATCCCCGTTTTACATCAAGATTCGTGAAAAGTATTCAGAAGGCCTTGGATACTGAACTTCATTTGAGCACTGCTTAACACCCTCAAACAGATGGAAAATCAGAATGAACTATTCAAACCTTAGAAGACATGTCGAGATCATGCTCACTTGACTTTCAGGGTTTGTGGGATCAATATTTACCTCAGGTAGAATTTTCCTATAACAATAGCTTCCATTCAAGTATTCGGATGGAACCATATGAAGAGTTATATGGAAAGATATGTCGCACACCAACCTGTTAGGATGACGTTGGTGAAAGAAAACTTGTAGGCCCAGAACTGGTGGAGTAAAGGATGGAAAATGTGAAGGTAATCCAAAACCACATAAAACAGCTCAAAGTAGGCAGAAGAGCTGTGCTGAAAACCGAAGAAATGATTTGGAATTTAAGGTGGGAGATCATGTTTTCTTGAAGGTATCTCTATGGAAGGGAGTTATATGTTTTGGAAGGAAAGGTAAATTGAGTCCCAGGTAAATCGGATCTTTCGAAATTCTAGAACAAATTAGGGTTGTAGCTTACCATTTGGCAAAACCGCCAAATCTCTCCAAAGTTCACGATGTGTTCCACGTATCACTGTTGAGAAAATACATGCCTGAACCAATGCATGTAATCACCTATGATAAATTAGAAATGAAACCCAATATCTCTTATTACGAAAATCCCGTCAGGATTCTTGATACTAGAGAACAAGTGATGAGAAACCGGACGAATCGTCTGGTAAAAGTTCTATGGAGAAACCATAAAATGGAAGAGGCAACGTGGGAACCCGAGGAACGTATGATGAAGAACAACCCGAGTATTTTTATGTAGTAATATTCTAGAAATTTTGAGGATGAAATTATTTGAAGGAGGGGATAATGTAACACCCCAAGCTTCCACGGTACGCTTGTCTTTGAATAATACAGTAGCGTGTGTTGTACGCAACTTCGAGATTCTAACACGCTGAGACTAATCAAAGTAGCCATTATGAATAGTAATACCCACTTTTTGAAATTTTATACGTTTCATATTTCAAAATGGACTTATTTTTTGGATTCAGAATATCGGAATTATCCTAGGAGGAAAATTTTGGACCTTTTCGGATAACTTTTATATTTTGATGAATAGTGAAAATTACTAAATTTTAATTAAAAACAACTTTTTTAATCAAAATAATTAATAGTAATAAATTATTAATTTGAGTGGTTTTAAAGTATATTTAGAATATATTTTTACCATTTAATACAATTTTGTTCATTGGACATAATTTCACATTTAAACCGAACATAAACAAGTGTCAATCTTGTGATAGTTATTATCTATTAAAAACACGCTTTTTGTTTTGACTGCGAGAATTAATTTTAAATTAATTTCCGCCACTTCTGTGTTTTGAATTTGAAAAAATGGACTCCATATTTGGAATCAGGATGTCCAAATTGTTTAAATAGGTAACTTTTATTTTTAGACATTTGGAATAAATACTTCGGTAAATATTTTATTTTCCATGGTTAAAGGGTAAATCCGGTAAATAAGGGTAAAAAAATAATATTATAATAATAATACATTAGCCTAAAATGTGTCCTAACAATATTGGTTGATACATGTCTGACCATGGGCATCTTTGGGTAGTATTTGGGACCCCATCGATCCACATGTAAGTGATAATGACACTTTATATTAATTAAGTTAAAGTAAATACCAAAATGAAATAAGACTATATATTTTAGAAAAAAAAATTTACATAGGGTTATATATGTTATAGTTTATAATATAAATATTAATTAGAAATATAAAAATATTTCCTACATAATGGTAGTTTATTTATAATTTTTAGACATTAAATAAATTAATTTCTTTATGACACAATGATGATGTAGTAATTACCTTATTTGTGAAATATTAAAATAAGTGATATTAAAAATACCCAAATAAATATAATTTGAGACTTCTAATGAGTTACACGAATTTTAAAGGCTAATATGACATGTTAGGATTTATTTAATTAACTTTTTTCAACGTAATCATCCTGTTATGATTTTCACAAAAAGAAAATACCAAATAGTTTCAAAATTGACATAAAAGAGTTTTTAAAACAAATATTATATTATTAATTGATATTAAATTCCTAAAAATATAAGTTTCGTCCAAAAGAATTGTATCATGATAGTTGTATCATTAATGTAACACTTGGTGGTCTCTTGGAGGTATATAGTAAGTTTATTAACTATATAATATAAAAATAAAAAGTGACATGGTAAGTGTCAAACTAATTAACCAAGAGTTAAAACTAAAAGATAAGGTTAATATAATGATCCAAACCTGTATAAAATCTTTTGGTTGAAATTATTTCAACCCATACACACTTTAGGCTTTTAATAATCCACTTTTGAGCCATTAGAAACCGAATATGAATTAATTATAAAATAATACTTTATGTTTTTCTTAGAGAGCCCCTCCCCCCTTATAAAAGGACACCACTTCTAACCAATTATTTACACCTTAAAAGCCTTTTGGCTCGGCAAAACTCTGCCCAAATATCCTCCCAACTTCATTAAATTAAACCTATAGGCCTTAGTTTGATCATAAAGCCAACCTAAGGATCCCTTTTGATCAAATCAAAAGGAAGAACCCAAAGAAGA
This sequence comes from Viscum album, assembly GCA_963277665.1. Lineage (NCBI taxonomy): Eukaryota > Viridiplantae > Streptophyta > Magnoliopsida > Santalales > Viscaceae > Viscum > Viscum album. Next base: position 948,938,998 of record OY728163.1, read on the forward strand.
GGTAATGTTTTCACCACCCTCTTTCAAGTTCCTTTCTTCTTCAACTTCTTCATTCTTTGTTATTTCTATTATAAAATAATAAATCTAGAATATTCTATATACTGTAATTTTATTATAAATATGGAACAAAAAAATTAATTATTCTATCCATCCCTTTAATGACATGTCACCATATGTGCGTACGTACGACCTATCGTCTCCACATTGTGTTGTAATTGTTAGTCAATATATTATTATTTAGATGGGTATAATAATGATGTATAATTCATTTAAATAATAAATATAACATGATAAGGATTCTGTCTATATTATATACCATCCAATTATATATTATTTTAATATCAAAAGAATGATATTGTCGCTCGTACGTACGTACGGACTACCGTCTCCACGAACGCGATGAGATTCATTCCCCATCTTATCCATTTGAGTATAATTCTCATTTAATGATTAAAAATAATGTTTAAGGACTTGATATCATTCTGTATATGAATAATCTATAACCTATCCATAAGAAACACGGATAACGTAACAAAGAATATAAAGGAAAATGAGTAAGTTAACACCCGAAATGACGATAATACTAAAATATTATTAACAAAGCCATGTTAAAAGATCATATATGATATCATATTAATGTATATGATTCTTGTATAATTTAATAACAATTATTTCACCATTATACATGAAGTTAACAAACCATCAACCAAGGAAAAGTACAAGGTAAGGGTTTATTTCACAAACTCTTCATTATCCGAGGTTGTTTATACGTAATTTTCTATTGGTACCTCTTTATCATCCACATCCATTTTTCTTAAAAATGTATTTCAAAAAATTATTTCTATTTTACAGAATATGGGTTAAAGTCATTTATACCCTTGTTTGACTTTTTATAAGAGGTTTATAAAGGAATCTTTCTGTCATTTTCCAAACAAGTTCCATTTTAACCTTTTCGAAAAAATTAAGGTAAGAATGTCTTTTTTTAACTTATACGGCGGGTGCGGCTATTTTCTGCCATTATAAAATCTTAGAAGCTTACCATACAAGATTATAAAGATATTTTAAAAGTAAATGTTTTATTTTATAATTATGTGACTTTTAAATGATTTAAAAAAATAGATATGTCTCCCAAATAGTTTTGATTTCATCTATGTCAACATCCTTTGATGGATTTTAAGCTTATTTGAAGTTAATTTATTATGATACAAAACTTCCATTTTGTATTGAAGTTTTAGTGATATGTTTGAATGTGGATGTGTTATTTTTATACCATTCATGGTTTATGGATAAAGTATTTACATTTCATATGCTAGTTTTAATACAAATGTTTATGTTATGTTTAAACTTGTTCATATGAGGAATGCATTGGACTCAATATTTGACGGGTGGAGCCCACTATAGCTCCTAGATGCATCGGTAGGTCTCATGAGACAAACTAGTGTCTTGGCATGAGGCCTTGAAAAAATCTTATTTGTAGTCTTGGTATGAGGCCTTGACTATGTGGTTATGATAGTCTGGCATTATGCATTCAATCATTATGAAAGTGGTTATTGATATTGCATGTGATTATTAGATTAGTGGAATATACATGTGAATAAGTAAATGGAATTATTTCATTTTATCTTTTCTATATTATGCTGATGTTCAAGTTTAAAAAGATTTTGTTTTTGTTATATATTGCCTTAAATGTTTATGCTTATTTATGAAAGTTTCGGCTATATTGTTATCCATATTGGGCATTTGAGCTCACCCCTTTCTATGTTTTATTTTTCCCAAGATGTGAGGAAGTATTTTATGAATGACCTGCAGGGATAGTATGTGGGGATATGAGTGTGGACTATGGAGACTATTTTGTTTAATTTTCATTTTTATGATGTAATGTAAGACTTATGAATATATCTAGTGTTTCCAAGGCTACTAAACTAATCGGTCTTTCGAGATTTGATCTTTCTTGTGATCAAGCTAATGTTATGTAATAATGCATCGACTCTGGGTAACTGGGGTTGGGGCGTTACATTTCTAATAAGAAGAGTATATTTTAAAACCTCACCTTAGGATTTTAAATCATTATTATATTTGAAGGTGATGGTTTTCTGGAATTCTTTATCTTTGTTTTCCTCCTTTTATGATTATAATTTCTTCATGATTTATTATTTGATTAAAAATTTGATGAGTTCCTTGACCAATAGCTTTTTCACATCTTTATATCCTTGGATATCTATCACTATAAGATCTCAAGAACAAGTTAAACCCTATAGGATTTTATTTATGAAAATATTTGTAGATAATCCGTTGCTGAGGGACTTTCTACCATTTAATATGTTAATAAATATCATAAACTTGTTTGTAATATATTCATCAGAATGCATATTTAAACTTTTAAATTCTTAACGAAACATATCTAATCTTATATCATTTACTTTATTTGTTCCTTCATGTGTTAATTCTAATAATTTTCAAAGTTAATCAGTATTTGTACATATGGAAACATGATTAAAATCATTTCTGTCAAGAAAATAATGTAAGTAATTCATATAATTATTATTAAATTCAAAATTCATAATATCTTCATGAGTCCATTTTTCTTTAGATTATTTTGTGGGAACATATGCGTTAACATTTTCCAAATATGATGATAAATAATACCAATGAAATTTGACATCTATTTCCTCTTATATGAGTAATCTGTGCAACTAAAATAGGAACATGTGAATTGGAATTAGATTCTATAATAAACTATTACTTTGAAATTGATTAAATATTTTTGAAAAATTTGAAATTCAATTTCGAAAAATAATAAATATTCTATAAAAACACAAAGTCTCTTTTCATACCAATTTTTGGCCTGAGATTATGGAAAGAGGGGTGTGAATTTCCAATTTAAAATATTTAAAGTGCAATAAAAAAGTGATAAAATAAGTTTCACAATAGTTTCCAAATTCTATTCAAGATTATTAAGATGAAACAAAATTAATATAATAATATAAATTATTTAACTAAATTTGTTAAAATATTTGAGAGAATGTTAAATGATGCCATTCCCAAAATTAAATACTGAGAAAATATAATTTATAAGGAGTTTAGATAAATCATGATGTTAGGCCATGTATCTACACCCATTGACTAGAGAGATTTATTTTGCAGATCCCTTAGTCTCAAAGGTGACTAAGATACATATCTCTCAAAATTTTGGCATTTGATAACCATATTGAGCTTCATCTATATTCAAGTGACCAGTCCCACACTTTTTAAGTGTGTGAACCATTGGTGAAAGGAGGTTAATGAAAGAGTTGTTTTTTTATTAAAACCCTTTACACACTTCACAAAAATAACTTTAATGTAATGGTGTACAATTAATGATGATATATTGCGGGAATGGTTGGTAATCCTTTGAGTAAATTGAGAACATGATGGTTCATTAGAGAAATTGAGTATATCTAATGCTTCTTCATCAATTCTGATCAAGAAAACATTGCGCAAGTTATTTGGTTAAGATCCAAGAACCTAATGCCTCTATATGTATCCTTAAATCCCTTAATAACTCTTCAATAATTAAAATAGATTAATTAAGACTTTAAGGACTGAATTTAAGTGAAATTTGACCATATTTAAATGCATCATGATTCCATCATAGGATAAAATGGAAAGAACCATGCCCCGATACAAAATTCATAGTTTCATTCCTTTAAACCTTCAAAAATCGTTGCACCATACCCTAGTAAAGGTCCAAAACACCCTGATGAAGGTCCAAAATTCCCTAGAACATTCTATTTTGGCCAGATTGCAAGAAAAATCAACATTTGGATCCTCTACTTGAATCTATGGCCATATATGGTTCTTCCATCTTGATTTTAATGACTTGAATAATATAATATAGTATTTCCTAGAATTTTACATGAATTATAAATATCGTTAAGTTTAAACTAAATTACAATACTTTTTATTTAATATAAACACTGAAACTCACTTAAATGAAATCACTAAAACTAGTTGAGTGTTTGTTATCATTAAAACACTATGATTGAGAGAGGTTTAATAGACACAAAATCATTGTTAAATACTTCACATTATGGATTGGTTCTTTCAAAAATTATTATCATTTAAAGTTTAAATATTCTCACTAGAATTCAAAAGACACTCATTTTCAATCACAATCACATTAGGTCTTTATACTATTTTTCATAGCTATTTTTTTAGAATTGAGATTTCATTATTTTGGATGAATATCCAATAAACATCCCTTCATATCCACATTCTTTGAAATTTCAATTCGTCTCCTTATTTAGTATTAAGCACAAACATCCACATACTCATAATTATTTAGTATTTTACTTATATCCAATCCACATTTAATATGGATTTTTTTCTTCATTTGGATATAGAAAAACCCAACTGTAGATGTGCACCTCTTTTTGAAAGTATTACCTCTAATATTTATCCAGTAGGAATTTATTAATGAGCATAGTTTGATCCATTTTGTTAATGATATTATTTATTCTACCAATAAATATATTTTATTGAGGATTTATCACTACTGAAACTTGATATTGAATCCCATGTTTATCCATATAATTCTCTATTTGGGTATATTAAAATTCTATAACATTTTTGGAATGAAACTTTTGAATTTTCACACCATGAATCCTTTTAGATTTTCATACATATTTAGGGATAAAATTGTATACTTAACTCTTATGATTAATATATGTTACCCAAGACAACCTTATAAAATCATCAATAACCAAAAAAAAACACCTTTTGACATATGATGCTTTATAAGTAATTTTCCTTCAAACATACTGATTAAAAATCTAAAATACTCCTGACGAATTTCATTTCATCATCTTGTAAGTCTTTTGTGAAATTTTTTCATTCTTAACAAGTGTCAAATGTATGTTTATTATCATATGTGATCATGCGAAATTCAAATTCCCACTTAGTATTCAAAAACATTACTAATGATTTAAGGCTTAAGTGCCCAAGTTTCTGATTCCATAGTTTGTTTTCATCATATTTAGACAACATGGTAAAATTTTCATTAGTAATAAAATATAGTTTCCAATTTTTTATCCATCCTTAAAATAAAATTAATCCATTATTTTCTTTAACAGTTCAACCTTTCCTAAAAATTTCATATGATTTCATGAGTCACCCAACTCAATCACACTCAAAACATTGTACCTATGTCATTTTACCAATATTGCATCTATCTTCTAGATATATTTTACACAAATTTTTTTCTTCCCAAAGCCAATTATTTTGAGACCTTTTTGATTTCCAAAATGAACTACTCCACATTTTTAATATTTTATACCAATAATAATAAATTTATTATCAGTCATTTGTGAGGTACATTTGTTATCCAGAATCCATAACACATAACATTATATTCTTCTTTGAGAAAATTTAGAAACATTTTCCTTATAATACTTTTTATTTTTATATTATGACAATTGAGGGACTTCTTAGGAAGATTTATACTCCTTGGACTCTTTTAGTTCCGTAATTTCTCTTTTTTCTTGAAAAATTGAGAATTACTGTTTAGTTTTCACTGTGTTGAATGAGGTTATTAGCTACTAATTTCCTCATTTTTGAGTCTCATAAGTCACTTCCCATTTTACCCTTGGGAAATAATAGTATACCTTGGGTCTATAGCCTATTCACAAAAAAATAATAACTACTAAAAGTATAATAATATGATGGAAAACTAATTGGATATTTTCTGCGTTTTTTCTCTTTAAAGAATATTTTTTTAATAGAGTAGACATATTGAGTGTGTCCAAATTGTACACAAAAATAACACTTAATTGTTGGTGTCATTATCCCATTTATCACAATTGAAAAATATAATTTTTATTTTCATACAAACTCAATTTCCTCCAAGGAGTTGATGATTGTGTCCTAACATGAGGTGAAACTTTCTTATCTATTTGATCACTACCACAAAAAATTTATCTTTTTTTAAAATTGTTTCATTATTGCGATGGTACTACTCTCTTAAGTGGTTACTCCCAAGATTTTGTTACCCAAAACTAGGACTGGTACCCTTGCGTAAATTAATACCATGCTGGGTGTAAAGAATGTTTCTTATTCCTCACACATCTATCACAAATCCAAGATTACTTCTTTAAGTTATTTTGTCTTATTGACCTTTACTTTCATTTCATTATAAAATCCATAAATGATTCATTTATATTCATTCACATGGGTCTTGAGCTCCAATTTCATTCCTAATTTTCTAAAAATTCCAAATTTTAATTTTTCAATCTCAAATTTTAATTTTGAATTATTTTACTCTTATCATTTCATATATAAATATGAGTCATGAATAACTACATTTTCTTTAATGGTATTATCCTTCTATTTTTGAAGTTCTTCAAGGGATTCCTTAAGCTCAACCGAAAAATAAATTCTCATAAAAATACCATCATATTCAGAATCACTATCATCATTCTCTATTATTTCAATAATAAAAACATCTTCACTATGTTTCCCATAATCCTAAAATTATTCAACTTTAGACACATCTTAGTTTCTATCTTCATAAGATAGTTGATTTTTTCAATTGAATAATTTTTATTGTGTTTTTCTCCTGTTTTTATAATCTTAAACAAAATTCTTCCCATATTCTGCATCATCATCATATTTATAATTTTTGAAACACTAATCTACTAGATGACCTACCTTTGCACATTAATAACATGCAATTAGAATCATAAATTTGAATTTTACTTTAACCCTTTTAAGGTTAGAGAAATAAATACATCACACCATAAAACTCATCTTCGTCTGGATCTATTTTAATATTGATAGTTTTCATTACCTTGATTTGAACATCTTGAAATTTTTAAATCACTCTACAATAATTATTTTCATTTATCATTTCATATTTGAAAATTTTTCTATGAATTATATCCAATGATACTTCCTTTGGATGCTTATATTCATGTAAAAACACATTGGCATTGAACTATGGGGATAGTTTCCAAAATATTTATTTCAAGATTTTTATATCATTAATATCTTCTCCAATACCTTATATTTATTAAAAAAGTGCATTTTGATGCTCAGATAATTCATCATTGGTTTTGGTAAGAGACATCTCTAATTCTTCAAATTTATTCCACAACACTTAAAGCTTTTCATTTTAAAATTTTTAATCACCTTCATAAATTTACAATATATTTTTCCACAAGGAATTTTAGGTTTCACAAGAAATTACCACATTGTAAATTGGGTTGGAAAAGGCTCCCACTAATACATTAATTTCCATTTCATATCAATAAAATTACTTGTATTCTATTTATGATAAGCTTCTGCATTCCATGTTTACTATATTTCTATGAAAAGCTATTATGTACATGTATACTCCCAAAGACCTGAAGTAGTTTTGTATCATATTCATCCATAACTATAAATTTTTACCTTTAAAAATAGGTATGGATATTTTATTAACCACTGTTACTACTACCAATATTCTAAGTGAGAAAACATCACCCAAGAAACATTACATTGATACCAATATTGGTCCTTTATCAAGGGAATTACACTGATTGGGGGTTGAATCAATGGATCCTATATTTCAACCCTTTAATACCTTTATCATGATCATGTTCTATTAATTTTAGGATCAATCCTTTTCTCTCCCTCACTTTCACTTGATATGGGATGAAATTAGTAAATAGAAAACATAGAATTTTACTTTTTTTCACCCCTAAAAGGGTAGTATAGGGAGCATAAAATTGATGATGTTTTAATAAACTAAAAAATATTTCTCATTTCTTCCTTTGGTTTATACAATGGATTAGTTACACTGACCCTACAAACTCACTGTTAAAATAAGATGAGAAATATCATTGTCTCTCATCCCAAAGAGGAACTCATTTCTCCCTTCATGACCATATAGATATTTTCCACAATATTAATATATAAATGATACACCAAACATGTTGTGTATCTTCTATACCCTATAATGATATTCTAGTGATATGATACTCCTATAATTCCCTCCTTCTTCCTTTCCCTCCCCTCTTCCATGAATTCTAGAAAACACTATGTTCTTTACATAGAGAATATCCTCTCTTTTATTTAAAATCAAATTTTTAAGAATGAATATTCATTTTCTATGATTGTTCCAAGTGTCCCCTATTATTAATGGGATCATAATGTTCCATTAATTCCAAAATAGATACCATGAAATATGAGCAATAACTCCCTATTTTAGTTTTAGTTGAAACTACCAGCTGATGGAAACTACTTGGTTGTCGTTTGATCTTAGATTCTATGGAACAACCAACCACCTGCATGCCTTTTTTATGGTGTATCGTTATAGAATACATTACAGAATCAACTTCTGCTTCATGGAAATTATTTATATGGAGTAACATTTTTTTCATTAAATAGATCAAAAAATTTAATGCATTAACTCCTCCACTACACTCCCATGATATACTAACATGATCTCCTATAACTCCATGAGTCACTGAACTCTCTTTAATGTATCCACATACATTTTAGAATATCCTACTATATTATTGGAATCATTAATTCAAATAATATTCCACTATAACTTCTCCACATAAAAATTTGGATTATGTAGTGTAGCTTCCAGTGAAACCATGAAAAACAAAGTATAGTTGTAGAATTATTATCCTTCATTAAATAAGACTATGTTGTGGTCATCTCTCCACGATGTGGGAAGATATAATTTTTTGGTCGCACTAAAACTCATTAAAACTCCTTATAGATGAACTATGACCCATGGTTCATCTTATTTCACCATGTCCTCAAAACATTGAATCTCACATCAACAATATCTCTGAAATTATAATGCTTAATAATACTTTGCATCCCTCAATTGAACAATCAATTCAAACTAGCACAGGTGCTCACCTACTACCTCCCATGTCACCCATCGCATGAGATGTTAATAACAACCTCCCATGTCTTCACCAATGTTTTTTACTTCCATCATACGAACTTGTGCATTTACAAATGGATTCTCACATGCACAACCCTACTTGCCCTCTTAGATATGTGGCGCCTTGGCTCAGCCACTATTTTTTCTGTAGGATACTCAACTTATCACCTTGATTGGTTTTTAAATAGTGTTCTATAACTTATATCCTTAATTGAGGAATATTCATTGACCCTACATTGTAGCTGGATTAATTGTGGTGCAGACTTCCCAAATCCGACACATCTTATGGAAGAAAGTAGGGTTTGTGGAATGGGATCTATCTTCTGGATAGTTCTCTTCTTCAAAAACTTCTAATAACTCTTGTTCAAGGATGTTTTAACATAAATCCATAACAATTATCTAATCATCACTTAGAATTCATACTATTCTCTAACTTTTCATAAAACACAATTCATATAAATCTCCAAAGGGGTTTTGGATAATACATTGACTTTTATTACACTCTTGGGATTAATATAACTAATTCCCTACATTAATATCATGGGTTTAAATTCCATATTCACTCTATAATCCTATTCTCCTTATATTATCTACTAAGTTATAAATCTATAAAATACTAAAGAATAAAATAAAAAGATATAAAAAATTCATTCATGAATTTGGAAATAATCAACAATAAACCTCACACAAACCCCACTAGGTGATTTAAATAAACATTTTTATGTAAAATCCATCAAAAAAATTAAGAAAATTTTTATCTAATGGTTATTGTTGAGGTGGATTCCTATGGTGGATTAATAGTCTCCTCCAGAATATCCTTTGACTCTTGAATTTTATCAACTCTCTTCTTTATGAATTGGATATAATCTATGTAATCCTTTCAACATTCCATGATCATTCTATGTAAACCATAAGTTCTCAAGTAATATCATGTTGTATATAAATCTCAATTCCTTTAGTTAAACTCCACTACCCTTTCATAAGTGGATCTTATTCACTCTCCCTTAGATTGGGTTCCATCTATTTAGTTTTTATTACATTTCCAAACTTGTTTAGATAGTTTTGTAAAGGGTTTGATGTAGTCCCCAAAACAATTTCTTGTGTTTCACAAGGTAATATAATCAAACAATGGATCCCATTTCTTGGTTATCCTTCCTTACTTCCAAATTTTTAATTTAAGATCAAAATATAGTACTTTGAGACCATAGAAAACCCATAATAATTTTTTTTATTCTAAAGTGATCAGATTTCATAAATTATTTAATTTATATCCCTACGAATTTGTTAAAAAAAGATCCTATATTGGCACTATACATGGCATTGTATTGGTAATTCAGTCTCAAGTTAATTACCCTTGGGCTATATTAAAGTGATGAAAAATCATTTTTTGTGTCTCAACATTATGTTGAGATGTTTGAATATCCCCAATAGTGAATGTGAGGTGTATTATATCAAATGTAGTTTTTGGGTGTGACATGGTATTAGAAATTTAACCTCAATATGCTAAATTTTTTAATTACCTCTAGACATATTTTCACAATTCTTATTTAATTTCCTCTAGTTCATAATGTGTGTTATCCCCTCACACTACATTATTTCTTAAACAGATCCTATGTTAGAGTTTGTGAGACAATTTTGGTACTGAAAGACTCTCATGTTCATTCCTTACATTAAATTATAATTGTAATATCCCGAGTAAGTTGATGCAACGACCATTGAGAAGTGTACATACTCTTGAAATAATGAACATGGGGTTATATTGGAGTGTCTCCAAACTCTCAAGATACTATATGGGGATTTGAGGACCCTATAATATTCTCTAGATCATATATGTGTCATTGTGTTTTCATTGACATATGCTCAGGGTTATCTACAACACTATATTGGTTCTCTGATATCTTATAAATAGTAGGTTTAAGAATAAGTTGGTTGGGGACATAGCCTGAAGGTTCCTATACCATGATACATTATCCCATAATGTAATCTTAACCCCAAACTATGAATTATATGTAGTTATTTTCTTCTCCATTTCATTAATTCATACTTACTCCAGGTATCCCAACATCAGTGATTCATCTCTAAACATATCATGATTCATGTTCTAAATTTAATGACTTCAAATACATTCATGAATGCTTCATATTTAAATTTTATTTATTTAAACTACTATTAATAAACAAAAAATTACCTAAAAACACAAAATAAATAATTGGTAAAAAATAAAAAACAATGAGACTATTGTGAAATACACATTCCCACACACGTGAGTGATTACTCTTCCTTATACAACTTCTCAGTACATATTCATGGATATCCAAAATCATCTCAAGTTAAATTCCTAATTCATTGAAGGATAAATTAATAAAATTAAGCTGAATAATGATTCATTTCCTTCAAATATCTATATCATTCTAGTTTTTCATCCTATATTTGGATTTTTAATTCTATGATATATCTTAAATAACATTCTTATAATTCAATATCTCCTTCTTCATTTGGTTTTGATAATTTATTTTTAAAACTAGTATCTCACGCTATTTTTTCTATTATTAATCCATGGAATGTTATTTTTTACTTATTTATTGAGTAAAACTACTATGGAACTATACCATCTTGTATATCTTGAATTCCCTAAGGATATATGTGATAAATAGATCATCGTTCAATGATAAGGGTAGCTATATCAAAGAATTCAATTTTACTCTAATTCATGGTCTTTATTTTTCACTTGCATACCCTATGAATAATAACCTTATAAATTATTAGTGGGATCCCAACAACCCATTTTTCTTCTGTTAAAAGGAATTATCTAATTTTCTTTTATGTTTGATCCTTAAGGTATAATTCTTTTACCAAAGGTAATTCCACCAAATGAAAGTAAAATATCAAATATATATAATTCAGATCATTATCTTTCTTAACCTTTTCTTTTAATATTTATTAACTATGTTTGTAGGATAGTTTTTCTCTTATAAAATGATTAATATAATTCTCAAATGTTAACTCTAAAAGTAAACAAAACACGTTCCCCCACACTTGATTTTTTTCATAAATAAATATATAGATATGAAAAATATTTCAAATATTATTTAACAATTAGATAAAATAAAATTGATAGTTTTTGTATATTACTCACCTTCCTTGATAGCTCACCTTGTTTGGTTTATGTCTATCACTCTATAATATTTATTTTTATATCAAGACTTTAAAATTAAGGAAAACACTCAGTGGTAGAAATAATACTTATCCGGATTCAAAAAAAGGTAGTTAAATTCTTAGGATACCCCCCAAGAGCTCTTTTTTTATAGTCATTATCCAAACTCTTCAACCCTTTAATCATCAATTTGAAACGTTATAGATTTCTCCACATTACCTCCTTCAATGCATTACTTTAGTATCTATCAGTTCATAGTGAATGGTTTTCCATTATCTCCGATAATCTTTACTTCTCCACTCTCATTTACCCCAGGCACCTTGAATAGTCTAGATCATTTAGACTTCATCTACCATATAAATAGGTTTATCATTGAATTTAATAGAGGGACCAGTTATCCTAATTTGAAATTATTACTTTATTTGAACCTTTAGTGAAATATTTTTCCCTTTTTTCATAGTTTTATAATTATCATAAAATTCTATCCTAATTTCTACTAGTTCATTTAGATTTAACATCAGTTTCTTAGTATTACTCTGGTAACCCATGTTAACAACCTTCAGAGCCCAAAATTCCTTATATTCTCCCTCCATTGACAAGGGACATGTCTTCTTAAAAAATACTATAAGGATATATAAAAATGGACATTTTTTAGGAATCTATATATACCCAAAAAACATCCTCCAGTTTATAAGTCCAATATTTCCTTGATCACCTCATTTTCTTTTCTATAATTTTCTTAAAAGCCTAATTTTACATTTTAACTTATCATATAGCCTATGGGTGGTAGATTATTCCATTTTTTGTATCTATATTTATCTATAATAATTTTTAATTAATTACTCTAAAAGTTCACTCCATTATAAATAGTGATTACTTTAGGAACCTCATGTCTATTGAATATGTTCTTCCTCATATATTTCCCAATAGATGGTCCCAAGTTGTCTAGTGGGTAAATTCATTAGACCCATTTTGATACATTTTCAAATGAAACCAATATATACTCATTCTTATAAGATTTCAGGAATAATCAAATAAATTCTAACCCCCACACATAAAATATTTCAACTTTTACTATTCTATTATGAGGCATCTATTACCTTTCCCCCACATTTATGTTCCTCTAGAAACTATCACAATTCTCTAAAAACTTTCTAGTATCTTTGAATAATATACTCCATTAAAACAACATTGGTGTACCTTAGAATATATTTTTATACTTATATAATTTTCATCATATAGTAATGTATGGAAGAGGTTAAGAATAGATAAAATATCTTATTCTATTACACATATTCTAAGAAAATGTTTAGAGTTATTTATTGTAAATATAGGCATCCTTTAATAAGTAGTACTTTACATCTTCTTCAAACCTAATATTATCATATTTTTACATACCTTATGGTTTTTCCCTTGTAAATATTTAATTTTTAAATTCATAATATTTGGTAATCACGTTTTTGTGGAAGAAAGTAGTTGTTCGTCTAGGAATGTTCTCCTGATGGGTTTAGTAGGATCTTTTTTTAAGTCCAATGGTTTGGATAACTGATTAGAAACCTTATTATCAGCTCCCATTTTACCTTTAATATTTATATAAAACTCTTATAGATATAATTCTAATCTAATAGAACTTGTATTATCTTCCTTCTTTGACAGTATATATTTCAAATATGAGTGGTATTTATACGCATTAATCATTATTTCAATGATATATAATCTAAATTATTCTATAGCATACAGAAATCACATCATATCCTTCTAAGTTGTAGAATAATTTAGTTTTGATACATTTAAACCAATTTCTTTCATAATAAATTGCATATTAATTATTTTTATTTTCTTTCCAACAATAGTAAAAATTGATGATTCACTAAAATCACACATGATTTTAAAATGAAAATGTCTCATCATGTGGTTGGATGATAGTTACTAAAAACAATCTCATTATTCAATCTATTGAAATCTTTTATATGGTTGTTATCAAAATTTAAATATTCATCCTTTCATAGTAGTGTGTGTAATGGTCTGGCTTATTTTGATATTTCCTTTACAACCCTTCTATAAAACCTAGAATGTTCAAGGAAAATTATCATTACATTAACTTATCATGGTATAGGCATTGTTGAATTTTCATTTTTTTCAAATTTTTTAGTAAATTTATCTTTATGAATCTATCAAAAAAATTTAAATGTTCTCTAAGAAACCTTCAAATTTCATAAAATGATTAAACATTCATCCATGAAATCATTAATAATTTTCTCTACCTTTTCTGAGAAAATATTTATCATGAATATCTTATATGTGGTAGGTTCTCCACATAGTTCTAATGTAATTATTCTATAGGAAAATGTTCCATAAGAACATGTGGCTATTTTCCTATATTGATCTGCATGATCAATTAGTACTATATTTTACATTTAATAATAATCTAAAAATAAAAAATGAGAGAGTGATGTTATCCATCCAAGAATTTGATCAATGAATGAAAGAGGAAAATGGTTTTTTATTATGTCCTTATAGAGATGTTTATATCCTATTCAAACTCTCCAACCAATTAAAATATCTATAGAAATCTATTCCTCCATATTATTATTTATCATAGTTAAACCACCCTTGTTGGGAACCAAATGAATAGGGCTAAGCCAAGAAATTTGTAAAATATGATAGATTATCCATGTATTAGGTATCTTGATTATCTCAGCCTTGAATGCATCATTCATATTTGTATTTAATCTACTTTGTCACTCAATATTTTGATGAACCCCCCATGAGAATTTTGTGCATACATTTCTTTAAAAAAATCATATTAATGTATAATGTAGTTCAAGAAATATTTTTTGTATTTACTTCACAAATTAAAGTATCCTTTATTCTTACTTATCCTCCAATTCATCTAAGATAAAAAAATTCTCACTTATTCATAAATGTTCTTATTTTATCTTGGAAAACAATACCTTCAATTTCACAAGAAACACTGATCATGGGGTATTCAAAAAGTAATTTTTATCACCCCTAGAGAATCATAGTTACTAACATAGGTCGTATCTCAAAGAGAACATTTTGTTAATATTCCATCCCTAATCATTTCATCTTGTAATCTTATTTACTTAGGAAAATCCATTTATAATTCTTATTCAAGTACTCCCTCTATCAAATATTCAATGCTTTCAAATATATATATATATATATATATATATATATATTTATTTATATATCAATAGGTGAGTTTTAATATTCTTCAACACTCTCCAAGGAAATCCATGGGCTGGAAAAATACACAAGATCAAAATTGTGGAGTTAGGTAGTCAATATCCTTTAAATTTTCATAATATATCACCACTTTAGTGGTGTATTATTCTCCAAAATATAAATAAATAAATAAAGTTGTTGATTCTTTCTTGTTTAAGATGGTCCGATAACATAGCATTTTAATTCTCAAAAAACCATTCTATAATTATTCTAATGATTTTTTATCTCCTATAATAATATCAGTTATCATGAATGCTTTAGGAATATCCTCAACCAATGGTAATGAAAGTTCAAATAGCATATCATTAAGTATTTCCATCTAAGTCTTCTTACGTTATTTAATAAGAGTAATTAATGGGGAAATATCTTCCTCCATTTGTTCTTGTTTATGGTTCACCATTTTCTTTTAATTGGATTCTTATAGACACTCTTCTATTATTGTAATTTGTTATCTTATATCCTATATATATCCATGATGTTGTTACAATCAGTCCTTCCTTTAATCAGGCACTTATTCTTCTTTCATATAAGAATAGTTAGTCCACACATAATAATAATCTAAATTTGAATATATCCTAGGAGAAAAGAACCATTATTAAGTTTTTATTAATAAAAATATTGTTTAAAAAAGGTGGAATATATAATCAATGATCAACTTTTATCCCCTAAAAATTCTTCAAGATTTTGACACACCTATCGCAGGGTATATTGAAAATAATTTATATTATTTATATTATAGAACAATGTCATATGATGTTCATCTCTCGATGATATTTATTTCTAATAACTCATTATACCTTTTCGCTTTGATATTTTTAGGATTTTATTATATTTTAAGACATGTAAAATAAGGTGTGGGTTATTTATATTGATGAAAAAAATTAAATGAATGAAAGTAAAAAAAATAAAAAACAAGTGTATGTATGAAAGGAAGCAAACCCTTAGAGAAAAATATTGGTATTTCATCATGATTTGAGAATTTTTTTTTAAATTAATTTCTTTATCCAAATCAATATCCTTCATCATCCAACCTCTACTATTTCT
Organism: Viscum album; assembly: GCA_963277665.1. Classification (NCBI taxonomy): domain Eukaryota; kingdom Viridiplantae; phylum Streptophyta; class Magnoliopsida; order Santalales; family Viscaceae; genus Viscum; species Viscum album. The sequence continues at coordinate 948,955,365 of OY728163.1, forward strand.
ATTGTAGATGAAATAATGGACTTTAATGGTCTTTAAAGACATCATGACCCTAAATCCTCCAATATTAAACAATAAATTACACAACTAAATTAAGTATATGTAATTATCTTAAACCTGGCTCCATTATATATCATTTTATCTCCAAAATCATCAAACGCCGTAATATAAAGGATGTGTTAAGTTAAGATAGGTAGAAAAAAATTGATAATATAAGTACTAAGTTGAAAGCATGTGAGAATCAAGTGATAACTCCCACCCCTTTTTCACACTTCTTCATTATTCACCATGAAAAATAATAATAACAAATAATAATTTAGGTGAAACAATTCATGAGTGTTTTATGCTTCCTTGGATCCAATCCATGAGTTATTTTTCCTCTATTAAAGAATTATATATGTTCAAAATATAATAAAACATTAAAAAGATAGAGAATAAGAGAAGTGAGAAACTATTTATTAAAACTGAAAATTAATTACAAATAAAATAAAAATAAAAACCCTATACTACTATTATTTCAAATCTATGAGGCAAGGTTTTTAAATCTCTCATAGTGGAGGGGATCAAAAAATTTAATTGAGAAGTTGGGAGATTCATCAATTATCTTCAACATGTATAGGGATAAATTCATGTGCAATGGATTGAGGGGTAGATTTCTTCCACATCGAAATCTTGTGGGATCTTCTTAGTTTATTATTCATAAAAAATATACCCATGATCTTAAGGGTTCTGGGCGTAGTGGAAGCGCGGTTGGTCTAACACACAAATTTAATTTATACAATGATCAGTGATTTTTTTGAGATCAATATGATGATGAACTCCAGTCTCCAAGGAATTGAATCGAAGATTTTGATAAATAAGGAAGAGTCCCGAAACCTTTAGAGAGGATCTTGCACATAATATTTATAATTAATTTAATTAATTTCATAAAGAAAATAATACCTAGATCTTTGGTATTTTATTCTTTGAGGATGTCGATTGTTTAGAATAACCCTTATGGATTATCTCGTTGTGCTTGTGAGGATCCAAACTAGAATACCTTTAGAGGTTATCCACACACGCTTCGATTTCCTTCGATTGACACCACTCGTTGTACAGTTTCTAGTATGGTGGAGTGAATGTCTTGTGTCCTTCGTTCTGGATCTCTAGTTCTTCGGCCTTGAAGAACGTCTCTTGTACTTAAGAGGTGCGGGAAGAGGATTCAAGAGAGAAATTGGTTAGCTCAACAATTCTCAATTCACCAAGCGTGCGGTGTGTTCTCTATGGAACAATAGACGTACTTCTCTATTTATATGCATGGAACTTTAGTTACATTATTTAATTTCATAATAGTAATTAAATACATTTATTAACTTAGAGAAAACCCATGCTCATAATAATAATACTGCGTCATTATTTATGGTGTGCCAACTTGTGAAAAATGGAATTATGAATAAAATCCCACGTCACAAAATAATATCAGTGTCCTTATTATTTTAACTTGTGACAACTAATAATTATTTACCGTCTTGTAAATAATTATTTAACTACTAGACTAGACTTGGTCCACTGGAACTCCACTTCGATTTATTGAATTCCAAAATAAATAAATAAATAAATAAATTATTATCTTAAATGAATATTTTATTTATGAACTAGTAAATAAATTTATATTAAATGTCCAATAAAATAAATAAATATATTTTGTTTAATTTATGAGATCATCTTAACATGAATAAAATTATTCCATGGTCTTGAGAATAATATTTATTTCATTAATTAAATTCAAATAGAATTTAACCGAGACCACCAAAAACACTTAGTATGTGAGCCTCTAGGATTCATTCTCGTTAGCATTAGGTGGGCTTGCCTAAATTCAAATAGTATTGTCTAGAAATAGTTCAAGCCACCCAAGATAAAGAATATAAAATCGCTACAATGACATCCACATAAGAACGCTCACTTTTTAATATAATCCCTTTGCCTCAATATCTCATCAAGCAGGTTTCATGATAGTGTCATCATCCTTTATGCTTGATATGTCGTTCTTTGACTACTTGAAATAAACTTGTCGTTACACCATGGACTTGGAATTTCACATGACGGTTCTATTTCAATCAAAGGGCCAAGTTATCAACTTCCATAAATGGAAGGGAAAATTATTCCTCAACTTATCCACTAATATCATGTCACTCGTGATGCACCAAACATACCCTACTTCCAGCCAACTGCCTGTGTGACAGTTTTTGTTAGTAAATAAAAGTGCGTGAGTTGTGATATGTATTAATGATAATCTTAAAGTCTAAGGATCATTACACATGCTCGCAGATAGAAATATCTAATGACACCAAAACATGCGGAATTCCTACTGGCAGGTCTACTCTCATAATCTCCTGTCTTGAAGATTACCAAGTGAGAAATTCATGAGAGGAAGTCTCATATTCTTACGAGTACTCACACCTGATGGTCTGCATGATATATGTCCCATCATAGTATGTCATCCAACCATAGAACTGTATTTAAGAATATCTTTATATCTTTTCAAGGTTCTCATCATAGCGGGGAACTGTAATGACCTTATCAATGAAACAAATACTCTAGGACATTATTACAACATAGTCATGCAGAATAATGAACAATATGTAATAATATTTTTAATATTTAAGTACATTAATTATCTATGTTATAAAAGTACAAAAATTTGGTTCTAGGACACCAACTCTTACAAACTCCGACTTGGACTAGAGCCAACTGCCTACGACTTTCAATCTGCTAGAACTAACATGGTGATCATGTTTCTACTGAGTCAAGGCTTTAGTCAAGGGGTCCACCATGTTGTCGTTTGTGGAAATACTACTCACTAAAAATTTACCTCTCTAAGAAAAATCCCTCAATAGATGATACTTACGAAGTGTGTGCTTCGTTCGTTGATGTGACTGTGGCTCTTTTTGGGAGAGCCACCGATTCAGTATTATCACAGTACAATGTAATGGGATCTTTACTGCTAGGTATCACATCCAGCTCCTAGAAAAAGCTTCTCATCCAAAATTCTTCTTTAGCTACCTCAAAATCTATGACATACTCGGACTCTGATATAGAATATGCAACCACACTCTACTTTGAGCTCTTCCATCTCATTGCACCACCATTCAAAGTGAAGATGTATCCCTTTTCTGACTTCATGTCATCTTGATCAATCTGGAAACTAGCACCAGCATATCCTATGATAACTAGTTCCTCATATCCTCTATAAACCAGGAACATATCATTAGTACGCCTCAGATACTTTAGGGTAGTGTTTACTACCATCCAATGGTGGTCACCTAGGTTAGCTTGATATCTGCCTACTGCACTTAATAAATAGGAGACATCCAGCCTAGTACATATCATGTCATACATGACTGACCCAATCATTGATACGTATGGAGTCCTTCCCATTATCATTCTTTCCTCATGTGTCTGAGGACACATTTTCTTGTAAAGACGAATATCATGTGACACTGGCAACAATCTCCTCTAGGATTGTTCTATACAGAATCTCTTTAGTATCTTATCTATGTATGTACTTTGAATTAGGCCCAACAATATATTGGATCCATCACAACGGATCTTTATCCCTAGGATATATTCTTCCTTTCCCAATTCCTTCATGGAGAAGCATTGATTCAACCATGCCTTAACAGATTATAAGACTGGTATCTCATTTTCAATAAGTAATATGTCATCAACAAATACTATTAAGAAAATGACTGAACTCTCACTAAACCATTTGTAGACACAAGGCTCACATTCATTCTTGATAAAATTGAAATTCGTTATGGCTTAATCAAAGTGAATGTTCCATGACCTGGATGATTTCTTTAATACATAAATGGATTTCTGAAACTTTCATACCTTATTGAAATCCTTTGGAGTCATAGATACTTCAGGTTGTGTCATATATACATCTCCTTGAAGATTCATGTTATGGAAGTCTATTTTGACATCCATTTCCCAAATCTCATAGTCATGGTAAGTGGAAATGGACAATAGAATTATGATGGATTTCAGCTTTACAACTGGTGAAATTTTTTCATCGTAGTCAATTCCTTGATATTTTTTAAACCATTCTGCAACCAGGCATGCCTTATAGGTAATGACCTATCCTTCCATGTCTAGTTTATTCTTGAATACCCATTTTCAACCAATAGTTTTTACTTCAACTGGAAGATCTACCAAAATATATAATTGGTTTTGATACATGGAATCCATTTCAGAATTCATGGATTCTTGACACTTGGAACCGTCTGTGCCACTTATTACTTCCTTTTAGGTTAGGGGGCCATTATTATCAACTAATAATGAGTCACCATCCTCGGTAACTAGAAAAATGTACCATTCTGGTTCTCTAACCTCTCATGTACTCCTATTAAGTACTTGTATCTCTAGAAAAGATTCTTTTTTCCATAGGGATTTGTGGAATCTGTTCGTGTACCAACTCTTGTGTACCTTGAGCTTCAACTTCATCGAATTATATCTCACTCCCACTATATCTTTTGGAGATGTGATCCCTCTCAAGTAATATGGCATGTCTTGAAATAATAATAATTTTTTTCTTAGTGGTTGTATATGTAATATCACCTTGTTTCCCTAGGGTATCCTATAAAGGTACACTTTGTGCCTCAGGGTGTGAGTTTGTTACCCGAAGAGGCCTTAAAAAACACTTCGCTACCCCACACATGTTAAAATGATAACATGGATTTTCTTCCACTCCAGAACTCATATGGAATACCATTTAACAATTTAGTTGGTACTTGGTTTAGTATGTGTGCCACTGTTTGTAACGCATATCCCCAAAAGGATAATGGGAGAGTCACATGACTCATCGTTGATCTCACCATGTCTAATAGGGTGGGGTTACTCCCTTCGCTCACACCATTCCATTGGGAAATGTATGGAGGAGTGAGTTGGGATAGGATCCCAAACTCTCGTAAGTAATCAATGAAGTATTGATTAAGATATCATTCTCCTCAGTCAGAGCAGAGTTTCTTAATCTTCTTACCAATCTGGTTCTCAAATTCATTCTTGTATTATTTGACCTTACCAAAAGAATCTGACTTATACCTCATTAAGTAGATATATCCATATCTTCTAAAATCATCTGTAATAGTTATAAAGTATGAGTACCCTCCCCTTGCTTAAACTAGAAATGGTCCACACATGTCAGTATGAACTAATTCAAGAAGTTATTTATCCCTTTCACCTTTCCCACTAAATGGGGATTTGGTCATGTTGCTTTGTAACCATGAATGACATACACCAAGTGGTTTTAGTTCTAATGAATCTAAATATCCATCTTGATGTAACTTTGTCAAGTGTTTTTCATTTACATTACCTAGAAGATGATGCCAAATTTGGGTGTGGTATGAGTCATGTGAAGTATATTTGTTATCGATTTCCATTAATTGGTTTGTGTATTGCAACACGTAAATATCTTTGTATAAATGTTCCCTACCAAAACAAATTCTATCTCTGTAAAAGAAGAAACATTCATTTCCAAACATGAAAAAATATATATCTATATAATATGGATACATAAATAATGTTTTTAGTAATATTAAATACATAATAACAACCCTTTAACAACAAGATCAACCCAGTTGACAACGTGGGCTGGTAGTCCCCGATAGCTACAACAAAAAGTCTGGATATGTTGGCTACTTGTAGAACTACCTCCCCTCAGTCAATGTTCATGAATCTACTTGGTTCTTATATTTTGATACATATGTGAGCACCACAAGCTATATCTAAAACTCAATTTATGTAAAAAGATAGATTTCATTTGATAACAAACCCACTTGAAACTTCCCCTTGCTTCTTAGGCTGGGTGCAGTTCTTCTTCTAGTGGCCCATCTTGCCACATGTGAAACAAACAGCCTCATGTTCCTTAGCCTATGATTTGATCTTCCTTTTCTTGGAAGGCTGTTAATAACCATTGGTCTTAAATCTCTTCGCCTTCCCTTTCCTCTTATTCACCATAAGGACAGAAGGCTTTTTCTCAATTATATCTTTGTCCACTTGGCGAATGAGGATAAGAAGATCACATAGAGACTTCTCAATGTTGTTCATATTGAAATTGACAACAAAGGTAGATAAGATCTGAGGGAGTGATGTGAGAATGAGATTGATGCCCAGTTCTTAGGGGAGTTTAAACTCTAGAACATCCAGGATCTCAATGTTTCCAATGATCTTGACTATATGAGGGCCAGCTAGGGAACCTTCTCCAAGATTACTCTGAAAGAGTTACTTAGAGATCTTAGACCATTCATATCTTTCTCTCTCTTGGTAAACACCATGTAGGTTCTAGACCATGCTATAGATATCCATGTTTTCATGAGACTTCATGATCTCACTACGCATAGATGATATCATCAAACATTGAACGTATACCGCTTCGTTTATATGTTTATCATAGACCAAGAAATCCACATCACTTGCCTCTTTGGAAGGCAGATCAAGTAATGCTGACTCCATCACGTAAGACTTCCGTTCATGGTGTAGGAAAACCTGAAGGCATCTAAACCATTCTATTCATAGTGTAATATTTTCATTTTTATTCAAAAATTAAAAGATCGTATCATTAGTGTATTCTTGATTAAATTTTATGAGAAACAGTAAATTTTATTAATTCTCCCTCTATCTTATCAAGTACCAATGGCCCTCATCATTGAACTCAGAATGTCCAGTTTCCATGATATTCTAGTGAAAAGGATCCATATTTCCCTTCTCATAACCCCAACATGGGTTGGTCAAGATATTAGATGGTATTTAGGTAGGCAGTTCATTTCTAACTGTGGGCGTGCAACTCCTTGATCTGTTTAGTGGACTCCCCAATCATGAAATACTGATTTTGGATTTCCTAAACTCTTGCCTTCAATATTACACCAAGTCTAGAAAGGTCTACTCCTCTTGATGTAATATGGTTAAGTCAACCCAAAACCTTTCATAAGGGATTCCTGTATAAAATTAAGTTTCCTATAAAGGGTTGTTCAAACACATTGTTTTATTGAGTTTTTACTTTAATCAAGTAACTAAAGGTTTCATTTGTCTTAATATTTTATTTGATAGATTTTTATCTCTTATTCATGAATTTATTATTTTCATTATCATGTAATTTTTAATATTAAGTGGAATTTACTTAAGTGATTAACCATGTCTTGATAATATTTACACATAAGTCTGGTTTATTTTAGTTCTATCTTGCATGCTTGTTTAATTCATTAATTATGTGATAGTGACAACACATTCATAATGATAAACCATGAAACTGGCAGAAATAAAATAAAGTTCATGATCTTGAGATTCCATAATGTATATTTTATCTAGATATTGATAAACTAACCCAGACCCAGGGGGAAACATCTTGAACCTTTTGGGTTCATGTTTATAGCTTTCCACCTGTCCACCTCTGTATCTCCTGGGATTGGTTTTATCTCTACTCCATATTAAATTGACTCCACTATCTTGGGAGTTCCACTTATTCCATATTACTTTTTTAACTCACATTAAGGTGAGGGGTAAAAGGGGATTTACATAAAAGAAACCTTTGTCATGCAGGCCTAGCATATTAATGAGGAGAAGGCTCGCAGACCAACTAATTTAATTTAAATAGATAAATTAAAGAAACCATCCACGTAAAAAGGTCATGGCCTAGCTCATGATCATCCATACATGAAACGATATTTACGCATAAATAAAAGTAGAATTCAATTATTTAATCATTCTTGTTAAAGATAAATCACGCTCGAATAAATTAATTATTATCTTTAATTAATCAATACTTTTATCTTAAACCATTTTCTCAATTTCCTTTAGATTCTCATCTATCATAATTTTAAACAAATAAATTCATTTAAAAGTATCTATGTACATAACTTTTATTTTGGAGGCAACCCAATGAATTCCTATTCATAACTACCCAATGAGTTGAAATGAACATTGCGTAGATGTTAAATTAATCACATATAAATAAAACACATATCACGTGTTGTGCCTCATCTTTACGTCAACACGATGGTACACTTCTCAAGGGTTTGTATAATATAATACAAAATTTTAATAATTCGGCGTAATTTGGATGAGTACACAACTTGTAGTTCCAATTACATGACATGTACTAATTTTCAAATTCCATATGAAGTACACACCCGGTGAAACGACGTGTGGCTATAATTTGGAAATCTTCAGTGTACATGACCTATTCAGTGGGACACATGCCGTTTAGTTCCTCATTACATGGTCTCTATCCTGGAAAGCTGTGTATGGGGTACATGGTCCTACTCTAACCCAAAGGGACTACACGTTGTGTCTATTTGGCCACACAGCGTGTAATCTGGAAACTGTGTGCCACCAATTCCTTGCCAACACATGGATTCATTAACACTTAGACAAACTCTAATGACATAGCTAGGTTTGGTGGACCAAACCTGGTGCATTGAACCTTGTCTACATGGTGTGTACTACCTAATACACATTGTTTGTTCTGTTGTTGTATGGCTAAGAATGTTTGGAACCTCCGGATGAGATAATCAATTTTATTTTAATCTAAATTAACAGAAAAGATCGTTTTTATAAGGTGAACGAGAAACGAAAGAGGAGGAACATATCTCGATATTCATATTTGTAGAACTATTAACTGGAATTGAAACAACTAAATTATTAAATGCTTAAATCATCAATGAAATATTTAAATAATTATAAACTATGATGTAACCCCTCTGATACCACTTGAAGGTTCTGAGCGCAACAGAAGCATGGTTGGGCCGGCACCCAACTTTAATTTTTACCATGATCAATGATTATTCCGGGATCAATATGACGATGAACTCCAGTCTCCACAGAATAGAATCCACAATTTAGATAAAGAAGGTATAGGCCCAAAATCATTATAGAGGATCATGAACATCATGTTTATAATTAATTTAATTAATTTCATAAAGAAAATAATACTTGGATCATCGGTATTTTCTTCATTGATGATGTTGATCATTCAGAATGACCCTTCCAGATTATCTCATTTTGTTTGCTAGGATCCAAACTAGAATCCCTCTAGCATGCAGTGATCCACACGTGCTCTGATGGCCTCTGATCAACACCACTTGTTCTCTGGGTGCTAGCGCGGTGAAGTGATTTTCTTGTGTTGGTCATTCATGATTGCTTGTTTTTTGATCTTGAAGAACGTCTCTCATTATTGAGATGGGAGGGAAGAGGATTTGAGAGAGAAATTGTTTTTCTCAACAATTATCAATTCACCAAGTGTGTGATGTGTTCTATATGGAACAATAGATGTACTTGTCTATATTTATGCATGGAACTTTAGTTACAATATTTAATTGCATAACAGTAATTAAATACATTCATGAAGTTAGAGAAACCCCTGCTTATAATAATAATATCGCATCATTATTTATGGTGCTCCAACTTGCGCAAAACGAAATTATGAATAAACTTTTGCGTCACAAAATAATAAAAACATCATTATTATTTTAACTTTTTCCAATTAATAATTATTTACCATCTTGCAAATAATTATTTTACTACCAGAACGACCTTGGCCCGCTCGAACTCCAATTCCATTTATTGAACACACGAATAAATAAATAAATATTTTGTTCTCTTAAATAAATATTTTATTTACAAACTAGTAAAAAATTATTTATTAAATGTTCAATAAATTAAATAAATATATTTTATTTAATTTATTCGATCATTTTAAATGGAATAAAATTATTCCATGGTCTTGAGAATAATATTTATTTCATCAATTAAATTCAAATAGAATTTAACCAAGACCACAAAAAACACTTATTATGTGACCCTCTAGGATTTATTATTTTTGGCATTAGATGGGCTTGCCCAAAGTCCAAGAGTACTATCTAGAAATGGGTCAAGGCACCCAAGAGAATGAATGTAAAGTCACAACAACAACATCTAGATGCGAATGCTCATTGTGTAATATAATCCATGTGTCTATATATCTCATCAAGTGGGTTTCATGATAGTGTCATAAACCTTTATGCTTGATATGTATTTCTTTGAATACTTGAAATAAACTCGTCGTTACACCATGGACATGGAATTTTGTGTGACAGTTCTATTTCAATCAAATGGTTGAGATATCAACATCCATAAATGGAAGGGACAAATCCTTCCCTGGCTTATCCATTAATATCATGTCACTCGTGATGCACCCAACGTACCCTACTTCTCGCCAACTGTCTACATGATCGTTTTTGTCATTAAATAAAAGTGTGCGAGTCGTGACACAAATTAATGATAATATTAAAGTCTAAGGATCATTACACATGCTCACAGATAGAAATATCCGATGACACCAATACATGCAGAATTCCTACTGGCAGGTCTATTCTCATAATCTACTGTCTTTGAGATTACCAAGTGAGAACTTCATGAGAGGAAGTCTCATATGCTTACGAGTACTCTCACCTTACGGTATGCATGTTATGTGTCCCTTCATAGTATTTCATCCAACCATAAAATAATATTTAAGAATATAGTTATAGCATTTCAAGGTTCTCATCATAGCGGGGAACTTCCATGACTTTATCAATGCAACAAATACTCTAGGACATTATTACAACATTGTCATGTAGAACAATGAACAATATGTAATAAAATGTTTAATATTTGAATACATTAATTATCCATGTAATAAAAGTAGAACCATTTGGTTCTAGGACACCAACTCTTATCGATATTTGGTTTTATATTAAAATAACCCATATTATCTTTTTTACTTTCTTTCCCCCATGGATTAATGTATGAACCCAAAAAAATATATAAAAATATCTTTTTAGATGAAAAAAATTATCCATCAATTTATTACCCATAAAAGGATCATTGTATGTTTGTCACATGTATAGAATGATGAATCCTGTGGTTTCAAAATCATCTTCATGAACATTCCAAATCCTTGTGATGAAATCCATATAGGATTCATGGTATCTCAGGCTTTTATTCATGGAAGAAATTATATTTTTCACTTTGTAAAAAAAATATTCACCATGACTAGCTCGGCTCCGAAACTCCTTATCATTAGTTTTTAATTAATCTGACATAGACTTTGGTCTTTATAATTTATTTATTATATAGTTAGAGATAAATATCATATAGGCTTTACATGTGATCACTTCATCATACACTGATAGTTCAATGGAAAGTTTATTTTCTATATCAATCATTAAATATCATGTATCCATTTTTATTTTTGATTAAATCTCATAAAACCTTATAGGATTGGGTGTTATTATGTTGTATTTTTATCCCGGCCACATTTATTCTGATGCATAATTCATTTAATCTTAAATGGCTCTTGTTTAATTATACATAGTGCATGATCTGGACAAATTATTCTTATATAGTGATTAGAAGCATGATGTAATTTTGATTTTTTTTTGATTTAGGTAGTGTGTCATTCTGGTTAGTCTAAAGTAATGGTCATTCTTTAATTTAATAACATCTTGGTGTTGAATTTATAATTTTAATCTCATGTGATTGGTCCAACCATGGGTTTAATCAAACGTAATTTCGAAAAAATACAATTTCTTCATATAGTGTTTTGTAAAAACCCACTTTAGCCACCAATACACCAAAAATAAACTAATTAAAATAGTTTAGTGATAAGAAAATAAAAAATATTAATAGAATAAATTAAAAACATATTTTTATGTCATTTATATAGTAAATAAAAAATTACACCTATAAAATAAATATATGATAATTGCACTTAAATAATGAAATTCATGGTGATAAAATAATTTAATTTCAAAGTATAATATATGAAAATATATGATCTATTCGCAAAATTTGAGGTTTTTTCAAATATGGTTGAGTAATAATCCTATTTATACCCAGATAATCTTGAAACTTTTCAATTACATCATCATGAAAGATTAATTCACTTTTTATATCAGATTACACAAGATTCATAGTTTATTCTTCCTTGTTTTTAGTAAACCTATACATCTTAACTAGTTCATATTCACCTTAAATTCTAAATTTATTTTTCACCTCCTGGTTAATGAAATACACTAAAAAGAGAACATTTAATCCATATGTATTTTTTTATAAAATGAAATATTTTCAATATACCAATGTCCTCTCCCACATTAAAAGTTAGTTTCCATGGGTAAAATCTATTAAAGTATCCCAAGAGTCCTAAATTTTTCTTTTAAATATGACCTTTACCTCTTTGTAACCTTCCATATCTCATACTAGGAAATAAACTATTAAGATAAGCTTTCTAAATCTAACCAATAAGGTCTTCAATCATGATACATGGGTAAGTAATAAATTTTTCATCTAATTTATGTGCCACAATTATATTATTGAGATGGGATTCCCTTGTGTCTTTATATAAATAATAGAACTGAACTCTATAGTGAGTGGTACAATGGAAAAATCCCTTGAAATTATTTAGTAATAGGTTGTATTCTTCATTAATTTGGTATATGATTAAATTTTTAAAATTGAATATAAAAAAATAATATCAACTATAATATTCTAGAACATAAATATAAACCTATTGAAATATTTTCCCTATTTTTATTGAGTTCTTTATATCTTTCCAGAAATAGAGATAGTGGTTCATATTCATTGAAATCATTGTCCTCAAGCTTTATCATTACTCCCTCATAATATATTTCACATATTTTTTATTTTTCTCAGAAAATTAAACTACTAGTTTCTATTATTTATTCTCACTGTCATTTTTTCCTATAGGAAGTCATGTTTATTATTATTTTCTTCTTCCATATCAATTTTAATAGGATATTCCTCATAAATTACCTTAATATTCTTTACACCCCTAGTTATAATTTCCATTCATACCTCTCTAATGTTTGGTTCATAAGTGATGGTAAATTTTCTTGTGTATCTCTTTTTTTATGTTCCCAAATTGAATTTTTGGATTGTGTATGTAAGCCCAAGTTCTATGTATCTGCTTATCAATTATAGGTAAGTTTTAAATTTTTCTAGGAAAAACTTCATTAATCTTCATTTTATGGCCCTAGATCTCCCAAATTTTATTAATGATCTTCTCATTTCATAAATATGTTTTCTCCGATATTGAGTATTGGTTCCCAAAATCTTCTGGGGTTTTCTGTTATGATAGAAATATTTTTTATACCCTTAAAACTCATTTTTCATACATTTTATAGGGTTCCTTGATCATTATAAGAATTATTTTGGTGATTATTCCATCCAAGATTGAATTTATAATAAAATAGATTTTTAAGCATTGGGTGTCTCCCATAATTCACCATGTATATTTCTTCCTCCACTTTAGTATGTGATAATTCTAAAGTTTGAAGATAAAAATTCATGCACTAAATAGAACTATGAAAAATTTCTATAATAATTACATTATTCTCTTACTCTTTGAGTCCTTAAGACTAAAAAACACAACTTTTATTAAAAATTTAAAATTTGTGAATTAACATCATCCTTTGATTATACGTCATTAATATGGGTTCTTAGCCATTCAATTTACTTTTTTCTAGAATTAACAGAAAATATATTGTAAATATTTTTAAGTTCATTGGTTTTATTTTCACCATATAACCCTTCTAATTTATTATCCACTCAGGTCTACCCCATATATTTTAAGCCTTCATAGAATAATTTCATCAAATTAGAATGAGGGAAGAGGTGATGAGGACACTATTGGTAGTAGTTCTTCAATATCTCTAATTCCACATGGAAAGACACTTGATCCTTCTATAAAAAAATTATATAGTCTAGTCTTAATATCCATTATACTCTATGTGGGGTAAAATATCCTAATAAATTATTTATATATCTATTCCTCAGTGTTGAATGAGTTCACATATTCTTGTAGGAACAATGTTCTATCTTTCCATTTAGACAGTGAAGGAAGAATCTCAATATGAATCATCCTCTTTCACTATGTTGAGTGGGAATTATTAGACAAATAATATGAATTATTTTATGAAATAAAAATAATCTTATGAGTACATTCTATTTAAAAATAGTATGTAATGAAAATGGTATCATTTGTCTCATAGTTTATTTCATTTTTTCAATATAAATCATGTGGGGTTTTCAAACACCCTAATAAATTTCAAGTAACTTAATATTGGTGGTCTATATTTATTTTTGATAAACACTTCTTGGATTTTAGGTTCCTCTCTATCATGTTTCATTCTCTCCAAATCAGTTTCCTCTATGAAATCAATTTTTATTTCTCTACACCAATGGAAATTTCCTTCAATATAAAGTATAAGAGGAAGTAATTTTGTATTCAGACTCCCAATGTGAATGTGCCTAAAAAATAAAGTAGTTGTATATATTAATATAAATTACTATAAAATCAATTCCAATTTTGAGTGTGTAAGAATGATATATCATGTTTATATTCTATTTTTTCAATATATAATATAAATTAGAATTCAAAAATGTAATTACCATAGCCAAAAATGACACAAAATATATTTGGTTTAAATCTATATAGTGATAGTTATATATACTATCTGCAATTGAATAGGGTGATGGAAAGAATTAATTAAAATTTTACCTAGGTCAAATCCATAAGGAATAAATCTTAAATCAATATTTTAGTTTACATATAGTAACTATGTTAGTGATGTATGGTGTATGTGTGTATCATTTTTACAAGTAGTAAGAATCATATAAATTTCCTAGTTAATGTAAAAGGATTTGAACACCAAATAAATAATGATTGTGTTTTAAATTCTAATAGAAACAGTGGGGATTGTTGGGATTGGTTGATTTTCATAAAACTTATACCTAAATTCATAAACACTTTTCTAGAACACTCTCTAAATCTTCCCAAGTACTATCATCATGAATTTTTCAGCTTTTTGTGTAATTAAAACTCCCTATAAGTTTTTCTATTCTAATTAAAACAAGTAGACTAATATTTTTATACTATGGGACTTATGTGTGTTGTATTCTCTTAGGACCCTCTCATTCTTCATAAAACTAAGTCCCTACTTTAATTTCATGGGTTGGAATTACACTTTTTCTCTTTCATAGAGTTCCTCTAATATTATCTATTGGGTGATCAAGCTAGAAAAACATTAAGAGTAGGAGATAAAGATAGATACAATTTCATTCATTATTGAATTTAGAAATAATCCACAACTAAACCACACACAAACCCCACTAGGTGATTTTTCCATGTATGGTTATGAAAAATAGTCAAAATAAGTAGAGAAATAAAATTATACTTTCATATAAATTATTATGATATCATCCTCTAATTTCTTGATCACCTCTTCTAAAATATCCTTCAACTTTACAATTTTACCAACTCCCTTATTTGGTTATAATATCTTCTATACATAATTTTTTCCAATTTTCATGATCATTCTATGTAAATGAAATGTTCTCTAATAATATCACTTTCTATATAAACTTATATAATATTAGTTAATCTCAATTACCCTTTTCCATGTGAATAATTTTCCCTCTCCCTTATATTTGATTATATATATCCATCTTGTTTTTTCATTTCTTAATTTGGTAAAATATTTTTGTATAGGGATTCCCTCAGTCCCCATGATTTTTTCAGGGGCTCCACTTGGAAATAAAATTTATTAATGAACTTCATTTCATGGTACTCATTCCTTCAAAATTTATGATTTAAGATGTATATTAAGTTCTTTGATAACACACAAACACCATAGCAGAATTTCTAGTGTCATGTTTGTTAGACTACATCAATTAAATAATTTACAAACCTAAACATCTATTTGAAATAATGGATCTTGTTCAGGCTCTTTACATTGTGTTGGATTAGCAATGTAGTTGAAAATTTATTTCCTCTGTATGTTGGGATATTAATTCATTATAGCCTAAAATTGTGTTGAGTTAATATAATAACCTTGGGAGTTAATGTGAAGTTTGTTAGAGTGAAATTCATCTCTAGGTGTTAAATGGGTTACATTGGATAAGAAATGAAACCATGATTTCCATAATTTTTGAATTCTCACTAAATCGATTATTATATCACTTATTTTATTGCCTCTAGTTCTTCATGTGTGTAGTAATTTTATACTATTTTTGGCATTTCATAGATCATGTATTTGAGTTTAAAATACAATTTTGTTAGTGACATAATCTCAAGTTATTCTCCCACATTATGTTATAGTTAGTATAACCATGGTATGTTAATTCAATGTCCATTGAGAAGTAGATATACTATTTTAATAATGAGAAAAGGTTTTAATGGGAGTTCCAACATATGATAAATATCTGATATGGGTAAATATTGGCACTAAAATATCCTCAAGATCATCTTTGTGATATTGTGTTGGCCTTAAAAAATGATCAAGGTTATTAATGACACTAAGTTGGTGCCCTAAAACCTTCTAAAGTGAAGGGTCGTGTATTTTTTCTAATAAGTGGATTATTATAATGGGTTTGTATGTGGATTCATAAAGTATAATTGAAATTTATAAGATCCAATGATAGATAACACATATATTCTGAGGTGATCCTAACCCTTTGGAAATGGAGGACTAGCTTGATGCAATGACATGGGTGTTCCTCTAGGTCATTAAACATACATATTAGATGTTTGTGTTAGTATATAGACTTACCTATAGTTTATTGTGTCACTTTTAAACCCTCTTAATCTAGAATCATGACATGTAAACTCTCCCATGGTTATAGTTTGAGTACCCATTTTTTGAGGATTACGACTCATCTGTGTTAAGGATGGTTAAAATCTAGGAGTTATTGGACCTATAGTTGGGTAGAACATAAGTTGTGGAGTACATGAAAATTATTATAGAGGTATTATGTATTTCTCTAAGCATAGAATTTTTAGAACGGTCTCTATAAATAGTTTCAAGTCGTTGTTCCCCCCTTTACAACGTCACATTTACTATAGTTTTAGAGAGGGGTTTTTTGATTGATATATTCTTAGAAAACGATAAATTGTAGTAGGATATGGTATAGGTTTTCTAGTATTAGATTCATAATTCCTGGATAACTGATGAGGGGAATCCGGGCTTCAATATCTAAGGCATACAAATGTGTGATCCTAGTCACAGGAGTTAATAATAGGGGATTAATATAGGGGATCAAATTATCAAAAAGACAATATTTTATGTAATTTTATAGGTTGATATCATATGGATCAATATCACCCAATCCATCCTTGATTGATGGTCAACCAGGGAAGAACATTTTATAGAACCCCATGACATAGATAGTGCCATGATCAAGGGAATACCCATGGAATAAAAGGTGGTCCTTAGAGAGGAAACTTTGTAAAAGGTACTATAAATGTACTATGGGTTCTTAAGGTTGGTAAAGTTACAATAAACTACTAATTCTTCCACCTCCAGGTGTTCCACACCAAGATCAAGGAGCTAGTGGATAGGGATATAAAAAAATATAAGATATAGAAGGATACGACAAGGCTTTACCTAAAATGGTTCAAAGTTTGATCTATGTTTTCTCTACACCATCTCAAACACTAATTCATATCCTAGTGAGACATTATTTTATTATTTTATCAGTTATTAAAGAGCTTTAAATCCTAGTATATCCCCTAGCCCAACCAATGAATCTAGTGACTCATAATAGAAGTGATCACATTCTCACATATATCTTCCAATAGTGTGAGATGATGCTTAATAGATAAATGGTTTTGTGGGATATCATAGTGGATAGGATTAAAACTAATGACATGAGCCTTGTAATGGATTTTATATCCTAAATTAATGCCTATATATACTTCCACTCTTGAAATGTTGTGTGTTTTTTAGCCAATTGATCAATATTTTTCTTCATAGATGAGTAGGAATTTTAGTCATGGTAATAAAATAATATCCATTGGAATTTTTAGGTGATCAATTATTAGGTTGAAAGTTAGGATTTTTGTGTTGTGTAATATTTA
The DNA here is from genome assembly GCA_963277665.1 of Viscum album. Lineage (NCBI taxonomy): Eukaryota > Viridiplantae > Streptophyta > Magnoliopsida > Santalales > Viscaceae > Viscum > Viscum album. The sequence continues at coordinate 948,973,291 of OY728163.1, forward strand.
GATGATAAGAATCCTATAGTCATGGAAGATTATATATATGAATTTCCAGAGTATTTTTTTGGATTTTCCCCTCATCAAGAGATCACCTTCTATATTGATCCACACTCTTGGACCACATTGATATTTTCTATATCTTATTAGATGGTCATGGCTAAAATCAAGGAGATAAAAGTGTATCTTGGGGGAATTATAGAGAAAAGGTTTATAAGGATTATTGTGTATTATTAGGTATATAAAGTGATGTTTTCTAAGAAGGTGTAAAATATCTTGAGGCTTTATATTTACTATAACCACCAAAATTTAGTGATAGTCAAGAACAAGTATCATATGCCAAGGATCAATGACCTATTTGGCCAGATGAAGGAAGGGAAGTGGTTTTAAAATAGTTATCTCATATTTTTTATCACTGACATTAGTTTGATGGGGATTATACCCTAAAGAAATATTTCATTAATATCTATCAACATTATCATTTTTAGGGGATCCCTTTATAAAGTTGAATGACCTAATTATTTTTATGGTCCTCATTAACCACACATTTCATCCTTTTATATAAAAATTCATGATAGTCTTCATTGATGAAATATTTTTTAATTCAGCATCAATGTAATATCATGATGATCAATAGAGGACTGTCTTGTACTCACCTTGAGAGAACCATCTCTATGATAAACTCTTGAAGTGAAATATTTATATTCATGATGTCCACTTCTTATGGAATGTTATCTAATATAGTGGAATATAAATAGTCCTAAAAATATTGATTTATTTCTACTTGTGTTCCACATAGAAGCATGTTTGAGGTGTGTAGCTTCCTTGGATTGGTGAGTTATTTCTAGAGATTCATTGTGGGAATCTCTAGGACCGCAGACTCCATAGAAACCCTAAACCAAAAGGCTAAAACCATTGTTTGATCTAAGTGGTGTTATAAGGCCTTCAAGGAGATAAATAAGAATTCGATGAGTGATCCTTTATAATGGTTTCCAAAAGATTAATTCAATTACATGGTGTTTTATGATTCCACTAGTATTGAGCTTAGTTTTATGTTGATGTAATTGTAAGTGTTGGTTGTTAAAAAGTCTAAGAAGTTGAGATATCTTGATTAGAACTATGCATCCAATGATTTGGATATTATAGTGATGGTGTTCGCCTTGAATACCTAGAGACAATACCTTATTGGTGAGTGGTTCATAGTCTATCGGTATCATACCTTATTTTTATTGGTTTATTAATAAAATTGAAAATCCATACACATTCATTTTTTTTATTTTTACCTATTATCTTTGATCTTTATTATGTTATTCATCCATTTTTAGATTTTTTCCTGATAAATGGTAGTCAGTCAGGGAAACTTCCATGAAAACCATATTTCTCCCCATTCTTCTTCCCATTTCACATTGTGGGTTCAATGTCACCCATCATTGTAGTCAGCGGTTTGAAAAAATATGTCTTGGGATGATGATCTGGTGGAAATTGGGATATGGGTGTCATTTGGGTAGAATTAGAGATAAAAGGGGTGAGATATCAATAGAGAGGGGTGGAACAAGCATTTGGTAGGTAGAAGTGGTCGCTGGAGGTTGGGTGTTCTAAGATATGATGACTGATAGGGAGACGATGCATATAAAAATATATATCGGTCATTTATCTAGTGAAGGATAATAGATAGAGCTTTGGTTAAGGTTGTTAATCACCCTAGGAGGTGTGAAGGTAGGGTTCTGGACTGGGGGTGAAAATTTGAATGAAATTAGAGGTTACAATGGTATCAACTGTACAGTTTCTAGATGGCTAAGATTTCTTCAGGTTGATTATTTATTCACACTCTGTCTGATTTCCAAAAACATACTTTATGTACCATTCTCCAATGATAGCTAGGTATTTCTAGACCATATTAAATATCAAAAGGGTATAATTTAATTACAAACTTCATGTTGTGTTGGGTCATACAACCTAACTTGTATTGGAGTGCATGCTTGGATAAACACCTAGACCTACAAGTAGTATGGGATTGTGGGAACATCAAGTACTTTTTCCCCATGATTCGGGTTCATGACAATAAATATCCAAGCCACTATAATTCTTCTATTTCATTTTCCATCGTAATAATTACATGTACATTGATCCCCATAATAAAGTATGGTGGAAATAAATGACCCAACTACTACCTAGGTTGCACACGTTATGTCACCTTGAGTATATTTTACTTTTTATTCACCCATTGAAGTTTTCATATCTTTTTTCTCAGGAATCGGATTTAGGAAAACGATTATTCAATTCTAATAATTTTCTGCATATTAAATCATGTTAAATTTCTTATTATCATTAATGTAAATATACAAATCAGTTTATGAAGTCGGGTTTCCTTAGATTTATAGGTCCAATAACTGGGTTTGAGAAGGATGAGTAGAGAATACTATCGGTTCATTACTACCCTAGATATATGAGGGTAATATGGAATGGGTCCACTAGTTACTTAGAGTATTTGTTACTCCCTAATATACTTAGGGAATGGATCCTCTAACTTCGGGTATGGTATTGGTACTCCCTTTTTCTCGTTAAGGTGTAGGTCCCCCACACAAATTTATAAAGATAATAACTCTTCCTATAATAGGGTTTGGTTAAACAATATATGGATTTTAGTGCCCCATAATTAGATATTATTTTCTCAAAAAGGAATAGTTCATTCATCATGGTTGGTTCTATCACTTTCCACCTGGGTCATGTGTCATGCATGATTCTTCCCCACATTCCTACTTTCTAAAGGTGGGAAGCTTCTATCACTTTAAATGGTAATGTCAGCTCATTGATCACAACAAGATGATGGAATGTCATTTCATCCTTCCTTGAATTCCTCCATGGATCTCATTTCCTAGTCAAATTCTCCATCATAAATTTGAATCATGTTTATGAAACTCATTCATGGTTCCATCTTTAGGTTTATGCCATTTAATTACATTACTTCTATCTCAATAGCGAAGAATACCATGGTTGAAGAATGTGGTAATGTGGGGAATGTTTGGGAATATCTAGGTGTTGGGTGTGTTGGAAACCTATTATAGCGACCCTATCCTTTTAAATATAACATTACATGATTTTAAGAATAATTATACATCAGAGTACATGGCAAGGATCGTAAATTATAGTGTCTTGGAAGACTAGGTAGATAATCAAACCTTACAAAAACAAATTCTTATTTGAACTCCAAAGTGAGATCCTATCTTCCATTGTGCACATACATATGCATAGGAAACCCTAGGGATAACATGAACAAAGGGATGAGCTAAAATACCAGTAACGTAATAATCATAAGAACAAAGAATTAACACATGTGATAGAAGGCATGACATGATGATATAAAAAGGCATGTAACATATCATAACATATAAACATGGGATCATTTAAACATGGAATCATAGAAATTTGGAAGAAAAATAAAACATGAATTTAGTATGATTTATGGCTAAACTTCAAGAATGTTTCCTATAGTAGCATAAGTCAAGACTAACCGCCAAGAACATTTCACATTGTAGCACATGCCAAGGCTAACTTCCAAGACCGTCACACATAACATCTCATGAGACACAACTTTACCCAATGCATTAGAGCACTGTATGGGATAACCTATATTACATTTCATGAATATATTTACTACATAAATTATCATACATAATCAATCTTACTTAAACATAAGGGTTACCCATGGAAATATTTGGGTACCACAATTATGACATAAAGAATAACCAATGGGTGTATCATGAAAGTGTCCATGAAAGAAATGAATTAGAAAATAAATGGAAGTTTATAAGGTAAAATAGGAATATATCATGGTAATTTATTTCAAATAGAGTTGAAAACATTTAAGAAATGTTTTTGAGAAATTTTTAGCACGTAAAACATTTTTTTGCAGTTTTAAGTAAAATACTATAGAGCTTTAAAAATAGAAAAGGTAACAATCTATTATATAAAACCAGAAGTGAACCAAGAATGTTTTCATAATTAAAATACTGATTTTATAAAGACAATTATGGATTAAAATTGAGAATATAGTGCACTTGAAATTGGGTAAAAATTTGGGAAGTTCCCTTAAAACGAGTTTTCTTATTGGGAAATATCGAGGAGGGGTTCACATAAAAGCATGCATATCCCTCAAAGAGAATAAGGGATAGATATTGAAAAATGATTTTGGAGCATGTAAAAAGCATGTAAAAGTTGTACATAAAAATAAAACAAAATTTTATTTGGGTAAAAAGAAAGATAGAGAAACCGTAAGGAATAAAGGAAGTTCAGGTAGAATTCCTTACAAATTATCAGCATGGGATCAGATGTACTTAAGAGGGATTCACAAGAGAGAAATGGGTTTCTCATCACTTATACATCATGATGGAAGTATGGGTAATGTTTGAAATCATACCCCATTATTAGGTATTACACATAAAATGGAATAACATAGAGAACATTATTGAATGAAAGTGAAATGGTGAGGACCCCTTAGCATATGTTTGGTGGTTATCTTCTCTTGATCTTAATGACATGAATAGTAAAATTAGGTTCGTTAATTAATAATTCCAGAACCTATTATATTTGTAAAATATTTATTATAACCTTTTATGTTCATTTATATCCATTTTTATTGGTTAAGTCATTCAATTTCATTGTTCGGTTCTGTTTTGCTTTCTTGGTTTTAATGATCGGTTCATGTTAGGATAAACATGTATGATAAAGGTGGTTGTCCAGAATTGAAGTTATATTTTATTATTGAACATACATAATGTTACATGGTATAAAACATAATTTTGTTACTTGAAGTGAAGTTGAATCATTATATAAAACTTTAGTGACATCATTTTGGGTTAATTGGTGGTTTTTTGACCACAAAGAACACATTTTGTTTTATAAACCAAAACCATGAGTACAAAAGGATTATAGAACCATATATAAGGAATAATAAATATATTATGGTTTGGTTAAACCATGAAAATGGTTTCATGGCCATAATTTAATATGGTAATGGAAATTGTTAACCTGTCATCCTTGATTATGTTAAATTAACACATCTCAAATGGTGTTTCAACTTATTTGACAGACTGAAAATTGTTTTTTATTATTATGAAAATACTTTTGAGGAAAAAGTGAGAAACCATAAATGACTTCACCATTTTACCACTTCACCACTTCACCACTTCACCATTTCACCACTTCTCAACTTCGCCACATAAAACTATATAGGGCTTCACAACAAACAAAATTTAAGCACAATGGAGGAGCAACCCATTCAAGCATTCAAACTGACATACCTTCATAGATGGAGCTGAAATCATCAAGAGAAGGCCAAGGTACCATGAACTAGGGAACACGAACATCAAAAAAGTAGGAAAAACTACAGAATGAGTCTCCTCGAGTGTCCACAGATATGACTATCAACGCAACCCCAAATCCACAAACCTGATGGAAGACTCCATTTGGAGTTTTCCCAAACCCTCTAGCAATGTGAGGTGACCCAAATAACACTTCTACAAATGGTGATGAAGAAACTAGAATAAGGAAGACCAGGTCGTCCGGACGCCCCACCCTACTCCGCAGACACTGCATCGTAACCACTAACCAATCGACACTTCGCAGACCAAAATCAATTCAAACCACACCAAATACCATCGTGAGCAGAAATTCCACAACCAAAAAATGTATATCATCAAGAAAAACACCACATAACATTAGAAAATCAGAGAACCATCACCTCGAATCCAACACCATGGGTAGCCTAGCCTCACTAAACTCGCAATCCACACTTCGACAGAGGAACCAATAAGAAAACAAGAAGGTCCACCTAGCATTGTCGGCACTGCAATCCATATTCAAAAATCCACACATCCAAAACCTATAACTAGAGTTGAAAGATCAAAAAGTAAGAAAACATCACCGATGAGACGACCTCCCAAACGCTAGATCACCGGATGCCCTTCGCAAGCCAACCACAGAACCCAGCACTGCCTTCAAAACCACACACAAAGAGAGGATATTGAGGGGAGATTTGGGCAGAATATTGGCAAGGCACAAGGATTTATAGGAGTGAGGAGAATAGGTAAGGATTGGTTGTATTAATAGTGGAGGGGATAAGAGTTTTCATAATATTATAATCATTAGTTTATTATTTTTCCATAAGACCAAAAATAATGATGATTCCATGAAAAAATAGTAATAAGTGCATGTGAGTTCAAACCAATTGTTCTTACATCAGAAAATCAACCTCAATGACTCAATGAATCCATTATTTAGCATTTATTGTAAATTATCGTATATTACTATTCATAAAAAATTCAAGTATTTTAGAAAAATACAAAAAATTCACCCTAACTATTTTTCGACGTGTAAAATCCCAAAATGAAGTCCATTTTTCAAAAGTAATTTTATAAATATGATTAATTTAATATTTAATTAAAATCATAATTTACTTGAAAAATATAGATTTTAAAACATTTATTTTCTTATTCCAAGATATTGGTATATCTTACTTGAACTTGAATATTATTTATATAAAATCATATTTAAGGTTACTATTCATTAGGTTATGTCACTATTCATAATGGTAACATTACAATTCAAAAGGGTATTTTACTATTCATCAAAAATTAAGTTTATCGTATTAGACTCAAAATAACTTACTGATCATAACTGTGTATGTCAGATTTTCGAAATTCAAATCACAGAAATGAAAAACTTATGCTTAAAGGTCACATAACACTTAGTAGTTTGTTGTGATGTGATTTTATGTGATTATATGACATATTTATAAGAAAGTAATTTCCATTGATAAAACATTGGGTCATTTCATTCTTCCCCCCTTATGAAATTTCGGCCTCAATTTTTTTTTAAATTATAAGCCCTAAACTAGTGTGGGTGCTTTTCCTTCATTGCCTCCTCCAATTCCCATGTTTCATATTCATACTTATGGTTTCACCATAGTACCTTGACCAGGTGATTAGTCTTGTTATGTAGAACTTTATCCCTACAAACCAAGAACATCACTGGATTCTCCTCATAAGAATGATCATCCTCTAATTGTACCACCTCTAAAGAGAGTACATGTGAAGGGGATGGTATGTAATTCTTTAATAAGGATACATGAAACACATCATGTACTTTTTCCATGGTAGGTGGAAGTGCTAGACAATAGGCCACAACCCCGACATGATCAAGAATCATGAAGGGGCCGATGTACCTAGGACTTAACATCCCTTTCTTTCCAAACCACATGACCTTATTCTACGGAGATATGCATAGAAATACCATGTCTCCAAATTTGAACACAAGGTCTCGTCAATGATTGTTTGAATAAATATTCTGTTGAATTTGGGTTGCCTTGATGTGTTGCTAAAGGGTTTTCACCTTCTCCACCATTTCGTTGACCATTCCAGGTCCTAGAAGCTTACTCTCGTCGACTTCATCCAAAAACTCAGGTGTTCTTGCACCTTTTCCCATAAAGGGCTTCATATGGTGTCATTCGGATGCTCGAGTGAAAACTATTATTGTAGGAGAATTCAACCAGTGTAAGATGTTGGTCCCATCCTCTTTTGAATTCCATAGAACATGCTCTCAACATATCTTCCAGTTTAAATAGTTCACTCAAATTGGCCATCTTTTTTAGGATGATATTCTATACTGAAGTTTAGTTCAATTCTTAAAGCATGTTGGGTACTTTTCCAGAACATCAAAGTGAGTCTTACATCTTGATCAGATACAATAGATAGTGGTACTCCATTCTACCTTACCACCTCTTTTATATATATCTGTGTAAACTGATCAAATGAGAAGTCCTCTTGAATTGCGATAAAGTGAGTTGTCTTTATAAGATGATCCACAATAACACATTTAGCATTGTTTCCTCTAGATGTCCTTGGAAGTCAAGTGACAAATTCCATGGTAATGTTTTCCCACATTCATGTTGGTGTTGGTAGTGGTTGCATCATCCCCTTATACTTTTCTCTCTTAGCCATCACTTGTTAACATACCAAGCACTTTGATGTATATTCAACAATCTTCCTTTTCATATTTCCCCCCCAAAAAGTATTCTCAAAGATCTCGATACATCTTTGTGCTCTCTAGGTGAATAGGTAAGGTTAAGCTATGTACATAATTCAGAATATCCTTCTTTATATATGGATCATATAGTACACATAATCATGATCCAAACCTTACAACTCCTTCCTCGTCAATCTTGAACTCTGAATATTTCCCATTTCTGATAGCTTCCACCCATTTCAAAATTTCCACATCTTTTCATTTAGTATGTAGTATTTTCTCCATGAGGAATGGTTGAGAAATCATTTGAGAAAGGATTTATGATATTTCTTCATTAATTATAACCATTTCCATCCTATGTAAATCTAAGAAGATCAGATCCTTTTCAATTCTCATCATTGATAAAGACACATGATCATTTCTACTTAGAGCATCTGCCACCTTATTTGCCTTATTGAGATGGTAGTGGATTGAGCAGTCATAATCCATATTGATCTCTATCCATCTTCTATGGTGCAAATTAATCTCTTTCTGTGTGAATGTTGATCGGAGTGGATACTCAAGAGGGGATAAATTGAGTCCAATTAAAATTTCTGTTAAAAACTTTTAGGATTAAAATCCCCCAAATTAGAACATCCCAGTTAATTAAGGCAGTAGAGATATAAGTGATTTATTGTTCAACAGGTTTCTCAAAGGTTGATTAATCCTCAATTAAATCAGTGTGAGTACTAATTCAACTTTTAAAACAAGTTTACTAAAATAATCACATATACACACTAACCAAAACTAAATATCAGATTGAAAAAACAAATTTATGTCTTTGAAAATATAAGCAACAGATAAATGTAAAACAAAGTACTTGGAATTTGAACACAACAATTTAAACAATAGGTTCACTCTTAATCCAAGACCTAATCCTCTCCACTTGGTAATCACCTACCACCAAGCAGTTATATTAAAAATGATACACATCCTGTATCGGGTTTACAACAGTTCTCACAAACTGTCCAGGTTTGAAAACCTATACCACAATTATACTTGGGAAAATAAACTACCAAGACACACTAGGCTTATTCTATAGTTAGGCATGGGAAGCAAATGTAAAGAGAGTTTGTTATGGGGATTTTCAGTATCCCATAGTTTGAGCACAAGAGTCAGTGTGTGTATGACATACACACTGCTCACAAATGTAAAATACTTAAACACAGTAGAGATAAAAATATTAGGAAGAAGTTTAGAATGCTCTATGTGTTGGCAGATTAGCTCTGGACTCCTTGAAATGAAGAAAAAAAAGTTTTGGTCCTTCTCTAAAAGTTGCATCTAAAACAGAGTGTCGCAACATCAAGGTTCTGATTTCCAGATGTAGAGATGATCAGCTTCTTAGGTCAGAATCTCTTTGTAGCACACCACTACAACTTTGAAAATTTTCTTCCAACAGATCTTTGTGAAGCTCCTGGATCTTCAGAATTAGTGCTCGAGTGATCTTCTTCTTGCTTCATATTTCAGGTACTGTATATCTCCCTTATGTGTATGTCCCTCTTTAATATCTTGATGTTTGTCTTTTTATATTTGTTCCGGTTCACCTTTTTCTTATTTGATTTAGCATGGGCCGAAAAGAGAAATGATTCATCCATGTGTGTTCTTCCTCGTACCTCGTACTGTTTCCTGATATGACTGCAAATATCATTAAATAATATCATGTGCATTAAATTGTCCAAACATGACCGTTATGATAGTATAAATAAAATTTGTAAAGTAAATAATATGTAATCAATAGACTGGTAGCAGATGCATGCCACGCATTAGACTTCAATGGTAGGATCTTCAACTATAGTCTTCATCAGTAGGCTTACAGTAGACCTTTAACTATAACGCCCCGACCCTAGTTACCCAGAGTCGGTGCATTATTACATAACATTGGCATGATCATAAAGGATCAAGTTTTGAAAGACCGATTAGTTTAGTAGTCTTGGGAACACTAGATATATTCATAAGTCTTACATTACATCATTAGGTAAAAAACTACAACAACATCTTGTCTTCATATCCCCTCATAATATCCCTACAATTCATTCATAAATTACTTCTTCACATCCTCGGAAAAATAAAACATTGAAACGGGTGAGCTCAGATACTCAGTAAGGATAACAATATAGAATAAGCTTTTATAGATAAGTATAAACACTTAAGGCAATGTATAACGAAAACAAAAGCATTTTAAACTTGAACTTCAACATAATATGGAAAAGATAAAATGAAATAATGCCATTTACTTATTCACATGGATATTTTACTAGTCGATTAATCACATGCAATATCAATAACCACTTTTATAATGATGGAATTCATAATTCCAGACTATCATAACCACGTATCCAAGGCCTCGTGCCGAGACTACAAATAAGATTTTGTCAAGGCCTCGTGCCAAGACAATAGTTTGTCTCATGAGACCTACCGATGCATCGAGGAGCTATAGTGGACTCCACCCGTCACTTACTAAGTCCAATGCATTCCTCTTATGAAAAGTTTGAAATATAAGATAAACATTCGTATTAAAACTAGTATACGAAATTTTAATACTTGATCCAAAAACCTTAAATGGTATAAAAATAGCACATCCACAGTCAAACATAACTCATTCAATACAATATGGAAGATGGTATTGTATCAGATTAACCTCAATCAAGAATAATGAAGGATATTGACATAGATGAAAACAATCATCAAAACTATTAGAGTGAAATATCCCACTTTATCTTCAAAATATTTAAAAGTCATACTATTTGTTATGAAGCCATTTAAAAATTGATTTTTGAATCAAAGTGTCCCATACCACTTTGAAACATTTAAAAGGAGTTTTAATTTTAAAAATTTAATTTCTAAATAAATAAATCCTTAAAACCATTTTTAAAACTTTTACATTAATGAGAAAGATTTAGAAGAATAAGTCTTTAAAACATTTAAAAATGATATTTTAGTTAGAGTTTCTAACCAAAAGAGAGACACATGAATAAAAATAATTGAGGTAATAAAAACATTGTAATATCATGAGAATAAAAGGATTCATGATATTCTATGTCAAAGTACATTATATACACCACATAAAAGCGATTTGGTGTATAACAACAAAGAAGTCTCAATGGGATGTAAATTGAGATTAAGTCTTTTTATAAAGACCGTATTCTTAGGTTAAGGATAAATCAACGACATAATTATGTGTGAAAAATATAAATACACTCAATATGATTGGATATTCAGTTTAAATCAATCACAGGACATTCACACATATTCCTGTAAAAACAACACCAATTAATTATATGTTTAACTCAATAAATAGAGATTGAGTTAAAATTACTCTTATCAAGTTCATATCGATGAATTGAGAATTTATCAATGGAGTGATTATGTGTATAAAAATTATATCCAAAAAAAAAGGGGAGTGGAAATTATGACATAAGAAAATGAATAGTGATTCCACATAAAATTTTGGTGTAAAATAATCAATGAAGTATGCGTAAAGCCGAATGAGTGGAAATTGAAATTTCAAATTCCCTAATCAATTTGGTAACATACGAAACATACACCCATGAAATAAGTATCATACAATGATTATGTAAATATATATAAATTAAAGTATATTACACAATGAATAAAATCATGGGCAATACACACACCACATGCAATAAATAAGTGGTGAACAGTGGAAATCTCACAGAATTAAAAGTGAGATAAGAAACCCCTTACTTTGTAATTTTTTCCTTGGTCTACGGTAGGTTAAACTCCTTTATAATGGTTAAATAATTATTATTTAATTGAACAAAAATCATGTACATTAATATGATATCATATATGATCTTTTAACATTGATTTGTTAATAATATCTTAGTATTATCGTCATTTCGGGTGTTAACGGATTCGTTTTCCTTTATAATATTTGTTATGCGATCCATATTTGTTATGGATTGGATGTATCTCTTTCATATACAGAATGATATCATGTATCTAAAAATTATTTTTATTCATCAAATTAAATTTAGTCTTGAATGGATATGATGGGGAATGAATCACATCACGTTCGTGGAGACGGTAATCCGTACATAAGCACGAGCAACAATATCATTCTTTTGATATTAAAATAATATATAATTGGATTCTATAACATATAGATAGAATAATTATCATGTTATATTTATTATTTACATGAATTATACATCATTATTATATGCATCTAAATAATAATATATTGAATAACAATTACACAACAACGTGGAGATGGTAGGCCGTACGTACGCACGTACGGTGACATGTCATTCAAGGGATGGATAAAATAATGAATTTTTTTGTTCCATAATTATAATAGCATAACAGTATATAGAATATACTAGAGTTATTATTTTATAATGGAAATAACATGGAAAGAAGAAGTTGAAGGAGAAAGGAACTTTAAAGAGGGTGGTGAAGACGATACCTCTTCTTCGGGTTCTTCCTTTTGATTTGATCAAAAGGGATCCTTAGGTTGGATTTATGATCAATCTAAGCTTCTAGGTTTATATGAGGGAAGTTGGGAGGATATTTTGGCAGAGGCTAGCCGAGCCAAAATGCTTTCAAGGTGTGAAGAATTGGTTAGAAGTGGTGTCCTTTTATAAGGGGGAGGATGGGCTCTTTAGGAAAAACTTAAAGTATTATTTTATAATAAATTCATATTGGGTTTATAATGGCTCCGAAGTGGATTATTCAAATAATAAGGTGGGGATGGGTCTAAATCATTTCAAACAATAGATTTCAGATAGGTGTGAGTCATTATATTAGCCTTATCTTTTAGTTTTAACTGTTGGTTAATTAGTTTGACACTTATAATGTCACTTTGTATTTTTATATTATATAGTCAATAAACGTACTATATACCTCCAAGATACCCCCAAGTGGTCCATTAATGATACACCTATCATTATAAAAGTTCTTTGGCCGAACCGTATATTTTTAGGAATTTAATATCAATTAATAATATAATATTTGTTTTAAAAACTCTTTTATGTCAATTTTGACACTATTTGGTATTTGATTTTTATGAAAACTCATAACAGTATGATTACTTAGAAAAAAGTTAATTAAATCAATCCTAAAATTTCATATTGACCTATAAAATTTGTGTAATTCATTAAAAGTCTCAAATTATATTTACTTGGGTATTTCTAATATCAATTATTTTAATATTTCACTAATAAGGTAATTACTGTATCATCATAGTGTCATAAATAAATTAAATTATTTATTTTCTAAAAATTATAAATAAAATACCATTATGTAGGAAATCTTTTCTTCTTTCTAATGAATGTTTGTAGTTGAAAATATAACATATATAACCCTATGTAAAAAAAATTTTTCTAAAAGATATAGGCTTGTGTCATTTTTGTATTTACTTTATAACTTAATTAATATAAAGTGTCATTATCACTTACAAGTGGATCCATGGGGTCCCAAAATATACAAAAAGATGCCCATGATCGGACATGTATCGACTAATAGGGTTAGAACATGTTTTAGAGTAAATTAATATTATTATAATATTATTTTTTTACCCTTATTTATCAGATTTACCTTTTAACCATGGTAAATAAAATATTTACCGACGTAATTATTCAAAATGTATAAAAATAAGAGTAATATATTTAAATAATTAGTAAATAATGATTCCAAATATTGAATCCATTTTTCCAAATTCAAAACATAGAAGTGTCAGAAATTAATTTAAAATTAATTCCCGCTGTCAAAACAAAAAACGTGTTTTTAAGAAATAATAACTATCAAAAGATTGACACTTGTTTATGTCTGGTTTAAATGTGAAATTATGTACAATGACCAACATTGTATTAAATGGTAAAAATATATTCTAAATATATTTTAAAACCACTCAAATTCATAATTTATCACTATTAATTATTTTGACTAAAAAAGTTGTTTTTAATTAAAATTTAGTAATTTTCACTATTCATCAAAATATGAAAGTTATCCGAAAAGTTCCAAAATTTCACCCTAGGATAATTTTGATATTCCAAATCCAAAAATGAAGTTCATTTTAAAAGATAAAATGTATAAAATTTCAAAAAGTGGGTATTACTATTCAAAACGGCTAGTTTTATTAGTTGTGGTGTGTGTTAGAACTAGAAGTTGAGTACAACACACGCTATTGTATTATTCAGTGAGAAGTGTACTGTGGAAGCTTGGGGTGTTACATTCTCCCCTCCTTCAATAAATTACATCCTCGCAGTTTTTAAAATTGGGTTTGGGAATATAATGGGAAGTCCAACATCAGAAAAAGAGTCAATAAAACTATCACTTTAAAAGAAAGAAAGAGAAGTACGAAGGTCACCCGATATAACCTATACTAGGATTCCATGTAGAAAAACATGGATATGGATGATAAACTAAGTATCAAGTTCTGATGGAGAGGGATATAAAACATTATTAGGAGAAAGTTAACAACAATAAAACCACAAACATGTGATGGGACAAACGGTCATTAGTTACCTAGTAGGAAAAGTAAACAAACAACATTTTTTTTCATTTTTTAAAGTTACATTACACAAAGATGAGGAATTAATTTCTGAGATTGACTAAGAACATAGAAAGATATACTTAATTTTTAATTAATGTTTCATTCTTTAATAAATTTCTACTACTAACTCATTTTTAAATGATGAGTATTCCAGAAGACTTTGTCACACTAGAAGAGGTACAATAAAATTCTTATAGAATCACATGATCCATGAAGAATAAACTATATATTTACCTTGTCTTTAGAGATTAATCAAAACCAAAATAGTTAGTATAAGATCATATGATCCCCCAAAAGGTTATTTTATTAGATAATGAAACACTAATCTTAAATTCTAAAATTAAACCAACAATACCCCAAAGTTAAATAAATAGCATTCAATAAAGAATTGTCCTTAAAATTCTTTAATAAAATCCAAAATAATATTGAAACTAAAAACTTAGAAGAATTTGGTTGTGTAGTCTTCCAAGTTAAATGGTATCTCCAAATGACATCAATTACTCTTAAAGTCGCATACTTAAAAGTAATTAACCTAATCACATATTCTCTATTATAGGCTAATCATTTTCAAAAATAACCCAAATCACTATAAATCCACAATAAAAACATAGATAAAAATCCAACATTCCTCCTCAAATGAAATCCCATTCTATTTTATTTTCCTTGGTCATATAGTGTTCCCAAAAAAGAGACCATCTTCCAAAATAGCATTTATCACTTAATTACCAAATAATTTTCCTTTACTAAGGGTATTCATTTGATAATACATAAGATCCCAAATCAAATTATTATTAATCAATAAAATCAGTTAACTAAAAATAATAGTCACACTAACCAGGGACTTCACGTAGTCTAGTGGTAGGCAATAAATCCCAATCGAACTTTGGTTGTGGGTTCGATTCCGACAGCTTTGTCCGACGCGACGGGTTGTCACACGGTCTGCATGTTGTACTTTTTCAAAAACTATATTTTATAACATTACCAAAATGAGATAAATTCCTCAAAATAACCATAACATAATTTAACCACAAATGTTATCTCATACCTTGAATTTTCATCCCAAATTATAATAACTTGTAATTGCCTCAATCCCAATGATCATATAAAACCAAATGGTTATTTTTATCTATATCCACAACAGAAAAGATAATGCTTCCTCAAATATAATTCTCACATAGCAAACTACAGGTATACAAGTACAAGAGAAAATTATTCTAAAGTAAACCCATCAACACGGAGCGCTAAAACTTTTTAAACATTTCTCCAGCCATTTATTTCCACATTGCTTCTTCATTGACTAAGAAAATATCCTATATAATAGGTAATTCACTCGGGTAATGTCCAGGTCCTCTACATTTATGAAAAATAACTGTAAATGGATTCTTGGGACCATTTTTATCTTCTTCCATAATACTCTTCATTTTTCTTCGGCATTTCTTCACTTTATGTCCTTCCTTACTGCACATAAAGCATTTATTTGTCCCATTGAGACACTTTCATGGGTGTCTCCTTCCACATTTCCTGCATGATGGAAATTGAGGATTCCTTTCTCCATGGTCTCCACTGTTGGAGCTCTTATCATTCATCACCTTTCTCTTCGTTGTTGAGTCCAAGAATTGGTTAATATATATATTGTTGATCATATTTTTGGAAAATTGATTTGGCATGAAGACGATATTTTTTACGCCTATAAACATTCCATTTTGTTGCTCATTGCCACCACTGTTCCCACCTTGTACACAATTCTCAAAGTCACTATGACTTCCTTGGAATTCAGCCATTGACTAATACCAGAAAGCATTATGTGAGTAACAGTAGTCATAAAATCATTTAGTGAATATTATTTCACCATATTCTCAATTTGAAACACATTAGAATCAATCAAGGTCATTTACTCTCATATTATATATAATACTTTAAATCGGTCTGTAATGAAAATGTAAATTAACATAAGTATATCCCCCGGGAGTTTCGTAACCAAGAGTGAAACAAGGCCCATTGTCGTGCACCAGTTCTTATTCGAGTCTAACTCAAAGCGGTGTTTTCGGGTTTTACCCCTAGGTACATCTGTGCCAGAGCCGCCTCTACCTGCTCGTATCCAGACAGGGATGTATTACTCGGAAAACTCACAAAATATCTACAATACCAAAATTCTAGGAAGTTCTTCTACACTAATACTCAAAGTCTATCTTAGGGATATGTGCTCTAATTAGAGTTTATCTAAATCTAGCACCCAAGGTTTGTACTAAACTTCCTCTGATACCAACTATAATGCCTCGAACCCAGTTACCTAGAGTCCGTGCATTATTACATAACATTGGCATGATCACAAAGGATCATGTCTCGAAAGGCTGATTAATTTTGTAGTCTTGGTAACACTAGATATATTCATAAGTCTTACATTATGATATTAGGTAAAAAAACTACAACAACATATTGTCTTCATATCCCCTCATAATATCCCTACAGGTCATTCATAAATTACTTCTTCACATCATGGGAAAATAAAACATTGAAAGGGGTGAGCTTAGATGCTCAGTAAGGATAACAATATAGCAGAATCTTTTATAGATAAGCATAAACACTTAAGGAAATGTACAACTAAAACAAAAGCCTTTTAAACTTGAACTTCAACATAATGTGGCCAAGATAAAATGAAATAATGACATTTACTTATTCACATGTATATTCTAATAGTTGAATAATCACATGCAATATCAATAACCACTTTTATAATGATGGAATTCATAATTCCAGACTATCATAACCACGTAGCCAAGGCCTCGTGCCGAGACTACAAATAATATTTTGTCAAGGCCTCATGCCAAGACACTAGTTTGTCTCATGAGACCTACCGATTCATCAAGGAGCTATAGCGGGCTCCACCCATCACTTACTAAGTCCAATGCATTCCTCTTATGAAAATTTTGAAATATAACATAAACATTCATATTAAAACTATCATACAAAATGTCAATAATTGATCCACAAACAATGAATGGTATAAAAATAGAACATCCACAGTCAAACATAACTCATTCGATACAATATGAAAGATGGTATTGTATCAGATTAACCTCAATTAGAAATAATGAAGGATATTGACATATATGGAAATAATCATCAAAACTATTAGATATAAATATACCCCTTTATCTTGAAAACATTTAAAAGTCATACTATTTGTTATAAAGCCATTTAAAAATAGATTTTTGAATAAAAGTGTCCCATACCACATTGAAACTCTTAAAATGAGTTTTAATTTTAAAACTTTAATGTCCATATAAATAAATCCTTAAAACCATTTTTAAAACATGGACATTAATGAGAAATATTTAGAAGAATAAGTCTTTAAAACATTTAAAAATGATATTTTAGTTAGAGTTTCTAACCAAAAGAGAGACACCTGAATAAAAATAATTGAGGTAATAAAAACATTGTAATATCATGAGAATAAAGGGATTCATGATATACTATGTCGAAGTACATTATATACACCACATAAAATTGATTTGGTGTATAAGAACAGGGAAGTCTCAATGGGATGTAAATTGAGATTAAGTCTTTTATAAAGACTGTATCCTTAGGTTAAGGATAAATCAACGACTTAATTATGTGTGAAAAATATAAATACACTCAATATGATTGGATATTCAGTGTAAATCAATCAGAGGAAATTCACACATATTCTTGTAAAACAACACCAATGAATTGGATGTTTAACTCAATAAATGGAGATTGAGTTAAAATCACTCTTATAAAGTTCATATCGACGACTTGAGAATTTAGAAATGGAGTGATTATGTGTATCAAAATTGTATACACAAAAAAAGGGGAGTGGAAATTATGACATAAGAAAATTAATATTGATTCCACACATAATCTTGGTGTAAAATAATCAATGAAGTATTCGTAAAGCCGAATGAGTGGAAATTGACATTTCAAATTCCCTTATCAATTTGGTAACATACGAAACATACACCCATGAAAGAAGTATCATAAAATGATGATGTAAATATCCATAAATTAATGTATATTACACAATGAATACAATCATGGGAAATACACACACCACATGCAATAAATAAATGGTGAACAATGGAAATCTCACAGAATTAAAAGTGAGATAAGAAACCCCTTACTTTGTACTTTTCTCCTTGGTGACGGTAGGTTATCCTCCTGTATAATGGTGAAATAATTATTATTTAATTGTACAAAAATCATGTACATTAATATGATATCATATATGATCTTTTAACATTGATTTGTTAATAATATCTTAGTATTATCGTCGTTTCGGGTGTAAACGGATTCATTTTCATTTATAACTTTTGTTATGCGAGCCATATTTGTTATGGATTGGATGTATCTTTTTCATATCCAGAATGATATCATGTCTCTAAAAAATATTTTTATTCATCAAATTAAATTTAGTCTTTAATGGATATGATGGGGAATGAATCTTATCACGTTCGTGGAGATGGTAATCCATACGTAAGCACGAGCGAAAATATCATTTTTTTGATATTAAAATAATATATAATTGTATGGTATATCATATATACAGAATAATTATCATGTTATATTTTTTATTTACATGAATTATACATCATTATTATATGCATCTAAATAATAATATATTGAATAACAATTACAACACAACGTGGAGACGGTAGACCGTACGTACGCACGTATGGTGACATGTCATTAAAGGGATGGATAGAATAATGAATTTTTTTGTTCCATAATTATAATAACATAATATTATATATAATATACTGGAGTTATTATTTTATAATGGAAATAACAAGGAAAGAATATGTTGAAGGAGAAAGGAACTTTAAAGAGGGTGGTGAAGACGTTACCTCTTATTCAGGTTCTTCCTTTTGATTTGATCAAAAGGGCTCCTTAGGTTGGCTTTATGATCAAACTAAGGCCTCTAGGTTGATTTTAGGGAAGTTTGGAGGATATTTGGGTAGAGGTTGGCCGAGCCAAAAGGCTTTCAAGGTGTGAAGAATTGGTTAGAAGTGGTGTCCTTTTATAAGGGGGAGGAGGGGCTCTTTAAGAAAAACCTAAAGTATTATTTTATAATAAATTAATATTCAGTTTCTAATAGCTCCAAAGTAGATTATTCAAAGACTAAGGTGGGGATGGGTTGAAATCATTTCAAAAAATAGATTTTAGACAGGTTTTAGTCATTATATTAGCCTTATCTTTTAGTTTTAACTCTTGGTTAATTAGTTTGACACTTACCCTGTCACTTTGTATTTTTATATTATATAGTCAATAAACATACTATATACCTCCAAGAGACCCACAAAGTGGTCCATTAATGATACACCTATCATTATACAAGTAATTTGGCCTAACATTAGATATTTAAGAATTTAATATCAATTAATAATATAATATTTGTTTTAAAAACTCTTTTATGTCAATTTTGACACTATTTGGTATTTGATTTTTGTGAAAAATCATAACAGCATGATCACTTCGAAAAAAGTTAATTAAATCAATCCTAAAATGTCATATTTACTTATAAAATTAGTGGAATTCATTAAAAGTCTCAAATTATATTTATTTGGGTATTTATAATATCAATTATTTTAATATTTCACTAATAAGGTAATTACTTCATCATCATTGTGTCATAAATAAATTAAATTATTTAATTTCTAAAAATTATAAATAAAATACCATTATGTAGGAAATCTTTTTATATTTCTAATAAATATTTATAGATGAAAATATAACATATATAACCCTATGTAAAAATTGTTTTTCTAAAAGATATAGGCTTATGTCATTTTTGTATTTACTTTATAACTTAATTAATATAAAGTGTCATTATCACTTACAAGTGGATCCATGGGGTCCCAAAATTGAAACAAAGACAACCATGTTCAGAAATGTATCAACCAATAGGGTTAGGAAACGTTTTAGGGTAAATTAATATTATTATAATATTATTTGTTTACCCTTATTTATCGGATTTACCCTTTAACCATGGTAAATAAAATATTTACCGACGTAATTATTCAAAATTTCTAAAAATAAGAGTTAACTATTTACATAATTTGGACATCCTGATTCTAATTATGGAATCTATTTTTTCATATTCAAAACATAGAAGCGTCATAAATTAATTTAAAATTAATTTCCGCTGTCAAAACAAAATGCGTGTTTTTAAGAAATAATAACTATCAAAAGATTGACACTTGTTTATGTCTGGTTTAAATGTAAAAGTATTTACAATGACCAAAATTGTATTAAATTGTAAAAATATATTCTAAATATACTTTAAAAACACTCAAATTCATAATTTATCACTATTAATTATTTCGATTTAAAAAGTTGTTTTTTATTAAAATTTAGTAATTTTCACTATTCATCAAAATATGAAAGTTGTCCGAAAAGTTCCAAAATTTCAACTTAGGCTAAGTTTGATATTCCAAATCCAAATATGAAGTCCATTTTAAAAGATAAAATGTATAAAGTTTCAAAAAGTGGGTATTACTATTCATAACGGCTAGTTTTATTAGTTGTGGTGTGTGTTAGAAATTGAAGTTGCGTACAACACACACTACTGTATTATTCAGCGAGAAGTGTACCGTGGAAGCTTGGGTTGTTAAATTAATAGTAGGCTCTTCAACTGTGGACTTCATCGTTAGGCTTCTAATGGTAGCTCTATAACACCAGACTATTATAACAGCGACCTTTCAAGTGGTAGACTATCTCAATAGTTCACTTCAACAACAGTGGAGTTTGTCTATCAGTAGACATTTACTAATAGTATAATTTTAACAATAGTGGACTACATCGACAGTAGGAGTTGTCTAGCGGTAGCCTTCTACTAATGGTAGACATGTCCAGCGGTATACTTGGATTGTGAAGTTCTTAACAGAAGACTTAAGAAAGAGTCTGACAGAGGACTCCTAGCAGAAGCTTTGTCACAGCAGTGACCTGTAACAGGGACTCTTTATCTGTAATCTTTGGTACGCATATCAATAGTGGACTTGTGATAGTGACCTTGTACCGGTATCTTCCAACAGGGACTGTAGATCTTCAACAGTGACCATTTAGCAACAATGACTTAGAGTAATAGTGAGCTATAATGGTGACCTTGAACAGAAGGCTCTTACCAGTAGCCTTTAATAATAAACTGTAAGCTAGTGCAACAAAGTCATGGGACTAAAAAATATAGATTGTTTAGGATAAATAATATAAATATAGATTAAAAAGGATTAGCATATGACTTAATATATCATTATCAATATTTAAACATGATTTGAGATTATCAAAATAGACCAGTCCAACAATCTCCCCCTTTTTGATAATCACAAATTATGCCCGTGTGTATTAATTATAAGTATCACAGATAAACATATAAAACATTTTTTAAATAGAGATCAAAAGGAAACCTTATTTCAGTTGTGGTATCTCAAGTATCAGAGATTAATAAGAGGACATAGTATCTGAGGGAAAATCAAAATAGGTCCTTTAGAGTGTAAATATAGGAGCATATTAGTATATCATATTTGTATTAGCACAGAATTTTCTCCCCCTTTGTGATTCGAAAAAATAAACACAAGTAGAGATAACAGAGAAAGCTTGTATTAATGGAAGTACATTACATGACCCAAAAAATACATAGCCCCTATCAAAATACACAAACAAGCTCAATCCACATCAACCTCAGGCAAGTGTTCTTTCCCTTTGGAAGAAGAAGATGGAGAAAGAGATGGTGGATCAGTAGGCTTAGGAATTGCTGTAGGAATTACTGGAGGGGCAGCAACAGAAGCTCCTATGTGTCTATAGTGGTTATCTCTCTGAGGTATCAGTGGAGTAAGGATTATGATGGCCTCAGCAGAAGACATCATGTAAGAACTACTGGGTTGAGAAGCAGGTAAGGCGGGAGGTATTGTGATAGGGGTATAGTCCACATGGAGAAAGGGTAAAAGAATTTTTCAGAAGTCCATAATAATGTTTCCTCCTCTTTCCATAGCCGAGATGAAATCATCCTTATTATCCATAAATTTCACTAAGGCTGGAGTCAACTGGCCCACCCAAGTGACTTGGTCCTTGAAGGCTCTGGAGACTGGTAAAATATTGAGGTTTTCCAAAAAAACTTGAAATGAGCATCCATCTGATGCTTAGAGTAAATCCTTTTATAATAGTAATTAATATGTTCCTTTATACTTTTCTGGTCCTGGGAAGCCTCTTGCATGAAGTCACTAACTACCTTCTGAACATATTTGGTAGTGGAGATAATCTGAGTCACATATTGAGAATCAGGTGGACTGACACCAGATATCGTTGCTAACTCTTCAATGATCACTGTCCTGAATACTGAAAAGTCGACAGGTGGTGCAATGGAGGTGGAAGCAGAGGCAGAGGAAACCAAGGGTGTTATAGTGAAAGCAACAGTTTCATTAAAAGACTTTGTCAACCCACTGATGAGCTTCTTCACATCAGCATCCTGGCCTTTCACACGAGCTTTCATGGATTCCTTAAAAATTTCAAACACTACAACCATATTTTGCACCACACTTTCGATGTAGTGAATGTATTTGTATGATTGGACCATATAAGACATTAGAGTAGTTAGGCTCACCACTGACTATCTTAAAAGTTCCACAGACTGAGACAAATCTTTGATTTGATTCTAGCATTGAGATATTTCTTGAGATAATCTAGCTTGAATGGAAGACTAGACTTTAGCCATCTCAGAGGTAGTCATATCCTGAATTAAGGCCATTGCCTTTTCTATTTCAGAGGCCCTGTTATCAAACATCTGGTGCAGATCTATTTTCAGTTTTTCCAGATCATCCTTGGTGACAAGGTTCTTAGGAATGGTCACCACTGGAGGCAATGTGTCAGGTTATAAAACAGTAGGTACAGGGTGTCTTTTTCTTGACATATCACAATCAAAATCATCATAATCCAGCCCAAGTACCAGGTATCCATGGTATTCTGACCATTATACAATATCATGAAGAACATATACAGTACCAAGATACTCCCCCTCACTTGGAGCTTTCTCATGAGTATTAACCTCTACTGGTTTTGCTCTAGGTAGTTCCACAACCTCCTCTTCAACTCTAGTAGACTCAACCTATGTCTGATCCATTGGTTCACCAGTGGGGTGAGTCACAGCCTCCACTAAGTCATCAATGACTTCTATTTCAATGGCAGTAGATCCCACTTTTACTTCTTGGCCAGACACTGTCCTGTCTGTATTACCTATATGAGGACTCCGACTGAGCTCCTCTCCTTCACTGTTCTCATCCTCAGCTTCAGCAACAGTATCCTCCTTTCCTTCATCTTTATCACCATCCTTCTTTTCCTTACGAGCAGAATGATCTGACTCAGTAGCCTCATCCTCTTCAAAGGTGTCTTTGACAATATTCTGAGATACTTTTTCTTCTTCCCTAGTCTCAGTTTCACTGTCCCTCAGAACAGTCTCTCTTCTTGGCAGTTATTTTGGAGGGTAAGGTGCTCCGAAATCTATTGTCCTTACAGGACTGTCAGGTAAATCAGGATCACTCTCATCGTCAATGGGGGTGTTCTCTCTTTCATGTTCCATAGCTCTTTCAACTTCCACCTCATCATATGAATAATCTGATTCTGGATCATCAGGCTTCAGGCCTGGATCTCTCTTTTCTTTTGTCCTAGATGGGTGAGTATTAGGGTCAAAATTTTCATACACCTTTCCTTCATCATTCACTCAAGCCTTCTTCTAGGGATTCCAGCTGATTTTCATGAATTTGAAAATAACCTTGGAGATACAAACAATGTTCTCAGCCACTATCATCTTCTCTTTATTTCCAGCCACACCCTTTACCTTTAGCATTATAGATATTAGCTTGGCGTGGAATAGGGCATTGGACTTTGAGTTGCCTTATTCATATCCTCCAATTGTTCCATCAGTAACCTACATAGGTTAATCTTGTTCCCATGATTCAGTAAGTACATCAAGAATATGTCCTGATACTTCATCACTACAAAATCCCCTCTCCTGGGACTAATCACATGCTAAATGAACTTGAATAATAGTCTTTCTTCTCCATTCATCTCAGCTGTAATGATCTTCCTTGATTTTCCATTCCCTGTCAGCTCTTCCAGAGCCTTTTCATACCCAAAAATATCATTGTCTGGAGGAGCCACTCCAGAATAATATTCATACACTCCTTCGTGAGGGACTCTCAAACAAGAAGCCCACTCAACAGATGATAAGCTAACTTCGTTGCCATTAACTCTAGATACCATCCTATTCACATCATCTTCTTCTTCAAACTTTAGGTATTCATAGAATTCCTTCATACGCTTTGGGTAGTACGGTCTATTGTTGTTATAAAAGATTTTGGTCCATCCTTCGGCTTCAAGTGCTTCAGCACTAATGACTTACTCAACAGCATCCATTCTTCACTCCACTCCTTCTCACCCATGATTTCTCTCTTTGTCAAATGCGTGTTGACAGGTCCCGTCAGGGTACTTCTGGTGCCACTGGACTCGTCTTGAGTCCTCTATGGCCTTGGCGCATCCTCATTGATAGTCGGGGGTCGCTTGGTTCTAGCCATGGAGATTGAAGGAGATTCGAGGGTTCAAATGGAGAGTTAGGGTTTAGGGATTTTGAGAGTAAGGTTCAATATTTAGGAAGAAAGTGGATTAAGATATGTTCTTAGTATTATTTTTATCATTTAGAAGAAAAATAAGATAGAAATAATGAATAGGAATAAAATGGTTCGGATTCTTTCTAAAATAACTGGTAAAATCAAATAGTGAGGTATCCTACAGTGGGGTTTCTAATAGTGAGGTACACCAGTGAGGTGCAATGGTGAGGTCCAATGGTGAGGTCCAACGGTGAGGTCCAATGGTGAGGTCCAACATTGAGGTCTGACGGTGAGGTCCAATGGTGAGGTCCAACAGTGAGGTACAATGGTGAGGTCCAACGGTGGGGTCCAACAGTGAGGTACCTATCAGTGAGGTTTGACTGTGAGGTTTCCTATACTAAAGTTAATCATACCTAAATCATGTTTGATGTAATTTAACCTCTTATAATTCAAAGGCTTTGTGAATATATAAGCCAATTGATGTTCAGTGCTAATGAATTCCAGAGTGATGTCACTTGTTTAATAATGATCCCTCAAAAAGTGATGTCTCACATCAATATGCTTTTTCCTAGCATGAGATACTGGATTTTTGGAAATGTTAATAGAACTTGTAATGTCACGCTTTATAGAGACATGTTTGAATTGATATTCATAGTCTAGTAAAGTGTGTTTCATCCATATAATTTGAGCACAACAACTACCAGCCACTATGTATACAACTTCGACAGTGGATAATGCAACTAAATTCTGTTTCTTACTACACCATGATACTAGTGACTTTCCTAAAATATTACATATCCCAGAGGTTCTTTTTCTATCTAACTTGCAACTAGAAAAACCAGCATCATAATAACTCAACAGATCAAATGATAGTCCTTTTGGATAAAATAATCCTAAGTTGGGAGTATATTTGAGATATTTAAAAATCCTTTTAATAGTAGTTAAATGAGACTCTTTTGTATTGGCTTGAAATAAAGAACACATACATACACTAAACATAATTTCAGGTCTACTAGCTGTAAGATAGAGTAAACTCCCTATCATACCCATGTAGTTGGTTTGATCCACTGGTTCTCCATCTTCATCAGCATCCAACTTACAAGTGGTACTCATAGGTGTGTCACTTCCTTTACTACCATCCAAAGAAAAACGTTTTAAAACATCCTTAATATATTTACTTTGATTGAAAACAATGCCATTTTTATTTTGAAAGATCTGAAATCCAAGGAAAAATTTGAGTTCCCCCATTAAACTCATTTCAAACTCATTTTGCATAATTTTTAAAAAATCAATAAATAAAGAATTTTTAGAAGATCCAAAAATAATATCATCCACATAAATTTGTACTATAAAAACATCTTTTGATATCCTTTTAATGAAAAGACTAGGATCAGATATTCCTTTGGTAAAACCTTTTGAAATAAGAAAAGAGATGAGCCTATCATACCATGCTCTTGGAGCTTGTTTTAAACCATATAAAGCTTTAGAAACTTTAAAAACATGTTTTGAAAATGGGGATTTGTAAAACTAGGGGGTTGTTCAACGAATACATCCTAAACTATATACCCATTTAGAAAATCACTTTTAACATCCATTTTATAGAGTTTAAAGTTTAGATGAGCTTCATAGGCAAGTATTATCCTAATGGCTTTTAATCTAGCTACAGGTGCAAAGGTCTCCTCATTTTCTATTCCATATTATTGAATATACCCTTGTGCAACTAACCTATCCTTATTTCTAAAAATATTTCGAAACTCATCAACTTTGTTCCTAAACACCCATTTAGTGCCTATTGTCAAAGTGTCCTTAGGTCTTTCAACGAATTCCCAGACGTTGTTTCTTTTGAACTGATTTAATTCTTCTTGCATAGTCATTACCCAAAATTCATCATCGATAGCATTATTAATATTTTTGGGTTCAAGCTGTGAAAGAAAAACTTGATCTTCAACCTTGTTTCTTAGATAATCTCTCGTTTGTGTTCCTTTATTTAAATCACCTACAACAACATCTAGAGGATGATCCTTAAGAGTCGTAATTCCTCTAGGAAGGATTGAACTAGATTCCTCATTGTTGTCTATTGGTTCAGATTCAGTAGGTGCAGATTTTGGAAAATTCCCAGAACTAGATACTTTTACAGGGGATTCACTATCTTTATCATTAAGGTTCAGATTTGATAAATCTTCTGTAATATGTTCAAGAGAGTTTCTAGGCTCATGTGGATCAGTCTCATCGAATTTGAAATGAACTAATTCTTCCACACATTTGGTTTTATTATTGAACACTCTATAGGCTTTACTTGAGACAGAATAACCCTAAAAAATTATTTCATCACTTTTGGAAGAAAATCTGTCAAGATTATCTTTAGTATTAAGAATAAATACTTTGAAACCAAAAACTCTAAAGTAATTAACCTTAGGATTTCTATTGTTCCAAATCTCATAAGGGGTCTTCTTTAGAATAGTTCTAATTAAAAATCTATTGATAATATAACAAGATGTATTTAGAGCTTCAGCCCAAAAATAAATAGGTAAGTCATACTCATTAAGCATGGTCCTTGCGATTTCTTGAAGGGTCTTATTCCTTCATTCTATAACTCCATTTTGTGGAGGTGTCCTAGGGGCAGAGAAATTGTGACTATAGCCATTGTGTGAGTAGTAAGATTCAAACTCTTGATTTTCAAACTCACGGCCATGATCACTTCTCACGGTCTTGATTCTAAGTCCACTAATATTTTCTACAGACTTGGAATATTTGATAAAATAGGAACAAGCTTCACTTTTGTGAGCTAGAAAGTATACCCAAGTATACCTAGAAAAGTCATCTACAAGAACATAAACATAGTGCTTACCGTTTAAACTTGAAACTCTTGATGGTCCAAAAAAATCCATGTGAACCAACTCAAGTGGTTGAGAAGTTGAAACTTCTTTCTTTGGTTTGAAAGAAACTTTGTGTTGTTTTCCCTTTTGATATAGATTACACACTTTGTCAAGTGGGAATTATAATTTAGGTAAGTCTCTAACTAAACTTTTCTTATATAGATTCCTAAGTGAGTGCACATTGCAGTGTCCTAACCTTATGTGCCACAACCAAGATTCGTTATGAAAAGCATTTAAGCAAGAAACATTTTGTTTGGCTAAGGAATTTAAATTAACAGCATATACATTTTCATTTCTACATGCAGTGAAAACTAAATCATTTTTTGAATTAAAAACATTTCATGCATCATTTTCAAATTTAACATTAAAGTCATCATCACATAACTGAGATATGCTAAGTAAATTGTACTTTAATGCATCAACAAAAAGTACTTTAGAAATTAATATTGTATCAGGTTTACCAATCTGGCCTAAGCTGACGATTTTTCCTTTTGCATTATCACCAAAGGTGACATGCCCACCATCAACTTTAATTAGAATCTTAAAGAAAGAATAGTCTCATATCATATGTCTTGAACATCCACTATCCATGTACCATAAGGTCTTACAGGAAACTTTTAGATAATTTCCCTACAAAAAAGATTAAACATGGGGTAATTTTGGTACCCAGGTCTTCTTGGGTCCAGAAAGGTTAGCAAGTAAAACTTTTGGAACCCGTATTTTCTTTATAGGTTTTCTAAAATCAACAAACATATTTTGAGACATAAATACTTTTTTAGGTTTTTTATAAAATTCTTTTTCAAGAGATGATCCGAAACTAGTAGTGAATTGTCTGGATTTTAGAACAAATTTGGTTTTCCTAATTTGTCTCTGTTCGGGCTGATATCCTAGACCAATTGTTTATTTAAGAGAAATATGTTTTCCTAGAAGTTGTGTCAAGGTATCCCTACCAGCAGTGAACTTCTGAAGATACTTTCTTAATTGTTCATTAGAAAATTTTAACTATGTATTTTCCTTTAGTAGCTTAGAAAATTTGATTTTTCTATATCCAAATTTGATTTGTAAATTTCATTTAAAGCATGATGTCTTTTTAATGACTTATATTTGTCCTTGAGTTCATTAAAAGTATCCTCAAGCATTTCAAAATATTCAAATAATTCTTATTTAGTCATATCTTCATTATTATGAGAGTCACTGTTATAATAAGTATTATGCACAGGCAAATTAATTGTTACCTCAGATGTTTCTGTCATAAAATATAGATTTGCAAAATTGTTTTATTTTGAGTCTGAAGCATCGGATTCACTGGAACTGTCTTCTGAAGCACTCCAAGTTTCTTTCATAGCCTTTCCATAACCTTTTCTTTTATCCTCATATTTTCTCTTGAATTTCATCATCGGGCAGTCTGCTTTCACATGACCTTTCCGTGTACATTCATAGCACACTATTTCACTTGTATTCTCATTCCACTTCCTATATTTATTCAATTGTCCTTTATGATCATACTTCCCTTTCAAGTTTGACTTCCTGAAGAATTTATTCTTTCGGTAGAATCTTTTTAATCTTTTGGCAAGTTGTGCCATCTGTTCATCACTGTCTGAATTTGACTGTTCACTTGTAGAACTGTCTGCAGGTACATGAACTTTTTCTTTGTCTTTGTTTTTTGAGGCAGAAGTTTTGAATGCTACTGAATTCTTTCTTTTTTCTTCTTCTATTTCTTGATTCACCTTAATCTCTTCTTCAATCATCATTAGTTTTCCAATTATCTCCTTTACAAGTAGCTTGCTGATGTCACATGATTCTCGGATTGATACAGAAGTTCCTCTCCATCTGTCAGGTAGGCATCTAAGTAGCCTCATGATTTGGTCCTTACAGTCTACTGGTTTCTGAAGAATATTCATGGTGTTTACTATCTCATTTAACCTGAGATACATTTCAGAGATAGATTCATCAGGATTCATCTTAAAATTATTATATTTAATAGTGTATGTATTTAATTTCATTTTTTTAACATTGGTTGTTCCTTCATGAGAAACAACCAAATTATCCCAAATTTCATAAGCAGTCTTACAGGAGGATATTCTATTAAATTATTCATCACCCAAAGCACATTATAAGTTATTCATTGATTTAAAATTATTATTATAATTAGTTTTAGTCAATTGAGACCAAATATCCCTAGAAGTAGCAGGTAATGCATGTTGTTCTTCAATTGTTTCCCAAATTTCAGGTCCTAAGATTTCAAGATACATTTTCATTTTCATTTTCCACTGACCATAATTATTACCATTAAATAAAGGTGGTATGTTAGTAGTATCACCCTCAAACTAGTTATCCATAGAAATTTAAAAGTTTAAAGAATTGAAAATATAGATATAACAGAAATTTTGAGATCTTTAAGATACAACTAAAATCCCAGTTGAAAAGAAATTGAAAATCTTGCAAAACTGGTTTGATGGTATAAATAAAGAAGCCTCTGATACAAAATTTTGGTTAGAGTGGATACACAAGAGGGGGGTGAATTGAGTTCTAATTAAAATTTCTGTTAAAAATGTTTAGGATTAAAACCCCCCAAATTAGAACAGCCCGGTTAATTAAGGAATTATAGATATAAGTGATTTATTTGTTCAACAGGTTTCTCAAAGGTTGATTAATCCTCATTTGAATCATTGTGAGTACTAATTCAACTTTTGAGACAAGTTTAATAAATGAATCACATATACACAACAACCAAAACTAAATATTAGAGTGAAAAAAATATTTATGTCTTTGAAAATATAAGTAGCATATAAATGTAAAACAGAGTACTTGGAAGTTGAACACAATAATTTAAACAAGAGATTTAGTCTTAAGCCAAGGCATAATCCTCTCCACTTGGTGATCACCTGCCACCAAGAAGTTATATTGAAAATGATACACAGCCTGTATCGGGCTTTACAACGGTTCTCACAAACTATCCAGGTTTGAGAACCTATACCATAGTTATACGTGGGAAAATAAACTACCAAGCCACACTAGGCTTCTTCCACAGTTAGGCGCGGGAAAAAAATTTAAAGAGAGTTTGGTATGGTGATTTTTAGTATCCCTCAGTTCGAGCACAAGAGTTAGTGTGTGTATGACATACACACTACTCACAAATAAAAAATACTTAATCACGGCAGAGCTAAAAATATTTGGAAGAAGTTTAGAATGCTCTATGTGTTAGAAGATTAGCTCTGGACTCCTTGAAATGAATAAAATGAAGTTTTGGTCCTTCTCTGAAAGTTTCCTCTAAAACAGAGTGTCGCAACTTCCAGGTTCTGACTTCCAGATATAGAGATGATCATCTTCTTAGGTCAGAAGCTCTTTGTATCACACCACCACAGCTTTGAAAATGTTCTTCCAACAGATCTTTGTGAAGATCCTGGATCTTCAAAATTAGTGCTCAAGTGCTCTTCTTCTTGCTTCGTATTTCAGGTACTGTATATCTCCCTTATACTTATGTCCCTCTTTAATATCTTGATGTTTGTATTTTTATATTTGTTCTATTTCACCTTTTTCTTATTTGATTTAGCAGGGGGCGACAAGAGAAATGATTCATCCATGTGTGTTCTTCCTCGTACCTCGTACTGTTTCCTGATATGACTGAAAATATCATTAAATAATTATAGGTGCATTAAATTGTCCAGACATGACCGTTATGATAGTATAAATAAAATTGGTAAAGTAAACAACAGGTTATCATTAGACTGGTAGCAGATGCTTGTCACACGGTAGACTTCAACGGAAGGCTCTTCAACTGTGGTCTTTATCGGTAGGCTCACAATAGATCTTTAACAGTAGGCTCTTCAACTGTGGATTTCATTGGTAGGCTTCTAACGGTAGCTCTGTAACACCAGACTATTACAACAGTGACCTTTCCAGTGGTAGACTATCTCAACAGTTGACTTCAACAACGGTGTAGTTTGTCTATCTGCAAACTTCTACTAACAGTATACTTTGAAAAATAGTGGACTACATCGACAGTAGGAGTTGTCTAGCGGTATCCTTCTACTAATGGTAGACATGTACAACGGTAGACTTGGACTGTGAAGATCTTAATAGAAGACTAAAGAAAGAGTGTGACAGAGGACTTCTAACAGAAGCTTTGTCACAGCAGTGACCTGTAATGGTGACTCTTTGTCTGTAAGCTTTGGTAAGCATATCAACAGTGGACTTGTGATGGTGACCTTGTACCGGTAGCTTCCAACAGTGACTGTAGATCTTCAACGGTGACCATTTAGCAACAGTGACTTAGAGTAATAGTGAGCTATAACGGTGACCTTGAACAGAAGGCTCTTACCAGTAGACTTTAATAGTAAACTGGTACTAAGAGAACTGTAAACTGTAATCTGGTGCAACAAACTCATGAGACTAAAAAATATAAATTGTTCTGGATAAATAATATAAATACAGATTAAAAAGGATTAGAAGATGACTTAATATATCATGATCAGTATTTAACCATGATTTGGGGTTATCCAAATAGGTGATTACAATAGTGAATATATATTTGAGACTCTTGTGATCAGTATATATCTAACACTTCTACCCATAGAGATAATGCCACCATATTTTCAATGTAAAGATCACAATCGCCAACTCCAGATCATGCATGGGATAGTTTTTCTCTTGAATTTTCAGCTACCTTGAGGTGTAGACTATCACTTTATCA
The DNA here is from genome assembly GCA_963277665.1 of Viscum album. NCBI lineage: Eukaryota > Viridiplantae > Streptophyta > Magnoliopsida > Santalales > Viscaceae > Viscum > Viscum album. The sequence continues at coordinate 949,006,042 of OY728163.1, forward strand.
TTTTTCATTATCACATATCCTAAGCCCTTATTTGAAACATCACTATACAACACAAAGATTTATCTACTTTTTTGCAGTGTGAGTACTAGTACAGTGATAAGCCTCTTTTTCAACTCCTTGAAAAAGCCTTCATATTCCTATGTCCAGAAAAACTTTACTCTATTTTCTATCATCATGGTCATTGGTTTTGACAACCATGAAAATTTCTTCACAAATCATTGATAATATTCATCCAGACCTAAAAATATGTGGATCTCCTTTACAGATGTTGTTCTGGGCCACTCTTCAATTTTCTTTCTCTTGGAAGGGTACAGAGATATCCCTTTGCTGGTGATAAAATTCCACAAGAATGATACTTCTTCCATCCGAAACTCACATTTACTATACTTTTCATACAAATTCTCCCTTCATAAATTTTTTAACATAGTATTCAAATGCTCATCATGTTCCTCCTTTCTCATGAGGTATATCATAATATCATCAACAAAGACTACCATAAATTTTTCAAGGTAATCTCTAAAGACTCTATTCATTAAATCCATGTAAAATTTTGTAGAATTATTGATTTCTAAGGGCATAACTATGAACTAATAGTTTTCATACCTCATTCGAAGGGTAGTCTTGGGAATATCATCCTTCCTCACCTTGAATTAGTGATATCCTGACTAAAGGTTCACCTTAGAGAAATAACTGGCCCAACAAAGCCGATCAAACAAGTCATCTGTCTGTGGCAGGGGATACTTGTTCTTTATCGTGATTTTATCGAGCTCCAAATAATGAATGAAAATGTGCATTGATTAATCCCTCTTCTAGACTAAGAGGACTAGAACACCCCACGGTGAAGCACTCGGGTGTATTAAATCCTTCTCCTGATTCTCCTGTAACTGCTTCTTCAGCTCTTCCAGTTCTACGGTGACTATTCTGTAAGGTGTTTTTGATATAGGAAGAGATCTAGGAAATAGTTCAACTGAGAACTCAACCTCTCGGTCAGGTCAAAGACCAGGAAAATCTTCAGGGAATACATCAGTGTAATCCCTCGCATTGGGCATGTTCAAAAGAATGATTCTCTTCTATTTCCCAATCATTTGATCTACACATTCTTGATCATAAGGAATTAATATCCACACTTGAGAAAATTATTTAAAGGAGATTCATCTTCCTCCTTACACTTGTAATGAATCAGAGGATGCTTCAGGATATTAAGAGTGATCTCACTTTCCCCATAGTTGATGTTGGATTTGTATAAACATGACTAATAAATACTCAAGATGGTGTAGAACTACAATAAAGGAAGAATGGTGAGATTTTATAGGAGGTTCAGTCTACAAACATTAACCAGGGAGGAGTTATAAACCATTGATGCAAAAATTTCCACATTCGTTGTTCTCACAGATAACTTCTCCTCCAAATTTTGAGGTGGTGTTAGAATAGTATTACTAAACATGAAAGATATTGAAGAATGTGTAGAAAATGAATCAAATAGTACATCCACTATTCTTGAATGAATAACTAGCGTATCTTTCACCACATCATCTTCTAGATACACCTTAGTAGTACTGATATCATAAGCCCTTCCTTGCTTCCTTGGAGGTTATTGTTGATTTAATTCAAAATCCCTTGGCTTAGGGAAATTGTTTTCATAATTCCCACGCTCCTTATAGTTGTAACATTGCACCACTAGATGAGCGTTGATATGAAGCTTCATTTCTTCTTCATCATTAGTGGGATTTTTCATATCCCTTCGGTAGTTCTTGGCCAGATGTCCCAGCTTTCCACATTTAAAGTAATTCCCAGTTCCCTTTATATAGTTCCCAGGATGCTTCTTCCCACAACTTTTACAAGTGAGATACTTTGTCTTCTTTTCATCATGGGATTTTTTTAAACTACCCATGTTGTTCTCTATTTTCCACTTCTTTTCATCGGGCCCACAAGACCACTTAGATTCTCCAATATCCATTTCAATCTTGAGGGCACAACTGAAAATATCTTCATAACTATTAAAGTCTCAGATCTCCAAACCTTCTTTATAATTGTCTTTATCCCACTAAATAAGTGATCCACATTGATTTTGGTGTTCATGAAAAAGATAGAGGAATACCTTGCAAGCCTTTTAATGTTTTCTTCATATTCCCCGATGGACTCATCTACCTTTTGCTTGAAACTAAGGAACTCTTTATCCATCTTCAGACAGAGGTTTTGAGGAAAATATTTATTGAAAAACATCCTCTTAAATTCCTACCAATCCATGGAATCAATTTCTTCTTGGGAATTTTTATTCTTGATCATTTTCCACCACTGATCAGCTTCCCAATCAAAATGATATACTGCATGTACAACTTTCTCTTCTTCTAAGCACTGGAGGATGAATAATATCTTTTCAATGGATTTAATAAATTGATCCATGAGGAGGGTATCAGAAGATCTGCTAAACATGGTAGGCCTTTTCCTCATAAAGTATTCTACAGAAAATTTTTCTTTCCTTATAGGAGGAGGGCATTCCACAAGATTCAAGTTATTATTCCTAACTTGAGCCAGCTGAGCAAGAACTTTCATGAATTTTTGATCACTTGTTATCATCATATCAGGCATATCATTAGGGAAATATTCACATTGTCTCTCACATTGGTTGTTGGAATGTGTTCTTCTATTACCCTCCATTAACTAAGAAAAATATTATACAATTTGATGGCTTGAATGTGTAGTTATTGAACATAAAAAGGAATATTTTAAACATAAAAGGATAAAATTGTAGAGGATAAGTATATCCTAACTTGTGATTACTTAGTTTTAAATCTAGGTTATCCTCGATATATTTCTTAACTTACATTCTAATGGTATTTTTTTATTCCCTTAATAATGGTTTTTACTAAGCTCATGAATTTACCAAATCATATCCTCTGGGAGTTTCAAAAAAAGAGTGCAACAAGGCCTATTGTCATGTACCAGGTTACCCCAAGTCAAGCCCAAAACTCTTTATCAGAAATTTCACCCTAGGTATATCTATACCAGAGCTTCCTCTACCTTTTTATATCCAGACAGAAATGTTTTTTAATTGATAAACCACTTACTCTATACTTACCAAAATTTAGGGATTTTTTCTTATACTTCATCTCATCCATAATGTTCTCACTTAGGTGATCTATTCCTAATATCCAAAAATAACTAGACCATCATATTATACCAAATATAGCGACCCTATCCATTTACATATAACATGACATGATTTTAAGCATAATTATACATCAGAGTACAAGCCAAGTATCAAAAATTCTAGTGTCTTGGAAGACTAGGTACATAATAAAAAATTATAAAAAACAACTTTTTATTTAAAATCTATAATGAGATACTATATTCCATTGTGATCATACATATTAATAGGATAACCTAGGGATAACATAAATAAATAAATAATCTAAAAGCCTAGTAAGGGAATAACTATAAGAAGAAATCATTCGCACATGGGATAGAAGGCATGACACGATGACATAAAAAGGCATATAACATATCATAACATATAAACATAGGATCATTTAAACATGGAATCATAGAAATGTTGCAGAAACATAACACATTAATTTAGTAAAATTCAAGGATAACCTCCAAGACCATTTCTTATAGTATCATAATCCAAGGCTAACCTCCAAGACCGTTGCACATAGTAGCACAAGCCAGGGCTAACTGCAATGACCATCGCACATAACATCTTATGAGACTCAACATTACCCAATTCATTGGAGCACTATCTGGTAACACCCATATTATATTTCATGAATATGTTTTCCACATAAATAATAATACATAATCAATCTTATATAAACATAAGGGTTACCCATGGAAATATTTGGGTACCACAATAATGGCATAAAGCATAACCAATGGGTGTGTCATGAAAGTGTGCATAAAAGAAAGGAATTAGAAAATACATGGATGATCAAAATGTAAAATATTCATATGTAATGGTAAGTAATTTCAAACATAGGTGATAACATGTAAGAAATGTATTTGAAAAATTTTAGTATTTAAAACATTTTTGTGCGGTTTTAAGGAAAATACTATAGAGCTTTAAACATAGAAAAGGGAACAATCTATTATATAAAACCATAATTGAACCAAGAATGTTTTCATAATAAAAAGTCTTATTTTATAAAGACAATTTTTTTTAAAATAGAGGATATAGTACACTTGAAATTGGGAAAAAATTTGGGAAGTTCCCTTAAAATGAGTTTTCTTATTGGGAAGTATCGAGGAACGATTCACTTAAAGGAATGTATATCCATAAAATGTAATGAGAGATGGATATTGAAACATAAGTTTGTAGAATATGAAAATAATTTATAATTTTAAGATGAAAATAAAATACAACTTTATTTGTGTAAAAATAATGATAGAGAAACCTGAAGGAATAAAGGAAGTTGGGGTAGAATTCCTTACGGATTATCGGTATGGTATCAGATGTACTTAAGAGGGATTAATGAGAGATAAAGGGGTTTATAATCACTTATAAATCATGATATCATTATGGATAAGGTGATAAATAATACCCCATAATTAGGGATTACACATAAAATGTCATAACATAGAGGACATTCTTGAATAAAACCGAAATGCAGAGGATCCCTTACCTTAAGTCTGGTGGTGATCTTCTCTTGATCTTAATGACCTGAATAGTAAAATTAGGATAATTAATTAATAATTATAGAACCAATTATATATTTAAAATATTTATTATAACCTTTTTAAGTTCATTTATGACCATTTTGATTGGTTAAGAGCTTCTATTTCATTGTTCGGGCCTGTCTTGCTTGCTTGGTTTTAATGATCGGTTCATGTTCGGATAAACATGTATGATGAAGGTGGTTGTCCATAATTGAAGTTATAATTTATTTTTAAACATCCAAAATGTTACATGGTTTAAAACTTAATTTTTTTACTTTATGTGAAGATGAATCATTATATAGAACATTAGTGACATCCTTTTGGGTTAATTGGTGGTTTTTTTTACCACAAAGAACACATTCAGTTTTATAAACCAAAACCTTGAGTAAAAAAGGATTAAATAACCATATATAAGGAATAATAAATATATTATTTTTTGTTTCAACCATTAAAATGGTTTCATGAATAGAATTGAATAAGATAATAGAAATTGATAACTCGTCGTCCTTGATTGTGCTAAATTAACAAATCTCAAACAGTGTTTTCATTTCATTCAAATAAAAGATGGGGAAAGGTGAGAAGATAATTAATTATACCATTAGCCTAATATAATTCCAATAAATTTTTGTTAATGGATTTATCAAACCATTTGGTTTAAGGGAGGAGAGGGATGAAACAAGAAATGAAAAGAACATAAAAGAAATAAAATAATTTGAAAGTGGAATTTACCTCTTGAGTTTACCGCCTTTGAGAGCCTCTTAAGGAGAGAGTGTTTGGTATTTTGAAGATACTATGGGCTATTGGACGTGGGGGAGGAGCTTTTGAAGATATTTGGGCAGAATATTGGCAATCCACAAGGCTTGAGAGGAGTGAAGAGAAGAGGTAAAGATGGGTGGTATTTATAGTGGAGGGGAGGAGAGTTTTCATAATATTATAATCATTAGATTATTATTTTTTTCATAAAACCAGAAATAGTGATTATTCCATGACCAAATATAGTAATAATTTCATGTGATTTCGAACCAATTTGGATTACATCAGCAGATCATCATCAGTGACTCAATGAATCCATTATTTAGCATTTATCGTAAATTATCATATTTTACTATTCATAAAAAATTCATGTATTTTAGAAAAATACCAATAATTAACCCTAACAATATTTTGATGTGTAGAATCCAAAAATAAAATCCATTTTTGAAATATAATTTTCTTAGTATTATTAATTATTATTTAATTAAAATCGTAATTTACTTGAAAAACACAGATTTTAATACATTTATTTTCTTATTCCCAGATATAGGTATATCGTACTTCTAATTGAATCTTATTTATATACTATGATAAGTAAGCATACTATTCATTAGGTTATGTCACTATTAATAAGGGTAAAATTACTATTCATAAGGGTATGTTACTATTCACTATGAATTAAGTTGGCCATATTAGACTACAAATAACTTACTGATCGTAACCGTGTATGTCAGATTTTTGAAATTCAAATCACAAAAGTGACAAACTTATGTTTAAAGGCCACATAACACTTAGTAGTTCATTGTGTAGTGATTTCAGTTGATTATATGACATAATTAAAAGAAATTAATTTCCATTGATAAAACATTGGGTAGTTAAACTGATAAAATATTCTCTCTTTGAAATCAGAGGCATCTCAGATGGGACATATTAGACATGGAACCAAAGGAACCCTAGGTTGATCCCAAGGCACTTAACACCAGGGTTATAGGTCTTTCGAGTATTTTTACCTCAGTAATCCCATGTCTATTATATGGGGTAGAGATTTTGAATCTGGTCACAAGTTTAACGTCTTATGGAGGTGGTTAGATCATAGGTTGAACGAAATTCGGGGATAGATTTGGTGTAGGTTTGATGTCTTCTAAGAATAGTTTCGGCATAGGTTTAACATATTCTAGGGAAAAGTTTGTGGTTAAGTGTGTCCCTAGGGGGAATATTTCACTCTCAGGATTTGGTGGAGTATTTCCCAAGGGGAAAATTCCACACTTGGGATTTGGTTGAGTGTTTCCCTAGGGGGGGGGGATATTTCACAATCTGAGTTTTATTGATTGTGTCCCTAGGGAGGAAGATTTGACACTCATTATTTGGTGGAGTGTGTCCTCTAGGAGGAATATTTCACACATGGTATTCAGTGGATTGTGTCCACAAGAGGAAATATTTCACACATGGGATTTGGTTTAGTGTTTCCCTAGGGGGAATATTTCACACTTAAGATTTTGTGGAGTGTGTCCCTAGGGGGGATATTTCACACTCCAGATTTAGTGGAGTGTGTCCACAAGGGGTTTAATTTCACACTCAGGAGGTTTGGTGGAGTGTATCCCCAGGGGGAAAGATTTCAGAATCCGTCTTTAGTTAAGTTTGTCCCTAGGAGGAATATTTCACACTATGGAGGTTTGGTGGAGTGTTCCCCTAGGGGGGATGATTTTGCACTTGGGATTTGGTTGAGTGTTCCCCCAAGGTATAAGATTTCACACTAATAGGTTTTGGTAGAGTGTTTCCTTAAGGGGTAAGATTTCACACTTAGGGTTTGATAGAGTATGTCCCTAGGGGGAAATTTCACACTCAAGGTTGTCTAGATTGAACCTCATGGATGTGTCCTATGTGCCCTATTAGTAAACTGGGATCGAAACCCACATAGTTCAATTCCACAATTTAAGGTTGTGTGACAGGAATAATCCATGTTGTATACCATCATGTGATAAGGATGCTTGTGTCATATAAGGATTATCGATGAGGGATGGTGTGGGGATTAAATTTAAAATATGCATGGATTCTTTTAGAATCATTAATGATATGAATGGTGATTATGAATGGGAGATTCGTGGGTTCTACTATGAGAAGCAATGGTGTAATTGGGGATTACGGGCGGAAGTTACCTGGGTGTTTCTAGGATCAGTGTTGGTATGATGGGGGGTTATGTGTGGGAGTTTCCCAAGAACTGATCGGAGCATCAATGGTGTGAATATGGATTATGTATGGGAGATTCCATGTGTAATTCTAGGAGCAGTAATTGTGTTAATGGGATTTATGTGTGATATTTTCTCATGTGTCTCTATAGATAAGTAATGGTGTGATTGGGGTTTATGCATGCAAGATACCTGGTTGATGCTAGGGTTAGCAGTGGTATGAATGGGGATTATGCATAGAATATTCATGGGTGTTACTAGAAATAGTGATGGTGTGAATGGGGCTTGCTCATGGGATTTTACAAGGGTTCTTCCCAGGGTGATTTTAGGAGTATAAATGGTGTGAATAGGGATTATTCAAGGGAGCTTCTCAGGTTCCACTATGGTGCAGTAATGGTGTGATTTGAGATTATGCATGGAAGTTGTCTATGTAATTCTAGGAGTATTGATGGTAAGAATTTGGATTATGGATGGGATCATATTGAGTACTATTTGGATAAGTGAGGGTGTGAATGAGGATTACGTGTTGGAGTTTCACATTATTCTACTAGGAATAGTAATTGTGTGATTGGGTATTACACATGGAAGCTTCTCGAGTGCTGCTATAAGTACTGATGGTATAAATATGGTTTTGCGTGGGAGATTCCTGGTTACTTCTAGGAGTAGTGATGGTAAGATCACATCATACTTACCACATAATGAATATCATTCTCATCGCATGAGGCACCCTATAATTATAAAATAGATCATTCCATGTTCATTGCATAGGGTAAGCCTATAGTTTCATACCATGTGAAAGGACGTTGTGTGTGGGGATTATGAATTGAGATGCCCATTATTTTTTCCTCATATTGGTTAATGAAGGAATATCAACCCACTAGTGGGCCAAATAATATGATTTGGTCTTACACCTTATGAGGAGGCCCATTTAGGTGGTTTTGGAGCAACAAGGATACATGTAGAGCTTGCACTCTAGGGATTCACATTCACCTACCTCTTGTCAAGTCATGAGGGAATATCAGATTTTTGATGGGTTGAGGGATATGATTGGGTCATACACATGAGAAGAAGGCCCATAGGGGGATTTTTGGTGGTTATATCAGGATCATTACATGTAACATATTACACTTGACACATATTTCATCTCGTTATTTCCAAAAGAGACATCATATTCTCATTATATAGGGTATACAACAGTTTAACTCCATTTTATGATGACTAAGGGGGTTTCCTCAAGATACTTGCATGAGGAATCTTATACTTTATGTATAATGTATCTCATGTGTCCCATAGGAGGCATCCTATGAGTTTCATATAGGGTATATTATAATTTAATGTCAAGTGGAGAGGAATAAGGTGGAAGATGTATAAAAATGGATAGTGTGGGACTTAGAAATGAGTGGCCCTTTCCAGCATGACATGTAATGGTTGTCATGTGATGGGGTTTCAGGAGTTTCTTAAGGAGTGTTTAGACTCAAGGTATTTGGGGAATCCAAAAGGAGAATCTCAAATCATGACATAAGGAAGGGACTAAGAGGATCCCATTGAGTAAGGGTATTCATGGGAGTGTAGAGGAGTATCTCAACTCATGGTTCTATAAGGGGTGGAATTTAGGAATTTATATAGAGAAATAAAATATTTCCTTTACCAGGTATGAATATTTCATAGTGAGACACTCCATTTTTTCATATGGATCAGTGATGAAATCAAAGGGACTCGGTAGAAGGCCCATAACTGTAGCCCAACACTGATCCCGAGTGGGGGTGTGGGAGCACAAAACCCATTGTATGGACTTGTGGGTGCGAAGGTAAGAGTTTCATTAAAGATATGGGTTTCTTAACTGTTCTCAAATTCCATATAAGCATGTTTTGTTAAAGGATAGATCCAAACATATATGTAAAACAATATTTTATGAAACATTGGTGTTTTGTGAAAATTGGAGTTTCTTGAGGCATGTCCATCTTATTCAAATAGTGTTCTTCATAGAGATAGGTTTTTAGAAACATACTTAAACACTAAACCAAATATATAAGGCCTCATGTGAGGGAATTTATGATGGATTACCCATGGTTAATTGAGTTATGAAAATTCATGAAACTCTTTCATGTTCTGCGAATTGAGTGCAAGATGTCACAGCTCGTCATCTCCCCCCATAGATGATGATATGAGAGGGTATATATAGGCTCAGTGGAGGTGAGGGCCATTTTCTCATGAAATATAGAAGTATTTTTGAAATGTTAAGAATTCACAATGATGGGGGTTCCATAAACTATAGTTATGTTATGAGAAGGTTACTAAATCAAGCTTCATGTGGCTGTGGACTTCCATGAATCGGTGTTATTTGGGTTGTACTTATGATGTTTTATTGTTAACGGATCAAGATTTGCATAGACAAGAACTTTCTTGGATTTTTGTTTCTCGAACCAGACTTATGTTGCATGAATGCTACCATATTTCATGGATGTTTGACTTTTGTGAAAGTTCTAACTTTGGAGAATTCATGAGTTTCTTGAAATTATTTACTTTATACCAAAATTTCATTTTCTGCCCATTTTTAGTAGTATAACTTCAAATGTCCATAAATTATAGTCTATAACTCTGTTCAGATTCCATGTCCAGTCAGAGAAAATCATATGAAATGAACTATTCTTCTAGATCAGGGTACTCATAGTTTTCTCCATTCTTGGATACATCTTTTCAGCGCAAAAAAATTCGATGATACCTCAGTAAATAAAATTATACCATATTAAGGTGTGAGTCCCCTAGTATATTGTTTATGTAGAGATTTCATTTTAGAAAAGGATTATAGTTAAACTTATTTTGGATTCTCATAGTGGTTTATCCTTCTATAGATGTGTTGTAAAGTGTGTCATTTTCAAACATCTTTATCTTTTTTACTTTTAGAGTAAATATGGATTATTTCTTTACATTATGGTTTTTAATTGATTGGGGTTCCAATATTTTCATTATAGTTTTATAGGCTTCTTAATATGTATTTTTATACTCACCCTTGAATGGGTGCTTGCATGCAAATGTCATGATACAAGAAAACAATGGGTGGTTTGTTGGAAATCGTAGTGGGTATGTTGTAGTAGAGAAGGATCTTAGTGGTTCTTAGAACTGATGGCTATAAGATAGTGTTCTTGTTGGGAACTTCAAATCAAGTATTATCCATCCATTATAATAATTTTATGTTGGTTTAGTTTCGAGATGTTAGGCTTTTTTATTTTCCCATACATTATGGGTTTTTTATTATCATATTATAGGGATGATTATCAAATGATGTATGAATTTATATATTGTAGCTTATTTTATTGTATATATTACATTATTTTTATATCATTTTTCAAGAAAATTTGTTTTTTTATAGGTACATCGGGCTAAGGAATCCCATATTGTGTGATATGACTACTCAGTACTAGTTATCAGCACCCAGTCTATTAGATTTGGGCTTAGGGTGGAACACTCAACTTACTACTATCCTAGGTGGGGTCCCTATGGGTCGGGTCATGTAAATGGTAATCATATAACATCACAAATATAAAATAAAAACATTCAACTAAAAATATTAATTATGACATAACCTATTTTTTGACCCTATGATCCTTTGTAGCATTGAAAAAAAATTAGGAATTCCTTAATCTATAACTGTAAGTAATGATTTTCCATTAGAAATCCCTCATTTCTACATAATGTAAACCAATGTCCAGTGATATATTAATAAAAAATGTCCATTTATTTATATAAAAAATTCTACCATAATATATATCTCAATACATTGTATGCATACTTATATAATCCATTTTCCTAGGACAATGATTCTGCCACTAGACATTGAACCTATCAATATAATATAGGTTAACTCATATTTCTTTTTCCCCTATATTAGTTTGATCGTATTGATAGATTGAATTATATATTTAAATCATATAAGTACTCGATAACATCACATGACACTTAACTAAGTATTTACATGAATTTCCTCAATATAATTCCATTAAGTGCCAAGATTTCATACTTTTCATATAAGAGGAAAAATTAAATTTTATTTTAACATAATTAATGACATGATAAATATCATACCCAAACTGCACTAGATTATCTCGAAATCAATGATGGAATAAAAAAAGTATTAATGTATGAATGTTTTCATATTAAGTATCTTCTTTAGCACAGATAATGGGGATTCATTTTAACTATACATCTGTTAGTATATCTATGACCATATGACATTCCTTGTGATATAATTTGGTGGGTCAATCCAAATAATGAATATCCACTTATTATTCCATTAGTTAGCAATATATCCTAAAAATGATTGTACTATGTGGATGCTTGAAAATGTGATAAACACTTTGTGAAAAAAATTGGAAGAAGACATGGAAGAAATATGCATTTTCAGATTAATCAAATTTATTAACCATGTAAAAATTATGTAGCCATGTAATATTTATATGGTTTATGAATAATTTTTTAGACATGAATTGGAACTTCTTTGTGACCTCTTGTTTCCTTTAGAACCAACATCTTTTTTTCTTAATGTTTTTAAGTTCATGTGGCTAATGAAATGTTATGTAGATCACTTGTTACTTAGGGCATGAAGGGGTTTTTTCACATAGTTACTAATGCATTATATAGATCACTGGTCATTTATAGTGATAAGGAGGTCCTTTCTTATGATCGCCAATATTTTACGTAGCCTAGTGCTCCATATTTCATGTTACACCAATAGTCATCCCATGCATATAAATAGACACATTTAAACAAATTTCAAGTCACTTAGATATTTTTAGATTGTGAATTATGAGAAATTACACCATCTGTGTGAAAACCTTGGCCACAAGTTTTTTTGAAGTAGATATCCCCCATGAAGACTTTGAATCTATGTCTGAAATAGGATGAGACATAATGCATACGTTTTTGTGGGAATTTCAGAGGATGAGAAATCATTCATATGTTTTTTTGGTCATGTCCCCTCCACATAAATTGTTTTTGTCTGAATATATATAAAATCTTGATTGTAGCTTCTTCCTCACCCAAGAAAATCTTTCACAGAGGGTTTTCCATCACACCGAACTTAAGTGACGGCCAAAATTACACCTCTATACCCCTTATGGACACTATACATTCTCATAAATACCCAAATATTATATTAAATTATAGGTTTTTGAAGTACTTTTTCCCTATTTCCAATGGTCTATCTCTATAAGAGATTTGATCTAGGGTAACCCTATTTTTGAAAGATTTAACTTATGGGAATTTGAGCCTCCTATATGGTCTCAAAGACCATGTAAGAACCTTTTCACCTAAGTCAAAACCCCAATAATCCAATTTCATTCAAGCATCCTCTAATTTGAATTTATTTAGAGGATTGGGTCACTATCCACCTTCATATGGTTTTTTTATCATATATTCATATGATGATAGGAATCAAGAAGTTTTTAAAATATGTCCCCTTATTTTCTTCCCTAAGTGGTAGGGTCCATAGAATATAATCAATCGTGTATTCCCTTGATAATGATGGTATCTATATTTAGGTAATTAGTGAAACATTATCTAGACTCATATTATCATCGTGGCTACTCTAAACTGGTCCTAATAGATTCAAATCATATAGCTATTACTCTTTTGTCCAATCAATATCCCTGGGACATTAAATGCCCCTTCAATATAGTGTTATACCTAATCTTTCCCTTCTAGTTCATATCACCCATGAAACCAGTCATCCTTCCCTCATACCTTATCACCAACACATAGGAGATTAAGACAAAGTAACATGATAAATCCAATATCATATATATAATGGAATTTTATTTTTTTAATGTAATATCCATCATCAAATCCTTTATCTACTCCTTTTTTGTAAAAATGAACACATCGTTCCTAATATGTATGTTCACCACCTTCATGGACAATGAGTTTCTTTTTCTATTATCACATTCAAGGATGGTCATAAAAGTTTTATTATAGTTAAATCAGATTTTAATAGGTATATTATAACATATTTCATTTTTTGTAACTAATATATTCACATAATATTAAATAAAACCAAACATGTTCATGATGGTTAGAAAAAACACCCAAAATAAACTAAACATTTATCATTAACATTTTATAAAATGAATCATCTTCATTATAAAAAGAAACATGATATATGGTTCAATTTTATCATCTGGAAGTGCATGAATACCATATAATTTCACTTTTGGAGTACTATTTAAATTTTTCAAGAACATCCATGATTATACACATGTGAACTGATCATGAAACTATGAAACGAACTCTCCCAGAATGATGATATTGAAATTTATAACTCATAAAAATAGTAATAAATGAACTTAATAAAATTATAATTAATAAAATATATGTTTAAGTTGATATGAATTAAGTAATTAATGAATATAATTTTATTATCTAATATATTAAGTGAAAGTCCAGAACTCATTCAGACATATGGTAAGGGATCTCCCCGAACCTCCATATTTCATTTGGGTAACGCTTTATCTCTCATTGCCTCAATTTATCACCTCATTGTTCTAATATAATAATTCTATATTATGTATATATGTTCCAAACATATATATATTTATCAATTCATACTTATTTGATGGTGAAATACATATTTTATAATGTTTCATTCTTAATTATTCTCAATAAAAAACCCCGATTAAAGATAACTTCTCTATTTCTTACCCATTTTCAGGTACACTCCATAAAAATTTTTAATCCAAAAATAATTTCTAAAATTTATAATTTTTTCTTGAAAACCCATTTTAGTTAATTTATTATTTTATGTAACTAATTATTTCTTTATCCTTTTAATGACCCTTTATTATTTTCACTAGAAGTATGCTTAATTGGCACATTTCTATTGTCACCTAGCAGCTATTTTTCATTTTTTCATTTTATTTGAACATAATTATTCTAGATCTATTATTATCTATCATGTATTAATATCTATCCTGTATTAATATCCAAGAATGTTTTAAATTATTTCTTTAATTTATACCATTATGATACACCCTTTAGTTATTCCTTATGACATGATTACGAAATTTATTTCATTCCATGGTTAACCCATAGGTTTATTCATATGTTTGATTCTTCATGTGTCACACATATTCATAAACATGATATAATGGTTGCACCCAAATAGTGCATAAATTAATTTCATACTTTTTTCTCTCATGATACATTATTTATGGGATTAATGAGTAAGCCTAACCAATTATGGGACATTTCCCACCTTGTGATATAGTTTTGGTAGTTATCCTTGACTCGTGTTTATGTCATGATATATGTTGTTTCCACATTACCATATTTCTATTATTGTATGATTCTATGTTCTATATGTTATGCCTCTATATGTATATTCATGATTCATGCCTTTTATGTTATCATGTTATGCCTTCTGACTCATGTTCCATGTTTATTCCCTTAAAGTTATTTTTATCTCATCCATTTTTATCTATGTATTTTCCCACGTTGTCTTATGCAGTTATAGGTGCTCAAATGTAATTAGGATCTCATTGTAAAGGTTAAATAAAAGCTATTGTATTATAGTTCTATGTTTTAAATTTTTTTTACCTAGTCTTTGAAAGACACTAAACTTTTCAATACTAGGTTTTTATTTTATGGATAATTAGGATTAAAATCAAGTAATAATTTGTATAGAAATATAGGGTTGTTATAGTTGGTATCAAACCAAAGTACAGTTATTTTTGGGGATTAGAACTAGAAAACTTTTTTAATAACCCTATGTATAATTATAGTACCATGGGTAACCTAGATTGAAATATATGGAATGATACGCTAAGATATACTTTTCATTTATAAGTTTATCCTTATATGTTCATAGTTTCATTTTTATATTCTTGTTAGCTAAGTATTCCATCCACGTTATTTTTTTTATTTTTTTATATAATTTTTGGAAAAAAAGATAACATGATCCAACAATCAATGTGATAGGCAATGTGATGATTTCCCTAATGAGATTTCAACCCTGATAAGAATGGGTTCTCAAAACTTCACGATAATACTAGATCATGTTATGAATAATAACTTAAATCATGTGGAACACCCTCTTTCCCCTAAGAAAGAACAACTTGTGGTTTAATCATATATATTACAAAGGATTCCTATATTTTGTGGATCTTTTAATCCCCTCATCTTGGAAGAATGGATTAACTCCAATGATAATATATTATCTATCATCCAGTGCTCAATATAATAGATAGTTGTTCTTGTGGTCTATCATTTTGATGGGGAAGCTAATAAGTTATGGACATTGATCAAAACATGAAGTCTAAGGAAGAAATTGATTTCAGGTATTGTGAAGGATTCAAGAAAATATTTTTCAATAAATATTTTCCCTAGACTCCCCATCTTAATATGGAGAGGAAGTTGTTTAGACTGTATTAAAAGGAAGATAATTCTATTAGGTTGTATAAAGAAAACATCAAAAGGAATGCATGATATGCCATCAGATTTTTCTTAAACATTTTAATTAAGGAAGATCACTTCTTTAGTGGATAAATCTAAGTTTATGAAAATCCTCAGTGATTCAATAATTTGATAGAAATGAGGATATTTTCCATTATTCTCATAAGGTTAAGAGAGAGATTGGAGACTCTCAGTGGTCCCATGGGCCTATAGATAAAAATAAAAACATAGAGTTTAATAGAGGAGGATCAATATATAAATCCCATGAAGTTAAGAAAATCCATCATCCCACATGTCAAAGGTGTGGGAAGAAACATCCTTGGAACTATTTAATGCGAAATGGGAGATAATTTAAACATAGAAAAGAGTAGAATCAGGCTAATAATTTCTAAAGGTATATGAAGAAACCCACAAATATAGAAGAATAAAGGAAGGTTCATATCAACACTCAACCAATAGTATAGTGTTTCAACTATATAGAAAATATTAATTATTTGATCCAATTCCATAAGTTAAGAGTTGTCAAAGAGAATCAATGACAAAAACCTCCAAGGAATCAAGGAAGGGCATATTCTATCAATACTACTGAGGTACATCCCAACAATGTTGTGGTGATAGGTATGCTAGTTATTCATTCAATAATTAAAAATGTAATTTTTTATTATTCTTCTATAAATTCATTCATATCATGTGAGTTTAGTATAACTATTCAAACACCACCTCAAAATGCAGAGGTTGAGTTATCTATGAGAATATATAATGGGGAAATTATTACATATAAAGTATATAACTCATCCCTGGTCAAGGTTTTTGGATTAAACCTACCAATAAATATCATCTTACTTCCTTTAGTGAAGTTTAATGCTATATTGGTCATGTATTGGATATCTTTATATAAATTCAACATCAATTATTGGGAAAGGGAGATCACAATTCACATTACAAGGCATACTCCAAATTTTTATAAGTATAAGGAATAGGATGAATCTACTTTGGAATCAGCAACTCAAGTGTGGATATTATTTCCATGTGAGAAATCATATTAGCTCAAATGATTGAGACAAGGAAGTTGATCTTTCTTGATGACATGCCGATTATGAGGGACTACACTAATGTGTTCACTAAAGAATTTCACAGTCTTACTCAAGTCTATAAGGTTGAGTTATCAATTTAACTTATACATAGATCCCAATCCATATCAAAAACATCATACATGATGGCCACCATTGAGTTTTAAAAACTGAAGAAGCGGTTACAAGAGAAAACAAAAAAGGGTTTCCTATGACCGAGTGGTTTACCATGGGGTGTGCAAGTCCTCTTTGTCAAGTATAAGGATATATCAATGTGACTCTACATTGATTATTGAGATTTCAAAAAATCATGATAAGGAAAAAATCTTCTACCACTGATAGATGACTTGTTCAATTAACTACATGGGGTCAAGTATTTCTCTAAGGTGGACCTTTGGTCGGCATATCACCAATTAAAGGTGAAGAAGAAAGCTATTCCCAACACTATATTTCAAATGAGTTTTGGAAATTATGATTTCATAGTGATTACTTTTAGACTCATTAATTCTCTAGAAATTTTTAGGGGCTTAATGAATAGATTCATTAGAGATTACCTCAACAAATTTATGGTACCCTTTATAGATGATATTCTGATGTACTCCAAAATAATAGAGGAGCATTATGAAAATTATAATATTATTATAATGATTTTGAGAAGGGTGAAACTATATGTAATGTTCCATAAATGTGATTTATGGTTAGAGGAATTATCATTATTGGGGAATGTTATAACCATAAAAAGAATATTAGTGGACCCTTCTAAAATAAAGGCAATCAAAGAGTGGCCAAAGACAACATTTTTAGTGGAAATCTGTAGTTTCCATAGTCTAGATGGGTATTAAAAATGATTTTTGAAGAACTTATCATTGTTTTAAAACCCAGTATCCATTATTACTTTGAATGACGTATATTTTTTCTTGACTAGTAAATGTAAAAACTGCTTTAAATAGTTGAAAAATAGGTTTATCACTAAACTAGTACTTACACTACTAAAAAGTGGGGGACTATTTGTGGTATATAGATATTATTCAAAGAATTTATTAGGATATGTATTGATGAAATTGATAAATTTATATCCTATGACTCAAGGTAACTGAATGTTAATATGAAAAACTATCCCATGAATGATCTGAAGTTGTGGCTATGATCTCTGCACTAAAAATATGGAGACATTATCTCTATGTGGATAAGTGTTAAATATATAATGATTATAAGAGTATAAAATATATATTCACATATAAGGAGCATAATATTCACTAGTGAATATAATTAGAGATAATCAAGTATTATGACTTCTTAATCCACTATCATCATAGTGAAGAAAATATGGTAACAAATGCTCCATGTTAATAGGATCCTAAAATTTTATTAATTTTGAGAATTGAGAATGATCCAATTTTCTTAGAAAAGTAAAGGATACACATGGGAAACATAAATAAGGTAATATCATCATTGCATTCCCAAATGATTTTTCAACCATCCATTTTAGGGAATATAAAGGATACTCAATTTGGTGAGGTTGAAATTTAGAAGAAGGTGTAAGCTTTCAGAAATGGGAAATCCTCAGAGCTTAAAATTGATGAGAAATGAGTCATAAGAATTGGATCACGAATATGTGTACCATCAAATATTATGATAGAGAATGAGATTTTGAACAATGCACATAGATCTAAATTTTCTATCTACCCAGGGATCATTAACATGTATCAAGATCTCTGAGAGAACTATTAGTAGGAAAATATAAATAAGCATATCATTGAATTTACCTCAAATTTCTAGGAATGTCATCATGTGAATAATTGATGGAAACATTCTATGTGGATTAAATAACTAATACCCATACCAATATAGAAATGGGAAAACATCACAATAATATTTTTCAATTTACTTCTAAATACATCTATAGAAAATAATGTAGTATGCATAATTGTTGATCATATTATTAATATTCCTCAGTTTATTTCAATTAGAGAGGGCATCTCACTTGATAAAATTAAATGGATATACATCAAATAATTGATAAGGCCACATAGAGTATCATTATATGTTGTATCAATATTCTATATTTACCTCTATGTTGTGCTTTGCTCTACTTTCCTGCCTTTTATTTTTATTAATAAATTTGGGAATCAGGCTTTTCCTGGTTCGAACCGTCTTGTTATATTTACCTCTATGTTTTGGAAAAGTCTCCAACATTATCCAAACACTGAGATAAACATCATTATAACTAATTACCCCCATACGAATGGCCAATTTGAGTGGAATATTCATACATCAGAAGATATGTTGAGAGCATGCTCAATGGACTTTAATGGAGGATGGCATTAATATCTTACTCTATCTGAGTTCTCTTACAAAAATATTTTCCAGTTTATCATTGAAATGGTTTCATATGAATCCCTTTATGGGAAAATATATAGAAAACCTTCATGCTAGGATGAAGCCTGTTAATGTAAGCTTCTAGGACCTGAAATGGTTGAAAAATGAAGAAAAAAGTGTAGATCATTCAATAGAACATCAAGGTTGTCCAAAATTAATAGAAGAGTTATGCATAAAATCATCACTTGGACCTTTAGTTTAAAGATAGAGATAAGGTGTTCCTTTGAATATTTCCATGGAAGAGAGTCATGAGATTTGTAAAGAATGAAAAGCTAAGTCCTAGGTATATCATCCAGTTTTAGATTCTTGATCGCGTAAAATCTATAGAATATCTACTAGAACTTACTCCAACATTCTCTCAAGTACATTATGTATTCCATGTATCCCTCTTAAGGATGTACATATCAAATCCCTCACTGGTAGAGAATTCAGAGGTGGTGTAGATGGTAAATGATTGCTCATATAAGGATCATCCAATGAAGATCTTGGACCATATAGATAAAGTTTTATTCAACAAGACAACTCACCTAGTCAATTTTCTATGGAAAAACCATAAGTATGAAGAGGTAACATGGAAAATATAGGAAGTGGTGAAGGATAAATACCCTCACCTTTTTTCACCTTAGTATGTAAAAAAAATTGAGTGTGAAATTTAATTAGGGGGGAAGAATGTAATGAACTATAATTTTATCAATTAAATTTACCTTATTATAACAATTTCATGAAGAATAAAGCACATATATCACATAAATAAACAAATAAAAAATTATTCTCATAAAATAAGAATAATAAATTGGTTAAAAAATAAACTAATAAGAGTGAAAAATATTAGATTAGGGAAACAAATATAAAATAAGAGAATAAAAATGGGATAATTTGTATCTTCTTAATCCATCAAAATGACTACACTCAGGAACAAAGCTATAGAAACAAAACAAAAAATGAATAATAAAATATTCATTCTGAATATGAAAGAATATAAATAAACATGATAGAATATAGAGTTGAATGAATAATGAATATAATAATATGTATTTATAGTAATCATTAAACCCATATGATCATTGTAAATATAACTATTAAAATAGTAATATAACTGTTGGAATAGTAACCAAACCATTGGAATAGTAATCTGACCATTATGAATAGTAATCTGACCATTAGAATAGTAAAATAACTTAGGGAAATGTAAAATGATATTTAGGTGTCTTATAAATGAAAATATGGTATATTGATATCTTGTTACAAGTAAATAATTTTTTTTAAAATGATGAATTAGGTTTTGGTATTTTTATAAAACCTAAAAAATTTATTTATAATTTTATGTTGAATAAAATGATTACAAAGAAAAATATTAATAAAATTGATTTAAAATTTAATATTATGTTGTATTTTAATGATTATATATGTTTATGAGACCATAATTAATTTTTCTAAGGGTCATAAAATCGATTATAATATTAAAATTGTTATTTTGGAATAAATGATGATTTTATTAAAAAATTAAATTTTCTATATTTAGAAAATTATGTTCATAAATTTAATTCCACTTTTTAAATCTACAAATCTAAAAAATTTTAGGGTTAATTTTTGGTATTTTTGTAAAATAGTATAATTTTTTGTGAATAGTGAAATACGGTAATTTACGGTATTCGATATTATAAGAAAAATACATTAATTTTATATTCATAAATGATGTAAACACCAATTAGTTAAATATCACATGTATTAATTACTGTATATAGTCACGTGAATCAATACTATTCATATTCATGATCCAAAAAAAATTAACTAATGTATATAATAATAAAAAACTCTCCTCTCCTCCCCTTATAAATACCACCCCTCAACACCCCTTCTCCTTACACCTTCTAATATTTGGAGATTTCCAATATTATACCCAATTATCTTTCCAATTATCTTACCCACTTCCTATGGTTTTCTTCTATCCAAAACACCAATTCCATGTTTCTTAAGGAGGTTCTCAAAGCGACGACATTCAAGTGGTGAAATCCTCCATCCATCTCTTTTAAATTCTTTCGTTCTTCTACGTTATCATCACTCCCCAAACCAAAGTAAAATGATAACTCCAATATAATATATATACTATAATTTTATTGTTTGGATTTAATATCAATAATCAAATTTCTTCACTTTTTCTATTTTGTCAAAACAAAAACATCATTCGTAATATGTCAATTCACCGCTTTCATGGATGTCGGGTTTTCATTTTCCATTACCACCTTCATTTATAGTCATAAAAAATATTATTATAATTAAATAATATTTTATTATGTATATTATTACATATTTCGTGTTCTAAAACAAATATATATAAATAATATTAAATAAAACTAAACTAGTTCATGATGGTTGGAAAAACCACCCAAAATAAACTAAACATTTATTTTTAACGTCTTATCAAATGAATATTCCTCAGACTACAACTAAAAATGATATGTGGGAGAGTTTAAGATTATTTAAGTGAATTAATACCATATAATTTCACTTATGGAATTATATTATAATTTTAAAATAACTTTATAATTATAAACAAGTAAACCGATCAAGAAACCGTGAAACGAATGCTCCCAGAATGATGAAATTAAACTTTATAACTCATCGAAATAACAATAAATGAACTTAAAAAATATAATAACTAAAATATATATTGAATAAGATATAAATTAAGCAATTAAGGGATATAATTTTATTGTTTATTACATTAAGTTAATGTTCATAATGGATTTGGAAATAAAGTATGGAATCTCCCGGAACATCCATATTTCATTTGGGTAACGCTTTAACTCTCATTACCACAAGTTATCTCTTAATTATTCTTATATAATAATTATATATTATTTATATATGTTCCAAATATTTATATATATCAATAAATCCTTATTTTATTGGGAAATAAATATTTTAAAGGGTTTTCTTCTCAATTCCTCTCGATAAGAAAACCCAATTAAAGGGGACTTCTCTGTTTCTTAACCATTTTGAAGTTAATTCAATAAAATTTTGTAATCCAAAAATATTTTCCAAAATCACTCATTTTATCATGAAAACCCGTTTTATTTAATTTTTTTTAGTAAAATAATTAAATCTTTATCTTTTTAATGAATCTTTATTATTTTCACTAAAACCATGCTTACATGGCACATTTGTATTGGTACCTAGCCATTATTTTTCATGTTTCCACTTTAGTTGAACATCATCATTCATGATATATTATTATATTTAAATTATTATTTTCCAATAATGATTTAAATTATTTCTTTCATGTATACCATTATGATACACCATTTGGTTATGCCTTATGACATGATTATGAAACCCATTTCTTTCAATGGGTAACCCTTATGTTTATTCCTTATGTTTTATTATTAATGTAGAAAACATATTCATGAACATGTTAAGATGGGTGTTACCATATATATCTCTAAATAATTGGGTAATGTTTTTTCTCATGAGACATTATGTATGGGATTAGTGAGTAAACCAAATCCATTATGTGCCCCTTTACGCCATGTGATGTAGTCTTGGAAATTAGCCTTGACTCATATTTATTTTATGATATGTTTTGTTGCCACATTACTATATTTCTAGGATAATATGATTACATTTTCTATATTTTATGCCTCCATATGTATATTCATGATCCGTGCCTTTTATGCTATCATTTTATGCATTTTGGATCATGTTCTATGTTTATTCCCTTGCTGGGATTTTTATATCATCACTTTTTGTCTATATATTTTCCAAGGATGTCCTTTATAGTTATAGGACCTCAAAGGAAGGTAGGATCTAATAATGGATATTAAATAAAATTTGTTTTTTTATACTTATTTGTTTTCAATTTTATGTACCTAGTATTCCAAAGACACTAGACTTTTTTATTCTTCATTTGTATTTAATGGATAATTATGCTTAAAATCATTTAATAATATGTTTAAAAGGATAGGATCACTATAAAACCATGTGGTTGTTTTCCTATAAATGTATCCCAAAATATCCTTCACCGTCTCAAAAATACTAAAACATAAAACCTAAAAGGTGGTATCGATGTCATTAAACTTATGATAATACTAAGAATTATTAACCTATGAAACATTAGGTTTATCCCATATCATTATGGAATATCATATGTGATTATAGGTTCCATAAACTCATTTATCATAATGGTTAATAAAAATATTTGAATTATCCCAAGCATATTCCTCATGAGTTTCTATTAATTTGTGCAATCTTAGGCACACTCATCATGCATCAGGGATGAAAGAGTTAATAACCAATCTACTGCTTTTAAATTCATTACCCCTAGGTGTATATTTTTCAAAGTCGTATCCACTTTCTAGTATGTAGATAGGGATGTATATAATAGTAAAACCACACAATATCTACTTTATCAAAACATTAAGATATTATCATATCATTAGAATTATCCCTAAAATAATTCATAATTTTATGTTCCTTAATCTATATTTTTTAAAATTTAGTGCCCATGTATCCTAAAAAAACTTTCTTTGATTTGAATGGTAATAACCCCAACCCTAGTATAATAGAGATGGTTTTTAATTTATTACATTGGAATAAAATATAAGGGATCTCGCCATACCAAATCGATTAGTTTATAAGTATTTGAAAACTATATGCATAAATTATTCTCATATTAAATTTTTATTTCAATAACATAGTATAAGAAACATTCTTACATCCTTAAAAAGATTCATGATATCCTTATTCATATCCTGGGAAAGGAAAAAAATAAAGGGGAGAGCTTAGATGCACAGTAGTGGAATGTGTAAAATGAAATCTATCATAAAATAAATAAGAAACTAATAATATGGTAGAAATAAGTGTTGATAAAATAGTTTAATATAAATAATAACATGAGATTGAAACTTATCCATGGATATCATAATCATCTGAATAATAACATGTACATCAATAATTGATTTCATAATGATGGAATGTATAATGAAGGACATATTAAACTTATTGTCTTGGCCACATGACAAGACATCATACATAAATGGGAAAGGCATATACTAAATATCCCAAGTATTTTTCTCATTAGACATGCCTATTAATTGGGGGGATATGTAGTTTTTTTCCCCACTAATCACTTAATAAGCCTAATGCATTCATCATGTGAATAAATAATACATCTTAATCAACTTGTCTTAATATTCAATAAGTATTCATAATGGAAGAGATAAAATATATAATGGCAATAATTTCCTCAGTTAATATGATAATAATTCATCCAAATAAATATTTTGGATGTTATAATTGGATTATACTATTAGTAAATCATAATATTCTTCAAAGGATGTTGATATATAAGAAAATAATTTTAAAATTTCATAATAACATTTATTAAGGAAAGTACATATTTCATTTCTAAGTCACTTAAAATATAAAAATATCCAAAAATATTAGGAAAATAATTTTCTTTTGAAAGAAACATGAAAACATATAAACTGAGATTCAAATAAAATAGTAGTCTTTGTGGTAAGAAATTTCATTTATTTAAAGTCAGCTAAAACAAATATTTTTTTCAAACCTTCGGTGAAAAGTTCCTCATTCATAGAATGAAAAGAAGATTCATTTTAAACATTTTTATAGAAATTAAAACATGGGTAAAAATAAATTTAATCAATCATTTGAGAATATTTAAAAACATGATTTTTTTTAAAGAAAATATGGATATTGAAGAAAAAGATTCTCTACCAAATAGAAAAACAAAGTTAGTTTTCATTAAATGAATTATTTCATCCTTTAGAGTATATAGAGAGAATGAAATTAAATTAAGACATATAATTTATAAACATAACTAGAGGATAAGAGAAATATTTGGGTTTAATATATAATGATCATATAATTACCAAATAGAAACTTAAATATAAACAATCTAAAATAAGGATGAGATTTTGTAATAAATACTTATAACTCAGTAAATTTTGACTCGTAAACCGCTTGAAAGAGATAACATAAAATTAATCATTAAATACCATGAATATAAATATTTTAATGATATAAAATATCATGCGTAATTTTAAACACCACACCAAAGATACAAGTGGTAAGTATGTGATATGTCTCACAGAAAGAAAAGTGAGATGACAAATCCATGCCAGGATCTTAACATTGAAGTGATAATTGATCAATGGAGTGGTTATGTGTAAAAAATTGAGATACACATAAAACAAGTGGAAATAAAAAATAAAATAATAATATTTCATTACACACATAATATTGGAATAACATATACAATGAGGAAGTAATTTAACCCAATGAAAATAAATTGAGTTATGAAACCCCTTACCTCGAGTTTGAATTTACACATATGTACTTTGTATCCTATATAATAAAATTATATTAATTTTTTATATTATTAAGACCATTTTTTTATATTTACTTATAATTATACATTTTATTTCATTTTTTACTATGCCTTATATATTTATTGAAACAGTTAAGATAATGTTGGATATTTTTATGATGTTCTGTTCATAATCGTAGAACAACTTTGGTAGGTTGACCATTGTCAAATTAGTCATGGTTACTTCATATACATAATTTTAATCATAATATAATTATAATTTTTATAAATTTAATAAAATTTTATAATCATTAATGAATGTAATAATTGAAAAATGAATCAAATCGCCTTGTTGGGGTGGTAGTCCACACATACACAAGAACAATGTTATCATTTTCTAATAGGTGGAAGTGTAAGAAGGTAAGTAATATATTATATTTAAATAATAATAATTTTTTATTAATATAATATATATATTCATTAAATTCATCATAATAACCATCCATGGATGGTTGTGATGAAAACTAAAATGCATTGCTTCGTGTGGCCGTAGCCCACACCTACATACGAATGATGATTTTGTATCCCATTTTATAGAGATGGAGATGAATAAAGGTTGTGAAATTGACATAATAACATATAATTATATGTAATATAAGTTTTTTATTATATAATCATGTTTACCATATAATTCAATGAGGTATAATAATAAATAAAATGAAAAAACTATGTTAGGAGTTATAACTCTTCCTTGGACAACCTTAATTGGCTTACACCTTGATCAATATATTGTTGGTATTTTGATTAAACCAAGACCTATATATTTTGAGGAGTAATTTGATGAAGGTAATTGAGAAGATATTTTCTAATAAATAATACTCATGAAGTATGTAGAAGATAGGATAAGTGGTATGCTTTTATAATGGAGGGAGAGGACACACTGGGAAAGTTTCAAAAGATTAAAATATATTGAAGTTTTTATCAAGACAAATGGATCCAAAATGCCTCATATTCAAATAAGAGATGATATAGGTTCTATATATTACTATAAAATATAATTCAAAAAAAAATTTGGGTCATTTTAACCCTTCTCATTTTATTTTTATCCCTTTTAAACTGTTTTAACTCATATCAAGATAACTAACTTTTTCACCAATGTTATTATTCTTAATGGAAAGAAATAAAAGTAGAATAATTAAAAATATATAAATTATGATTTAAAATATGGATTCAATTTAATAACATTTAATTCCTCTAAGTGGTTTAAATAACTTTTAAAATAAACCCACAAAATGTGATGAAATATGATTTTCCAAAATAAATAATTTTTTAAGTACAAAAAAGCTTTTATGCCAAATTTAAGAAACATTTTGATTCCAATTAAATTAATTAAGATGTGTTTAATCAAAATAACTGAATATATTTTAAAATAAATTAAAAAAATGTTAATTTTTAAATACTCGACAAATAAATATTGTTTTCTATAAAATTGATATTTTCACTATTCACTGAAAAAATAATTTTTTCAGAGAAATATGAAAATTTTATCCTAAGATAATTTTCATATAATGATTTAATAATGACTTATTTTTTATAAAATAATTTTTTAAGAGTATTATAAATTAATTATAATTTTCTCACACAAAATGAAATGAAAATCATTTTTGAAGAAAACAAATTTTTGAAGATCAAAATGAATTTATTGAAAATTGTATACCTATGTATAATGGATTAATCAATAAATTTTCATTAAAGAAATTATACATATTATTTTTGGTGCATTACTATTGATACCTATAAATTTAACAGATATATTATAATGTTCACATTTAAATAATAATTTTTTCATAGTATATCATATTTCACTTAAAGTTTGATATTGTATGTTAAGAAAGATATCAATATTATTATTCTATTAAACTAAATTTTCAAGGTGTAAAATTATACCCCCTAAAATAAATTATATACTCAAAAAATTTATCGCTTTTATCAAGATTTCAAAATTTCAAAATACCTTTGCAGAAAACTCACATCGTACAAAGGGATAATAAGTTTTTTTTGAAAAGGGAGAGTGGAAAAAATAAAGGTTACCAGAAATAACACATAACCGGGATCCTAGGTAAGGATGACATTAACGAGAAGGGAAAATATGGATATAGAGGAAATAATAATATCTAAAAATAGTAGAGATATATATAGAACATGATCATGGGAATGTTAATGGCCAAAAAACTATAA
Source organism: Viscum album (assembly GCA_963277665.1). NCBI lineage: Eukaryota > Viridiplantae > Streptophyta > Magnoliopsida > Santalales > Viscaceae > Viscum > Viscum album. The sequence continues at coordinate 949,034,094 of OY728163.1, forward strand.
ATCAAAATGGGATAAAGAAGTCCATGAATTCATTAGAAATAAAATTAATGGGATAACATTTTTTCAAGATCCTATTCCAAGTATTGACGTATTATTCTACCATCAATATTGTGTAGTTAAAGTTTTGCACAACGGTTTGGGGTTTTGGTGCAAATGGTAGATGATTTCATGTGTAAGAATTATTGGATGAGTTAGTTTTGCTGTATTTATATTTTTAGAATGATTCTATTCTATTGTGTCTGGTGGGAAAATTATATTTGGTAGCACTTCTTAAGCAGTTGGTTTTTATGTGGAATTTTTCTGAAAAAAATGATTATTTTTTTGTGTATTCCATGTTGTATTCATTGGGGTTGTTTTATTATTCATGGAATAGTTTTATTAAATGATGTTATGGTTGAAAATTATAGTTTTATGTGATATTGGTATGATTTAGGTCTTCAAAGAGGGTTTTTAGAAGGATTTTATGTGAAAAACATGGTTACACTTCTAGGAAATGTTTTTTGAATGTTTTAAATGGATTCTTGATTTATGTAAGAGGTACAAAAATGTTTCCAAACTGTTTTGGTAGGTGTGTACTTTTGAAATAGTCTATTTTAATTTTAAAGGTTTGTTATATGATGTGTACTATCTTTTTAAGGATTTATAAAATTGTTTAAAGGATTTTTTGAAGTGTGAAAGAGATGTGAAACGTGTTGTGGGCTGTTTTGGTGTGAGTATGTTTTCCAAAATGAATTTGAATGAAAAAGGGGATCATGTGACATGTTTGTGGGTTTTTTTGTGTGTGTGACTTGGAAGTGGTATTTACATGTTAAAATTGTATTTCATGTCTTTTGTAACTTGTCTGATCACAAGATGGAACACTCAGGTATCTAGGTGGGTGAATGTGTACTAGTATTCTAGTGATCCTGTGGGGTTTGGCCCTTGTTTCACGTAGAAAGTTTGGTGATGAAAACACTAATTAAACTATTATTTTTATGATTATGATGTTGGGGAACCACTAGGTTATTGGTATGATATCTACTAGTGGCTCGTGTGCACGAGAACAGATATTTCTATGGTTACTTTCACAAAGTACGAGGTACCTCGGACCCACAAAGAGCTACTTCCTATGGTGGTTTCCTGTTTCTAGTGCTGATTATGATATTTTATGCTTACCAGTGACATATGTTATGTTTGTTTGTAGAAATTCAGTAGATTTTCCTTTCTATTTAAAAATATTTATTTCTTTTAATGTAGGCCACTTGAAAGCTGTTTTTATTTAAAGTTTCATCTTTTAGAAATTGTTTCTAGCATTTCTTGTTTACAAAACTTGCAAGATTTTGGTATTATAATGATTATCACATGGAATATTTTGTGGTGGCATACTTATTTTATTTGTATCACACCCTACTTACACCATGGTTTTAAGTAGACATGGTTATTTTTTTTGCAGGTTTGGGTAAAGTTTCTAGTGCCAATGGTACAAGTTTCTAATGTCCCTTCTTGGTGCGGTGTCGTGGAGATGGATTGGGGGCGATTCCTCTTGTAGTGAGGAGGTTATTGGGCTTTCATTTTTGGTTTTTTTCCTTTGTAATAGTCTTTAAACAATTTATTAATAATTTTAATTCAATTCAGAAATTTAGTAAAATATTTATTGGTTTGAAAAATCCGGATTTGTTTTATGGGATTCACTTGTTGTTTTATGTTTATAAACTTAGATAAAGCATTCTGAAGTTTTATTTTATGATCCACGAGCACTTGTTCCATCCCTTGGGGATCAGGAACGACCTTCGGGCCTTGCCAAAGGCTGGGTTGGGTGCTATTTTGATTACGACCATATTCGGTTTGTGACAAAATGGTATCAAAGGGGGGTCAGAATCACTCTTTGGGTCATGTTATTTGGGGAAGCGTGGGGATAGTCTACAATTATGATTTTTGGGGCTTGAAATTATACTTACGAGTAAGGTTCTTGTCCAGAACACCTCGTGACATGATTCAAGTCGACAGGGGAAGTTGGTTTTTATTTGAGTCCTTTAGTTTTATTGGTTTAATGATGTTTAGGGGAAATGAAATGAGAGTTGTGTTAATGGTCTCAGTGACCTCGAAGGGCCTGGAAATCCATGTGGAGTCGGGGATATTTCCCTAGAACACTCTCTATGATGGTGAAGTGATTGGAATATGTTATCCGACCATATGCCCAAGTCACCCACCAAAACTAGTTTCCTCTCTCATTGTATTGTGTCCTTTAGTTTTGGAATCTTGGAAGTTTGATTTTAAAGAAAAAATGACATTGTTTTATGAATGGTAAATTTTTGTGAAATTATTTTCTAATAAAGAGGTAATCATTTGATTTGTGAAATGGTGGAACTGAATTTTCAGAATTTTTTTGAAATGGTAAATGGTGTATTTAAACTCTTTTGAAAGTATAAATTACGTTAAAGTGGAGTTTTAAAATATGTTTCAAATGGAAGTTTCTAAATTATTGAAAAAAATTAATTTAATAAAGTGTCTTTGAATTTGTGTGTGGTGTTTAGAAATGGATTTTTGATTTGGTAACTATTCATAATTTGAAAATTTTTACGAATCAATGGAACCTTGTTTTAAATTAGAATAGATGAGTTTTTTTAATGAATGGGTGTTGATAAAATGATGTTTGTCATAAAACCAAAAGTGTTTTGGAATGGGTTTAGATTTTTTGAAATTTATGTGAAGATATTGGAAGTGAGTTTTCATTTAAATGATTGTGCCTTCCTAAATAAATTTGTAAACTGTAAATTGGGATTGATTTTTTGGTTAGAGGGTTTGAGAAAAGGAAGTGTCGTTTGAATGTTTTGGTTCTGAAATGCAGAAAGAATTTTTGTTTTAACCTTTGGTATTTTCATTATCAACCACATGAAGGGGTTTATATGGGATGATGGATGGTTAATGGAATGGTTGGATGAGTTTTGGGATGGATATGAGGAGGGTACCCATTGTGGCACAGAAACATGCATGTGTGAGGCCCATGGGGTACCATTGGTGGATACACTAATCAACAAACCTTTTATTTTCAAAGATACGATTTTAAATGAAAACTTGATCTCTTGATAACTGGTTTGGGGTGGTGTGTCTTATGTGTTTTTTGAAATTTTTTTATTGTGGGATGTTTTGAGTCCAGGAACTCCACTTGTTTGAATGATGGTTAGGGTTTGTGTTTCTTTGGTAAGTTGGGTTGATGGGCTGGTTAGTGGTATCTTCTGAGAAAAGTTTAGGAAGCCTTTATAGTGGTTCCCCTCATGTGTTCGGTTCTAGTTTGTGGAACATTTTGACCAATGGAACTACTTGGTTAGGTCCTTGGGTTCTCTCATTGGATAAGTTAAGCCCCCATTAAGTGTTAATGCATGAATGAAGTGCAGACCAGATTGTTTTTCCATTGTAAAACCCTCCAATTGATCAATATATGAATCTTTTTCTCAAAATTTTGAGATTGATTCTACAACATTTCCTTCATTGGTTTTTTGGATCCTTCTATAGTGGGAGAGTGCTCATGGAAGTTTTAAAGATACCTTAATTTCTTAAGTTACCTAATTCATCAAAGGTGAAAGTAGTATGGGGTTGTTAGTGTGGATAGTGTCTAAGAGGGTCTTTGGCTCCTTTTTAGTCTCTTTAAAGTAGGGGTTCATGTTAAACCACCAATGTAGGAAATCTGGTCATGAGAGGCTATTATGGACACTTTCTAGAATTGTGTGTTGTTTGGGGACTTGGCATAAGTTCCCTTTCCATGTATTGTTTCTATCAGTCATAATGGTCATGTTCAGTGGTGCCTTGTGATTTTGGTTTCTCATTTGACTATAAAGGTAAAGTTGTAAAATCTTTTGTGAGTCTTTGTTTCATCAGAAGTATGTCTCCTTTTTAGGAATCTCGACATCATTTGTTAGGAGGAAGTTGTTTCCATATATCCTTTCCTCTTTCCATTTCGCATCTGAAGAAACAAGGGGTGATGTGTGTGCGTCTTCTACACACTTGTTTCAGTGAAATATCGGGTTATGGTAAAGTGATTTTGGAATGTGTTATTCCATGGGGTACCCATCTAGGATCAGGGTATAGTTTTATGGTTTTGAAAGTAAAAGTTCTATTTGGGAGGTTTCCAAATCGTAAATATGAGGCCGAAGATGCTTCAATCATTTGAGCTCCATCCATAGGTCCCAAAGTGAAGCTAGAACATAGTCAGGGGAAATCCCAGGGTTATTTAAACCCTTGTACAAATTCATGTTCTCAATATGAATGATGGGAATAGTTTAAACCTCTGGTGTTTCCATCTTGCTTATTTTGTTCCTGTTTGGTGGAAAGAGGTGGGAGGACCTCATGTCCATGTTATCACCCAATTTCATTCTTTCCCCCCTTTAGTTTACATTGAGTTTTTTGAGAAACGTTTGAAATTTGGTTAGATAGGTTGAGTGTACAGTTTTTACACATTGAGTATTAATCGTGCCCTAGAAACCCATGCAGATAGAAGGATCCACATTGTTAGCACACGGTTTCCCAAACCGTGTGGACTAACAGTGTATTCATCCCAACTCTATAAATTTTGGGGTCTTTTGTGTTGGCATGTGTTGGTTAGTTAAGATGGTTGGTTCTTATGATGGGGATACTGAGTCTCATGTAAGTTCTTTTTCAAAAGTCCGATGGAAGTATACATGTTGTATCAGGGAGTCCGTTTGGGCCTCTCCCTGTTAGTGTACTGATTCTATCTCATGAAAATTAAAGTTGAATCTTGTGGTCGGGAGTCCATTTGTGTCTCCCCATACTAGTAACTCAGATTTTTCGGTGGTCTTGGCTTGGTGGTAGGTAGAATTGTTCAGATCTATCTAACTAAAAACATCTTCCTTGGGTAAAAGTTGGGATTGAAGAATGTCCGACAGTTTAATTAAATTATGGTAGTGGTAACCCTGTTAGATGTTTTTTCTCGTTCGGGTAAGTTTCTTGAGTCTTGTTCGGATAGTGTTTGAGGTTTTTTGTTTTCCGATGTATTTTGAATATGCTTGATCGTTTTAGGAAGTGCTGTGTGTTTTGGTTGGTGATAGTATTACTTCCTTAATTGATCAATTGGAGGTGTTTTGGGCCTTTTGGGGATGGGTGAAACATGGAAAAGGAGTCCATTTCGGCCTTTCAGTTGGATTTGGTTTTTCTTTTAGCCTTGTTGTGGATTTTCGAGGGTGGAAAGTTTTATGGTGGGGAGATTTGTCACATCCATGACTTATTTTAAAAGTATTTTTCATTTAATTTTCATTCTTGATCTGTGTTTCTGACGCTTTCATCAGGGAGCGCATCCATCTGTTGAGGAAACGCTATTTGTTGCCCTGCATTATCGCTTTCAAAAGTGGGGCATCATCTATCACTTATTCAGGGATGTTTTCTCCATGATCGAAATGGGATGATGGTATTTCTATTCCTCCTTCCTTGGATTCCTCCTTAGAGATCGTTTCCTAGTCCGAGTATCCTTCATAGACTAAGACGTTGTTTGTGAATCTCATTCCTAGTGCCATATCTTTGAGGACACCGATTAATTATGCTGCTTCTATCTGGACATTCCCTTGGGTCTTGACAAAGCAATAATCTTCAGTCAGATTAGATGACAACATCGGGCATGTCGGGGCATCTCTAGATGTGTGGACATCGGGGAACCTGTATTATTCTTCATAAGAGGGTGTCTCAAGGGCATGGAACCTAATGCATCCCATGTAGGTCATGGATTATCTTATGCCAGAGGCATGTCTATGAGGTTTTCCTCATCTTCCCATGTTTAACATGGAGTATGCTGCGAGTTTAACGTCTTATGGAGACGGTTACACTAAAGGTGTGTCTTTGAAGGTTTTCCTAAGGAATCTCATGTTTAAAAAGAGGTAGGTTTTGAGTTCAATGTCTTAAGAAGACGGAATGAGAGTGATCAGAATGCCCCATGGGGGTGGATCTGATTGGTACATCCCTATGAGGGAGTGCCTAGAAGGATTACCATATGGATGGATCAGGATGCCCAATATGAGCTAACCCGGGATGGTGTGTTCCATAGAAGGAAGAAATCACACTGTGAAGGATGATCTAGACACCACTAAGGGTAGATCAGAAAGAGTGCACCAATGAATTGGGAACACCATGTTTTCCATTGGATGGGATTGAACCTCATGGAGGTTTCCTACGTACCTTGTGTAGACGAAATGGATCAAAACCGAGGTAGTTCGAAGGGGTGATGAATTGGGGTATACACAAAGGACAACAACCTAAAGACACACTAAGGATTATGCATGTATAGTGGACCATCGTAAGAGGGACACTCTTGGTTGAATGATTATGGATTTTGTGGGGCATATGCATGGTTAGCTGCCCGAGAGAATGGCGTGATCCCACCGGGATGTGGCGGCCTGGGTAAAAATCAGGATGGATGATGGAGAGTTAAATGAAGTGTAGGGGGGATGATATGGAACTATCATGAAAGTGACAATAATGTTGGTCTTGAACCTCAGATAGGATTTATACGTGTCCCCGTGGTAGGGAATCAAAGTCTTCATAATTCAGTGGGGTGATGGGACACCTAAGGAGGTGTCCTGTGAGAATGGATTCATGGATGGGCCCCAAAGGAAGTAGAACCTTTGGGGGCATGATGTTCCGCGAAACAAATAGGATCAATGTAGAGACCACGATGAGACATGAGTGATATGCTTGAACCTCAAGGAGGCTTCCTATATATCCTCGTGGCATGGAATCAAAGTTCACGTAGTTTAGGATGGGGGTGTGGAATCAGGGTGTAAACATAGGACAACGACCCAATGATATACTAGGGGTTATGCATGGTTAGTAGTTCGTGGTTGATCCGATGCTCAGGGGGTCGACCAAGGACATGGGTCCTCACAGGGGAACCTGAAGTTTACCAGTGTTTGGGGTTGAACCAGAGGGAGGATTCCTACGTACCATGTCTAGGAGATAGGGATCAATCCCATGTAGTTCATCTTACAATAGTCTACCGCTAGTTGGGGTACAACATCTTACCACTGGATGAGATATGACGGCTTGCCTTCGATTGGGGAAAACAACAGCTTATCGTCAATAGGGGAACATAAGGGCTTACCATCGATTATAGAACATAATGACATACCGTCAATTGGGGATCACAAAAACTAACCGTCGATTATGGATCACAATGGCTTACTATCGATTGAAGATCACAACATCTTACTGTCGATTGGAGAACACAATCACTTCCCGCTGATTGGGTTTTCAATGGCTTACCATTGATTGGGGTTACAAAGGCTTACCATTGATTGGGGTTGGACCTCAGGGAGGCTTCCTACGTACCCTGCCTAGGAGACAAGGATCAATTCCCACATTGTTTGAATGGGTATAGTTTAACATCTTGCGGGACGGAAGGGTCGTATAGTTTAACATCATGTAAGAATATGGTCGACTGGTGTGGAGTGGTTGGGACCGATGGGTGTTAGGCTTGAACCTCAGGGAGGCTTCCTACTTACCTTGTCTAGAAGACAGGGATAAAATTCCACATAGTTTGGGAGTGAGAGATATATTTTAATGTCATGTGGGATGAAGTTTAACTGACGTGAATGGGTTGGGACAAGTATGTGTTGGGATTGAACCTCAAGAAGGCTTCCTAGACATCCCCGTGACCGGGAATAAAAGTCAACGTACTTCGGGATGGTTTGTGGATTATGCGCTAAGTCGGCCTAGGGAGGATTCCATGGTCTGTTCTTACTCTAATCCCACATGAGTCATACATGGTGTAAGAAACAAGAGGCAACAATAGACATAACGATTGTGGTGGAATGGTGCAGCCATGAAGGGTGGGGGATAGGGATTATGCATGGAAGTTGCTCGTGTGCTACTAAGGAGCAGAAATAGTTGAAGGGGATTATGCATGGAAGCTACCTTGGTGCTGCTCAGGATTGGAAATGGTGGGAGTGGCTTATGCATGGAAGCTTCCCAGGTGCCGCTGAGGAGTGGAAATGGAGGAAGGGGCTTACGCATTGGTGTTGCCTAGGTGCCGCTAAGGAGAGATAATATTGGATGGGTCTTACGCATGAATGATGCCTGGGATTCGCTATGGAGTGGAAATGATGGATGGGTATTGCTCATGGAAGCTTCCTAGGTGCTTCTATGGAGAGAAAATAGAGTATGGGGCTTACACATGGAATCTTCTTGTGTGTAACTAAGGAGCGGAAATGGTGGATAGGGTCTATGTGTGGAAGATTCCCCTAATTTCTTCCTTATGTCTGGCTATGAGGGAATCCCAAAACACTGGTGGGTTGAGGCATATAATTAGGTCCATCACCTATGTGAAAGTGCACAAGTGAGATAACACCGAGGGTGTTGGAATCAGTCCGAACAAAGGGATATGAAAAGTGTGAATCGCATGCATGAAATTCAGATTATCGTGGGGGTGGAATGATTATAGAGGATAACTGTTGATTGTTTTCTAAACACATCATCCATATCGCATTATCCTAGAATGGGGACAAACAAATGAGGGCCAACTGTTGACCGTGTTCAAAACACAGGACCTGACTCAAAGTGTCGTCCCATGCCTTTTGGGGCATTGGCCCAAAATAGTAGGTTAGCCGAGGCAGTATGGGACCAGGCCATCAGGGGGTCCCTTCAAACATAAAAGAGTATGAAGATCCAAATGAAGGACATGAAAAGAATGAGGTGGAGTGATGGAATATTTGAACAGATTCCAATGCTTTTGATATTATTCCACTGTAATTATGGAATAAGGTATCTTATGCTTGTAACATAAGCCATCTCTTATTTGGAATAAGAGGCACCATATTATTGAATTATTGGGAACACTATAGTTTAATGTCTTGTAGTGAGGACTATTGGCATCTCATGCTTGGCACATAAGGAATCTCTTTTTTAGAGAAAGAGGAATCCTTTATTCATCACATATGCAGTAATACAGTTTATAGTCATGTAGAGAGGACTATTGGCATTTCATGCTTGGCACATAAGGCATCTCTTTTTTAGAGAAAGAGGCATCCTATATTTTTCATACAAGGTGTACTACATTTTATAGTCATATAGAGAGGACTATTGGAATCTTATTCTTGACGCATAATGAATCTCTTGTTTGGGGAAAGAGGCATCATATATTTTTCATATAGGGTGTACTATTGTTTATAGTCATGTAGAGAGGATTGTAATCATATTATGGTTGGTACATAAGGCATCTCTTGTTTGGAGAAAGAGGTGTCCTATGTTTGTAAAATAGGGTGAACTATAGTTTAAAGTCATATAGAGAGGACTATTAGGCATAAGGAACCATGAAATGGATGGTGTTGGGGATTATGCAAAAGTGGCCCTTTCTAGTTCGACCTGGCATAGGAGTCAGGTGATGGGGTTTGGAGGAGTTTCTTGAGGAATGGTTCGACTCAAGGTGCTTAAGGTACTGAAGATAAGAATATCAACTCACAACATTTGAAAGGGACCAAGAGGAATATGTTGGCTAAATGTATTTCATGGAGTTTTTAGGAGTATCTCTAATCATGGTATTCCATTAGTGAAAGATAGTTACGCATAAGGGCATAATGGAAAATGCCAACGGCTCGGCCTGAAAGGACCTCGGTAAGACTTTCCATTTTTCATGGGAGTTAGTGAAGAAAGTGAAGGAACTGGCCTGGAGGGCCGGGACCGCATCCTGATAGTGATCCCGAGCAAGGTTTCTGGGGCACAACCCCTGCGGTATAGACCGGTGGGAATGAAGGAAGGAGCTTCATGAATGGAATGTGCTCGTGGAGCATGGAATCGTGGAGCATAGGGGCTCAAGAAGTAAAGGGGATCGTGGAGAAAAGGGGATCATGGAGCAAAGGGGCTCACAGAGAAAAGTAGCACATGGAGCAAAGGGGCTCGCAGAGCAATTAGGATTACAGAGAAAAGTGGCTCGTGAAGAAAAGTGAATTTCAGAGAAAAGCAGCTCACGAAGCCTTAAGAAACCTAAATGAGCTCCCTCCTTCGCAAAGGGAGGAGTCCTTTGCGAAGGGAATCACTTCACAATGATCTAGAGAACCACGAAATGGGATATCAGTCACCCAAGGGGAAGCATGATCATTCTTATGAAGGGGTGAGCTGGCTATTTATAATCGATGGAGGTCAGCGGAGCACGCCGTGAAGAACAAATGTGTGACATGAAGAGAAAATCATGTCGTGAAGAAAGTATCACTCCGCAACTAGAGTGAGTTCCCTAAAGTTTCTCATAATCATGGAGTCGGCTTTCATCGGCTTTCATGGTGCTCGCGGACACTCTGGTCAAGTTTCCTCTACTCTGCGATCCCGGAGGGAGCTTCACAAATGGTCTATGCGAATTAGTTTTCCATCCCAACTTCGAATGCCCATAACACCTAATCTGTAACTCTGTTTATGCTCTATGACCAGTCAAATTGATGCTTGAAAAACGGGATACGATCTTAGATCATATATGGAAACCTTTGTAATATCTTTTGGACGCATTTTATAGTTTCAAAACTTTGTTTTGGGGGTTTCCCATGCATTTTGGTGTAAATGGTGGGTTTTCAAAATATAGTCCAAACCGTGAGCCATTTCCAGATTTAAAAATAAATGTTTTCTCTTTTATGACTCATTAATTTTTCAACACTTTACACACATTACACTTCCCAAATGGCATCACCTGAAATATTAAAACCATAACTTCAATTTGGACCCCATAGGAATCCATAATAATAATGGATTTGGGTTTTTATTAAGGTATTGGGCTAGCCCGTAAGTTCATTTACTACTTTAAATGTTTTTATTAATTTTTAAATATCTCATTAATTTATTAATTTTTGTTGTTGATCCCACCTCCCAATAGAATCCAAAAACTTAAGACTCACCCCCATTGTCAATATTTCCTCTTTGGAGCTCATATCCCTTGTGGATTAGATAAATCTTTCATAGTCTTTCCCAAATCTCCCATATTTGAATAGGCAAAATGTGTCTTTCATAAATCCTTCAATTTTCACTATATTTCCCTCATTTCAGTCCCCACCTGACCTACTAAGACTTATTATATCCTCCCAACCAATTTTGGTTTCTTCAAGATTCAACTATTGGTGGATTTGGGCTGATTTCTTAAAGATCCCTCAAGAAAGTGGGTTTCCTTCCTTCCTCCTCCCATTTGCTTAGGGTTTCTTCCTTTTTCTTAGGGTTTTATCCATATTTTCTTTAAGGTCATAATTTCCAGTAGCTAGGGTTCATACCTATGGGTTAAACTTGTGTCTTTTTGGTGAAATATTTTGGATTAGGTATCGATTTCACTCCCTTGTGGTGCAGCTGTGGTGCGACTGAAGTTTTGCACAACAATTTGGGGTTTTGGGGATAAATATTAGGTGATTACATGTGTAAGAATTATTAGATGAGTTAGTTTTGATTGATTTATATTTTTAGCATGATTATCTCTTATTTTTTTGCATGTAAAAATTATATTCGGTATCATTTGTTAAGTGGTTGGTTTTTATGTGGCATTTTTGTGCAAAAATGAATATTTGTAGTGTGTATTACATGTTGTGTTCATTAGGGTTGTTTTATGCTTCATTAAATAGTTTTATTAAATGATTTTATGGATGAAATTTCTGTTTTTATGTGATATTGGTATGCTTTTGGTCTTCAAAGTGGTTTTTAGAACTATTTTATGTGAAAAACATGGTTACACTCCCTGGAATTTTTTTGTGAAGGTTTTAAATGGTTTCTTGATTTATGTAAGAGGTGCAACTATGTTTCCAAACTGTTTTGGTAGGAGTGTACTTTTGAAATGGTCTATTTTAATATGAAAGTATGTTATGTGATGTGTACAATCCTGTAAAGGTTTTATAAAAAAATTTAAAGGATTTTTCGAAGTATGAAAGAGAGGTGAAACATGGTGTGAGTTGTTTCGGTGTGAGTATGTTTTACAAAATGAATTTGAATGAAAAATGGGATCATGTGACAATTTTTTGGGATGTTTGGTGTTTTTTACTTTGAAGTGTTATTTTCATATGATAATTGTATTTCATGGATTGTGGAACTTTTTTAAGCACTAGAGGGAATTCCTAGGTATCTAGGTGGGTGGACGTTCACTTGTATGCTAGTGATCCCATGGGGTTTGGCCCTCGTTTCACGTAACAAGTTTAACGATGAAAAAACTAACTTAACTTTGATGATAATGATGATGATGATGATGATACTGGGGAACCACTAGGTTATGTGTATGATCCCTACTAGTGGATCGTGTTCACGAGAACTGATATTGGTATGGTTACTTTCACCGAGTACGAGGTACTTAGGACCCATAGTGAGCTAGTACCTATGGTTGTTTCCCATTTCTAGTGTTCATTAGATATTCTATGATTACTATCGGTATATGGTATGTTTGGATGGAAAAATTCAGTATCTTTTTCATTCTATTTAAAAGTGTTGATTTCTTTTAAATTATCCCGCTTTAAAGTTGTTTTTATTTAAATTTACATCTTTTAGAAATTGTTACAGGCATTTCTTGTTTACCAAACTTGTGAGGATTTGTTATTATAATGATTTTCATATGGAATATTTTTTGGTGGAATCCTACTAGTATTTGGTTCACACACTAATTACACCCTAGGTTTATGTAGACTTGGTTATTTTTTCATAGGTTTGAATAAAGCATTTAGTGTCAATGGTACAGGTTTCTAGCATTCCTTCTAGGTGCGTTGTTGTGGAGATGTCTTGAGGGCGGTGCCTCTTTCCGTGAGAAGGTTCTTGGGCTTTCATTTTTGATTTTGTTCATCATTATAGTCTTTAAAAGTTATCTTAAATTTTTTAATTCATTTATCAAAATTATTAAAAGATTATTTGGATTGAAAAATAAATATTTTCTTAATGGGATTCAATTGTTGTTTTAAGTTTATAAAGTTGGGTAAATCATTCGTAAATTTTATTTTATGATACCTGAGAACTTGTGCCAACCCGTGGAGATCTGGAATTCCATTCGGGCCTTTCCATGGGATAGGTTGGGTGTGTTTTTGATGATGAACTGATTTGGTTTGTGACAAAATGGTATCAAGGGGGGAAATTTCACTCTTTGGGTCCTTTTATTTGGGGAAGAGTCGAGATAGTCCAGAGTTAGGATTTTCAGGGAATGAAATTCTGTTTACAAGTAGGGTGTCTAGCCAGAACACCTCATGAAATGATTCAAGTCACCAGGGGATGTTAGGTTTGATCTGAGTCCTTTGGTTTTCTTGGTTTTATGATGATTAGGGGAAATTAAAACTGAATTGGGTTAATGTTCTTAGTGAGCTCGCAAGGTCTATCTAGCCATGTGGAGATGGGGATATTACCTTAGAAAACTCTATATTATGTTTAAGTGGTTTGAATTTGGCCGCTAACCATATGCCCAAGTCACCCACTGAAACTAGTTTCCTGTCTCTTTGTCTTGTGTCATTTAGTTTTGGAGTCTTGGAAGTTTTTTTTAAAGCAAAAATGACTTGTTTTTAAGAAGCGTAAAGTTTTTGAGAAATGATTTTCTAATAAAGAGTGAATTGTTTGATTTGTGAAATAGTGGAACTAAATTTTACTAATTGATTTGAAATGGTAAATGTTGTATTTAAAATCTTTTAAAATTATAAATTACATCAAAGTGGAGTTTGAAAATTGTTTCTCAAAGAACTTTTTGAATTATTGAAAAATTGTTTTGAATGGAATAAATTGTATTTGAATTTGTGGGTGGAGTTTAGAAATGTGTTTTTGATTTGGTAACCAGTGAGAATTTTAAAAATTTAATGAATCATTACAATATTCTTTTAAATTAGAATAGATGAGTTTATTAATGAATGGGTGTTGATCAAAAGATGTTTGTCATAAAACCATATGTTTTTCGAAATGTGTTGAGATGTTTTGAAATTGATGTGAATAGATTGGAATTGAGTTTTCATTTGAATGATTATGCCTTTATAAAAAGTTTTTTATACTGTAAATTGGGTTTGATTTTTTTATTAGCGGGTTTGAGAAAAACAATGTGTCGATTTAATGTTTTGGTTCTAAAAAGTTGAAATAATGTTTTGCTTTAAACTTTGGTATTTCCATGAGAAACCAAATTCATGGGGTTATATGGGATGATGGATGATTAATTGAATGACTGGATGAGTGTAGTGATGGATATGATGAGAGTACCTGGTGTTGAACGGAAACATGCATGTCTGAGGCCCATGGGGTACCATTGGTGGATATGATAACTAATGAACCATTTATTTTCCAAGAGATGATTTTAAATGAGAAATTGATGTCTTGATAACTAGTTTGGGGTTATTTGTCTTATTTGTTTTTGGAAATGTTGTTGTTGTGGGATGTTTTGAGCCCAATAACCCCTATTGTTTGAACGGTGTTTTAGGTTTGTGTTTATTTGGTAAGTTGGGTTTATGGGATGGTTAGTGGTCTCTTCTGATAAAAGTTCAGGAAGCCTTTACATTAGTCCCCTCATGTGTGCAGTTCTAGTTTGTGACACATTTTGAACGATGGACCAGCTTAGTCGGATCCTTGGGTTCTCTAGTTGGATAAGTTATGCCCCCATTAAGAGTTAATGCATGACTGAAGTGTAACCCAGATTGTTTCACCATTGGAAGATCCTCCAGTAGATCAATATAAGGAATCCCTTTCTCGAGTTTTGGAGATTCAGTCTACACCATTTATTTTCTTGGTTTTTCGGATCCTCTTGTAGTGGGAGAGTGGTTGTGGAAGGTTGAAAGAGACCTTAGCTTCTTATGTTAGTTTATTCCTCTAAGGTGAAATTAGTCTTGGGTTATTAGTGTGGATGGTGTCTCAGAGGGCTTTTGGGTCCTCTGTAGTCTCTTCAAAGTAGGGGTTCATGTTAAACCACTAGCATAGGAAATATGGTCATGAGAGGTTTTTATGGAAACTTTCTAGAATTGTGTATTGTTTAGGGACTTCGAATAAGGTCCCTTTCCATGTATCATTCCTATCAATCACAATGGTCATGTTAGGTGATTACTTGTGTTGTCATGTGCTTGTTTGACTGTAAAGGTGAAGTTGTAAAATCTTCTGTGAGTCTTTGTTTTGTCAGAAGTGTGTCTCCTTTCAGGAAATATCGACATATTTTTTTTAGTGAAAGGTGTTTTTATATATCCCTTTCTCTTTCAATTTCTCATCTAAAGAAACAATGGGTGGTGAGTTTGCGTCTTCTACACACTTGTTTCAACGAAATTTCGGGTTATGGTAAAGTGAGTTTGGAATGTGTTATGTCTTGGTGAAACCATCTAGGATTAGGGTGTAGTTTTCAAGGCACTAAAAGGAAAATTTATATTCGGGAGGTTTCCAAATCCTAACTGCAAGGCTGAATATGTTTCAATCATTTGAGCTCTAGTCATAGGACCCTAAGTGAAACTAGCACGTAGTCAGGGGAAATCACAGGGTCGTTCAAACCCTATTACAAAGTCTTGTTCTCAGTATGAATGATGGGAATATTTTAAACCTCTGGTGTCATCATATTGATTTTGTTGTTATTTTTCAGTGGGAATAGGTGGGAGGATCTTGTGTCCATTTTATTTTCAAATGTAATTCTTTCCCCCCTTCGGTTTCCATTGAGTTATTTGAAAAAAGATTGAAATTTGGTTAGATAGGTTTAGCACATGGTTTGTGTCTGGTTTGTAGTAACTGTGCCCCAGAAAACCATGTAGATAAAAGGATCCACATGGTTAGCACATGGGTTCCCAAACCATGTAGACTTACTGTGCGGTCGTCCCAACTCTTTAAATTTTGGGGCCTTTTTGTGTCGGCATGTGTTGGTCGGTTAAGATGGTTGGTTCTTATGGTGAGGAGACCTACTATGAGTCTCATGTAAGTTATTTTGGAAACTTATAATGGAAGTATACCCATTGAATTTGGGAGTCCATCCAGGCCTCTGCCTGTTGTTGTCCTGATTCTGTCTCGGGAAAATTTAAGTTGTCTCTTGTGGTGGGGAGCCCATTTGAGTCTCCCCGTACTAGTAACTTAGATTTTTTGTGGTATTGGATTAGTTATAGGTAGACTCATTTGGATCTATCTAACTACAAACATCTTCCTTAATAAATATCTGGTACTTAATAGCACCCAAAATTTTAATTAAAGTAAGGTAGTGGTAATCATGTTCGATGTTGTTGCTCATTATGGTAAGTTCATTGAGTCTTGTTCAGATAGTGTTTAAGGTGTTTTGTTTTGGGATATAGTTTGAATATTCTTGATCATTTCCAGAAGTTGTTTATGTTTTGGTTTGTGAGAGTATTTTCTCCTTGATTGATCAATTCGAGGTGGTTTGGGCCTTTTGGGGGTCGGCGAAACTTGGGAAAGGAGTCCATTTCGGCCTTTTAGTTGGGTTTGGTTTTTTGCTTTTGGCCTTACTATGGTGTTTTGAGGGTAGAAAGTATTATTTTGGGTAGAATTGCCACATCCATGACTTCTTTTAAAGTTAATTTTCATTTAATTTCCATTATTTATTTTTCTTGAGGGTTTCCCATTCATTTTGGTGGAAATAGTGGGTTTTCAAAATTTGGGCCAAACCATAAGCCCATTTTCATATTTAAAAATATTTTTTATGAATCCTTTATTTTTAAATATTTTACACTCATTACACTTCCCAATTGGAATTCCTTGAAATATTAAAACCACCTATCAATTTAGACCCCATAGGAATCCATAATAATGACGAATTTGGGTTTTTTGTTAATGTATTGGGCCAGCCCGTTAGCCCATTTCATGCTTTAAATTATTTTTTTAATTTCTCAATATCACATTAATTTTTTAATTTTTTTGTGATTCCACCTTCCACTCGAATACAAAAAACCTACCTCTCACCCCCATTAGCGATTTTTCCTCTTTGGAACTCATTTACCTTACCGATTAGGGCATGCTTTCTTAATCTTTCTCCAATATCCCAGATTTTAAGAGGTAAAATGTTTCTTTCATAACTCCTTTAATTTTCACTATTTTCCCTCATTTTAGTTTCCACTTGACCTAGTAAGACTCAGTAGAGTCCCCCTATCAGTTTTGGCTACTTCAAGATTCAACTATTGGTTGATTTCGGCCGATTGTTTCAAGATCTCTTAAGTAAGTGGGTTTCCTTCCTTCATCCTCCATTTTCTTTGTGTTTATTCCTTTTTCTTAGGGTTTCATTCATTTTTTCTTTAATTTACTAATTTTAAGTAGCTAGGGTTCGTACCTGGGTTTTAACCTTGTGCCTTTTGGTGAAATCTTGTGGATTAGGGCTTAATTTTACTCCCTTGTGTTGCGGAGATGGTGTAGTTGAAGTCTCACACAACAGTTTGGGATTTTTGGCACAAATGGTAGGTGATTCCAAATTTAAGAATTATTGGATGAGTTAGTTTTGATTGATTTTTATTTTTATCATGATTCTCTTCCATTGTGTTTGGTGCGATAATTATATTTGGTAGCATTTGTTAAGCGATTGGTTTTTATGTGTCATTTTTGGGAAAAAAATGTATATTTTTGGTATGTATTCCATGTTGATTTCATTAGGGTTGTTTTATGATTCATGGAATAGTTTTACTAAATGAGTTTATGGCTGAAAATTCTTGTTTTATATGCTATTGGTATGCTTTTTTTCTTCAAACATGGTTTTTAGAAGGATTTTATGTGTAAAACATGGTTACAATCCTTGGAATTGTTTTTTGAAGGTTTTAAATGGTTTCTTGATTTATGTAAGAGGTGAAATAATGTTTCCAAACTATTTTTGTAGGAGTTTACTTTTTAAATCATATATTTTAATTTTAAAGGGTTGTTATGTGAAGTCTACTATCTTGAAAATGTTTTATAAAATTGTTTAAAGGATTCTTTGAAGTGTGAAAGAGAGGTGAAACATGTCATGGGATGTTTTGGTGTGATTATGTTTTCCAAAATGAATTTGAATTAAAAGGGGGTTCATGTGACATGTGTGTGTGTTGTTTGGTTTTTTGTGACTTGTAAGTGGTATTTTCATGAGAAAATTGTATTTCATGGCTTGTGAAACTTGTTTGAGCATAAGAGGAAACACCCGGGTATCCAGGTGGGTGGACACGTACTAGTATGCTAGTGATCCTGTGGGGTTTTCCCCCTATTTCACATAGAAAGTTTTATGATGAAAATACTAACTAGACTATGATGATGATGGTGATGATGATTTTGCGGAAACACTATGTTATGGGTATGATCCCTACTAGTGGGTCATGTGCACGAGAACAGATATTTGTATGGTTACTTTCACCAAGTACAAGGTACCTGGGACCTACAGCGAGCTATTGCCTATGGTTGTTTCCCATTTCTAGTGCTCATTAGATATTTTATGCTTATCATCAGCATACGGTATGTTTGGATGGAGGAATTCAGTTTATTTTTCATTATATTTAAAAGTGTTGATTTTTTTAAAGTATCCCACTTCAAATCTTTTTTTATTTAAAGTTGGATCTTTTAGAAATTGTTACTAGCATTTCATGTTTACAAAACATGGAAACATTTTTTCTTATAATGATTATCACTTGGAATCTTTTGTTGTGGAATCCTACAAGGATTTGGTTCACACCCTACTTACACCTTGGGTGTAAGTATACTTAGTTATGTTGTCATAGGTTTTTGTAAATCTTTTAGTGTTAATGGTACGGGTTTCTAGCAGTCCATAGTGCGGTGTCGTGGAGATGGATTGAGGGCGGTGCCAATTACTGCGAGGAGGTTCTTGGGAAGTCCTTTTTGGTTTTTTTCCTTTGTGATAGTATGTAAACATTTTCTTAAATTTTGTAATTCAATTCAGAAATTTATTAAAAGATGTTTTGGTTTGGAAAATCCAGATTTGTTTTATGGGATTCATTTATTGTTTTATGTTTATAAACTCAGGTAAATTGTTCCAAAATGTCATTTTATGATACTTGGGCACTTGTGCAAGCCCATGGAGATCTGGAATGCCCTTTGGTCCTTACCATAGGTCGGGTCATGTTCTGTTTTGATGGCGACCAGATTCGGTTCATGACACTGTCTATCTTTATATAGAACCAAAATGGTGGCCACAAATATAGATGATATCCACAATGAATAAACTTTATATAAATAAATATTAAATTAATCTTCAAAGTATCAACAATAACACCCAAATATCATGTTAAATCATTACATAAAAAACTAACTGTAAAACTTTTCAATATATTCCGAAAAAAAATTAAACTCACAGATTAAAATTATTTTTTTAGTAATATGAGGACATTCCTAAAAGGAAAAGTCAATTTAATTAAAATAAAAATAATTACCAGAGTTTTAAGTGTAAATTTTTATAATAATCATTATTAAAAAAATAAAATATGTCAGCAGGAACATTGTTATGATATGTCATCTCACTAGCAATCACCCATTTTCTTTCAAGTCTATCAGCCATAAAATATTCTTCATGAAATTCACATGTAATGATGTAATTAATAGATGAAAGAGATTCCAAGATACTCATCCACATGGTAGTTAGTTTATAGGATAAATTAATTATTCCATATCTGATTTCCTACACCACACTAGTTGAGTCACATTTTAATCAAATATTTTATCATATGTTCAAACAATCCACTTCAAATGCATTAACAATTTCAAGTATTTCTGTTTCCAGAGAAGAGGAGGTACCACATGGTTCATAGAAACAACCTAATGAATTTCTTGTGTGATCTATAAAGCTAGAAACATATCCCGAAGGACCTATATTACCACTCAAAGCACTATATATGTTGCACTTAATCCATCCTGGAAAAGGAGAGACCTATAAAACATCTAAAGATCCATGGGGAGGATAATAAATACCTATGATACCAAAGAATTTAGGAAATAATATTATAATTAATTTTCATAAAACCCCATACTGGGAAGAATTATTCCCTTTGAAAATAATATTAATCTAAGTAAGAGAATATTGAAGGTAGAAACGAAAGCCTTCAGGAATGTATTTGTTATAGGTTCTCCAAATGATATGAAGAATTCCCACTAAAGCCACGTGAATCAGTTCACTGTGTTATTTTGAGATATGAAAAAGAAAACAAGCTTCTAAGCAGTCATATATAATATTACATTCTAGGAACTGAACCTAGAAAAAGTCAGTCATAGAAGACCACATGACAGAAGTAGTTACATACCTCAAAAAGAGATAATATATGTCATCCAGATGTTTATTTCACAAAAAATAATTAACAAATGTTTATTCCAACATGTATTATGAAATTATTCATGGGTAATATTGAGTGAAACACTCTCCATGAAAGAGTAAAACAGGTTGAAAGAATCCATGGTTTTTTTATATTCTTTATCTAAGTACTGTTATGTTCTAAAATTTTCATTTGATAGAAATATTTTGAATATAGTATTCCAATGGTAGTATTTTCCCATATAATAATTTCATCCCCATAAATGAAATTATATTTCAAGACAATTTCCTTAATCTCAATAAGAATATTGTCAAGAGGCATTTTTAGTGGTTCTTTGATTAAAGAACTATTTTCCAAATATATTTTACGGGAAGCAAGGATACTAAAGAGAGATTTTCCAGTCCAATTATCCATCAAGAAATTATAAAAATATTGAGAGCTGACAATCCAATGAGATTAAATCCTGATAGAGGAAAATTAAATCTTAAAGGTATACCAAATAGAGGATTCTATATAATGGATTTTTCCATCATTAAGTATGTCAATAAATATTGGTCATAAAAAATAAATACCATCATGCATCCCATTGATAAGTCTCCACATAAATGTTTCTTGTAAATCATGATGGAATTTAGTGAGATTCTTAATTACCAATCCTAAAAAATATATCAGTTGACAACATTTACTTCATAGGATAGTAGTAATTTTTCTTTGAGAATAATTCCACTACAAAAAAAAATATTAATAGAGGTGTTCGTACTTTTTATGAGGGAAACTAAAAATATATAAACAATAAAATAATAATTAAATTTTGAGACAATGTTAGCTTTAACAAGGATAATGTGACCTACAATTGATAATATATTTTATCTCCTTAAGGGTATTTGGTTTCTGATTTGACTTATAATCTAATAAAAATGACTAGTCTAAGGATTTCTCCAAAACATAGGAACACCATGATAATTTAATGGTAAATTTCATTCTATGATACATAGCTCATTGATAATTATAACCCTTATCATAGTATATATTCTCTTACAAAAGTAAAGAAAATATTTATTCCAACTAATTTCACATCATGAAACTTTCACATAGTGTTGGAGAGTATTTTTTAACATAATAATGTTTTTTATACTTAAATGAAAAGGATGATGTCATCATAATAAAAATATTATAGGGATAAATAAGACCTATAGAAGCTCTGATGGGAGTGATCTTATTCTCAGACACCATTATATGAAGAAGTCTTGTTAAATAATATTTAGAAATGGATAAGAGAATGGCTGAAAGGGGATCTCCCTGTATAAAGACTCTTGAACAAGATAAATAAACTTCAAGGGATCCATTTATTAAAACTAAAATATGGTCAGAGATTAAGATGATTTTAACCTAATTAACAAAGATCTCATTAAAACCAAATCTCATCAAGACATTAATGATGAAACCCCAATCAAGAGTGCCAAAGGATTTTTAGACATCTAATTTGATTGCAATATTATCTCTTCTAGTGGGTTTCCTAAGTAGGTTAACACATTCTAACGTTGTGACAATACAATAGTGTATGTTTAAACCTATAATAAATCCAAATTGATTTTAAGACACAATTTTATTGGTGATTCCAGCAAGCCTATTAGCTGGAATCTCTCTAATAATTTTGTAAATTTTGTTAATAAGAGAAACTAGCCTTAAAATGTGCATCTCATTAGCATTCTCAACTTTTGAGATTAGGAATGATAATTGATAATTGATTCCTTGATTAGTATGACCACCATTGGAAAATTTATTTACCAGTATGAAAACATCATCATGTATAATATCCCATAAATTCTGAAAGAAATTATTCGTAAAGACATTAAGACCAGGAGAACTTCCAAAATTCAGATTAAAAATATAACTTTTAATCTCAAAAGTAAGAGGAATGGCAGAGATATTATATTTTTCCTCTAGACTGACAAGTTTTGGAATAATTTCTTTTAAATATTAATTGTAAATATTAGAGGAACCAAAAAAACCTCATATAACAGGATAAAACATTATTTTGGAGATCTTATCTCTTTTTAAAGAAATTACCATTTTCAAAAAGAATGGATAAATGTCTATTAATGTTTCTTAAACTTTGAATAGAGTTAAAGAACATAGTATTTCTATCTCCATCCTTAATCCATTTAACTTTTAAATCTTCCCTATTCATGTTTTCTTTAAGATCCAGTAAGACATTCAAATCACGTGTGACCTTAATTTCAAGTTCAAGACTAGCTGAAAAATCATTTCCAATGTTCCTTGCTTGGATAGAAATAAGATGAGAATCAAGTTATGGGGTATTTTCATCCATGTGACTGAAAAAAATCCTTCCCTGTAATTTCAGTTTTTCTTGAGGATCTGGAGCTTTAAAACACAATAAAGATCATTATCTTTGAATTTAAAGGAACTCCAAGTCTCCTGAAACATATTTCAACTGTCAGGGTGAGTATTATAGGCATAATTATATTTAAAAGGTAAAGTAGGAATTTAATTTTTATAAATATACTTATTCAAAATTGGATGGTGATTAGAGTTGAATTTATCAATAGTGGAATAAGAAATTTAGGACCAAGCATTAAGAGATGCATCATTGATAAAAGATCTTTCCAAATTGCACGAAACAATTGAATGGATGTGTTTTCTATACCAAGTGTATTTTTACCCAACAAGGATAATTTAATAGATATGAATATCCTCAATAAAAGTATAAAATTATATGGTTGACGAAGAAATGTTCAAAGCAAGCCTCTAATCCAGATTTAGTATAGTATTAAAATCTCCCCTAAGAGTCCATGGATATTTTATGATGTTGTTATTGTCCCAAATGTCATTCCAAATATATCTTCTATCTTGATATCCATTGAATGTATAAATTATAGAAGAAGATTGAATAAATCCTTCATAATGATAATTAAATGTGACCATATTCTCAAAATAGGTAATGAAAGAGATTCCCTCCAAATTATAAAGAGAATAAACCCAAAACATATTAATGTTGTTATTGGAAAATTTATACCAATATGATAATAGACTAATTTATCAATATTAGAAACCTTCACTTTGGATTTCCTAAGGTCAGAAAACCCACTCTTTAAACATACTGAAAATTAAAAAAAAGGATGATAACTTTAATCACTTAGTCACCAAACCACTTCCCAATATCATGGTTATCTATACGATAAAACATATATTTTCAAAATGTAATAAACCATTTATCCAAATTAACCATATTAATATAAAATATCATATTAAAACTAAAGGTTATCAATAACATTAAACTTATTCCAAAAAAATATAAAATCATTATTCCTCAAATAACCTTTTCACTAAAACAAAAACTAAACTGAATGGTTTTATTCCTGTAAATATCTCCCATATTACCCTTAATCATCTCAAACTCAAATCATATAAAGCCTCAAAATGTGTATTTTTACCTTTAAACTTATGATCAAACTTATAATTATCAACCCATGAAACAAAAGGTTTATCCCATATCATTGTGGCATATCATATGTGTCCATAGGTTATATCCTCTCATTCATCATAATAGTTTGTAAAGAAAATGTGAATTAACCCAATAATATACCATGGGAGTGTCTATCTAGGTGTGTAGTCTTAATCCCACTCATAATGTACTGGTAGTGATTAAGTCAATACTCAATCCACCCCTTTTAGAATTTTTATCCTTGGGTGCATCTGTTCCACAACTACATCCACTTTCTAGTATCCATACAACGATTCATTTGCTGGGAAAACCACACAATCTCTTCTTTACCAAAACTTTATGATATTATCCTATGTTTGGGATTATCACTAGAAAATATCATAGGGTTATTTTCCCTAAAATATTTTTTTTGTAAATCTAGTTCCCAAGGTTCTTAATAAAATTTCTTTGATACCGATTGTAACAACTCTTTCCCCATTAACCCAGAGTTGGTGTTTACTTTATTACATTGGTACAAAATACAAGGGATCTCACAACATAGAATCGATTGATTTAATAGTATTGGAAGAGTATATACATAAATTATTCACATATTAAATTTTAAATATAAAAATATTACATACGAAACATTCATAATATCCTTCTTTATATCCTTGGGAAAGGAAAAAAATAAAGGGTGATCTCAAATGCTCAGTTATAGAATTTGTACAGTATAATCTATCATAGAATAAATAAGGAATGAGTAATATGAATAGAATAAATAATGATTAAATAATTACATATAAATAATAACATGATCTTTAAACTTATCCATGAATATCATAACTTTTTGAATAATATCATATACATAAGTAACTGATTTTATAACGATGGAATGAAAAATATCAGACATCATAAACTTATTAGCAAGGCCTCTTTCAAATATATCTTACATAAATGGGTAAGGAATATTCTAAATAATCAATCTATTATGCCTCATGATACTTATCAGTTCATTAAGGGACTATGTGATTTTAGGCCACACACACCACTTAATAAGTCTAATGCATTCATTATAGGAATAAAAAATATAAATTAATAAATATGCCTTAATAATCATTAATTATCTGCACTGGAAGAACTATCATACTGAATGTCAATAAATTCCCCAATAAAAATGATCATAATCCATACAAAGAAATATTTTTGATGGTTTCATTATATTATAACCTCACTATATCATAAGATTGTTTAGAGGATATAAAAATAGATTAAAATACTTTTAAAGGATCATAAGAATATTTCTTGAGGACAATATATTTTAATTTTAAAATCACTTATTTAAAATATGTAAATTTCCAAAATATTAGGAAAACATTTTCTTTCAGAATAACTACATAATATTGTAAAGGAAGATTAAAAGAAAATATTAGTCATGATAGTGTGAAAATTTGTTCATGCGGTGTATGTTATAACGAATATTTTATTCACACCTTTGGTAAAAATTACCTTGTTTGAAAAATTATAATAATAACAATATAAAACATTTTTAAATAAATTAAATAAATTTAAAATTACTTTAATAAATAATTAGATAATAATGAAAATATTCATTAAAAATTTAAGGAAACTATTAACATGGGAGAAAAACATTCCTGAACGAATAGAAAAACAAAGTCAGTTTCCCTTAAAAGCATTATTTCATAATTTTGAGTACTTAAAGAGAGGAAAATGAAAGGAAAACTTTTAATTTTAAAAAATAATCATATGATAATAATATATTTGAAGTTTAATATATAAAGATCATATAATTCCCCCATATTAAACTTAAACATAAATAATCCCGAATAAGGATGAGATTGTGCAATAAACCCTTACATTTTTTGCAAAATTTGAATCTAACTATAAAAGAGATAAATTAAAATGAATGTTTAAATAACATGAATATAATTATATTTATGATATAAAATATCAAGATATAGTATAAATCCCATGCAAAATAAACAATTTATGAATGTGGAATATGACTCACAAAAAGATAAGTGAGATGAGAAACACTTACAAAGATCTTATCATTGATGTGAGAATTAATCAATGAAGTGATTATGTGTAAAAAAATTAAATTCAAATAAAATAATAGGAAATAAAACATTAAATAATCATATGTAATTACACACATAATCTGGGCATAACTTAGATAAAAAATAAGTAATATAACACAATGAAAAAAAATTGAGTTTAGAAATCCCTTACCACTAGTCTGATTTTCCAAGTATGTGCTTTATCTATAGTCTAATAAACTTATAGTAATTTTGAAAAAAAATAAGAAAATTTTTAACGTATATTACCTTATTATTATACATTTTTTTATTTACTAAAATTCTATATAAATTTATTAAATCAGTTGAGTTTATGTCGGATGTTTTGAGGACATGTGATTTATAATCACATAAAAAATTCAGTAGGTTGACCATGTTAAGAAAGGTTATGGTTCCATCATATACAAAAATTTAATTATGAAATAATTATATTTTTTATACATTAAATACAATTTTATAATGAAATTAAAAAATGATAAATGAATCACATCACCTTATAGAGGTGGTTGTCCACATGTACACACGAACGATGTTATAATTTTTTTAACAAGTGGAATGGTACGAAGGTATGTAATATATTATTTTTAAAGAATAATAATTATTTAATTAATACAATATATATTCCTTAAATCCATTATAATAACCATTCAAATTGTGGTGATGAAAAAGGAAATAAATTGGTTTGTGAGGCCTTAGTTTGCATGTACGCAAAAATAATGCTTGTGTTTCCCATTTGATGGATAAGGATATTAATAAAGGTTTCACCATAATAATAATAAAATATAATTATAAACTTGATATTGATTTTATATATCATCATGGTTATTATATAATTGATGTTGGTATAAGAAAAATAATGTGAAAATATTCGATTAGAAGTTATACCTCTTCTTTGGACAACCTCCTTTGGTTTTCACCTTAAGCCTTCTAAGGTTGGTATTTTGTTCAAACCAAGACCTGTAGATCGTGTATAGGGTAATTAGGAAGTTATTTGGGTAGTTATTGGATGATATAAAAGTATCATCAAATTTGAGGGATAGAGGAGATGTGGTGTACTTTTATAAGGGAGGGAGATGAAACATTTGGAATTTTCCAAAAGATCAAAATATATCAATGTCTTAATCAAGTACAACTGCTCCGAAATGAAACATATTAAAAGATAATATTATATTGCATATAAATACGTTTATATAATATGATTTAGACAAGTTTTTAAGTCATTTTATCCCTTATCATTTTCGTTTTAATACTTTTAATCTTTTTTAACTCTTACTCTGATTATTAATTTTTTTACCAAAGTTTCTATTCATTATGACAAAAAATGAAAGTGTCCTTAATCAAAAAAAAATGACACAAAATATGTATTAAATTTTACCAATTTCAATTCGTATAAGTGTTAAAAATTATTTTTAAAATAAACCCACAAAACATGATGAAAAACGGTTTTCCAGAAAAAATGAATGTTTAAGTATAAAAAATTTTCTATACCAAAATTAAGAATAATGTAAACTAAAATGAAGTTTAATAAATTAATTTTTATAAAATTAACCTAATTAAATTTTAAAATCAGTTCAAAACAAAATGGTTCTTTTTAAATACTTGAATGGAAATTAATGGTTTCTATACAATTGATATTTTTTACAATTCACTGAAAATTTTATCTTTTTAGAAAAATTAGAAAATTTATTCCTACTATAATTTTTCAAAGATGATTTATAAAATTATATAATTTTTGTAAAATTCAATTTATAAAATAGGGAAAAATATTTATAATCTACGAACACAAAATCCAATAAAAACCATTTTTTAAGAAAAATTATTTTTGAAGCATAAAATGAATTTACTTAAAAACGAGTTCTTATTTATTATGAATTAATAAATAAATTTACATTATATAAAACCTTTAAATATATTATTCATAATGTTATTGTTACTATTCATATTTTCTTATTTAACGACTAGGTTATAATTGTCACATTTAAAAAATAATGTTTTCATAGAATATCATAATTCACTTAAAGATTATTTTTTCATTTTAAAAATGATATCAATATTATTATTCTTTTAAACTAAATTTTCAGGGTTTTATAAAAATATTTGGGTGTGAGAAACAAATACTTTAAAAATAAGTTCAATAAGAATCTTTTTATCTTAGTGAAATGAGTTGAGTTAAGAAAAACCCTTACAACTTTAATATTATTTGAATTGAAATAAATTTGAAAAAAGAGAATAATATATCTCTTAAAATATCATGTATTACATGAATATATTAAAAATAAATTCATTTTAATGTAATATAACCATATTTAAGATATTGTGGTGACCAAAAAGATTTATGTCTCGAGATTTTAATGTTGAGAAAAATAAACCCTTACCTTAATTATTAGATTTAACTAAAGCACTTGAATATACTATAAAATAAAAAAAAATTATTTTCATCACCAATTTTAAAACATTTTTCATATATATAACCTTTTATAAAATTAATTTATAATTATTCTCTAGAATTATATTAGATATTTATTATATATTTTAAATATCGGGTGTGACTAATCTTGATCATTTTCAACTAGTTTCGTAATGGAAATGTTATTCTTCATTATTATCCCAAATTTCATAATTCTCAAATAATTAAAGGTAATATAATTTATGATTACTAATTATTTATAATTTTATAATTTCATTTCATAAGTATTTTAGTTACTATTTATAATAATGAAGTCGGTGACGATCTTTTTTTGGTAATTTTTAACAAAGGAATGTTGTTATCTTAATTAATGTGTTAAATGTGTATATTAAATGTTAAAAAACTAATAAAATTGTATAATTATTAATATCAAATATAGATTTTCTAAATCCATCCTTGATGGAAATTTATATCACTGTTCATGTGGGTATTTAAAGTGACCAAATAAGAATAAGCTATAATCCATGTGTGAGTATGGTATGGAAGGGATTATTTTGATATAATGTCATTATCAAAAATGTATAATGAAATTATTTAGATTTTATTATGTTTTTTAATAAAAATTTGGGAAGATTTATGAGAATAATTTTAATGAAAATTAAGTTATCACTTATAAATAAATCATGTTTCCTATTAGTTTGTTTGTTTAAGTGGTTAGATTTACAATGATTGCTTATTTATAATAATATATATTGATTGATTAATTTAAATTTAAAGAAAATAATAATTAAATAAATAAAATATCTATTCAAAAAATAGTTTCTATAACGATCCTTGAAAATGGTGATGAAAAATAAAATGTGATGTGCACGGAGGCGATAGTCTGCACACACACATGGGGAACATTTTCATTTTTTCAATACAATGGGAGGGGAATGATAATGGTTCTACCATAAATATAATAATATTTTAGTATATCATTTATAATTATTTAATTATATTCATATGTTTAGATTCATTTTTAAGTAGGTTGGATGGGATTGATAAAGAAAGAAAGTTAAAGGGTGAGTAATACTTATGTTGAGAATTTGGATCTTTCCTTAAAGTATCATTTTTAAAATGAATGACCTGAGGAAATTTGTTCAGGCTATAAGTTAAAAACATATAAAGTATCTCTAAAAGAAGTAAATCAAATAAATTTTAATTTTAATTTTGAACTAGGGGTGTGGATTGAAATGAGTGGAAGTGAGTTCCTTTTAGGTGGGTAAATATTTGCGATAAATTTAGTTATGAGTTTATAACCTAAAAATGGTATTTTATAAGGTCTAAGTATCAAATTTATGTAGTAAACTTTGATCTATATTAGATTAAATATTTTATCACTAATTCATCTTGATTAAAATTTAACCATGGTAATTATTTTATTATTAAAAATATAATATAACCCATATTACCAATATCCAATTAGTTGAATCCAAATTTAGACTCCATTTAATATAATTAAATTTCAAAATATGAAAAAATTAACTTTTAAACTAAAACATATAATGTGTTGAAAACTATTTTTGTAGGAAAATGTCGATTTAATCATTAAGTGTTTTCAATATTATTTAACATTGATTACCAAAAAATTAGTTTTGATTCATTTTTTTATATGTTTAAAAATCATATTATAGTATTTATTTTGAATTTAATCAATTTAATTTAATATCTCTGTATTTAGAAAAGAATTATTCCTTGAAAAGTAATTTTTTATCATAGTAATGAATTTTTAACATGGTAACATAATTTTATGACTAAAAATTAAATTGATCGCATTCATTTATTTGATAAATCTAATTAAAAATATGAAAATATTTTAATCCAATTCAATTTCTATAATTGGTAAAAATCAATTTTAATGTAAGTCTTTATAATTCATAAAAACAATTTTATGAAACATGTATCTTAGAAGCATATAATAAATTTATTACTTCCCAAGTAATAGATATTAGATAAATTTTAACTTATTTTATTGTATATATTTTAAAAAATTTCCATGTAAACTATTTTCTAACCATAATATAATAAACATCATAGTGCATGAGAAAGATATTTTTAGGAAAAATTACATTTACACATAACATTATTTTATTTGTTATTTGGCTATAACGATAGATTTTTAATCAATGAATTTACATTCATAATTTCCATTATATATATATATATATATTTAATTATTTTTTACCTCTATTTTTAACCACTAATTCAATGGGTACATTTTAATGGTTACATAATGGTTTGTTGTTCATTTTAGTTTGATGTTGTGTGTGCAACAAGATACGGATCACAATAAATTTTGAAGGGAAAAATATATATTATAAAATATTGGGGTGTTATATTATCACCCAAAAATAAATTCTATTCTTTTAATTTTAATTATCACTCAATAATAAAAATATTTAAGGGTATATTAAATATAGGCATAACTTTGGATATATTTTCAAATGAGATGTCTACTGTAATAACTTTATTGTGGCTAGGAATAAAATATTTTCCCTTAAAAATATTAACTTATTTCATTATTTTTCCTCATAAATGTGTTTTTCTATTCCCACTTTTTCCTCACATGAATCATCTTCTAGTTCATTTGAGACATTCTCATGGGTTCATCATCACACATTATTGATGCATATGAAATTTAATCTTCTTTCCTCCATCATATTTGTCACCAAAACTTCTAGGAGACACCATTATTCTCTTATTTGGTTTTCATAGGAATTAAACTATATCAGTTTTTTAATCATAACCACTAATAGCTAGTCTTTCATAATCAAAATAATTCTCACTTTAGTTCTTATTTCATTAGTTTTCTCATTTTTACAATGTCTGTACTTTCCATGGAATATATTTTTAACTTTATTCCTTCAGAATTTATCCATTAATAAAACCAAAAGGAGTTAACATGAGTGATGGACACCATAAGAGAATAATTTTAAGATATTTTATGAAAAATTCAACCTCAAAATGTCTTACTATACAAAACTATTACATTTTCTTTTAGTTTAACTAAAATCACTCTCAGTTCAATTTAGGTTTATTTAGATTTTTTCTCTCATATTTATTAACCTAATTCCTTTACAAGATAAAACCTTCATAATGGATTGTAAATAGAGGTTTATTAACTAAAGAATATCCCCTAGGAATATTTATCCAGGTGTAAAGTCTTAGGCCCACTCATCATTCACCAAATTGAAGATTGAGTCAATATTCAACAAGTATTTTCTTGGGTGATTACCCCATGATGAATCTGTTTCGCATACACATTCAATTTCTTGTATCTAGATAGGGATGTAATTTCGATGATAACCACACAATTTTTTCTTTACCAAAACATTGGGATTTTATCCTATAATTATACTTTTTCCTTAGACATATCCATAAGTTTTTCACTAAATTTATCTTATCTCAATCCATAAAATATTAAATATTAACTCAACTAAACTAGAGGGTAATATATACCTTATAATTTATTATCAATATTAACTTATCTACCCTTAAATCATCCCCAACTAACATTATAACCTCAAAATTTATCTAAACCCTACTATGATTCCAAACCCCATGGACATGGTCATCTCAATTACATGACTCAATGCATATATTTTATTATAATGAATTTACAATACCATTTAGGTTTATTATTTTAGTAAATTAGTAAAAACATTAAATAACAAATCCCATGTATTTCTTGGAAAATATACATTTTTTCCATTATATAAATAACTGTAAATTCATAACAAGACTTCACATCTCCCAAAAAGTTTCCACACATGATATTATTTGAGACATATCTTACATATTACTTTTCTTCATAACCTATGAAAATTAATACATAAGAAAGGGGTGAGATCAAATTCTAATTAAAGGATAATCAGGGAAATCAGAACATGTCATGTGTACGAGTTAGGGTATAACGCAATAATATGAATATAATAACATGAATATAATTACAATAGGCATAACATGATCATAAATACTTGAATAATAACTTGTAAATGTGGCTACAATATAAAAATAAGGCATTTATAAACATATCGTTAAACGTTGTCACTAATGTGTCCTAAAAGAATCATACCAAGGTTATTCAACAAGGTTTCATGAAACATTACCAAGTAATACATCCATGGTATCATAAAAATTTCATATCTAGAGATTAATTCTTTACATAATTCATTATATCCTTATTAGGGTTCAACCTTAATATGTCTAATATTATGTGTTCCACATATGTAAATCATATATAATTCCATCAATGTAAAATTATCCTAAGAAGGGAAATTGGTTGATTGATAATACATAACATGATCATAATATATCAATATAATGAATGTGGATAGTATCATAATAATTTCATTGTAATTAATGTAAGGTATTTACATATATTGAAAATTCAATTTCAAGATCATTAGGTAAATAACTTTTATAAATAAGAGGAAATACCCATTTTCAGTTTTAAATCATTACGAATTAGGACTATTTGGAAAGAAATGTTAAAATAATGACATAAAGATTCATTTAAAGGAATGTTCATAACAACTAAATAATGTGTTTACATCGAATAAAAACTTAAAAATAATCTTTTAAATAACTTTATATACATTATCATAAAAAGACAAAGTTAGAAATCACTTTCAAAAGTTATTTTCAAAACATTTCAGTGAAAAAATTTCAAAAATGATAATTTTAAAATTAATAGTCTTCATTAATGGATCATTTAAAAAACCTAAATGTTATCTCAATGAAATGTGGAGTGGAAGACAAAACAAGAGATCGTGGAATGAAAACTATTTTATTATTTTAAAATATAATTATTGAAAACTCACATCATAAAAATAGTAATAAAACATATTTTGAAAATACCATTATATAAATATGAAGGTCACATGAGATAATATATAATTTTGATTCCAAGTATAAAGGATAAAATCGCTGGTAAAGGGAAATATCTTTAAGAAGGGGAAACAATTATTAAAGATAATGAGAATTATTCTCAAATATAGTATATTTTTTGTGAAATAAATTTTTTGAGGTAAAATATATGAATTAAAAGGAAATTTTCCACTAAATATGAAGAGAATGTCCCATAAAAGATCTTTGGGTGAATGAAACCAACATTGGATGAAATAAGTGCAAGAAGGGGCATTTTAACTCAATGATAGAAGTTAAGTTGACAAAAATCCTTATAATTTTTGGCTTATTTAAATTAAAATAAATTTGAATAAATAACACAATATATATCATCAATCCTAATAAATAACAAAAATATAGTAAAAATGAATTTATTGGGCGGTAGTTTGAGACAATTGACCCATTACCTTAATTTTTGACTTCCACAAAAATGAATAAATATCATGTATAAAAAATATATTAATAACCTATTTCAGAACATTTTTCAAATCTATTAATTTTTATAAACATTATTTTCAATTATTATCTATATGTATATTAGTTAGTTGTTATCTATTTTCAACATGTAGTGTGAGTAATCTTGATCATTTTGAACTAGTTTCTTAATATTGATTTTTTTATTCATTCCTTTCCCAAAGTTCATCATTTCTATGTAATAAAAGGTACTTTAATTTTTTGTTTATAATTAATTATATTTTATAATTTCATTTCATAAGTATGTTATTTATTATTCATGATGATGAAGTCAGTGACGAGCTTGTTTAGGAAAATTATAATGAACAGACAATGTTATCTTAATTAATATATTTAATGTCTATAATACCATTAAAAATAAAGAAAACATTATCTACTTATTAAAATCAAATATTAAGTTTCAATTACATCCTTCATATAAATTTATGGCATTTTTCTTGTAAGTGGTTCAATCATCCCAACAAAAACATGGTACAATATTTGTGTGAGTATGAATATGCAAGATATTCTTTTGTAATAATATCTTTTTCAAAAAAAATTAATGATTTTGTTTAATAAAGTGGTAAATAAGTATTTTTTTAATATTTATAAGAATAATTCAAATAAAAAATTAGTGTTCACTTATAAATAAATCTATTTTCCCTTTAGTATGTTCCTTTTACGCAGTTAGTTTTAAAATGATCGTTTATTAATAATAATATTTATAGAATTCCTAATTTACATTTAAATAATTTAAATCATGAAATAAATAACATATATATTAACTAAACACATTTCTAGAACTATTTTAAATGTGTTTATAAAAAATAAAATGTGTCATGTATACATGTGGTAGTCCTCACTTACACATGAGGAACATTTTCATTTTTTTTGATTGAATAGGAGTGGAATAGATAATTTATATACCACAAATATAATAAAAATTAATTATATTATTAATAATTATTTAATTATATATATATATAAGGATATAATGGGTTTGAAGGATGGTGGATGATATGGATAAATAAATAAAGTTCATGGGTAAGTAATACTTACATTGAGAATTTAGATCTTCCCTTGGAGTATCATTTTGAAATGAAGTGCCTGAAGAACCTTTTTGAGGCTAGAGGTTGAAAAACATGTATAAGGGATCTATAAGAATTAAATTGGGTATCATTTTATGTGAATTTAAAACTAGAAGTTTTCCTTGAAATGGGTGTAAGTGAGTTCCTTTTTTAGGTTAAAAAGAGGGAGAAATCTTTTAAAAAGAATGTTAGTTAATGGGTAAGAATGAAATTTTCTGAGAGTTACTCCATTTATGTGGGAAATATTTCTTGAAAAATTTTTGTATGAATTTATAATATAACAAAATTATTATAGAATTTAATATTTTCAAATTTATTTAGTAAAATTTTAGGCACATCAGATTACCCATTTCAACACTTATTAATCTTGATTAAACTTTGAAAATGATAATTTTCTTGCTACTAAAAATATTGGAAGAATATTCTTAGAAAATTTCAATATTGTAAATATAAATTTTTAATCCATTAAATATAATTCAATTTTTAAATATAAGAAAATTAACATTAAAATTAATATATATAATGTATCAAAAAAAATTTGTATAAAAAAATATTTTTTAATCATTAAGTGTTCTGAATGTTATTTAACATTTATTACTGAAAACATGTGTTAATTTATTTTTATATATGTATAAATATAATATTATAGTTTTTATTATGAAATATATCAATTTAATTTTAAATTATAATATTTTGAAAAGTATCATTTCTTGAAAATGATTCTTTACAGTGGTAATTAATATTTACCTTAGTGGATTAATTTTATACCAAAAATGAGTTTTACACCATTTCATGAAGCTAATTAAAAATATGAATCTCATTTTATTTTATTCAATTTCAAAAATTTATAAAAATCAATTTTAATATAATTTATCATGATACATAAAAATAATTTAAAAAACATGCATCTTTTAGGAATAAAATAAATTTTTTACTTCCCAAATAATAACTATTCAAAAGATGTTAACTTATTTTATTTTATATATTGTAAATAATTTCCATTTAATCCAATATTAAAACATAATATACTAAAATTTATGTAATATGAAATGTTTAATATTTAATAAAATATATTTTTAAGCATAAAATGATTTTATTTATTAGTATGCTATACTAATAGAATTTTCAACAATACATTAGTGTTAATAATGACCTTTATTTTTATCTATACATATATTAAATAATTTTTTTTTTCTATTTTTACTAAAAAATCCAAAAGCTACATTTTATCATTTATATATATTTTTGGTTTTTTTTGGTTTAGTGTTATGTATAAATAAATCTATTGAACACATTAAATTTTATTGAAATAATATATTTTAAAAACTTGGGGTGTTAAATTTGTGACCTTTCAAACTAAAAACCCCTAGAAAATGAGAGTGCTTCATACTTTAGTTCCAATTATAAGGGTTTAACTTACTCCCTATGTATTATATTCCCTCATTTATAGTTACTAGATATCTATATAGAGAGTCTACTAAATGAGCTATAAAAATTGCTCATTCCTTCGAAATATCTTGATACATTTTGAGAATTTACAAATGCAGAACAATAGTTGGAAGATTCCCTTTAGCTAACCGATTGTAAGAATATTCCCTTCAGCATTCCAAGATATTAAAAACTTTCAGTTTTAATGGAAAAAATATTTTAAAATTTCTATGTGTTAAATTTGTGACCATTCAAACTGAAAAACTCAGAGAAATGATACAGATTCAGAATTCAATTCCAATTTTAAATGTTTAACTTACTCCCGAGGTTTTTCATTCAAACAATTATTGTTACTAGAGATATATATAGAGAATATAAAAGATGAGTAGAAAATAGTTCTTGTTCCATTGAAATATCTTATTATGTTTCGATAATTTAAATTAGTAACACACTGGTTTGAATATTCCCTTCAATACTCTATAACCATGTCTTAACCAAAATCTCCAATACATGATAGAAAATTTACCAGAATTTGAACCATGGTTGTCACTCTAAAACCATAACTAGTGATGGATCTAGCCCCAAAATGAATCAAATAGTATGTGTTACATCCTCTTGGGAATCAAACATATTTCTAACATCCCAATGTAAATATGTGGGATTCAATGAAGGATTGGAAGGATTGGAACTTTGAAAATAGTATAAATAATGTCCACTCTTTTAGAAATTAACAATTACTATTGTGTTTTATTAATTCCCTAGATAAATAATTTTCACCTTATCAAAGATTGGAAAACCTAAATAGTCGGGGATGAATGAACACCCCGACTATTTCCCCCATCAATAGATGTCAGTGCACAACATCTAGAATTGTTTCCTATTTAAAGAATTGCTCTAAATAATTCTTGATGAAGGACATGTGAAGCTTGGTAACCCCCAGCTCATGTGACTTACATTTCTGCGATTTCACCTAAAAAGGAAGGAGAATGGTGGTAATTTCCAAATAGAAATGTGAAAATTTTTTATAACTAGAAGGATTGGAAGTTAGTTAATAGATCAAATTCCATCATGAGGTCCCGATTGAATTAACCAATCATTACCCCAATTCCCTTTGTAACCCCTGTAGTAACAACATTTTCCTTCCAATATTCTACAATTTGATGTAACCTATTGGGACCATGTAGGAAATAAGTTTTTTTGGAAGACAGAATAATTTTTTAAAGAAAGTGTTCTCTTTTATTTTCAAATAATAAAATAAATCAATTCACTTGGTAATAGTTTTCAATCGGGCTCAACATCATAACCAGACAACCGGGATCAAACTGCTTAAGAAAGTCCATCAGATTGGTAATGTGTTTTTTGGGAGAAAACGTTCATCAGAATCACTGTGGGTCATATAAGAAATCTTTAATTATAATGAGGAAGTGTATTGAATTCTAAATGACTCTTATGGAGATCTGAAAATTATTTTATATTTTTTTTAATACACAAAAACTACAGGTGATCTAGAAAACTTATGATGTTATCCTTGTGAAGGAAAGGGGGAGAACAAGTGTTTCCAATCATATTGAGGGTTGGTTAGAAATAAAGAGTTTCTAGAAGGTTGGGAAGTTACAATACATTTAAAAGTAATCCATAGTATGCTAAATATGGTCGTAGAAGTTCTCAAAATTCATGAGAAACTCATTATATAGATCTAAGTTTATAGAATAAGGAAGTGGTTGAAGCCAAAGCTTTTTGGTATCAGATCATCAGTGTGATATCACCAAACGTTGATTTTTTTAATGCCTGGTAGGTTTTTTGGAAATGTGAAATGATAAATATGCTAGTTTTAAGTCATACCAATAATTTAAAAGATTTAAATCTTTGGAGAAATAAGTTTGTGTGTATTATAATAATAAGAGAGAAGAGGTTTTTGAAAGTAAATATGATGATACCAATCTATCAAACACGGTGTTCCACTGATCGTTGAAGGAAAAATAATTTTTATTGGGAATTTTTGGGAACTTTGAAGAAGAAAAGAAGATAAGTTTTTGGGACTAATTTAATTAATAAAGTCAAAGACTGGTCAAAAATGTAGTCAACCATTTTCATCAAGATGAACTGTTGGTTGAAAATAAAATAACTCTGATATTTTTTTTATCAATTAGGTAATGTTTTATCATGCTATGGTTGACATCGTTAAACATCATCGAACACCAGATCATCAGTTAGAGGAAAATAAGAAAAGGATAATTTTTTAAAGTAATTTTTAAATTTGTTTTTAATGGGTGCCTTGAATGGTTGTTTTGAAGAAAGAGATTTTTGTGGAGTTTTGAAGCCGATACTAAAGTGATTCCAATGATTGATGACATCTTTAGAAGTTTCCACTATGTTTATGAAAGATTTTTCTAAATTTCTTATGTTTATCAAACTGGTATGGGGCATTGAGATGAGCAGTTATTTTTCATTTAGTACCGATCATCATAATGAGAAGTCATTTTCTTTCTATATGTTTCAATTAGTGTAGAGATATGTAATAAAGAATATGTTAACTTTATTTTAATGAGGAAATCTAAGTGAAAATATGAATTGGACTGCAGATTTTGAATAAATTATGAATCAAGATAAAGTTGTGAGAATATTTGAGATGGTTTGAGAAAAAATGAGAAGTGTTGAGAAGCACTAAAGAAGTCAATGATGTATCCGAAATTTAGGATAATTTCTAATTCAGTAAATTTGGCTAAGTGGGTAAAATTTTCAGAATCCCACTAAAACCACATTTGAAACACCTATAAATAGAGGATGTACTTTTTACTTTCTAGGCATAGGTACTATTCACAAGTGCAGAGAGAAGGTTAATTGATGAAAGTTTCTACTAAGAATAAGTTTAGAATAATGTTTTCCTAAGGAAGTTTTACATAAATAAGAAGAAAAGGAGAAAATACAATATCATATTCAATGTTTCAATATTTGATCAAGAAATCAGATTGGGATTTTTGAACTCAAACACCAGTAGTTTTAATTTGTTTTAGTGGCATTCTGGCAGTGTTATATTATCTTATAGAGAAATTGGATCGGAGAATTAGACTTAGAAATCAGACTGGTCATCATTAAGAAGTACAGGAAGTTCTTACCTACTATTGGGTAGGAAAGTAATGAATGTTTTTTATGTTATATTTATAACAGTTTACAAGGTAGCATAGTAACTTGTTTTAAAGCAACAGGTGAATGTTTCTTAACTTTTTACACAAATTTTATTACATCATTCCATGCTAATTTAAGGACGTTCAATGTTTTGTCAATCATTTTTCTACAAAATTATAAGAGAATGTCCTACTTGTTTAATATATTAAAAAGGATATTTTTCTTGTGTATTGTGTAGTATTGGATTATTTATAAACAATACTAAGGACGTGGATTGTAACGACCCAATCTTTTTGAGTATTATATTAACTTACTCTTAATGATTTAATAAGATGTTAATGGTTAATGCAGAAAGGGGGGTTGATGGCTTCATCCAGTAGACTCAACCCTTACGAAGCCCACTTTTCAGAGCTTGGGAAGGAGGTATCATCTGTGGGCTTCGCTTTGGACCAAGCCCAAGCCGAGCTCCAGCGTGTCAAGCTTGAACGAAAACGCTTGCAAAAGAAGTTCAAGTTAGTGGAGATTTCTACTAGGGCAATGTTATCTGAGCCTCCCTCAGATTCTCTCACCATAGCACACCTTACACTTAGGTCTTATGCCAGTGTTATAAGGGGCTATGTGATGAGACCCTAGTTTCCTTGTGTAATCCTTTCGGGTGAATAAATTTAGATTTCTTCCTTTAGTGATGTTTGTGAAATTTCAAATGTCTAGATAATTTTAGAATGTATTATATTGATGAATTTTGAAAAAGGGATATTTTGAAATATTTATGTAAACCCTAAATAACTAATTATGTGTAATGATTTTCAAAAAATGGTCTTCTACAAAAGTGTTCATTAAGGAATTTGGAGTCTAATAAGATCAAATTAATTTTTGATGAATAGTAAATTAGGAATAGTGATTTTACGCTTAGGATTAGTAATGTGACCAAATGGATTAGTAATTTTCACTCAAAGAAAGTTTTAATATAATTTAGACACCTTGATTAAGTAATGTGATTCAATAAAATGGTTAAATAACGGTTTCATAAATTATTATTCAAGTATTAGTTTTTTCGGATGAATAGTGTTTTTAATTAAAAATTTAATTAAAAATAATTAGAAAATTATTTTTATAAAAATGACTTTATTTTTGAACTCAGAGCATCGATATTATGTTATGGTAAATTTTGGGGATTTTTCTAAAAAAATGAATTTTCAGTGAATAGTAAAAATACAGTTTTAGGGTTTCGGTATGTTTAATGACATCATAACGGTGTCATGATGATGTCATGAAATCTTTTGAGGGTTGGCCGGCCAAGGGTGATTAATTATTGTTTTGGGGGCCCCATGTGGCCTAACTCCATGATAAATTCCAAGGGAGAGCACATGGGTTTGAGAAAAGCACATGTGAGGTGTCCCTTGGCCATTAATGCTTTGTCCCCTCACTTTCCCTATAAATACCCACCCTTTCCTCCCTTAGTTTTCACTCCCAACTCTCCCCCAACGAAGTTCTTGTCTTCTTACCTTCCAAGGAGTCCTCCCAAGGTGCCCCCAAGCCCTCAAGGTACAATCCTTTGAGTTTCAAGAGTCACGTTTTAAGGTAAGGGATCTGACCCCTCTCTTTCTTTTCATGTAATTTTTTTTATGTCATTACTTTTATGCTCCATGTTCTTATGTGAGAGGATATTCTTTTATGTTCCTCTTACTGCCCTTTCATTTTTATGTGATGAGAGATCCCCTCTTACTCTCATCATTTTGTTTTATGAAAGTTTAAGTGACGCCGTTAGGCTGCCGAATGTTTAAGGGATTCTTTCACCCTTCTCATTTTTCAAGTTCGATTTTAATGTCAAGTCTTTCAAGTTCCTTTTTATTATGTTGTGGTATGATATCTATATCTATCATACTGATCTCTTATGATCATATGATGAGGGACCCTATTTGAACTTGTCAAATCATTTTCTTTTGAAGTTAAGTGACGCCGTAAGGCTGCCGAATTTTCATAAGAGAAATCTAATCTTTTTTCCTTCCATGTTTTTCATTTCAAATGGAATGTCCCTAAAATTTCATTACCATGTCCATATGTCCTTCTTATTCTTTCACCCTACTGTTTTATGGATCATTTATGAGTGGGTGACCCATGTCCCCTCTCATTTCAATGTTTTCTAAAACCACGAAACTTAGCCGTTATGCTGCAGAATTTTCCCCTCAAAATGCCTCTCTCTTTTCTCAAAAATTATTTTATGTTATAAAGTGAATACTCAAAGCTATTATTTCTACAAGGGTATTCACATATATATCAAAATTTTCCATTTTAAATTCTGGGATTTACATACATGAGACCCGCTTTCCCTTTCCGTGGGTTTAAAGTGACGTAAAGATCATGTCTTTAAAGCAGTTTTTAA
This sequence comes from Viscum album, assembly GCA_963277665.1. Taxonomy (NCBI): domain Eukaryota; kingdom Viridiplantae; phylum Streptophyta; class Magnoliopsida; order Santalales; family Viscaceae; genus Viscum; species Viscum album. The sequence goes on from OY728163.1 coordinate 949,075,596, forward strand.
AACGTTATGATTATGAAATGAAACCCATTTATTTTATGCTATGTGGGTTATTTATGAAATGTTTTATGATGATATATGTGGCTCACATGATAATAAAGGCAAATTTAAGGGTGTGCCCTGATAGCGCTCCAATGCATTGGGTAATGATGTAACCACTAGAGATTACAATTTTCACGATACCTTGGTGAATAACCTTGGTAATTTTCAAATGACACCTTGGGGATGGACCTTGGTGATATGTTCATGATTGTCTATGTTAAATGATGTAGCCACATCTTCAAGTTATGAAAAATGTTATTTTTTATGAAATGCCTCATGATTTCTTTCTCATGCCTTAAAGTTCTTTTCATGTCCTTATTGAAGTATCTCAAGTTCACATGTAAAATGTTCCTCTTGTTTCCCTTACGGGCCTTCTGCTCACCCTTTCTTTTGATGTATGTCCCCAGGTTATGAGATGCAGTAATGAACCTAGAATGAACTTAAGGAGACGCCTTTCAAGTGTTTAAGAAGAATGTTTTATGTTGTTTTCATGTATTATGTTCCTGGTTTCCAAGACACTAGACCTTAAAGATCCTCAGTTTTGTGTAATGTAATGAAAGTTTATGTTATAAAATGGCGGGATGCCATAGTTGGTATCAAAGGATGGTTTAGTTATTTGTGGAAATTAGGATATAAAAACTTTAGGAAGAACCATATAGAAAAGTTTAAATATAGGAAAACTTCCTGGTATTTTGGTAAGTATTGAGTAAGTGGTTTATCAAACAAATACATCCCTGTCTGGATACGAGCAGGTAGAGGCGGCTCTGGCACAGATGTACATAGGGGTGAAACCTGAAAACACCTCTTTGAGCTAGAATCGAACGGGAACTGGTGCACGATAACGGGCCTTGCTGCACTCTTGGTTACGACACTCCCGGGAGATATGTTTGGTTAATCACATGATTTTTATGAATCATTATGAAGGAATTATAGAGAACCATAATTGTCTAAGCACGAAGTCTTAGTTAAAAGATTCATAAATGAAATAAGTTTCTCACTAAGGTTTTATTATTTTAGAAAATGGCGGGAAATAGGAGAAACCGTGCCGATGGTGACCGCAATGCACCATGTGCTGACGGCCCTCCGATGGAAGCCGGAATAGAAACATTCATGCGAAAGATGAACCAAATGACTCAAGTTATGAGTAATAACTTGAATCAAGCTGAGAGGCCGATCTCACCACGAAGGGAGCAACTTTCTTTTGAGTCCTTTATGCATCAACGACCGCCAACATTCAGTGGATCTACTGACCCATTGGTTGCGGAACAATGGATAAGCTGCATTGAAAAGATCTTTTCTGTACTTCATTGTTCGGAACAAGAAAAAGTCACCCTTGCTGTTTACCGCATAGAGGGAGAAGCTGATCAGTGGTGGTCACTGATCAAAAACATGAAGCCACGAGGAGAGATGGAAGCTATGGAGTGGGAAGAATTTCGGGGGATTTTCTTTAACAAGTATTTCCCTCGTTCCATGAGAACGAAAATAGAGAGAGAGTTTCTCGAGCTGAAGCAGAAGGAGAAAGAATCTGTCGGAAGCTATGAGATGAACTTCACAAGGCTTTCCCGTTATACCTCAAGCCTTTTCATGGACCCTAATGGGAAGGTTGATAGATTCTTTGGCGGACTACGACCACATCTGCGGAAGAATCTAGCCAACAGGGACTACGATAGCTATGAAGAAATAGTTCGAAGTGCTATGAAAGTTGAACTAGAGTTTGGGGAGACACAATGGTCTCACAAATCTAATGAGAAGAAGAGAAATCTAGAACCAAGCCTGGGAAGAAGTTTTGATCAGGAAAGAGGTGGAAATCATATGCAACATGCCACATGCAATAAATGTGGGAAGAAGCATCCGGGGAACTGCTTGATCGGAAGTGGCAAGTGCTATAGGTGTGGAAAAGAAGGCCATATTTCTCGAAATTGTCGTGGTGATGTGAAGCCTCAACTTCCCAACACTAATGATAGAGGAAAGATGGTTCTGGCCCTACCCGAAGTCACATGCTTCAAGTGTGAACAGCTTGGGCACTTTGCTAATCAATGTCCAAATCCGAGGGCGGTGGAGGGGAATCACCATCAACCTCAGCAGAGGCCAAGGGAGCAAGGTCGTGCTTTTGCTATCACAACAACTGAAGTTGAAGTTCCGAACGATGTGGTAGTAGGTACTCTTGTTGTCCTCTCAAAACTAGCAAGTGCTTTATTTGATTCTGGTTCTACGCATTCCTTTATTTCCTCCAAGTTTGCAAGAAATATAGAATCAATCCCCGAACTGCTAGAGGTAGAGTTGTCAGTCAAGACTCCAAGTGGGATTATACTTACATCAAAAGTATTTAGAGACTCTAGTGTTTACTTTGGTGAGCTCAATCTTATCGCAAATCTAGTAGTCATTCCCATGATGGAATTCGACATTATACTAGGGATGGACTGGCTCTCAAAGTATAATGCTAAGATCAAATGCAGAAGTAAGGAAATCTCAGTAGTCTTGAATGAACGACCTACAGTTATCTTCCGAGGAGAGATATCCCGAACTGATCCCTATCTAGAAGCAACTCCTATAGCTTTCTTTATGGAGTTAATAGGTGATGAGGAAGAAGGGAAAGGGAGCATAAAAATTGAAGATGTTTCGATTGTTCAGGAATACATGGATGTATTTCCTGAGGAGTTACCTGGACCTCCCCCAGAAAGATAGGTAGAGTTCTCCATTGAACTCGTACCTGGGTCTCAACCGATATCAAAGACTCCGTATAGAATGGAAAATGTGGAGCTAGAAGAGTTAAAGAAACAACTCCAAGACTTGTTGGAGAAGGGGTTTATCCGACCGAGTGTGTCTCCTTGGGGAGCACCAGTTCTCTTTGTGAAGAAGAAGGATGGATCAATGTGGCTATGCATTGATTATAGAGAACTGAACGGGATTACAGTGAAGAACAGATACCCTCTTCCAAGAATTGATGATTTATTTGACCAACTTTGTGGGGCTCAATTCTTCTCTAAGATTGACCTTCGATCTGGTTATCATCAACTGAGGGTTAAGAAGGAAGATATTCCAAAGACTGCCTTCCGATCAAGATATGGGCATTATGAGTTTACTGTTATGCCCTTCGGCTTGACTAATGCTCCTGCTATTTTCATGGATTTGATGAATAGAGTCTTTAAGTATTACCTTGATAACTTTGTGGTAGTTTTTATTGATGATATTTTGATATATTCAAAAAGTCGTGAGGAGCATGAAGATCATCTGAGGGTTATTTTGAAAACTCTACGGAAGGAGAGTCTCTTTGGGAAGTTCAGCAAGTGTGAGTTTTGGTTACAACAAGTGTCTTTCTTGGGGCACATCGTAACCAATGAAGGAATCTCGGTTGACCCTACAAAGACAATGGTTGTGGATGAGTGGCCTCAACCCACAATAGTAACTGAGATTCGTAGTTTCCTTGGATTAGCGGGATATTATAGGAGGTCTGTGAAAAACTTTTCACGACTTTCTAATCCACTAACCAAGTTGACTTGAAAAGGGGTTAAGTTCATCTGGACAAAGGAATGCGGGGAAAGTTTCCAAGAGCTGAAGAAGAAAATTGTTACTGCACCTGTGTTAACACTACCCTCTATCAGAGAAGGATTCGTTATTTTTAGCGATGCATCTCTGAAAGGGCTTGGGTGCGTCCTCATGCAAAATGACAAAGTAATTTCTTATTCATCTCGACAGTTGAAGATTCATGAGCAGAATTATCCTACGCATGATCTAGAGCTGGCGGCAGTTGTTTTTCCTCTAATGATATGGAGGCACTATCTTTATGGGGAGAAATGTGATATATACACTGACCACCAAAGTCTAAAGTATATTTTCACACAGAAAGAATTGAACATGAGACAAAGGAGATTGTTGGAGCTTATTAAAGACTATGATTGTTCAATTCATTATCACCCCGGAAGAGCAAACAAAGTCGCGGATGCGTTAAGTAGGAAAGATCATGTTGTTCTGGCAACAATGAGGATCCTGGGAGATCCCTTGATTAAAGATCTAGTAAAATTGGACATGGGAATTATAAGGAAAGGGACATCATCAACCCTATCCCAAATGATTTCTCAACCTTCATTACTAGAGAAGATCAAGAAGGCTCAAAAAGAAGATCCTTTGCTGGAGGAGAAGTTCGAGACTGTAAAGGATGGGAAGTTCCCTGATTTCAATATTGATCAAGAAGGTGTATTGAAATTTCGTACAAGACTATGTGTTCCATCTATTCCGGAGATAAAGAAAGAACTGATGGATGAAGCTCATAGCTCTACTTTCTCTATACATCCGGGAAGCACTAAGATGTATAGAGACCTTCGTGATCATTATTGGTGGGATAACATGAAGAGGGAGATTGCCGATTACACTACAAGGTGCCTGGTGTGTCAGCAAGTAAAGGCAGAAAGACAACTTCCTAAGGGGGTATTACAACCGCTACCCATACCAGTATGGAAGTGGGATAATATCACCATGGACTTTGTAACTGGTCTCCCAAAAACATCCAAAGGAAACAATGAGATATGGGTTATTGTGGACCGTCTCACCAAGACAGCCCATTTTATCTCTATTCGGGAAGATTTCTCTCTGGATCAGCTTGCCAAGATATACGTGAAGGAAGTGGTAAGGCTGCATGGGGTACCACTATCCATCGTATCTGATCGTGACCCAAGATTCACATCAAAATTCTGGAGAAGTCTTCAGAATGCTCTGAATACTGAATTGAATTTTAGTACGGCCTATCATCCTCAAACTGATGGCCAATCTAAAAGGACTATTCAGACACTCGAAGACATGTTGAGATTATGCTCAATGGAATTTAAAGGTGGATGGGATCAACACCTCCCATTAGTGGAGTTCTCCTATAACAACAGCTTCCATGCGAGTATTCAGATGGCACCCTATGAAGCTCTGTATGGAAAGCGGTGTAGAACTCCTACTTGTTGGGATGAAACTGGTGAGAGGAAGCTTCTTGGTCCTGATCTCGTGCAAGAGATGACGGAACAGGTTCATGCCATCCAGCAACACATAAAGGCTGCTCAAAGTCGGCAGAAGAGCTATGCTGAAAATCGTCGAAGGGACTTGGAGTTTGGTGTTGGTGACAAAGTCTTCCTTCGAATTTCTCCATGGAAGAGAGTCATGCGGTTTGGGAAGAAAGGGAAGCTCAGCCCTAGGTACATTAGCCCCTATGAAATCCTTGATCGCATAGGAGCAGTGGCCTATCGTCTAGCACTTCCACCGAACCTAGATCAAGTTCACAATGTCTTCCATGTATCTCTCTTGAGGAAGTACATACCCGACCCTTCGCATGTACTGAACCCAGAGGTGGTACAACTTGAACATGACCTCTCTTATGAAGAGCATCCAGTGGAGATCTTATACCGTAGAGACAAGGTTCTACGAAACAAGACTACCCACCTTGTGAAAGTGTTGTGGAGGAATCATAAGTACGAAGAAGAGACTTGGGAGCCCGAGGAAACGATGAAGCAAAAGTACCCTCACCTTTTCGGCTAGGCCTCAAGTATAAATTTCGGGGATGAAATTTCTTAAGGGGGGAAGAATGTAACGACCCAATATTTTTGAGTATTATATTAACTTACTCTTAATGATTTAATAAGATGTTAATGGTTAATGCAGAAAGGGGAGTTGATGGCTTCATCCAGTAGACTCAACCCTTACGAAGCCCACTTATCAGAGCTTGGGAAGGAGGTAGCATCTGTGGGCTTCGCTTTGGACCAAGCCCAAGCCGAGCTCCAGCGTGTCAAGCTTGAACAAAAACACTTGCAAGAGAAGTTCAAGTTAGTGGAGATTGCTACTAGGGAAATGTTATCTGAGCCTCCCTCAGATTCTCTCACCATAGCACACCTTACACTTAGGTCTTATGCCAGTGTTATAAGGGTCTATGTGATGAGACCCTAGTTTCCTTGTGTAATCCTTTCGGGTGAATAAATTGAGATTTCTTCCTTTAGTGATGTTTGTGAAATTTCAAATGTCTAGATAATTTTAGAATGTATTTTATTGATGAATTTTGAAAAAGGGATATTTTGAAATATTTATGTAAACCCTAAATAACTAATGATGTGTAATGATTTTCAAAAAATGGTCTTCTACAAAGGTGTTCATTAAGGAATTTGGAGTCTAATAAGATCAACTTAATTTTTGATGAATAGTAAATTATGAATAGTGATTTTACGCTTAGGATTAGTAATGTGACCAAATGGATTAGTAATTTTCACTCAAAGAAAGTTTTAATATAATTTAGACACCTTGATTAAGTAATGTGATTCAATAAAAAGGTTAAATAACGGTTTCATAAATAATTATTCAAGTATTAGTTTTTTCGGATGAATAGTGTTTTTTAATTAAAAATTTATTTAAAAATAATTAGAAAATTATTTTTATAAAAATGACTTTATTTTTGAACTCAGAGCATCGATATTATGTTATGGTAAATTTTGGGGATTTTTCTAAAAAAATGAATTTTCAGTGAATAGTAAAAATACAGTTTTAGGGTTTCGGTATGTTTAATGACATCATAACGGTGTCATGATGATTTCATGAAATATTTTGAGGGTTGGCCGGCCAAGGGTGATGAATTATTGTTTTGGGGGCCCCATGTGGCCTAACTCCATGATAAATGCCAAGGGAGAGCACATGGGTTTGAGAAAAGCACATGTGAGGTGTCCCTTGGCCATTAATGCTTTGTCCCCTCACTTTCCCTATAAATACCCACCCTTTCCTCCCTTATTTTTCACTCCCAACTCTCCCCCAACGAAGTTCTGGTCTTCTTACCTTCCAAGGAGTCCTCCCAAGGTTCCCCCAAGCCCTCAAGGTCCAATCCTTTGAGTTTCAAGAGTCACGTTTTAAGGTAAGGGATCCGACCCCTCTCTTTCTTTTCATGTAATTTTTTTTATGTCATTCATTTTATGCTCCATGTTCTTATGTGAGAGGATGTTCTTTTATGTTCCTCTTACTGCCCTTTCATGTTTATATGATGAGAGATCCCCTCTTACTCTCATAATTTCGTTTTATGAAAGTTTAAGTGACGCCGTTAGGCTGCCGAATTTTTAAGGGATTCTTTCACCCTTCTCATTTTTCAAGTTCGATTTTCATGTCAAGTCTTTCAAGTTCCTTTTTATTATGTTGGGGTATTATCTATATATCTATAATACTTATCTCTTATGATCGTATGATGAGGGAACCTATTTGATCTTGTCAAATCATTTTCTTTTGAAGTTAAGTGACGCCGTAAGGCTGCCGAATTTTCATAAGAGAAATCTAATCTTTTTTCCTTCCATGTATTTCATTTCAAATGGTATGTCCCTAAAATTTCATTACCATGTCCATATGTCATTATTATTCTTTCACCCTACTGTTTTATGGATCATTTATGTGTGGGTGACCCATTTCCCCTCTCATTTCAATGTTTTCTAAAACCCCGAAACTTAGCCGTTATGCTGCAGAATTTTCCCCTCAAAATGCCTCTCTCTTTTCTCAAAAATTATTTTATGTTATAAAGTGAATACTCAAAGCTCTTATTTCTACAAGGGTATTCACATATATATCAAAATGTTCCATTTTAAATTTTGGGATTTACATACATGAGACCCGCTTTCCCTTTCCGTGGGTTTAAAGTGACGTAAAGATCATGTCTTTAAAGCAGTTTTTAAAACGTTATGATTATGAAATGAAACCCATTTATTTTATGCTATGTGGGTTATTTATGAAATGTTTGATGATGATATATGTGGCTCACATGATAATAAAGGCAAATTTAAGGGTGCGCCCTGATAGCGCTCCAATGCATTGGGTAATGATGTAACCACTAGAGATTACAATTTTCACGATACCTTGGTGAATAACCTTGGTAATTTTCAAATGACACCTTGGGGATGGACCTTGGTGATATGTTCATGATTGTGTATGTTAAATGATGTAGCCACATCTTCAAGTTATGAAAAATTTTATTTTTTATGAAATGCCTCATGATTTCTTTCTCATGCCTTAAAGTTCTTTTCATGTCCTTATTGAAGTATCTCAAGTTCACATGTAAAATGTTCCTCTTGTTTCTCTTACTGGGCCTTCTGCTCACCCTTTCTTTTGATGTATGTCCCCAGGTTATGAGATGCAGTAATGAACCAAGAATGAACTTAAGGAGACGCCTTTCAAGTGTTTAAGAAGAATGTTTTATGTTGTTTTCATGTATTATGTCCCTAGTTTCCAAGACACTAGACCTTAAAGATCCTCAGTTTTGTGTAATGTAATGAAAGTTTATGTTATAAAATGGTGGGATGCCATATGGATAATCTTACTAAGTAGTGAACCTTGTAAATTTTTTAGTTCCTATAGATGTGTGATTGTGTTTTTACAAAAAATTAATTAATATATAACATTAGGAAAATTTTGTTTCAAAATGAAGGAAACTAAAAAGATAAAGATATTACTAATTCAATCCCTACCCCTCTTAGTGATACTTAGATCATGGATCAACAATATCAATTGGTATCAGAGTGAAGGTTTCCTTTGTTTACTCTTCACTAAAAAATTTAAAAGAGAAGTTGTGATAGAGAATCTGAATTGTGTTTACTATAAGGGGGTTCTGGTATTCAATGGTAATAACTATCATATATACAATTATATAATGTTTCCTTATCTTATCTATCATAGGTTTTATGTTCTTGAAGTTTAAATATAAGGATTTCCACTTATTGATGAAAATTTTCCACTTATATATATTGATAATAAGAATATTGAAAATGATAGAAGAGCTAAGAGTAATTTAATCTCACCACTCTATTAAAGATATTTTCTAAGATAAAAACGTTTTTACCCTACTAATGGTATCTAGGATAATCTAAATAACATTTTTGAAGGAAATACAAAAGTTAATAAGTCCAAGTTACAAATATAGAGGATGGAGTTTGAAGACATGGAAATGGGTGAGTATGAATCTATCAGTGACTTCTTTACTAGGGTGAATGAAATTTTCACCACTATTAGATGTCTTAGTGAAATGTTAGAAATTATACAGTTTTTGAAATGATATTGAGGATTCTTCATGAAAAGTTTGATGTCAATGTTTCCTCCCTAAAATATAGAGATCCAAAAACATTGTCTATATATTATTTTTACATCACACTCATTACTTATGAAATGATAAGGGAAAAGGATATGAAAGGTAAAAACAAAATTTTATGGAGAAATTTTCTTTCAATTCTACTAATAAAGGTAAGTCTAAGAATGTTCTTGAAGAAGAATAAGTTTTGGAATCTAATTCTAAAAATTCTTTTTATTCAAATCTTGATGAATATTTATCCTTGTTTTATAAAAATCTGAAAATAGGTACAAGTAAATATGAGGGAAAAATTCCATTGAAATTTTTTAAATATGGATCCATCAAGAAATATACTGCCAACTACCCTCAAAGATTGAAAGAACAGGATCGTCATTAATATGAATGAAGATAGAGAAGATCATAGAAGAAACATAGTGATAAGGATAAATATTTTTCGAGAGGGAAAGATATAATTTTCTATAAATCTAAAAGAAAAATATTTTTTTCTAAAGATGAGGAAGAAGAGGAAAGTAAAGTTGAATATAAAAAGACTACTAAAAAGTCTGGAGATAATACTTTCATTGAAATAGTTGATAATTAATAGTTTGAAAGTAGTATCTCTAAAAAAGAAGAAGAAACTTAATTATAATTTCATCTGAAATAAGAATTGGAAGAATGTTTGATAAATATTAGGAGGCTCAGAAAATAAATCGAGAAGTTGAAAAATGAAAATTATTCAAACAATAAATAATTTTTTTCTAATGGTAAATTTAACCTACTAGAATGAATTTATGATTTGAAGAAATGTATTGATAAATAAAAGAAGCATAATAAAAATATAGATGTTAAGTTGAAGGAAAAAATAAGAACTGGAATTTTTTAAAAAAAAACATTTCAAAATCTGATCAGAGGGTTATAAGTTTCAATAATTCTATCTCTAAAGTTGGTGAAAGCTCTAAAAAGGGTAAAATTGAGAAGGATAAAAAGTTCCCTTCAATTGTTGAAAATAAATTCAAAATTGTTACTAAGAAGAAGAAATCTGGGAATGTTATTTATATGGACAACACCAACAATGTGGATAATTCATAAGTTTCTAAAAATTATGAGTGTGAAATTTTTATTGTTACTTCTAGTTTTGATAAAGTTAAAAATAAAATCAACCTACAAAAGAAGATTCCAGTTGATAGCAGAAAGGTTGGTGGTCAACAAATTTCTTGTAAGAAAGATCAGAAGGTTGTTGAGAAACATGTTCATAACTCTGGACAGTATGTAAGTTTTAGAGAAAAATATTATTTCTATGTATACTTCTAGTATTTTGAGGTTTTTGGGTATATAGAAAATATGTGTTGGTTTAATCAACAACATTACCACTGTTCCAAAAATTACATAAGTAAAAGTTTAAGGGGGTCAATCCCCTCAAAGGAACAAGTCTGAGAACGATGTTCGGAAGAAACTTAAGAATGTCGGTATACTAGTTGAAAATAGGTTTCAACCTTTGGAAACTATTTATGAAAGATGTGAACAACCTATACATCTTGAAAAGGGTTTTATTATATTATTACTTGAACAACAAAAGTTTGTTAACAATTATTAGAAATTGGATGTTAAGAAAGATAATGTAAAATGAAAATATCTTGTTGTAGAAAATACTCTCAAGTATAAAAAAGAAAGAATGACCTTATATTCTTGATAGTGGTTATTCTTCTCATGTGAAAAGATATTTAAATTTTTTTAAGAATTTAAAATATTTCAAATAACTAACTGTGACATTTGGAAATTATGAATCCATCAGAATCGAAGGTGTTAGATCATCCATCATTGGGGAATAAAAGTTGAAATATTTAAAGGATTTTTTTGTTGATGTGATGAAACAAAACCTGGTAAGAGGTTCACAACATTCTGATGAAGGAAAAAAATTCATATTTAGAAAATATGGGTTTGTGGTGAAAAGATAAAAATATGGAAATATATTTCTTAGAGGCCAACATAAAAAGGAAACTTGTTCAAAGTTGGTGAGGTTTAAAACTCTTATTACATAGGATTGGTGGAATAAAGTCATTTGTGGCATAAATGGTTGGGGAATATGTATCATAGAAACATGGTAAAGTTTTCAAAGAGATATAGTTTTTGTAGAATTATTGATATTTTAAGAATTATATATTTATATTGTATAATTTGTTTGAAGGGGAAGATTACAAACATTGTTCCAAAGAAAGTTTACATTTGTTCAAAATGACCCCTAGAACTTATTCATTTTAACATATGTGGGATAATGAGAAGAAAATCAAATCATGGAGAAAAGTACTTCATTAATTTCATTGATTACTTTGGAAACATTAATTTTTTTATGTATATGAAACATAAGTCAGATGCTTCAAAATGACTAAATGTTTGGGGATGAAAGATGTAATGAAATATGAGTATTCAGTAAATAAGTTGAGAACAAATAATAATGGGGCATAAAAAATTAATAATTTGAATGTTATCTTGAGAAGTATTGAATTATACATGAATTAATTACACAATAAAATCCTCAACAAAATGATGCTTCAGAAAGGAATAATAGAAGTTTGGAGGAAATGGGGTGAACTGTGTTACTTGAACATGGTCTCTCTCATTACTTTTGGAATCAATCCATGAGCACTTCTTTTTATATTCAAAACCATTGTTTCTATAGGAAAAGTTTATATATGACTCAATATGAAATGTTTTATGAGAAAACTATATGTTTTTAAAACTTAAGATTTTTTGGGAGTCTGTGCATTATAAAGAAGAAAGTTGGAAATATTAGAAAATTTGAACAGAGAGGTGAAGATTGAATTTTTTGTACTTATTATCTAGAAGGAAGAGGATAAATATGTTTCAAAAAAGAGTATATAAGAATATTTTATTCTATTGATATGAAATTTGTTGAAAAAACTAAGGAATATAAACAGAATTGTGCAGATAAGGATGATAGGTAGGATGAAATAATTTCTAGTGATAATGATAAGGATTCCGAAAATGGTAATCCTACTAAATAATAATAATCAGACTCATCTATTTCCATTGATGAGGAAGAAACACAAAAATATAATCCCAGAATGAGGAAGAAATTGGTAGCTCAAAAGATAATTGGTGATCAACATAAAATGGTTCAAACAACAAGAACATCAAAAGCTATTACACATACTTCTTTGTATTCAAAAGTTGAGTTGAAAGATGTGAATGGACATTTTGATCATCTAGAATTGGTTTATACTATGAATGAAGACCTGGATCAATTATAAAATAATGATACTTTGTAACTCTTACCTAAACCAAATAATAAAAATGTTATAGGTACAATGTTGGTTTTTTAGAACAAGTTGAATAAAGATTGTGAAGTTATAAGAAATAAATCAATATTAGTGTGCAAATTTTACTCATGGAATAAAGTTTTTGATTTTGATGATACATTTTCCCCGGTTTAAATGTTATAAATAATTGGAATCTTTACTGATATTAATTTATAATTAAATTAAAAAAATTAAATGGATGTGAAATCATCATTTTTGATTAGTTATCTTGATTAAGAACTTTATATTGAACATCAATCTGGATTTTTTATTAGGAAGTATTAAATTTATGTGTGAAAAATAAAGAAAGCCTTGTATGGGCTAAAATAAGCTTCTAGGGCAGCATATTTCAAATTGTATTCTTAATTGAGGAAGAGGAGTTTTAATAAAGGCGGGATTTTTCCCTCATCTTAATTGTTTATGTTGATGAAATTATCTTTACTAGGAATGATGAAATAACTTGTGAAAAAATTTCTGAAGAAATGAAAATGTTTTTTGATATGTCTATGCTAGTTGAAATTAAATACATTCTTGTATTAAAATCCCACAAAAAAAGAAACACATTTTAATTTTCCAAGAAAAGTATGCTAAGAAACTTTTAAAGAAGTTCGGCATTGAAAATTTGAATCTAGTTTACATACATATTTCAGTGGGAATGAAGTTTTTTAATGATGGATAAGGAATGGAAGTTGACTCTAAAGAGTTTTGAAATCTAATAATATGTTTTTCTTATTTGACTTCTTCAAGACCCATCATTATTTAAGTTTTTACATTGTGAGCAAGATTTTATATTTCTCTAAAATAATTCCATTTGTTGGCTGGAAAAATAATTCTTAGATATATCCAAGGCCCAAAAAAATTGGAATAAGGTATGATAGCTCAAAAAGTATTGACTTATTTGCGTATTTATGTGTTTATTGGGTAATAAATGCTGATGATAGAGTATCCATATCATGTGGAGTTTTCTTTATATGGAAAATTTGTGTTAGTTGGAATACAATGAAAAAAAATTCATTAACTATTATAAGGGGTGAATATATGTATATTACTTCTACTCAAGCTCCTACTCAACTTATGTGGATGGAGTCTCAATTGGAAGACCTGCTTATTGAACTAAAGTTACCCTTTCTCTTAGGTTGTGATAATAAAAGTTCCATCAATCTTACTAGAACTTTGGTATAATATTCTCATCCAAAACATATTGACATCAAGTACCACTTCATCAAAGAACATGTGGAGAAAAATGAATTTAAACTATAGTATCTTCCTACATCAGAATAAGTTTCTGACATTTACGAAAAACCCATACCAAAGGAATATTTTTTTAAACTAAGTTCAAGCATGGACATCCAACTTCTTTCTCATAAAGGATGAGGTATGTGTTTTTTTCTCCTCTCTCATCTATTATTTGGATATTGTTGTCAATGGAGATTTTTTTTTTGAATCTATCCATTTATACGTTCTAAACCTTTTAAGTAATCATGTATGTATAGGGTTATGGGTTAATTATGAATTCCACATCTATCTAACAACCCAAGATTTAAATACATGAAAATTACATTAATTTTGTGAATACATAATACATTGAACAACTAGATTCCCAAATACCATATTAGTTTAGTTCCTTTGGAAACATAGAAAACATTCTTATAATTTGGTGAAAGATATTTAATATTTCTTATAAAGATCTTCCCCTTATGTTTTCCTACCTAAAATCCTTTATCTATATCCTGAGGAAAAGAAAACATTTGAAAAGGGTGAGCTTAGATGCTCAGTAAGGGTAAACCAGGAAAATATCGAACACAACCTAAATATAGGAATTTTAAAACAAGAACATAACTTTTGAAAATCATACCACGTATAACATATATCATAATATTGAGTCATGAAATAAATCTTGGCATTTCATAAGGAATAAATCCAAATAAAACCTGAGCCATGAGAAAATAGAATTGGAAAAAAACATGGAAGTGTGGAAAACACATAACCATATAAAATCACTTCCATAATAGCCAATTATCATTTCCAAGACCATAATAGTGTACATAGTCATTTATTGAATCGATTTCACTCCTCATTCCAGCCATGTGTTACTAAACCGAGTTTATATACTATTCCAACCCTATATTTCTGAAATAATATCATTTCCCATTCTAGTCTTGTCCATATCGTGAGATATAAATCCTTACCCAATCCGTTGTAGGGGATATAGGTCTCACCCATATCATAATGAAATCATTATTACATGTTTAACAAAATCATAAAACATTCATCATAACCTAATGAATAAAATGGGTTTCTTTAAACATCATTCTTCCATAACATAATACATGTAAAAAAAGATTTCATAAATATAATTCCATCATAAAAACAATAACAACATAGTAAAAATCAGGATAGTATACTTGAAACATAACCCTATTTAATAATTACATCTTAGATGGAAAATAATTTTGATAGAACACTTGAAATTAATTCTTGATGAAAATATCATTTCTTCTTAAAAACCTTTTCTTTTCTAAAAATGACAAGAAATTTTAAAATAAAAGGATTTATTTGAAAATAAAATTTAAATATTATAAAGGATTCTTCTTGGAAATAAGGTGTTATGAAAACATGAAAAAAATTTCAATCCGTATAAGTTAAAACAAAACACTCTTCTCATACTTTTGTCGAAAAGTCAAAAAGTACATCATATAAAAATGAAAAAATATTCCTTTAATAAAATTTAATAAAAATTCACCAATGGGTAAAATTGACTTTAAAAAATTTTATAAGTATTAAATGAATATTTTGGAATAAATATTTAGGAAACATGGACATGGATAATAAATAAACACCAGTATATACTTACGTATAAACAATCTCAGATAACAATGAGATTGAAAAATTATTCCTTGCCTTAGGTTTGGGTTCCTTCGCATGTGTATGATTATCCTATATAAGTGTTTGAATAATTTCATTAACTTATTCTAGAATCATATTAATTTTTTATGATATCATAAGTGATCATATTATTACCAGTTTTTTAATAACATTATTACCCATCCTTCGGGTATTTACTGCTTTATTTTCTTATGCATGTTTTGTTAGATAAGTTCTTGTTAATATTCTTAAGTTATAGTTATATAATTTCCATAATGATATTAATATAATTTAAATCTTATTTATTTTTTATAAACATTTATTTAATCCTGTTTTAAGGAAGATCATGAAGAATTAATCACATCGCATCGTGTAGAAGGTAGGTCATATGTACGTATGATAAATAATATAATTACTTTAATTGGAGAATAGTATGGAAGTGGATGGTATATATATTATTATAGAATCAATATATTATTATAATAATTATATATAGTTATTATTTCCATCATTATTCACATCTATATAAGGTGGTGGTGAAAAACATATTACACCACGGCGTGGAGACTGTAAGTTGTACATATGCACATGTGGTCATTTCATTTTTCATAGGACAGGTAAAAGGGGGAATATAGTTGTTATATTCTCATAATAACATATCATAATATATTTTATACCAGATTTATTAATTTATAATGGATAAAACTTGTGAATATTAAGTAAAAGAATAAATATGTTTGGATGAATTTGTAGAAGAGATTACCTCTTCTTCGACGAGTTCCCTCTAGATCTCCTCTTAAAGGCACTAGAGTTGGTATTTTGAGAATAAAAAACTATATAATGTAACTAAGGAAGTTTTTAATGTAAATTGATAGGTTATGGTTGAATTAAAGTTGTGAGGGGTGATGCTCCCTTTTATAATTGAAGTGAGGGGCGCATTTTGAATCTCAAAAACTATTAATTAATAATAAACTAAAATTCCATCCAAAAAACTCAAAAATTACCTATTTTAAAATATAAGATGATATAATAACGTAAATTAATCAACCAATAAATTTTATAAAAGTTTTTCTATCAATTTAAACATTAAACTTTAAATTTACACTTAGTTATTCTATTTAATTTTTAATTAAGGTAACAAATATTTCAGTATTAAAAGGGTACAATATTTACTTATTTGATTGAAATTAGACAATAAATGAATTATTTATAGAATTTTACACCATATAATAATTATTATATATTTTTTTTAAAAAATACTGAATTTTAAATAATTCAATAATACAATATTTTGTTAAACAATCAATAGTGTCAATTTTAACACTATTGAATTTATTGATTTTTAAAAATATCATGGTAAGATTTTAGCCTCAATCCAAATATTTTATTATATAATTAAGGTCTCAGTATAGTCTAGAAATTTTTTTGGATATACTAATTATCTAAATTATATTTATTTTAATATTTTTTATAACATTAATTTGATATTTCCATTAATAAAATAATTACTACATTAGTTTTGTGTAATTATATAATATACTTTTTTGTTGAATAAAAATTAAAAAAAATATGATGAAGATAAATTATATATATTTCATAATAATACTTATATTCAAATATATCTCTTGAAAAATCTTAAATTAAAAATGATTTATTTAATAAAACATGAATATGAAAACTTTAACAACACTTTAAATAAAATATTATAAGTGTCATAATCTTTTTAATGTGGCTCCAAATAGTCAGTAACTCTACCCTTGGATGATTATGTTTGATATATACTTGACCAATAATATTTGGTCCAGTTTTTTGGTCTTTTAATGGTTATTATTATTTTAATAAAAATTATTTTGTTGATTTTTCATCAATTAAATAATTTTTGCAGCATAATATATAAGAATTTAAAGAAATTATTTAATTCCTAAAATCTGAAAATAAATTAACATGATAAAGAAAAAAAGAGATTTAAAATTACTATTTATAGTTAAATTTTTCTTCGGTATAACATAATTTTAAAAATGATAAAGTTATTAAAATTTGAGTAAAATATATTTAACTTTCCAATAAATAAAATATATTAAATGTCTTAATCTCTCCCCAAGTGGATTCAAAAGGATACTAATTCAACCCAAGGATGTTTTAGGTAAAAAATTACTCATCGAGTTATATTATTATAAGTGTTAGGGTAATTTTATAATATTATATTTACCCTTAATTACAATATTTACCTTTTCACTGTATCAATAAAAATTACTCAAGTTATTATTCATAATGCCCGAAAATAAAAGAAATTTATTTACATAATTTGGACCCATTGATTCCTAATATGTAATATTTTTTCGAAATTCTAATCACAAAAGTTACAGTAATTAATTTAAAATTTATATTGTGGTTATAGTGAAAAAATGAGTTTTAAAAGTTAAAACATTGTAAAAGATTAAAATGTTTTTATATCAAAATACAATGAGAAATTAATGTCAATAACCTAAATTATATTAAATGATAAAAATATAATATATTTATTCTTTGAAACGATTAAATAATATATTTGAATAATATAAATTATTTTGATGAAAAAATTCTTTTTCAATAAAAATTTAGTATATGTTTACTATTCATTATAACATGAAACTTATCAGAAAAATATCAAAAATTAATCGAAAGTAAATTTTTTTATCCCTATTGAAAATAAGAAGTTTATTTCATCAAATATAATATGAAAATGTGTTGAGAACATGATTTTAAATGGGTGCACCATCAAAAGGCAATAAAACTGCATTTTCTTAAAAATACTTCTTTTATCTGAAAAAATGAATTTGTTCTTATATCATGTTTAGAAAAAATATAAGATGAATTTTAACCATTATATTAAATATATTACTTATATATTAATAATATCTATAAAAATTTATTTTATTATTTTATAAACTCACATATTTTTATTTAAATATTTTTTTAGAAAAAACAATTCCTTTTATTTAAAAAACGTTTTATTTTTATTTGTAGTTAATTTCTCACTTAAAATTTGATTATATATATATATATATGTGTAAAGAATATTTTCATAATTAAGTTACTAATATTCATATCCTCCATTAAAATTTCTAGGTTATAAGGTAACATAATAATATTTAGTTGTTCACTTAAACAAGCTCTTGCATGAAATGAATTCTATCAAAATAATCTTAAAATTGTGTGTAACAAAATCCAAGAATAGTGTTACGTATACCACATCATAAGTCAGTGTTCAGTGTGTCATAATCTTATATTGGTGTAATATAAAACAAAATACATCAAATAATTAAAAAACATAAATAAATAAACAAAAAATCTATCTCATAAAAATATAGTGGTGTTACATTCTATCCCCCTTAAAATGAATTTCACTCTCAAAATTCAGATGGGTTATAAAATGATTAATACTTAAAAGGTTCATTCATAAAACCCACATTGGAAAAATTAATAATAAAACTTCCTTTTAAAAAGGATTGTGAGAAACATAATGGTTAGCCAAATTCACTCATAACTGGGTTTCCATATAATAGAATATAGGTTGAAAGTGAAAACATTGATATGGAAGAGAAATATAACTATCAAGTTCGGATGGATAGTTATAGGGAATAAGGTTAGGAGAGAGTTAACAATCAAAAATCCATAAATCTATGATGATTTAAGGGATCATTTGTTTCATAAAAAATGAAGGCACTAGGATAATATTTTTGGTGTTAAGATCTTTTCCCCAGAGTTGAAGAGTGAGAATAAATACTTACTTGATTAATTATAATCTCATCTTTTCCTAGTTCTTTGATCAATTTCCACTTCATATCTTATTCTAAGAAATAAAGTTGAATTTATCATTGCTGAAGCATTTTCAAATCATGAAATCCATAAATATAATGATAGGTCATTACATCTATCTAACAAAAGGTTGGAACAATTTATCAAATATGCATAAGTCCGCCTATGGTGAGATAATACTTAATTATAAAAAAACTTCATTTGAAGTTTAAATTAAAATTTCCATACATTTATATCCTTAAAATCCTTCCAAAAACTGAAAATCCAAAACATTATAAATATGTGAACTTAAAAGGCTTAACATTTATCTCCAATATCTAATAAGTTAGTTCTTGGTTGTCACATTCCAATAATGCGAATACCTTAATCATTTATTTTCTTGAAACATGTTAATAACCAAATTTAACATACATTGTTATTGAAAACATTCATGTTTCCTTATTCTTAAGACCAAAATAATCTAAAATTTTTCTATGATAGCATAAACCACTTTTCAAAAAATCCTTAATCAGTTCTAAGGAAATAATTACTATAAAATTATTCATAACCAACATATATTTATCTAAATACCATTATCTCATTATCATGCTCATAGATATGGTTATCCTTCCCTTAATCATGTATTTTCCAAAAATATTTACTTATTACCTCAATCACTTATCATAGTTACCAGTACCATTTAGTATATGCTCTTAAATCCTTATGGAAAAACTATAGTGGACGAATATATAGATGTTTCATTATTCCATAATACCATAAATGTACATCCACAAAATTATTCATGAATTCTAATACATAGACTTGATACCATTCTAATATCTTCGTAAAACATTCACCAAGCCTCATCCTTTTATTCCTTAACACTTCTTTCATCTCACATATCATTCGTAGTCTCTTTATCATCATAAATATAATAATTATTCATACGGGCTTGTTGATTCTATTTATAATATTTCTCCCTAGGGCATCGATTTTCATAATTCCCATACATTATACATTTAAGACATTTAACTATCATTGATGTCTTAGCAGTTCCATTCTCCTTGTCCATTGTGTTAACTGAACCTTTTCCTTTGCAATTACATGTTTTGTGTCCTTCTTTTCCATATCCAAAGAATCTTCCAGCTCCTTTGAAACATTCTCATTGATTCTTATTCCCACATGATTTACATGAGGAAAATTGAACATTATTTCCTCAATGGTCACCATGAAACTCCATCTTTCTCTTATTAGTTGGATTAGGAAACTCACCAATTTTAAGATTACTGATCAAATTATGAGTTTTTTTATTAGAAATAATAATAATGTTTCACCTAACAACTCTAACTTTATTTTATTTTTTCTTAAGAGTAATATCATTTCATTGGCCATCATATTCTCCATTAACATGAATCCTCATGTTTCCAACCATTTTCTAAAAACCAAAAAAGAAAAGTATGAGTGACAATAATCATACTATAAAAACCTTATAATCAATGGAAAGCACTTTTAATATATAACATCTTAGGATTAATACTAGGTTATCCATGAATAAAATCAAAATTCAAGGATTATAACCTATGCTTATATTTATCCTTAAGGAAATCCCAAAAAATACCCTTAGAAATATTTTTAGGGATCTCACTAAATTTTTTCATCCTAGTTTCCAAAGTTTGACTAAACCATCACTCTGATACCAACTCTAATGACCCAATCTTGAAGTAAATGAAAATTACATTACTTTTGCGGAATAATTAATACATTACATAAATAGACACCCAAAGACTGTATTAGTTTAGTACCTTTGGAAACATAGAATATATTCTTCTAATTTAGTGAAATGTCTTCAACATCTCCCATAAAGATCTTCCCCTTCAGTTTTCCTACATAAAATCCTTTCTCTATATCATGGGGAAAAGAAAACATTTGAAAAAGGTGAGATCAGAAACTCAGTAAGGTTAGACAAGGAAAATATCAAAAATAACCTAAACATAGGAATGTAAAAACATCAACATAAAATGATACCATGTATAACATATATCATAATATTGAGTCATGAAATAAATCTTGGTAGTTTATAACAAATTAATCATAAAGGAACATGAGCCGTGAGAAAATATCATTTGAATAAAACATGGAATTGTGGAAAAACATAAGCATAGAAAATAATTTCCATATTAGCCAAGCCTCATTTCAAATACTATCATAGTGGTAAAAATCTTTTACTTAATCCATTCACTCCTTATTATAGCCTTGTCTTACTAAACTAGGTTTACATAATGTTTCAGCCCTATATTATTAATCTAAGAACATTTCACATTCTTGACCTATCTATTTCATGAGATAAAAATATTTACCCAATGAATTTGTGGGAGATATAGGCATCACCCATATCATAATGAAATCATTCTTACATATGTAACAAGAACATAAATCGTTCATCATAACACAAGGAATAAAATGGGTTTCTTTAAAAATCATTCCACCATAACATAATCCTTTTTAAAATAAATAGATTTCATAAATATAATTCCCTAATAAACATAATAAAATCTTAGGAACAATAGGTATAGTATACTTGAAACAAAAACCTATTAAATAATTCTATATTAGATGAAAAATAATTTTTATAGAACACTTGAAATTAATTCTTGAGGAAAATATATTTTCTTCTTCAAAAAACATTTTCTTTTCTCAAAATGCGGCACAATTTTAAAAGATAATAATTTATTTGAAAATAAACATGAAATTTTGTAAATTAAGTTTCATCAAAATAAGGAAAATAGAAACTTAAAAAAATATTCAATCCATATGAGTTAAAAAAATGTTTCCCATACTTTTCTTAGAAAATCAAATAGTACCTCATATCGAGAATGAAAAAAGATTCATTTCACACAATTTAATAAAAATTAAACAATTGGTAAAATTAACTTTAAACAGTTTTATAAATATAGAAAAAATATTTTGGAATACATATTTAGGAATCATTGATAGGGATGATAAATATACCCCAATATATACTTATTTATAAACAATCCTAGATAATAATGAGATTGAAAAATTATCCCTTACCTTAGGTCAATATTTATTTGTACTTTTTTGAACCTCTTGTATAAGGGTTTAAATAATTAATTAACTTTTTCAATAATAATATTCATTTTTGTGATATCATAAGTGATCATATTATTATGTATTTGTTAATAACTTTTTTACTCATCCTTCAGGTATTAACTAATTTATTTTCTTGCACATGTTTTGTTAGATAAGTTCTTGTTACTCTTATTTGGTTGTAGTTATATAATTTAAATAATGATATTAAAATAATATATATAATATTTATTCATTATAAACATTTATATAATCATTATTTGATGATGATCATGTAGGATGAATCGCATTGCATCGTCGAGAATGTAGGTCGTATGTACACATGAGTGACGATATCATTCCCTTAATTGTGGAATGGTATGGAATTTTATGGTATATATATTGTTTTAGACGAAAAATCATGTTATAATATTCATATATAGTTATTATTTCCATCATTATACTCATCTATGTAAGGTAGTGGTGAAAAACATATTACACTATGGCGTGGAGAGGGTAAGTCGTACGTACGCACACATGGTGATTTCATTTTTCATATGATAGATAGATGGTGGAATATGGTTGCTCCATAATAATAATAAAAACTCAGAATATAGGTTATAATATTTTTTTACCTTATAATGGATACAACTCATGAATGGGAATTATAAGAATAAATAAGTTTGAAAGAATTGGTTGAAAATATTACCTCTTCTTCGATGAGCTCCCTCTAGACCTCCTCCTAAAGGCACTAGAGTTGGTCTTTTGATAATAAAAGAACCTCTATAATGTGAATATGAAATTTGATAATGGGAATGGGAATGGTATGGCTGATCTTTAAGGCACAAATTTAGCTGATGTTGTGAAGGAGTATGTACCCTTTTATAATTGAGTTGAGGGGCACATTTGGAATATCTAAAAATATTAATTTATAACAAAATAAAAATAAATAAAAATCCTAAAAAATGTCCCATTTTAGAATATGAGATGATATAATGTTCTAATATCATAAAAATAAATATTAGATAAGTTTTTCTATTAATTTAAACCTTATCATTTAAATTAACACTTTGTTATTCTATTTAATTTTTAACTAATCTAACAAATATTTCAATATTAAAAGTGTGAAATGTTTACTTATCTGATGTCAATTAGTCCATAAATGAATAATTTAGAACAATTTACACTATATAATAATTATTATATATTTTTAAAAGATATTTTATTATTTTTAAATAATTTAATAATACATTATTTTGATAAACAATCAATACTGAAAATTTTGACACTATTCAATTTATTGATTTTTAAAAATATCAAGATAATATTTTGTCCTCAAAAAAATATTTTATTATATCCCTAAAGGGTCAAGGTAATCTATAAATTTTTTGGATATATTAATTATCCTGAATTATATTTATTTTAATATTTTTAATAACATTAATTTGATATTTCTATTAAGAAAATAATTACTAAATCAGTTTTGTGTAATTATTTAATATAAATGTTTTTTTAATAAAAAATAAAAATAAAATACTATGATGAAGATAAATCCTCTATATTTCATAATAATTCTTATAGTAAAATATTTATACTGTAAAATTCGACATTAAAAGTGCTTTATATAATAAAACCATAATGTGAAAACTTTAACATCACTTTAAAAAAAATTATAAGTGTCATAATATTTTCCATATTGCTCCAAATGGTCATAGACTATACCCTTGGATTATTATGATCGATATATACTTTACCAATAATATTTGGTCATGTTTTTTGGTATTTAAATGGTTATTATCATTTTAATAAAATTTATTTTATTGATTTGTCATCAATTAAATAAATTTTGTATCATCAATGTATAAGCCTTTAAAGTAATTATTTATTTTCTAAAATTTAAAAATAAATTACATGATAAATAAAGTCATTTGAAATTAAAAATTAGTATTTATAGTCTAATTTATCTTTTGTATAACATTATTTTCAAAAATGATAATGTTATTAAAATATGAGTAAAATGTATTTAACTTTTCTTTAAATAAAATATATTAAATGTTCTAATCTCACCCTAGTGGCTTCCAAAGGACACCATTTCGACACAAGGAAGATTTATGTCAAAAATGACTCATCTAATTATATTATAATATGTGTTAGGGAAATTTTATAATATTATATTTACCCTTAGTTCCTGAATTTACCTTTTTACCGTATTAATAAAAATTACTGAACTTACAATTCATAATTCCCAAAAATAAAAGAAATTTATTTAAATAATTTGTAGACATTAATTAAAAATATGGAATCCATTTTTCAAATTTATAAACGCAGAATTTATAGTAATTAATTTTAACTTAATCCCGTGGTGAGAATGAGAAAACAAGTTTTAAAAGTTAAAACATTGCAAAGGATTGAAATGTTTTTATATCAAAATACAATGTAAATTTAATTACAATGAACCGAATTATATTAAATTAAAAAAATATAATCTATTTATACTTTAAAACTATTAAATAATATAATTTAACCATATAAATTATTTTGATGAAAAAAGTTGTTTTCAATTAAAATTTAGTATATTTTTATTATTCATTAAAACATGAAACTTATTAGAAAACAAATCATCCAAAGTAAATTTATATATCCTGATTCCAAAGAATAATTTTATTTTTTCAAATATAATATAAAAATATGTTAAAAATGTGATTTAAAGTGGGTGTACCATCAAAAGGAGGTAAAACTTCATTTTTTTAAAAATACTTCTTTTATCCGAAAAAATGAATTTGTTATTATATAATGTTTATAAAACATTTAAGATAGTTTTTAACTATTATGTTTAATATATTACATATATATTAATAAAATTCAAAAGGAGTGATTTTATTATTTTATAAACTCACTTATTTTTATTTAAATTTTTTTCAGAAAAACATTTCCTTTTTATTTAAAAGGGTTTTAGTTTTCTTTATAATTAATTGCAAACCAAAGAATCAATTATATACGTACATGTGAAAATAATATTTTCATAATTCATTTACTAATGTTTATATCCACCATTATAATGGCTAGGTTATAAGGTAAAATAATAATATTTTGTTTTTCACTTAAACTGGGTCTTGTGTGAAATGAATTCTATCAAAATAATATTGAAATTGTGTGTAACTAAATCAACACATAGTGTTTCATATATCGTATGATCATTAATTATTGTGTTTTTTTCAAGATTATCTTGATGTATCATATAACACAATACAATAAATATTTTTAAAAAAACATAATATATATATATATATCTCTCATAAAAATATCAGGGTGTTACAATATAAGTGTATGAACTATTCTAATAGTTTTTTGGAGTGGTTGTAGGAAAATGTTGTTAACAGGTTATGGAAGAAGTAAAGAAATATTTGAAAGAAATAATATATGAATGTGGAAAGTTTTAATGGTTGAAGGAAAATATTTGTAAGTCACTAATTTTTGAAATCATGGTTTTATTGTCAAAAAATCTTGTGATTTTTTTTCAAACTAAATCAATCTTTTTGATATTTTTCATTTCATGCAACACTGAAAATAGTTTATTTTATATTAAGTAACTATATATGGATTGTGTAATAAGCAACATAAACTTAACTGTGCACTACAGGTGACATAAAAGTTATCCTTCTCTACGTGGAACACCAAGGTTAGCTTATTTTACATTCAAGACTAAATTTCCTTGAGGGCTTACATAACACACAAGACCGAGTGTTAAAAAAATATAATTCATTACTAAAATATTATTATTTAATAGGATATAACATGGCCATTAAATTGAAGATTATAGGATTAAATAACTTATGAATATATATAGTTGAATTTGTTGGTTACCTATTAATTAGAAAACAATATAGAAACCAAATGAATATAAAGGGACCGATTTTATAAAATTCTATTTTTATGTGAAAAACATGGTTTATATTAATAAGTTAAATTAATTACTAATAGTGAATGACATTAATTATATTTATTTTTTTATATATTCAAAAAAATATTTTTGATAATCATCTAATATATTTGATACATATAATATAAGTACAAATCCAATTTTTTGCTTAAAACACGATGTTTTTATAAAGGTAGTTTTAGCACCTTTTAATGGAGAACCCATTTTAAATCCAATTTTTAGCACTTTTTTATATTTAATATATAAAAATAAACAAAATATATGTAATTTTATAGATTTAATATGACAAAATAAACTTAATATACGAAATAGAAACATAAAAATTATGTAAAGATAAATTTTTATAATGTTTTTGTAAGGTTTCATTTTTTTAATGAATAGTTAAAAATTCTAGATTTTAATACAAAATTGTTTTTTCATCTAATCAACTTATAAGGTTAAATTATATTATAAATTGGTTGTAATGTTTAATTAGATAATAATTTTATAAATTAATAAAATTTAGGTCATTTTAATCAATTTAACTTTGAAATTGTGTATAAAAACTTAACAAACTTTTGGTCATTTTTACTTTAAAAACCTGCATTGTCATCCCATCAATGGGCTTATTTATAAATTAATTTCTACCACTTCTGTGATTATAATTTTTTAAAATGGATTCTATATTTGTAATAATAATATTTTATAATGTCTAATAAGGTTGAAATTGTATTTTACCAAAAATATTAGTGAAAGTGATTTAAATTAATTACAATGATTAAGAGAAAAATTAGGTAAATAGTACTAAACCATAAATTTAAGGCCCAAAACAACCTAGAAACTTTTCAAAAACCCATTGTTTGTCCATTATTCGAACATTAGACTTACATTATTGAGTTGTTTTGGTTTTTATTACTTTTTATAGGTAAAACATTTTCACGCCTAACTTATTTTAAAAAATGTCAAGTGTGTCCTTTCCTTTCCTATAAAAGACCGATGCCTCTCCCTCTTCCTCACACCTCTAAAACCACTTAGGAATGGTCAATATCTAACCAATACACTTCCAAAAATCCCTATATTCTTCCAATAATCCTCCACTTGGAAATAAAGTAAACCAAGGATTCTTGTTGGCACAAACCAAAAGGACTAATCTGATTAAGAGGTAATGTCTTATCTCAAGCTCGTTTTTATTATTTTATTTCTCCACCCCCTACAATCTATTTATTCCATTATTTCATAACAAAACCATTATGTTCCATATACTAGTATGTTTTTTTTCAAAGGCTTCGATCTACACTTACACACACATCCATATAATGGGTAACAAACATACTGTTTATGTGTACGGTGAAAAATTGCCTCACAATTTACACATGCTTATCGTGAAGCAAACACGGTTGCTGACAGTCTGCCAAAAAGGGTTTAAATAAAAACATTTACATGGTCGATGATCTTCCCATTGATCTTCAACCATTTCATAATAAATATTGTATCATTATTCTGTATTTAAGACTCTTATAACCTCTCTCTTTAATAATATTTGTGCTTTGGTCTTTTTGGCCAATGCACAATCTTTAAAAAAAACTATCGCCTCACAAAATGATGATTGTTCATTTTCATTTATTACCTATCATGGTAGAAAATATGATGGAAACTATATTTATATGTGTTATGTATTATATTTATTATTTAATTAAGATTATTTAATCCTTTTACAACACATATATTAATACTTTCCATTTGGTGTAAATATGATAATTTTGTTTGAGGAAGTGTGGACTAATGCCACCTTAGAGCAATGTGATTTGTTCACACACTACATGGAATGTATTAGGGATGGGTTTAGTGAAATTATTAGATATATATGACATAATAATTATTAATTAATAATTATATATATATATGTGTGTGCATATATATATATACATTTCATTTACCTTCTTTCTTTAAATATGATAATAAAAACAGAAACATCGTTCATGCGTACCTACGACTTACTGTCTCCATGAATAGTGTATTCCATTTCATAATTATATAATATAAATATTATTATAATAAAAATATACTAAATATAAGTTATATCTATATCAAGATTTATAATTTCTAAAACATGATATAAGTATAAAGACAAAATATATAATAAATTAAGACACATGCGAATAACAAAGAGAATATTACTTGAAGTGAAACATTAACATAGGATTGTTAACAAGAGGGTAATATAAGATAATAATAAAACCATATACGGTATTAGATATGATAATACTATTCTTTAAAAAATTTATAATTATTTTATATTTATTATACCGGTGTTTTGTTTGAGTGCGATGAGATTCAAGACAAAATGTAAGGGAATTTCATCTCATTTTTATTTTTGTGAGATACATGCTTTATTCATCACCCATTCCTTTTTTGTAGTGTATATAGTTCCCATGGACATATTATATGATTATTAAACATAAAATTATGGTTACTTAAATATCCATTTTTTGATATTTCTATTATGGGATTTATGTTCCAAAATTTACCAAATCGATAAAGTAATTTTGTCACAATTTTCCTTATTTGAGACACATGCCATGTTATGAACCTATTTTTTTCATGAGGTGTATATACTAACTTTGAAATATTATATCATTAATATATTTATTTTAATTTTATTTTAAGCTTCATTTGATTTCATCTTTCTTACATGGGTAGTATGGTTGAGAGTTATTAAGTGGTATGAGTTTATTGAAACAATCTCATAAATTTTCAAGATTGTATATATTTTTGCTTCCTTTGATGAAATATTTTGATCCATCTCTCAAGAACATTCATGGATTTGATTCTCCACTAGTTATTCATAATATAATCATGTATTGGTTCCATGTTTCTACTCTTTTAAACATAAGATGGTTACAAAATTGTTTTTAAGAAATCCCGACATTACCCTCTCTTCTGTCAAAAATCTATGTTCCTTCAAAACCATGTTTTATAAAAAAGGTTTCCAAGAATATTGTATCATTATCCTCTAACATTTAAAAGAAATTTTTTTTATTTTTGTCTTTTAACAATGTTTTCAAAGGAATATTCTTGTCTCTTTCTAAATAAATCATTTTTCTAACCTTTTACCATGCCAAAAGAGTTTTCTTCTTCCCTCATATGGCATGTAAAGATTTACCCTCTTTCATTTCTGTGAATCTTCCTTTGAATGTTTAAAAGGTTGATTTTGAATAAAAAAAATCAAAAAAAAAAATCAAACAAATTTTTTTCAAAACATTTTCATTATTTCGTTATAGGTTTTCAAATTATTTTTCAAGGAAATTTTTTTTCAAAAGGTTTTTATTTATTTATAAGTATTCATGGAAAATTGTTTTAAAAATGTCATCAAATGTTATTTTATAATTTTATAAATAATATTGATTAAAAAATGTTATTAAGATTCTTTTATAAGTTTTTAATTAAAATTGTTTTCAAAATTTCTTCAATATTCTTTTATGATTTTTAAAGGAAATTGGTTTTCAAAATTATTTCAAGCCTTATTTATAAGTTTGAAAATTATTTTCAAATAATTGGTGTTCAGAAAATTTCCATCTCTTTTTATAAGATTTCAAGGAAAAGAGTTTTTGAAATGTTTTTAATCTCTATTAATATTTTTTAAAAGAAAAATGTTTCCAAATTTTTTTCAAATCATTATTTATAATATTTAAAGTTAATTTAAAAAAAAATAAAGGGTTTTATGTTTTAAAGATACTTTTTTCAAAGAAGAAAGGATATTTTACTCAAGAAATGTTTTCAAAATATCTTTCCAAGTTATTTTACATCTAAGATGAAATCTGCTAATGTTACTCATTCCCTTCTAGGAATGATCCAAATGTTCCATTCATGTCCTTTATTGAATGGTTTTTGTTTTGATGGAATGATGATTATAACACTCTTTTCTCTTGCACAGATTATATGATTTTGAAATCCGCTTCTTTTAACGGGTTGTGTTTATGATGAAATGATTATAAAACCTATATTTTTCAACAGGTTATGATATGATTACATGTTTATAATACCCATTTCATTTCATGGGTTATGATATGATTGTTTATGATCTTATAAGAATATGTGTGTATGATTTCACTATGAGATGGGTGATACCTATATCTCCCTCCAATGAGTTAGGTAAAGATTTATATCTCATGAGATAAACTAAGATTGTCTTGGGAGTAAACCTTGACAACTAAGATGGCCATGGGAGTGAACCGTGACTATCAATATAGTTTGAGGAGTGAACTCATGCTACAAATATGGCCATGGGAGGGAACCATGACTACCAAGATAGTATGGGGTGTGAACCCATACTACTAATATTGTCTTGGAAGTGGTGACTTGGCTATTATGGAAATCATATTATATGCTTATATGTCTGTCACAATACCATGTTTTATTCCTATGTTATGCTTTCATGGCTTATTTTTTTTATTTTCTTATGATTAATGTATTATGAACTATCAAGATTTCTTACATGATTCAACTTTATAATCTTATGATATGTAGGGTATGATAATCTGATGTTATGATCACATTATCATACCCCTATTCTCATGTTTATTCTTATATTTCTCCCTTGTTTTCCCTTACTAAGAATCTAATCTCACCCCTTTTATGTTTTATTTACCAGGTTAAGAATATATGTATTAATTATGATGTGTCTAATAATGGTGAAAGTCATGAAGAACCTAGTGGGAGATAATGTAGTTCACTTATGTACCAGTTTTTATGTTTCCATGTTTCCAAAGGAAGTAAACTAATACAGTCTTTAAGAATTTATTTGTGTAATATTTTATTATTCCACAAATGTTATGTAATGTTAATGTATGAAAAAATAAGGTCATTATACCATCTAATATAAATAGATATGAAGCATATGTTGAATGGATTCAATCAAAAATCAATGTCAAATGAAGAATGGGAAAGTACTGATCAGAAGACACTATGATTTTTTTGGGTGATGTTGGTCTGAAATGTGGCCTTCAATATCTAATAAGTGAAGATCTTTGTTGAATTGATGACTACCCATTCCAACATGTATGATAATCCAAATACTTTGACCAAACTATTTATAATATAGTGACTTATTATCTTGAATATGTTAAGATAAAGGATATTGGTAAATCATGTAAATTAGTTCAATATGATTTGAATTAGTTTGGAGGCTATGAATGTAATTTTCATAAGGGAAGTGTGGGTGTTGATCCTTCTATCATTATTGAAATATTCATGGGATTCAATGGTTATTGTGATGACAAATTATAGTGTTAGTGTTTGAGAATGTTTGTAATTTGATTTTGAATTAAGATATTCATCAGAATTAGGTATTTGAAACTACCTGAATTTATTATATTATGGAAGGTTGAGGATTCTCTACTCAATAGAAAATTTATAATAATGGGGAAAAAGAGATAAAGGAGTCAAAGTGTTTCAACTGGGATAGGACCCATATTATGGAATTGCAAGAAGAAAGAGAATTTGAAGAAGGATTATAGATACCTAAGTGTTAATTATAGAAGGTATGAATTAAGAATATATTTCCCAAATATTATTTTGTAAGAAAAGAACAGTTTGGTGTTGACTATATCTATTTCACTTGAGTCGTGGATTATTGATTTGGGGAATTATTTTCACCCCATTTATGTGAGAGTGTGAATGGTTAATTATATATTTGGAAGATTTGGAAGGGTTATACTTATGGATAATAAATATATTGATATTTTGGTAAAGGTATATGTTTCTGTGTGAGATTATATTAGATTCTTGAAAAGGTTCCATGGTGCATGAAATATATTAGATTTAAAGAATAACCTTATCATAATAAAATTGCTGGAAAATACAGGTTTATATACTTTGTTTTTGGATTTAATATGGAAAATCACATAGAGTTATAAGGTTCTGTAAAAATTTAAAAAGGATGGAATATTATATCTAATCAAGAATTTGGAAGTAGAAATGCATTTCAGACATTCAGCTTTTGAATTTTTTAGGTTGTGGAATGAATGTCGCAGTTATATGAGTGATAAAGAGATAAAAGTATTGGTTATTAATTTCATATTAAAACCTAGTCACATGAAGAAGAAAACATGCTAGGAGTATATCATTGGAATGTATTGGAAATTTTCCTTTGATATGGAAGGAAGTTCATAGAAGAGTCAAAATATTATGTCGGTTCACACAGATGTATGAGTGAAAACCATAGTTTATTATCATAGGGGATCACTAAACTATTGTACCTTTATCAATAGTGTTACATCTAAAGTGTGGGTTCTCATTATATAAAGTGTTCATTTTTCAAAAAGAGTTCTTGGTTTTCAAACCATTCATCAAATATAGGACCATATTGGAAAAGGAGACCATAAGTAAGTTGAAATTCTTGAGGTATAATAATAATAGAGAGTATAGAAGTAGTTATTTTTAAATATTCTATTTTAGGAGAGGTATATGGTTTGATAAAACCATTCTTGAAAAACTAGAGCATAATTTTTTCATGAAATTTATGAATCAAAGTAAAATTCAAGGGAAATAATCATGAGGATACATTTAAGTTTCACTAAGGAGTTCTGGACATAGGCACTGAATTGTGAAACCTATCTTAGGAATAAAATTCATTCAAAACAGTTGCAGAAGGATCTTTTGAAATAATTATGGAATATAAGAATAGTCAAAATATTCCACCTGAAAATTTTTATATGTTTCATATAGGTCAATTTTTGATTTCATGAAATGGGATAAGATAGAGGAATAATTTTGAGAATGTTTCTTTTTTGGATATGGTGATGAAAAATTTATATTTCAAATCTAGATAAATGAATTATGTAAGTTTATAAAAATACAAAATATCCTATTAAATGAGGGGATCATGTGGAATGATCAGGAATTGGAATTATATAATGTAATTGAGAAGAAATAATTGATTCATGCTATTGTTCATATAGATATAATTTTAAAAGATCTTGTTAGATTAGGGAGTATATCAGTTCTGAAGATACCAAACTATCAAGAGTATACATTTCAAAGAAGTCATATTTCATTTTTATAAAAAATTATAGATATAATGAAATTATTGAGGACATTATAATCTTTGGTTAGAGCTCTGAAATGTGAATTTATAAAAGTTTTGGTTTTAAAAACAGTAAAGCACTGGGTTGAGTTGAGGTATTCTATTAATGCTATATTCTCTTTGTATAGGTTTGTATGTGACATGACTTATTTATTTTTATGGATAGAGGATAACATGAGATCCCGGTAGGGGTAAAAAGTCTCAATGACTCTAGATAGTGGGAGTTAATGATGAAGAAGGATATGGAATCCTTGCATATATCAAGGACATTAGAGCTAATAAAAATTCTTCTTCAAAGTAGAATTTTATAATAATTTGATCTAATAATTAAAATAAGAATTGGATTGTGTTATATGGTATAATTAAAAAAAATTAAGGTATTTCCATAAATAGAAGGTTTGGATTTCATTGAAATATTTTTTCTTGTGGTTAATCATTCAATAATTCATACAGTTCTCATCATGATTTATATGGACGGTTTATTTCTAGAACAACTTAATTTAAAGACTTTTTTCCATCATAGTAACTTAGAGTAAAAAATTTACAAAGGGCATCTAAAGGGATTTTTTGGAAAATAAACTGCAGGGCCAGTGTATCGGATCAAATGGAGTTTTTATGGGTTGAAATAAGAACTCAAGTATAAGAACTAGGTTTTTTATGCCTTTATAGATATGAATGAATTTTTACTAAGAAACACATATCATTAATATTATTTAATGGTATTATAGGATATAATTTTCATTATTATTCTATTATATGTGGATGGAATGACTCTTACACATCCAGGGAGAGATCAGATTGACGAGTTTAATGTCTTTTGGAAATTTTTTAATAAAATATATTCGTGTTGGAAAGTGGATGTAGGGGATACGGATCATAAGATACCTGAAAAATGGAAAACAAAAGTTCTATAATAGTTGGTTTATGTCCAAAAATTCTTATAAATTTTCAAAATTAATTATCCTAATCCTTTCATGGCCAGATTGGATGAACACTTTATGTTATCCAAATAGAATTCACTGAGAATGGGTGATAAGGATGAGTATATAGAAAGAGTTCCATGTACATAAACAATCTGAAACTCAATGTCTACCATAATTTATATTATGTAACACGTTATGTATATAGTGTAAAACATCATCAGGTTCAGGGAAAATATGTGAAAGGAGCACTAGGATGTAGTGAAGTGAACACTCAAATATCTCAAGGGTTTAGAAAATCTGGCACTCTATTTCAAAATGGACAATCTATAATTGGGGTTTTCATATTTGGACTTCACAGAAAATTTGGACATATATATAAGTACAATTATCCATGTGTTAACTTTTATAATAAAATATTTTAGTTGGATGTATAGACTTCAATTAATAGTTTTTCTACCAAAAATAGAAGTAGAGTGTGTGGAAATCACATAATCTTGGAAAGAGTTGATCTTGTTTAAGGGGATATTGAAGGATCTCAAACAAATAAAAGGTAGTGGAACATTATTTATGATAGTAAAAGTGTGATCCATATTACAAATAATATTAATTTCAACTCCATGATAAATAATATTCAACTGAAGTATCACTTTATCTAGAAGTTATTGGAAGATGAAGTGGTAAAGCTATGGAAGGTTTATGGATGTTGGAATCATGTGGATGTGTAGAAAAAGGGTATAGTCTAGATATTATAAGGTTTTTTTCTCCTTGGTGGAACTTGTATGATTAAAATCATATTAGAGGGTGATGTTGTTGTAGAAAATGTGAGAAATTAGTTTTTTGGTAGTGATTGGTGGACTTAGTGAAGCCTTGAATATTTTATTCAAGTGGGAGTAAAGAAACCAATATAATTATTTAAGTGTTGTATTTATTATAAACTATGAGACTTTTTGGAAGTTGTTAAGATATTTTTTCAGGTGTTGAGTATATTTTTGATTTTATTGAAAAATCTATGAGGTTATATGAAGAAGTTCTATAATATTTTTTAATATTCTATAATTCTAGTTTTATATTGAGAATGGAAAAAAGGTAAGGAAAGTTTAAGACTCATTTGATGTATATGTATATGTAATCTATGATCTGAACCAAATATTTTACCAATTAATCTATGCATAATATTCCACTAAATATTTTTTAAGATAAACCTAAGAGCTAAACTGTGGAATTGGAAAAGGAATTTTGTGTGTAAGAATAATTTTATAAGTACATAATAGT
Organism: Viscum album; assembly: GCA_963277665.1. Lineage (NCBI taxonomy): Eukaryota > Viridiplantae > Streptophyta > Magnoliopsida > Santalales > Viscaceae > Viscum > Viscum album. The sequence continues at coordinate 949,110,934 of OY728163.1, forward strand.
CATCAAACAGTGTGTGCAAGTCACTTTTAGACTAAGGGAAGGTGAAATATAACTTAAGTACTAGAGACACATTGAGGTACATATGATTTATTTAACTCATTTATACAATTCATTTAGGGAAAAATTAACAAATTCCTCCAAGATTCACCAGAGTTTATAAGGGTCGTCATTTACAGTTGAAATGTAGTAAAGTCATGGAATTAAAATGTAATGTAGGATTCATTTATTCTTAGATGAATTCTATTTTCTCAAATATGTAATAGTCCAAAATCCAGTAAATACTTATAGGAATTAACTCCAATGATTTTTTGTTAATCATTAAAATTACTTATATCACATGATGATGTTTAAGCTATGATTCAATATGACTATTTGTGGAACATTAAAAAGGATATTTCCATTTCATGAAGAATTATACCACAAAATTAAGCTTTATAGGATGAGATATATGTGAAACGAGGTTATGATATTTGAGATCCCATCATATTGTGAGGAAAATTGCATGTCATGTTGTGTCATGAAGGGAGTATCATGGGGAATATAAACACTATAATGACAATACATGAAAGTTTTATTTTCATATTAGAATGTGAAAAATAAATATAATTATAGGAGATATTCCTTCATTGTCTAAAATTATCAATTCATGTCTCTTTGGATGTGGTAAAATTAAATACATATAGATTTTTTGGACGATAATTGTACTAATATTTATGGATATCTCATGAGTTTAAATAAACCAAGTCTTTAAGAGATTTTTCATAGAGGTAAAATATTAGTTTAAATGAGACATGTTGTCTGTTATTATTATAAATATAAAGTGATAGAAATATCCAGGAGAAATTTTGAATATATAAAATTAAGGATAAGAAGAAAATTTTTATGTTGTTCCAATGTTAGCTTCTTCTATTAATATTTTTTATAGTTGAATTAAAAAATTAGAGGGATTGATATGTGCTTGTAACTGCTATTATTCATCTATATTGAGGAAAGTATATTTATGATTATCTAGATGATTTTATTGAAAGTAATATAACCCATTCATGCTTTAATTATCTCATTAATATGTTGTTCATTCTCAAATCATAAAATAAAAAAGTCAAGATGTATATAGAACTTTTGATATTGTATTAGTTATTAAAGACATTATATTAGAATAATAATATCTTTCAATATATTTTGAATACATATATGGTTATATTCAATACCCAGTTCAGATAAGAGTGATAGTAAAATCATAAAGGATAGATGGATCTATAAAAATCTCAACCAAATACTATTTTCACTTTATAAAGCCTCAAGGATGCATACTTCCCTTATCATGTAATAGATTGGATAGTCTATAGGGGCCCAAGAGGAACACATCCCTTATATTTTATTAATTCAAATCATTATGGTGAATATTTTGGTCTCATAACATGACCCTTACCCAACAAGGAGTTATCACCCAAATTAGGGGTTAGATTGTAAAAAATAATTGTATGTTTCACTATTTTTCACTTCATTTCATATGAGTTTGGGTGAGAATTATGGAAGAGTATATGAAGAATATAACCATTAATAGAGGTTAGTTTTTAATTTAAAAACTTTTAAAAAGTGGATTCACTAATTAATCTATCTTTCTCAGTGATACATTAACTGATTTAGAAATTTCAAGTGGTATGAGAGCTAACCAGGTTCCCTATGAAAGATCCAATATTGACTAGAGTTGAAGATATAGATTTTAAATTCAAATAATAGTAGAGGTATTCACCTATTCTATGAGAATAACTATCATTGTTTGAATAATAAAATGATCAGATGCCTTCTTCTATAATTTATATACGTGTTTGATGTTGTTAAATTTGATTCTACAACACTTAGTAGATATTATTCTATAACATTTTTTGATAAAATAAATAGAGTTTGATGAAAAATATAGAAACTCTATTTTTATTTTTTTTATCTGGAAAAGTGTATACAAAGTTAATGGGACTACAAATAGTTAAAGATGTTTGGGATAATATTATGAATATGTATAATGGAAATTTCAATATTAAATAAGCCAAACTATTGATATGGAGAGTAATGTTTAAAGATATAGGAATGGATTATGATTATCCAATTAATGAATGTTTTATAGGAGTAAATGAGTTGGTTTCTAACATCTGGAGATTTGTAGAAACTATGGAATATTAAACCATTTTCACAAATCTTTTGAGAAATTTTCTTGATAGGTTTGATCTAATGATTTATTCTTGTATGAAAAGGATAAAATTTCAATTGATGAGTTATATAACAAACTTTTAAACTATTAGATGAGAAAATATTATGTGTCAAGAATAAAGTCAATGAGGAGGAAGTTAAATCATTTAGTAAATTAGAAGATGATGAGTAAATAAATTATGTTTATAAAAAAGGTAGTGAACTTATCTATAAAAAATAAAAAGGGATAAGGGTAAATATAAAGGAAAACTAATGTGATTTAAGTGTAGTGGAATTGGACATTTTATAGCTGATAGTATAAGGAAGATAAATTGAGATTATAAATATGATGAACATGAAGATAGACCCCAAAGGAATAATATAGGTAGAAATATAAATAATCAAATGAAACTAGTGTGAATAATAAGAATTTTCAATGAATAAATGGAATAATCAGGTTAAGAAAGTATGAGGATGAATACCCTATCTGAAGTAGTCAATATGAAGAAGTAAGTGCTTAAAACTTAAGTAATTTCATGGATCATGATGAAAGACACGAAGAAAGATCAACCTATCATGAACCATCCAGGATTCCCTAGTACCCCAACACCCTAGCTGATCCTAACATGTCTCGAATGGAATTCCATATCCCCACGGGTTGGTGACAAGAATCTGGCATCAAACAATCTTAAAGTGGAAAAAACAATTGCCACAAACACAATAAAATAAAGAGGTACAAGTCAGTATGCACAAAAGAAAACCCCATAGGGAGAACTATACCAGAATTCAAATAGGTATAAACACCCCAAATTATAACCAAAATATACCATAAAATAGGACAAACCACTCAAGTTTTGATGGACACAGTAACTCAAGCCCACATATCTAGACTAACTACCACCTCCTTGTGGTACTTTAGAATTTCTTAAACATTCTATGAGGAAATATAAAAATGCCCAAATTCATAAGTAGGGTATGAAAAAAATACCAATAGGGTCTCATCAATGATTGCATAAAAATATTCCATATTTAATTAACAAAAAAATTCATTCAATTTTAAATAAACAGGCATGAAATTTCAAAATCATATTTAAAAAAAACATTCTTTACATTTCAATTGACGTAAATACTTTAAAAAAATGGATTAATAAACATTGTATATAAAACAGTTTATATATACTAAAAAGTCATGCATAAAATAGTTCAAAATAAATGGTGTATATGTCAAAATAAAAAGAATGAGAAAAATGGTCATCTTCTAAGAGGTATAATAGTTCCATGTTATGGTATTACCTTACACTCAAGTACGTATCATGGAAATATGTGTACACACATCCCTCAAACATTGATCAAAGTGGACTCATCCCCATCTCATCAAGAATTTGACCTACTGTCTATGTATTGTCAGTGTCATAAAGCGTCAAGAGAGTGTTATCCCGAATAAATCCCAAACTGCCTAGGCTGGATTGATCTCTAAAAACATTTCAACAATGTTCAATGTATTTAAAAACTATTCAAAATATAATTCAACCCATTTTTTCATTTCAATATGTTAAGATCCATTTAAAAACCAAAATGGGTTTTTAATCAAACCATTTCCTTTTCCAAGATAAAAGCAATGGGTTTCTATGAAAACCATTTCAGCAATTTTTTTCAAATAGAAATTTTAAATCAATTCCATAAATCAATTTTAGAATTTAAATTCCACAGTTAAATTCCATGGCTTAATTTAAAAAATTTACCAACCAATTTCACAACACACCCTAATTAAATAGAATTGGGAGGTTTTTACAATTTTATTCCAAATCAAATATAAATCCCCAACTCATTCGAATTGCGTTTTGAATAAAACAAATGAAATAAATTGAATTTAAATCAAAAAAATTAATTTAAATCAAGAAAATTAGATTTAATAAAACTTCCATCAACAACAGAACCACCTACCTCATGATCACGGGATCATGAAACACAAATACCTAATCAAGAAACTCTAATGAAGAAAATATGAAATAAGGATCTAAGAATCAAACCAAGATTCAAGATCTAAAAAAATGGGTATTAGATCCTCCAAAAAACGGAGATCAATTAAACCCTAGGGGGGAGAAAAGAGAGAGATCAAGAAAGATAAGGGGAAGAGGAAACTTATTAGGAAGAGATTAAACGTCGTTCTCCTAGATTTTATTCACTTGTAGATGGGTGTAGAGGGGAAATCACCTCTTGGGGGACTCCAAGGAAGATGAAAACATATTAGGGTCATACCATCCTATTTGGAACTTAAACTGAGGGTTTTAGGATTTAAAAAATAATTTTCAGACTAATTAAATAACGTGTGAATGGTTATCTAGGTAGGGTCGCATGATTTGACAAACCATGTACCCTAACAGTGAACCCCATGTTATAGGGTTTTATAGTTTCTCTTTTGTAGGATCATGGTTTTTCAAACCAAGTACCAACCATGTTAACCCTCACTTTCTATTTTTTCATGGTATTCACTAGTAGGGTGCACGGTTTGGGAAACTTTTCTACTAACCATGCATAGATGAAAATCCCTTTAAAAATTTTCAAAATTTCACCCAAAACTCCCTTATGAGAAACCCAACCAAAGTTTGATCAAAATAGGGATTCAAGAGTACCTAAAAATGGTAATTTGATGTACAAACTCCCACCATATAAACGTTATGTCCCCATAAAGCCTTTTAAGAATCTTACTTGTCGAAAAATAAGGCCAATACTCTCTCATTAGTGCCTCCCTCTCCCACATCTCAAGAGTATAAAAATTTTGCTTCCATAGCACTTGAATAAATGGTATAGTTCTCCCATGAAGTACCTTTATTTCAAAATCAACTATCTCTATTGATTATTGGTCACGGATAAATTAGGTTCAACCTAAATATCACTCCTACTCAGAACATGAGATAGATCAGATAGATACTTATGTAGTTGAGATACATGAAACATGTTATGTATATATGTTAGTGGAGATGGAAGTGATAAATGTTAAGAAAATTTACCCACATTCCCAAAAACCTTTAAAGGTTCCATAAAATGAGGAACAAGTTTCCTTTTACTCTTAGTTTGTTGATGACCCAAACGAGGTGAAATTTTCAACAACACCTAGTCGCCAACTGAAAATTCTAACGATTAGTGATGACGATTATCATAGGAATCATATCAGCTCTATGACGTCAATAATATATGATGAATCAACTAGATATTCTTTATCTTCTCTTTAAACATGCTCGGTCCAACCAAGGAACATTAACCTATCTCTGACCAACACAATGGAGATTTACATGTCTGGCCATACAGGGCCACAAAATGAGCCATTCTAATCGCGGACTGGTAACTAGTTTTATAATCAAACTCATTCATCCCTAGATATTCATCCAAATATCCAAAAAAGTCAAATATGTAGGCACACAACATATCCTCAAGAATTTTAATACCTCTTTATATTTGTCCATCTGACTATAAATGGTATGCCATACTCAAACAGACCTGAGATCTCAGTGCCTCCTCAAGGACTCTCTAAAAATGTGAAGTAAACCAAGAATCCCTACCGGAGACTACAACATATGGAACTCCATGAAAATGAAAAATAACTTTCACATAGAGCTCTCCTGGATCTTCAACTTTAATTATATCACGAATGGGTATAAAGTGAGATGATTTAGTCAGCCTATCAATCAAAACTCATATCACATTACTCTTTATTTGGGTATATAGAAACCCAACCACAAAGATCATTGATATCTCATACCACTTCCAAGTTGGCACTGAATAACGATATAGAAAACCTGAAGGTATATGGTGGTCGTCGTTGAAATGTTGGGAAGTATAACAACAATAAGAAAATCATCAATGCCTTATCTCATAACTGATCATGAAAATATACACCGTATTTTATAAAACATCTTCATGGTTCAGGGGTGCACTGCATGAAGAAATTCATTCCAAATGAATTTGGCTGGAACCCCTTTTTTGTGAATCATCTTATTGAAACAAAATTTTAATTGGTGTTAATGATCCAATTCCACTATGTGGAGTAGAAAAGACATGGAATAACTTATGCAAGTTACCTAAGCATATACAGGAATCACATACCTTGGGTTCCTTTGTACAAACCCTCTTTGAGTTCCCTTTATTTCCACACTGTTATAAAATCAAAGGGCCTATTTTATGAACTAAAAGAGTTCTATAAAAACATTAATATTGAGAAAAACCTTGAGTATCATCATGCTTTCTCTTCACTTTAGAGGAATTCACAGAACCTCCACTAGGATAAAAAGTAACTCTCTTCAACCCAAAAATACCAATCAAGTACATTTCGACTATCAACCCTCTATCCAACATGTCACCATAAGAGGGAAACTTTGGGAAAAAAAGTGAGAATGAATATCAGATCCAAGTCCCATAGTGAGCCATTGAGTCTTCATCTTCTCATTCGATACCATCTCAAGTGAAAACTACAGAAGCTTAGTAATACGATTTTTCCTATTCTGTCATGGTCTAGTTAACCTGAGAAAATTTGAAAAACTCAATAACCTTGGTCAACACCTTAGAATCTGGATATAAATTTTCATTGAAAAGATCATTTAATAATTTCACTCTAATACCTTGTGCTTCTTCATCATTACCATCATGTGACACCATCTCCTTCTCAGTCCCACCAATATGAAGGTTTCACACTTCACCTTGATTTCAGCTGGTTTCCCCAAGAACTCAAACAAATGCTCCATCCTACTAAACCACTACTCAACCTTTTGAAGATCATTAGAGCCCATGAATTCTTTTGGATTCTGGTGAAGGAACTCCAGAGAATAATTTTGGAAAACATCCCTCTAAGGTTCCACATCTAGGGCCTGAATGGGAACTAGTGGTGGTACATGTCCTAGGGCTTGGACAGTATGCACAATCACCTCAACCAAACTCAGGTCCAAGAGAGGAATTTCTCATTGTGGTTTATCACAAGATTCCTCTTATATTCTATTCATACATCTACTCATAGGCATTATGCTACACAACATAAGTAGAAAATATTGAAGACATCATATAAACACTCAAATAGAGAAATAGGGGAAATTAATCCCAATAGATAGATACATGATCTATATTTCAATCTATCCAAATCAAAAGTTTGGAAAAGAATAAAACTAGTCCTCATGACTTCTTTCTGAAACTACACTTGGTGACTTAAGGCTCATTGCAATGATATCTATCCAAGAACTCAATCACAACTACCTCTTATGTCCTGACAAGAATACATAACTACATACTGACATCAAAGAAATATTCTTTAAATATACCTTTAATACCACTTTTTCAAGAACAAACTTTCATACCATAGTACCCAAATAACTAGGCTAGTCCTAAAATGGCTCTAAGGGAATTTTTGATCCCCATAGATTGGTGAAATTCCTCTATAATCAAACAATATGAAAGTGGGAACAAATATTTCACAAACACAATGGAAGAAAGAGATAAAATTAAGTATGTAGAAAAGAAAAATACACATGGATAATTGTACCAAAAATTAAATAGGTATAAAAAACACAAATTACAACAAAAAAGTACCAAAAAAACAGGATAAACCACCCAAGTCCTAAGGTACACCACATCTCAATCCCACAGATCAATAGAAACTACAACCTCAAAGTGGTGTTTTCCCCTTAATCAAACCCAGTAGGTGGAAATTGACAAACACTCAAAGGCACAAGTAGTGTGTGAACTAAAATCTAAATATATTCTCACAAATGATTCCATAATAAGATTACATATTTAATTAACACAATAAAGCTTCTAATTTTAAATAAACACACATGGATATTAAAAATAATATTTAAAACAAATAATGCTTTAAATTTCAATTGATGGAAATAATTTAAACAAATGTATTAATAAGTATTTTATATAAAAACATTTATATAAACTCAAAATTCATGTGTAAAACTATTTACAAGAAATGGAATATATTTCAAATATAATCAACAAGCAACATGGTCATCTTCTAAGAGGTATTATTGTTCCAGGTTATGGGATTCCCTCACACTCGAATAGTTATCATGGAAATATATGTACACACATTCCTCAAAAAATGGTCAAATAAGACTCATCACCATCCCATCATAGATGTGACATACTTCATATGAATTGTTAGTGTTGTAAAGTGTTAATAGAGTGTTATCTTGAATAAATAACTAATAATAGAGGCTTTCATGTGATCTAATAACATTTCAAAAATGAGAACATTTCTTCAAAACTATTCAAAATAAAATTTAACCCATTTATTCATTTAAAATTGAAAATTTTCATTTAAAAACAATAATTAATTTTTAATCAAATCATGTCCTTTTCCAAGATAAAACCATTAGGTTCCTATCAAAACATTTAGCCTATTTTTTTAAAAAAATTGAAATCAATTCCATAAATAAATTTCACAATTTAAATCCCACAATTAAATTCCATAATTTTACATTCATAATTTTCCATCCAATTTTACAACACACCCCAATTCAATGGATTTGGGGTTTTTTACAATTTTACACCAAATATAATACAAATTCTCAATTCATTGGAATTAATTTTTTAATAAACCAATTGAAATAAATTGTATTTAAATTATACAACTTTAATTTAAATAAATCAATTTAGGGTTAATCAAATTTCTCTTCAATAACAGAACCACATACCTCGGGATTATAGGATCAGGAAATACAAATCCATAATAGATAAACTCCAATGAATAACATCAGCAACAAGGATATGAGAATCAAACTTATATTCAAGATAAAAAATAATGGTTACTATATCCTACAACAACACATAGATTTATTAAACCATAGGGAGGAGATAATAGAGAGTGGGAGAAAGAGAGCGATAACAGGAAACTTAATGGGAACTGATCGAACATCATTCCTCTATATTTGATTCCCTTCTAAAGTCATGTAAAGGTTCAGATAACATATTGGGAACCTCTAAGAAAGAATAAAATGTATTAGGGTTTTACCAACATTTTGGGAACATAAACCAAGGGTTTTAGGGTTGAAAAGATAATTTTCATATTAATTAAATCTCATATGCACTATTAGATGTGTAGGGTAGCACAGTTAGACAAATAGTTAACACACTGGTGTAGGGTTTAATGGTTTATCCTTGGTTGTAACATAGTTTATCAAACCATGTGACAACTGTGCAAACCCTCATTGTTTTTGTTTTTAAATTTTTCACAAGTAGGCACATGGTTTGGGTAAACTGTGTGCCAACCGTTCATAGAAAAAAATCCCTTCAAAAAATTTAGAAATTTCACCTAAAATACCCCTAAAATAAACTCAAACAAAGAATGGTAAAAATAGGGGTTTAATAGTATCTGAAAATAGTAACAGGATGTTACACAACTAGTGATGGAGAAGGAGAACAAACAAGTCTAGAGCACAAGCTAAAGGATAATTTTTAAATATGACTTGGAAGAAATATTTAATAAAATATGGAAATAAAATCTCTAACTAATAGGTTTATAAGTTGAAGGAATGTTGAAATTTTTCTTATAACAAGGAGAATGAATATGTGCTGGAAATCAAACTCTCAATGTAAAAGTTACTAAACAAGAAAAATATATTAAAGGATGTACAAAAAAAGATTTTTATTAAGGAATAAGAATTAAAAATAAGATAATCTGGATATTTTAAGGATGAGGAGACCTAAAGAACAATTAGATATTATGAGTATAAGGTTGTGGAAATAAATTTTGAGTCATCAGAAACTAGTGAGAAATTTCAAACACAATCTTAGGTAAATAATTTACCTTTGACTTAAAATAATGTTAAATTTGTTTTCTAAATCATGTATGTTCTACAGGAAATTCTAGGAAAGATTGGTTTGTGAAAAAAATTTCAGAAGGTTCCTTCTATATCAAATTATTTTGAAGATATCTTGACAAGGAAATTTCTCCCAGTTTAAAATAAAATAGGGATTAGAAATATACCTAGACATCAAGTTAAATTTTAGTGAAAGATTCAATAGTTTCATAGAAGAACTATTTATAAAATCCATTACTAGTACTAGTGAGACTTTGGGCATAAATACTATATCTTCTGATATTAATTTTAACTTACATGGAGTCAAAGAAAGAAAACATATATGGGGATCCATTTAATAAATAATTGGAGAAAACCAAATAAAAACCAAGCTATAGGTAGAAATCCATCAATATTGTCTACTCAAAATAGATTTGATTATTTAGAAGAAATTTATAGAATATTTGGTCAATAAGGTCATTTTTTAGAAATGTGTGACTATAATTATAATAAAAACTCAATGGTTGTTTATGATAACAAGACTTGGAGAAGAAACAAAACTGGAGTCACATCTTATTGAGGTTGAAATTAAATCTAACAATATGAGAAATTCATGAATTATTGATAGTAGTCACTCATCATATATGTATATAGATACTATGTTAATGAATAATATTGAAGAATATGATAGTGGAAGGTTTAAAATTATAAATGAACTCTTCTGGAAGATCAAATGAATTAATACTCTTGAGATTGAATCCATAACACTAAAATTTAAATAAATATTTTTTATTAATGGGATTAAAATAATTTTTTTTAGTATTAGTTGAATTTTTGATAATTTTAACGAAGTTATTTTCATAAGAAACACTTTCCTTATAAATTGGATAAAATATGGAACAGTTGTCACTAGGTTTTGAAGATCCAATGATAACCTTTTCTAAATGGGATACTTAAGATATTGTTTCTTTTTTATCTCAAAATTAAGAAAAAATTATGGCATATAATATTGGGACAATTTTTTCAAAGAAGATTAAGAAATATTTACATGGGATATGTGGTAATATACTTGCCTCATTCGATGATAGAAAGAGAGTACATTTTTGAAACATTTCAAAAATGAAAAATGATACAAGTATATCATTGAATGGGGGAAGTTCGATCCACTGGGCCACTTGAAATAATACATTAGGATTTTTGTGGTGCAATGGGAAATAAATCCAATATGGTTGATCTTTATTTCAAAACATTCATTAATTATTTTTAAAGGATGACTAATTTTGTTTTAATACATCATAAATTAGGAGTAGGGGTAATATTCAAAAAAATAGGAGAAGAGTTTAGAAAGAATTGGGGTTTATATCAAGAATCATGGATTTGATAATGAAAGTAATTTCAAAAGAAAGTAATTTAAATTTTACCTTGATAATAATGGAATTAAATATAGTTTTAGTTCCTTTATACACCATATAAAAATAGATTAACAAGAAGAAATAACATAAGACTGGGTTATTTGGGGATAACTATGCTAGAAAAATTAAAAACTGAAAGTTATTTAGGAGAGAAGTTTTACGCATAGCTGTGAACATTGAAAATATATTATTTTTTATAAAAAAAATTGATTATTCCTTTTTTTGAGATATGGTATAAGAAAAAACTTATTGTTAAATAAATTAGAGTTTTTGGACATTCATGCTTAATAAGTATTACAATTTCAAATCTATGAAAGTTTAATAAAAAGGTTGGGGAAGGAGACTTCATTATAAATATTCCTAATGGAAGAGGATATAGTTTCATGAATAATAGGCCTCAAATGTTATTAGACTAAAATTACATGAAGATTATTGAAAAAAATCCCAACACTGATTATTAAAATGTATAAAATCTTAATGATTCAAATAAACACAACATAAATATTTATGAGAAGAGAAGTGGGTAAAAAGATGTAAATGAACCAAATATTTTGTACATTTATTTTAATCTGAAAATTGATGATGAAGAGGATTATAAATATGATATATAAAAATATATTAACATGAAAAAACATGTATAACAAGATAATATAATAGTAAATCAAGATGTACTAGTTCAAACTAAAATAAATTTTAGATTTTACAACCATAATGAATATTTTCATACTAGAATAAGTTGAGTTTTGAAAGCCAAACATCTCATATCTATAAAATTTAAATACATTTTATTTTTGTGATATTGAACCAAAATAAAGGATAGATACTATGAATGAGAAACTAGATCAAATTAAAAGGAATCAGACTTGGGACCTTATCTCTAGACCAGAAGGGAAGAATGTTATCCAGAACAAGTGGGTATTCAAAAATAATTTAAATGATAAAGGAGAAGTCTCAAGAAACAAGTATAGGACTATATATAAAGTCTACTCATAGGTTTAAGGGGACTATTTTGAAGAGGCATTTTCTCTAGTTTCTTAAATTAAATCTGTAAAAACAATTTGATTGTTGTGTCTCATTTATAGTATAAAATTTACTGGATGGATATGAAGTATACCATTTTGAATATAGATCTATAAGAGGAAGTTTGTATTGAATAACCTAAAGGATTTCTTCAATACATGGATGGAACTATGTTGTATGCTAAATAAAACCTTATATGGGCTAAAACATGTCCCTGGATAACGGTATTCTAAGATGTATACCTTCATGAGATAAACAATTTTCACAAAAGTGAAAGTAGAAGGAAATATATATATGAATGAAATGAAAATAGGTACTCTTTTTTATCTTATATATTAATGATATCATTTTTTAGGTGATTATGAGAGTGATTATGAGGAATTTTCTAACCAAATGAATAATTATTTTTAGATTTCTATGAAAGGATATATGAGATATGTTCTGGGATTTAAAATTATGTAAAAATTAGGGGTATTTTTTTTAATAAAATTATTTAAATAAATTCTTGAGAAATTTTGGTATATCAGACTCAAATGAATTTTCCACAACCATACAGGTTCGGGTGAAACTTTTCAAGGATTTTAAAGGACATAATTTGAATTAGAAGGAGTCTATAAGTATTATTGGAAAATTATTTTATCATAATGCATCAATACTAGATATTGTATGTGCAATGAATTTATCTTCTAGGTATAAAAGTGAAGAAAAATAATCATGCATGATGATTTCTTAGTGGGTTATTAAATATATCAAAGGAACCATAAATTTTATTCTGATGTACAGATGAGGTATGCATATAACTCTGTCTAGATATATCGATGTTGATTGGATAGGTAACTATGATGATAGAAAATCAACTTTAGGTGGAATATTTTCTTTGGGAGAAAGTTTTGTGTGTTTATAGGGTAAGAAGAATAACTCAGTTATATTAATCACATTGGAGGAAGAGTATGTGGCTACTATAAGTGTATGTACCTAAATGATATGGATAAAAGAACAATTGGAGGACATAAAATTTAAGATTGATAAGCCACTAAGAATTTTATATTATAATCAAAGTGAAATTCATCTATACAAAAATCTTGTGAAATAATAAATCTATAAACACACTGCCATAATATTTCTTTTTATCAAAGAAAATTTTTCCAATGGGTAAATAAGGATCAAATTCATTCTTAAAAGGGATCAACTTGTTGATATCCCCACCAAATCCCTGATCAAGGATATATTTAAGTGTTTAAGGTTGAAAATTCATGTTAATATCATCCATATCACAAGAGGCGCATTTCTAACTCCCCCATAATCATTTAAATTATGTTTTCAATGGTGTAAAGAGATACATAACTCGTAATTTATCATTTTTTATTCCAAATATGGGTTTACTGAAAAAAGGGGGAGTAATTATTGTATGGATTGAGGGGTGGAATCAAAATCACATGGACAAAATTTTCTTGTCAATGAGAAATGGAGATCTTTAAAAAATAATACATTATCTAGAATTATGTTTTTAATAATTTTCTCTTCGATAAAGGTAATGATTTGATTATTTTTTGTGTATTTCTTAAAGTTAACAATAAATAAATAAGGGTGATATAATAAAAAAAGAAATTATTGAAGTGTTTTATTTTCATCAATTGTGAGAATATTTAGAAGATATTGAAAATGTTTATAAGGTTTTTAAGATGTTTTTTAGTTGATTGGAAATGATCTGAGGATATATGAAGACATTTAGATGTTTTTTGTTTATGTTATAGAATTTTGGGTTTTTTCTGGAATTGGATAAGGCAGGGCATGAGTAAGTGTCATTTACTATATACATATAAGTAATATGAGAGAAAACCAAAATATTTTACCAAGTAAATTATGTGTAGGTGTTTTATAGATTATGTGTAAAAGTATGCATAGATCTGGACTAAATAATTATCAAAGGAATTCTATGTATAAGAGTACTTTTATAAGTATGTAATAGTCATCTAATAGTGCATATGAGTTACTTTAAAAATAATTGAAGAAAAAATCTACCTAAGTACAGAATTCAAATGGAGGAACATATGATCCATTTAACTCATGTTTTAGATCTATTTAGGAATAAATTTATAAATTAAACTGATATTCACTCGAGTTCATAAGGGTCATCCTTTAAAATTAAAAATCTAGAAATTCATGGCTTTATAGAGTAACTAAGATTCATTTAATCTTACAATATAGAAGTTTTATATACTATATAAAAAAATTGAAGTTTATAAATAAAACTATAAATTAACTTTGATGATGTTATTATGTTCCATTAAATTATAAATATCATAGGATGATGTTAAATCTAATACTCAAGCTATGTATTTGTGGAATAATAGAAAGGAAAATTGTAAGAACCTGAATCTTCTTTTTAGGTATGTATCTTGATTTCGGGTTGTTTTTTAGGAAAATGGAAGAAAATAGGATTTTATAAGTACACATCGTGTACCTCTAAGTACAAACCATTTACCATGATTTCCACATACCACCGTGTTCTAGCCATGTTATGGACAAATACATGGTTGTGTGGTGACCTGGCAGACAACTTAAGTCAGGGGTCGGTTAAGGCCACTAAATAGCGTGTAGTTTTAAAGAGCATGCCATGTACTTTTATTTTTAATTGATATATCCGAGCGAAGTTGCGTCACATGTTTTTAAACGAATTATTCTTCCCTTTTTTCATAAAGGAGTTCCCAATAATGATTAATGAAGATCGAACCCCCTGATTCTCTTTCCAAGCTCTGATTGAGACACCTTCAGGTGCGTTGGAATCCCACTGGTGAGTTCTCAAATTCTCTAGATCATTTCTTCCTGATTATTCCTCTCTCTTGAATTATTCAGGTTTGGGATTTTCTACCTTTTTTTAGACCTATGCCAATCTAGGCTGATTCAAGAGCTGACGTTCAATTATAGAGATCAAACAGCATGGAGGTGGGTGGTTTGTGTCTTTCATTGTGTTGTCTTGGATTATATATGCTTAAAGTGCCACTTACCCACATTTTTGGTATTTATTGATTTGGAATTTAACCCTATTTATTACCTTCTATGGTTTATTTGATTGATAAAGGGTTTTTTCTTATGTGTAAGGTTAGATACCTTGTTACGGGACTCCCCATGGGTTTGTTTCCCTTGATTGATTGTTTAGGGTTGTTTGGTCTAGGATTCTTATTAGGATTACCTTGTTTTCCATGACTTGGTTGATTAGGATGGAGTTTTATTGATTATATATAATGCATGTGATATTCTTGTGAATTATTATCCATGTATTAGTTTCAAATTACATGAACTTATTTGATATTATATTCGCACTATGTTTCCAAATGGACCGTGAGAGCCTTAGTGTAGACGATTGACTCAGGGGTATTGACTGTGAGAGCTACCCAAGAGGTATTTTATAATTGAATTATGCTATGTTGACCCAGGGGCATTGACCTGAGAAATACCTATGGGGTCATTTATAATTTATTGATGCAATGTTGACATAGGGGTATTCACCGTAATATATGCCCAGGTGGTCATTTATAAATGATTAGTGCTATTTTAGACCAAAGGGGTTAGACAGTGAGAGCTTCCTAGAGGGTTGTTATTTAATGAATTGGTTCTATGTTAAACTAAAGGATTTATATCATGAGAGATTTCCTAGAGGTTTCTTTTTGAATAACTGAAGGATTATGATGAGTCTTCCAAGCCAAAGAACAAGCTTGGACTCAGTCTTACTTGATTGTTTAGATAGTTTTCTGAGACATCTATTTTGTTAATATTACATAGGGGGATATAGATCTTTGGATATATCTTGAGATTAAATTATTCAAGGGATGAATAATAAATGTAAATTAATGTAATTTTAAACTACATGATTGTTTACTTCTGATTACCTCCTAGTTTATTGCTTCATTTTGGAATATTACCTACTATATATATTATATAATTGTTAGGCATAGATCTTTTGGTGGTTGCCTACTGGGATTTGTCTCAAACCCTTTTTGGGTCATGTCTTGGACCCAAATATATTATATGATTGTAGTTATAGATAAGGGAAATCACCCGTTTTCATTAGGTACTTGATTTATGTTGGATCTGGAGAGCATGGGACCAAGATAAGGCTTGTGATGCTACTTGAGTTTACTCGTTTCTTTTCTACCTTGGTTTTTGGATTTATTTCCAGTATTGTCAATTTTTTTGATGTTTTCTTAGATACATATTTCATGCATCATATATATATATATATATTGTCTTCTGTTGTATTTACTTTTAGTCTTCCACTGTTTATTTTTGTTTGATAATATTGCTTTTTCTACTGTTTACTATTTGTTTTCCATTATGTGTACTCTAAAAATGTGGGTATAGTTTCCCAATTATCACACCTTGTCCCTCACTTCTAGTAATCATCCTCTAGAGTTTGGGGAAATTCACTTAAGGTTATGTCACTAGTCGGGTTTGGGGCACCTTTGGGTGGCACCCGAATCCAGGACGTTACAAATTGGTATCAAAGGAGTTTTATTTTCTGCATTACCTTACAATTTAGAGCCAATATATTGGGATAAGAAGGAATAGGTAGTTGGTAATAAGTTTTTCTAGGGAATAGCTAACCCGTATACAGGTAAAATCCAAGTTACCTCAAATATTTCAATTTTCTTGATTTTTTTATTATTACAGTTGATTTGATTTCACCATTGGGTGATTCACTTATTTTGTGCTATTATGATTAATATCATTGTGGTTTTATTTCTATTTCAACCCAATGAGATGAGGGTATGCCAAATCATACATCATATGGGCACTTACTAGAGGTCACATGTCATGCATTCTTTTCATGCCATTTAGGGTGCATTACTGATTTCATGCAGTTGTGATAGATGTTGTTATAGATATGTACATTGTTATGATATATATCATGATATAAATACATTCTATTTTGATAGGGTATTGGTATATGTAAAGTTTCATTTGTATGGATGTCAAGCTTTGGTCCTTGAGGTGTTAGGGGCCCTCTTGGATCAGAATTTAGTGGATCATGTTTTAACTTTAATTGAATTCTGTTAGTATGACATGAATAAGGATGTCAAATTTTGATTTGTAGGGATTATGGTCTCTCAAAAATCATAAAATGGTATGAAATGGATAAAATTTATGATTTTGGGGGTTTAAGATAAGTTTTAGAGATTTACTATCAGAAAATACAGACAACACGGCGTGTGATGTTATGAACACATGCCATGTGTTCTTCTGTTCTGTAAGAAATGAATTTTCTTAAGTGCAATTCATGTACCATATATACATGTTGTTTAAAATTTTCCCATGTGAATAACTTTTTGAGTAGATACATAGGGTTGGTAAAAGTTTGGTATAACTTGTCGTGTACTGGGAGTACACGCCGTGTTGTAAAAGACAGTGTACTCGACCATGTGACTAATGACACAGGTGGATGAAACTTGGGTTGCACATTCTGTGTATAGAATTTACATGCCATGTAGTAATAAACTGTGTATACATCCATGTGACTAACAAAATGGATGGATGGAACATAAGTAGTACACATCGTGTCTAGAGTGAACATGTCAGGTAGGGTTATACTAGAAGAACTGTGTAGTTCTAGCCATGTAAAAGTACCAAGTCATGAGGGAATATTAAAGTACACACCATGTCCTAGGAGTAACACGCCATGTGTATGGGGTGTTACATGACCAGGTTGGTAGAGGTACATGCCCATGTTAGGGTTTAAGGGAAACACTCCATGTAGTGGTTCTACATGCCATATAACCCTCTTTTGAATACCTTGAATTCTTTATTTATCTTGTTATATTCTAGCACTTCTATGTTGAAGTCCTTGAGAATTTTGTACAGAGGTGTGCACTTGACCATGTAGAGTCATTACACCAAAACATATTTCGGTTGTACGCTAGTTACAGGGTGGTGATCAGACACTAGAAATGGTTGATCCGGGACTAACAGCAGATCCTCTCGTCATGCCCATCTTGGTACCAGCTGTTATACTGAACGTAGGTGTCGATGCATAGTTCCGTAAATAATTTATGAATATGATTCAAACCTTTCAAAGAGCATCAAATCCTACCCCGAATATGGTAATGTTGATAAGGGTGTTCTAGTAGTAGCATCCTCCCAATTTTTTAGGGGATAGAGGACCACAGGATGAAAATCCATTGTTGGAGGCCATGCTTTCTATATTCAAGCATCTAGAGACACCTCTAGAGAGGAGGGTGAAGCTTGTGGTTTATATTCTGCGTGATTCTTCCAAGAAATGGTGGGATTTTATCCAACAGGAAGGACGTCATCCGGATATGTCTTGGGAAGAGTTTCAGAGGACCTTCTTTGATTACTTCTACCCCAAGACATTGAGGGCTGATTGAGCCCGGGAGTTCATGCATTTGGAATAGGACACTCTTTCAGTGATGGATTATTCCTCTCACTTTACAGAGCATCATCACTTCACACCTATTCTAGGGGGTGATGAGTTATCACTATCTAGGAATTTTGAGGATGGTCTTAGTTATGACGTCTGATCATAGGTGAATGTTTTCAGGTTTACATCGGTGACTACTATAGTAAATTAGGTGTTGATTACCGAGCGCAATATGAGGGATATTGGTGTTATGATCTAGGGTGGTTTAGTATCCAGGAATGGTACTCCTTTATTTTATAGTAGGAAGCACTGCAGGGATCTTTCATGAGGTGGTTCTTCTTACCGCATGGTTGTATCTTTAGGTAGCCAATTGATGTGTTGTTGGTGCGGGAAGAGTGGGAAAATGAATTCTTACAGCCCGAGAGACCCATTTGAGTGTCGATATTGTGGAAATATGGGTCATATTCAGTGTTTTTGCAAGATTTTTTCACCAGAAGCTAGTGAGAGGGGATCTATTATAACTTCATGTTCAAGAGTAGGACCACCAGTTTATCCTCGGTCATGGAATTTGAGTTAGTCAAGTCGTTCAGGTTGAAGAGGTGGTCATGTTCAGGGAATCCAGATGATATTTTTTCAGCGATAGTAGGGTGGGTTAGATTAGGGTAGTTAGGTAGGGTTTTAGGACCATGATACAGGTCAGACTTTTGTGATGGAATAGACTCAGCAGGAGCAGGATCCTAGACCCTCTATGGTTAGAGGTACAATTCTAGTTGCCTCAATTTTAGAATATGCTCTTTTTGACATGGGGTATTCCCGTAGTTTTATATATATTTCCATTATGGAGATCCTTGAGCTCTGTATCTTTACTTATGATGAATTTATGACGCTAGATACTCTATTGGGGATTAAGATGGATAGTGTATGTCAGTACAAGGAGTTCCCTCTTGAGGTTTGTGGGTGTCACTTCTTGAGGGAACTCTATGTATTAGAGATGATAGGCTTCTATGTGATTCTCAGAATGGACTGGTTGGTATCCTTATAGGAATTTTTTGAATGTTATCATTGTAGGGTGGGTTTCACATCACCAAAGGGAAGATCTTTTCTACCCAATGGTAAATGGGATATCTAGGAAAGAAGAGCTGGACCTGAGCATCATAAGTTGGGAGAAATTACATCCTATATTTCTAGTTTATATATGTATGACCAGGGGACTTCACAAACAGACTTTCCTCCAGTAGTGGATCGTTTCAGAGATGTCTTCATATATGACTTTTCAGGTTTACCTCTAGAGAGAGAGAGATTTCTTTATTGATCTTATGTTAGGAGTGGAACAAATGTCCACTCCTCCTTATAGGATGGATACACCAGAGTTACCAGATCTCAAAAAGTAGTTAGATAAGTTGTAGTAAAAGGGTTTCATCATACCCAGCAGTTCTCTTTGGGATTCTCATGTCCGGTTTACGAAGAAGGTGGAAGGTACCCTCAGACTTTGTGTGGATTATCAAAAGTTGAACCAGTTGAAGGTCAAGAACCGATATCCCTTTTTAAGCATTGATGATCTCTTTGATAAGATTTGAGGATCCCAGGTGTTCTCGAATATTGAATTAAGATCCAGTTATCATTAGTTGCGCATTAGACCATCATATATACCTCTTACATCCTTTCAGAGAAGGTATGGTCTATATGAGTATATAGTTATGCCATTCGGTCTCACGAACACGCTAGTTGTTTTCATGGAACTAATGAACCGAGTGTTTCATCCTTACTTGGATTCTTTTATGGTAGTTGTCTTGGAATATATCTTGGTATACTCTCACACTTGACACGACCATTCCATCCATCATGATATTGTATTGAGTACATTGAGAGAGCATCAGTTATATGATAATCTCTCAAAATGGAACTTTTGGATGGACTAGATTCATTTCATGGGTCATGTTATCTCTGTGAAAGCAGTATCAGTAGACCCAGAGAAGGTGAGAGCAGTAGTTTCATGAGAGCAGCCAAGGAACGTCTTTGAGGTACAGAGTTTTCTAGGGCTGGATGGTTACTACAAGTGCTTTATTCAGGAATTTTCATGCTTTCAAGCACCACTGACATGCCTAACTAAAAAGGTTGTTAAGTAATTGTGGATATATTCCTTTGATTCATCCTTTAAAAAGCTGAAAGGGATATTGACTTCAGCACCAATACTAGTTTTTTCAGATCCGCGCAAGAGCTAGACCATTTACTACGATGGATCAAGTATCTGGTTGGGAGAAGTGTTTATACAGGGGGGAGGAGTCATTGCGTACGGGTATTGGTAGTTGAATCCACATGATAGTAATTAGCTAATGCACGATCTTGAGTTGGCGACAGCTGTGTATGTTTTTCACTTTTGGAGACATTATCATTTGGGAGAACAATTTTTGGTTTACACTGACCACAAAAATCATAAAATATATCTTTACTCATCATTATCTGAATTTGATACAGTGAAGGTGGGTTGAGTACCTTCAGTCTTTTGACTTTGATCTTGCCAACATGCTTGGGAAAGGCAACACATTGGTTGATGTGTTGAGTAGGAGAACTCGGATATATGCAGTTTAGGAGGCCAGCAGTGAGTGGCAGCATAAGGATATATTCTTTGAGATGCATTTGGAGGTGCATAACAAATAAGAGTAGATCTTTCTTTATTCTATATTTGTTACCTCTACTCTACTAGATTGATTGTGAATGAGACAACTATTAGATTCCGAAGGCCTAGTCCTATGGGAGAGTGTGTCAGGTGAGGAACCTACTCCTGGGTGGATCATAGGTGAGGATGAGGATTTTTGTTTTCATAGGGTGTGTATGGTTTTTAGTAGACATACATGAAGATATGTTGTGAGATTTTCATGTCTCTGTATGGGAAATTCATATTGGTTTCATCGAGATGTATCGAGATCTATGTCATCGGTATTGGTGGCCAGGAATAAAGAGGTATGAAGTTGGTTTTGTTATGAGATGTTCCACCTTTTAGTAGGTGAAGGTGGAGCATCAGCGACCAATAGGCTGTTATAGTAGTTACCCATTCTTGAGTGTAAGTGGAATGACTTCTCAATGTATTTTGTGATAGGTTTACTAAGGTCTCCTTGAGGGAATGATGCGGTTTGGGTTTTTATCGATAGGCTCTTGAAGGTTGCACAATTCCTTCCAATCAAGGAAACCTTAAATGTTGATTGAGATTGGAAAGTTTTACATCTGATAGATAGTACATTTACATAAGGTTTTATACTTTATCATGTCAAACAGGGATGCCTAGTTTACTTATCGTGTCTGGTCGGGACTACAGAGTTCTTTTGGTACACAGGTACTTCTGAGTACATCTTACCATCCCCAGACAGATGGGCAGTATGTGTAAAGACCCAAAAATTTCAAGGAAATTTTTTTCTTAAATACTTTGTAATTTTACAAGTCTGTGCCTTCTGAAGGTACTTGATTCTAAGTCCCGGTGTGCTCAGAATCAATTTTCAAAGTTTAGCTCGGGTACGTTCAGTAAACGAACGAGCGGGTTTTTCTATCTTTTGAACCAGTTCTCAGAATTGAAATCTGAGGGCACTGATGAACTCGCAGCGCCGGTATTTGCTTAAGAGAACTTTTACCGTAGATGTGTTTTCATGGGAGAAGAAGTTAAATTTTTGGGTTTAAATAAGAGGTAAATAAAATTGTGTACAATTTTTTTTTATTAACCTTGGAAGATAAACTCTCCCATGGGAAGTTGTTGGTGGGTCCCACAACCACCCAACTTCCCATGTGTGGTTATGTGGGAGGTAAGGCCCACACGAGCCCCAACCTTTTCACATTCCAAAACCCCTTAACCCCCTTTGAACTCCCATGTTAATTACATGGAAAATCCCCATTAATTTTTGTATCCTTTAAATGTGTAATTGTTCCTCTCCCCTCTCTCCCTCTTTAAAACTTTCTAACCTATCACTTAATTAATTAGAAAAATCATGGTTTAATTAATTAAGGGAATTAGAATTTGAATTTTGTAAATTGGAATTAATGGAATGATTTAATAAAATAATAAGAAGCCTTATTTTATTTTGGTTAGAACTGTTGTGTGAGGAGGAATTGGGGAGAACTCTAGTTTTTTTTTTGAAGAACTCCATCCTCTCTGTGAAGAACTTCATCTCTTCGATGAAGAACGCCGTTAGTACAAAGAGCGAAAACGTGCATTTCCTTCCTCTCTCTGCAACTAGTGTGGAGACGTCGTTCCCTCCTTGGATGCACGCCAACGTCGTCTTCGAAACCTCACCCCGCGATGTTATCTTCCGCAACGCCCGCCGAAAGACATCGATTATTGAGTTAGGGGTTTACTCTTGAAAGTGGATGTTTACGTACCCCGTACTCATTGGAAATCGTTGTTTAAATATGGTCGTTTGTTATCATTTTACTCGGAGGGTGAAGTCCGAACGAACACGGCCTGACAACCCTTCGTTGTTCTCATTTAATTATTCAAGAACCAGCAGTCGAAGGCGGAGGATTCACGATGTTGTCGCGCCGTGCTGGGAACGCGACAAAGGAGGCTGACGTCGTTGCGACAGTTGTACCGGAAGAACTGCGGCCTACTAAACGGGCCGCTTCGGTGGAAGAACTGACCCGCCCATCGGTCGGCCGAGTGAAGAGGAGCCGCGGTGCCAGGAGGGCGCCATACTAGAGGACCGGTCGTGCGGAGCTGGACCGCGGCACTAGGAGGGTGCCACGCTGGAAGACTAGCATCCCGCCCATGCGGGCCGTGTGCGCAGAAGACCGGCCGGTTTGGGGAAGGGCGGCGCCGCCGGGGCAGAACCCCCCCCCCCCCCCCCCCCCCCTCCCCCCAGAACCCGCTCGACATCAGCTGAGCCAGCTAGACCGCGTACCCAGCTAGGCTGCGCCAGGTCGGGCCGAGCCGCGCCAGGTCGGGCCGGGCTGCGCCCCTCCGGGCCGGGTCGCACCACTTTGGGCCAGACCATGCCACTTCGAGTCGGGCCACGCCCCATCGGGCCGACTTGAGTATTCCTTCGGACTGGTCCAACACCCCTGCTGGGTCAGACCCATCAAATTGGGTCAACCTGACCCGTCGGCCCACCGTGCTTAACGGGCCGGGCCCGTATTCACTTAAAGGTGAATAGATTAAAGAACACACGTCCGATCGATGCACCGTATGCGAAAATAGGACCCTTTCGATGAGATGGTTCTTTTATGATACTCTAAGTGATTTTTGGATGAATATGGATATCGACCGGGTTTGAAATGAGCATATTTCTAACTGGTCCCCCGGAACGGAAAAGCCACTATCTATCAGACCGGGCGTCCGATTGACGTGTCGTCTATCACATTGAGTTCATTTTTATGAGATAGAACTTTGGGATACATCAACTCATGACTTTGTGAAAGTTTATGTATCGACCCCCCTTGGCTCGTGGAGCGGATCCTCCCAGAATCGAGCGTGTTGTGTGTGGAAACCCTAGAGTTGGCTGCAACTGTGACAACGATGACAATTGTACTTGGATCATACGTGGGTTTGGCAGTGAGGACGATTGTACTTGGATCCTCCATGGGTTCGGCAGCGATGATGTCTGTACTTGGATCCTACGTCGGTTCGGCAACGATGGTTACTATACTTGGATCCTACGTGGGTTCGGCAGTGACGACTTCTATACTTGGATCTAACGTGGGTTCGGTAGGGAAGATGATTCAGAGGATACATCTATCATCTTCACCCCTCTTTCATGAGTAGTATACTTGTGTGAGATGATTCTTGACTTTCAGTCATTACCATCGATGTTATTGACTTGCTTTCTTTTGTGGACTGGGTTGTGCTTTCCTGTGTGGTCTGGGTTGAATTTGGGCTTGTGAGTTGGAGCCGAACTGGAATTGATAACTTAGGTATATGTATGGGAATATACCTAAGTAGAGTTGATTGATACTTTTTGTTTGTATCTTTCTTTTATGGTTTATCCTTTGTGGATTCTTGGAGACCTTCGAGGGTCTCAGGGTCCCTACTGAGTATCGTATACTCACCCCTGCACGGGTTATGCCTACACTACGTTGTGTTGGATGCAGACAACAGACAACACTGATCGAGGTGGAGTCATGTGGAGCGAGATGGTACCTGGTGGTGGACCACCTGGCGGGAAGTACACGGAGCGGACGACCAGACCTGAGGAGCTGGGGAGATCATTTGTACCTACCCTTCAGGTGGGATATCCGGAGGAAAACTAATTTGTTTCTAGTTTACTTTACTTCAGCTGTTCTTTCTTTTCTATCGTACTGTACTTTCAGTTGGGTTTGTATTCTGGCTCATTTACTTTCCAGCACTTACTTTTGTACTCAGTTTACTTAGTGTTTACTTAATATTTTGTACTCTGTTGTGTTTCTTTAGTTATATAAAGTAAATGTCTTCCCTTTTATCTGAATCTACGCC
Source organism: Viscum album (assembly GCA_963277665.1). Taxonomy (NCBI): domain Eukaryota; kingdom Viridiplantae; phylum Streptophyta; class Magnoliopsida; order Santalales; family Viscaceae; genus Viscum; species Viscum album. The sequence continues at coordinate 949,136,149 of OY728163.1, forward strand.
TTTGGTTCTAGTGGCCATCCCTTGGCCTATGGAAGGTGGGCTAGGGGTAGTCACGGCACGGGCCCCAAGGACGGGTCTTGAAAAATTCGTATCAGAGGAGTTGGTTCTACAAAAAAACTTAGGACTCTGATAATTTATTATTGAGAAGAAATAGTGTTAAGGGTATTAAGTGTGGTTATCAGTATAGGGAGTCCAGTGTTGGTGCGGCGGCTGACGTATCCATACATCAGGACCTTGACTTCTGATTTCCGACTCAGTGCACGGAAACATTGATTGCATGTGTGTTTCAAAAGTTTTCTTAGTGATTACTTTTTGTCAGCTCACCAGGTATACTGTATTAACTATGGCGCGCCTGTTTCTTTTCAGGATGGACCCACGATGGCAGCTAGCTAGGGTTCCGAGCTTTGTGCGAGATGGCAGCCCACCGAGCGACGAGGCCTCTCTGTAGGGCCCCATTACAGCGGAGAAACCAACGGTACCTCTACCTGTTGGGCCACCGATACCACCATCCCCAACAGAAGAGAGTGCACGCTACCTGAGTGCGGTGCATGAGTTTTAGCGACAAAGGCCGCCCAAGTTCCACGGAGAGACGGACCCTCAGGCAGTCGAGTATTGGCTGGAGGCTATCGTCCGAGTCTTCAGATTGGTAGGCACCCTAGCAGATCTTATGGCGATCCTTGTCGTGAGCCTCCTGCACGAAACAGCAGGTAGATGGTGGAGCCTGATGCTCCAGGTGCACGAAGAGGCATATCTACTTTGGACAGACTTCGAAAGCCTCTTCCGCTCGGAGTTCGTTCCATCCACCCTCCCGTGCGGTGCGCATCCAGGAGTTACTACAGCTGCGGTAGGGCAGCATGACAGTAGCCTGGTATTCGGTGAGGTTTACCAACCTCTCATGTAACTCCACGGACATGGTACATGACCCATTCTTATGGGCCCAGACCTTCGAGCAGGTACTGAGGCATGAGATTAACGCTTCGATGATCTCCCTCAGCATTATGACGCAGGAAAGAGTACTATAGTTATCCCTTCTTGTGGAGAGCTTCCTTGCTGAGCCTACGCCAGCAGCGAGGCCTACCGTAGGGCAACACATAGTGGAGTCTTCTGCAGCCGGTAGTAGACAGATGTCGCAGAGGTCCAAGCAGACCATGCAATTAGGTGGGAAACCTTAGGATACAGGTTCGGAGGTGTGGGGCACATGCAACAGATCCAGTCATTCGAGATGCAGGTAGTGTTATGCATTCGGTGGGCAGGGCCACATGGCTCGTGACTGCCCGACCCGCCATGCGGAGGAGAAGAAGATGGTTGAAGGACCACCCATGCAGAGGAAGAGGTTTGACCATGGCGGTCCGCAAGGAGTAGGCGGATGAGGCAGTGGAACTGGCCGAGATGTGGGTGGTGGGTGATGCTTCGAGGCTCTACCACCACCACCACCAGGAGGTCCACCCCGACCATAGGGAGCTGGCGGACAGAGGCAGGCCCAACTCCAGGCAGTGGAGGATTACGACCACGACGCACCTGAGATGATTCGAGGTACTATCTGTGTCTACTCAACCCTTGTTGTAGTTATTATAGACACAGGAGAGAGTTATTATTTTATTTCCACTACCCTTTTTTGGAGCTCGGAGATTCCGATGGAGCCGTTGGCTCGATCCTTACGGCTAGAGACTCCAACAGGAGCAGACTCGATGGTTACACACTGGTGCCGGAAGTTTGAGCTTACTCTAGGAGGCAAGAGCTTCGGCTGTGATCTTCTTGTAGTGGCGTCGAGGCCGTACGACGTCATCTTGGGCATGGATTGGTTATCTACAGTTCATGCTCAGATCGACTGTATTAGGTGCAAAGTGCGGTGTGTCCGCACGGATGGGAGCAGGTTCACCTTCACTGGTGAGAAGGGAGACTTTGCAGCACAGGATGGACTTACACAGAGGAGAGGGAAGCCGATCACACATCTTTTGGCTAGTCTCATCCTTGGAGCGGTTGATGTGCGGAGTACGAGTTTTCCTCTTGTGGTGGATCAGTACACGGACATTTTTCCTGACGACATTCCAGGACTACCTCCACGTTGAGAGGTAAACTTCTACATTGACCTGTACCCTAGGACATTACCAATATTCTCTCCAGCATATCGGATGGCTCCTACCGAGCTTCGTGAGCTTCAGGTACAGCTAGAGGATTTTCAGGGAAAGGGATTCATCCGACCTAGTGTTTCTCCCTGGGCTTCTCCGATTTTATTCGCCAAGAAGGAAGATGGGAGCTTACGAATATGTGTCGATTACCGTCACCAAAATAAGGTGACCTTAAAGAACAAGTATCCACTTCCAATGATAGAATACCTCTTTGATCATCTCAAGGGGGCATGATGGTTTTCAAAGATAGACCTCAGGTCAGGTTATCATCAGCTCAGAGTTCGAGACAAGGATGTGCAGAAGATGGCCTTCAGGTGTCGGTATGGCCACTATGAGTTCTTGGTTATGCCTTTTAGTGTAACCAACACTCCATCAGTGTTCATGAGTCTCATGAACAAGATATTCCAGCCTTACCTCGATTGATTTGTCGTAGACTTCATTGACGACATACTGATTTACTCGACTACTGAGGAGGAGCACGCCTACCACTTGTGGGTTGTACTGGACACACTCTGAGAGAACCAGCTTTATGGTAAGCTCTCGAAGTGTCAGTTATGGATATGAGAGGTCCAATTCTTGGGGCACGTCATCTCTGAGGTGGGAGTTGCTGTGGATCCTATGAAGATCGAGGCATTACTTGCTTGGGAGCCACCCAGGAGCGTGACGGAGGTGCGGAGTTTCGTAGGTCTAGCTGGGTAATATTGGAGATTTGTGCCAGACTTCTCCAGAGTTACAACACCACTTTCAGCTTTGATGAAGAAGGGGAAACCCTTCGTATGGTCAGATAGATGTAAGCAGAGCTTCCAGGAGCTAAGGCAGAGATTGACCAGTGCACCCATCTTGAGGCTACCGGTGGAGGGAGAAGGGTACGTAGTTTACTGCGATGCATCAGGGACCGGACATGGGTGTGTCCTGATGCTGGAGCAGGTAGTGATTTCTTATGGTTCATGATAGTTGAGGCAGCAGGAGCAGAACTACGCTACCCATGACCTGGAGTTAGCAGCAGTGGTCTTCGCCTTGAAGATGTGGTGGCACTATCTTATGGGCGAGCTCTTTACAGTCTACTCTGACCACTAGATTCTCAGGTATATCTTCTCGCAGAAGGACCTGAACCTCAGACAGCGGTGATGGCTCGAGTTCCTCTAGGACTATGACTTTGAGATATTCTATACTCCTAGGAAGGGGAACATAGTAGCTGATGCTCTCAGCATGATATCGGGCATTCAAATACTTGGAGAGGCGACGGAGCAGCTAGCCGCATTGCATATTTCCTTCCTGGATAGAGGTGGAGCAGCCTTTCTATAGTTTCTCACAGTCACTCCTCCACTACTTCAGCGGTTCAGGGAGGCATTTTGTGGGGACGTTGACTGTGAGGCGTGACATGCTCAGATATCCTCAGGGTTGGCACCCGATGGATTTTCTGAAGGCAGGGAGCACGTCATCCTATTTAGGGGACGTACCATAGTACCAGTTGCACTACAAGAGGAGTTGCTGATGGAGTTCCACACTTCCCCTCTAGTGGTACATCCTGGAGTAGCGAAGATGTACCGGGAACTCAAACCACAGCACCGGTGGCCGGGTATGAAGAAGGTTGTGGTAGAGTTCATTTCACGATATCTCATCTGCCAGCAGGTGAAGGCAGAGCCCCAGGTACCGGCAGGCTTGGTGCAACCCTTAGAGGTCCCACAGTGTAAGTGGGATGGGATATCCATGGATTTCGTGACGGGGCTCCCATGTACTTCTAGAGGACATGACTCCATTTGGGTGATCGTAGACTGACTCACCAAGTCATCCCACTTCCTACATATCAGAGAGAAGGTCTCAGTGGAGAGCTTGGACACCTCTACGTTCAGGAGATTGTACGGATTCATGGTGTTCCATCATCTATCGTCTCTAATCGAGATGCTCGCTTTACTTCCCGGCTTTGGTAGGGGTTGCAGCATGCATTTGGGATGAAACTACGCCTGAGCACCACCTTTTATCCTCAGATGGATGGCCAGATAGAGAGGTCCATTCAGACAATCGAGGACATGCTCTGTGCATGTGTCCGTGACTTTGGTCGGAGTTGGGAGGATCACCTACCCTTGGTGGAGTTTTCGTAAAACAATAGCTACCACTCCACCATCAGGATGACACCATACGAGGCACTGTACGACCGACCTTGCAGATCACCTTTGTGTTGGACAGTCCCTGGGGAGTCAGCACTTGTAGGATCAGAGATGGTCCGGGCTACGACGGAGAAGGTACAGATCATCCAGGAGCGGATGAGGACTGCACAGAGCAGACAGAAGTCCTATGCTGATAGGAGGCGGAGACCACTGGAGTTTGATGATGGCGACCACGTTTTTTTATGGGTCTCACCTCGACGTGGATTACAGAGATTTGGCTGGGGGCGGAAAGTTATCTCTACGCTTCATCAGACCATTCCAGGTCCTCAACAGGGTAGGCGAGGTAGCTTACTGCCTGGCCCTTCCACCTCAATTGCACTGGGTGCATGACGTCTTCCACGTATCTCAGCTAAGGAGATACGTGCATGACCCGACACATATCATCGATCACGGGGAGTTGGACATCGATGATGGGGATATATTTATAGAGGTTCAGGTGGAGATAGAGGATCGATATGGGAGGGTCCTACGTGGATGGTTGATTCCTCTTGTGCGCATTCGTTGGAAGCACGGAAACCTTCAGGAGAGCACATGGGAGTAGGAGGCTCAGATGCATGCATAGTACCCTCATTTGTTTCCCTAGTTTATGATGTAGCTTTACGGGGACCTAAATCCCTGAGGTAAGAGTAATTTAAAGACCCGAAAAATTCAAGGAAAATTTTTTCTTAAATACTTTGGAATTTTACAAGTATGTGGCTTCTGGTGGCACTTGATTCCGAGGCCCGGTGTGCTCGGAATCAATTTTCTAATTTTAGCTCGGGTACGTTCAGTAAACGAATGAGCGGGTTTTTCTATCTTGTGAACCAGTGCTCGGAATTGAAATCTGAGGGCACCGATGAACTTGCAGCGCAAGTATTTTCTTAAGAGGACTTTTACCGTATATGCGTTTTCATGGAAGAAGAAGTTAAATTTTGGGGTTTAAATAAGAATTAAATAAAATTGTGTACAATTTTATTTTATTATCCTTAGAAGGTAAAATCTCCCATGGGAAGTTGTTGGTGGGGCCCACAACCACCCAACATCCCATGTGTGCTTATGTGGGAGGTGGGGCCCACATGAGCCCCAACCTTTTCACATTCCATAACCCCTTAACCCCATTTGAACTCCGATGTTAATTACATGGCAACTCCCCATTAATTTATGTATCCTTTAAATGTGTAACTCTTCCTCTCCCCTCTCTCCCTCTTTAAAACTTAGCAACCTATCACTTAATTAATTAGAAAACTCATGGTTTAATTAATTAAGTGAATTAGAATTTGAATTTTGTAAATTTGAATGCATGGAATGATTTAATAAAATAAGAAGAATCCTTATTTTATTTTGGTTAGAATTGTTGTGTGAGGAGGAATTGGGGAGAACTCTAGTTTTTTTATGAACTCCTTCCTCTCTGCGAAGAACGGCATCTCTTCAACGACGAATTCCATCCCCACAAAGAGCGACGACGTGCCTTTCCTTATTCTCTCCGCAACTAGTGTAGAGATGACATTCCCTCCTTGGACGCACGCCAACATCGTCTTCAAAACCTCACCCCGCGACGCCGTCTTTCGCGATGCCTGGCGAATGACATCGATTATCAAAGTAGGGGTTTACTCTTGAAAGTGGATGTTTACATACCCTGTACTCATTGGAAATCATTGTTTAAATATGGCCATTTGTTATCATTTTACTCAGAGGGTGCGGGCCGAACGAACACGGCCCGACAACCCTCTGTTTTTCTCGTTTAATTATTCAAGAACTGACAATCGAAGGCGGAGGAGGCATGACGCTATCGCGCCATGTCGGGAATGAGAAAAAGGAGGCCGACTCCATTGTGCCGGTTGTATGGGAAGAACTGCAGCCTGCTACACAGGTCTCTTCGGTGGAAGAACCGGCCGGCCCGTCGGCCGGCCGGGGGAAGAGGAGCCGTGGCGCTAGGAGGGAACCGTGCTAGAGGACCAGCCAGCCCGTTGGCCGGTCGGGCGGAGCCGGACCGCGGTGCCAGGAGGGCGTCGTTCTAGAGGACTAGCAGCCCACCCATGTGGGTTGCGTGCGCAGAATATCGTCTGGTCTAGCCGGCCAGTTTGGGGAAGGGAGGCGCCGCCGGTGCGGAACCCCCCCCCCCCCCTGGAACCCGCTCGGCTTCGGCCGAGCCAGCCGGACCGCGCGCCCAGCCGGGCTGGGCCGCACCCCATCGGGCCGACTTGTGTTTTCCTTCAGACCGGTCTAACACCCCTTCTGGGTCAGACCCATCAAACTAGGTCAACCTGACCCATCGGCCCATCGGGCTTAACGGGTCGGGCCCATATTCACTTAAAGGTGAATATCTTAAAGACCACACGTCTGATCGACGTGTCGCCTACGGTACTAGGAACCCTTCAACAATACGGTTCTTTTGAGATACTCTAAGTGAGTTTTGGATGAATATGGATATCATCCGGGTTAGAAACGAATGTATTTCTAACAGGGTCCTTGGAACGGAAAAGCCATTATCTCTCTGATCGGGCGTCTGATTGACGCGCCGTCTGTCACGTTGAGTTCCTTTTGACGAGATGGAACTTTGGGATACATCAAATCTAGAATTTTTGATAGTTGATGTATCGATCCCCCTTGGCTCGTGGAGCGGACCCTCCTGGAATCGAGTGTGTTGTTTGCAGAAACCCTAGAGATGGCGCAACTGTGACGAGGATGATGACTATACTTGGATCCTACGTGGGTTCAGCAGCGAGGAAGACTTTACTAGCATCCTCCATGGGTTTGGAAGCTATGAAGACTGTACTTGGATCCTACGTGGGTTCGACAGTGATAATTACTGTACTTGGATCCTACGTGGGTTCGGCAGCGACGACTTCTGTACTTGGATCCTACATGGGTTCGGCAGGGAAGATGATTCAAAGGATACATCTATCATCTTCACCCATCTTCGTGAGAAGTATACATGTGTGAGCTGAGTCTTGACTTTCAGTCATTATCATCGATGTTATTGAATTGCTTTCTTGTGTGGACTGGGTTGTTCTTTCCTATGTGCTCTGGGTTGAATTTGGGCTCATGAGTTGGATCCAAACTGGAATTGATAACTTAGGTATATCTATGGTCATATACCTAAGTAGAGTTGGTTGATACTTTGTGTTTGTATCTTTCCTTTGTGTTTTATCCTTTGTGGATTCTCGGAGACATTCGGGGGTCTCGGGGTCCCTACTGAGTAGCGTATACTCACCCCTACATGGGCTATACCCGCACTACCTTGTGTTGGATGCAGATGATAGATAAAAATGATCAAGGTGGAGTCGTGTAGAGCGGGACAGCACCCGGAGGTGGAACACTTGGTGGGAATTACATGGAGCAGATGTCAGGACCCGAGGAGCTGAGGAGATCATTTGTACCTACCCTTCAGGTGGGACATCCGGAGGATGACTTAGTGGTTGCTGGTTTACTTTACTGCAGTTGTTCTTTATTTTCTGGTGTACTATACTTTCAGTTGGGTTTTTATTCTGGCCCATTTACTTTCCAGCACATACTTTTGTACTCAGTTTACATAGTTTTTACTTCAGGTTGCATACTCTTTTGTGTTTTTTTACTTATATAAAGTCAATGCCTTTATTTTTATCGGGATCTATGCCTTTGGTGATGCTCTCCATCCCCTGGCCTATGGAAGACGGACTTGGGGTAGTCATGGAACGGGTCCCGAGGACGGGTCGTGACAGTACGAGAGCATGATTAAGGTTTTGGAGGACATGCTTCGAGCATGCATCCTGGATTTTGGGGGATTTTGGGAGAGATACATACCCCTTGTGAAGTTTTCCTAAAATAATAATATTTAGGAAATGATTCATATGGAATCTTATAAGGCTTTGTACGGTAGGCCATGCCAATGACCCCTATGTTGGATGGAGGCAGGAGATGTAGCTATGTCGGGACCTAATCTTGTTCAGGAGACCACTAAATTGGTCTAGATGATTCATAAGAGGATGGATACTATGCATTCTCACCATAAATCTTATACCGATGGACAGAGATGACCTCTAGAGTTTGATGTCGGAGATCGGGTTTTCCTGTGTGTCACGTTGAGGTTAGGACACAAAAGTATTAGGAGACTGTGGAAGCTTTAACCAAGATACATCATTCTGTTTGAGGTTTTGGAGAGACTCAGGTCAGTTGACTATCGATTTCAGTTACCTTATAGGTACTGGGTTATGCACGACATCTTTCATGTTTCTCAACTACGATGTTACTTTTCAGACTCGTCTCATGTTTTTCAACTCGAGGAGGTTGATTTGAGGTGGATGCATCCTTCAAGGAGCACCCTATTTGGAGTATGGATCACAACATGAAGGTTCTCCATGGATGGTTTTTTCCTCTGGTATGGGTGTTATGGAAGCACGGGTGAGTACAGTATGAGAAATGGGAGAGGGAGGCCGATGTGCGATCACTATGGCTGGATTTCTTCGCAGATTATTCTTCACCACCTTTGGAAGGGAATTTTGGGGACGAATTTCTTTAAGGGGGGAATTTTATAAGAAATCGGATCTTATTTTTATGTATGGATTTTTATTTTGGGTTGTTTTGAGGAAAAAGGAAGAAAAGAGCATTTTCTAAGTACCTGACATGTACCTCTGAGTACATGTCGTGTACCTATATTGTCATTTACCATCGTGGTTTGGTTGTGTAATGGTCGAATACATGGTCATGTGGTGACCTGGTAGACCGCTTAAGTCGGGGGATGGTTAAGGCCACTACATTATATGTAGTTTTAAAGAACACACCATGTACTTTTATTTTTAATTGATATATCATAGCAGGGTTGCGTCTCATGTTCGTAAATGACTTCTTCTTCCCTTGTTTTATAATGGCACGCTTGTGTACAATGAATGAAGATAGAAGGCCCAATTTTTCGTCCAATCTCCGATTGAGAAATTATTGGGTGTGTTGGAATCCCACTGGTGAATTCTCATATCTTCTAGATCCTTTCTTCTTGGTTCTCCCTCTCTCATTAATTATTCAAGGTTGTGTGTTTTTACCTTTTTATAGATCTATGCCAATCTAGGCCAATTTAAGAGACTACATTCAACCATATCAATTTTACAACATCAAGGTAGGTGTTTTGTACCTTTCATTGTGTTTCCTTGGATTATATATGCTTAAGTGTTGCCTCCCCACATATGGGTTATTGATTGATTTGGAATTTAACCATGTTTATTACCTTTTATGGTTGGATGGATTGATGAAGGGTTTTTGCTTATGTGTGAGGTTAGATACCTTGTTACAGAACACCCCATGGGTGTGTTTCCCTTGATTGATTGTTTATGGAAATTTGGTCTAGGATTCCTCTTAGTATTGCCTCATTTTCCATTCCTTTGTTGATTAGGATGGAGTTTTACTGATTATATGAAATGCATGTGATATGCTTGTGAATGATTAGCTGTGTAGTAGTTTCAAATTACAAGGGATGCTTTGATATTATATTCACACCGTTTTTCTAGTAAACCATGAGATACATGGTGTAGATGATTGACCCAGGGGTATTGACAATGAGAGCTACCCAGGAGGTCATTTATAATTTCCTTATGTTATGTTGACCTAGGGGTATTGACCTTGAGAGCTACCCCAGAGGTCACTTATAATTTATTGGGTCCATGTTGACCCAGGGGTATTGACCTTAATAGCTTCCCAATTGGTCATTTGTAAATGATTGATGCTATATTAGAGAAAAGGGGTTAGACCATGAGAGCTTCCTAGAGGGTCATTATTTGAAGAATTGGTTTTGAGTTAAAACAAATTGGTTATACCGTGAGAGCTTTCCCAGAGGGTTGTTTATGAATGATTGAATGATTGTGATGAGTCTTCCAAGACAAAGCACAAGCTTATAGTTGGTCTTACTTGATTGGTTAGATGGTATTATGAGATATCTGTTTTGTTACTATTACACAAAGGGATATATTTATTAGGCTATATCCCAATATTACATGACTCAAGGGATGAATAATAAATGTAAATAAATGTAATTGAAAACTTTAGGATTGTTTACTTTTGAGTACTTCATAGTTTATTGCTTTATTTCTGCATATGACTTTCGATATATATTCACTGATAGTTAGGCACATATCTTTTGGTGGTTTCCTACTAGGATTCGCCTCACACCATATTTGGGTTCTGTCTTGGAGCCAAATAGATTATATGATTGCAGGTATAGATAAGGTAAAGCACCCTTCCTGATCAGGTACTTGATTATTGTTGGATCTGGAGAGTATGGGACCAAGCTGGGGTTTGTGATTATTATGAAGGTTAATTATTTCTTTTGTACCTTAGTTTCTTGATTTCTTTCCATCATTGTTACTTTTTTCTGTTTTCATATATACATATATATATATATATTATGGCTTCTGTTGGATTTACTTTTAGTCCTTCACTATTTTTTTCTATTTGGTATTATTGCTTATGTTATTGTTTAATATTTTTTCCCCCTATGTATACTCTACAAATGAGTGAATAGTTTCCACATTATCACAATTTGTCCCTCGCTGCTAGTTAGAAGCCTCTAGTGTTTAGGAAAATGCACTTGAGGTTATGTGACCAACCGGGTTCGGGGCACCTTTGGGTGGCACCTCAATCTGGGATGTTACATAAATATCCATGTTTTGAAGAAGTAATACATGTTGTAAAGCTATCTAGGATGAGATATCAGATGAATCTTGTTCTTTTAATTGATATCTAATTACACTATGAGAAAAATTTCATGTCGTGTTACATGATGAAGAGAGTATCATAGGGAAGTTGTACACCATACATACAAGTCGTGAAAATCATATTCCATATTGGCTAGTGATAAATGAAGATAATCACACTATTATAGATTTATTACCCCCAAGATAGTGCTAATTCATGTCTCTATATAAGTGTAAAAAATAAATACTTATGAATTTTTTGGAAAATAAGAGTAACTAATATTTATAGATATCACATGAGTTTAAATAAACTAAGTCTCTGGGATATTTTTTATGGAAATATAATATTATTTTTAAGGATATTTTATAATCAAAATTTTTAGATATTAAAATTGAAAGTAATATCCACAAAAAATATTGAATAAATAAAAATGAGTTTAGGGATAACAAGTTTATTCTTCTTCCAATACTGGTTATTTTTAATCTCATTTATCAAATAATGAGAAATTGAGAGAGATTGAAAAGTTCTTGAAATTTTTATTTTCCATATATATTGAGGAGATTTGGTTCCTAGTAATATCTATTCTTTATATTGAAAGGTAATAAACTCAATGTGTACTTTCATACTCTCATGAATATGTTTTTCATTCTAAAAAAATTGGAGGGAAGGATGAAATTATTATATCACTGTGGATATTTTTTGGTATTCGAGTACCTCGTAATAGAAGAATAAGGTCTTGCAATATGATGTGAACACATTCAAAGGTAATTTTATGATCTTGTTCATATAATAGCAGGAATATATTTTTGAAGGCTGAAAAGATCCAATATAATCTCAACATAATACTATTTTAACTTTACAAGGGGAATGGATACATACTACCTTTATTTTGTAATAGTTGAGAAAATCTGCAAGAGTCAAGGAAGAACACTACCCTTATCTTGTATTCAATTGAAAAATTATAGTTAATATATGAGTCTTGAAACTCATAAAAAACCTAGTAAGGAGTAGTCACCCACATTGGGGTGAATATTTTAAAAACTCACAGTGTTCTTTGTTTTTCATTCATTTGATTGGAAACAAGTATGGGTGAGAATTAAGGAAGATCTTGTCGAGAATCTAAATAGCCATAGAGGTTAATTTTTAATTATTAAATTTTATTAAATTTTCATCTATAATTCATATACCCGCTCCCCCCACACACACAGTGATACATCAAATGATACGGCCACTTTATGATGATTTTTTTTCTAGTTTGGGAAGAAGCTATTTTTTAGCTAATTGTAAAAAACATCCAAAATAAGTGATTTTGGATATTTTAATTATATAACCGGATGGTAAAAAGATAAACTGGACTAGGTAATCTAAAATCAACTATAGAAATAGTGATAATTTTTTATAAGTGAGGAAGTTAAGATGTATGAGTTATGAATATTTCATTATTCTTCATAAATTTTATGTTTTTTCAATGAATTGATAGGGTAGATGGAGGTGCCCTTGATCGATCAATGGTCACCCAAAAATATAATATGGTGGTAAAACTATTGGAATCAACTAGTTTTTGTGGGAGATTATATATAAATAGATAGGTGGGGTCACTTGTACAATTGAAAAATTCTAGAGTTATCTTATTCTATTTCTAGGTAGAATTCTAGAATTAGGTCACTTATTACTCAATGTTTACTTAGTTTATTCTCTTCTTAAGTAAATTCCAAAATGTTCCTCCCATTTAATAGGATAATACCTAAGCCATAAAAATTATTGAGTTACCATTTTATTTTATCTTTTGATTTATTTTTTCACTCGATTTGGTTTTAGAAGTTCTTGTCTAGAATTTGAGTCATTTCAGTATGGTGAATTTGGATTTTGGTCCCTTTATCGAGTTGTCGAGCTTGGTGTTGATCATTTTTTAAGATCCAGGTCATGTTTTAAATTTTACATTAGATTTTATCTTCATGTTTAATAATATAAGTCTATAAAATACAATAAACAAAAATTTAAATAAAACATTAAAGGATAATAACTTAAACTATGTATCCTTTTTTATAAGATATGTTAAGGAAAATATATTGTATTAAAAAGTAAGTTTTCATATAAGGTTTTCTAGGCTATGAAAAATATTTATCTCTTTAGGGGAAATTGTGTATTTCCAGATGGCACATATGGTCAATGAGTATGACTCAATGTTATCAAGATAAGGCCTTAAAGGGTTACACAAAAGTGTATCCAAAAGTACCACGAATTCAAATGAGTTGAAGTTTAGGATGGAGTGGGACCTATGTGCATGGGTCAGTGAATGTATTAGTGTGAATAATGAAAAGTAATTAAATTAATAAATTAAATTATATATTATTCATGTTTATAATAATCATAATTAACTTTATTTCTAAATTTATTCACAATTTATTTATGTTTAAATTAATAAAAATGATAAAATTAGTTTTTTCTTGTGAATATTATTTTTTCAAGGTGTATTAAACTAATTTGGGAGGAACAAGATGAATTAATGAATCAGGTTTTATCATATGAAATTTAAGATTGTTAGAATTGTGTGATAAAATATTCAGGGCATTAATGTTAAGTTAAATCACTACTAGAAAAGGGGGCATTGAAGCCCACTAGACTTGGGCGACCGCCATTGGCGGTCGCTATAGCTAACCAATAGCGACTGCCAATGGCGGTCGCTAACCTACATAAAAAAACGGGGGCATTCTGCGCCCCCCCCCCCCCCCCCGCGCCCCCTCGACCCTGATCCCCCGATCGCCGCCCTAACCCCCTCTCTCCCTCGCCGCCCTCCCTCGCCGCCCTCCCCGCCCCCGCCGCCCGGCCTCCCCCGCCGCCCGGCCTCCCCCACCGCCTGCCCTCCCCCGCCGCCCGGCCTCCCCCGCCGCCCGCCCTCCCCCGCCGCCCGCCCTCCCCCGCCGCCCGCCCTCCCTCGCCGCCTACCCTCCGGCCGCCGCCCTCCGCCCTCGGGCCTCCGGCCGCCGCCCTCGGGCATCCGGCCGCCGCCCTCCGGCCTCCCGGCCCTCCCCCCCCCCCCACCCCGGACGGCACCCGCACCCCGGACGGCCCCCGCACCCCGGACGGCCCCCGCACCCCGGACGGCCCCCGCCGCGCACTCCGAACCGCCCCCCGCACCCCGGACGCCTCCCCGCACCCCGTACAGCCCCCCCCCCCCCCCCCCCCGCGCACTCCGGACCGCCCCCCACACCCCGGACAGCCCCCCCCCCCCCCCCCCCGCGCACTCAGGACCCCCCCCCCCCCCCCCCCCCCGCACCCCAGACGCCTCCCCGCACCCCCGACAGGCCCCCTGCACCCCAGACAGCCCCCCCTCCCCCCCCCCCCCCGCACCCCGGACACCCCCGCACCCCGAACACCCCTTCCCACACCCCTGACAGGCCCCCGACACCCCGGACACCCCTCTCCGCACCTCGGATAGCCCCCCCCCCCCCCCCGACCCCGGACACCCCCCCCCCCCTCGCTGCCCGTCCCCCGTCCCCTCACCGCCTCCTCTCCTCCAGCTCCCCGCCGCCGCCGCCGCCCGTCCCCTCCCTTGCCGCACCGCCTTTGGCTCCGGCTCCCCTTCGCTGCCTCCTCTCCCTCGCAGCACCGCCTTCGGCTCCCCTCCCTTTCAGGTTTGTAGCTCAATCAGGTAACATGAGCTTTCAGTTACATTATTATTTTATCAATGGTTCATAATCAAATGGTTAATATTTATTTTTAATATAGTTGATTTGAAAAATGTAAATGTAATAAGTATTGTGTAAATGTTTTTTATACAGATATTATTATGGATAAGAGTTGGATTGATCTTCCAAATCGAACGTCTAGAGAATATTTCAATGGAATTATGCAGTTTATTGACTTCATGAGAGGATTTGAAAGTGACTATATTAGTTGTCCATGTAGAAAATGTGCCAACGGATATCAATTTACACGAGATACTGTGAGGGAGCACCTTTTCTTTAAGGGATTTCTGAAAAATTATAAGAGTTGGACTCGTCATGGAGAAGAATATGTTCGTTGTCAAAATACAGATGCAGCTCAGATGGATGTTGATGCAAGGATGACTGATCCAATGCATGAAATGCTTACTGAAATGGTACGTGGGTTTGATCCTGAAGGCATTGAAATCCATAATCTTGAGACCGGTGAGATAAATCTTCGCTCTAGTGCAGATCGTGATTCGAGGAGGTTTTATGAAGTACTTGATGATGCGAAAACAGAATTATATCCTGGATGTACTTCTTACAATAAACTGTCGTTTATCGTGGAGTTGTTGCATTTGAAGACTTTGAATAATTGGTCAGACACATCATTCGACATGCTTTTGGTTTTATTGAAAAAAGTTCTTCCTGTCGACGCTAAGATTCCTGAGTCGTATTACTATGCTCGTAAGTTTACAGAGAACTTAGGTTTTACATATGAGACTATAGATGCATGTGCAAACAACTGTATGTTGTTTAGAAATGAAACTGCTCATTTGGATATTTGTACGGTTTGTGGCGCTTCCAGGTGGAAAGAGAACAGGGGAAATAAGACTCATCAAAGTCAGATTGCGATACAGGGGAAACCGATTGCCGTAAAGCAAATGTGTTACTTTCCCCTTAAACCGAGGTTGAAAAGATTTTTTATGTCATCTAAAGTTTTTAATTTAATGAGATGGCATGCAGAAAGAGTTCATGAAAGTGACATGTTAACCCACCCGACAGACTCTCATGCATGGAAGGATTTTGATAAGAGACATCCTGACTTTGCTAAATATGTTCGTAATGTCAGATTGGGATTGGAAGCAGATGGTTTCAATCCATTCAAGTCTATGGTTGGTGCAACTCATAGAACGTGGCCCGTGGTGTTGGTTCCATATAATCTTCCTCCGTGGCTTTGTATGAAGCAACAATTTATATTACTTTCCACTCTTATTGATGGACCTAAAAGTCCGGGGGATAAGATTGATGTTTACCTTCAGCCATTGATTGATGAGTTGAATGAATTTTGGGGCAATGGTGTGATGACTTATGACTGCGAAATGAATGAAATGTTCAAACTGCATGCTGCTTTATTGTGGACAATCAATGACTTCCCAGCTTATGAAAATTTATCAGGCTGGAGTACGAAAGGGGAATTTTCTTGCCCTTGTTGCAATAAAAGTAAAAAATCTGTATGGCTTAAACATTCCAAAAAATGGGCATACATGGGTCACAGGCATTTTCTCCCTCCCCAGCACAGGTTCAGAAAGGACAGAGTGGCATTTGATGGTTCTAGAGAGTTCATCCCAACACCAAAGATCATGACAGGAGTCGAAATGTTATCGCAGATTGAGGAAGAAAACATCCACACAGTATATGAAATTCAGGATTTGGTGGCTCCTCCAGTACGTAATATTCGTGCTGCGGGTAGGCAGCGCAGTCACAATTGGAAAAAGAAAAGTATTTTTTATAGTCTTCCGTATTGGAAAACTAACATGTTGAGGCATAATTTGGATGTCATGCACATTGAAAAAAATGTTTGTGATAACATATTGTGGACCATTTTAGGTGTCAGTGGAAAGTCAAAGGACCATGTTAATGCACGCCGTGATTTGGAAGAAATGGGTTTAAGGAAACAGTTGCATTTACAGTTAGCTGAGGGAAACAAGGCATATATGCCTGATGCACAGTATTCGATGACTACAGAGGAGAAAGAGACATTTATTTCCATTTTGAAGATGGTCAAGGTGCCTGATGGTTACTCTTCTAATATTTCAAAGTGTGTGAATCTGACGAGAAAGACATTGCAAGGGTTGAAAAGTCATGACAATCACATATTACTTCAGCAGTTGATTCCAATCGCAATTTGTGATTGTTTATCCCCCAATGTTGTTCAGCCCTTGATTGAGATGAGTAATTTTTTTAGACAGCTTTGTTTAAGAAATCAACGAATGAGTGATTTAAAAAGTTTGCAGGACCGAATTGTACTTACGCTTTGTCACTTTGAGAAACTTTTCCCCCCCTCATTTTTCGATGTTATGGTCCACTTGACAGTGCACCTAACTGATTAAGTAATGGCTGCTGGTCCAGTGCAATTCAGGTGGATGTATCCTATTGAACGGTATTTGAGTACATTGAAAAGATTTGTACGCAACAGAGCTCGTCCAGAGGCATCAATAGCCAATGGTTATTTGATGGATGAGTGTACTACCTTTTGTGCAGAATATCTTACGGATGTTGAAACAAAATTAGATAATCCCTCTCGGATTCATGATGGTCCAGTTGGAGAAGGAACCACATTTGATATGGACAACATCGAGTGGATACAAGCACATCGATATATCTTGTTCAATACTCCATCAGTTGCACCATTAATGCAGTAAGTATCTTATCAATGTGCTTGTATAACTTTTACATGTTTTGTTTGCATAAGTTGATCTTTTAAACATCGCGTAATCATTTGCAGGAAACACATTAATGAGATAAAAGAAGGGATGCATCGTGCTACTGAGTTGCAAATTCAACAATCTCATTATGCGGCATTTCATGATTGGTTCAAGGATTATGTATGTATAAATTGATTTTCATTATGAGTGAAGTATTAAAATAATTCTTTCTGCATATATCAGTATTGATTTTTATAAATTATGTAGGTTCGTAAGCTGAGGGAGTTAGGGGACCCCACGTTACCTGAAGTATTTATCCAACTGGCTGAGGTTCCATCTATAACGGCTCGTCATTATAAAGCTATTGATGCTAATGGTTTTCGATTTCGCATTAAAGATGTTGATGACAAACGAGCAACACAAAACAGTGGCATCGGTTGTCCCTTTGTCGATTCTGGTTATTACTATGGTCAATTGATAGACATCATTGAAGTTGTATACACACACGGTTTGAAGTACATATTGTTAAAGTGTAATTGGGTTGATCCAGTGCGTGGATGTAAAGTCGATCAATATCAGTTTTCATTGGTGAATTTTAACTATATGTTATACAGAAATAATGAACAATTTGAGAATAAACCTTTCATTTTGACATCACAAGCGGAACAAGTATTCTTCGTTACTTTGCCTTCGGATCCAAGTTGGCAAGTTGTTGTCAAAATGTCTCGGCGAGGAGTGTTTTTATTTGAAGAAGATGAACCCGAGACTGTTCCGTTTGTTTACCAACAAATTGATCAACATACCGTAGTTCAACATGGAGAAGATATTTATTGGGTCAGAGCGGATGTTGAAGGAGAAACGGTCGATTTTCATGCTTAATGAAAGGTATAATTGTTTTCCCGCTATTCAGTAGAATTTCCTAGGATATCATAAATTATCTAATAATTTTATAAATCCTTATAAGTTTTAATCCTCACTTTTGTAAGTTAATTCAGTCATAAATATTTAGGTTGATTAACTTTCTGATTTTTTAAAATTCATTCACAACTAATTATTCAATCCATTTTTTGTTTGATTAACAGTTGTACAAGTTTGATTTATTAAGAACAATCCAATTTTTCTTTTAAACACTTTGGACTCATTACTGATATTTTCTATGACTGCAGACATGTCATGGGAAGAGGCAGAAGATCCACATCATCCATCTGAGGCATCTACGTCTCAGGGTTGAGGTATGTTTGAATGTCATTATCTATATTTTTTATGTAATTGAAATATATATATATATATATATATATATATATATATAACATTTGTCAATTTATATATAAAATTGTTTTCAACAGGATCAGACTCGGCTGCTTCTTCCTCTCGCAGGAGAGGCCCTGGTCGTGGCATATTATCATGGAATTCTGACACGATGATAGATGTTTCATTTGATGAGGTATTTCATCCCGTGGGACCGAATTCCCCGGCATTTATTCGTCATCTGGGTCATATCATATGTGACCCACATCGATTTCCATTGACCACGCGTGATTGGGCTTCTATCCCTTAGGACACATTAGATCGTCTATGGAGGGAGGTTCAGGTAAGAAAATAATTTTACTTTATTTTCTATTTATAAAGAATACTAATATGTTTGATTATTTTCTTTATAGCAAAATTTGAAAGTATGCCCTGAAGAGTTTCGGCCCATGTGTATGAGCAAATGCCGTAAGATGTGGAAATATTATAAAGGCAAAGTGAAGAGGGACCACTGGGTACCAAATGTGGGTGCCCTTGACATTTTGGAAAAAGTCCCGAGAGGTGTCCTCCCGGCTCAGTGGCGTGAATTGGTTGCATATTGGTCTACTGAGGGTGTTTCGGTTTGTATATTAATTATTTTTCTGTATATATATTTTCAAGAGTATGTGATTTTTTGAAATTTGAATGAATTGAATGTAGGAGGTGTCAACACGCCATTCGGAGAATCGAGCGTTGCAGGGACCAACTCACAGGCTCGGGACTCGTCACGTGTCTCAGATCCGACATGAGGTATATATTATTCATTTTTTAATTTATTAATTATTATGGTTTTGTGTTTATATTCTTTTAATATACAGTTGCGAGGGCAAGGTGCAGCAACTGATAAAATGTCGGTGTGGATAAGGACTCGTGATCGCAATGATCCAGAGGTTGCAGCATTGATAGTAAGTGTCTGTACTTACCAATAATTACATAAATCTATATATTAACATATATATATTTATATATATTTAAATATTTCACAGGCTCAATTTGAAGCTGAGTTAGAACATCTGCCAGAGGACCAGCGACAGCTTCCCATGCGACGGGATGGGATCTTTCATCGCATTATTGGTCGGGACGGGCATGGCTATAGTTTGACCTATGGAGAAGGGATTCCTCGTTCTGTAGTGTCACACGCTACGGTTGTCGGTCCTGCTGTTGCTCATATGACACAGCAGATGTCAGATTTTGAGGCACGGCTGCGCGCTTCCGAGGAGACAAATGCGCAATTGACAGCTGAGGTTAGAGCACTGCGGGAATATGTGTGTCGAGCTAATGGTACAGGGGATCATACGACGCAGGTATATACTATATTTATTTATTTAATTTAAATTATTTTTGTTATTAAAATATTTAAAATGTTTATTTGTTGTAGGCACCTAGCCCACCAGAAGGAGGTAGCAGTGATGACAACGCGTGACGCACCATATATTCACGAGATATGTTTTTTGTTTTTACTGGTAGGGTTGACATTGATGTACAGTATTTATTCATTTAAGTAATGCATTATTACCATCCATGGTGGTCTTTTAAATATTTTATACACATATTGAGTTTTTGATCAGATAATCTTGAATGATTCTACATTTGAAAAAGTCGAACTAATTCCAACAGATCAATAAATCTGATATTATAGATTATGTATTATCCAATATATTTTTTATAAATTTCTGTATGGTATCGATAAAAGAAATATGTATTAATTAGATGTTATCACTTTTATTTTTCACTTTTGTAATCAATGGGATGGCCTTTGCACCCCCGGAGAGCCCCCCGCACCCCCGTACAGCCCCCCGCACCCCCGTACAGCCCCCCCCCCCCCCCCCCCCGCACCCCCGTACATCCCCCCGCACCCCCGTACAGCCCCCCGCACCCCCGTACAGCCCCCCGCACCCCCGTACAGCCCCTCGCACCCCCGTACAGCCCCCCACACCCACGTACAGCCCCCCCCCCCCCCCCCCGCACCCCCGTACACCCCCCCCCCCGCCCCGCACCCCCGTACAGCCCCCCGCACCCCCGTACAGCCCCCCCCCCCCCCCCCCCCGCACCCCCGAACAGCCCCTCGCACCCCCGTACAGCCCCCGGCACCCCCGTACAGCCCCCCCGCACCCCCGTACATCACCCCGCACCCCCGTACACCCCCCGCACCACCGTACAGCCCCCCACACCCCCGTACAGCCCCCCCGCACCCCCGTACAGCCCCCCGCACCCCCGTACAGCCCCCCCGCACCCCCGTACAGCCCCCCGCACCCCCGTACAGCCCCCCGCAGCCCCGTACAGCCCCCCCCCCCCCCCCCCCCCCCCCGCACCCCCGTACAGCCCCCCGCACCCCCGTACAGCCCCCTGCACCCCCGTACAGCCCCCTGCACCCCCGTACAGCCCCCCCGCAACCCCGTACTGTCCCCTGCCACCCCCGTACAGCCCCCCGCACCCCCGTACAGCCCCCCGACACCACCGTACAGCCCCCCGACACCACCGTACATCCCCCCCCCCCCCGGACCCCCGTACATCCCCCCCCCCCCCCGCAACCCCGTACTGCCCCCCGCAACCCCCGTACAGCCCCCCGCACCCCCGTACAGCCCCCCGACACCACCGTACAGCCCCCCCCCCCCCCCCCTGCACCCCCGAACGACCTCCGAATGCCACGAAACCGGGCGAAAACATCCGGGGCGTGAATTGTGAAATGGTCGGCCAGACGGCACCTCATTCGGAGGTGCTGTGTGACCGCGGCGGCCGGAAACGCGTTTCCAGCGCCATAAAACACCAAAACGGCGTGCGGCGGTCCAATTTGGAGAAAACGTGCTCTGAACTACCTGAAATCGCACGAGAACGATAGAAATATTATTCCTGAGATGCAGGAGTATGCCTCACATCCATCGGACGTGCGGTGCGCGCGGCACGTCCGATTGTGTCCTTTTCAGCAGCGCGGCGCGCGCTGAAATGGCGCGTTGGGGGGTCAAAACCACCCGAATGACCTCCGAATTCCACAAAACCGTACGACAACATCCGGGGCATTAATTGTGAAATGGTCGGCCAGACGGCACCTCATTCGGAGGGTGCCGTGTGACCGCGGCGGCCGGAAACGCGTTTCCGGCGCCATAAAACACCAAAACGGCGTGCGGCGGTCCAATTCAGAGCAAACGTGCTCCGAATGACCTGAAACCGCACAAGAACGATAGAAATATTATTCCTGAGATGCAAAAGGAGGTCGCACGTCCATCGGACGTGCGGTGCGCGCGGCACGTCCGATTGTGTCATTTTCAGCAGCGCGGCGCGTGCTGAAATGGCGCGTTGGGGGGTCAAAACCACCTGAACAACCTCCGAATGCCACACAACCGTACGAAAATATCCGGGGCGTGAATTGTGAAATGGTCGGCCAGACAGCACCTCATTCGGAGGTGCCGTGTGACCGCGGTGGCCGGAAACGCGTTTCCGACGCCATAAAACACCAAAACGGCGTGCGGTGGTCCAATTCGGAGCAAACGTGCTCCGAACGACCTGAAACCGCACGGGAACGATAGAAATATTATTCCTGAGATGCAGGAGGAGTCCGCACATCCATCGGACGTGCGGTGCGCGCGGCACATCCGATTGTGTCCTTTTCAGCAGCGCGGCGCGCGCTGAAATGGCGCGTTGGGGGGTCAAAACCACCCGAACGACCTTCGAATGCCACGAAACCGTACGAGAACATCCGGGGCGTGAATTGTGAAATGGTCGGCCAGACGAAACCTCATTCGGAGGTGCCGTGTGACCGCGGCGGCCGGAAACGCGTTTCCGGCGCCATTAAACACCAAAACGGCGTGCGGCGGTCCCATTCGGAGCAAACGTGCTCCGAAAGACCTGAAACCGCACGGGAACGATAGAAATATTATTACTGAGATGCAGGAGGAGGCCGCACGTCCATCGGACGTGCGGTGCGCGCGGCACGTCCGATTGTGTCCTTTTCAGCAGCGCGGCGCTTGTTGAAATGGCGCGTTGGGGGGTCAAAACCACCCGAATGACCTCCGAATGCCACGAAACCGTACGACAACATCCGGGGCGTGAATTGTGAAATGGTCGGCCAGACGGAACCTCATTCGGAGGTGTTGTGTGACCGCGGCAGCCGGAAACGCGTTTCCGGCGCCATAAAACACCAAAACGGCGTGCGACGGTCCCATTCGGAGAAAACGTGCTCCGAACGACTTGAAACCGCACGGGAACGATAGAAATATTATTCCTGAGATGCAGGAGAAGGCCGCACGTCCATCGGACGTGCGGTGCGCGTGACACGTTTGATTGTGTCCTTTTCAGCAGCGCGGCGCACGCTGAAATGGCGCGTTGGGGGGTCAAAACCACCCGAACGACCTTCGAATGCCACGAAACCGTACGACAACATCCAGGGCGTGAATTGTAAAATGGTCGGCAAGACGGCACCTCATTCGAAGGTGTCGTGTGACCGCGGTAGCCGGAAACGCGTTTCTGGCGCCATAAAACACCAAAACGGCGTGCGGCGGTCCAATTCGGAGCAAACGTGCTCCGAACGACCTGAAACCGCACGGAAACGATAGAAATATTATTCCTGAGATGCAGGAGGAGGCATCACGTCCATCGGACGTGCGGTGCGCGCGGCACGTCCGATTGTGTCCTTTTCAGCAGCGCGGCGCGCGCTAAAATGGCGCGTTGGGGGGTCAAAACCACCCGAACGACCTCCGAATGCCACGAAACCATACGACAATATCCGGGGCATGAATTGTGAAATGGTCGGCCAGAAGGCACCTCATTCGGTGGTGCCGTGTGACCGTGGCGGCCGGAAACGTGTTTCGGGCGCCATTAAACACCAAAACGGCGTGCGGCGGTCCCATTCGGAACAAACGTGCTCCGAAAGACCTGAAACAGCACGGGAACGATAGAAATATTATTCCTGAGATGCAGGAGGAGGCGGCACGTCCAGCGGATGTGCGGTGCGCGCGGCACGTCCGATTGTGTCTTTTTCAGCAGCGCGGCGCGCGCTGAAATGACGCGTTGGGGGGTCAAAACCACCCGAACAACCTCCGAATGCCACGAAACCGTATGACAATATCCGGGGCGTGAATTTTGAAATGGTCGGCCAGACGACACCTCATTCGGAGGTGCCATGTGACCGCGGCGGCCGGAAACGCGTTTCCGACGCCATAAAACACCAAAACGGCGTGCGACGGTCCAATTCGGAGCAAACGTGCTCCGAACGACCTGAAACCGCACGGGAATGATAGAAATATTATTCCTGAGATGCAGGAGGAGGCTGCACGTCCATCGGACGTGCGGTGCGCGCGGCACGTCCGATTGTGTTCTTTTCAACAGCGCGGCGCGCGCTGAAATGGCGCGTTGGGGGGTCAAAACCACCCGAACAACCTCCGAATGCCACGAAACCATACGAAAACATCTGAGACATGAATTGTGAAATGGTCGGCCAGACGGCACCTAATTCGGAGGTGCCGTGTGACCGCGGTGGCCGGAAACGCGTTTCCGGCGTCATAAAACACCAAAACGGCGTGCGACTGTCCAATTCGGAGCAAACGTGCTCCGAAGGACCTGAAACCACACGGGAACGATAGAAATATTATTCCTGAGATCCAGGAGGAGGCCGCACGTCCATCGGACGTGCGGTGCGCGCGGCACGTCCGATTGTGTCCTTTTCAGCAGAACGACGCGCACTGAAATGGCGCGTTGAGGGGTCAAAACCACACGAACGACCTCCTAATGCCACGAAACCGTACGACAACATCTGGGGCGTGAATTGTGAAATGGTAGGCCAGACGGAACCTCATTCGGAGGTGCCTTGTGACCGCGGCGGCCGGAAACGCGTTTCCGGCGCCAGAAAACACCAAAACGGCGTGCGGCGGTCCAATTCGGAGCAAACGTGCTCCGAAAGACCTGAAACTGCACGAAAACGATATAAATATTATTCCTGAGATGCAAGAGGAGGCCGCACGTCCATCGGACATGCGGTGCGCACGACACGTCTGATTGTGTCCTTTTCAGCAGCGCGGCGCGCGCTGAAATGGCGCGTTGGGGGGTCAAAACCACCCGAACGACCTCCGAATGCCACGAAACCATACGACAATATCCGGGGCGTGAATTGTGAAATGGTCGGCCAGACAGAACCTCATTCGGAGGTGCCGTGTGACCGCGGCGGCCGGAAACGCGTTTCCGGCGCCATAAAACACTAAAACGGCGTGCGGCGGTCCAATTCGGAGCAAACATGCTCCGAATGACCTGAAACCGCACGGAAACAATAGAAATATTATTCCTGAGATGCAGGAGGAGGCCGCACGTCAATCGGACGTGCGGTGCACGCGACACGTCCGATTGTGTCCTTTTCTGCAGCGCGGCGCGCTCTGAAATGGCGCGTTGGGGGGTCAAAACCACCCGAACGACCTCTGAATGCCACGAAACCGTACGAAAACATCCGGGGCGTGAATTGTGAAATGGTTGGTAAGACGGCACCTCATTCGGAGGTGCCGTGTGACCGCGGCGGCCGGAAACGCGTTTCGGGCGCCATTAAACACCAAAACGGCGTGCGGCGGTCCCATTCGGAGTAAACGTGCTCCGAAAGACCTGAAACCGCACAGGAACGATACAAATATTATTCCTGATATGTAGGAGGAGTCAGAACGTCCAGCGAGCGTGCGGTGCGTGTGGCACGTCCGATTGTGTCCTTTTTAGCAGCACGTCGCCCGCTGAAATGGCGCGTTGGGGGGTCAAAACCACCCGAACGACCTCTGAATGCCACGAAACCGTACGACAACATCCGGGGCGTGAATTGTAAAATGTTCGGCCAGACGGACCTCATTCGGAGGTGCCGTTTGACCGCGGCGGCCGTAAACGCGTTTCCGGCGCCCTAAAACACCAAAACGGCGTGCGACGGTCCAATTCGGAGCAAACGTGCTCCGAACGACCTGAAAACGCATGGGAACGATATAAATATTATTCCTGAGATGCAGGAGGAGGCCGCACGTCCATCAGACGTGTGGTGCGCGCGGCACGTCCGATTGTGTCCTTTTCAGCAGCGCGGCGCGCGCTGAAATGGCGCGTTGGGCGGTCAAAACCACCCGAACGACCTCCGAATACCACGAAACCGTACGACAACATCCGGGGCGTGAATTGTGAAATGTTCGGCCAGACGGAACCTCATTCAGAGGTGCCGTTTGACCGCGGCGGCCGGAAACGCGTTTCCGGCGCCATAAAACACCAAAACGGCGTGCGGCGGTCCCATTCGGAGCAAACGTGCTCCGAAAGACCTGAAATGAGATTATTTCTTGAATAGAAGTTTCTAAATTATTATAGCACAATGATTTGATATTATATATATATTATATATATATTAAAACATTTAAAATATTATATATATATATATATATATTTAAAATATTGTATTTAATAGTATATATATGAATATTTATATATATATATATATTTATTTATTTATATTTTCAATTCAATAAAAAAAAATTTAAAAGTTTTTTTTTTATACTAGCGACCGCCATAGGCGGTCGCTATAGGGTGCCCGGCAGAGGGGCTGCAGCGACCGCTTGGCGGTCGCTGAAGGCCGATCTGCCGGCCTTCTATAGCGACCGCCATTGGCGGTCGCTGAAAGCCTCTAGCGACGAGGCAACAGCGACCGCTAAAGGCCTGATTTTCAGTAGTGAATAGATCATTGGTGATGGTTTTCAGTATATTTTCAAGGTTAAATTTTATAAAGACTAAATTAAAATTTATAAAAGTTTAAACATAGTTATAAAAAACCTTTTACACCAAAAATGACAGGGGGAACCTTGAATAAGTTATCTCATCACCCAATATCTCTATCAAGTTATATAGAGAGAAACTAGATAAAGGATTATAGAATCATCGATCCAAGTATGTATATAGATCGCATGATCTTCTGGTAATTGAAGTCACATTGTGAGGATCTCGATTATTCTTTACTAGAACACAAATATCGTAGAATAGTGTTCCAAGGGACATCTTTCACTTTTGTACAATATAAAGGGATCCAAGCTTAGATCATTCATGATATGATGATATGATATCAATTATTTCATTTCAAGATCACACCTTCCATTAAGTTTCTGTTTATGTTTATTATTTATATTTTTCTTCGTACTTAAAATTATTTTTATATGATCCAAGTATGAAACCAAAACTAGAATGGAAGATATGGTATTATAATGCTGATCTGGTTTAAAATTTTTAAAAATTAGAGCTATGAATGATTCCACCATTCTCGAGTTCCTTCATTTGGTATCAAAGAAATCATTCAAAATTTTAAATCAACATTTTAATTCAATTCACTATAATTAGTGTATTGGGGGATGATAGAGTCCCAACACCATAAAAAAATAATTCCAAGGTTGGATGATCAAGAAAATGTTATTCAAGGATAAAAATCAATTCAGTTTTCACAAAATTAAATTAAATTTTTAAAAAGTGTAAATATTAACTGTTTGAATGATATCCATTCACGTAGAGGGTGAGGGGTTGATATAACATGATACGTTATTGAGTTTAAAAAAAAAGTATAGGTCAAAAATCAGCCTGCAGTATCTGATAATGACTACACTAATTTTATGAGTAGTTGCCTACTTCCAATACCCACAGATAGCATGGGTCAACTATAAAAAAAATATATAAATATTAAAAACAAATTAATCATAGTTTGTGGGAAACCCTTCACACCGAACCGCCACCCCTAATGGGAACAGTCCCTCCTCACCAGGATCCAGCCAATTCAACCAACTCAAGTCGGGTCCTACCCAACACAACCCAACCATCAATACCTAGTTCAGCCTCGAATCCCCTCCAAACCCCCTTTTTAACTTTAAATATATATATATATATATACATATATATATATATATATCGAAAAAATAGAAAATATTTTATGTGATATGGGATTTAATAATAAAACTTTGGAGAGGCTTGGGAAATGTTGAATAAGAATAAAAATTATATCACTAGTATTTTAATTTTTTAAAGGAACTCATGATGAATTTTAGTCAAGAAAAAACATTTAGGGGTATTACACCATGTTCCCACTCACTAACAGAGTATTGAGATCCCCACTGAGTCACTGAAACCCTCAGACTCCCACCCTATTTTATTTATTCGATGCCATGTTGAATAATAAATTAAGTGAGTTGTTATTTATTATTTATTGGGAAATATGGGTGTTTATTGACTAGTCATGATCTAATACTGACATGTGTGTGTTTGTGAATTTATTTATTTCATTTAAGTGATAAAATGTAATAATTAATTAGTTAAATTTATTTTTATTGATCTGTGTAGCGCCTCTCATTCTTTATAATGTACATGGGTCTTCATGTACACAAATGAGAGATTAACATATGATTACCTTATCATGAGTTCCCCTCACCTATATGGGAGTATACATATATAAAGAGTGGATATTTATACATAAATATTTCTTGTGAGGAGAATATACATAAATATAAACAAGAAGTGATACATGTAAAGATTATGGGTGATGCAACACAAGATGGTGCATGGCTTATAGAATTCCCCTAGGGTCTCAATTGATTCATAATCCAATAAATGGATCAACCATTGAATACAAATAATGATAATATCATTTTATTTATTTATTCATAGCTTTTATGGTTAATTATATTATTATGTGATTTTGTGGATGGAACGTTATCACATAGGATAGTTAACGATCATGCATGGATAAAATGAATAAATTCAGTGATGAATTTTTTTTCTTTATACATGGCTACAGTTGTGATCATAATCACATGGTAAAAAATTAATAATTATAATCATATTTCATTCATAAGAAAATTATAAAAACTTTAAACCTATCAAAGTGAATATTAAATCAAAAATGACTTACATTTATTATGTTTGAATGAAACCATAGTAATAGGTGATTTTTAGCTATTGTTGTGGGTGTATTCACCAATCAGGGAGTTATAACAATATTGGTGGGTTAACTTAGATAAAATGTTCATAATATAAGTAGTTATCCATATCATGGTGAAATTTTAAATTAAGTTGTTAAGATAATAATAGTTCAAGATTCATAGGATATGGGAATCCACTCAACAGATCAAAGAGTCATGAGTTAATTCAGTTGTCCAGCTAAAAGCCTACCATACACTCTTGAAGTAGTGGTGATTCAATAGATCTAGTTATAAAAGAGAGATTTATGGTTCTTTTCCCTCTAGAATGTCCAAGATAATTGATATTATGCATCAAATTGTTGAGATATATTGGTATTTAAAATAAAACAGTGAGAGGGATTTAAGATTAACAAATCTTTAATATCATATAATGGAAAATCAAGATACAATTATAAATATATTGTGTTCTATTTTGTAGAAAAATGTAAAGTGATTCCACAGAATCATTGTGATTGATACTAGGAAAAGAAAATTTCCTAACCAATATAAATTTATATGATTGATATAGGATCTTGTGCGTAGTACTATATCATGGAAGTTATTTTTAAGTGTTTGAGTCCCCAATACCTATTGAGCCACCTCATTAAGAAAGTGAGGGTGAAAATGAGGCTTATAAGAGACAAAAAAAATGACTAATTTAATGTTTAGATCAAGATTTCATTATCAATTTCCTATGAGTTGTGGAAAAAACTTGAGGATATAAATGTTAACACTATGTTGTCTCATCTATAAGAAGTTTATAAGGATAAAGTGAAATAAGAAACAAGTGATATTATTATTAAAATAAAAACATGCAAGTTGAAAGATAAAATTCATGATGGTACTCATGTACTCAAGAACACGAGCCTCAGCCCAGTTGGTAAGGACTCGCTAGGTGCATCCAAGAGACCCGAGATCAAATCCAGGTGGAGGCATATTTCCGGGGGGTACAGTAGCAGTATTGTAGCAGTCACTGTAGCAGGCACTGTTTGGTACTGTAGCAGTTGGAACTATTCATCCATCTGGGCCTTCAGGCCACCGGTTTGGTCCTCGGGTCCTGCAAGGCTTTTGGGCCACCCAAGGCCTTCGGGCTAGTTGATTATCAAGACCTTCGGGCCACCTTAAGGCCTTAGGGCCACCCCAAGACTTTCAAGAAACATGAATGCAGGCCCGAGACACACTACAAAAAAAAAAGAGCAGCCCTAGAAGAGGATTCAAAGCATGTGCACTCACCAGAGCATAGCCAAATGGATTGTCAGAATGAGAGAGTATGGCTATGCCATCGGTACTAGCCTGTACTTGCACGGGAAGCCTAGCCAAATGGTCATGAAAAGGTGGAGAGATACTATCATGATACAGATGCTGGGGAGGGGCAGTTCCTTGTAGATAGTCTGGTTGAATTCCCGAAGACCTTCGGGTCATGTAATCTCCTAAGCCTACGGGCCATGTAATATCTGGGCCTACAGGCATTGTAAGGGTTCCCCATCATCCCTTGAAAGGAGGGTTGTCAAAAATCAATAAAAATGAAGGCCTTCGAGCCATTCAGGAAATACTCATGTACTCAATATGATAGAGTATATTGATCAATTCAAAGAGTTGGGATTCACATTAAATAAGAATCTTTTAATTAATCTCATCCTATTATCCTTATCACCCATATAATCTAGTTTTTGTTTGAGGATTATAATACAACCCTTATAGAAAAAAATACTTCAATATATTTTTGATAATATTTACCAAGAAGGTAAAAATATAAAGAAATATAAATATTTAGTTCTTTTGGTAAGAAAGAAGAAATTAAATTTTAAAGGGATAATTTAAAGTGTAATGTTAAATTCCCCTTTGAAATATATTTCTGATAAACTAAAGATAAAGAGGGAGAGCATCAAACAAGAAGCTATTTTCTTTACATGTGGTAAGAAAGTACAATAGAATATAAATTTCAATGAATTCAAGAATAAGTAACCAAAATAGTATACATTAGGTATATTCATCATAATATTTAATAATTCAAATTTACTTCTTGTGTATTGGATACTATTTGGGAACTCGTACATTTGTATCAAAATATAGAAACCAGGGAAGTTTAAAAATATTATGATAGTGAAGTGGATCTTCAATTTATTAATAGGTCTTCCCTCATTAATTAACTATAGAATATCACTACTTCACATTACCTCTATGAGATAATATTATATTTGAAAAATATTATTATGTGTTGGGTGTTATAAAAAACAATATCTATGTATCAATTTTAGACATCAATGAGATTTTATTTCATGTTTGAAATAAATGTTATTACAGTATACCATACATTAATAGAAGATTAATTTTACATGAATCACATATATCCTATATCAAAAATTAATGATTAATATGAAATAGAATATTTAAATAATACCCATTTGTGGTGAGATAATAGTTGGTTAATTAAAACCAGAAGAAAATGTCAAGAATATAACAAGAAGGGGTGTTTATACACTTATAATCTAAAAATCTTAGGTATTTGATATTATTTATCATAATTTATAATGAAAAAGTGACTTTAAAGTATTATATTTCACAAATACAAAAATAATATAGAATTAGTTTAGTAGGATATATGAAAATTTTCAAGTTGAAGCAATAGGTAAATTCATGAAAACATCAAATAGTACAATTAATTTCATTCAGATCATGGAAGTGCATTTTATAAATCATAACCCCAAACAAATCCTTCAATTTCACCAAAATAATCTTTAAAATATATTTAAAAATAAATCCAAACAAAAATGGAATTTAAAAAATTCATAAAAAGGTGAGAAAGATCATGATGATAGCTATTCAATTAATGTTATAATCAATTCAAAGAGAATATGATAAAACAATAATTTATAAGGAATTTAATTTATGAATTTCATATAACATTTATTATAAATTAGGAAACATGTATCTATGAATTATCACGCAACAGTGAATCAAAAAATGAAGGAAAATCATAGAAACACCTACTTAGAAATTAAGGAATCCAACTATAACAATATGAGATGTATCGCCTTCGATGGTGATCACCAGATCTAAGAAAATATATCTTGAAAGAAGAGAGACGAGATTATATATCTTCAATTCCACATCAATCAATCACGATCTAACAAAAATAAAGGCCATCATAACCTCTAGGAATAATGAATCAAGAGAATAAGGGATATTTAGGAAAAGAAGATAATAACTCATCGAAAGAGAAGATCTCTACTTTTTTTGGCACTTAGATCCACCAGGAGACAAGGTTTGGGGAGAAAAATTGGTTCTAGGGTGATCCAAAAAGTTTTAGAATCGATTTAGGTTTTAGTGGGAGGAGTTTACAGTTAAATAGGAGGGTTTATGATTTTAAATAATATTTTCATAACTTTAATTACCATGTGCATGGTTTCTTGGGTTAAGTCACATGATTTATACTAACCATGTGCAATATGTGCTCCCAGAACAGAGCCATTGGTAGTGTTCCATGCTTTTGTCACACACATTGTCAAACCCTGCACCAATAGTGAAACTCCCTACTTTCCAGGCTGCACACTTTTTCAAATCATGTTCAAATTGTGTGCAAACTATGCACAGGCCCATAAACCCTGAAAAAAGTCTAAAAATGACCTGCGAAGATACCAAATCATTGGATAATCAAATAATTGGGTCGAAATACATAAAAATTGGTAATGGTATGTTATAACCTCCACTTTATAGGAATTTTTATCCCTAGAAAGCATCCAGTCTGAATGATAGAACACAGTGACACAATACGAACTTCCACACTCATATGGTGTGGTGAACGGTCTATGGTCCCAAAGTGAGACTCAACAAAAAATAACAACACACATAACTCTAGGATCAAAATTCCAAGTTCATTAGATGTCTCTAAATAAGAGAGAGACTAGAGATATAAGACCCCGGCCTTAAACCTTACTTAATATTGAATTAAATGAATAATAAAAATTGAGGATCTTTTCAGGTTTAGAGTTTTAGAGAATTAGAACATAACTATTACATCTCAAAATATTACAAATTAGACACTTCTACTAAGTTTCCATAGAATAAAAAAACTCTTAAAAAGAAACATGTCTAGTTCCATGTTTTAGATAGCATGACTTTCCCTTGATCCCATCCTTGACCCTATTCCACATTAAGTCCTGTAAAAAACATTTCAAAAAAACTTGGGGTGAGCATAAAAAGCTCAGTAAGGGATACACAAAGAATAAAAACTATTAGTTCATCAAAAAAAAATTAAACCATGTATATTTTATCAAAGTAATACTTTTCACTTTTATGAAGTAGTAAAAAACTCTTCAATGAATAAAATATCATTACTTACCTTTTTGTAACCAAAGGATTACCATAAAACCCATATAAAGAACACATAACATATATAAAGGTAACTTGGGACATAAAAATACTTAAGTGGAATAACCATACGGTCGACTTCCACACATATCACTTAATGGAATAGCCATACGGCCAACTTCCATACATACTTAATGGAATAGCCATACGGCCGACTTCCATACCCAATGCATTGGAGGTTATAACGTAACCACCCATCCTGTTATTCATGACACCACCCGTCATATGGTTTATCACGTAACCACCCGTCAAATGTCCAAGTACCATTATAAAATCATAAGACATAAAACAAACATAATGGAAAGAAAACATTTCCACACTTTGATCACAATATATAACTCAAATATATTGACATAAAAATACATTATAAAAACCATTTTCAATACCAAAATAAATAAAAGAGTATATGGTATTTATTTCATTTTAAAATCATTACGGCTTGTTAAGGAAGCCAAAGACCAAATAATACTCACGACGGCGGAAAAATTCGTTGTCACCGCATACGTTAAAAGAAACATTCCTTTTTGTCATTTTGTAAAACCCTTCATAGAAAAATATTCCTTTTGTATAAAAGTAAAATTCAAAGGGTTTTATACACTGTATAAAATAAAGTTGTGTATAAAACTAAATATGCCTCAATGAAAGGAGATTGAGACGAAGTCCCTTACCTCGGGTCCGACTTGACTCGTTCATTCTTTAACGTCCTGAATAATAAACTTGAGTTAATTTCTACTTGATTAAGAACCTTTTTAAAGTTCATTATTCCTTATATATCACTTATTTTCCATGTTATAAGCATTATGTAACCATTTAAGTTAATAATGTTTGTTTTGTCGATATTTGGTTCTTAAGTCGAAAGTGGACTTCTTACAATTACATTTTGTTCGTGTGGTCAAAGGTTCTTTATATCCAGAATGACATTCCTGATTTGGATAGCATATATATCATATATATCCAGCATATACATGTATTTATACTATTACATAATCATTTAGAGGTAAGAAATGAAATGCACCGTTCATGGAGACGGTAAGTCGTACGTATGCATGAACACTACTTTCATTTCTTTGTCATATTAATGGAATTAAAACTAAATGAGAGGTATGTATATTTTAATTACAGAATTATATTCATCATTTAGATGTATCATTCATTATATATATCCATTATATACATGTACTTTTAATAGTACATTACATTTGGGGATAAGAAATGAAATGCACCGTTCATGGAGACGGAAAGTTGTACGTACGCATGAACGCTACTTTCATTTCTATCTGATAATTTAATAGAAAGAAATAATAATGATATAGAGGTATATTATAATTCCAGTATAACATCATATATAATAACTTTAAATCCATCCTTTATACGTCCCACATATGGCATTAACGAATCACATCACTTTGAGGGGGCGGTAGTCCGCACTTCCTTAAATGAAGATATCGTGTTTACCCATAATGGAAACCAAAAAGGTATGCCCAAAATGAAAATTACAAAAGCTTAAGGAAAAAATAAACATATTATATATCTTATATAAATATAGTGTCATCTTAATGGACACCTTTGAAGGTGTTAAAAGAATGTTGACCAATCATCGTTTCAGGAGGCAAAAATTCGCCATCCACAGAAACAGTATGTTCTTTAACCATTAGATGTAGGTGTGTGTAAGTGTAGATCGAATATTTCTTATAACAAAATCCTAGTATATTGAGGATATTGTAGTTGTTACAAAAGAAAATAATAAAAATAGTTTAGGGGTTTGGAGAATCAAAATAAAACAAAAGGACTCAAAAGAAGACGTTACCTTAAAATCGGGTAACTCCCTTCAGTTTGAGCTCAAAGGCTTCCTTGGGAAGACTTCTTCCCAAATTGAGGCTTCATGAAGTAATATAGGGAAGTGTAGAGACAAAATTTGCAGGTTTTGGCCGAGCCAAAGGCTTTTGATGTGTGGGTAAGGAGGTAGAGGTGGGGGCCTTTTATAAGAGAAGAGGAGGGGCACTCTTGGAAGGTAAAGAAAAGTCACTTTATTTTAAAATGGTATTCGGATTTAAGAGGTCCCACATTGATGTGTTTCAAGGATAAGGTGATAAGGGTTCGAAATACACTCATACAATAGGTTTTTTCAATGTGTAGGTCTTAGATTTTACATTATCTTTCCATTTTACTTAAATCGTTAAATAATGAGGTCATCGCTGCATCATCATGATGTCATAAATAATTTAATTTATTTAAAGTATAAAAATTATAAAAAAACTATAATGATGTATTAAATCTTTTTATCTTTCTATTGAATATTTATAGTCAAAAATTTGACTTGTATAACCCCATGTAAAAATTGTTTTAGTAAAACACCTCATGTGTGTGTAATTTTTACTTTAACATTAAATAAAAAGTTATTTATGTCATTTCCCAACCAAAGTGGCTCCATGGAGTCCCCAAGTTGAACCATGGTTTGTCTTGGTCTGTCATGACACATCCAATAAGGGTAGGACATGTGTCAAGGTATTTTCATTTTATTATAATATTATTTTTTCCTTAAATTGCACTAATTACCTCTAATCGCGATTAAGAACTTAAAAGTTACTATTCACAAAAAAAATATTTTAATCTCATTGAACCACATTTTACTTATTAATAACAACCATGTATGTAGGATTTTTGAAATTCAAAACACATAAGTGGTAAAATTTCATTTAAACGAAAAATCAGTTTTTATAAGTACCACTTAGTGGATTCACTATTCATCAAAAATTGAAGTTTTTCAGAAAAATACCAAAACTTCACCCCAAGCTACATTTGATATTCCGAATTCAAAAATGAAGTCCATTTTACAAAATTCAAAACATATAAGTTGCAGTAATTAATTTAATAATTAATTCCCGTTGTCAGAGCAAATAGCGTGTTTTTATGAAACAATAAGTATCAAAAGATTGACACTAGTTTAAGTCCGATTTCCAAGTGAAATTAATTCCAATGACCACTATTGGATTTAATGGTAAAAATATATTCTAATTTCACTTTAAAACCAATTCAAAAGATAATCTAATCATATAAATAAATTAGATTAAAAAGAGGTTTTGAATTAAAATACAACATTTTACACTATTCATTAAAAAAAATGAACTTTATCTGAAAGATACCAAAAATTTACACAAAGTAAATTTTGATGTCCCGATTCTAAAGAAGAGTTATATTTGGTCCAATAGAATTTATAAGATCGATCAAAACTATATTTAATGACAGTTCACCGTCAAAAGTTGATAAGTGGACCTTTCGTGAAAATTAGAGTATATAAGCCTAAAATTGAATTCTTTTCGTATTTTAAGCCTTTATCCTTTATTAGATAAATGTAAAAACATTTAACAAACATATATAATCATATTTTAGTTATTTTTATCCATTCCCACCAGTACAACGGCTACGTGTTAACTAACATTTAAAATAATATTATTTTATTACTAGTGTGCAACGTAAGTTTTCAAAGGAAATCATCGTTGCGTATCGGGTATGCTATCGATCATAGCAACCCCTTTAAAGTAAAATTAATATTTAATTCATAAATATTAATAAATATGAAAATTATTTATTCTTTATTTACCTGGGATGTTACATCCTTCCCCCCTTTTAGGAATTGCGTCCTCACAATTTTATTCACTTATCAAAATAAGTGGGGTATTTATCCCTCAAAGAATTTTCAGATTCCCACGTTGCCTCTTCAACCATATGGTTTTTCCACAAAACATTTACCTAGTGGATTACCTTATTTCGTAACACTTGCTCCCTGTGGTCAAGAATCTGGACCGGCTGTTCCTCATAAGATAGGTTCTCTTCCAGCTGAACTACCTCTGGACTCAAAACATGAGATGAATCTGGCATGTACTTCCTCAACATCGAAACATGAAAAACACTGTGTACTTGAGATAAACTCGGAGGTAATGCAACTATGTATGCAACTGATCCAACTCTCTCCAGAATTTCATATGGTCCAATGAACCTTGGACTCAACTTTCCTTTCTTACCAAATCGCATCACACTTTTCCATGGAGAAACCTTGAAAAAACATGATCACCTACCTCGAAAGATAGATCTTTCCTCCGGTTATCCGCATAACTCTTCTGTCTGCTTTAAGCTGTTCTCATGTGTTTCTGAATCAACTGAACTTTTGCTGCCATCTCTTCTACCAATTCTAGTCCCATCAGCTTCCTTTCACCCACTTCATCCCAAAATGCTGGAGTTCGACACCGCTTCCCATATAATCCCTCAAATGGTGCCATCTGTATACTGGAATGAAAACTGTTATTATAAGAAAACTCAACAAAAGAAAGATGTTGGTCCCAACTTCCCTGATAATCCATCGAACAAGCTCGTAGCATATCCTCCAAGCCTTGAATTGTTCGTTCTGACTGCCCATATGATTGCGGATGAAAAGCTATACTAAAATTTAATTCAGTACCCAATGACTTCTGAAGGCCTTTCCAAAAGTTAGAAGTGAACTTGGGATCACGATCGGACACAATGGAGAGAGGAACTCCATGTAACCTGACTATCTCTTTAAGATACAAACGGGAAAGTTGATCTAGGGAAAAATAATCTCATATAGCAAGGAAATGAGCAGATTTAATCAAGCGATCAACAATAACCCAGATTGCATTATTACCTCTAGATGTCTTCGGTAATCCCAAGACAAAATCCATGGATATATTTTTCCATTTCCACTCTGGAACTGGTAAAGGCTGAAGCATCCCTTCCGGTAACTGTCGCTCTTCTTTAACCTGCTGACAGGTCAAACACTTCACAGTAAAATCAACAATATCCCTTTTAATTCCATCCCACCAGTAATACTCCCGCAGATCTCTGTACATCTTAGTACTGCCAGGATGAACTGAAAATGGGGAACTATGAGCCTCACATAACAACTCGTTCTTCAACTGTGAATTACAAGGCACACATAATCTCTTCCCAAACCTCAAAACACAATCATTATCAATGTTGAATTCAGGCAGCTTACCCTTCTGAACCAGCTCTACCTTTTTCTGCAACTCACTGTCTTCTCTCTGTGCTTTCTTAATTCTGTCTGATAGGGATGATCTCACTGATACCTGAAACAAAACAGAAGAACTTTCTGCACCAACAACTTCTATTCCAAATTTCATCAAATCAAAAACCAAAGGATCTCGTTCCAAACGTAGCATGGTTAATGAAGCATTACTTTTTCGACTCAAAGCATCGGCCACTTTATTTTCTTTTCCCGGATGGTAGTGAATTGTACAATCATAATCCTTGATTAATTCCAGCCATCTCCTCTATCTCATGTTCAATTCTTTCTGAGTGAATATATACTTTAAACTTTTGTGATCAGTATATATTTCACACTTTACTTCATACAAATGATGCCTCCACATTTTTAAAGCAAAAACAACAGTAGCTAATTCCAAATCATGTGTAGGTTAATTTACCTCATGAGTTTTCAACTGACGTGAAGCATAAGCAATTACCTGATCATTCTACATAAGGACACAACCAAGTCCCTTCAACGAAGAATCACTGTATATAACAAACTCACCATTCCTGAAAGGAAGTGACAAAACTGGATCATTCACCAATCTTCTTTTCAACTCTTGAAAACAATCATCACATTCCTTTTTCCAGATAAACTTAACACCCTTCCAAGTTAGCTTAATCATTGGACTAGATAACCGTGAAAAAATTTCAAAAAACCTTCAGTAGTAACCTGCCAAACCAAGAAAACTATGGATCTTGGTTACATTTGTGGGTCTTGGCCATTCTTCAACAAATTTTGTTTTAGCAGGATCAACAGTTATTCCATCTTTTGAAACAATGTGACCAAGGAAAGAAAGTTGTTGCAACCAAAACTCACACTTGCTGAATTTCTAATACAATTTCTTTTCTTTTAAGGTTTGAAAAATAACCCTTAAATGACTTTCATGCTCCTCTTTACTTTTAAAAAAACACCAAAATATCATAAAAAACACAACCATCATTTATCACCTGATTCAACTGAGCCATCACTACAGTAAACTGCTCAATTATGATTCTGACCATCTCAGTATGCTGATTTGGAAGGTCATTTCCCTCATTATGCCTTCCAAATAAAAACTTCTCTGTTTCCTCTACGAAAACCCATTCTTAACACAGAAATATCTTAGGCGAAGAAACATGGTAATCTTTAAATGCTATATCATTTCATTCATACCATAAATTAACTTACAATTTAACAATTTTCTAACTCCTAAAGTTGTCTAAACCGACCTATGATACCAACTATAAGACCCCGGCCTTA
The DNA here is from genome assembly GCA_963277665.1 of Viscum album. Lineage (NCBI taxonomy): Eukaryota > Viridiplantae > Streptophyta > Magnoliopsida > Santalales > Viscaceae > Viscum > Viscum album. Next base: position 949,175,331 of record OY728163.1, read on the forward strand.
AACCTTACTTAATATTGAATTAAATGAATAATTCAAATTGAGGATCTTTTCAGGTTTAGAGTTTTAGATAATTAGAACATAACTATTACATCTCAAAAGATTACAAAGTAGACACTTCTACTAAGTTTCAATAGAATAAAAAAACTCTTAAAAAGAAACATGTCTAGTTCCATGTTTTAGATAGCATTACTTTCCCTTGATCCCATCCTTGACCCTATTCCACATTAAGTCCTATGAAAAACATTTCAAAAAAACTTGGGTGAGCATAAAAATCTCAGTAAGGGATACACAAAGAATAAAAATTGTTAGTTCATCAAAACAAAAAGTAAACCATGTATACTTTATCAAAGTAATACTTTTCACCTTTATGAAGTAGTAAAAAACTCTTCACTGAATAAAATATCAGTACATACCTTTTTGTAACCAAAGGATTACCATAAAACCCATATAAAGAACACATAACATATATAAAGGTAACTAGGGACATAAACATACTTAAGTGGAATAACCATACAGTCGACTTCCACACATATCACTTAATGGAATAGCCATACGGCCAACTTCCATACATACTTAATGGAATAGCCATACGGCCGACTTCCATACCCAATGCATTGGAGGTTATAATGTAACCACCTGTCCTGGTATTCACGGCACCACCCGTCATATGGTTTATCACGTAACCACCCATCAAATGTCCAAGTACCATTATAAAATCATAATACATAAAACAAACATAATGGAAAGAAAACATTTCCACACTTTGATCACAATATATCACTCAAATATATTGACATAACAAATCCATTATAAAAACCATTTTCAATACCAAAATACATAAAAGAGTATATGGTATTTATTTCATTTTAAAAACATTACGGCTTATTGAGGAAGCCAAATACCAAATAATACTCACGGTGGCGGACAAAGTCGTTGTCACCGCGTACGTTAAAAGAAACATTCATTTTTGTCATTTTGTAAAACACTTCGTAGAAAAAGATTCCTTTTGTATAAAAGTAAAATTCAAAGGGGTTTATACACCGTATAAAATAAAGTTGTGTATAAAACAAAATATGCCTCAATTAAAGGAGATTGGGACGAAGTCCCTTACCTCGGGTCCGACTTGACTCGATCATTCTTTAACGTCCTGAATAATAAACTTGAGTTAATTTCTACTTGATTAAGAACCTTTTTAAAGTTCATTATTCCTTATATATCACTTATTTTCCATGTTATAAACATTATGTAACCATTTAAGTTAATAATGTTTGTTTTGTCGATATTTGGTTCTTAAGTCGAAAGTGGACTTCTTACAATTACATGTTGTTCGTGTGGTCAAAGGTTCTTTATATCCAGAATGAAATTCCTGATTTGGATAGCATATATATCATATATATCCAGAATATACATGTATTTATAATATTACATAATCATTTAGAGGTAAGAAATGAAATGCGTCGTTCATGAATATGGTAAGCCGTACGTACTCATGAACGCTACTTTCATTTCTTTGTCATATTAATGGAAATAAAACTAAATGAGAGGTATGTATATTTTAATTCCAGAATTATATTAATCATTTAGATGTATCATTAAATATATATATCCATTATATACATGTACTTTTAATAGTACATTACATTTGGGGATAAGAAATGAAATGCACCGTTCATGGAGACGGTAAGCCGTACGTACGCATGAACGCTACTTTCATTTCTATATCATACGTTAATGGAATGAAATAATAATTATATAGAGGTATATTATAATTCCAGTATAAAATCATATATAATAACTTTAAATCCATCCTTTATACATCCCACATATGGCATTAACGAATCACATCACTTTGAGGGGGCGGTAGTCCGCAATTCCTTAAATGAAGATATCGCGTTTACCCATAATGGAAACCATAAAGGTATGCCCAAAATGAAAAATACATAAGCTTAAGGAAAAAATAAACATATTATATATCATATATAAATATAGTGTCATCTTAATGGCCACCTTTTAAGGTGTTAAAAGAATGTTGAACAATCATCGTTTTGGGAGGCAGAAATTCGCCATCCACGGAAACAGTATGTTCATTAACCATTAGATGTAGGTGTGTGTAAGTGTAGCTCTAATATTTCTTATAACAACATCCTAGTATATTTAGGATACTTTCTTTGTTTCAAAAGAAAATAATAAAAAGAGTTTAGGGGGTTGGAGAAGCAAAATAAAACAAAAGGACTCAAAAGAAGGCATTACCTTAAAATCAGGTAACTCCCTTTGGTTTGAGCTCAAAGGCTTACTTGGGAAGACTTCATCCCAAAGTGAGGCTTCAAGGAGTAATAGAGGGAAGTGGAGAGACAAAATGGTCTGGGTTTGGCCGAGCAAAAGGCTTTGGAAGTGTTGGTAATGAGGTAGAGGTGGGGGCCTTTGATAAGGGAAGAGGAGGGGCACTCTTGGAAGGTAAAGAAAAGTCACTTTATTTTAAAATGGTATTTTGATTTAAGAGGTACCACATTGATTTGTTTCTAGGATAAGGTGATAAGGGTTCTAAATCCACCCATACAATAGGTTTTGTCCATGTGTAGGTCTTATAGTTTACATTATCTTTCCATTTTATTTAAATCGTTAAATAATCAGGTCATCGCTGCATCATCATGATGTAATAAATAATTTAATTTATTTAAAGTATAAAAATTATGAAAAAAACTATCATGATGTAGGAAATCTTTTTATCTTTCTAATGAATATTTATAGTCAAAAATCTTACTTGTATAACCCCATGTAAAAATTGATTTAGTAAAACACTTCATGTGTGTGTAATTTTTACTTTAACATTAAATAAAAAGTTATTTATGTCATTTCTCAACCAAAGTGGCTCCATGGGGACCCCAAGTTGACCCACGGATTTTCTTGGTCGGCCATGGCACATCCAATAAGGGTAGGACATGTGTCAAGGTATTTTCATTTTATTATAGTATCATTTTTTCCTTAAATTGCACTAATTACCTCTAATCGCGATTAAGAACTTAAAAGTTGCTATTCACCAAAAAAAATATTTTAATCTCATTGAACAACATTTTACTTCTTAATAACAACCATTTATGTCGAATTTTTGAAATTAAAAACACAAAAGTGGAAAAATTTCATTTAAACAAAAAATTAGTTTTTATAAGTACCACTTAGTGGTTTCACTATTCATCAAAAATTGAAGTTTTTCAGAAAAATACCAAAACTTCACCCTAAGATACATTTGATATTCCAAATTCAAAAATGAATTCCATTTTAAAAAATTCAAAACATATAAGTTGCATTAATTAATTTAATAATTAATTCCCGCTGTCAGAGCAAATAGCGTGTTTTTATGAAACAATAAGTATCAAAAGATTGACACTGGTTTAAGTCCGATTTCCAAGTGAAATTAATTCCAACGACCACTATTGGATTTAATGGTAAAAATATATTCTAATTTCACTTTAAAACCAATTTAAAAGATAATATAATCATATAAATAAATTATATTAAAAAGATGGTTTGAATTAAAATACAACATTTTACACTATTCATTAAAAAAATGAACTTTATCAGAAAGATACCAAAAATTTATACAAAGTAAATTTTGATGTCCCAATTCTAAAGAAGAGTTATATTTCGTCCAATAGAATTTATATGATCGATAAAAACTATATTTAATGATGGTTCGCCATCAAAAGGTGATAAGTGGACCTTTCGTGAAAATTAGAGTATATAAGCCTAAAATTGAATTCTTTTCGTATTTTAAGCCTTTATCCTTTATTATATAAATGTAAAAACATTTAACAAACATATATAATAATATTTTATTTATTTATATCCATTCCCTCCAGTACAACGGCTACGTGTTAACTAACATTTAAAATATTATTATTTTATTACTAGTGTGCAACATAAGTTTTCAAAGGAACTCATCGTTGCGTATCGGGTACGCTATCGATCATAGCAACCCCTTTAAAGTAAAATTAATATTTAATTCATAAATATTAATAAATTTGAAAATTCTTTATTCTTTATTTACCTGATATGTTACAAGAGACCTAGTATAGGTCTCACCACTATATAAAGATTCTCCAAAAATGGTATAACATAAGAAAACCATGTTCCTTAAACCTAAATATGGGACTTAAATCACTCACCATGGAGAAAAATCAAATATTAATATCCACAAGTAAGGATAAGAGATGATAATGATTTCTACCGTGGGTAAGTACTCAATGGTAACCTAGTATTTGTTTTAAACCAAGCCACATACCTCGATGAGATCATCAAATCAAACGCCAGCACTGTTGTGTTCTTGGTCTATCAAAAATATACATAATACTAGTTACTCATATACATTCCCAAGTTCTTCTAAGTCCAGCTAGAAAGATCTCATATTACAAGGTCAGTGCACAATAGGTCACTATACTCTCATGACTGAGATCAACCATCACATCATAATTAATCACTATCTATCAAGTCAAAACAATAGGAATCCAGGAACAAAGAACAAATTATCAAGAGAAGGAAACCATTGTTACATTATCAATCCAAAAATGACCCAAACCATGTTCCATAATATATCATTCATAGAGATCCAAAAACAAAATGTTTCTAAAACAGACAATCCACAAGAAGAAAAACTCAAATAGTTTCCACTCCAACATCAGAAACAAAAAGCTGGAAACTAGAAGATTTTCCATTGCGTGAAATGCTTCACACTGATGTCTATGGATAGAGCCCTATTATCAGGAATAATGTTCATGCCCATAGTTTGGAGATGATATTCCCAACCATTTTTTTTTCTAATAACCCAACTTACAAAACCTCATAAAGTGACCGAAGTGGCCACACCTTTTACAAACTCTTAGATCTATTGAAAAATTATTATTATAATGACCAGGTTATCTACACTGGAAACACATGGCAGTCCTCTTCTTTTCCCTAGGAGACTGAACTTCTTCAATCAGGATTCTAGAATTTATCCATTCTTGTTGTTTTTCTAGTTCCACTTCATCTAAAAAGGCCCTTTCAAGAATCTCTAGATAAGAGATCAGCCATTCCACAGGCATGGAAGTTACAAGGTCTAGATGAATACCTTTTCTAAAAGAGATGATCTTAATAAATTTATGATCAACAAGAACAGGTATAAAACATATCAAATGTGAGAAATTATTTTCATACATTGAAACTAATAGATTATTTAGACTAAAACTCTGATACTCAGAAACATTCTCCTTTTTCACTTCCTCAGGATACTTCCATTGAATGGAGAATGACATGAAGAATTCCCAAGATAGTATTTCATACATACCAGAGGTAATCACAAGTTCCGACCACTCTTGGTTGGGTCCCTCGAATAAGAAGTGGATGGACTTAACCTTCATATATTTAGGGGTCTTGATAGTATCAAATATCGCATTAAATTATTCAAGACACTGCACTGCCTCAAGAGATCCTCATTAGCCTTTATAAGAGGGTGGAAGATAACTCAAGATTTCATTGATGGGGTTCAAAGGTTGGAAAGTATCATTCTCCACCACTCAATATGGTGTCTGGGTAGAGTTATTGACAATGGATTAAACTTCTAGAAAACATGAGGAACCACACTGAGGCCCAGACCATTAGACCAACATTCTATCTTTCATGAAATAATTTCTAGGATACATTTATGAAAATCACGGAATATGGGAATATTAACTCAAGCATAAAATAACAATTAAAATAGAACAATATACTTTAAACAAAGTCACCACCCACTTCAATCAAAACATCATTGATTTTATAACACAAAATATTTCACCATTTATTAAAACATTACTATTTACTTTCAAAAAGATAAATATTATTATAAATCAATTTTAGTTTCAAAAACCCTTAACCATAACATGAAAATTATTCCATGGTTTCAAAAGAATTAATCCCATTTTCCAATTATCAAAACCATTCCTATTTTAAATCCATTACAGGACAAAATTCCTTCTTAAAACATTGTTTTATCACATCACATAAGACTCTTTGATAATTGGTTTTTCAAACCAGCCATTTCATAAAACACACTCTTTAGTAATTTAAAAATTTTCTCAAAGAATATACCAAAACTTGTTTTTTAAGGCACAATTTATTTTTCATAAGGGATTATTAATAATGGATTAAATTTAGAACAACCAAACAAGATCATGAAATAACCCACGTCCATAACCCACTTAACCAACCGTGCATAATTGAAGTCGCTTGTAAGAAAATGGATAAGGTTTTACGTTTAGAACCATGTTTTAACTAAAAAAAATATTTTTTGTATTGGATGGTAAACCACACACTAACCTCGTAACTATTCATGGTTGGATTTCCAAATTGTCTACACTGATTCCTCTCAGTTTACCAGACCATGAAAACATGGTTCCATTATGTTCATGCTTCCATTCTAGTTAAAAAACTCATAAGAGAATCCCCAAATCAAATATAGTTTCATTGAGAATCTAAATATAATTTATCATTAGAAAAATAATAACTCAAAATAAAAACTCAAGTCCCAACATCCCTTGTAACTAAAGTATCACCATAAAGCGGTAGTGATCATGCACCCACTCATGAACTACCTCTTGAGTCCCAACACATTATTAATATCCTTTATATCATGAATCACTTCAAATAACATAAGTATTTGAAATTCAAGTATTTCCTTTTAAGTAAAGGCCTTCCTTTTATTCCATTTGTAATGAACCAACCTGGAATACCATATAAATCATTACTTGAACTTATTCTTCACTAACCCAAAAAGAATTCATGAACTCCATATGTGAAGGAATTAAAAATTAACCATTGGTAATGATTTCACCCACAAAATAAAATAACAAAAGAGTAAAATGTAGAAACATAATTAGATATATATCAACCAATACATACATATCAAGTATAAGGAGACACAAAGAAAACTGAAAGCTAAACATAACCACTAAAACCCATCTCCTGGTGGTCCATGACCACCCAACATGTCCCATGTGACCCACCCTTATTCACCCAATCATGAACCAACAAAGTAAGGTGAGAGCACAAAGACCAGCTATAACATAATAAAGGGCTGCAAACACCAAAAGGTAAAAGCAAGGTGTGAGCTAAAGAGCCTAGTGGGATTCCACCAAAGATCCTATGCAATTACTTCATAAAGAAATTAAAATATTATAAAAGATGTGTACAAAAAGGAGAATAAGAGGATTAGTTTAAAAATAGAGTTTTAAACATTAAAAATCGTTTATGAAACTAGACCTGTGAAACAACCAATTTAACCTTTAAAAAAATAAACATTTTCTTAGAAAGATTTCAAAACCATTTCTCAAGCTAAATTCAGATAATCCAGAAATGATAAGAATATGCACCTCATGTGGAAATATGAACAAGATTCAATAAAATAGATTCCAGGTGCATAATATAAATAAATGAAGAAAGAAAGGAAAATCCAATGCTAAATAGTGACAATTAATGTTGTCATTTATCAAGATCGAGTATATGGATGTCATGGGTATAAACAAGGTACGATAGTGAGTCCACCATAGAATAGATAATCAAATACAACATGACCAATTTTCAAGATTGCATATAGTTTCACGGGTCTAAATAAAACAAATTCCATGCACACCTTCTTTCTTGGCTACAAGTCCATAGCATGAACCCTTCACATGCTCTATGGATCCACTAGAAGGGTGTGAGTCTTCTATTGAAGCATATATCAAGTACACCTCATCTAACTATGCAATTTTCCATGACTATTCAAAAGTGGTGAGTGAGGTAATCAAATTGTGGGGATCACATGGGGGTCATTATCAAACAAGGGAACTGACCCTTATAACACATTTCACACTCACCCCCGATTATATCAAAGTGAATAACCCATTTTTCAACACCCAAAAATTGTAAGTACAAAAATAAATTTACATTAAAGTATTATTAGAAAATAGTTTCATCATAAAGTTCTAATAGGGCCATCAAGAATCATCAATTCAATTCAAATCCTTTTAAATAATTTAAATATTCAAAAAGGGTAACCATACTCGCTTCCCTTCACAATTCATCAATAAAATTACAAATAGTATATTAAAACAATCATTAATTCATTAAAAATACTTCTAAATAATTCAATATTAAAAAGGGTAATAATACATGCTTCCATTCACAATTCATCATAAAAATTCCAAACAGTCCATTAAAACAATCATTTATTTAAAAACCTCCCTAAATGATTTAAAGGATGTATTTCAATTTAAAAACGATTGAATAAATTTAAAAACATGGGTTTACACTATATTTCTATATGGATAAATAATTTACCTCAAATATCCCAAGAACCCCAATTTTAAAACAAGGGTAAAAACATTTAAAGGGGGTCTTGGTCATTTAATAAATTAAAGAATTTAAAAATATTTTAAAAATGACAAATAGTTCAATACATTTAATTTAAATCAGGAAAGTTCATTTTATAAATCAAAACTTAGTCCAAGTCTCTCCATTTAACTAAAATACCCTTTAAAACTCTTTGAAAATAAATCCAAACAAACATGGAGTTTAAAAAAATCATAAAAAGGTGAAAAATATCAATATTATATCCATTAAATTAATTTCATAATAAATTCAAATAAAAATGGTTCAAAGGTTCATTTATGAAGAATTTAATGGATTAATTTCATAGATCATTTATTAGAAATTATGAAACATGTATCTATGAATTATCAACCAATAAGGAATTATAAAATGAAGGAAAATCAAAGAAACGCCTACTTTTAAATTAAGGAAACCAACTTCAACTGTCTGAGATGTTTCTCCTTTGATGGTGATTACCAAATCTAAGAAAATATATCTTGAAAGAAGAGAGAGGAGATTTTAGATCTACAATTACATATCAATTAATCAAGATCCAATAAAATTCCATCATAACCTTTAGGAATAAGAAATCAAGAAGAGAGGGGATATCCAATAAAAGAAGATAATAACTCACTAAAAGAGAAGATCTCCACTTTATTTGGAACTTAGATCTCCCAAAAGAAGAGGTTTGGGGAGAAAAAAGGCTCTAGGGGTTCCCAAAAGTTTGAAAATAGATTTAAGTTTTAGTGGGAGGAGTTTAGGGTTAATTAGTGGGGTTTAAGGATTTTAAATAAGATATTCATAACATTAATTAACATGTGCATAGTTTCTTGGGTTAAGTCATACGGTTTTTACAAACCATGCACAAACTGTGCACCCAAAATAGAGCCACTACGATTTTTGCATGGTTTGGATACACACTTGGTCAAACTTTGTACCAACCATGTGACCCCATACGGTCCATGCTTCTCACATTTTCAAATCAAGCTCAAACTATGTGAAAATCATGCACAGGCCTAGAAACCCTCAAAAAAGTCCATAAAACTCCAAAAAAATCCTACAAAGATACAAAATCATTGGTTAATCAAATAAGTAAGTAAAACCCCATAAAAATAAGTAATGAGATGCTACAGAAATGTTCATAAACTATTCTGAGGAAGAATAATGATGGTATGAATACAATATATACCCATTTTAGTAAGAATAATGTTTTTTTATCATTGATAAATAGAAATTCCTTAAAGATATCATTAAAACATTCTTGATGAAAATTTCCTTTTAATTTTGAAAATATATTTCTAAAACTCAATGTTCAAAAAAAATTTAAAATAATTTTCATTGAAAATAAACATTTAAACTTGGAAATGAAGTTTTAAAACATTCATGTGGTCATGATGGCTATAAATTCCATTCATGTCGTACCTGTTAAAACAAATATTCATTTCACTTTTTTAGTAAAATCCAAATAGGAATCATTTTGAAAATTACATAAATATTACATTAAATACATTTTGTAAAAATAAAAATATAGCGACCCTATCCTTTTACACATAATATTACATGATTTTAATTATAATAAAAACCAAGTATTAAATGGTTTGGTTTCTTTAGAAGACAAGGTACATAATTAGAAAACATGAAACCAGAATAAAACCACTTTTTATTAATATTTCTTAATGAGGTCCTAACTTCCTTAGGGATCTTATAACTTCAAAGGGTAACTTGGGGAATACATAGACAAAATAGATAAGATAGAAACCAAGTAAATTAATAATCATTGAAAAGAATTATAGTACTTGTGTCAAAACGAATAACATAATAATATTAAAGGCATGAAAAATGAATAAAAATGTAGTGGAACGTCATAAAAAACATGAAATCATATGATCATGGAAATATAGAAATGTGGAATAAACACATAACATGACATAAACATGAGTTAAGGAAAACTTTTTATATGGTATAACCTGGTGTAAAAAGTCCCATGATGTACTAGGTTTACTCCCTAATATCATACATGATGTATCATGAGACTAAGACATTACCCAATTCATTAGAGAAAAATCTGGGCACACCCATAATATTGTGTTCATACATATGTGTGCCACATAAATAAATCAATCATAGGTAATAATCATAAGGGTTTCCCATGGAAAGAAATGGGTTTCATAATCATGTCATAAGGATTAAGCAAAGGGTTATCAAAATGGTATCCATGAAAAAGGGATTAAAAAATTTATAGACAATTATAAATTAAAAATAATAATGAATCATGAATAATTATTTCCAACTAAAATGAGTACATGAAAAAGTTTGGTTAGGAAACTTGATAAATGATCCATTTTAGTGTGGTTTAAGGGAAAATATTAAAGAGACTTTAAAGAAGAAAAATTGATAATTTTCTGTATAAAACTAGAAATGAAGTAAAATAGATTTTCATGATAAAATTACTGACTTTAGAAAAATATCATAGGCTTAAAATAGTTTCTGGAGTGTACTTAAAAATGGTTAAGAAAAAAAGAGAGGTTCCCTTTAATTAGGTTTTCTTATCGTGAGGTATTGAGAAGAGAACCTTTTCAAACATGTAATTCCTCATTAAAGAAAGATGAATTTAGATACATAAATATGTGTGGTATGTATAAACTGATTATAAGATATTTATATATGAATAATTAAGAGATAAATTGATGCAAATAGATATAAATCATAACCCAAAGGAAATATGGAGTTTTGAAGAGATCCCTTACCATATGGTTGAATGCGTTCGTCACTTGTAATTAATGATATGAATAATCAAATTAGAATAATTAATTACTTAATTAATAACCTCTTATAAATTTATTTGATTTACGGTAATTTTATTAAGCTCATTTATTACCATTTTTATTAGTTATAAAGTTTAATTTTGTAGTTCTAGGAGTGTTCGTTTTCATGGTTTCATGGTCGGTTAACTTGTATATAATTTGGGATGTTCTTTTCAAATGGGAATAATTCTACAGAAGTGAAATTATAGGGTATTAATGAACTTAAAAAAGTATAAATGGACCCATATTTCATTTTTTTTCTAAAATGAGGATCATTCATTTGATAAAATGTTTATGATAAATGTTTAGTTTATTTTTGGTGTTTCTTCGATCATCGCGCACTAGTTTCATTTTACTTAATATTATCTATATATATTAGTTAAAGAACATTAAAATTTTATAATATAATATTAATATATATTTTTATCATAATAATGGTTTTATGACTAGCACTGAATGCAGTAATATAAAATGTAAAATCATTATCGATGGAGACGGTAAATCGCCATAATTTGGAAAAGGATTGTGTTTCTTTAAATAAGAGGAGATGAGAAAATGGGTGGGAAGAATATATTCCATTAGAAATATAAAATTCAGTATATAAATGATACTATAGTTATTATTATTGATGGATTAAGAAGGAGAGGAGAAAGTAGAAAAAGGAAATGGTATTAAAAGAGATGGTTTGAGAAGGTAGCCTCTTGAATATTACTTCCTTCAAGGGCCCCTTGAGGAACTTGGAATTGATATTTTATTAATATCTGCTACTATAGGGTGTATGTAAGAGGATTTAGAAGGTAATTGGGAGGAATATTGACTATATACCAGGCTTAGATGGTGTGAGGAGAAGGGGTGGTGAGGGTGGTATTTATAGAGGGGATGGGTGTTTTTTATTATTATATTCATTAGTTTATTATTTTGGATAAAGACTATAAATAGTTTTGATTCCTATGAATAAATATTGTAAATGGTTTAGGAGAGTTCGAATAAATGTGTTTGTACATCATCCATGACTCAAAAATTCATGTATTTGGCTTATAATGTTAAATACCATAAATTACCGTATTTCACTATTCACCAAAAAATCCACTCTTTTAGAAAAATCCAAAAAAATCACCCTAACCATTTTTCAAGATATATATTTCAAAAATGGAATCAATTTTATGAAAATAATTTTCAAAATATTTTAAATTTAAATTTTAAATAAAATCATCATTTATTCAAAAAATTATCAATTTTAATATTATAATCAATTTTTTTACCCTTTGAAAAATTAATTAAGGTCACATAAAATTATATTATAATTATAATAAAACATAATATTAATTTATGAATTTATTTTATAAAAATAAATTTTCTTTTAAATCATTATATTAATTATAAAATTGTAAATAAACATTTACATTTTACAAAAAATACCATCACCAGATTTATCATTTTTAAAAATAATTTTATTGATAATATAGAAAAATATTATTTTATACTATAATATGTAAGGTTACTATTATAATAGCTAGATTACTATTCTTAACTATCAGATTACTATTCTAACAGTCATATTTTTAATGCTTATATTGGTTCCTTGATTTATATAAATACCACTTATTTCATTCATTCTTTATTCACTTATACTTTATCACCGGGTTATATATTTTCATCCTAAAAATGAATATTATATTATTAAAATTATGTCTTATTTCTACATCTTGGTTCATGAGTGAGGCCATTCTAGTGGAGCATATCTAAATTTTCCCATTCTTATTATCTTATTTTCTATTTATTGTCCCACTGTAATATTTATCATTCATATTACCTTATTTAATGACTAGTGTATCATTATTTATTTATGATAATAATATTTTTATTGGGTTCTATATGTTATTTATGTGTTTTATGACATAAGAATACAAATTCCATTGATAAAATTTTGGATCGTTACATTCTTCCCCCTTTATGAAATTTCCCCCTTGAAATTTTGTTTCATGTACTATAGTGAAAACAAGTGAGGGTAATTCTCCTTCATTTATTCCTATGAATCCCATGTCACCTCTTCATACTTATGGATTCTTCATAGTAACTTGACTATGTTAATAGTATTATTATATAGAACCCTGTTTCTACCGACTAAAATCTTCATTGGTTTCTCCTCATAAGAGAGATCATTTTCCAGTTGTACCACCTCTGATTTTAGTACTTGTGAAGGATCTAGTATTTAAATCCTCAAGAGAGATATATAGAATATATCATGTACTTGAGACACGATAATTGTAAGTGATATTTGATAGGTCACATCTACAAAATGATCAATAATTCTATGGGACTAATGGACCTAGGACTTAGCTTTGCTTTCTTCCCAAATCTCATGACCCTCTTTCATGGAGATATGTGGAGTAATATTTTGTCACCAACCTCAAACTCTTAGTTTCATCTATAATTATCTATATAGATCTTATATCGACATTGGCTATACTAGATATTTTTTTGGATGGTCTCTACATTTTCTACCATATTCTCAACCATTTCAGGTCCCAGTAGCTTACATTCACAAACTTCATCCCAGCATGCAGGTGTTCTATATATTTTCCTATAACTGGCTTCATATGGGGTCATTGGGATTCTTGAGTGGAAACTATTGTTGTAAGACAATTTGAATAGTCTAATATACTAATCCCATACTCCTTTCATGTACATTGATCATTCTCTCAGCATGTCTTTGAGTGTTTGAATAGTCCACTCAGATTAGACATAACTTTGGGGGTGATAATCCATACTAAAGTTCAAATCAGTATTTAAATCATATTAGAGACTTTTCCAAAACAAGGAGTTAAATCTCATATCATTATTTGATATAATAGATAATGGTACTTCATAATTTGATACCATTTCTTTGATGTGTATATGTGCAAGTTGGTTGAGTGAGAAATCCTATTGAGTCATAATAAAGTGATCAGTCTTTTCTAGATGATCCATAATGGCCCATATAGAATTATTTCCTATAGATTTCTTCATAAGTCTAGTGACAAATTCCATAGTGATGTATTCCAAATCCCAGGTAGGTATTTTTAGTGGTTACATCATCCCCTTATACTTTTTCCTTTCAGCCTTAACTTGCTGACATACAAGACCTTTTTATGTATAATCATAGATCTCCTTCTTCATATTGTACCACCAATAGTGATCTTATAGATATTGATATATAGTTATGCTCCATGGGTGAATAGATAAGGTTGATCTATGTGAATCATTTAGAATAACTTTCATTATCTCTGGATTGGATGGTACACAAATTTGTGGCCCACTTTTTACAACTCCTTCCGCATCAATTTTGAACTCTGAGGATTTCCCCTTTCTTATAGATTCCACCTTTTTCTGAATTTAAACATCATCACTCTTAGCATATTTTATATTCTCTAAAAGGTGTTTTTGAACAATAATTTGTGAGAGGAATGATTATGTACCTTACTTTATGATTCCAATGTCCATCATTTTAAATTCAAAGAAGATTGGATCTTTCTCAATTCTCATCATTGATCAATTTACATGATACTTTTTACTTAGATCATTTTATACTTTATTTTATTTATAATGATTATAGTGAATTGATTAGTCATAATATTTTATGAATTCTAACCATATTCATTGGTTCATGTTAAACTCCTTCTATGTGAATATATATTTGAGGCTCTTATGATTAGTATATATTTCAAACTTATCCCCATAGAGGTAATTCCTTTAAATTTTCAATGCAGAGATCACAAATTCCAACTCTAAATCATGTGTGAGATATTTTTTCTCATGAACATTCAACTACCTTAAGGTGTAGGATATCAATTTCCCATTTTTCATTAGTACATAGCCTAATCCCTTCTTTGAAGCATATCTATATACCATAAAAAGTTCCCCTCTTTTCGGTAGTGTAAGTAGTGGTGCAGTGATAAGCCTCTTTTTCAACTCCTTGAAGTATTATTCACATTCAATAGATCAGAAAAACTTTAATTCCTCATGAGTCGTCTTCTTTAGTGGGTTTTAAAATCATGACAAGTTACTCAAAAATCATCGGTAATACCCAGATAGACCAAGGAAACTATCGATCTATGTTAAAGATTTTATTTTGGTGCACTCTTTAATTTCCTTTCTTTTAAAAGGGCCTATAGATATTCCTTTGATGGTGATAACATTCCCTAATAATGATACTTCATCCATCCATAACTCACATTTAATATACTTTTCATATATGTTCTCCCTCCGAAAAGTATTTAGCATTGTATTCAAATGATCCTCGTGTTCCTCCTTTCTCTTGTAGTATATCAGAATATCATTTATAAATATTACCAAAAAAAATCAATGTAGTCTCTAAACACTCTATTCATTAATTTCATGAAAATTTTTGGAGAATTAGTGATTCCAAATTGAATCATTATGAACTCATAGTTTCCATACTTCATTCAAAAGGTAGTCTTGGGAATATATTCTTTCTCAATATTTAATTGTTGATATCCCAACCAAAGGCCCACCTTAGAAAAATATTTTTACCCATGTAGCAGATCAAATAATTCATCTATCTATGGTATGGGATACTTGTTCTTTATCATGATTTTATTGACCTCATGATAATCAATTAATAGGCTCATTTATTCATCCTTATTCTTGATGAGGAGTACTTTCGAACCCCATGGTGAAGAACTCGGGCATATAAAACCATTGTGTTAATTCTCTTGTAACTACTTCATTAGTTCCTCCAACTCAATTATGGTCATCCTATAATGAGTCTTTGATATAGTCGGATATTCATGTATAAGATCAACTGATAACTCAACCTATCATTCAGGAGGAAGACTGATAAATTATTTAGAGAATACATCAGGATAGTCCCTCGTGATGGGTATGTCTTTAAGCATGATCCACTCCTTTGTATAAATCATTTGAGATAGATATGATTTATCATAAGTAAATAATATCCACAATTTATATGATTATTTTGAAGGATATTTATCCTCCTAGTTACACTTGTACAGAATTGGAGAATTCCTTAGGATGTGAAGAGTGGTCTCCCTCTCCCGATAGTTGATGTGGGATTTGTATAAATATAGCCAATCAATTCCCAATGTAACCTTAAACACCACAAAATAAAGTAAGAATAGATTTTCATGGAGGTTTGGTCCATAGACATTAACCGAAGAGGATTTATATACCTTAGATGAAATAATTTCCCCATTCACTATTCTCAAAGATAACTCGACCTTAATATTTTGAGGTGGTGTTTGAATAGTTTTATTAAACTTACAAGATGTGAAAGAATGTGTAGAACCAAAATCAAATAGTGTGTTCACTATTATTGAATGAATAACCAGGGTAGCTATAACCACGTCATTTATGGGCTCTACCTCAGCAGTAGTGATATAATATTCCATTCCTTATTACCTTGAAGTTTTTTTATTGATTATATTTGAAAAACATTGGCTTAGGTAATCGGATCTCATAATTCACATGATCCTTTTAGTTAAAACACTACATTATAGGCTAAGTGTTGATCTAAACCTTCCTTTAATATTCTAAATTAGTGGTCTTCTTTAAATCCCTTCAGAAATAATTAGCATGATACCCCTCTCTTTAACATTTTAAGAATATCTTGGTTCCCTTTAGACAGTTCTTGGGATGCTTCTTCCCACACTTTTGATATGTGGGATGTTGTGTTTTATTTCTTTTATGGGATTTATATGTTTATCCTATCACATTAAACTCCATTTTATAATTTTTATCTCTAATCCCATGATACCACTGAGAATCAGCAATATCAATCTCAAAATTAAGGGCATAGTGAAAAATCTCTTCATAACTGTCAAATTTTTGAATCTCCAAGGCTTTTCATAGACTCAGCTTTAATCTACTAAAGAATCGATCAACCCTGCATTCAGTTTTCATGAAAAATATAGAGTTTTATCATGAAAGACTTGTAAATTTTTCCTCATATTTTATAATAGATTCATTTTCCTTTTTCTTTAGTCTGAGTAAGTTCTTCTCCATATTAAGATAAAGGGTTTTGGGAAAATATTATCTTGAATCCTTCACAATCCATGGAATCAATTTTCTCCTTAAATTTTTTGTTTTTGATTAGTTTCAACCAATAATAAACTTCCTCATCAAAATGATAAATCACCGGTATGAATTTCTATTCTTATGAGCATTAGAGAATAGAAAATATCTTCTCAATGGAGTTAATCCATTGTTTTGAGATGAGGGGATTAAAAGATCCGCTAAATATGGTAGGTCTTTATCACATAAAGGATTAAAAAAGTACTTTCTTTTTTATAGGATAAGGAGTTTATTGCACATGATTCAAGCTATTATTCATAACTTGATCCATTTGAGCTATTATCTTCATAAAGTTTTGGTCTCTATTTTCCATCAGGTTTGGCATCTCATTAGGGAAATCATCGCATTTTCCATCACATTGATTTTTGGTATGGGTTCTCCTATTTCCCACCATTAACTTGTAAAAATAAGTAAAATACAATTATAGGGCTTTAATAATTATCCAATGATCATATAAAAAGGAAACTATGAACATAGAAAGAATAACATATAAATAAAAATTATATCCTAACTTATAATTCCCAAAGTTTCAATCTAGTTTATCCATGGTGATAGAATTATCCATAGGGTTATGAATAAAATTTTCTAGTCCTAATCCCTAAAAATAACTATATCTTGATCTCATACCAACTATAGTGTCCCTATCCTTTTACACATATCATTACATGATTTTTTTAAGTATAATCGAAACCAAGGATCAAATAGTCTAGTGTCTTTGGAAGACTAGGTACATAATTAGAAAACATAAAACGAGAATAAAATATCATTTTCTTAATATTCCATAATGATATATTAACTTCCTCTAAGATCCTATAACTATATAGGATAACCTAGGGAATACATAGGAAAAATATATAATATAAAAACCCGGTAAGGGAATAATCATTGAAAATAAGTATAGTACATGAGTGAGAAGGAATAACATAATAACATGAAAGGCATGAGACATGAATAAATATATATAAGAATTTCATAAAAAACAAAAAATCACATGATCATGGAAATATAGGAATGTAGAAGAAACACATAACATCACATAAACATGAGTCAATTCTAACTGTCAAGACAGTATCACATGGTGCACAAAGTCCCAAAATGGATTATGTTTACTCCCTAATCCCATACATGATTCATCATGAGACTAAAACATTACCCAATTAATTATAATGATATCTAGAAACACCCATTGTAGAATTTTCATGTATATGTGGGCCACATAAATAAAACAAACATAAGGAATAATCATAAAGGTTACCTATGGAAATAAACGTGTTTCATAATCATTTTATAAGTCATAACCAAAGGGCGTATCAAAATGGTATCCATGATAGAAGGGATTAAATAATTTCTGGAAAATTAGGAATCAAAAAATAAAAATTTATCATTAATAATTATTTCTAATATAAATGAGTACATAAAAAAGAGTTTTTAGGAAACTTTAGAAATGATCCACTTTAGTGTGGTTTAAGGGAAAAGATTAAATAGTCTTTATAGAGGAAAAATGAATAATTGTTAGTATAAAACTATTAATGAACTAAAATATTTTCCCATGATAAAATGAGTGATTTTAGAAAAATATTAGAGTCTTAAAATAGTTTATATAGTGTACTTGAAAATGGGTACGAAAAAGAGAAGTTCCCTTTAATTGGGATTTCTTATCATGAGGTATTGAGAAGGGGACCTTTTAAAACATGTCATTAACCATAAAAGAAAGATCAATTGTGATAAATAAATATTTTTGGTACGTTTAAATATATTATAAAAGATTTATATAAGAATAATGAAGAGAAAAATTGAGGAAAAGAGAGAGAAAGTGAAACCAAAAGTAAATATGGAGGTTTGAATATATCTCATACCTTATATCTAAATACATTCTGGACTTGCACTTAATGTCCTAGATAATAAAATTATATTAATTAATTAATTAATTAATAACCTATTATACATGTATTTGATTTATTATAATTTTATTAATTTTATTTATTAATATTTTTATGAGTTATAATGTTTAATTTCTTTGTTCCGAGAGTGTTTGTTTTCATGGTTTCATGGTCGGTTTACTTGTATATAATTATGGAAGTTCATTTAAAATGGGAATAATCCTCAAAAAGTGAAATTATATGGTATTAATTCACTTAGAGATGTTTCAATGTTCCCATATATCATTTTTTCTGGTATGAGGATGATTCATGTGATAAAATGTTAATAGTAAATGTTTGGTTTATTTTTGTGGTTTTTCGATCATCATAAACTAGTTTCATTTTATTTAATATTATGTATATATATAATTTCAAGAACATGAAACTAGTAATAATATAAATATTAAAATCTTTTTAAACCATAACAATTGTTTTATTACCATACTTGAAGGTAGTAATGTAAAACGAAAAATTATTATCCAAGTAGATGGTAAATTGGTCTATTTTGGAAAACAGTTTTGTTTCTTTGAATAAGAAGAGATGAGAAAATATATTGATAAAGGATATTCCATTTATAAAATAAAATTAATTATATTCATTATACTAGAGTTAATATTCTTTGATGGATGAAGGAGGTGCGTATATGGTCAAAAAAATAAATTAAATTAAAAGAGATGGTTTCAGAAAGTTACCTCTTGAATATCACCTCGTTGAAGGACCCCTTAAGGAACTTGGAATTTGTATTTTCTTTATACCAAAAACTCATGAACATGGGGAATATTATTGGGAAGTGAATTGTTTAGAATATTGAAAAGAAAAAAAAATTAGAAGGTGTGAGGGTAAGAGGTGATGAGGGGTAGTATTTATAGGCTAATAGGGGTGTTTTAGATTATTATATTCATTAGTTTATTATTTCGGCTCAAGAAAATTAATAGTGTTGATTCTTAGGACTAAATACAGTAAATGGTTTAGTATATCTTGAACCAATGGGTTCTTATATCAGTCAGGACTCAAAAATTCATGTATTTGTCTTATAATGTTAAATATCGTGAATTATTGTATTTAACTATTCACTAAAAAATCAACTATTTTAGAAAAATACCAAAAAATAAACCTAAAAATTTTTTGATTTTAAGATTTCAAAAATGGAATAAATTTTTTGAAAATAAATTTCAAAATATGAGAAATTTAATTTTTAAATAAAATCATAACTTATTTGAAATATATTGATTTTAATATTATAATTTATTCTTTTACCCATTAAAAAATTAAGATGACATAAAATTATATTATAATTATAATACAACATAATATTAATTTATTAAATTATTTTATAAAAATAAAATTTCTTTTAAATCATTATATTAATTATAAAATTTTAAATAAACATTTTCATTTTACATAAAATACCAACACCTAATTTATCATTTATAAAACATTTATTTTCTTATACCATGATATAAATATATTATTTTTCATTTATAAGATACCAAAATTTTATTTTATGATTTCATTGGTTAGGTTACTATTATATTGGCCAGATTACTATTCCAATTATTATATTTATAATGGTCATATAGGTTCTATAATTTCTACAAATACAAATTATTTTATTCATTCTTTTTTCACTTATACTTTCTCTCAAGGTTATATATTTTCATCTTTAAAATTAATATTATATTATCGACAATATGTTTTTATTTCTACAGTTTTTTCCATGAGTGAGGTCAATTTGGTGGATCGATTAGATCCATATTTTCTCATTATTATTATTTTATTTTCTATTTATTGTCTCAATATAAAATTTATAATTCTTATTGCTTTATTTTCTAACTAATTTATCACTATTTATTTATGAGAATAATGTTTTTATGGGGTTCTCTATGTGATGTATGTGTTTTATGACATAAAAAGAGAAATTAAATTTATAAAATTATAGTTTTTTACAACAAAAATGGGTAAAAATGTCTTTAATAATTCATTTGGAATAATTTAATAACATTTTTAAAAAAACTAAAAACGTGGTTTTGGAAGAAAATAGATTTCTGGCCAAATAGTGAAATGAATTACTATTTTCTTAAAAGCATTTTATCAATCATTTTAAGTACCAAAGAGTAGAAAACAGTACTATTACTTGAAAAAATCATTAATAACCATAGTATAAGAAAATGAAATAGGTTTATTAAAAAATGATCAAATAATTTCCTTCTTCTAAAATTCAACAATAAACAATCTCAATTAGAATGAGATTGTGAAATAAACCCTTATAATGATTATAACGTTGAATTGAAAATTAACCAAGGAATAAATTATGTGTATCAAATGTAAATCTTCATAAAACAAGTTTTAATGTTAAAATATATATTCAAAAGTAACTACACACATAATCTTATAATATCAATTACAGTTAAGGATTAATATAACCAAATGAAATAAAATTGATTTCTAAAATTCATTACCACTTGGTAAATTCTAATTAAAAACCCACTTAGATGAAATATTTCAAATTGAAACATAAAATTACATGAATAATAAAGTATTCATGATATTACATTTAAAAGTTTCATTATATTCACCAAATAAAATAAATTAGGTGTATAAAATTAAAATATGCCTCAATGAATAGAAATTGAGATGAAGTCCCTAATCTCACTATTCCTTTTAGTTGAATTTTATTTAAAGTCCTTTATAGTTGTTTTAAACAAGTTATTAATTTATAACAAACACATATTCATATTTATAAAATAATATTTGATCATATTGTAACTTCTTATCACCTATTCATTATTAATATTTTGTTATTTTTATTATTTTGGGTGTTAATTGCTATTTTTTCTCAAGTGTATGTTGTCATTAAAGTTTTGGTTTTTGTGCATATTATATAGTTCCATCATATCTCCAATAATAATCATGACATAATTATAAAATATTTAAATCAAATTTACTTTTAAAACAAATAATGAATGATTTTTATGAAAAGTGACTATGTTCTAATTTTAGAGATGGTGGATCATATGTACGCATGAGTAACATTTCCATTTTTCAATGATAATTATGAAAAAGTGTGAAGTAATATTTTATCTCTATAAGATGATAATAATATCATATAAACTATATTATTTCTTTAAATATTCCTATATATATCATCCATGTGGTTTGGGGATGAAAAGATAGTTGGATCACTTCGTAAAGGCGGCAGTCCACATGTACACGAATGATGTTATCATCTTTTAGTAAGTGAAAAATAATCAAAATGATGTATTATCAATTAATAATGATAAATATGTGATTAATATAAATATTATTTCATTTATATTGTATATATTCATTAAATTTATCTTTATCACCTTCCATATAAAGCCTTGGTGAAAGATAATTCACATCGCTTCTCGAGCCGGCAGTCCGTCATACATACGAGAGACGTTACAATATCACTTAAGGAATGGAAATTAAAAATGTATATATGATATTCTGATTAAATAGGTTTAATTATATTATAAATATCATATATATACTTTATATCTATCATCATACCCAACCGTGATAGGTGGTAATGAACATATGAATGACATCAATTCGTGAGGTTTCAGTCCATCGTACACATGAATGATGATTTCATAAAACATTTGAAGGAAGTGTATATGGTTTTTGGTCATGAATTTATTATAAAAAAATATTAGTGTATTTAAAATACATATTATATTATATCATCATGTTTTAAGGATAATTTATGGAGGTCGAGAAAGAAATAAAATAAAAATGCTCGTTCAAGAGTAATACCTCTTTTTTAGGTAAACCCCTTAGGTTTACACCAAAATCCATCCGAGGTTGTCTTTATTCCCAAGATATGGATTATAGGATTAGGGATGTAATTTTTTAAGTGATTTTATTATGTATTTTCTGAACTAAAAGGTTTTTAATATGTGAAGAATATGGGGTGTGGGGTGTCCTTTTGTAAGTGAGGTGAGTGACACACTTGTAATTTTTTAAATAAAAAGGTATATATACATTTTTCACATGCCAAAAGTTTCCAAATTAGAGTTTTCTCAATACTTATAAATTAAATTTTCAAAATATGGAAATAAAACAGATTTTATAAAAAAAATAGTTCATTTTAGTAGTTATATTTTTAGTTTAACCCCCAATAAATCAATTTTTACCTTAACCATAATAATTATTTTTTTACTATTTTCACTATTAATTTTTGTCAAAAAATAGATTAAAATTTTTAGAAAATATAAATTAGTTTAATTCAAAATATGGAATCCATTTTTGTAAATTCCATTCACAAAAGTGGAAAATTTTAAGTTGAAATAAATCCCATGGATGCGATGAGAAAACGGGGTTTTAAAAAGAAAATGATCAAAAGTTTAGAAAGTGTTTATATCAAAATTCAATATAAAAATGATTCTAATTAAAAATATTCGATTAATTTATATATATTTGAACTAATTTTTACTTTAAAACCAATTAAAATTATTACTAAAATTTATAAATAATTTAAATGAAAAGGGGGTTTTCAATTAAAATTCATTATTTTTCACTATTCATCAAAAAATGAAACATTTCAGAAAAATCCAAAAACTTCATCCTAAGATAATTTAAATATTTTTATTTCAAAATTTAATTTATTTTTATTAAATAATTTTTTTAAAATTACTAATAATAGATTTTAAATTATGTGTGCAAAGCGTGACTAATTAGTCTTTTAGAAAAATACAATTTTTCATAAAAATATTTGTTTTTATTTTAAATGATTATTTTTTGATTTGTAATCAACATATAAGAACAATTTTTATAATTTATTTAGTACTAATCATTCCCTCTAATTTAAAGGCTATTTTATAAAGGTATACTGTATTATAGTTCATTTCAACTCGGGCTTTCATGTTCTACAAGCTATCGAAAAGGTTAAATTAATAGATATATATTTCATTGGTTACTTAAGATTGTTGTTGTGTGTAATGTCTTCGAAATTCCATATAATTTTTAAAAAAAAATTATATGAAATTATTCAAAGACCACATGCATTGACGACACGTGATTTTGAGGCCCGGTGAGCCCGGAATGGAATTTTGACTTTTTTAAGGTACGTTCTGTAAACATGCGGGAAGGTTTTTATAACTTTTGAACTAGTTATCAGATAAAAAATATAAGGGCACTATTGAATTCAAAATTTCTAGACTCTCCTAGAATGGACTTAGCTTCAGCCGACAATGGCCGAATGGAAAAGTTAATTTTTGGACTTTTTAAAAAATAATAAAATAACTTTTAAAAGTTATTTTATTTTCTTTTCTCATCCATTGAGTGGAGAACGGAAAAGCTACGGTGCAACGATGAGGATAATTGATGAGGATCATTAATGTCTTATCAACTCATAGAGTAATGGCACTTTAATGACGTGTAACTGTGACATAGTTTCATAAATGAAACATCATAATGACGTGACATCGGAGTGTAACAGAAATGCTACGAAGTGTTTTAAATTTATTTTGGTTGAAGTGTTGGTGGGAGGAGGAATTAAACTGTGAGGATTCTCTGACGAAGCTCTGATGAACTTCCTCTCCAATGAAGAATGACAAACACCGACGAACATCAAACATTTTCGATGCACCTTGAAGAACGGAGTCGGAAGCGATGAAAGACGTCGATGTATTGAAACCTTGAGGATGTAACGTTGCAGAAAAAAAAATATCAAAGTGGTTAGGGTTTAATTTGTGCTAGTTCTTACTCATTCTTATTCTAGAAATGAAGAACTTGGATCAACCTGTGAAAAGTTTGATCCTTGAATCATTCATTTAAGCAGGAGTGTAACTTTCTTTTGGGATTTTCCTTATTCGGGAATTGAAATTCTCATTTGTTGATTTAAATGGAATCCCTAGACCTCCCATGTTTATAAACCTCTAACACAAAGGGTTCAAGCTGACACGAACAAGGCCCAAGCACCTCTGTCGTGTGCATTCTTTGTGGTCGCACCCTCAAAGTGGAAGCAAGATGATTTTGGGACCTTTGCGGTGAAGAGGGTGTTCCCTTGAGAACGCAGATGGAGGCGGCGTGAAGAATAGACCCCCAAAATGCATCTGGTGGTCCGTTGAACATCTCCCGGCATAGGCGGCGGTGGTGGCCCGTGGAAACGGTCATGGTCAAAGGTGGCGGCGCACTCATCGGCGTGTTGTGGCGGTAGGAGCCGCGACAGCATCGGGAGACGCAATGCCCACCTGGCGTCGCGTGCAGGGATAGCATGTGTCTGGGCCGTCCAGGTGGTTCGGCGAGTCACGGTAGCTCGACCTCGGTAGGAGGGCCCTGTGAATCTGTGGGGCCAATGTGGGATGAATGTGGTAGTCGATTGCGCCCCATCCAGGTGGCGTACCACCATCCCACACCGAGCGAGCCAGGTTTCGGCATGGTGGGCTGTGCCCTCAGCCAGTGGGTCAGACCCACGACCTAGTGGGCTGGCCCGACGCTGGTGCTCTGGGGCCCTGCCGGCAGGCTAGACCTGCACCCAGCGGGCCGGACATGTGCCTTTAAGGCTGGGCCAGACTAGACCGAGTCATCGGGCAACCCGGTGGGCTATACCCTCGGCCAAACCAGGCCGGGTCCAGCGAGGCCCATTGGGCATAGCCCACTGGATAGGCCGGACAGAACCAATCCAGACCCAAATTGGGTCCAGCGAGTCGGTCAAATTAAATTAGGGTATGTGGGACCCCCAGGTTGAGTTGGTCAGGTCAGACCGATCCCAGATACAACCATCCCCTATTTACTAAAATGCATGTATCTTGCAAACCATGCATCTGATTGAAGAGTCGTTTGCAAAATTGGTACCCTCTCAACGACGGGGACCTTTTGACATGCCCTAAAGAGGAATTCATGGAATTTGAAATGTGACGAAAGGCTTGAGGAGTAATTATCCCAAGTGTTCTATGTACATAACCCTTCGGTTGGATGAGACCTAAAGACAGTTGAATTTTGACTCTGTGAGACTCGACTATGGACTAATGGGAAGAAATTCTACGTGAATTTTTAGGCCCATGGTGGTAATCACTTCTGTGTGACTTTACAGGCCCACGGTACGTGACGAGGAGGAGTACCTCAGTTGGCCAGGATTAGTGGGAATTATTTCTGTGTGACTTTGTAGGCCCATAGTACGCAATGAGGAGGTGTACCTTAGTAGTCCATGGTAAGTGGGAAGCACTTCTGTGTGACTTGGTAGGCCCACTATACTCAATAAAGGAGGATTTATCCAGCAGCTGAGGTATTCAATGATGTGAATGATAATTCTTCTATCACTACCCTAAATGTATACTTGGTGTGAGTTGTCTTGTACTTCGGGCTTTACTTTGAGGATTGTTGTGTGTTCTTCCCTTTTTTCGTGGTCCCTCTTGAGTACTTTGTTACTCACCCCTGCACAAGTTTCACCCACACATGTTTTGTCTGGTGCAGACAATCGACGTTTCGACAAAGACTTTGGTGGACCAGGACCCAGGGGTGCTCAGGGATACATGGCCGATGGATGATAGAATGGTGGACTTGGTGTCCTAGGACCAAGTTAGGCCTTGTAGGGTCGGGTGGACATGACGTTCTACTTCGGATTCTAGTAGCTACACTACTCTCACGATTAGGTGGGGTTTTCTGTGGATGGTTATCAGAGTTTCGTTTTTGTATTTTTCTATTTTTAGTTCTTTTGTTGGGTTTGTATTCTAGCCCACTTATATTAGTTATACGTGTAATCATATTATTTTTAGTGATATTTGTTTCCTTTTTTACTCTGTGGGACTTGGTTGGGCATGTTTATACATATAGGTACTCAGGGAAATTCCTCCCACTTCCTGGTTGACGCCTTCGGTGCTAGTCGCTAGCCCTTGGCCTTCGGGAGGTAGGCTTGGGGTAGTCACGACAGGGACCTGGGGGACAGGTCATGAAAAAGTGGTTTCCGAGGGTTTTTAGTCCTACCACAAATATTGGGAGTCTGTGTTTTCTTTTGGGGAAATAGTGTTAAGTGTCACGATTTCAACTTTCATATTTGGGGAGTCCAGTGTTGTTGCGGTGGCCAATGTATCCATACACCAAGACCATGAATTTTTCTTTTCAACTCAATACATGAAAAAATTGGTTGCATAAGTGTCTCCTTTTGTTCTTTTGAATAAAATTTTGCTCACCAGGTATAACATTCTGATCATTTTACATCTTGATCTATCTCAATATACCTCCATGTGGATGACCAACCAGGATCATGATACGAGGTCATGAGGACAGCCCGCCTAGCGACGAGGTGTTCATTTAGGGACCAGTTCTAGATATGATCCCATCGAGTAATGCACCAGTGCTAACACCACCTAATGGTCATCATCTACTCTCGGTGGTTTCAGTAGAGGACATGGGTAGACTCAGTTCCCTACATGAGATTTATAGATAGAGACCTCCCAGGTTCATGGGAGAGATAGATCCTCAGGCCGTTGATCCCTGGCTGGAGGTAGTTAAATGGGTCTTCTGCTTAGTAAGGACACTGCCTCACCAGATGGAAATCATAGCATCGAGCCTTCTTTAGGGCTCAGTAGGGAGGTGGTAGAACCTGACCACCCAGACGCATGATGAGGAGATCATCACCTGGGCAGACTGCAAGCTGCTTTTCTAGGATGAGTTTTTTCTTACGACCTTCTGCTCTGTTCGCATTCGATATCTACTTCACCTTTAGCAGGGCAGCATAACGGTGGCTTATTACTCAGCAAGGTTCACCGAGATATCTCAATACTCTTCATATATGTTACAATACCATTTCATTAGGGATCAATCCTTTGATTAGGGACTCAGGTGGGAGATCAGGGTGCCGGTGTTGTCTCTCAGCATCCCTACTCAGGCTGGGGTGTTGGAGAGAGCCGTTCTGGTGGAGAACTTCATGGTGAAGCAGGAACCCACTACTAGAGCTACCAGTAAACCCTAGGTAGTGGGGTCTTTGGAAGGAAATAGATAGTATGCGTGAGGGTACAAGTGGGCCATGTTTTTTAGAGGATGACCCATGGACTCAAGTTTGGCAGTGCGGGGCTCCCAGACTAGAGGGAGTCAGCAGGAAACTAGGCTTTGCTTCTCATGCGACGATCAAGGAAACATGGAATGTGGTTTCCCGAACCACTATAAAGATGACCAGAAGACATTCGAGGGGTCTCTGAGGTAGAGGCATCAGTTCAAGAGATGAGGTACTCAAGGCGGTGGACATGGAAGGGGAGCAGGCTGAGTAGCAGGTGGTGGGCGACGATTTGAGATGTTACCGACACCACCCCCAGGTGGTCCACCCTAACCTCATGGAGGAGGTGGATAGGGGTGAGTATAGCTTCAGGAAGTGGAGTCTTATGACCATGGAACTCCATAGATGATCAAAGGTATGACCTGTGTTTTTTCAACCCTAGATTCAGTTCTTATAGACACAGGTGCTAGTCACACCTTTCTTGCCACAGCTCTCAGTCAGTGCTCAAAGATTCTGGTGGATCTGTTGTCTTGATCCTTGCGTCCAGAGACTCCTAAAAGAGGGGAATAAATTATTAGACACTAGTAATAGAAGTGTGAACTTACTCTAGGAGGTGAGAACTTCGGCTGGGATCTCCTAGTAGCAGCATCGAGGTATTATGATGTCATCTTGGGTATAGACTGGTTAACTGTAGTCCATGCTCAGATTGACTGTTTTAGGTGTACAATGTGGTGTGACTATGGAGATGGGACTAGTTTTTCCATCACTAGAAAAAAAATGAAACCCTTAAGTGTAGGATGTACTTTCTCGTAGAAGGGTGCATCTGATCACTCACTAGTTGGCTAGCCTCACCCTCAGTGTAGTGGATGAGAGGAGTCCAAGTTTTTCTATAGTTGTGGATGGGTATGAGGATTGTTTTCTTGAGGATTTTCTAGGACTACCTAATCATAGGGAGGTATACTTTTTCATCGACCCGTACCTCGAGATGACACTGATATACACACTAGAATATCATATGGCTCTCGTGGAGCTTCGTGAGATGAGGGTACAACTGAAGGGATTGTAAGAGAAGGGGTTCGTAAGGCCCAACATTTCACCATGGGAAGCCCTGGTGCTTTTTTCCAAGAAGGCATATGAGATTTTTAGGTTGTGTGTGGACTTTAAGCACCAGTACCAGGTGACTATGAAGAAAAAGTATCCACTATCTAGGATCGGTGATGTCTTCGACCAATTGAAGGGGTGAAGTGGTTCTCAAATATAGACCTTAGATCGGGCCATCACCAGCTTAGGGTAAGGGATGAGGATATACCTAAGACAGCCTTCAGGTACCGTTACGACCATAATGAGTTCTTGGTGATGCCTTCTGGAATGACCAGTGCCCCAACAGTGTTCATGGGACTCATGAATAGGATCTTTTAGCCTTACCTTGACTGTTTTGTTGTGGTGTTTATTGATGAAATCTTGGTGTACACGACATCATGTGAGGAGCATGATACACACCTGCGGATAGTACTGGATACACTCCGAGAGCCCCAGCATTATAGTAAGCTCTCGAAGTGTTAGTTTTGGATACAGAAGGTACACTTTATAGGATACACCATCTCGAAGCTTGAGGTTATAGTATATCTGGTGAAGATATAGGAAGTACTTTTTTGGGAGCCACCCAGTAGTGTGACTGAGTTGAGGAGCTTCTTGGGGTTGGCTGGTTACTATCGGAGGTTCATGCCTGACTTTTCCAAAGTAGTAGCACCCCTATCATCCTTGACACGAAATGGATAGCCCTTCGTGTGGATAGAGATATGTCATCAGAGTTTCCATGAGCTAAGGCGGAGACTGACTAGTGGCCCCATCTTGATACTACTAGAGGAGGTCGTTGGGTATGTAGTTTACTGCGACACATTTGGGACCAGACTGGGTTGTGTCTTGATGTAGGAGCGAGCAGTGATCACCTAGGGCTCAAGACAGTTGAGACAACATAAGAAAAATTATGCAACCCATGACATGGATTTAGCAGCATTGGTCTTTGCCTTAAATATGTGTAAGCACTACTTGATGGGTTAATGGTTTATGGTTTAATCTGACCACATGATTCTTATGTATATCTTCTCCCATAAGGACCTGAACCTGAGGTAGCAGTGATGGGAAGAGTTCCTCCAAGACTATGACTTTTAGATGGTCTATACTCTTGGGAAGGGGAACATGGGGGCAGAAGCACTCAGTGGGAGGACCGATTTGCAGCTTCTGCGTGAGGCGACGAAACATTTGGCTATGATGCAGGTATCCTTCGTGGATGATGGTGGAACTTCTTACCATCAGCCGATGACTGTTACTCATCCACTATTATAGTGAGTTAGGGAGGCACAACTGGTGGATGTTGATTGCAAGGCCCGACATGCTCAGTTATACTCAGGACAGGCTCCTGATGAATTTTCAATAGGTGGGGAGCATGCCATAATTTTCAATGGGTGCACCGTAGTGCTAATGAATTTGTGGGGGGATGTGTTGAGGGAGTTCTATATCTCCCCCTTGACGGTATATCCTAGAGTGGAGAAGATGTACAAGGAACTCTAACGTCATTACTAGTGGCTGGGGATAAAGACAACAATGGCCGAGTTCATTTCATGATGCCTCACTTGTCAGAAAGTGAAGGCCAAGCATTAGGTTCCAACAGGCTTGGCCCAACCACTCTAGGTAGGAAACTGAAAATGGTACGGTATCCCGATAGACTTTTTTATGGGTTTACCACTCACATCCCGGGGTTACGACACTATCTGGGTGATCTTTGACTGACTCACCAAGTCTGATCACTTTTTACCCATTCTAGAGCAATGATTGGTAGAGGGATTGAGACCCCTCTACATCTAGGAAATATTGAAGCTTCATGGGGTGCCTTCGACAATTATCTCAAATCGTGATGCTCTCTTTAAATCCCAGATATAGAGGGGATTACAAGAGACTTTCAGAAAGAAGCTTCACTTGAGCACAGCTTTTCATCCCCAGATGGATGGGTAAATGAAGTGGACCATTTATATCATTGAGGACATGCTATATGCATGCGTCCTAGATTTTTGTCAAAGTTGAGAGAACCACGTACCACTAGTGGAGTTTTCTTAAAAAATATCTATCACTCCACCATTGTAATGGAACCGTTTTAGGCCTCGAACGGGCGGCCTTGCAGATCACCCCTATGCTGGATAGACCGAGGGGAGTTGGCACTCATGGGTCTGAAGTTGGTACCGGCTACCACCTAGAAGGTGTAAATCATCCAGGAGCCAATGAGAACTTCTTAGAGTTGGTAGAAGTCTTAATCTGACAAGATATGGAGACCCATGGAGTTTGAGGAGGGCGATCATGTATTCCTTTGGGTCTCACCTCGACGAATATTATGGAGATTTGACCAGGGTGGAAATCTATCTATATGGTTAATCATACCTTTTCAGATACTAAGAAGAGTTGGCGAGGTGGTTTACTACCTAGCTCTTCCCCCATAGATGCATCGGGTGCATGATGTTTTCCAGGTGTCACAGCTGAGGAGGTACGTTCATGATCCATCGCACGTCATCGACTGGGGTGAGCTGAACATTAATGATGACATGATGTTTGTGGATTTCTCAGTGGAGATAGAGGATCGACAAGAGTGGGTCCTATGTGGGTATTTGATTCCTCAGATGTCAGTTTGGTGGCAGCATGGGAATCTACAAGAGAGCACATGGGAGTGAGAGGATCAGATTCATGCTCAGTACCCCCATCTATTTGATTTGTTTTTGTTTTGGTTTTCAGGGAAGTAAATCTCTAAGGTGGGGAGAATGTAATGTCTCATAAATTTACTATATTTTTTTAAAAATATATATATGTAATTATTATGAGACCACAATCTTTGATGGAATGTGATTTTGAGGCCTGGTGAGCCCTAAATGAAATTTTGAACTTTTTCTAAGGTATGTTCAGTAAACATGCGAGTGGGTTTTTTAAAATTTTTAACCGGTGCTCAGATCAAAAAATATGAGGTAATCGTTGAATTCAGAACACTATGATTTTCCTAGAAAGGACGTAACTTCGGCTGATAAAGGAAAATGGAAAAGTTAATATTCAGACTTTTTGAAAAATAATAAAATAACTTTAAAAAGTTATTTTCTTTTCTTTTCTCATCCATTGAACTGCAGACGGTGATGCTGCAGGGCAGAGATGATGCATTTTGATGAGCCTCATTAATGGATCATCAACTCGTAGTGTAACAAAAGTTTAATGATTCATAATAGAAAATTTGTTTCATAAATGAAACAATGTAATGACACGATGTCTCAATGTTATAGAAACACTACGACGTGTTTTCCTTTTATTTTTGTTGATGCATTGGTGGGAGGAGGAATTAAACTACGAGGATTCTTAGATGAACCTCCTATGAACTTCCTCTCCAATTAAGAATGAAAAATGCCAACGAACATCAAACATATTCGACGCACCTTGAATAATGGAGTCGTAAGTGATTAACGACATCGACATCTTGAAACCTCATGGACATAACATTGCAGCAACAAACATCAAAGAGGTAGGGGTTTAATTTGCACAAGTTCTTCCCTACTATTATTCTAGAAACTAAAAACGTGGATCAACCCATAAACAGGTTGATCCGCGAATCATGTGTTTATTTGGGAGGGTAACTTTCTTTTGGGATTTTCAATATCCGTGAATTGAATTTATCATTTTTTGATTTAATTGGAATCCTCGAACCTCACTTGTTTATAAACCTCTAACACAGAGAGCATGGGCCGACACGAACAAGGCCCGAGCACCTCTTTTGTGTGAATTCTTTGTGGTTGCACCCTCAAAGTGGTGGAAAGATGATTGTGGGACCTTTGCGGTGAAGAGGGAATTCCCCCGAGAGCGCATGTGCAGGCGGCATGAAGAATGGACCACCAAAGCACGTCTGGTGGTCTGTCAAATATCCTTCGGCACACCAGTACCAGCGGCGACCATGGGCTGAGGGGGTGGCGTGCTCGTCGGTGCACAGCGGTAGAAGCCAGAGACGTGGCGCTTACCTGGCACCGTGTGGAGGGATGTCCCGCATCTGGGATGTCCAAGTGGTCCGGCAATCCGCAGTCACTTGATCGTGACAGGAGGGCCTTGCTTTTCCGTAGGGCCTATGGGTCCCAGACACAGCTTCCAACTATGTCCCGGCTAGGCAGCGCACCACAATCCCACAATGTGCGGGCTGGCCTTTAGGTTGGTGGGTTGCGCCCCCAGCCAGCAGGTCGGACCCGCACCGGTAGGACGGACACATTCCCTTCAAGTCAGTCCAGACTAGATCGGGTCACTAGGCGACCCGGTGGGCTGGACCCTCAGCCAAATCGGGCCGGGTCTCACGAGGCCCATTGGGGCTAGCCCACTAGAAAGGCCAGACCAGACTGACTGAGACCTGAACTAGGTTAGGTTTAGTCGTTCAAATTAGACAAGGGTATGTGGGACCCCAGGGCCAGGTTGGTTGGATCAGTCTGATAGGGTCGGACTGGGCCCAGACACAACTGTCCCCTATTTACTAAAACACCTTCATCCTGCAAACTATTTCTCCGATTGATGAGACGTTTGCAGCATTGGGACCCTCTCAATGAGGTGGATCTTTTGACATTCCCTAAAAAGGATTTCATGGATGTTAAGATGCAATGAATGTCTTGAGGAGTGGTTCTACTAAACGTGCTATGTACGGAACCCTGCAGTTAACTAAGACCTGACGACTGCTGACTTCAGACACTGTGAGACTCGACTATGGTCCAATGGGAAGCACTTATGTGTGAATTTTCTAGCCCATGGTGGTAAGAACTTCTATGTTAACTTTGCATACCCATGGTACGTGATTAGGGGGAGGACCTCAGTTGGCCAAGATTAGTGGGAAGCACTTCTCTGTGACTTTACAGACCCATGGTATGCAATGAGGAGGTGTACCTAAGAAGTCCAAGGTTAGTGGGAAATGCTTCTGTGTGACTTGGAAGTTCTATTATCCTCTATAGAGGAGTATTTATCTAGCATCCAAGGTTTTCGATGATGTGACTGATAATTCTTTTATCACTATCCCAAATGTATACCTAGTGTGATATGTCTTGTGATTCATACTTTACTTTGAGGTTTTTTTGTGGTCTTCCCTTTTTTTTGGGGTCCCTACTGAGTAATTTGTTACTCACCCCTTCACGGGATTCTCCCGCACGTGTTGTGTCTGGTGTATATGGATGACGTTTTTACAGAGACTTTAGTGGACCAAGACCTAGGGGGCTCAGGGAGACAGGACCGACAAATGCTATGATAGTGGACTTGATGGCCTAGGACCAGGTGGGGCCCAGTAGTATCAGGTGTATAGGATGTTCAACTTCATCTTCCAGTAGCTACACAACTCTTACAATCATCTGGGGGTTTTCATAGATGGCTATCAGAGTTTCCTTTTTGTACATTGTGGCATGGAGTTCTTTTGTTTTGTTTGTAATCTGGACCACTTATATTAGTTTTACTTGTACTCATATTTATTTTAGTGACACTTGTTTCCTTTCTAGTGTGTGGGACTTGGGTGGGCATGTGTGTGTGTACAAGTATTCACGAAAATACCTCCCTCTTAGAGGTTGATGCCTTCGGTGCTAGTCGCCATCCCTTGGCCTTCGGGAGGAAAGTTTTGTGTTTTCATGACACAGGCCCGAGCGACGGGTTGTGACATTGCGTGTCACATAAATAGTCTAATAACATTTTATTACTTTATAATTTCATGATTTTACATTCTCCCCCACATTAAATAAATTGTTTCCTCACAATTTAAACTTGATGTTGGTAATCCAGGGTTTTATATTTGGAAATTATTTTGTTGAAAACCCACATCATAAAAATAGTTAATAAAACATTCTATTAATAAGAGAGAAAATAAATTATCATGGTCATATAGAATAACACATAACTAGTTTTACAAGGAGGTGAAAATTGGGGTAAATTGTAGATACGGACATGGAAAAAATTGTAAATAATTATAGAGATTGATTGATTTCATTGATCAAAAAGAAGTTAATGATAAATAGAAAGAAAAGGGCTTAAAAACCATAAATCTATGATGATTTAAAATGTAATCTCATTTATCATATATTAATGTAATAGGATAATATTTTTTTGAAGATCATTTTCTTAAAGTTGAGGAATTATTTAACTATCTAGGAATATAAGTAAATATACTTATTTAATATGTTTCTATTTTATAAGCACAATTTCAACCTTTGGTTATTCTTCAATAAATTTAAAATTCATCCCTTGATCTAATAAATGAATATCCAAAATGATTTTTTTATACCTGCTGCACTAAAATTCACTTTTAATGGATCATTAGAACCATAAGAAGATTGAAAATTCCTTAATTTTTTTCCAAATATTTCCCAAACTAATATGGGTATCACAAGGTATCCAATATAAAAAATTAATCTCTAAGCCTAAAAAGTATCACCATTAGTACATCATTAATATTTATTTTTCAAATATTTTAACTAAAAAAATGACATATTATCCAAGACATCGCATAGGCCAATGGTTGGTGATAAACCCTTATCATCCTTCGTTCATGGGTTCAAGCCATGTGGCCTTGACAAATGAAACGGGTTGTCACCTAGCATGCGAGTTATTTTTTTCTAAACTAAATTAATATAATTCCTATAATTCTCCAAAAAAATAATATTTAAATTATTGAAATAAAATTAATCATTAAATATACTTTTTATTAAGTTTTTCAATACAACTTTTTCACAAAGTATAATAATATTATTTGAAGATTATTACAATATAATTAATGATCAAATTAACCCTAAAGGTTACCAATACCTTTAAACTTGTGTCTATAAATTATAAAGGAATTATTCCGCAAATAACATTTCCACTAAAACATATACTTTCCATAAATTTATCCCAAAATATTACAAGTATAATTCCATCAAATAAAACGTAAAAAGGGGAGTTTAATACTTTGAACTTATAATCAATATTAAACTCAAAAAACCATGATGGTATTCATAAATCTTTAGTTAATGAAGACAAATATTCTTATAAAATTAAACACAATCCTTATATGTTTCATAATTATTATCATAAAAATACCATATGTAAAAACAATACTGCTACAATTTAATTATTAAACCCCAATACATAAATACTTCATCCATTTTATTTCTACATGGAACCTTAATTTTTCTAGGGTATAACCCTTAAAAGAGGGAATTGAATAGAATAATTATGAGGTTATATATATTTAAGACATTGAACTATAAATTGATCTCTTAGATGCGGTTTATTTCCTTCCACTGTACTCTTCATTTTTACTCAGAAATTATATTCTTTATTCCCTTACTTTCCACACATAAATCATTTTTCTGTTATACTGAGACACTTTATTTTCAATCTAATTAACCTTAGGTTTAACCTAGGTAATTAGTTGTAATCATCTATTTAAATCCTTAAAAATGGTTAGTAAAGAATTTGTGAATTATCTTATGCATATCTTCCGAGAGTGTCAAAACTGATTTGCAGTGAGTCCCATTTTCATGCATCAGGTGACGATCAGGTCAAGCCTAATGCACTTTTTTGTAGTTATTACCCCTAGATACCTTTTTGCAAGAACCAAATCTAATTTTAGTATCTAGAGAAGGATGTATTTTCTAGTAAAATCATATAATATATTCATCAACAAAACTTTTGAATGTTTTTCTACACTTATACTAAAATTATATCATAGGGTTATGTTCCTTAGTCTATGTTTTACTAAATCTAGTTCCCAAGGTTTCTACCAAACTTTCTATGGTTCTAAAAATATAAACCCCAACCCTAGTATCCTAAATGTAGTGTCTAATTTATTACATTTTTATAAGATACAACAAATCGCATCCTGAAGGACCGAATAGTTTAGTGGACTTAGTATACTAGATATATACTTGATTCTTACATTATATTTGATAAAAAAATTAAAACGTAATTTCATTCAATAATATCATTATTCCTTTAAGAATATCCTTTTATATAATTTATAATACACTCCATAGATTCCTAGTAAAGGGAAAAAAAATAAGGGTGAGCTCAAATCCTTAGTAAGGGTTAAGTATAGTGGAAGAAATCATGAATCAACAAGAATAATCAATATGACAAGGTAAATAACTGAACACACATGTGATGTAATCAATAAACTGATAACTAAGTGAATATAGAGATAATATCAATGTGAAAATATCATAGAAAATAATAAATATTAAAAGGTAAATAACTTAAATAATATTCCACCTGATCAATAACATGACTATCTTGACTAGATAATGCATAATTAATATGGCAAGGTAAATAACTGAACACACATGTCATATAATAAATAACTAAAAATGAAATGAATCCATAGATAATATAATTGTGAAAAACTCATAGATAATAATAATTTAATAATGAATAAAGAACATGCTTAATTATTGGAAATCATGTCTCAGGCATATGATACATCTATCATCAAGATCGATCCTCAAGATATTTTAAAACTACTAGGTACAAACCCATCAGGTTTGTCCAACTGATTTTATGCTAGATTACTTATTTTCCTCAGGATATTATTGATACATCAAGGAGATATCTATAATTAGGACCCACCCATGTCTTATTTTCCAAATCATTCATCATATTTTGAATAATTTATTTAATTCATGAATAATGTGTCTTACCATCAAAAATTTGTATTGAGTAGAGAATATGAATTTACCAATAATTACCTAAATAAAAAAATAACTTTCAACGTAGAAAAATGTGTGTAAAAATTATATATGGTTTTAGTAATTAAAATATCCATGATAGATAATATGGATATTTATGGGAAATTTAATGTCCAATGAATAAATGAAAGTGATTTTTTTCAAGGTAAAGTCAATGACTACAAAAATTAATCAAGGAAATGAATGTTAGTACTTTCCTTGTTCAAAATGGTCAAAAACAATATAAATAAAGAATAAGTATGATATTAGTACACCATATACCCACTAGAGTAATAATAAATTGTTTTTTTCATTGATTAATATAAATAACATCAAAATATCTATAAAAAATTCTTGAGGAAAATATCCTTTTCATTTTAAAAATAACTTTTTAAAACAAAATGTCCAAAAAACATTTTGAAAATAAATTTATTTGAAAATTACCTTGAAATCATATAAAGTGTTAAAACATTTGAGTGGTCATGATGGATGGAAATTTTGTTCATGTCGTACATTTTAAAAAAATGATTCATTTCACTATTTCAGTAATGTCCAAATGGGTAATGTTTTGAAAATGATATAAAGATTAATTTGGATTTTTTTTTAAAAGACTAAAATTGTTAAAAAATTATTTAATAAAACATTTTGAATATTTTAAAAACATTTTTAAAAATATTTTTATAAAACATGGTTTTTGAATAAAATAGATTTCTGACCGAAGAGAGAAATGAAGTTGTATTTTACTCAAAACATTTTCTCAATCATTTTAAGTACCAAAGAGTGGGAAAATGGTACTATTACTTGAAAATATCATTAATAACCATAGAATAATAAAATTAAATGGGTTTATTATAAAAATATCAAATTATTTCCTTTAAATTAAATTCAAGAATAAAAAATCTCGATTAGAATGAGAATGTGATATACACCCTTATAATGATCATAATGTTGAAGTGAAAATTAAAAAATGAATCAATTATGTGTATCAAATGTAAATACACATAAAAATGTGTAAATAAAAAAAATATAAATCCAAAATTAATTACAAACATGTTCTTATAATATCAAATATAGTGAAGGACTAATATAGCCCAACGAAACGAAATTGAGTTATGAAATTATTTACCACTTCGTAAACTTTAAGTCAAACCCCCCTTAGATTAACTATTAAAACTTTAAGCTTCAAATACCATTAATAATTAATTATTAATGACATTAGATGTCAAATTGGTGGTATATACACCCTATAAAATAAATTAGTCTCATAACATTACAATATGCCTCAATGAATAGAATTTGAGATGAAGTCTCTTACCTCACGCTTATTTTTTGTTGAACATGTTTTAACCTTATGTATAGTGGTTTTAAAAAATATAATAACTTATTAAAAAATAATATTTATATATATAATATCATATATGATCATATTATAACATCTTATCACCCATTCATTATTAGTCGTTCATTATTTTCATTGTTTCGAATGTTAATTATATTGTTTTCTCATGCATTTTTGTCATGAATGTTTCTATTATTATGCATATTATATAGTTCCATAATATATATAATAATAATACTGATATAATTATCATATGTTTACATCAATTATACTTTTGAAACCAATCATGAAATATGTTTATGAAAAATGGACGGTGTTACAATCATGGAGACGGTAGGTCGTACATACACATGAGTAACGTTTTCATTTTTTAATGATCATTATGGAAAGGAGGGAAGTATTGTTTTATCAATATATAATGCTAAAAATTTAATATATAGAATATTATTTCTTTAAATATAATTAAATATATCAACCATGTGGTGTAGTGATAAAAAGATATTCACATTGCTTCGTGAATGCGCTAGTCCACACGTACACAAACAATGTTATCATCTTTCAGTGAGTGAAACTGTTAAAAACTAAAATGATGTATTATATTTTCATAATGATAAATATTTCATTAATATAATAATTATTTCAATTATATCACATATATTCATTAATTTTATCCTTATCACCTTCCATGTAAAGTGTTAGTGAAAGATGAATCACATCGCTTCGTGAGGCGGTAGTCTGTCGTACACATGAAAGACATTATCGTATCCCATAAGAAATGGAAATTAAAAGAGTTTTATATTATATAAGTAATAAAAGGTACAATTATGTCACAAATATTATATATATAATTTATATCCATCATCATACCCAACCATGAGAGTTGGTAATGGAAAAAAGGAATGGCATCGGTTCGTGGGATGGTAGTCCGCAGTACACGCGAATGATGATTTCATAACTAATTTGATAGAAGTGGAGATGGTTATAGGTCATGATATTATTATAAAAAAAATATTAGTATATTTAATATAATTTTTTTACTATATCATAGTTTTTTAAAAATAATTTATGGAGGATTGGGAAGAAATAAAATAAAAACACTCGTTGAATAATGTTACCTCTTATTCGGAAAACCTTCTTAGGTATGCAACAAAAGTCTTCCTATTCCAAAAATAAGTCTTATAAGATTAGGTTATTGAATTTTTAAGGTTATTTGAGTAGTTTTGTGGCTGAATCAAAATGGTTTGAAGGTAAGAATAAGAGGGGAGAGGGGAAGCCTTTTATTAGTTAGGTGAGTGGCACACTTGTAATATTTGGAAATAAAAATGTGCACCCACATTTTTCACATGTAAAAAGGTTCCAAAATAGAGTATTATCAGAATTTTTACATGATAGGGTATTAATATTGGAATTAAATAAATTTTATACAAGTTTTTAGGTCATTTAATGACTTATATTTTTAGTCTAACCACTAATAAATCCATTTTTATGATAACCATGGTAATTAATTTTTTACTATTTTCACTATTCATTTCCATCATTAATTAACTTGACCTCATTAGACAATATAAATTATTCTGGTTCTAAATATTGAATCCATATTTCCAAAATTACATTTATAAAATTGGAAAATTTTAATTTAAAATTAATCCTGCTAATGCGACGAGAAAGTAGGTTTTTAAAGAGAAAGTGTTCAAAATTTTACAAAATTTTTATATTTAAAATCAATATGAAAATGATTAAAATTAAATAAATTGGATTAATTGATATATAATTTAACAAAATATATTTTAAAACCAATTCATAATATAATTTAACTTTATAAATAATTTAAACAAAAAGGCACTTTTCAATTTAAATTTAGTATTTTCACTATTCATCAAAAAATGAAACATTTCAAAAAATAAAAAAAGCTCACCCTAAGATAATTTAGATATAATGATTTAAAAAATGTATTTATTTTTATCAGATAAATTTTATATAA
The DNA here is from genome assembly GCA_963277665.1 of Viscum album. Taxonomy (NCBI): domain Eukaryota; kingdom Viridiplantae; phylum Streptophyta; class Magnoliopsida; order Santalales; family Viscaceae; genus Viscum; species Viscum album. Next base: position 949,216,521 of record OY728163.1, read on the forward strand.
TTGGTAGAAAAAATTAAATTATGTGTGAAAATCATGACTAATATGCCTTTTAGAAAAATACAGTTTTTTAGAAAACATTTATTTTTTCTTTTAAATGAATATTATTTTATTTTTAATCAATATATATATATAATTTTCATAATTTAGTTATTAATATTAATACCTACCAATTTAATATGTAATTTATAAATGTATACTATATTATGGTTCATTTATATTCGGTGTTTCATGTTCTGTAAGTTATCGAAGAGGTTAAATTTAAAGATATATATTTCATGGGTTATTTAAGCTCAAAGTTATGTGTTGCATATGATATCAAATAAAATTTTAATATTTTATAATTTTGGGCTATTACAGTGATAAAATATTCATGAATTTTATGGTAATTTAAATAGGTCATTGGTGATGGTTCTGGGTCTGTTTTATAGGTCAGATTTCATAATGAACAAAGTGCAATTGATTAAATTTTAACCCTAGGTATAAAATATCTTTTACATCCAAAATTATAGCTGGTCCTTGAATAGAATATCTTGATTACTAATCCATCTTTTGTGTTCTAAAAATATAAACTAAACATAATCTTATAAACTCATTGATCCAAGGATGAGTATCTATTGTTTGAGCTTTCAAAGATCAAAGAGACATTTTAAAGCTTCTAATTCTTCAGTGATAGCACGTGAAAATCATAGAACACTACTCTATTGGTTAAAATACATGTTTGGATGATATTTATGGATCCTAACTTAGATCATTAAAGCTAATATGATCCAATATCTAGTTTAATGTGTGGATATCATGTTGTCTAGTGAGTACCATTTATGTTTCATTAAAATATCATTCATCATACTTAAAATTAGTTTTATGATATATATGAATGAATATAAACTTAGTGTTCCATATCTGGTGTTATGACTATGATTTTTTAATAAAAATTTGAATATATCACTTTTTAAGTCTTATTCTATTCTCAGGTTCCTTTAATAGTTTCCCTCATATAAAACTCTATCTCATATTCTACACTCACAAAATACTTGAGTTGATGAATTTCCAATACAGCCACATTTCTCATGGATCCAAATCAAAATTAAATAGTAATCCATGTTTCACACCACAAAGTGGGGTCTTTATTTATCAATAAAGATATAGATGAAATTGTATGTCACCTATAATGAAGTATCTTTAGAATAGGATGGTTTTTCAGTATCAATCTAGAAAAGAGAAAATTTGTCAATGGTTGAACATTTTAGTCCATTAATATGGTCAAAATTTTAAAAAATTACTCTAAAAATAGTTTTTGATGGGTTCTTCCTTATATTCATTAAAGGAGAATATTCCATTACTATCATGAAAAATTCGATGTTGGTTCATATGATGCTCATAAAATTGGGACCAATCACTTCCACAAAATTAAAAAACTTTTTTATTTCTTGCCATCAATGATGTATAATTTTATATAATTAAATAAAAGGTGTCACAAAATATAGATACATGGTAATTTTATTTATAAAACTCTAGAGTTATTGCACACAGCCAAACACTCTTTTCTCTTTTTCATTTAGGGGATATATGTGTTGGATCATTACCCTTCAGCCACTGTTAGGTAGTTCAATCTTACTTCAACTGTCTTCTTCTCCAAACAGGTCAATGTTTTAACCATAAAGGAAGTTAGTACAATAGTTGTGATCAAAATTTTTAAATCCAACTTCATCACTAGATTGGTAGTTCCTTGCATTGTCTTAATGGATAATGGCACTATCTTCTATGCATTCAAGCTCAAGAATTTATATATAGAGTATAATATCTACTCCAATAACTCATACAAATATTATCCTGCTAAAAATGGATATATAGATACATTCAATAAGTATTTTTAAAATTTCTTATAGAGAATGGTGGAGATGGATAAAAATTCATGGATTGATAAATTCTTTTATAATTTATAGACTTATCACACTACAACCCATGCATCCACAAAAGTGCCATGTATTCACAAGTGTATAGAATAGAAATATACTTTCCCATTAAAGATCAATTCTAATCACTTCACATAGAATTATAAAATAAACTGACTAAATAATAATAATCTCATGTTTGACTTGATGATAAAATTTTACCCATATTTCATAAACATGATGTACACAAAAATAATTTCATGTGAGTATTCAACATGAAGGTTCATATTGACTCATTCATAAAATGGGAATTGGTATTGGCTCTAATAACACCAATGATACCTAAGAAGAAATCTGTAATTTTGGATAAAATGTGGGAAAGACCTTATTTTATACACAGGGATTAATCTAGTGGATCATACACCTATATTACAGTGGATGGAGAGAATATATTTCCCACCGCTAATGAAATATTTCTTATGAAATACTTCACATAATCTCACATGTGGTTATATGGTACTTATTTTATGACCATTAATTTCACGACACCAAAGTTCTTATTAGATTACTCTAAATTTTATAGCATAAATTCTTATTATAAGAATATAAACTACATGATGAAAAGTCCTTATTGTAAGAAATTAAACTACAAGGCATACAATCCATCCCACATGACCCTAAATTTCTTGGGGTTTTTTATTCTATATAAATTAACCAACTTATATAAGATTCTACTCCACATAAGAGACCCTAGTATATAAGATTACCAATTTACATCGGGTCTTCCTAATTATCTCTAAAATATGAGATATTAAAATTACCTCTCTTTTAAGGATAACATGTGGTTTGATACTTATTTACATAGGATACATAGAGATTCTCAGAACACCTATCTCAAGCCCAATCGTGATCTGTCACATACACCCCATTACTCATTTTTTCCTAATGTTGAGCTCTCCAAAAATTTACTTTGGGTTTCATTATTTCCCCAATAACTAGGTAACACATTCATTCCATCTCATTTTCTCTATTAGAATTTGGGTACACTTCTTTCATGTCTATTTTTTCTCTAATAAACCAATTCTAGGACCATAATCCTTCCATTTTGTCCATGTATGAGCATAATATATATAGATGCTTCAAAACAAAGAACTACATGTAGATTGATTTCTATTATTACAAGATACATAGTGGTTCCCATATTTACTATCCTAGGCCTATCCATAAATTGCTTCATTATCCAAACCATCATTTTATGTTTCCTCTCCATTCATGTCAACTCTTTTAAATTTAAATTGAGTTGGGATGAAAAAATTCTCTTGAGAATTATGTGTGGATTGATTTATATTATTATAAGATATATAGAGATGTTCAAAGTACATATCATGGATCTAGTCAAAAATATTCAATCACTCCCATTTTCCCCCAATATCTCTTGATAATTTAATTCTAGTCATTTTTAATCATAGTGTTCCAACTACCCTTTTAAACAATTTTCTTTCATACACCAAATTTTTTATATTGTGTATTTAAAAACACCATGAACCTTACAAGGATATTGGAAATAAGTATATCTAATCCCAAAGGACCCTCTAATCATGGTGATGGTATGATTATCCACTAAATGAGGCTAATATTTATTTTTAATATATATAATATTCATGTAATTTATTATTCATAAACACCATTTTAGTTCATTTTACACTTTGAACATCATTTCACATAATGATTGTAATTCTTTCTTAAAATACACTATTATGTGGTACATTTTTTAACATCATTTGAAGTACCCAATGATTCATCTGATTTTAAGGAATATAATTATACATATTTTAATTTGATATTTTTTTAAATTGATCTACACTTAAATATAAATATGTTTGATTCAGGGATCAATGGATAATTCATGGAAGAAGATGGGGATATTTTGTGATGAAAGGAAACAATTCTGGAGAAGTCAGATTGGACACCATCCCACTAATGAGAATGTGGGGCCCAACATATAGGTCCAATTAATCCCCAATGTTGTGGGATTTTAGAAGACATGTAGAGGAACAAATCACTATTCAGGATCCAATGCTAATTAGGCATCCATGGTGTCCATTTAGGAGGCACAAATTAGAGATAAAATTTTGAGCTAGATTCTGTGTCCCAGAAAAACAGTCCACTAATATAATCATATCTCCTAATAAACAACTCCAAATGGGCCCAAATTTTACATAAGGGTATGAGACATCAAGGGATCCATTTTATTCTTCTATATCCCACTCTTATTCATCCATCTAGAAGGACTTACAAGCACGTCTGTTCGGTAGAAACAAGCTGGATTCCACCTCGGGTCAAGGGTGGAAAAGTCTCATCTTCCTTACTTTCCACCACACTAGGACTACCATACTCAAGTGAGATCTTTTGTACTATTGGAGGATAGACCAAAGGCTCCCAAAATGTCTATTTAAGGTAGTGGTGGTGAAGAAGTTTTTCATCTTGTATGCTTTGTTCAATTGTAATGTTATGCTTCGATTTTGTTGTCTCAAGTTTGTCTTTCACTTGTAAGTTGTTCAATTCACTTTAGTTTCTTAATAAAAGTTCTTCTTATACTCTTATTATATTGTTATTAATATAAATTTGATATAGTTGGTTCAAGGTGTGAATTTATTCACACCAAACCTTGTTAAATTATCACACAATGGTGGAGTGATTGTTATTTCATTGTTTCTTTTTACTTCTCCATTTCCTCCCCCGTGAGCCTACTTTCTACTTCCATTGAAACCATAGCATAAATGGAGGGCTAACCCACTTATGGGTTGATCCAAGGGAGTATCAAGGGTCTGGATTGGATGTTATTTATCACCCCATTAATGTACAATCACTTCTTTAATTGAGATTTTTATTTGATGATTTTTAAACTCCATCGTCCTTGCTGAATTTAAGGCCACACACTTCATGTGCTAATACAAACCTTTACCTTGAAGTGCTCAAAACATTGATCCTTCAAGTGTATAGGTTATTAGTATTAAAGTGTGTATGCATTAAACCAGTAAGTTATGATGTTGTTTTATCTTCTTAAATGAACCCATCTCAAATTTATGAAATTAAAATCATTGAAAAGGAAATAAGTCCAATCCACCCCTTGTAATAACCTAGGATCAACCATTCTCATAATTTTAATTCACTTTAGACTTTTAGTGTTCACTTAAACCCATCTAAAATCAACCTTAATGTTGTCCACTTAATAGCCAAAAATAGTCTATAGAATGTACGTGTCCATACGTTAGTTCTTAGGTCTCTGAGGATTCGACAACCCAAGTTAAACTACAAGGACTGTTCTACCTTCATCTCTTGGGTAAATTTGAGCGAGAATAAAATTTTGGCGCCATTTCTGGGGACCCAAGTAAGTAATATAAACACCCATTCTATTATCCCCCATTTCTTCTTTTCTAATCCAAATTCTCTTATCTTTTCCCTTTCTCGTTTTTTTTCTTTTGGCGCATGTCCGCCTACACCCGCGATCAATCAAACCATCTAGTTAGGGTGGATAGTCCTGGGGTTGGGGATTCAAGTACACCAAGGGAAATATTTCCATTAGATCTTAATATTCCTAATACTCTAGAGTCAAAAATTGATCCCATTTAAATGGAAGTTCTTCAAAGAAACCAACTCATAAACCCAGGTGGAAACCAAAATGGAAACCCAAATGAGGCAGCCCCAAACTTGGGGAATGCAATTGATCAAACCATGAATGACTACCTCACACCTTCCCGGACCAATTCCCCCTCACGAATTAGACATAACTCACTAGGAGATTCCAACTACATATTTAAACCCCATGTCCAAAACCATCTTCCTACATTCCATGGAATGGATTCCGAGATACCCTACCTTCACATTAAGGAGTTAAATGACATTGTAGAAACCATGTGTCCCCCACATCAACTAGAATTAGCTAAGATGAGGCTATTTCCTTTTTCTTTAAGGTATCGAGCTAAAAATTGGCTAAAAATTTTGAGACCATCATCCATAAACTCTTGGGACCAACTACAAAGAGAATTCTACAAGAAATACTTTCCCCACCACAAAACAATTGCACTTAAAAAGAGTATCCAAAACTTTTTTGAAAAAGAGAGAGAGTCATTCTATGAAACATGGGAGAGGTTCAAAGACACTCTAAACATGGTTCCACACCCTAGTTTTTCTATACCTGAACAAGTGAAAATTTTCTATGAAGGTTTGGGTCTGGGGAACAAACAATTCATTGACATGATGTGTAATGGAACCTTTAAAAACAAAGCCCCAAATGATGCTTAAGAGTATCTAGAAAGACTTTATGAACAAAACCAAACATGGGGAACTTCACATTATTCTAAAAAGACACAAAGAAATACTGTAATTCATACACTTAGAGAAGAGGAAATCCTTAGGGATAAACTCGCAGAACTCTCTATGAAGGTTCAAGAGATAGACCTTAGGAAAGTCCATGAAATCCAAACTATTGACCCTATTTGCACAATTTTTGACAAACATGACCATAAGAAAGATAACTACCCAACCATTCCATCCATAAAATATGTTCTTTTAGGAGGACCCCCAGTGGAAGTAAATGCTTTGAACTTTCAAAAGCCTCAATACCAAAACAACTTCAACCCAAGGTATAATGACCACCCAGGCTTCCGCTGGAAAGATAACCAACAACCTAGCCAACCACATGGACAAAATATTTACCCCCATCAGAACTACCAATCCCATAACCAGTTCCAAACCCAACATATCCAATACCAACAGCCACCGGTCCATTTTCAACAAACCATCCCACCTCCAAAATATCCCCCTGGGATAAACCAATCTTCCCAAGCACCAACCCAAACTGTTCCAAAAATCCTACTAGAACAACCGTGCAAAAAAATGGAGAGGATGAACTCAAAAGTCTCTTTCCTAAAACAATAAATTCAAACCATCAAAACTGGAAAGTCACCCATGCCTACTCAGGCAGTTCCATCCTCAACTTCAAGGGGAGAGTCAATTTGTACTCAAACAACTCATGAACAACTAAAGGTTGTGACTGTTTTAAGAAGTGGGAAATCAATTGAGAAACCTGAACAACTAATTAAGAACCCACCTAGAGATTCAAACATGGATGAAAATTCAAATGAACTAAATGATCAAACTGAGGAAACTGATAACAATGTCAAAGAAACAACTCTTCAACAAACAACCCCACAACCTGCACTATTTCCTCAATGCATGAGGGGGAAACCCAAGCCTGAACTGAGTGAAACATTGAGGGAAATCTTATCACAAGTCAAGTTGAACATTCCCCTTCTTGATGAAATCCAAACCATACCTGCCTACTCAAAATAACTTAAGTACATGTGCACCTTTAAAAGAAAACTTTCACATAAAAACCAAGTCCTTTTGGCTGCTAATGTGAGTACCACCATTCAAGGGACCATTCCTCCTAAGTTGAAAGACTAGGGTTTCCCTTACATCAATGTTGAACTAGGAGAGAGAAAAGTTTTCAAGGCCTTGTGTGACCTAGGTGCTAGTTTCAATCTCATACCATATGTTGTGTACTACCTATTAGGCCTAGAAGAGCTCCAACCTACATCTGTCACTCTTCAACTTACTAATCGTAGCATTAGGGTTCCAAAGGGGATTTTAAAGGATGTTCTGGTAAAGGTTGAAAACTTCATCTACCCTACTGACTTCATTGTACTTGACAACCATACAAACATAGGAAATAAGGAACAAACCCCAATCATCCTTGGTCATCCTTTCCTTGCAACAATCAACTTTGTTATCCGAGTTCGAAACGGGAACATGACCATCACCTTTGGAAACATGAGTCTAGACTTGAACATCTATATTGCAAGCTCAAAAATATAGGATGATGAGGAAATTCATGAAGTAAACATGATAGGAAGCATTGATAATGAATCCATAGAACATCAAGGAATATTTGATGGATGTTTAAGTCAGGATGAGATTTATTTCCTTTATTAACATGAAATAATTTTATCTCCTTTGCATGAATCATTTTCAAATTGCTCCTATGATGAAGTCTTAGGTCCAACAATCAGTGAAACTTTTCAAACATCCTTCCCTAAATCTGATCAAACCAATATTGTAGCTGAAACTTCTATATGTGGGGAATCAATACTATCTGAAACTCTAAAAAAAGAAATTGATATTGATCCAATGTCCCAATATTCTGCTGAAATTCTGAAATAACCTGATCTTGAATTGAAGGAGCTTCCCACTGTACTCAAGTATGCCTTCCTAGGGGACAATCAAACACATCCTATTGTCATTTCTTCTTCTCTTGAATCCAATCATGATAGGATGCTTCTAGATGTCCTTAGGAAACATAAGAAAGCCATTGGTTGGACCATGTCTGATATTCCTAGGATTATCCCACTTATTGGGACTCATAGGATTGTTCTGGAATCAGATTCAAAGCCATGTCGTCAACCTCAATGGTGACTCAATCCTAATATCATGGAGGTAGTAAGGAAAGAACTTCTGAAATTGTTAAAAGTTGGTATCATATATCCCATAGCTGAGAGTGAATGGGTGAGCCCGATCCAAGTGGTTCCAAAAAAGGCTGGAATCATAGTGATAACCAATGAGGATGGAGGGATTCTTCCAACAAAGGTGAGTAGCTATAGGAATCCAAAATCATTCACCAAGAAGGACCATTTCCCCTTACCATTCATTGACCATGTCCTTGAGAGAGTGGCAGGTCATGCCTTCTACTGTTTCTTAGATGGGTACTTGGGGTATAATCAAATTGAGGTCTCCCTAGAGGATCAAGGGAAGACTACATTCACATGTCCATTCGACACCTTTTCCTTCAAACTCATTCCCTTTGGTTTATGAAATGCTCTCGGAACCTTCCAGCGGTGCATGATGGGAATCTTCTTAGACATGGTAGGGGGTTTTCTAGAGGTCTTCATGGATGACTTCTCTGTGTTTGGGGATACATTTAAGGGATGTCTACAGAATGTGGAGAGAGTCTTGTCAAGATGTGAAGAAAAAAATCTAGTCCTAAACTGGGAAAAATATCATTTCATGGTTAAAGAGGGACTAGTTCTAGGCCATCTGGTCTCAGGTAGGGGGATTGAAGCTGATAAATCCAAGGTTGACATCATTCTTCACCTTCCATCACCCAAATCTGTCAAGGAAGTGAGGTATTTCTGGGGACATGCTGGTTTCTATAGAAGATTCATCAAGGAATTTAGTTCAATCTCTCATCCCCTCTGTGCTCTGATAGTGAAGGATGCTCCTTTTGTTTGTACATAAAGCTATGAGGGTTCATTCTCAACCCTCAAATCCTCTCTCATCTCTCCCCACATCATGAAATCTCCAAATGGTTAAACCTTTAAAGTTAATGGCCATAGAGTTAAACCATTCATTGAACCATTTCAAAAACAGGAAGTTATTAAAGACTTGTGTGAACCAACCTTAGATGAGGAAAATACTTAAACAATTAGGTTTCCATGCCGGGATAACGATGTTAAACAAAGCGTTGCATGGGAGGAAACCCATGGTTTTCAAGTTTCCTATCATTTTGTTGTTTTAAACAACTTTATATTTTAAATAGGATTAATTAATCATTTTTATTTAAAAAAAATAGACTGTTGACCTGTTATTCTGTTATGAGTATGGATGGGTATGAAATGGGAGCACCGTATTCATCTATGTCACGTGGTGTGATCCTTGAGTAATTCCTTAACCAGAAATTTAAAAAGAAGACAATGTATCATCGGTTTATTTTATTTTAATATTTTTGTAGGTTAAAATAAAAAAATAAAAAATATATATATAATAATAATAATTAAAAAAGGGTATATGTCGTAGGCCGTAGGGCAAACCCCGTCACAATCGGCGAAGCCGGGGGGACTCAAACCCAAGACCGAAGGGAGACAGGGGAGTGCACTTACCCCTAACCTACGACTTTTTGTGCTTCCTTATTCTATAATTTTTATATATATAGTTATATTTTACTTTATTTATTATATAAATAAATATAAATATATTGTTTTGTTTTGTTTTTTTTTGTTGTTTTTTTCCTTTTTCCACTAGGGAACTCTACAAGTGACATGGATATTAAAGGATTAAAAGGGAGTAGCAAGAATTTCAACTTCAACAACCAGGTGACTTCATTCCATGATCCTCATTTTCAATTTCCTTTTTGAACTTTCATTCTCTACCTCTACCCCCTTCTAATTTTTCTTTTCATTAAACACTGGGGACAGTGTTATTTTAAGTTGGGGGGGAAGATAAAATAAAAAAAATGATTTTGTGTCAAAAAAATGAATGCTTTGAAAAACAAATGTGTAAATGGAAGGAAAAATTCCATTAACTTTGAACATGGTAATACACATTTCACACTTTGAAACTGAATATCAACTAATTTAGCATGCCTTGATTCTAATTTTAATCCTTGTATAATTTCATGAGCATAGATTTTGGAAAGTGTGGTTGTCCAATGTGATATTTCATTGTTTATATTTTCATCCAAATAAAAAAAGAATCACAATGCGCATCCTTTGGATAGCTAGTGGGGTATTAGTTTGAGTTTATGGGGTCCCTAAAATAAATAGCATAGGTTTGTTGATCATTTTAGTTTTAATATGAGTATTAAATAAATAAAAAAATTAAAAATAATTATAATAATAAATTTGCGCGTAGAGCAATGAAATGACCTAATGCGTGGCTTTCGACACTTGGGGATCGTGACTCCATAGTTGTATGGCCCATAGTTAGTAATTTTATCTCTATTTTTTGTAATTTGAATTTCTTTTTTACTGAGTTCACTTGAGGTGATGTCTGATTATGTGGGCTTCACTTGGTTCCCTAAGGTCTTTGAGCTTGGGAGTCATCGGCAAAGTCTCACTACAGGGGTTGACTCTTTTGAGTGCAACTTCAATTACTATGGAAAAATTGAAAAAAAAATACAATAAAAAATACAATAAAAAAATGAATACTCATATTAATATTGAAATGTGATTCTATCTAGTGCTTCCATCATTTCCCCCTTGAATAAAGATGAACCCTCATATCTATTGTGATGCACAACACATCCTCATACTTAATTGATATTGGATGAAATATGTCAATGAATTTGAACCAAAGAATGGGATTGGGATTGGGATGTTCTTATGAAACTATATTGTATTAAAATACTTTTATGGGTTTCATTGTTGTTTGGTATAAGGGTTTCTGGTGATCAATGTGTATTTAAATGTTTTTGGAAAAGGGAATTCGAATTTCATATTGTTGAGATATATTTTTCTCGGGACTAGCAAAACTCAAGTTGGGGGTGTGATTAGCCACTAAATGAGGATAATATTAATTGTTAATATATATAATATTCATGTACTTTATTATTCATAAACACCATTTTAGTGCATTTTACACTTTGAACATCATTTCACATTATGATTGTAGTTCTTTCTTAAAATGCACTATTATGTGGTACATTTTTTAACATCATTTGAAGTACCCAATGATTCATCTGATTTTAAGGAATCGAATTATACATATTTTAATTTTATATTTTTGGAAATTGATCTAAACTTAAATATGAACATTTTTTATTCAGGGATCAATGGAGAATTCATAGAAGAATATGGGGATATTTTGTGATGAAAGGAAACAATTCTGGAGAAGTCAGATTAGAAACCAACCCACTGATGAGAATGTTGTGCCCAACATACAGGCCCAATGAATCCCAAATTTGGTGGGATGATATAAGACATGTATAGGAACAAATAACTCTGCATGATCCAACGCTAATTAGGCCTCCATTGTGTCCATTTAGGAGGCCCAAATTAGAGATAAAATTATGGGCCAGATTCTGCGTCCCAGAAAAACAGTCCACTAATATAATCATATCTCCACCTAAACAACTCCAAATGGGCCCAAATTTTATAGGAGGGTAGGATAAATCAGGGGATCCATTTTATTCTTCTATGAACCACTCTGAGTCGGCCATCTAGAAGGACTTACAAGTGCGTCTGTTCAGTGGAAGCAAGTTGGCTGCCACCTAGGTTCAAGGGTGGAAAAGTCTCCTCTCCCTTACTTTCCACCACCCTAGGCCTACCATACTCAAGTGGGATCTTATGTAATGTTGGATTCTATACCCAAGGATCCAAAATTTCCTATTTAATGTAGTGGTGGTGAAGGATTTTTTTCATCTTGTATGCTTTGTTAAATTGTAATGTTATGCTGCGATTTTCTTGTCTCAAGTTTGTCTTTCACTTGTAAGTTGTTCAATTCACTTTAGTTTCTTAATAAAAGTTATTATTATACTCTTATTATGTTTTTATTAATATCACTTTTATACCTTTGGTTCAAGGTGTGAATTTATTCACACCAAACCTTGTGAAATTATCAAACAACGGTGGAGTGATCATTATTTCATTGTTTCTTTTTACTTCTCCATTTCCTCGCTCATGAGCCTACTTTCTGCTTCCATTGAAACCATAGCATCAATGGGGGGATAACCCACTTATGGGTTGATCCAAGGGAGTATAAAGGGGATTTATTGGATGTTATTTATCACCCCATTAATGTATAATCACTTCATTAATTGAGATTTTTATTTGATTATTTTTAAACTCCATCGTCCTTGTTGAATTTAAGGCCACACACTTCATGTGCTAATACGAACATTTACCTTGAAGTGATCAAAACTTTGATCCTACAAGTGTATAGGTGATTAGTATTAAAGGGTGTATGCATTAAAACAGTAATTGATGATGTTGTTTTATCTTCTTAAATGAACCCATCTCAAATTTAAGAAATTGAAATCATTGAAAAGGAAATACGTCTAATCCACCCCTTGTAATAACCTAGGATCAACCCTTATCATAATTTGAATTCACTTAATAATTTTAGTGTTCACTTAAACCCATCTAAAATCAACCCAATTTTGGCCACTTAATAGCCAAAAATAGTCCATAGAATGTACGTGTCCATAGGTTACTTCTTAGGTCTCTAAGGATTCGACAACCAAAGCTAAACTACAAGTACCGTTCTACCTTCATCTCTTGGGTAAATTTCAGCGAGAATCATGGTATATGAGATTTATATTCAATGAAATTTTAAAAAATTAATGGTATGTCACTATCTCTATGGAAATATATAGTGATCCCAAACATCATCATTCAAATGTGGTCAAGATTCATCCTTTTTATGAATTTTTTATAGTATGGTAATGGACCTATAATTCATATGTTTTCAATAGTTATTCTTGAATATCCATTATAATCACATCATTTTATGATTCAAATAAATCAATTTACAAGTTACACCATTCTTCATTCCCCTATTAAAATGTATCTAAATGCTTATAATTCATATAACCCAATGGGATTGTGACATTTCTTTACCCTCAAGGTTGATGTTGAAAAAAATCTCATGGGTGTTTCATATGGATTGTTTTTTTTAAATGACATGTGATGGTTGTTTATAGGTATCACCAAAGGAATAATAAAAGTTAAGAAGAGTGTAAAAGGTTGTAATAAATCTATCTAGAAGATAGAAAATATGTCATAACATCTTAGGTTATGTCATAGGATGTGTTTAGGTAAAGTATCCTCTCTTCCATACTCAGGGTATCTTTGTTGTAGAACCCCTGGATGAACTAAGAAGAAGGATTAGTAAAATTGATAATCACTTCATATGGTACATGAATTTATCTTTTTTATTACCCTTTATTCCACATCAATGATGGTTTCACTACAATGGTAATTGTTTAATAGAAAAAATTAGACAACTATGGGTTATGGCCACTCGAGTAGCCTGCTCCCTCAGAGATAGCTGACCGTGCTCAAAGGTAGCCCAGGATAGGGTGACATGTAGGATAGGTATAACACAAACCCATATTTGGTCAATATCAGGAAGGAGACCATAGAACAAGGCATAAAATGGTTAAGATCACCGTGTTTTGTAGCATGGTGACTTTCCAAGGCTGGTAAGTCCCTAGGGAATTTGAATAGTGTTATTTGGAAAATATTTTTTATATAATAGTGTAAATTCATATGAATGTCTAATTTGGGATAAAATAAACTATAGACCGTGCTATAAGACCAAATTCCACACCATAGAATATAGAATAAGTAATTCTTGTTGAATTCATGTGGAACTCATCATTGCATAAAGGACCATGACATAAGGGTGACCTATAAATTTTCAATGTCACTAAAGTGTCAAGTGTGTCATAGAGAGTGGGTTTCACCATATTCATGTTTCAGTTATATATTTCCACACCACATAAATGGGTTCTAGTATAGGGGTTCATTTCTAGGAGAGAAAAGAAAAGTGAGTATTCAATATTTATAGTAATTTTCATCAAGAAGAAACATTATACAAAAAAACCTATTCAAATGGTGAGAAGATATTAAGTATTTTACCTTGATATTTAGGGAAATTTATGTGGGAGTCACATAGCTAAAAATTATAGATCTAAGTGTTGAGTCAGCCTTTGTTTTAGTAAATGATACCACACTGTACCATTATCAGAAATGGTGAAGATCACACCATAGTAGGAGAGGTTTCACCATGGAGAGGTGGTCTCTAATCAACCTGGCAGTTTTGACTGGAATTTCAAATATTAGTTTTGGATTAGTATATAAGTGGTTTTATGTGAATTAAAAGGTTACAAATCAACAAAATTATTTTTTATGACTCATGGATCAATCTTATAAGGATAGAAGAAAAATAATTAATATCACCCTTTAGATAAAAGAGGTTAATTGAATTCACAATAACTATACATGGAATTTTTTAGTGAAAATAGAGATTCTATGTGAACTTCAGAAGATACTAGTGTCTTAGAGAAAAACAGAGGTCTCAAGTTCAATTATTCTTAGAACTAAAAGAATATAATTTTAAGGAATTTTGGAAATATAAAGGATAAAATAAAGGAGGTCATTTAAATAGTATTACCTCACTAGAAATTATTTATACCTATATAGAAGTGTAACACTATTCCATATGTATTTTCTCATCTATATTTCATGGAGAAGAAAATCACAGATATAGTAGTGAGAACCTATATGTGAATAAGATTGATGATATTTTCAAATGTGTTTTTGGATAGTGATTCTAAATGGTTAGTGTGACTATTATATAGTAAAATCATTTCAGGTAGTGTTATTAGTGTCTTGCGTTCATAGATAAATGGTTATGCATGATCCTTGGATTACCCCATCTGGATGAACCAAGTAAAAACGAATTTTTTTATTCTTTAATAATTTATTCATTGAAGATATATAAGTTTTTTAGATAAATAAGTGTTCCTTAGAAATAAATAATATTATTGTGATCAAGTAAGTAATGTTAATAAAAATAAATGCCCCAATTCATCCCCCCTCACCCCCACCCACCACCTCTAAGGGTATATTCATTTATTAGGGATAATTAGTGGTATCAAAGTAAGGTTTTTGGGGTGAAATATTTTCTATATCAGAAGTATGGTGGTAGTGGTAATACTCAATCACAAATGCATACCAATTTTCAAAGTCAAAAATTCTTAGTTATGGAAAAACAGAATGCAACACTACTAGTATTCTTTGGGAATGAATGTTCTCACAGTGGATATGCATGAAATCATGACTAGTATAGAAAATATAGCATTATTAAATAGATATCACGTGGAGATTGATAATGATTATAAAGAAATAAATTCATTAGGTGAATCTTTTTCCAACCCTATATATACCAAGGTTATCTCATGAATAACCTCTCATGTTATGTGGTAAAACTTCAAAATATCTATAAATGTAATTCTAAAGTTTAAGAGGTTAAATTGAATGAAATGTGGAATAAATATGAAAATTTTAGTGTGATACCAAATGAAACAGTTGATGTATTTTTTTCATCAACTAAAAATATTAGTGTAATACATTCATGGATTTAGTGTGAACATTGATGATGTTAAAATTATTAAATTAATCCTAAGAATACTACTATCATATTTTAATTTTAAGGCATTAGTGATTGAAAATAAAGACCCATATGAGGTAAAATTGAATATTTGCCATAGTAATATCTTTGATTACAATACAATAAATAACAAAAATATATCTATGTCATATGAGATCTATCAGGGTAGAGTTTTCAAGGTTATAAAGAAAGTAATGATAAAGTAGGATCCTAAATATTAAAAACTTAATTTCATTCCTCTCACCTTACGACAGGAAAAGGATATATTCCATTTTATTAATTATAATTCAGTAAAGTAGAGATTATTTATTCCAAGTGTTATAAGAAAATTCAAGATAAGGATGAAGAGTAATAATTAGTGAATAAATCTTTTAATGATGACAAATGCAGGATAAAACTATTTAAAAAATAACTCAATAAAAAAATTAATATCGTGAAGGAAAAAACATAGATTATTTAGAAGTAAAGGAGGTAAAGTACTATAGATACATCAATGAATATTTTGTAATGGTTTTTATAGACAAACATCAAGTTTAATATAGTTATGAATAAGGTAATAAAATGGAATAAAGAGTTGATTTTTATGCCAAACATGAGGCATCCCTTTGAGAAATTCACAAGTGAAATACTAAAAGACTAATTATTATAGAGTTATTCATAACCACAAGGTCTGTATAAAGTAATAGTGTAACACCCCAAGACGTTAATATATATTTATTTTTAAATAAATTCAATTCCTTTGATATCTTTCGATGCACACAACACAGGGTTTAAATGAAATGTGATACTCAATTAAAATATTGTTATTTAAACATGATCATTATAACCTAGTCATTAAGTTGACGAGTATGAATAGGAATGATTAAATTATTAAAAATTACATAATTTAAAAATGTATTAAATAAATTCAATTATTATCTACTAATTATAAATAAAATTAGAACCATTTAAAATAATAAGAAATTTTTTCTGAAAACAGTATTTCTTCTAAAACGTTCTTCAGTCATGATTTGAACAAAAAATTTAAATTTATTTTTTTACTAATTTTAGAAAATTGATTTTAAAAAATTAAATTCATTTTTAGAATCATAATATCAAAATTATCTTAGGGTGGTTTTTTGGTATTTTTCTAAAATGTTTCATTTTTCAATAAATAGTGAAAATAATGATTTTTATTAAAAATTGTCATTTAATTTAATGAATTTACAATACTAATTTAATTTTAATATAGTTTTAATGGTAAAATTATTTCAATAATAAGTTAATTAATCCAAATTATGTTATTGGAATCAATTTCATATATAATTTTGATAAAAAAAACTTTTTTAACTTTTGAATGTTTTTTTTTTGGAAAATTGTTTCTTGACACATTTGTAGATTTAATTTTAAATTAAAATTATTACAATTATATGATTTTAATTTAAAAATATGTTTTAAATTTTTTGAATAATAATAATTTATATTATCCAATAATTTCAACTTCATTTTTTACCTTAATGAATTGCGAAAACAATAAAAATTATTTGTTGTGGTTAAGTTAAAAATGGGTTTACCGGGGGTTGAACTAAAAATACCAGAGTTATAAAAGAAAAACACACATATAATTACTATTTTATGGTAATATTTCGTCCTTATATATTATAATATTCCACAATTTTATATTTTGGATACTTTTTTCGAGAGAAATACATGGTTGTAATTCATTCCTTTCAAAAATTCAAAGTGTGTCCTCTCCCCCCACTTATAAAAGGACACCCCCTATCCTCTCCTTTCTGTACTTCCAAAACCCATTGGTCCATAAAATAACTTCCCAAATAAATTCAAAAATTTCCTCCCATAATCTTATAAGCCTTTTTGTATTCGTAATTCCAACCTATGAAGTCTTTTGGTGGAAACCAAAAAATGTTTTCCGAAGAAGAGTTTACATCCTTAACCAAGAGTTTTATTTTATTTTTTCAACCACCTACTTAAAATAATATAAAATATGATTATATAATAACCTATGTATCTCAAATATACTTATATTTTTTATTCAAATAGATTTACCTCTAAACATCTCCTCCCCCTCTCAAATGGGAAGTGAAATTGTTGATTGTGTGTATGGCGGACTACCGCCTCGCGAATAGACATAATTTTTTTTCCATAACCACTTTAAATAGATGAATATAATTATTTATATAATGTTTATATATGATATTTATGTTATAATAATACTTATTGAATTATGATATCATATATACCTTCTTACTTTCCATTTTGTAGAAAATATGATAACGTCGCTCGTGTGTATAGAGGACTACCGCCTCACGAAGCGATATGATTAGTTTTTCACTTATTATTTAAATGTAAGGTAATAAGGAATAATTTTATATTTATATGTGATATAAATTAAATATTTACCATCTATAAAATTAATATATCATATAATTTCTTACCTTATCATCCATTGAATAAATGATAATGTCGTTCGTCTGTACGGTGGACTACCACATCACGAAACGATGTGATTTTTTTTATTACCACATAACATGGTTTGTATGTGTAAGGGTATTTGAAGAAATAATATTATATTTAATATAAAATTATCATCATGTAAATATAAAATAACACTTACCTTCCCTCTATCATAATATTCAAAAAATGGAAATGTTACTCATGCTTTTGTACGACCTAGCATCTCCATGATGGTAACATAGTTAATTTTTCAAAACCATGTTTCATGGCTGATTTATAAAAAATATAATTTATGAATAAAAATTTTAATTATGTAATTTTTACCATTCTATATATGAATAATTAATAATATATTTGACCATAGTCAACTTACCTAACTGATTTTGGATATATGAGTCATTTATCATTAAAACGTCCGACGTGAAATAAATTAGTTAAGTAATTGAATATGACATGGTAATAATTAAAATAAAGGAATAATAAACCTGAAAAATGTTATTAATAGATTAAATAATTAACATGGTTTTATTATTCCAGAATATAAACAACACACATGAAAAATCAGGCTCGGGGTAAGGGATCTCTCTAAACCACCATTTCAATTGGGTTATGAACTTTATCTCTATAAGTCACTTTATCTCTCTATAATGTTATGGAATGATTATAAATTATGTATATATTAATCTCACATATATAAATATATTATTCTATCTTCATTTTATGGGTTAATACTTGCTTTAAGATCATTTATCAAATGCATATGTTATGAATATTCCTTTGTTTATAATATAAAGAAAGATTATGCAACCCATTTTATTTCCATGGGTAATTATAATGTTAGGAATTATGATTTATTATTTCATATTCCTCAAATAGATCATTAACATTTTATGATGGGTGATCCTAGATAACACTCCAATACACTAGTTAAATCTTTAGTCTCATGAGTCTTCATGTATGGGATCAGGGAGTAAACCTAATCCATTATGGGACTTTTTCCACCATGAGATATTGTCTACGAAGTTATACTTGAATCATGTTTATGTCATGTAATATGTTATTTCCATATTTCCTATAATTCCATGAACTTATGAAACCATGTTCTTTGTTCCATTATTTCATCCAGTTACTCATGAGCATTCTCTATTATGATATCATGGAATACATTTGACTCTCAAGTCATGTTTCCTTACTATGTTTATAACCTTAGAGGAATTTTTTCTCACCCCTTTCTTTATGTATTCCCTAGATTATCCCAGGTATTTTTAGGAGATCTAATGTATTTTAAGAGCTCAATATAGAGAATAAAATAAGTCTTCCAACTTTTAAGTTCCTTTTGATGTGATATGAAATTAGTTTTACAAATGCACTAGGAATTTATGATCCCTATGTTGTATTAATGGGTATTTATATTTAATAATTATGTAATAATATGTGCAAAATACTTGGGTTTACATATTTGGAATTAGTGGAAAGGTTTAGTTAACCTTTGGAAATAATATGAGAAAACTTTAGTGAGAACCCTATGGAAAATTATAAGGATAACTCTGAGGATAATTCTAAGCATTAGGAAATTTCCTGGAATATTGGTGAAGTATAGAGTGAGTGGATTTCAAGAAAATAAATCCATGTATGGATACTAAAAGTGGATGTGTCTCTAGAATAGTTGTACCTAGGGGTAATAACTATGAAAAAGGAACATTGATCAAGACTCAATCATCACCTAGTACATAACAATGGTATTTACTACACACCATGTTTGAAACTCCCAAGGGATATGATTTGGAAATTCACAAACTCTTAACAAACCATTATTAAGGACATGAATGAATTTCTATGTTAGAAAACATAATAGGAAACATTACAATGGATAAGTTAGATTGAATTATATAGTCCAATAATTCATTACATACTTATCATTGGTGATTTATTCTTTTTATGTTTATATGTTTCGCTTTAGTATGTTAAAGTTTTCCCATCCAAATTTTTTATTTATTTTAGTTAATAGAAGAAAATTAGGGAATCTTTTCCAACCAAAAACATGAGAGGAAATGTGATGATTACCCTAATTATATACCTAACCCTATATGAGTGAGATTCAATAACTTCATGAAGGTAATGGCTCAACTAGATGATGTTGTGAATAATAACATGATTCATATGGAACACCCTACTCCTCCTAAGAAGGATAAAGTTGCAGTTGAATATTTTAGATGATAAATATCTCTTCCAGTAGTGTAAATTTTAATCCTCTCATAGTTGAAAAATGGATTAACTCCATTGAGAATATATTATATTTCCTTCAATTCATAGAGTAATAGAAATTTGTGATGGTCATTTATTGAGTTGAGCGAGAAGTTGATCAGGGGTCGACACAGATTAAGAACACGAATTATAAAGAGGATATCATTTTCATGAAATGGGAAGACTTAGAGAAAATACTTTCCAATACATTTTTCCCTGAAATCTCCATCTTAAAATGGAGATAGAATTCCTTAGTATTAAATAAAAGGAATATGAGTATATCGGGGTGTATGGGTCCAACTTCGCAAGTATTTCATGGTTTAACTACAGATTTGTTATCAATATTAAAAGTAAGGTGGACCCTTTATTTAGTGGGTTAAAGAAAATTCTAAAAAATATTTGGTGATTTGATAATTTAATTTTTATATAGATATTTTCTATTGTTCCCTTAATTTTTAGATTGAGATCAGTGACTTTGAGTGGTCTCGTGGGACTAGAGACAAAAAATTTAAAATGGAGGTTTCTTTGGGGGCATCAACAGATCAATCCCATGGAGGAAAGAAAACTCATCATCCCACTTGTCAAAAGTGTGGGAAAAATAATCCCAAAAACTGACTAAGAAGAACTAGAAGATGATTCAAGTTTGGAAAATATGTGAATCAGGTGAATCAGTGTCATAGGGAAATGAAGAACCCTAGTAACGAGAAAGATGAAAAGAAGGTCAAGATCAACACTATGTCTGTCATACAGTGTTTTAACTATAAGGATCATGGGTACTATGTAATGAAATTCCCTTAATCAACGTTTTTAAGAGACAGTCCTCGAAAAAAAACATTCATTGATGTAGGGAGGGGTGAATTTTATCACTAAGTCTGAGGTGGATGTTGGAAACGATGTGGTCACAGGTATGTTATTTATTCATTCATGAATAGAAAACATACTTTTTGATTATGGATCTACACATTCTTTAATATATTTTAAGATTAATATTACTATTCAAACACAAACTCAAAACATGGGGGTTGAGATGTATATGCGAATAGAAAATGGAGTGATGGTTTCATCCCAAGTATATAAATCCTCCCCAATCAATGTGTGTGGATTTAATCTTCCCACAAGTCTCATCATACTTTCTTTGGTATAATTTGATGCTATTTTGGGTATGGATTTTATATCCTTATATAAATCCAACATCAATTGTCGGGAGATTGAGATCACTCTTAACATCCCAATTTATACTCTGGTTCTGTACAAGTATAAGGAGAAGGATGAATCTCCCCAGGAATATTTTTTCTCATAATATATACAATTTCCTTATGAGAAAGAATATCTTGCCCAAATAATTGAGATAAAGGAGAGAATCATGCTTCAATACATGATCATTATGATAGATTATACTAATGTATTCACTAAATAGATGTATGGTCTTAGTCCTAAATAATAGGTTGAGTTTTCAATCAAAATTATACCTGGATCTCTACCCATATCCAAGAATCCTTATAGAATGAACAAAATTTACTTGAAAAATAAATATTTACATAAGAACATGGAAAAGTGTTTTATATTCCCAAGTGCTTCACTGTGAGGTGTTCTAGTCCTATTATTAAAGAATATGTATGGGTCAATGTGCCTCTATATTGATTATCATGAGCTCAAAATAATCATGATGAAGGAAAAGTATCTCATTTTGTATATAGATTACTAGATCAATCAACTACATGGAGCTCAGTATTTCTCTAAGGTAAACCTTTGTTTAGTATATCACCAATTAATGGTGAAGAGGGAAGATAATTCCAAAAATTTATTTTGAACAAGTTATGGACACTATGAGTTCATAGTGATGCCTTTCGGACTCACTAATTCTCTAATAATATTTATAGACTTAATGAATAGATCCTTTAGGGATTACCTCAACAAGTTTTTGGTTGTCTTTATAGATTATATTTTGATATACTCCAAGTGTAAGGAGGATCCTTAGGAGCTTTTGAATATTGTGCTAAGTTCTTTAAGGAAGAAGAAAATATATGAAATTTATAGTAAATGTGAGTTCTGGATTAAGGAAGTATCATTCTTGGGGAATATTATCCCCAGTAAAGGGACTTATATGGACCCTTCTAATCCAAATGGAAATAGGGGAATATCCTAGACCAATGTATTTAATGGAGATCCATAGTTTCCTTGGATGATCTTGGTATTACCAACTATTTGTAAAAAAAATCTGATTGTCAAACTCACTATACAAGCTAACATGGAAGGGAGTAAAAAATTTCTAGACTAGTGAATGTGAAGAGATCTTTAAGGATTTGAAAAAGAGGCTTATCATTACACTAATACTTAAACTACCCTTAAGTGGGAATTTTTTGTGGTTTATAGTGATACTTCAAATCAGGGTTTGGATTTTGTACTAATGAATAATGATAAATCGATAGCCAATCCCTCAAGGTAGTAGAAAGTTCATGAGAAAAACTATACCATGCATGACCTAGAGTTGGTTGTAGTGATCTTTTCATTGAAGATATTGTGACATTATCTCTATGGGGAGAAGTTTGAAATATAAATGGATCATAAGGGACTCAAATATATATTCACATAGAATGATATTAACTTACGCTAATGAATATGGTTAGAGCCGATCAAGGACTATGACTGCTCAATCCATTCCCATCCTAGGAAAGTAAAAAAAGGTGGAAATGATCAAAGTAGAAAGGATCTGAGAGTTTTTTCAATGATTAGAACTGAGAAGGATCCAATATTATTATATTTTCAAAGTATGGATATATTAATATTCAAATTATATTTATCCTACATTGATCAAATAATGGCTTAACCACCAATTCTTGAGAGGATCAAGGATGATGATAAGATGCTACAGAAAAAGTTGCTGAATATTCTGGAGTTCAAATTTTCTAAAGATGGAGTCATAAATTTTAGAACTCAGATATTTGTCCCATAAAAATAATATCTAAATAAGGAGTTTATGAAGGATGCACATAGATATTTCTTCTCTACTCATCTGGGAAACCCTAATATTTATAGAGATCTGGAGAAAAAATTCTAGGGGGATAACATGAATAGGGAGCTTTCATAATTTGTATCTCAATGCTTGGTATTCCAACAAGTCAAGGATAGATGATTGAAGTAAAAAATGTATTATTCAATCAATGTCCATACCAGTATGTAAATGGTAAAAAATAACCATGGATTTCTTCATAGGACTACCCAGAACACCTAAAGGAAATATTTCCATCTAGGTAGTTTTTGATCACCTTATAAAGTTGGAAAATTTAATTATTATCAAGGGAGATTTCTCTATCAACCAACTCTTTAAGATAAATATAAGGGAAGTGATAAGATTTCATGAATTTCCACTCTTTATTGTATCTTATTTTGATCCATGGTTTACCTCAAGGTTCTAGATTTGCCTTCAGCAAACATTGGATACAGAATTCAGTTTCATCAGTACTTATCACCCCCATATGGATGGTCAATATGAGAGAACCATAAAAACTATAGAGGATTTGATGAGGTCTTGTTCAATAGATTTAAAAATATTTTGTGATTATAAAATTCTCATAGTAGAGTTCTCGTATAACAACAGTTTCCATTCTTGCATTCAAATGGAACATTATGAGGCTCTATATGGGAAATAGTGTCACAATCCAACATGTTAAGAAGAATTTAAAGAGAAGAAGATGATGTGAATTGATATTTCCCAACATATGGTAGAGAAGGTCCATACCATTCAATGTCTCTTGAAATCCACATAAATTCAATAGAAAATCAATGCAAACAACCATTGATGAGGCCTAGAGTTTGAGGTTAGAGATAATGTGTTCCTCTATATTTCACCGTGGAAGAATATCATGAGGCTTGGGAAAAGGGAAATCGTAGTCCTAGATACAAAGGCCCCTTTTAG
The DNA here is from genome assembly GCA_963277665.1 of Viscum album. Taxonomy (NCBI): domain Eukaryota; kingdom Viridiplantae; phylum Streptophyta; class Magnoliopsida; order Santalales; family Viscaceae; genus Viscum; species Viscum album. The sequence continues at coordinate 949,240,977 of OY728163.1, forward strand.
ATCTTTTATCACATCGGTGTGGTGGTCAACGGACTAGCACTCCCACTTAACCTATCTAAAGTACATGATTTGTTCCATGTATACCTCATCAGGAAGTACATATAAAATCCCTCACATGTACTGAATCCAGAGGTGATACCATTGGAGAAATTCCTTACAAAATTGGAGTATCCGGTGAAGATATTGGATCATAAAGACAAGGTTATATGAAATATGACAACTCACCTGGTCAAAGTGTTGTGGTGAAATCACAATTTTGAGGAAGAAACTTGGGAATCGAAACAGGTGGTGTAGAAGAAGTTCCCTCTCCATTTTTCACCTTAGTATGAAATATAGAATTTTGAGGGTGAAATTATTTAAGTTGGAAAGAATTTAACACACTTATAATTTAATATATATTTATTTTAAATAAATTCAATCTCTTCAATATCTATCGATTTATGTAACATTTTGTTTAAACAAAATGTGATACTATTTTATAATATTATTATTTAAATAGGTCCATTTAACATGGCCATTAAGTTAGCAGGTATGAATAGGAGTAACTCAATTATGAATAATTTTATGTTTTACACATGTATAAAATAAATTCAATGATTATCTACTGATTATAAATAAAATAAGAACCATTTTAAAAAAAGAGAAATTTTTCTAAAAAATAATATTTTTTTTCTGAAAGATGGTATAGTCATGCTTTGAACGCATAATTTAAAATTACTTATTACTAATTTTAGAAAAATTTATTTAGAAAATTTATTTTAAAAAATAACTTAATATTTTAAATCATCATATAAAAATTATTTTTGAGTGATTTTTATGATTTTTTTTTGAAAATTTTCTTTTTTTAATGAATAGTTAAAAATACTGATTTTTATTAAAAAAATCATTTTCATTTAATAAATTTTAAATGATCTGTTTTATTTTTATGTATTTTAAAAATTTAAATTAGTTCAATTATATATTAATTAATCCAAATTATCTTATTTTAATCAATTTCATATTGAATTTTGATATAAAACTTTTTCAACTTTTAAAAGTTTTTCTTTTGGAAAACCATTTTTCAATACATATGCAGGTTTAATTTTAAATTAAATTATTCCAATTTTGTGACTTGAATTTGGAAAAATGAATTGAATATTTTGAATTAGAAAAAAAATATTATAAAATAAATAAAGCTTAATTTTTTACCATAATGAATAGTAAAATAGTAAAAATTATTTACCGTTGTTAAGGTAAAAACAGGTTTACCGAAGGGTCAAACTAAACTTATAGGTGTTAAAAATGACAAAAGTATCTAATCATTCTAATTTTATTGTCATATTTTGACCTTATATATTATTATTTTATAAAATTTTACATTTTGGAACCTTTTTTCATGATAAAAATGTGGGTGGAATTCTTTCTTTTTAAAAATTCGAAGTGTGTCCTCTCCCCAAGTTATAAAAGGCCACCAACACTCCTCTCATTTCCACACTTTAAAAAATCATTTTTTTCATCCAATAACTACCCAAATCACTTCCCTAATTCCCTCTAATCATCCTAGAATAATTTTTTATCATAATTACAACCTAGGAAGTATTTTGGTGCAAACCAAAAGATATTTTCCGAAGAAGAGGTAGTGTCCTTTCCCGAGCGTTTTATTTTATTTCTTCCTCCACCTCCTTAAAATATTATTAAAACATAATTATATAATAACCAAAATATATTCCATTTAATAATATTTTTTATATGTTAAGTTCATGACCTAAAACCATCTTCTCCTCTCTCAAATGGGATACAAAACCGTTGACTGTGTGTATGGCGGACTACCGCCTCGCGAGCAAACAAAATTATTTTTCCATCACCGCTTCTCATGGATGGAGATAACGATGTATAAAATGTTAATATATTATATTTATGATATAATTATACTTTTTTAATTATAATATCATATATATCACATTACTTTTTATTCTTTATAGAATATTATAATGTCGCTCATGTGTATGGAGGAATTCCGCCTCACGAAGAGATGTGATTCTTTTTTCACTTAATATTTATATGGAAAGTAATAAAAATAATTTTATTTTTATATAATATATGCCTGGAATTTTAAATATTCTGTAAAATTAATATAACATATACTTTCTTACCTTATCATCCATTGAATAAACAATAATGTTGTTTGTGTGTATGGTGGACTGCCACCTCGCAAAGTGATGTGATTCATTTTTGTTATCACATCAAATGTATGGTACATCTAAGGGTATTTAAATAAATAATATGGTATTTATGATATAATAAAAATATTTTAAAGAAAAAATAACAATTAATTTCCTTCCATCGTGATCTTTGAAAAATTGAAACTTTGTTCATGCATACATACAACTTACTATCTCCATGATTGAAACATAGTTCATTTTTCATAACCATATTTCATGGTTTATTTAAAAATTATAATTTATTTATAAAATTATAATTATTTCAATGTTACCATTCTGGATATTATTAATCAATAATCTCTTTGATCCTAGTCAACTTACCAAAGTTATTTTGGACATATGAGTCGTTTATCGTTTAAACATCCAGTGTGAAATTAATTGGTTAAGTAATTGAATATGACATGGTAAAAAATTAAAATAAAAGTAATAATAAAATTTAAAATGGTTCTCCAAAAAGTAAATAATTAACATATTTTTATTATTCAGGAATATCAATAATGCACTTGACAAATCAGGCTGAAGGTAAGGGATCTATCTAAACCACCCATTCCTTCAGGTTAATAACATTCTTTATCTAACTCACATTATATTTATCACAATGATATGAAATGATTATAATTTTTTTATATATATATATTGAATATATACCTATATTATTCTATCTTCTTTTTATAGGATAATGCATTCCTTAAAATCATTTCTTAAATGTCTTCTTTACAAATTTTCCTTTGTTTATGATATGAGGTAAGATTATGAACCCCATTTTTTTCTATGGGTAATTATTATATTATGCCTTATTGTTCATTTCCTTATATGGCACACATATATCATGAACATGATATGATGTGTTTTGCCAGATATCACTCCAATTAATTGGGTAAATCTTTAGTCTCATGAGACTTCATGTATGGGATTAAGGAGTAAACATAATCTATTATGGGACTTTGTCCACCATGTGATATCTTCTAGGTAGTTAATGTTGACTCATTTTTATATCATGTTATATTTTGTTACCATATTTCCTATGATTCTATTATATTGTGATATTGAGTTCTTTGTGATATGATTCCATGTAGTTACTCATGATCCTTCTCTTTTAGGATATCATGTTAAACCTTTGACTTTCATATTATGTTTCCTTACTATGTTTATTCCCCTGTTTGGATTTTTAGATCACCCATTTCTTTATGTATTTCCTAGGTTACCCTATATATTTTTAGGAGATAAAATGGATTTTAGGGGCTCACTATGAAGAATAAAATAATGATTTTAAATTTTAAGTTCCTTTTGATGTAATACGAACCTAGTTTTCTAAAGACATTAGGACTTTATGATCCTTGTACTGTATTAAGGCATATTTATGTTTAAGAATCAAATAATATATGTGTAAAAGACTTGGGTCACCATAAATAGTAATATTATAAGTCATAGTTAAAGGATTAGAGTAAAAAAATTAAATTTTCAAATTCTAGAAACCAAAAAAAAAGTGGTTGAGTTAAGGCTCAAAGTTGAAGAGCAGGACCAGATAATCAATAGCCTATCTAAATCTATAAAAAAGAGTTAAAAGAATTTAAGAGATAAAATGAGAATTGATGACATGGAAGTTAATGTTTAAAGACTAGAAAATACTCCTCACTCTTGGTATGACATTGTTAATTTCAAGTACATTAGAAACCTAGGAATTTTGTGAGGTTTCCACTAAAGAAGTTATTACTATTCCAAGGGAATAAAGTTTAAAAAAAAAGGTAAAAGTAGTATAGAGAATGATAACAAGGATAAAATCGACATGGTTAGTTAAAAACCATGGTAATCAACGCCGTCTAAGGAATATGTATTTTAAAATAACTCAAAAAACTTAATTTAATGCCAAAAAGTTGTGAATATGACACTAAAAATTAGGTGTTACTATTTTAGAAAATTGGGGCATACCCAATACATGTTCTCTATTACTAAAATAAAATTCAGAGAGCATCAATGCTAAAAATAAGAGAGAATAAATTCTTGTTTTTTATTTTTATTTTAATTGATACTGATTATTTGTGAAGTTTTTAGGCATAAGGTAATAATTTTTACATCAATAATGCAAAGTAATATACCAAGGGGGGCCCAAAATGTGGTAGATAGAAACTGAAAATATATCCAAACATGATTAAAACATAAAATAGATTTCAATCTTGGAAGATGAATAGTATTCCTTAAAGATGAATGTGACACCCCCCCCCCCATGTCACTATAATATTTTATTTTAAATTAATTTTGGGGAATTTACAATTTTTAAATTTTCATGCTTGAAATTATAGTTTTCTGGAAATGTTTCCTCTTTGTACTATTTAACATGCATGGTTAAGGGGAAGCTATGAACGGTGACTTGAGTAGTAGTTTTAAATTAAATTTTTTTACAACATGGTAGTTATACATGAGTAGTGGATAGTTCAGTCCAAAATATTTGAAATCTAGTGAAAACTATATAATCCATTTTATTCTTGGAGTGTTGGTGAAAAGTTTGTCAATAGTTTGGAGAAACTATGTAAGTGACAGTGTGGAAGTACTACTATTCTTAAAAGATAATTTTTTTCAAGTTTGGAACATCTTTTTATAAAATATGTGGCTAAACCATGTGAGTACATTATGATTTTATAGTTTTATCCACATGATTGGAACACAGTTTACCAAATTGTGTGTCTTAACCATGCAAGTTGCTTGGTTTTAATAAAACTTGATTCTTCCATTTTCCTATAATCAATTTTAAGTTTTTTCACATCCTCCTTCATCCTCCTCATTTTCTTGAGCATATGGTGAATCTTAGGGATATATCCCTTCCTTTTACCACCATTTTACGCTTACACCTTATTTTTTTCAAATCATTTATCTCAGGTAATCCCTCTTATTCTCTTACTTCTTCCCTTTTCTCTCTTTCTAACTTGGTTTGATCTTATCCTATGAACCCCGGAAGATTTATTGGTTTTATATTAGGGTTTTTAGTGACCCAAACTTGGTAATTTTTGTTTTTATGAATTTTTAAGTGTCCCTAAATATTTTTTTTTGTGTTTTCTCCATTGAAGGATACAACATCTAGCTTGATCTATACACGATTGAAATATGTGATTTTCTTATTTTCCTTTCTTTAGAATAAAATTATATTCTTTTGCATTCTAAATTTAATTTATATCTAAATATATCATTATACAATTCCATTTAGGGGTTTATAAAAGTTTTTTAACTACTTATACACATTATATAAAGTTATTTTCAAGGGGTTCTCTAGTTTTAGTTTTTAAAGACTTAATTTAGGTATTTAAAGTGTTTTCATAAATTCATTTGAGGGTATTTATAAATTAATTTGAAATTAAAAGAAGTAGTTACTATCATTTTATTCTCCAAATAAGAGAATATTTATTTTAAATAGTGATTTCAAGTTAAAGGGGTGTATTGGTTTTTAAATGGTTTCTATAAAGGTAAATTCTTATTCAAAAAATAAGTTATGGGTTTTGTGATTAAGGAAATAGTTTTCAAATGATTTATAAAATCCCACTTTATGATAATTTTTTGGAGAATTGAAATTAAATTGTTTTATAATAATGTTTAAATGTGGGTTTCCAAATATTTTGAAATGTTTTGGCATTTAAATATTGTTTTTTGAAGTCTTGTTTGAAATATTATAAATAAATTTACCCATTAAATGTAACCATTAATAGATCCCCCTAATTTTCTCAATACTATCTATTTTACATTTCATATTAATATATGTCTAAAGGGTTGGTTTATTTTAAGGTTGTGTAAGTTGAGGTGATGGTTATTTTAAATTCCTCATACTTTTCCCTTCTTCATTTTTTGTTTGTGTGCCTCCCATGAAATTTTTCATGGGAATCTTATGAAGTTGGTAATGACCTGGATAAGTAAAATTCCCTATGTGTATTGTGATATGGCTATTTATTATTGATCAGTTGGATAGTATGGGTTCTAATGGGTTGGATTACATAGAATATGGTAGCTTTATCACTATTAGGATGGATTATATAGCCTGACTAGTTCTGTGGGATGATCGAAATATTGACAGATTATTTAGTGCCAGCCAAGGGTTTCAGTCTTAAATTCAATAATATAATGATTTAATCCTCAGAATTTTCCCATGATACCTAGTTCCTCTTTTGTATCATTTAAGGGATTTTGTTTCATACCATGTTTGTATCCCCCTAACTCTTGTGTAGATTACTTGGAACTATTCCATTGGTTGTTATATTTCATTCTACTACGGTTGTGGTTTTCTTTAAAAATAATTGATCAATAAAATGGTTTATAAAGTTATTTAAAAATTTTAAGTGATAAATATTTTACAAAATCTATTTAGAAAACATTTTGAAATGGTATTTGGGTTGGTTTTTATTGAATTTAATTAAGGGTCCTCTATTCTTGGAATTAAATAAATTTAATAAAAAAGTTTGATTTCAACCATTATTTCTCTAAGAAGATGATATTTAATAAAATAAATCATAGTATTTTACTTTCCTTCATTTCACTTTTATGATAAAAACCTATTTTGTACTTATAATTTAGACCATCTTTTATGAAATGTATTTTGAAAAGAAATTTCATAAATTCATTAGTGAAATCCTATTGCGTATAATTAGATTACACAATGTATAGACCATTGGGAATATATAGTTCTTATTTTTTATTTTAGGTTCCTAGGATTTTATTTATTCTTGGTTCTATTTGGTATGCCCAATGGTATATAGTATTGGGTGTGGCAAGTCATTGTGGGTTATGAAGAGATAGGTGGTAGTGGTTTGGATTTTGTTTTATTTTTATTTTTCTTTTGGGATGGTTATGTATTGGGAAATTTAAAAAGTTGTTTTATTTTTTTTATTGATATTTTAGTTTTATTTATTCATCATGTTATTTATTATTATATAATTTTTAGTTTTTTATTTCATTATTTATTTATTGTACTCTGATTGGTTATTTATTTTATGTTGAAACTTTTTATTTTATGCATGGTCTTACGGCGCATGGACAGGTCATGTTAGATTCTTAGGTGGGATTTGTGATATGGTTATCTATATTCAGAGGATGAAATCATTCCCAAATAGTATGTTCTTAGAACACATGTACTATTTGTCAGTCCATGGGGATCAGAAATTCCCTTTGGGGCTAGTGGTAGACCGGGTCGAGTGATGTGTTGGGTTAGCCGAGGCTAGTTCATTATAGATGGTATCAAAGCCTAGGTTCTTAAGAGGAATTAGGTTCTTTAAGTACTCTATTATTATTTGGTAATTTGGTTAGTGTGGAGATAGGATTAAAAAACGTGGGTGGTAGGTTCATGGAGAGTATACCAAACTCATTTTTACCCTGACCTTCAAATTTTTATTGATGGTTTGGTTTTGGATGTTTTTCAAATCATCTTGTTAGATTGAGTTTTGATATTATGTTATTTTAATCCTTATTATAATTTTATATATTTACTTTAGGATTTGTCTTGGAATTTTGAGATGAAAACACAAAATAATTAGATATATGTGGTTGGATTCTTATCCTAACAAGACATGTAGTGACCAAGCATGTGATTATGAACACATTTCAAGAAATATTTCATGATTGAAACATGATCTCCCAAACCGTGTAGACAAGTCAATAATATTCTTATATCCTATTTGGTTCTATTATTTAAAAAAATTAATTCTTGGTTTTCCTTATATAGTTTGGAAATGTGAAATTGAACAGATATTGTCTTGTGATAAGTTAATGATGTCAAATTGTAATTTTTCTTAAAGTGCGTGATGTGATTTTACTTATATGATTATTGTAAGATTAATTATTGTGTGAAATGTGGGTTTCATAAAAATGTTTTTGATTTTAAATTATGCCTTTGGGATTGTTGGTAAAATGAACTTTTTTCTTGAAATTATTTTTGAATTGGTCATTTTTATCCAGAAATTCATAAAAATTATTGGAGTTTGAGTCTTTTGTTATTTAATGTATGATTCCTAAAAAGAACTTATGTAAATGTAAGATGCATATATTTAGTGGGGGTACCTTCCTTGTTTTTGGGCACTAACCAAACCCCGATTGGAATGTAAGGTTTAGTATTTCCCCTCTACTAGTGTATAAAAGTATATTGGAATTATTCAAGGTGACCCTCACACAATGGATTTATTTGCGAATAGTATAGGATGAGTTAAGTACTATAGACTAGTAAGCATTGGTTTTATAGTCTAATTGGGAGCATTAGTCATTTTTAGTTTTAGTGTCTATCTAGAAAGGGGGATTCTTATATGTGAGTCATGATTTGTGTGTTGATTTTTTCCACGTATTATTTCTTGATGAGTTTCATGTGGTTTCAATTTTGAGGTGTCTTATGTTTGGTGTGATCTTTTGGATCCTTTGTGTTAGATTTTTTTTTGAAAAGTGCTTGTTTTGTAATGTTTATGTTGTGTTAATTTTTTGTGTTTTGTTTGGTTTTCTTATGAGGTTATAATTTTAGTGAAATTTATTATTTGATTTATGGTTGGGTGGTTTGAACAAGGAGAACCATCACTATGTGCATTGGTAACGAGGGTGAATAGTTATTATTGGTTAGACCGTATATACTACTGGGTTGAGTTTCTCTATTGAGATCACCATGAGATAGTGTTCCATAATCTTGACCATCAGTTAACCCATTATGTAGTTTCATATCTTGGGGTTAGACCCATTTTGTTTCTTTTAATAAAAGTTTCTATTTTATTTTTTTTTTGGTTTTTTTGGGAAGTGATGGTTTTAGTTGCTTGGCCTTGTTGTCTTTTGGATAATATTTTGTGTAGTGTTTTCTTCATATATATGACTCGATCTCATTGTATTTGGTTATGGGGGATGGAATCTTTATGGTTCCTTTTGTTGGTTTTTAGGAGTGTGTTTATTTCTATGACACTCTATTTATATAAGATCTTGTCAATTACAATACCATTTTAAATAAATTCTAAATGGTGGAGAGACATATTCTAGATATCTATCATTCTAGATATGAATTATTATTGGGTATGTTTTAAATTTTTCTTAAGGTTAATGATATCATTTGAGGATTTATCCTATTGTTTTTTTTATTTCATTTTGAGGAGTCATTTTTGGAATATATTATATTCATTCTTGAATCCTATCTTTTTCTGTTTCCTTATACATTGACCTAAGATATTATGGGGGTAAAAAGTGCCATGGTCCAAAGATTGTGACAACCCCATGTCACAGTGTTATTTTATTTAATATTAATTTGGGTTAATTTAAATTTTTAAAAGTTTCATACTTGAAATTTTTGTTTTTTTTAAAAAATTCTTTTGTTAATGGTTTAAAATGCATAGTTAAGGTAAAACCATGAAGGGTGTATTGTGTATAAGTTTTTCTGATTTAATTTTCTCAGTTCATGGTTTTTATGCATGTGTAGCACATATTTAGGTCCGAAATATGTGAAATATAGTGTAAATAATGTAATCTCATTTATTCTTGGAGTGTTGGAACACTAATTGTGCATGGTTATGAGAAATTTTGTGGGTAATTTATGAGGCAGCACTGCAATTCTTAATAAAGTGGTTTTTTAGGGTTGGCTCATATATTAGTAAACCATTCATCCAAACTATGTAATTGTTTTGTGATTATCCAGTGCCAACCCTATGGTTGGCACACAGTTTACCAAACTATGTTTCATAACCATGTGAGTTTGAAAGTTTTAGCCAAACTTGATTTTCTCTTTTGTCCTCCTTGATTAATTTTTAGGGTTTTTCACATCCTCTTTCCTCCTCATTTTATTGAGCCTATAGAACACCCAAGGTATATATCCCTCTTTTCTCCCTCTATTTTTAGATTCCTCCTTGTTTATTTCAAGTGATTTTTCTCAAGTAATCCCTCTTCTTCTCTTGTTTATTTACATTTATCCCTTTCTACCTTGGTTTAATCTTCTAATATGAACCTTAAAATGGTTATTGTGAAGATATTGGGGGTTTTTGGTGAACTAACATGGAGTTTTTTGGTATTTTTGTCTCTTTCAGGGTCTCTCATTAGTCGTTTAGGTGTTCACCATCAATGATAATAACTTCTGGTTTGATCACCACTTAATTGAGGTAGGTGGTTTTGTTTTTTTTATTTAGAATTTCATGATATTATTTCAAATTTTAAATTCAATTTCAATCTAAATATATCTATATATATGACCCTTTATTGGTTTATTAATTTTTTAAAAAAATTTATGCACTTGGAATAATAGTAATTTCAAGTTGTTTCTAGTTTAGGTTTCTAAATACTTAATTTATATATTCCAAGAGTTTTCATAAATTAATTAGTGGGACATTATAAATTAATTTTAAAATTAAAGGGTTGGTAGACACTATTTTGTATTCTAAAGAAAGGATTCATGATTTTAAGTATTGGTTTCAATTGAAAGGGGTGTATTATTTTTCAAAAGGTTTCCAAGAAGGAATATTGTTGTTTTCAAAAGAGTGTATGGGTTTTTCAATTAAGGAAGTGGTTTTCAAATTATTTACAATGTTTAATTTATAATTATTTTTTGTAGAATGGAAATTTTTTGATTTTATATGAACATTTAAAAGTTCTTTTCCAAATAGTTTGAAATGGATTTTTATCTGGAGATTTTTTTAGGCTTGTTTGGAACTTTATAAATGAATTTATTTTCATGTGTTCCCTTGATATACCCCGTTATTTTCTCTATTGTTCCTATTTTTTATTACTTGTTCTTAGATGTGTGAGTGTGTCTTTATTTTGAGGGTGTATAGGGAGGGTTATTTTGAATTATTTATACTTATTATTTATGCCTTGTTTGATTGATCACCTCCCTTGATTTTTGTCATGGGAATCATAAGAAGTCTGTAGATGTCCTAGATAAGTTGAAACCCTAGTGTAGATTTTTCTCTGACTTAGGAGTGTTTCTCATTTATAATAGATGATATATAACAGGGTGTATTGTGTGTCTCATGGTAGTTTGAGTTCTCTTGGGTGGATTATATAGATCAACTAGTTCTACCAAACTACTGGTACATTGATGGATTATTTAATGTTGTCCTAGGGTTTCATTCTCTAATCCATGTCAATATTACTTGATTCCTAGGGAATTGATCATAATACCCAGTTTCTATTGATTATAGTTTAAAGGATTATGTTACTTACTTTATTTATATCCCTATATCTAGTGTTTATTTTGTGGAACCATTACTTTAGTTGTTATTTAGTTTGATCCATTGATATCTTGGTGAATGTGTGAGTTTATATTTCAATCCAACATGGTTGTGGTTTTATTTAAAAAAGAAATTATTTATGAAATGGTTTAAATTTTGATTTAAATAGTGTAGTTGATATGTATTTAATAAAATATGTTTTTAAAAAAAAATTTGAAAGGTATTTGAGCTAGTATTTCATGAATTTAATGAAGGGTCATTTACCTTGGTATTAAAGGGTTTTAATAAAAAAAATATTTGATTATGAAATTAATTTGTCTAAGAAGGGTGTGTTTAATAAAATAAATCCTGGATGTTATTGGGTTTCATTTCAATTTTATGAAAAAATCATATTTTATACCTATAATTCAAACTAGTATTTATGAAATTTATTTTTAAAATAAATTTTATTAACTCATTGGTGAAATACTACTAGGCATGATTCAATTTCACCTTGCATACACCATTAGGTGTATGTGGTTATCTTGTTTTATTTCAGGTGATCAGGATCTGGGTGCTTCTTTTTTTGTTTTAGGTTGTCTGATGATAGACGGTATCAAGTGTGGTGAGTGACTATGGGTTATAAAGATACGGTAGGTAGTGATTCATGTTTGTTTTTTATTTTTCATTTCCTTTTGAGATGGTTATGTATCAGCTAGTTTAACTAGATATTTTCCTTATTTTATGCTTCTTTTGTAGATATATTTGTTAATCCTTCTATTTATTATTATATAATGTTTAGTTTTTTATTTTATTATTGTTCCATAATATTCCAATTGGTTATTTATTTTATGTTGAAACTGTTTATTTTATACTTGGGTTTCTGATGCACATATATGTCCTCAAGGATTACTGGGTGGGATTTGGGATGTGTTTATTTGGATTTGGAGGGTGAAATCATTCCCAAGTCATATTTTCTTGATACCCACACACTAGTTTTTATCCCATGAGTATCGGGAACACCCTTTGGGCTAGGTGGCATACCGGGTCGGGTGATTTGTCAGGTCAGCCTGAGCCAGTTCATTACAACAAAAGATGACTCAGTTAATCCACCACTTATAAATTTAGAACAGTGATATAGGGGAAAGAAAAGAAGATATGAGAAGGAAAACATGAATAAATTTCATTCAAGTTGGTATATAGGTCTATAATTTGGATTTTTGAAAATGGGTGTACCTATTATATGACAATAAATAAAAACCTTGTCATAATCATAAAATATTTCAAAGAAAGAATTATTTTTTTTTTGGAAATGATAATGGAATAAAAATTATTAACTCTTGGAAGGATGAGTTTATTATAAAATATTTAAGGAAAATATATTTTCTCTTGATTAAAGGCCTCAATCACAATTTAATAATTGTAATCCAATTTGGTAACTTGGGACATGCAGTGGAATTCTAGAAAAATACATGCAGTATCAAAACCAAACAAGGGTTGATTGTTTTTTAAGGAAGACAAACCAAAGGGAATATTTTCATAATTGGTGAAGAGAATAGATACATGTTGTCTAAATAAGTTTTTAATTATCTATTTCATAACCATATTGTATATTTGAGCTAAAAATATTTGGTGAACTTGGTAAGAAATGTAACAAATCTATTTTTATTGGATTAGTCCTTTGAATATTTCTATATATATATGGATTTTTCCTTTGATTTAGTACTGTGTTTAGGTGTAGAAATATCCTGGAATAAATATAATAAAAATATTAATATATATTAAATAATGAAAATACATATTTTTAGAATAAATGGTTTTCTCAATGATCAAGACCTCAAATGGTAAATCTGAGACTACAGTTTATTTCAGAACTTGGGTTATACCTTAGGTGTGACATAAATTTAGTCGGCATTAGGCGTCTGATTGAGGGAGATCATTGGGGGGTATGTTAAGTGGATTAATTTATTTATTTAGTTTATTTATTTAATTTATTTAATTTATTTAATTATTTAATAAACCAAACTCTTATCCTCCTTTATATATTCTTTATTATGAAAATCCCAAAGGTTAGAAACATAACCTTGGGAGATTATTAGAGCCAAGGAGGAGAGACATTGACAAATGATAATGGATCATGGAGTAGTGATCGTCTTTTAATAGATTCTTCTTCACCAAAAAAATTCTTAGATCTCACCAATGATAATAAAATGGACCCATTCACCAGTGATTGATCCAAAATCCGGTAGGTAATGTTATTTCAAAAAAATTTACTCATGTTTTATTTTCTAAGAATATATTGTATATCTAGTTTTCTTTTCTATGGTTTCATTTCTTTGCATGATCCCAATTATTCATTTATTTTTTGATTCTTTATTTAACCTTTATGATTATTGATATCTTCATCTATGAACATAAGATAACTAAAATAATGGGCATATTCATTCATTTTAATTTTTATTGGTGATTTTATCACCTTCTTCTTTAAGTGTTCATCATTGGTAATCCTTTTACTGGTAGTTTAATAAATAGCTAGTGACCGATCATTGTACAACCAATCTTTTTCACAACAGATCATTTCTTTGGGTCCAAATTTGGAATCAAGATAATGGATAATGTGTGATGTGGTGTGATAGTAGATTAGATTTGAATGGGAATTGGATCAGGGTTTCTTCATTCTTGGGTTTCTACATTTGGTAGAGTGACAATATGGTAGATATTTTTAAGAATATTGAGTGGCTGAAATGTAGAAACTAATGACGAGTTGGGTATAGTCATCCTTAAATGCAAGTTCATCTATGTGAATCATGGAGTAAATAGTAGTGGAGGTGGTGCAGGTGAGACACACTGAATAGACTTGAATTTCTATAAAATCCCAACATACATGGAATGTACTATGGAGAACACATTTTTTGTAGTCCCCTTGATGTGGTGGATAGGGTTTTGGGTGGAATTAAATATCACACACCATGTATAACCCATATATGTTGTGTGACCTAGTGATGGTGACTCATCATGTGCCCCAGGAGTACACAAGCATGAACATGTCCAAGTATACATGCAATGATAGATCACATGGGAATGGTCTTGTAGTCATACATATCTAAGGTACCCAGACACAGCCAGGTACACCGGCATAGTCAGAGTACACAGGCATGGAGTGAAGTACACAGGCACAGGTCAGAAGATTGTTAAACCCTGTATAATTCTTGATGTCATGAGTATTTCTTAAGATTGTTTTACTATGTTTTATGTTGATCACATGTATATATATTTCTACTTTATTCTAATGATGATGTTATTTCCTTGTATGATCTATCTTGTTATGCATATTAAAATACTACAAACATGTCTTTTATCAGCACTAGATAAGCGCATTAATAGTGCTAAAAAGTGATGTTAATCGAGGCGAAGATAAAGGGGGGGTCCCTTTTATCAGTGCTCAGAAAAGTGCAGATAAAATGGGTCTTTTATCAGCACTTTTTTAGCGCTGATAAAATGCGACTTTTATCAGCGCTTTTAAAAAGCACTGATAAAACTCAAAAATAAATAAATAATAATTTATATTCGGGGGGATTTTAACAGCGCTTGACCCCCTATCAGCGCTAAGCATCCCCCTCCCACTCCCGCGCACTGCCATTACCTACGCATTCTGCACTTGCCCGCGTGCACCTCCTTGCTTCTACCCAGATTCGAACCCGTGACCTCCCCCTTGCGTGCCTGCACCTTTACCACTAAGCCATTTCATTTTTTTATCTATTTAATGATACATCTAATTATTTATTTATATATAGTTGTATTTATTTTTATATTACTATATATTCATATTAATATAAATATATTTAGTTATATTAATACATATATATTTATTCATATAGTAATATATATATATATATATTTATTTATTTATTCGTGTATTAATATATATTTATATTTATATATATATATATAGTTATATTTATTCTTATATTAATATATATTCATATTAATATAAATATATTTAGTTATATTAATACATATATATTTATTCATATATTAGTATGTATATATTCATTCGTATATTAATATATATTTATATCGATTTATATATATATTTGTAGTTACAATATTTTAGCTGTATATTTATTTGTATATTAATATATATTTATAAGATTAGTTTTAAATACATTTATATAAGTTTTTTATGTGTATTTATAAATAAATAAATACATACATACATACATACATATATACAACACACACACACACAGACACATATATCTTTATGAATAAATACATATATATGTGTATTTGAAAAGCCATAGAATGTTAAAACGATCATAACTTATAATCCAGAAGCCCGTTTCAACTCTAAAACTAGTAAAATTAAATAAAATGAAACAATATTTGATATGATATGTGGTACATGGCTAATGGACATCCGGATCAGAAGTTATATCCATTTTAATGTTCACAAATCGGGGTATGCTGACTAAAAACTCAGTTTTGGAGGGCTTATGGGACTTTTTGGCCTTTAGAAATGTGACAGAGGCTTTTCCTAGGTTATAAGAGCGTAGATCTCATCGTAGGCTTTGATTTGATATGTTGTAGAGCTCAAACGGACACCCGGATCAAAAGTTATGGTCATTTGAATATTGAGTAACATTTTCAACGTATTTTAGATCTTTTATTATTTTTTTTATTTTTTGTGTTTTAAAATTGTTATTAAATGATTATTAATTTATGATAATTATTAAATTATTAATTAATAATATTTTTTAAAACATTTTAATGCCATTTTCATTAAATTTATTATATATTAAATGTAGTAGTCTATTTATACTTTTCTAAAACATATTTCAAAAATATATATTATATTTATATCAATATAAATATACTTATATAACAATATATTATTTTTCATGATTTTCTTTGAAATATAAAATTTACCAGCGCTAGGAAAAAGCACTGATAAATCCCCACTTTATCAGTGCTACTAAAAAAAGCACTGATAAAGGGGTCCCCATTATCAATGCTAAAAAAAGCACTGATAAAGTGGGGCCTTTATCAGCGCTAAAAAAAGCGCTGATAAAAGGTCACTTTTAATAGCACTTTTTTTAATGCTGTTAAAAGTTCCCCTTTATCAGTGCTTTTTTTAGCACTGATAAATCCCCCCCCCCCCTTTATCAGTGCTTTTTTTTAGCTCTGTTAAAGGGTGGCACTGCGGAAACCCTGTTTTGGGGTAGTGTTACCATTCCTTTAAGGGCATCATTCTTGGTGCTCAAAAATGTGGATAGTCATCACATGATTGTCACTTATAGGGGGAGTGTGCATAACATGTGATGATGGTAACAATGGACCTTGTGGACATAAGAAAATTCTATTGAATGTCTTGTTGAGAATGCACTAGATGCCTAGTGGATGCCAAGTACCATGTCTATTTGATGTCGAGTGAAATTTTAATTAGTTTTCTCAACAGCTGGTGTTATTCAAATTAACATTACATAACTGATTCCTTTGGAATGTCGAGTCACATAGGCACATAATTTCATGTGGATTTCTATTGGCAGATTCACTATCCCTATTGCTAGTTTTGGTTACTTATGACATCTTATTATTTATCATCTGGCATAGAGCCGAGGCAGGTATGGTCATGGGTTTATGGTTTCTTGGGTAGCGCAAGACTGCTCAATAAATGATTGTATATTTACTGTGATTATTTATTCATATATTATTATCATGGAATACAATTATTATACATGTTAAAATTTTTCAAGGATTCATTAAAGGCTTCCAACTGGGATTTATTACTGACACTTTTCATGGGCATCCTGATGCATATCCGAAATTTATGTATATGGATTAAAGGGAAATGGGACCATGGTTGATGGTTGAGTAGAGAATAGTGGAGTTGGTAGAAGACTATTATTTACCCTAGAGGACTCCATATCTTTTATTCATTTATATTCTCGAATTTATACTTTTGTTTGGCTTTCCAAACTAGGATCCATGTATAATTATTTGTATGGATGGCATGCTATCCACGTAGTTTCAACATGTTTACTTTGATTATTATATTTTATTATAATTTTTTATATTATTATTTGTGTAAGGACATGATATTGATGTAAAAGTCTCTTCAGTGATGAAATTTAGACCCTCACTTCTAGTCAACAACCTCTTATGTATGAGGAGGAGTACATGAGGACATGTGGTGCTCTAGCTCAGACCCAGTGTTTTGTCTAGGGTGTTACAAAATTATATTAGAGAATAGTTTTCCTCTTTTATTTTTGAATAACCCTATACATGATAGAAAGGAGATAATTATGTGGGGCTCAGGTAGGCACTATCACAAAACATGATTTTATCCGCGCTAAAAAGACCATTAATAGTGCTCAAAAAGAACTAATAATAGATTCACTATTAAAGGGGGTCCCCTTTATCAGCGCTAAAAAAGTTATGATAAAGGGTTTATTTTGTCAACACTCCTAAATGTGCTGATAAAGGTTCCCCTTTATTATCACTATTCAAAGTGATGATAATGTCCTCATTTATCAGTGCTTCAAATAGTTCTGATAAAGTCCCTATTTATCAACACTTCAAATAGTGTTGATAAAGTGTTCCTTTATCAATGCTATTTGAAGTGCTGATAAAGGATTCCCTACCTGGGTTTTTTTTATAACCAAACACCTAGCCAACCTATAAAAAATAAATAGCACCAAACTAGCAAAAATAACCTGCACAAACCAGCAAAAATCTGCTCATAAATAACCACCCATTGTATATGCAAAAGAACCACATACACGATGCAGATGATAAAAAATCAATCAGTGCACATAAAGGTTTGAAAAACAATGCTATAGCCATTTAATTGACATTATGAATAAAAAATATTCACTCATGTTATATACCCAAAAAAACTTCTATATACATTTAGAACAATGTTTTATAAAATTACATTTACAATTATCCAACAAATAGTTAAAAACATTAAGGTTTTCTCTTTCTACTTCGGTGGTCCCCAATAAAAAATGTCCCCTAATGGTAATAGTCACTGAAAAATCATCCCAACTTGAGAAAAAGGTTACACCTATATAAGAAAACAAATATTACATTAGTAATACTACAAATAAATAAATTAAACATTAATATGAAGAATGCATTAAAAAAATGACACATTTTGAGTTATACTAGTGACATTGTGCATCGTATTGAGGTGGGGTTGGTTTCTAAACATCACAAATGACTAAGGAATCATTTTCCTAAAGTGTAAAAACAATCATAATTCATTTCCTTTTTTTCAACTATGTTAGTTGTGTTTTCGTACCAAAATGTATTTTCAAACTGAAAACATGCAATTTGAGTCATATCGGTCGCATAATGCATCGGATTAATATGAGACTGCTTCATACATGTCACATAGTACTTAAAAATTACTATCATTAATTTGGAAGACTATCAGAGTTTATTTTCTTGGTTTTTAGTGAGTTACATGTTTTGAGTTAAAATGTCAATTTTAAACTGATGTTAGACACTATTAGTCATACTGGTCACACCATTCGTCGGATTGAAGTGGGGTTGATTAAAGAAAATCACAATTGAATCATGGATCTTTTTACTAAAATACCCAAACAATCTAAACGTGGTTTCTCAGTTTTCAGTATGTCAGTTGTGTTTTTTTACTAGAATTAATGTCAATTTTAAATAACAAGACATATTTAGAGTCATACCAGTGAAACCGTGCATCAGATTGAGGTGTGGTTGATTCCTACAAGTCAAAAATGACTGATAGATCATTTTCCTAAAGTATCAAAACAATCAGAATGCATCTCCTTAGTTTCCAGTATGTCAATTTTTTTTAATAAAATGTCATTTCAAACCGAAAACATGAAATTTGAGTCATATCGGTCGCATCATTTGTTGGTTTGACATGAGACTACTTAATACACATCACCAAGGACTTAAAAATCATTTTATTTAATTTAGAAGACAATTGGAGTGTGTTTTCTTGGTTTTTAGTGAGTGAAACATTTTGAGTTAAAATGTCAATTTTAAACTGATAATGGACACTTTTAGTCATACCAGGCACACCGTTTGTCTGATTGAGGTGGGGTTGATTCCTACACATCACAAATAACTCATGGATCATTGTACTAAAATATAAAAACAATATTAATGTGTTTTCTATGTTTTTGGTATGCCAGTTGTGTTTTTTTACTTGAATTAAGGTCAATTTTAAATAACAAGGCACATTTGGAGTCATACCAATGACATTTTTTATCATATTGAGGTTTAGTTGATTCCTACACATCCCAGATAACTGATAGCTATTTTTCCTAAAGTATCAAAATAATTGGAGTATATTTCCTCAATTTTCAGTATGTTAGTTGTGTTTTTTAACTAAAATGTCATTTCAAACCAAAAATATTCAATTTGAGTCATATTGATCCCATCGTGCATTGGTTTGATGTGAGACTACATGATACATTCCACAAAGGAGTTTCAAATCATTGTTCTTAATTTGGAAGAAAATCAGAGCACATTTTCATTGTTTCTAGTGGGTGATATGTTTTGAACTAAAATGTCAATTTTAAACTCGCAATGGACACTTTTAGTCTTACTGATCACACAATGCATCGGATTAAGGTGGAGTTGATTCTTACACATCAAAATTGACTCATGGCTTGTTTTCATAAAGTATAAAAATAATATAAATGCGTTTTCCCAGTTTTCAGTATGTTAGTTGTGTTTTTTTACTCGAATTAATATCCATTTTAAATAATAAGACACATTTAGAGTCATACCTGTCACATTTGGAGTCATTCCTACACGTCACAAATGAATGATAGATCATTTTATTAAGTATAAAAACAATCTTAATTCATTTCCTCATTTTTTTAGTATGTTAGTTGTATTTTTTTACTAAAATTTCATTTCAAACCAAAAACATGCAATTCGAGTCATACGAGTCACATTTTTCATCAGTTTGACGTGAGACTACTTCATACACATCACAAAGGACTTGAAATTTGATGCCCTTAATTTGGAAGTAAATTGGGGAACATTTTCTTTGTTTTTAGTGAGTGACACGTATTGAACTAAAATATCGATTTTAAACTGATAACTGACACTTTTAGTCACACTAGTCACACTATTCATCGGATATTGGTGGGATTGATTCCGACACATCACAAATGACTCATAGATTTTTTCCCTAAAGTATCAAAATAATATGAATGCATTTTCTCGGTTTTTAGTATGTCAGTTGTCTTTTTTTACTTGAATTAATGTCAATTTTAAATAATAAGACACATTAGGATTCATACTGGTGACAACGTGCTTCAGATTGAGGTACAGTTGATTCCTATACTTCATAAATGACTAATAGATCATTGTCCTAAAGTATCAAAACAATCAGAATGAATTTTATTGGTTTTCAGTATGTCAGTTGTGTTTTTTTACTTGAATTAATTTCAATTTTAAATAAAGACACATTTGGAGTCATATCGATGACATTGTGCGTCAGATTGAGGTGCAGTTGATTTCTACACATCAGAAATGACTCATGGATCATTGTCCTAAAGTACTAGAACAAATTTTAAGTACATTTTTTTCCTAAAATCAATGCACCCTTGCCTTTGAAACCTAAAAAGGAGACATTACCTACTCAATATTCTCAATTTACCTAGTTTAGAAAGATTATGGAAAAACCTTTGATCCCCATACGGTTGAAACAAAATAACACCCTCTTTATACAACATAGCTTTAGTTGGCCCAATGAAGAACCCAATGTCATATTTTCATGACCTTATAATGAATATATGATAGTTGGTTCTTCACTGGGTCGACTAAATAGGGGAACTACCAATGTTGCAGATTGAATCGATGTTTTTTGGAGAAAAATACTTGTCATTGTTGAAAATGAGAAGAGTGTAGTAAGATCCTATTCCCTTTAGGTCTCAAGACATCATAACAAACTCAAGGGATTCAGAAACCCCTTATAGATACTTGTTATCTTTTGTGTTCTATCAACAACACACATACCTTGTAAATGAGCACCACCAATTTCTTTTAAAAAACAATCAACCTGAAATTCATTTAGTACGCAAACAAGGACCACCAACAGTCATGATTTTCGGCTCGGTGTTTAGCCCATACAAATCACAACATTACCATCAAACAAGGAGAAAGATAAGGAATACAATATTATTAAATTCAAAATTATTTGATAAGTTTACCATCTTCATTCTATATTTGTACATTCTTCCATCAGGTATGCTACCCATTCATTTCTAATAATATCTATATCATATTGTGAATATGACTATTTTTAGGAGTGATGTTAGTACTGAAAAAATATAAATAATAAAAGGATTAATAATTATTTTAAATGAAATACCAATCATCTTCAAAAATATCTCTTCAAAGATGTTGTTTTGTTCATGGAATATGATATATTTCATAAATTTACAAACATAATAACCACAATATTTACCGTTTGTTTGTTTTGGGAACTGTAAAAACATTGAGAAAAGTAATTAATTTTTTATATGTGTTTGGATAGTGAAATATTATTATATATACCCTAACACTTATCCATTCATAGTACTTTTCAGGTTTCTTGTCCTTTTCCCCTAGCCTCATTCCATGATGTAGACGATATTTACTCACTGCCCTATCATAATAGAATCCTCATTAAAGTATAATATAAATTATATAAGTGGATTTTTAGATCTAAAATTTTGGATATAGTGTAAAAAAAATTCAAAAAACGCCATCATGTGTGGTCAGTTTGTTGGATATCCATGCATTGAATATATAAAATAAATATTTGGAGTATCCAAATTGACCTCAATAAGCATCCAATAATGCCTAAGAACACAAAAAAAGAATAATTAATGAAATAAATTAAAATATATTTGATTTGATTAAATTGTAAAATTTTACCCCTGCATCATTGGTATTAAGAAGAGTATATCATTCATAATTGTTTTGTTAAACGATTTATGCATTCCTACCACTATTTCACCCTTTTTCTAAAATATTATGTCTTCATGTTCTATAGAGGTGATGTGGGGACTAATGAGTCCAAAAAATGTTTCATGGGGAAATCTATTCAATTGTTTTTAATATATAATCTTGAAAAAAATATGAAATGTTTTTAGTCATAATTATCATAGTATATCATCTTTTGGAAAATCAGACCATGAAAACATACCTCATGTAAACATTTACAACTGAGTTTCCAAACAAATCATAGTTGAAGTTTCTGTTGCACTCTCAACACCAATGAAGTCTGGATCTTCCCCTCTGTATATATTTTCTTCAAAATAAATTATGTGATTACCACCATCTTTCAACTTTATATCCAAATGAGCCTTCAATGATAATAAATGTGGATATAGAATAGGGGGTTAATGATCTTTGGGTAGATTTTTTTGATCAGTTGGTTGATCCTTGAGATGGTTTTAAACTTTTCTTTCATTTCACCCACTTCCCTTTGTCCTTCTATAATAACATGCATCGGTTCAGACATTTTTTCATTAAATGTTTAAGGTTTATCTTGAAAATTAAATTGGAGATAAATACCTCATTGTCGACTTGTTTTTTTACAAGATGTGATAGTCATGTGATGAATGTTCCAAGAGCATGGTCGGCCGTATGAATATCTACATCATCAATTGGAATAGGTAACTTGGAGTCCAGATCTAGGGCTACAGTAATTGACACTCTGGCATGATCCGTCAAAAGTGGTCGGTTGTGTAGCATGTCGTTCTGGATATTGAACATTTTAGCCCTCGCTACAAGGTGATAAGTGGGTGTTGATAGATATAAATCACAGTCCTTTTCACCCTATAGAATATAAAAACAAGAAAGGTATTAGTTTCTAATGTCTATCTGATACACATTTCATAGAAACAATTATTAGAAAATTGAATACCTCAATTAAGAATTGTTTTTGAGGGGAATGGCTCGCCTCAAGATTAGTGGGGGTGGGGAAAGATCTTCACACACGGGTTGTTCTTGAGTTGTTTCTTCTCTTTTACACCCCATCAAACTTTCTATAATCTCTCTCTGGTATTTTAATTCTTCTTAAAACATATCTAATGTTTCTATCATCTTTTTTATTACCTCATTTTGATACTCTGCTTGTTTTTTTCTCAAAATATGTTTTGGGTGTCCCCCCAAAACCCGCACCTCTGATGCGGCCATACTTTTCTTTCTGCTTCCAGGCCACTGAAAGTATGTACGCATCTGGTGTGGGTGTTGTTGATTCTTATGACTATTTCAAATATAAAATATAGGAAAATTAATAATCATTGTTATTTGATAGATATTTAAAGTAAAAAAAAATTATTATGTCATACTTACACATGTTTCCCACACTTTTTGTGTGTTTTCATATATTACTTTTCCATCTTTAGTTACGCATGCCTCCTTCCATAGTACATGGAATGGGATGGAAGTGGTTGTGGATTTGAACCCTTCAAGATGCATATAAACAAAATAATATAGTTATTGTGTTGTTTTATGTCACATAAAAGTATTATGGTAGATTTAAAATGTGTACCAATTTTTGTTCAAGTGATGTGTACCCCATCCTTGCTTTATGGTAGGGGTACGCTAGTTTTGATTCTTGTTGCTTATTTTCAGCACTCAATTGCTCTTTCATAAATAAAACATTTTCAATCAAAGTGATGAATACGTGTATTATCACACAACGTATTACCATACACAATGTACTTGAAAATATTTCTTCACACGATGGCCAGTAAATGCATTCCACGATACTTAGGTTATCAGGTGTGCATAAATAATAGGTGGGTGCGGTTTTATTTTCACTTCAGTATCTTTAAGATGATATTTCATTAAAATTATGAGAAAACCTCTGTGAATCCTTCTAGTAACCCTTAATACATAGTATTTGTGCGATTCATCTACTATAAATTCACTCTATAAGATATGATGAAGTATAATTCAATGTTTCATTATTTCATTTTTAGTAAATTAAAAAAAAGATATCATAAGGTTACCATAATATATCCCCACATCAGTTTCTTAATCTCAGCCAAAACATGGTGACATGAAGTGACATCAATCACCATGCATTACTGAGTGACAATTTCAATGTATCTACTAAACATTTCTTTGCGAGGATTAACATGTTAGACCTACTTATTCTATCCAATCTTGTATTTGATACCTTTCTCTTCAACCTTAATGATTTTTTCTAATACCATCAAACTATGGCGCTTCTATTTTGTCTACATCATTAGTGTTTCATCACCTTTCATTTGCTCAGATCCACCATCATCAAAATGTTCCCCCAGCTCCAGAGGGATAGCATCGGCATGTATAGGTGGTGGTTGTACCTCTGCACTAGGATTAACAACAGGTTGAGAATCTTATTGTTCATATGCACTGTGAGTAGAAGTAGGTTGAAAAACTTGTTGTGCCTAGGGATTGGGAGAATCATTATGTGAAGAATTAATTATCTACAAAATTGATTTAACATTTAATTTAGATAACATAAAAGAAGCAATTAATAGATATTAGCATAAGTCAATAGGTTGAGAACCCTATTGTTCGTCTGTACTGCGAGTAGCAGCAAGTTGATAAACATGTTGTGCCTGAGGATTGGTAGCATCATCATGTACATAATTCATTATCTGCAAAATTGGTTTAACATTTAATTTATATAACATAAAATCAGTAGTGAACATATTTTAACATAAATTAACACGATGTATATTAGAAAAAATATACAACCTAATTATTGAACTCTTTTTTTAAAGGTTGAAGGGATTTAACCCCTCTATTGATTATCTGAATCCCTTCATTATTGTCTCCTCTAACATACAAACTTTTTTCTACACTAGGACCATTGTGAAATGATTGCAAAATCCCAATGAAAGGGTCATCTTCTGTTGAATTTTCAGCTGACTCTTCAGTGGTTTTGGTTTATAATAGAACAATTGACCAGTTTTGGTTTGTGGGATCTGGAACATAAAATACTTGTACTACATGTGATGCCTTTATAAATGGTTCTTCTTTGTAACCTTCCTTACTGAAATCAAATTTCACAAATCCCAACTCATCTATTTTAAAAACACTTATGTTATCAACCCACTTGCATTGAAAAATCGGCACTTGGAATGTCATACAATCCAACTCCCATATTTTTTTTATGATTCCAAAATATGACATATTTGCTTAAATTTGATTTTTTTCCTTATCACCAAAAACATGCATCTCTTCAACTATAAGTGTAAATCCACTATTCTGTCTGGTAGTGTATCCATCATATTCATTATTATAGAATGTATAACCATTAATTACATAAGAATTGTATGATAATACGAACACACTTGATCCTCCAGTTAGCCATCAAAGTCGTTCTGAAATTGAGTCTGTATTTTCATTTTACTCCTTAAAAATATGGCCCTGAAACCATCCTATAAACTATTGATTATGTTTATATGATATCCATTTTTTAGTATTTTATGGATTTGAATGCCTCAAAATTTCTTTTTAGGTTTCATAATATAGGTCAATGTCTAAACTATTATGAAAAACGTAAAGGTGGGCCTGCTCCTGATCTGTAATATTGATTGTGATGAACTCCCTTCCAGAAATTACATCACCCAAAATTCAATCAGTGTGATGAGATTTCATTAAACCAATTCTTTTCACATTGGATAGGTATTCGATTCATAATTCAACAGCTTCCTCAACAATATATCGCTATATAATACATCCCTCTGGTCGACATCAATTTTGACAAACCCTTTCAAAATATTCATATCTCGTTCAATAGGGTACATCCATATATAGTGCATAGGACCACATATCCAAATCTCTCTCACCAATTGAACTATCAAATAAACCATCGTATCAAAGAATTTCGGTAAGAAAAACATTTACAATTCACATAATATGACAACAATTTTTTTATTCCATAGTTAGAAATTTCCCTGGGTCTATAACTTTTCAACATATATCTCTGAAGAAGAAACATAGATTCGTTAATGTATGAAAAACATTCCTGGACAAAATGCAAGGTAAAGATATAGGAATTATATATTGCATTAAAACATGGAAGTCATGTGATTTCAGAAATTTTAACTTTAAATCATGCATTGACATTAGGTTGTTGATATTCGATGAATACACCTCTAGAACCATTACGTCATTCAAGAAGTTTAAAAACCAATATCTCTCCTACTTGGAAAGAGTGTAAGAAGCAGGAGGAAGAAATGTTCATTTTTCACCCTTCACTAGTGCCAACTCTTCTCATATTACCATGTCAACCATGTCCAAAATAGCCTTAATTCCGTCCTTTTTTTTGGGTACATTTAGCAATATTCCAATGACACTATCAAATACATTTTCTTCAATATGCATAACATCAAGAAAATTTCAGACATACAGACAATTCTAGTATGGTAATTCAAAAAAACTGATTTCTTTTTCCAATTGGGTTTTTATGGTTTTTTCGAAAATGGTTTACCAAAAGAAGTTTCAACATCTTTACCTTTCTCAAACAGTTGATCACCTATTGGTGGAGATAGTTGTGTGTGTTATTCTGAACTCCCGTCAAATGATGACCTAGAAACATAGTTTTTTAGGAATGTTCCACCCTAATTGATGGTGTACCTTGTTCACAGATGGGACCCCCAAGAGTTCCTTTAATTCTATATCCTGAAAAATTTCTATTATCATTAAATTCATTTATCATCCCATACAACATGGTTTTTAGCGTGAAATATTCATTTCTTTAAGCATCATACATCGTAACACATGAATCACACAATAATTTCAAATCCTTAATCAATGGATCCAAATAAACATCAATATCATTACCTAGTTGTTTTAGTCCTGATATATGCATAGATAACATGATGTGTTTTCATTTCATGCATAACCACATTGGAAATTTATAATTTACCAACATAACTAGCCATGTACTATGAGTTCTGCTTTGAAAACCAAAAGGATTCACTCTATATATAGATAACGCAAGATGAAGGTTTCTCGGATCGTTTTTGAATCTAGGATACTCATGATCAATTCTATTCCACTGAGTAGAGTTTTATGGATGTCATAGTTTCTCATATTTATTTCTTATATCTTTCTCCCACATCAATTTTCAAATAATCTCCTTGCTTCCATATAGGCGCCTAAACCATGGAATGATTGGAAAGTACCATCAAACTTTCGTAGGACCGGATTCATCTTTCTTGTACTGAGAAGCGCCACACTTTTGGAATTCTCTAAGTGATTTTTTATTATTGTGAAATAGTATACAATCATTTGTCTAGGTGTTTATTCTATCAGAGATCATACCCATCGAGCATAGAATTTGGTTTCCATTGTATTTTTTGGCTCAGAAGATCATTATCTTTTTTGAGCATGTCATTTAAGAGAGAAAGTAATCCTATAAAACTGGAATCACTCCATCCTTTGCCTACTTCAAATTATACAGCTTCAGTATGGCTGACAATGCTATATATTTAGTGCAACCATCATACAATAACATCTTTTCACAACTCTTTAACTGCTCAAACAGTTTTGGGAAATCATTAAGTTCATCTCCAACTATCCTTGTAATTTCCTTAAAATGGTCTTCATCATCATGCACATCGGTAATCACATCCTCGATACGGTTTTATTCATTATCCACACATGTAATCAAATAAAATGATCCATAAAACACATTTTCATCCCAGTCACTAGCTACATTCTCTTTTTCCCCATGTTTATTCCAACATTTATAACTTCGATCTATTCTGTGACAGATGAATTTTTCTTCCAACTCCTCTAGACTAGCTTGTCTTGAATAACAACAGCATAAACATGGAAAAAGGATTTGAGAAGGATCATATTCATGATCTTTTTCAAACTTTATGTACTCTTTCACTCCATCTTCATACTCTTTTGTAATATGATTGGCATCCATCCATTCTTTATTCATATCCAACCTACTTTATTCGGTGATATTAATATTTAAAAAAATAAATACACAAAATGTTGATATAAAAATTAACTAAGGATAAAAAATTTATAAACATTAAGTATCCTTTGAAAACTATTTATAAAATCATAGATTAAATCCCATTAAAAAACCAACCATTTACACAGATTCATCTTTAAAATAAAAAACCCTTTTTAAAATAAACCAATTATTTCCAAAAATCCTTTCTCAAAACCCCAATTATTTTTTTAACCATTTTAAAGATATTTAAAACCAAAAAATGGTATATTTAACATATATAATTTTTTAAGAAACATTTCAAAACACTTATCATTTTAAAAGTGAACCCCTAAAAATCACTATATGTCATTGTCACTTCCCTCTTTCTAGCCAATGAAAATCATTTATGGTCACACACCTTATATGTCTCATGACAACCCCTATCTAGCTCTGATCACTAGTTTTTAGTATTCCTTCCATCAAACTTATGGACTGGCCAACCCATCACTAGTGGGTGAACTCCTTTTCTAGTGTTCTGACCCCCCACTAGCTACTAAAAACCATATTCACATTTAAATTTATTATTAGATATTAACACCATCACACTCACTAGTGAACATAGAAACTTGCTAACTTATTCACATGTATTATTATGAGTAAAGCTTAATGCAATCACACTCACCCTTTTTTAACCAATAGACTTCCTAAACTATTTATATAACATTTATATATCATGATATATAATCTTTTACCCAATGCATTTGTGGGAAATATAGGTACTACCCATCTTATAATAAATAAATTTGTTTACCACTTGAAAATCAAATATTCATTAACTCATAAAGAACCCATATCAACAAGAGAGAATAAATTCACAATGAAGAAGGGAACTATGTGATTGAGGAAAATATAATAGTAAATAAAATCAATATTAATAGTTACACTAATAAAACAAGCATAATGAAGAATCGATGATTATGGAGGCAGGGGAAGTAGGCACTGTGGTTTGTGGGGCCATTTGAGATAGTGGAATAGATGAGGACTGTGTATTTCTAATTGGATCCTCCTCAATGACATAAAGGTGTTCATGATGTGTTCCATGTATCTCAACTTATAAATTATGAGTTGGATCCTTCAAATGTGATTGATAATGAAGAATTTGATTTGCAGGTAAATGCATTGTTTGAGAAACATATACTATGAATTGTTGATTTGATTGAAAATGTATTGAGAAGGAAGATGATGCCTAACATTTGAGTTTTTTAAATCACATGCATATTCAAGAAGAATCTTGGAATTAGGAATCTGATTTTCAAGCTCAGTGGCCCAAGATGGTCGAGCAAGACCTCTAGAGACACTTTCCAGGGTTGATAAGTCCTTATAGGGGAGATTGTAATGGGATCTGACTTTTTAGGTGTGTTATTCTTTATTTTCAGCCTTTATTTTAATTGATTTTAGTTATTATTTACTTGTGTGAAGTCTCAGGTATTTGGTAGGTGTTTTTAGAGGGTTTTAAAATACTTTAAGGGGTATTATGGCTAAGGTAAACCATGTAATTTTACCTAGGAAATTATATAGCATATTGGAGAGAAATGGAGGGTGGAACATGATTGGAACATAATTAGATCTAACTATGTAACATTCCCTAGGTAACCATGTAACTCAAAACAAAAACAAAAGCATGATTGGCACACTGTTAGCCACTTATTCCCTCACCACTAATTGGAAACATATTTTGTACAGGGAAGCACACATGAGGTCATGTGACAATTCGGCTCAGTCCTTTGGATTTATTTTTGGGTGTTATAGGTGGTACATATCAAGTAGATGTTTTTATATGAGGAACAAGACCTATTTGGTGGTTTAGGTTCTCAAAGAAGCTTTGGAGTAGGATCATAGAGGTCAATTGCTAAAAACATTCATCGATAATGGAAACTTTAGAAATGTATAACTTTTTTAGTAAATAAAGTTGAAATAATATGAAGACTTTTACTTTTAAAAATAATTTCTATAATAGAAACATAAAAAATACATAATGTTTTCTATAAAAGAAGTGGAATAACTTTGAAGACATTTAATTTTCAAATGAATATTTTTTAATATAATCATGAAAAATACATGAAAGTAATAAAATAAATAGGAGTGGATGATAAAAAAATTATTTTTGAATATATGGAATTTTTTTTTTGAAATAACCATGACGAAAACCCACATTGCATTGAAGATTTTTAAATAAACCAATTCAAAATAT
Organism: Viscum album; assembly: GCA_963277665.1. Lineage (NCBI taxonomy): Eukaryota > Viridiplantae > Streptophyta > Magnoliopsida > Santalales > Viscaceae > Viscum > Viscum album. The sequence continues at coordinate 949,271,517 of OY728163.1, forward strand.
GGTATAGGAAAATTGAATTTTACCAAATATAACTAGTGTGCAAACAAGGACCACCAATTTCCATGATTTTCAGTGGGTTGTTTAGCCCATACAATTCACAACATCACTATTAATATCAAACTATAATAAGTGAATCCAATGAGAAAGAGGAGAAAACTAACCGTAGAGGTGAGGTTTAGCATGCGATGGAGGTGCGTTCACAGTGTAGGAGAGACGCGGTAGAGGAGAGGCACGGCAGAGGAGAGGCAATGGCGATGGAGAGCCATGGAAAAGTAGAGGTGGAGTGGAGGAGAGCCACTGGTGGAGGAGAGGTGTAGTGGAGGAGAGTCATACGGCGAACCTTGGTTCGCAGCGGTGGAGGAGTCAGTGGCCAAGGAGGAGGAGGAGGGAGGAGAGTAAGGAGGAGAGGAGGCGGTGGAGGCGGTAGGGGTGGAAGAGATCGGCTTCCGAGAGAGCTTGAGGTTGTGAGGAAAGAGAAGAAACTTAGGTTTTATTAATAAAACTCAGTGACACTTTTATCAGTGGTAGAAAAAAAATGCACCGATAAAAATATGTTTTATCAGTGCTACAATTGAAAGAGATGATAAAACATTCCTTTATTAGCTCTTTTTTAGCATAGATAAAGGATCATCTTTATCAGCACTAAAAAACCGCTGATAAAAGTATGTTTTATAAGCGCTACAATTGAAAGTGCTAATAAAACATGACTTTATGAGTGATTTTTTAGCGTAGATAAAGGATTATCTTTATCAACACTAAAAAAGTTCTGATAAATGTATGTTTTATCAGTGCTTATTAATTAGAACTGATAAAACATACCATTTATTCATAATTACAAAATTATAACCAATATATTTATTACAGTTATAATTTCATAAATATATATAATTAATATATTTATTATAATTTAATAATTTAAATTATAATTTAATATATATACATATATCTGTGTGTGTGTGTGTGTTTGTGTTTGTGTATAAATTATATTTAAATATATATATAATTTTATAATTTAAAATATAATTAAATATATATAAATATAAATTGATATATTAATTTTAATTTTAATTTCATAAGTATTTAAATATATATATCTGTGTGTTTCTGTATGTGTCTGTGTCTATGTATATATTCATTAAAGACATGTATTTATAAATAAATATATTCAAAAGGTATTCATAAATATATATTTATCATTTTAAAAAATATTTTGTAATTTAATAATTATTTAAACATATTTAAATTTAATAGGTTGTATATAATTATAATTATATATATAATATATTTAAAAAGTATATAATTATATATAACTAAATATTTATATTTTTAAATATAATAAATACATTTATTGTTTATTTAAATATATTAATCATTATTTTAAGTATTTATGAGAAGATAAATCTTCATACATATAAGAAATGAATGAATACACCAAGTATATATAGTATTATATTATATATGGACAACATTAGGGTAAAAATAAACATATATTCATGAGAATATGAACGTATGCATCAATTGACATATTCATTTGGAAACATAAATTTAATTAAATATATTTATTTAATAAGTATTTATATATATATATATATTAAAAAGTATTTATATATAATATTATAAACATATAGTATAATAATTATGTAATAAAGATATAACTATAAACTAATAAACATAATAAACATAAGTAAAACATAAACATAATAAAAATGCATTTTTATTTAATGTATCCATATAAAGATTATTTTTGAATAAAATTAAAATATTTTTATATAAATTAATTTTATTTTCTATTAAAAACTTTTATTAGCGCTATTATTAGCACTGATAAAGTCTCATTTTTATCAATGCTTTTTGTTAGCGCTGATAAAGGGAGGACTTTATCAGCACTAATATTAGCATTGATAAAGGGTAGATTTATCAGCACTTTTTTCTAGCACTGATAAAAGTCCCACTTTTATCTGCGCTTTCTGATTAGTGCTGATAAAACTCAAGCGCTTCCCTTGCCCGCATTTGTCGTAGTGATGGAAGTTGTTATGTACCGATCTAGATCATGTGTAATAGACCTTTGAGTTAATATATATGGAATTTTTATTACTATTTTCTGAGGATTTGGTTGAATTCATGCATCGTGACTAGGCATGTATGATCACATGCCATATATATATCTGGTGTTTCGTATGTACTAGTTCTTTAATTTAATTCTTTGATTTGTGTTTTCTATTCATGATAGACTTGTACTCTATTGTGTAATATCTTTTTACCCTTACTTTATATATATATATATATATTCTGAAATTAATTATTAGAACCTGAGAATGTGGTTATGTTTTGTATATATATGACTCTGACTAATGTGTGGGGATGGAGAACATTGGTTAGTACTAGGGGATATACCTTGGGTTAGGGATATCCTCTTATGAAAAACATTTTTTGATATCATTGACTGATTATTACATGTTTTAAATGTTCTAATGTTTCCTTCTTGTTACAAAAGATGATGCCTCTTAGAATACTGATGGGACTGCAAGCTAGAATAGGCCAATATGCTCCTTCTAGGGAGTATTCCCCATCTCTATCTCCTATAGCATAGGTAGTAGGCCCTCCTAATCTTGGAATCCTTTCGGTTTTTCCTACCTTGGGTGAAGGGGATCCAAGGTCCACGGTCGATTACTCTATAGACTTCAAACTCTAGCATCCTCCAACCATTCAAGGAAATAATGGAAAGTAGGATACAAAGTACTTGATGGACATAATCGAGTGTCTCTTTGACCTAGTTGAGACATCCAACATCCAAAAGGTTAATCTGGTTGTGTTCATGTTTCAAGTACCTTCTAAAATATGGGGGATCATGATGTGATAGACTAGTTGACATGAGGGTATCATCTAAGAGACATTCAAGAACATGTTTTTTGGGGGAATGTTTTCCTCGACATGTTGAAGCTTGATCGCGCAAAAGAATTTATGAATCTATGGTATGGATTCATGATACTGTCTGCTTAATCTACCCATTTTACTAATATTTTTATCTTTACTCATATTCAAGATATAAATGAGGCTCATATGTTCAAGAACTTAGATATCAGTCTTCATTCCAACATCATATGACAAGTTCATATCTTCTACCTAGAATCATACCCAAGGTTTTATGGAAGTCCTTGACCACATAGATGGTCTTGGAGGAGGATCGAGTAGTTGGTCTTCCTCAACCATTCAATACTCATATTGTTTTACCTCCTATTGATACATTGAGTACCTATTTTGGTAGTAGGAATAGGAAGATCAATGACATGAAGTAGAGAAGTGGAATACAGGTGGAGCAAAGTTTGGATTCTTTATCACCCATGGGAGGAGATCTATAATGCTTCAACTATAGAAATTTTGTTCATTACTGTAGGACCTATACAACACCTCTAATACTATGTTCAAAATATAAAAATATGGGTAATCTATAGAAGTTTTTTTCAAGATCTAGGAGGAAAAGGTTCTATAGGAGATTGATTTAGAAGATTTCATGGAATCATGGATCCAGTTGGGATCCTCAGCAAAATACCAAGATAATGAGGACTTGGTCAAGTCACATACCTCAAGGAAAGGGTCACGGAGTTATGTCCAATCATTCATAAGTAGTAAATCAGAAAAAATTGTATGGTGGTGAGGTATCTTATACTATATGAGGTGTCTAATTTATCACATCTTTTTTCCTACTACCTTGTTTGATATCAGTGCTTCTCATTCCTTCATTTATCAACATGTTGTTATTGGATATGACTTACCAGTTGAGTTATCCTTTAAGTTAATTTACATTAATACATAATTGGGCATGAAATTATATCATCTTTAGTGATTACTAGAGTTTCCTATAGTCATTATGAGTTATGGATGTATTTGGGAATTTATGATTCATTAGATGAATATCATCAATGTGATCCTTAGTATGGACTAGCTTACCAGCTTCTTAGATCGCATTGATTGTGATCAGAAATGGGTATCATTTTTTCATTTATGGGAGAGATATATGTTATGACTAGAGAATGGGAATTGGGATTTGGTAAAGTTTTTCCAAACTTGACTCAGCATGGAATGGTCACGGTATAGATTGACGGCTTGGTTCTTTTAGCAGGATCAGTGACAATCCCCTCATCTTTTCCTCTAGTTGTGGATCTCTATTAGGACATATACCCAGATGAATTCACGGGACTTCCCCATGATATAGTAGTTGAATTTAAGATATATCTCATGCCATGTTCATATCCCATTTTGATACCCCTTATCATATATCACTTTCCAAGTTAAAGGATCTTAAGGTATAGCATAAGGACTTGGATGAGAAGGGCTTGATCATGTTGAGTAATTAACTATGGGGTGAAACTATTTTGTTCTATAATATGTTAAGTGATAGTATTAAACTCTACATATATTACTAAAATTTGAATTTGGTTATTGTGAATAACATATATCACTTTCCTAGGATTAATGATCTCTTCAATGGGTTATGGGGATCTTAGTGGTTCACCAAGATTGATTGTTGATTGAGTTATCACTAGTGGCGGGTTAGAGAGGAGGACATCCAGAAGATGGAATTTTATAGCAGGTATAAGTTATATGAGTTCTTATTAATGTCATTTGAACTAAAAAATACATCATTAGTGTTCATGTCTCTCATGAACAAGATCTTCCACCCATACCTTGACTCGTTCATTAAGGTTTTCATTAAATACATCCTCATAAAATCATCAAACCCATAGGATAATTCTAAAAATATTGAGATATTATCAAGTACACTTCAAGAATGTCATCTTTATGTTAAGATATCTAAGGGTAACTTTTTTATTTATGAGGTGAAATTCATATTTCATGTCATTTTTAAGATAATTATATTAGTAGACATAGATAAAGTTGAGGAAATGATGTCCCAGACACTTCCCTAGAATGTGTTTGAGATCAATGTCATTCTAGGTTTAGAATAATATTGATAATTATTTATCTTGGAATTATCCTGATTATCAGCACCTATGACTATAATGACAAATAATGGATTAAATTTCCAATAGTTGGACTAGTTTGAAGAGAATTTTCTTGAGTATGAGGTTTACAATAACTCTAATATTGATAATTCATAGTCCAGGGATCATTTATGTTATATATTTTGATTCATTAGATGTTGGTTTTGAAGAATTATTGATTCATATAGAGAAGTTAGTATCTTAGGGGTCACGTAAACTATTTCCTCATGAGAAGAACTATCATATACATGACTTAGAGTTGGAAACTATGATCCATTTTTTAAAGTATTGGAGACACTATCTCTTATATGAGAGATTTTGTTTCAACATGTACCATATGATACTTTGTGATATCATTACACAGTAGGACCTGAACTTGAGGAATATGTTATAAGTAGAGTTCCTGAAGAAATTTTAATTAAGGATGGCCAATGAACTAGGTAAATGTAACATAATTTTAGAATCTCTTAGCCATAAGACAAAAGTTTCTTATGATCTTAGTGAGTGTCCTTTAAAGGAGAAGTGGTGCTTGATGAGAGTATTGTTTGATTGGAGGATGGATATTTATAGGGATAGGAATAGATTAAATGTTTCCCTTTGGTGATCACATCTTCCCTTATTAACCAGGGGAAGGTAGGTCAAGAATTTCATGTTGAGTGTGTTGTGATGATGGAATGAATTACAGGTGGTGACATGTTACCTGAGTTGTTATTAAATGATGATGATGTGATCTTTGTGTATGGGAGAGTCGTAGTCCCTTATTCTATTAGGGAAGAGTTTACAGGAAACTTCTATACCTCTATATGTTTTTTGTATCCTATATAGATAAATATGTACCATTGGTTTAGGATACAATTATGGTGGTCAGGTATAAAGAGGGAAATCACTGGTTATATCTTTTAATGCCTTATATACCAGAAGCGAAAGGTTGATCACTAGTGAAATTATGGTTTACTCCATCCACATAAGGTTCCCTTGTGAAAGTGGGAAGAAATCATAATACTTTTGATGGTGTTTCCCAAGACTCCAAGGAGTCGTGATGCTATCTGGGTGATTGTCAATCGGACGATGAAAGTTTCCTTGTTATTACCAATTTGTGAGACTCACTCAGTATATTAACTATGAATTATTTATGTATGTGATATAAAACACTTACATAGAGTTCTCATAATATTTTTTTCTGAAAAATATTAAATTTTTACATCAGGTTTTTGGAAGTGATTGTAAAAGGCCCTAGGGACTCAGTTGATATTGAGAATAGCTTACCATCCTCAGATAGATGGATAATCAGAGTGAACACTCTTTATACTAGATTATATGCTTTGAGAATATGACTTAGACCTAGTAGGAACACGGAATGATCATATAGACTTATTTTAATTTACATACAACAATATTTACCTTGCTTCAATTTAGATGGAACCTTATGAGGATATTTATGGGTGTTCATGTTATTCACCAATTTTTTGGAATGATGCTCATGAGGAAGTGGTTGTGGGGGAAAATTTTGTTTAGAAGACCTCTAAGATAGTGCATCAAATTCTGAATTGGTTGATCATAGCTCATAGTAGGTAGAGATCTTATTCTAACCATGGGAGGATACCTATGGAGTTTTCTATAGGTGGAATATTTTTCTTGAGTGTAAATCCTTAGTTAGAACATTGTCATCTGAGGAAGCAAAGAAATATAGATTCGTGTTATGTTGGACCCTTCTAGATCACTGAGTTGTTTGGTATAGTAGTGTAACACCTAAATCTTTCATAATTTTACCAAGGTATGAATGATGTATTTTATGTGTCTTTGCTCTGGATTTACATGCCTGATCCTGCACATTTCATCAACTATGAGGATGTTGAGATGGAGCCTGAAAATTGCAAGAGGGGTTCTCAGTGCAGATCATATATTAGATCATGAATATTCTTTAGGGAATATCGTACCACTTTTTGGATCTAATGATTACATCGGTAGATCTAGGAGGATACTTGGGAGTGAGAGGTTGATGTTTGAGCTCACTGGCATGAGTTATTCATGTACGACCCCTTGGGATGCTACTCAAGGATGATAAATCCTTAGAGGGTGTCATTATAAAACCCTAAAACCTTTTTACCTTAAATTAAAATCCTTTTTTCCACTTTTATTCTTATTTTTTTAAGTATATCCATGTTTGGGTAAATTATAAAGATCATGGAGAATCTTGTAGAAGAAAAAAGGTGGTTTCTGATAGATCAATTTCCAAAAAGGATTGGATAATCCATGGTGATGGGGAAAATGGATATATATTTTGACCCATATCCTATCCCAATTCATTTCATCTACGGACTCAATAATACCATGATTTTTACCACACTATAGTGCAATCCATTTTGGCATCAAGATATTTAGGAAATGGAAAATTTATTTTGTTTGACCCTTAGATATCATCAATTTCAAGAGTAAAACACATGTAAATTTACTTTGGGTTCTTTCATTTGATTATTAATCAATTCAAATTTCTATTAATCAATTCAAACCCTTCAATTTTATGAATTTATCTCTTTTAATAGTTTTTATTTGAAAATATATAATCCTTTAATTTGGGATGTTGATGTTCATTGTCTTCCATTTATTCTAGGTTTGGGTTCGTGTTTATTTCCTCTCAAATGATCTAATCCTTTGGTACAATCTATATCACTGTTGATTCATAATTTGGGTGATTATAGAATGGTTTTGGTGATTTATTCTAGTTTGGATGTATTTTCACCTTTCTTCTTGGTTCAATCTTGGGTTTTTGTTGTTATAGATTAAATGTTGTTAATTTCTATCATCTAGTGAGGTAATTCCAACATTGTATTATTGAATGAACTCTTTATAATCAACATAATTATTAATTATCGATACCATTTTGAATGATCGGTGATGTTCTTAATGATCAGTGATGTTGGCAGGGTTCTCTAGGTGACTTCCTCTCTTATCGTCATTCAAGAGAGATAGTTTCATCTTCCAACAAATAGGCTCAGATTCTACCATTTTTTATAATCATCATTGGGTATGTATTGATACTACCCTTGGATTTTTATTCTTCTTTTACTTACTCAAGAACCCTTAGCATGTTTTTTTGGAACTAGTTTTAGGAGTACTTGGTGTTTGAGATTATTCTAATTAGTGTGAGAATATTGTTTGGGAGAATACACCCTTGAAAAACCTTGACATCAATATTTATGACCTTGATTTAATAATTTCCTTAAATTTTGGGGCTCTTTTATACACTTTTCTGCCTTGGTATAATTATTTTTTTTGTCATTCACTAAATACTTTGCTTGATTATGAACATATGTGGGTGTTTCTGTAGCTCTTGAGACCCATTTTGATCCTTTATTCCATGATTATTTATTGTAGATTGTTTTACCATGTTTGATATTGATCACATGTATATATGTTTCTACTTTATTCTCATGATGATATGATTAAATTTTATGTTCTAACATGTTATGTATATTACTAATAATTTGGAGGCATCATTCCTGGTGCTCAGAATAGGTACACAGTCATGATATGATTGTTACTTAGTGGGTGATTGTGCATGACTTTAGATGATAGTGAAAATAAACCTGAGAATAAAGTGTAGATATTAATATTCTATGGAATACCATGTTGAGGATTCACTCAATTCCTAGTGGATGTCATGTACCATGTCTATCCAAATACCAGTGAAATATTGAGTAGCATGTTGGATGCCTGGTGTTATACCGAGTATAATGGAGTACTTGATTCCTAGGGAATTCCAAGTCACATGTATGTACAACTCCATGAGAATATTGAGTGACAAATTCACTAGCCTCATGGATAGTTTTGGTTACTTCTGAAATCCTATTGTTTATCATCCATCATGGAATTGAAGCAGGTGTGGTCATATATTTTTGGTGGCTTGGTTAGTAAATAAACACTCAGTAATTGATTTTATGTATATTATACTTGTTTATAGATTTATTATTATCATGTAATACACATGTTATACATGTGAAATTTTTTTAAGGATGCATTATTTATATCATACTGGGTTTTATTTCCCCCACCCTATATAGGAAAATAAATGCTCTATTCAGAATTCATGTATAGGGATCAAAGTAAAGGAATAGGGCTTATGGATGATGGTTGATTAGAGGAACATAGATATGGTAGTGGACTAAGATAGACTCTATAGGACTCCATGGATTTTATTTATTCATCTATTTTTATTTGTACTTTGGTTTATCTTTCCAAATTTGGATCCATGTTTACTTATTTTTATGACCGGTATTCCACCCACATAGTTTCGACATGTTTACTCTGATTATTATATTTTAATATATTCTATTATATTATTATTTGTGAAAGGAAATTATATTTAAGGTTTAGTCTCCCAACTAATATACTTTAGACACTCACTTCTAGTCGGAAACCTATTGCATACATAGAGGAATGCATGAGGTCACGTGGAACTTCGGCTAAAAACTCAGTGGTTCATGTTAGGGCATTACAATACCTATTGGATATATAACCAATGACCATATTTTCAATTACCATATTTCATTATTATATATAATATTACTAAACTTATTCCATCCAAACTTTTCATTTCTATAGTTTCCACATTAGATATGAAAAAAATACTTTCTTATTTCATGGTATTATTTCTCAATATAGGTTTTGTTATATTGATGGAGATTCTTAAAGGGAATGGGGGTCTATGGGAGTTTCTATTATTAAAGATATTATTATTTTCAATTTATTTTTATCTTTTAATTTTTATAGTTTTAATGGATGTAATCATCTGTTATGTGTAATAATCCATTGTGTGTAATGCATGGTTTTATATATATTCATTACAATGTTTCATTATAATTGAATAAAGTGTTGTTATCTTGGATCATATCTTGTGTGGACGAATCTCTAATCAAGTATTAATTCTTTTTAAATAATAGAGAAATGTTATAGGAAAAAATTAATGTCTCTTAAAATCTATTTTGTTACATTCTCACCCATAAATAAATCGTATCCTCACAATTTTAATTATTAACTACTAATGAAAATATCTAAGGTTTTAATATATATAGACGTGACTAAATATTTAATTTTTATATTGGTATCAACTTTAAAAACTTATGAAACATATATTTTTTATTAGAACAGGATTATCCCTGATATTTATTTTTATCTAATAGTTTTATCCAAGAGTCTATCATTATTCGGTATCACGACTCATGCTGTATAATTTTCTTATAAAGGGTGTTTATAAAAATCCTTTCATAGACTATCATAAGTTAATATAAAATGTGTTTTCCTTGTTCCAATTTTTTTCTTCTAAGTGGAGATAACCAATCCATTTCTAAAATCATAATAAATTTATCAAGTAAGGATAATAATATTTTCATAATACAATTTATCATAAACATAAACTTGGGATACAATAATCACACCGCTAGAATTGTTTATTAATAATTCAACATTTATATATAGATGTGATGATTTTATGTTCTTAAGAAAAATTTTAGGTAAAAATGTGTGGGTTGAATAATATAGAAATATAATACTCACAATTCTTGAGTGGATGATCGGTGTTCCTTGAAGAACATAATTTTAAAAAAATCACTTCTATAGTTTCAATTACATAGTATTTCTCTTTTTCCCTTGGCCTTGGAAATTTTTTATGCTTCTCAGCCTTCTTATCCTTCAGACTAGATAATTGTCTTGGATAATTCTCAAGTTTTACACACTTAAGGAATTGGACTATAAGTAGTGATTTTGGACATAATATTTCAATTATCATCATTCTAAACAACCTATTAATATTCTTATAGTATTTTAATTCTTTATGGCCCCCTCTTCCATAAATAAATCATCTTCCAGTCCCCAGGAGGAAATTACCATGGTGTTTTTCCCATATTTATGACATGAAGGAAATTAAGTCTTATTTTATTCATTGTCTTCTTCATCAAAACTTTTATATTACTCTATACTTATCTTATTGGGTGTAATCAAGATTTAAATTATGGTTATATTCTTAATCGTGTTTTTTGATAGTTTATTTAGCATAATAACCAGATTTATCAGTCCATATCTCATTCTAATGGATTTATGGTTGGGGTAATCATTACACTATCCCTCACACCTAGGTTTGACTTAGTTCTTTCTAGGTCCATCCATAACTAAAACCAAAATGGTTAACATTAGTGATGAGCATTTAACATCATAGGGGGTTATCATAATCAATAAAATAAAATGGATTCAACCTTAAACCCTTTTACTCATTAAAATTGTCTTGTAAACCCATAATCCCTTTAGTTCAAGCTATATAAATCTTAGTTTAACATCAGTTACTTTAATTTATGTTATATTATACTTCTCAACCAAGCCCCTAGAATTAACCATAAAATCATTCCTTAATATTAGTTTATAACGAGAATATAATCAAACAAATAATGTAACACCCGAGACTTTTATGAGAAATATTTTGTTTTTATGTTATATACATCATCAAAGGAATCTTTCACTACACACAACACTATCTTGGCTTGCTTTACACGCAACTCTGGCCTTCCTCGATAGCTTGCGTTGTACGTAATACCGAGTTTCACTAAACAATGATATGCTATTAAAATATTATTAAAACTAGCCGTTATGAATAGTAATACCCACTTTTTGAAATTTTTTAATTTTTATTTTTCAAAACGGACTTCATTTTTGGATTCAGAATATCGAAATTAGCCTAGGGTGAAATTTTGGTATTTTTCTGAAAACTTTCAATTTTTGATGAATAGTGAAAACACTGGGTTACTATTTAAAAACCAAATTTTTATTTAAATAATTATTTATTTAAATTTATTTTAGGTCAAAATTGATACATAATACCTATATAAGTTCAATGCAATTCATTGGAGTCATTTTATAATAATTTTAGATATATAAAAATTTTATTGAACTTTTCACCGTCTTTTACCCACCTCCTAGGAAATTTCCAAAATCACATAAAACTTAATTTTACCGCTTCTGTGAATGAAATTTTGAAAATCCGAGAGACACGGTTAATATAAAGGACTAAAATTTGGTTCAATGAGATGAAAATAATTTTTGGTGAATAGTAACTTTTTATTTTTTTTTTACCACGGTTAAAAGTAAATAGGCTAATTCAGGGTAAAAATGATATTATTATTACCCTAAAACATGTCCTAATTCTATTGGATAAGTGTAATTCGACCAAAAACAACCTTAGTAATAAAATATTACCATTTAGGCCCACATGGATTATATTAGGACATTTAATATTATTTTATTTAAAGAATAGTTAAAATAGTTAAAATCAAAGTTTTATAACTAAAACATTTTTAATATAGGGTTATACATAATATAAATTCGACTATAAATATTCATTAGAAATCTAAAAATATTTCCTACATAATGGTATTTTATTTGTAATTTTTAGACATTAAATAATTTAATTTATTTATGACACAATGATGATGCAGTAATTATCTTATTAATGAAATATTGACATAATTGATGTTAAAAATCCCTAAATAAATGTAATTTTAGACTTTTTATGAATTACACTAATTTTATAGGTTACTATGACATCTTATTATTGATTTTATTAACTTTTTTCGAACTAATATTTGTGTTATGATTTTCACAAAAATCAATTACCAAATAGTGTCAAAATTGACATAAAATAGTTTTTAAAAACATATTATATTATTAATTGTTATTTTATTCCTAAAAATCTATGGTTCGGCCAAATGACTTAGATAAGGTTATATATATTAATAATAAACAACTTGGGGTTCTTTTGGTTTGTTATAGTAAGTTTATTGACCTTATAGTGTAAGAAAACAAGAAGACACGATAAAAGTAAAATTATTTAACTTAAAGTTAAATCTAAATGATAAGGTTAAAATAGATACCTAAACTTGTCTAAATTCAATTGGATGAGATGCTTTCTACCCATACCCACCTTAGCTTCTAAATAAATCAGTTTTGAGCCATTACAAACCGAATATGACTATATAATAAAATAATATTTTTAGTTTTTCCAAAGGTGCCCCTCTCCTCCCTTATAAAAGGGAACCTACTCCCTCTCTTCCTCACACCATATTGAGACTTAAAGCTCAGAAAAAACCTGCCAAATTCTCTTCTACACTTCCCTAGAAACATATTATAGGTCCTGGTCTTCTCAAAAGACCAATTTTAGTTCCCTAAGAGGAGGTCTCAAAGAGGAGCTTCAAAGAAGAGGTAATGTCTGTTACTGATTCTTTCAACTTTATTTCTTCTTCCACTTCTTCTTATTTAGTTGTTTCATTATGAAGTAATAACATTAGTATCACTCATATACTGATATGTTATTATAATTATGAAACAACCCTATTTCACCATCTATCCATCCTACGGAAAATGAAATCACCGCGCGTGTGTACGTACGGAATACCGTCTCCACGCCGTGGTGTAATCTATTTTCCACCACCACCTTATTTGGATTGGTAAAATGGTGTAAATAATAACTATATATGATTATTTTAAGGTGATATTGATTCTGAAATAGTATACATACATTCCAATACAATTCCACGATCATGGGAATGATATCATCGCTCGTGCGTACGTATGGAATACTGTCTCCACGATGTGATGCGAATCGTTCTACATGATCTTCATTGCATAATGATTATATAAATGAATTTAATGAATAAATATGATATATAGTACACCAATACCATTCTGGAAATTATGTATCTATAACCTAAAGAGAAGAATAAGAATTTACTCGACAAAACATGCATAAGAACAAAAAGTAATAAACACCCGAATAACAAGTAGCAATGAAATATTACTAATAAGAAGCTAAGAATATAACCATATATGATATCATAACAGTGAGTATGATTCTGGAATAATTCAATGAAATTATTTAAATCATTATACAGGAGGTTTGGACACTTACGAAGCAAATCAGACCTAAGGTAAGGGAAAATCTCACAATCTCATTTTTATCCGAGATTGTTTATACTTCAGAATTTACTGGGGAATATTTATCATCCACATCCATGTTTCCTCAATATGTAATATTATTTCCATACACCTACAATTTTTTAAATCCAATTTTACCCTTCGGAGAGTTTTTAGTAAAAGATATGAAAGGAATCTTTTTTCGTTTTTCGTACAAGGTACTTTTTGACTTTTCCGGCCAAAGTACAGGAAGAATGTTTTCTTTTAACTTATACTGCATGAATGGATTTTTTAGAACATTATTTCCATGAATCTTCCTTTACAAGTTTTCAAGTTTATTTTTAATCAACTTCTTTTAGTTCAAAATTATATGACATGTTAAGAAAGGAAAATGTTTTTGAAGTAAAAAGGATATTTTCCTCAAGAATGGAGTTCAAGTGTTTTATCAAAATTATTTTCCATCTAAGATAATATAGGGTTCTATTTCTATCCCTATTTTTACATTGATTTGATTATTTTATGATGGAATTAATTTTATGATGTCCTTTTATCTTATATGGATTATGTTATGACGACATGATGTTTAAGAATCCCATTTTTATTACATGGGTTATGCTATGATGTATGATTTATGATTTTGTGGCACACATAAGAATGGTATCATTATGAGATGTGTGGGACCTATATCTCCCTCTAATTCATTGGGTAAATATTTATATCTCATGAGATAGACATGGCTGGAACGGCAGGTTAAATCGGTTCAGTGAAACAGGACTGAAACGAGGAGTGAACTCGGTTCAGAAATGGACTTTGTACGCTAAGATAGTCTTGGAAATGAGTCTTGACTAATAATAAATGATTCTCTATGATTATGTGTGTATTCCACAAAGTTTCATGTTTTATGTTATGATTATTGGGACTACATTTCACTACTATGATTTATCCCATGTTATGAAATTATGATCTCTTTTGCAGGTTAAGATTTCCAAAATGATATGTTCTTATGAATATGATGTGATTGATATTTCTTTTGTTTGCCCTTACTGAGCATTTGAGCTCACCATTTTTTATGTTTTCTTTTCCCCAGGTTAGTAAGAAGGTTATTAAGTAGGATATGCCAAAAGGGACTCTAGATATGATGAAATAAATGGGAGATAGTGTAGATGCTTTATAAACCAATTGTTTATGTTTCCCAGTTTCTAAAGACACTATACCTACACGGTCCTTTCATGGTTTTGTTATATGTTGTAATAAGTGTACTTCAATTTTGAATTACTAACAATGTATGTAAAGTATGGGTCGTTATAGTTAGTATCATAGGGAGGTTATAGTCAACCTTTTGGAAACTAGGAAGTGAAAGCCTTAGTAAGAACCCTAAGGATATGTCTAAGCATAGAACACAATCTTAGTGTTTTATAAATGGCCATGAATAACCTATGATAAGACCTTAAGTGTGAAATTTTATTCTTGATTATGTGGTTTTCCAATTATAATTAGTGTTGCTCACACTATTCTTCTTGGTTTTAGTCAATGATTGGAACCTGAAGGAACTGTGTTAATGTGGAATGTGACGGGCAATGAAATGATTGTCCCCCTGAGCAACCAAACGTTATGGGATATGGAATGAAAAATCTTGTAGCCATTCTCACACAACTTTCTCAAGATATGAATCATGCAGGACTTCCAAACGAGCAAAGGAAGGAGCAACATTCTTTTGAATCCTTTATGAGGCAGCGTCCACCTTCATTCAGTGGGTCTTCTAATCCATTAGTGGCTGAACAATGGATCAGTACCACTGACTTCAATGTTCTGAACATGATAAAGTCATCTTAGCAGTATATCATTTGGAAGGTGATGCTGATCAATGGTGGAATCTTATTAAGAATACGAGGAAAAGGGATAAAATTGAGTCCATGGAATGGGACAAGTTCAAGAACTTATTTTTCAATAAATACATCCCTCGTATTCTCCAAACAAAGATGGAGAAGGAGTTTCTTGAACTAAAGCAAAAGGATGATGAATATGTTGGTACCTACGAAGCAAATTTTACAAGACTTGCAAGGTACGCTTCTGGTATTATTATCCAACCTAAGAGTAAGATCAATCGATTCTTTAGTGGCTTAAAACCAAGTCTTCTAAGGGCGTTAGCCATAAGGGACTTCAATAGCTACAAGGAAATCGTTCGACGTGCTCTCAAAGTTGAGATGGAGATTGGAGTAACCCATCAATCATATGAGTTTTATAAGAAGGGGAAAATGGAATTCAAAGGAAAATATAAAGCGCACACTGAAAAGAAGATGGGTATTCCCTTCTTCTCAAAGTGTGGAAAGAAACATGGAGGGAGTTGTCTTAAAGGGACAAGTAAATATTTCAAATGTGGAAAGGAAGGTCATCGGGCATTTGAATTCCGCAATGATGGGAAGAAGATGTCTAGTGATACAAACAAAGAAAAGGCTACATAGAGTGCACCTCCTACACTTCAATGTTACAAGTGCAAGTAAATGGGTCATTATGCCAATCAATGCCCTAATCCAAGGTTTGTTGATGATGATCGACATCAACAAACTCTTAAGGTTAAAGACAAAGGAAAGTCACATGCAATTTCTATCATTGATGTGGAGTACGATAACGATGTGGTGAAAGGTACACTTATCATCCACTCAAAAGTAGAAAATGTTTTATTTGATTCTGGATCCACCCACTCTTTTATTTCTGAATAATTTTCTAAGGGTATCACTATATTACCTCAACAATTGGATGTTGAGTTAGCTGGGACAACCCCTAATGGCACAACAGTCGCATCAAAAGTTTATAATTCTTCTACGATTGAAGTTTGTGGGAAAGTGCTTCTTGCAAATCTTGTGATCCTTCCTATAGTGGAATTTGATGTGATTCTTGGCATGGATTGTATTTCTCTATATGGAGCTCATATCAATTTCCAAAGAAGGGAAGTCACATTTCATATTCCAGATCAATCTATGACCGTCTATCGGAGCAAGGATGAACACAACCTTCCAATGGAAATTTCTTCCATCTTATGGGTCTTGATTCCACTAAATGAAGGTTCTTTATCTCAAATGGTTGGCGAGAAACTCATGATTAAGAATATTCCCATTGTACGAGAGTTTGATGATGTCTTTTCGAAGGAATTTCCGGGTCTTCCACCAAATTGTGAAGTTGAGTTTTCAATAGAACTCGTACTGGGTGATTTTCCTATTTTAAAGACACCTTATAGAATGGCCCCAATTGAGTTGCAGAAATTGAAGAAGCAACTCCAAGAGAATCTTGATAAAGGATTCATATGCCCTAGTGTGTCAACTTGGGGATCACATGTTCTATTTGTTAAGAAGAAAGATGGATCAATGAGACTCTGCATTGATTATCAAGAACTTAACAAGATCACTATCAAGAACAAATATCCCCTCCCGCGCATTGATGACTTATTTGACCAACTACAAGGAGCTCAATACTTTTCCAAGATTGATCTTCGTTCAGGGTATCATCAATTAAGGGTCCGAAGGGAGAATATACCAAAGATGGCTTTCTGTACAAGGTATGGACACTATGAATTTATAGTGATGCCATTTGGTCTTACTAATTCCCCTGTTATCTTCATTGATCTGATGAATAGAGTCTTTAGAGACTATCTTGATCAGTTTGTGGTAGTATTTATAGACGATATTCTTGTCTATTCAAAGAGCAAGGAAGAACATGAATATCACTTGAGAATTATATTGAAGACCCTGAGAAAGGATAAGCTTTATTCCAATTTTACCAAGTGTGAATTTTGGCTTCAAAAAGTTTCATTTTTGGGTCACATAATCTCAAAAGAGGGGATATATGTGGATCTAGAAAAAACCGAGGTTATCGAAAGATGGTTGAGACCAACAATAGTAACTGAGATCCGAAGTTTTCTTGTTTTGGCTGGATATTATCAATGTTTTTTTGAAATATTTTTCACGATTATCTAATCCACTCACTAAGTTGACTCAGAAAGGAGTTAAGTTTGTTTGGATGGAGGAATGAGAAGAGAATTTCAAGGAGTTGAAAAGAAGGTTATCCAGTGCACCTGTACTCACACTTCCTTGTAGTGGAGAAAGGTTTGTGATATACAGTGATGCATCCAAGAAGGGGTTGGGGTGTGTTCTTATGAAAAATGATATGGTGATAGCTTATACCTCACGACAGTTGAAAATCCATGAGCAAAATTACCCAACTCATGATTTGGAGTTAGCTGCGGTAATCTTTGCAATAAAGATTTTGAGGCATTGTCTTTATGGAGAAAGGTGTGACATTTATACTGATCATAAAATTATAAAGTATATTTTCACACAAAAGGAGCTGAATATGCGCCAAATAAGACGGTTGGAGCTGATTAAGGATTACAACTGCTCAATTCATTACCACCCTGGGAAAGCAAACAAGGTGGCAGATGCATTAAGTCGACAAGACCATGCTAGCTTATCCATGATGAGGATCACAAAAGATCCAATATTTATGGATTTACAAAGGATGGATCTTGGAATTATAATGGAAGGGGTAAATAATATCTTTCTAAAATGAATGTTCAACCATCTATAAATGTGAATATTAAAGAGGCACAAAAAGAAGATATAGAGTTACAAAATAAGGTGAGAAATGTTCCTGAATTCAACCTTTATTGTGTTGGAATAATAAAGTTTAGGAATCGGGTTTGTGTTCCTCCCATATCAGAATTAAAGGAGCTGCTGGATGAGGCTCGTAGTTCTTCATTATCTATTCATCTTGGAAGCACAAAGATGTATAGGGACCTGAAATAGTACTTCTAGTGGGATGGCATGAAAAGAGATGTTACTAAATATGTATCTCGATTCTTGGTTTGTCAGCAACTTAAAGCTGAGAGACAGAAGTATAAGGGGATGTTACAACCATTACCCATACCTGAATGGAAATGGGAAAACATCACTATGGACTTTGTCACCGAACTTCCTAAAACATCCAAAGGCAATAATGCTATCTGGGTCCTAGTTGATCGTCTTACAAAGTCTTCACACCTCATTGCTATTAGATAGGATTTCTCTCTAGATCAGCTTTCCAGAATATATATAAAGGAAGTGGTAAGATTGCATGGAGTACCGCTTTCCATTATATCTGATCGGGATCCGAGGTTTACCTCAAAGTTCTGGCAAAGTCTTCAGCATACTCTGGATATAGAGTTGAGTTTCAGCACTGCTTATCATCCTCAGACAGACGGCCAGTCTGAGAGGATGATTCAAACTCTAGAAGATATGTTGAGAGCTTGCTCTATGGATTTCAAAGGTGGTTGGGATCAACACCTACCTTTGGTGGAATTTTCTTATAATAATAGCTTTCACTCCAGTATTTAGATCACTCCTTATGAAGCTCTCTATGGAAAGAAATGCAGAAATCTAACTTGCTGGGATGAAGTTGGGGAAAGAAAGCTATTAGGACCTGATCTTGTTGATGAGATGGCAGAAAAGGTCAGATATATTCAAAAACACATAAGATCAGCTCAGAGTCGACAGAAAAGTTATGTTGATAACCGAAGAAAAGACCTAGATTTTGAAGTGGGTGATAAAGTGTTCTTACGAATATCTCCTTGGAAGAGAGTAATGAGATTTGGAAAGAAGGGAAAGTTGAACCCTAGGTATATCGGTCCTTTCGAAATAATGGATCATGTTGGGAAGGTAGCTTACCGATTGTATCTTCGACCAAATCTCTCTCAAGTTCACGATGTGTTCCATGTATCTCTCCTAAGAAAGTACATACCTGATCCTTCACATGTACTCAGCTCAGAAGTTGTACCGCTGGAGCAAGATCTTTCTTATGAAGAACAGCCGATAGAGATTCTGGATCGTAGAAAAAAATTCCTACGGAACAAGACCACTCGCTTGGTGAAAGTTTTATGGAGGAACCACCAATTAGAAGAAGCTACATGGGATCTTGAGGATATGATGAGGGAGAGGTATCCTCATCTGTTTGTTACAAAGTGATGAATTTCGAGGGCGAAATTCATTTTAAGGGGGGTAGAATGTAACACCCGAGACTTTTATGAGAAATATTTTGTTTTTATGTTATATACATCATCAAAGTAATCTTTCACTACACACAACACTAGCTTGTATTTCTTTACACGAAACCACGGCCTTCCTCGATAGCTTGCGTTGTACGCAATACCGAGTTTCACTAAACAACGATATGCTATTAAAATATTATTAAAACCAGCCGTTATGAATAGTAATACCCACTTTTTGAAATTTTGTAATTTTTATTTTTCAAAATGGACTTCATTTTTGGATTCGGAATATCGAAATTAGCCTAGGGTGAAATTTTGGTAGTTTTCTGAAAACTTTCAATTTTTGATGAATAGTGAAAACACTGGGTTACGATTTAAAAACCAACTTTTTATTTAAATAATTATTTATTGAAATTTATTTTAGGTCAAAATTGATACATAATACCTATATAAGTTCAATTCAATTCATTGGAGTCATTTTATAATAATTTTAGATATATAAGAATTTTATTGAACTTTTCACCGTCTTTTACCCACCTCCTAGGAGAATTTCCAAATTCACATAAAACTTAATTTTACCGCTTCTGTGAATGAAATTTTGAAAATCTGAGAGATATGGTTAATATCAAGGACTAAAATGTGTTTCAATAAGATGAAAATAATTTTTGGTGAATAGTAACTTTTTACTTTTTTTTACTTTTTTTTACCACAATTAAAAGTAGATAGGGTAATTAAGGGTAAAAATGATATTATTTTTACCCTAACACATGTCCTAATTCTATTTTATAAGTGTAATTCGACAAAAAACAACCTTAGGAATGAAATATGACCATTTAGGCCCACATGGATTAGATTAGGACATTTAATATTATTTTATTTAAAGAATAGTTAAAATAGTTAAAATCAAAGTTTTATAACTAAAACATTTTTAATATAGGGTTATACATAATATAAATTCGACTATAAATATTCATTAGAAATCTAAAAATATTTCCTACCTAATGATCTTTTATTTATAATTTTTAGACATTAAATAATTTAATTTATTTATGACACAATGATGATGTAGTAATTATCTTATTAATGAAATATTGACATAATTGATGTTATAAATCCACAAATAAATGTAATTTGAGACTTTTTATGAATTAACCTAATTTTATAGGTTAGTATGACATGTTAGTATTTATTTTATTAACTTTTTTCGAACTAATATTTCTGTTATAAGTTTCACAAAAATCAATTACCAAATAGTGTCAAAATTGACATAAAATAGTTTTTAAAAACAATATTATATTATTAATTGTTATTTTATTCCTAAAAATATAAGGTCTGGCCAAATGACTTAGATAAGGTTATATATATTAATAATAAACAACTTGGAGTTATTTTGGTTGTTTATAGTAAGTTTATTAACCTTATAGTGTAAGAAAACAAGAAGACACGGTAAAAGTAAAATTATTTAACTTAAAGTTAGATCTAAATGATAAGGTTAAAATAGATACCTAAACTTGTCTAAATTCTATTGTATGAGAGTATTTCGACCCATCCCCACCTTAGATTATAAATAAATAATTTTGGAGCTATTAAAAACCGAATATGACTTTATAATAAAATAATATTTTTAGTTTTTCCAAAGGTGCCCCTCTCCTCCCTTATAAAAGGGAACCTCCTCCCTCTCTTACTCACACCACTTTGACCCTTAAAGCTCGGCCAACCCCTGCCAAATTCTCTTCTACACTTCCCTAGAAACATCCTAGAGGTCCTGGGTATCTTCAAAGACCAATTTTAGTGCCCTAAGAGGAGGTCTCAAAAAGGCGCTTCAAAGAAGAGGTAATGTCTGTTACCGATTCTTTCAACTTTATTTCTTCTTCCACTTCTTCTTCTTTAGTTTTTTAATTATGAAGTAATAACATCAGTATCACTCATATACTGATATGTAATTATAAGTATGAAACAACCCTATTTCACCATCTATCCATCCTATGGAAAATGAAATCACCGCGTGTGCGTACGTACGGAATAATGTCTCCACGCCGTGGTGTAATCTATTTTCCACCACCACCTTACTTGGATGGGTATAATGGTGTAAATAATAACTATATATGATTATTTTAAATTGATATTGATTCTTAAATAGTATACATACACTCCAATACAATTCCACGATCATGAGAACGATATCATCGCTCGTGCGTACGTACGGAATACCGTCTCCATGATGTGATGCGACTCGTTCTACATGATCTTCATTGCATAATGATTATATAAATGAATTGAATGAATAAATATGATATATAGTAAACTAATACCATTCTGGAAATTAGGTATATATAACCTAAAGAGAAGAATAAGAATTTACTCGACAAAACACGCATAAGAACAAAAAGTAATAAACACCCGAATAACAAGTAGCAATGAAATATTACTAATAAGAAGCTAAGAATATGACCATATATGATATAATAACAATGAGTATGATTCTGGAATAATTCAATGACATTATTTAAATCATTATACAGGAGGTTCGGACACTTACGAAGCAAATCATACCTAAGGTAAGGGAAAATCTCACAATCTCATTTTTATCCGAGATTGTTTATACATTAGAATTTACTGAGGAATATTTATCATCCACATCCATGTTTCCTCAATATGAAATATTATTTCCATCCACCTACAATTGTTTAAATCCAATTTTACCCTTCGGTGAGTTTTTAGTAAAATATGTGAAAGGAATCTTTTCTCGTTTTTCGTACGAGGTACTTTTTGACTTTGTTGAGTCAATAAGGTTTTCCTTATGACTTTTCCATTCCTTTGTTTTGAAAATTACAAACACCTTATACCTAAAAAAATATAAATTTTACCTCTATAAGGAAAATTTGCTTCTTTAAGGAAATTTACCCTAACCGAGATTTTATTATACAGAGCAATATTTTTTGTTAGTATAAAAACCGGATTCATACCTAAAATTCCAAAACTCATATAATGTAAAAATTTGGAGCATTCTGTTTTTAGGATCCGAATTCTGGATGTGAACTGTAATGAAGTTCCAATCCGAATTCTAGACTCCGAACCCTTATAAATTTTTACTCCGAACTCTTAAGTAGTTCGACTCAGAACTCTTAAGTAGTTCGACTCCGAACTCTTAAGTAGTTAGACTCCGAACTCTTAAGTAGTTAGACTCCGAACTCTTAAGTAGTTCGACTCAGAACTCTTAAGTAGTTTGACTTCGAACTCTTAAGTAGTTCGACTATGAACTCTTAAGTAGTTTGAATCCGAACTCTTAAGTAGTTCGACTCCGAACTCTTAAGTAGTTAGACTCTGAACTCTTAAGTAGTTCGACTCCGAAATCTTAAGTAGTTCGACTACGAACTCTTAAGTAGCTCGACTTCGAACTTTTACTGGTTCGACTTCAAACACTGCAAGGTCAGATTCCGATCTCTGGTGAATCCAGACTCTAAATTCCTATAAAACAGAATCTGAACATTTCTTAACATAGAATCTAAATTTCATTTTGGTTAGACTCTGAACTTTTAATTTTCTTACACTCCGAACTTTTGTATGGTTTTTACTTACATATGTTCCATTTCAAAACGATGTCATACATTCAGTTATACTTGATTTATTATTAAACGATGTCATCCATTCTGGTTCTAATTAACCATTGGTTGAGTTACACGTGTACAGGTCCCTCCGAATTTCATGGAAGGTATGACCGTTGGTGGAGGGAGTTGATCGTTGGAAATTTGCCTATAAATAGGAGCTCATTTGAAAGAGCTTAAAAAAAGGGGTAAGTTGATCGATCTAGAGACCACACGCTGTTAAGGTGATTTCTAGAGAGAGATCATGCCTTGTGCATACTGAACTGCTCGTTCAGATTGCTTTGTGCGACTCCGAATGTTGGTGATTATATTCGAGGAATTCCGGGGATAGGAAGACAGAGGTGTCGACTACCTTGAAGTTCGAGGGCTTCCTTGCTGAGGAAGACAGAGGTTCCAACTACCTTAAAGTTGAGGGCTTGCGAGGATAGCAAGATAGAGAATTCGATCTTCGTATCGAGGGCTTACCCTGATGTGGGTAAGACAGACTTGCTTGAAAGTATAAATCAAGGGACCTTTATCCAAGGTTGTTGGATACCCTTCTCTTTGGGTTAAAAGACTTATATCTTGTTACTTGTAGTTTTACTACTAGTTTATCCGCTGCACTTTTGTATTGTAAGGAAGGTATAACCTTCTTATATTTCCTTACACTTGTACTCTGATAAGTTTAGATTCTATACGCTTTAAGGAAGAATCTCTTATTGTAAAATTTGGTTCCAATTCTCCATTTGGTGATTAGAGGTGTTGTGAATTTGCTTAGTTTAACTTTGTTCAACTCAGAACTTTCATTGTCTAAGGAAAACATAGTTATTCGTAACCAACTTTAAGGGTTCTAAAGGAATATTTAAAGTATACTATTCACCCCTCCTCTTGTACATTAAGCATCTACATCATTATTTCGATCCTACAATTGGTATCAGAGCAGGTCTCTGAAATACCCGTACTCACGTATAAGTTTTTCTTTCTCATTTTTCCATTTTTTTCATCCTCGATTCCAAACTTTGTCATTCCAAAATTTTTCATTCCGAACTTTGTCATTCTGAACTTTGTCATTCCGAAATTTTTCGTTCCGAACTTTGTGGTTACGAACTTTTTCTACTAACTGGTTTGGTTACAAAATTTTTATTAGAATGTCAGGAGTCAATGTTGGCTCTATTGACAATCTAAACCCTACAAGACCACCAATATTTGATGGTAATGACTATGAGTACTGGAGAGATCGAATGAAGACTTTTGTTATCAACACTAGAGTGGACAACTTCGTTATGCTTACTGGTGATTATAAAATTCCTAATAAGGAAGTTATAACTTTCACTAACCAGTAAAATCAAGAGTATCAAATAAATTATAAGGTATGAAATACTTTACTTTGTTCAATGACTAGAAATATATATAGCCAAATTTCTTCTTGTGAAGCAGCTAATTGTATCTGGAATAAGTTAGAGGTTACACACTTTGGAACTTCTAAAGTGATTGAGACTAGGACAGCTATGCTTGGAGCTGAATATCATGGATTCAATTTTCTCTATGGAGAACCAATCTGAAAAGTTCAACAGAGATTTATGACTATAGTGAACAGCTTACAGTCTGTGGGAGAAAAAGGGTTAGATGATGAAGCCCTTGTGGATAAGATAATTGATATTATGCCCAATGAGTGGGAATCAAAGAGAACAGCTATAGATGAGAACAGGAAGGTCACTCAAATTTCTCTTGATGAGCTATTTGGAACTCTTCTTCAATATGAAACAAGAATGAAGAGAGATGCTAACAACATCAAGAAGA
This sequence comes from Viscum album, assembly GCA_963277665.1. Classification (NCBI taxonomy): domain Eukaryota; kingdom Viridiplantae; phylum Streptophyta; class Magnoliopsida; order Santalales; family Viscaceae; genus Viscum; species Viscum album. Next base: position 949,296,875 of record OY728163.1, read on the forward strand.
AGAATGGGAATGGTACTGTTGCTTTTACAACAACATCAAATCATATGAAAGCTAAGACTCCTAAGAGAGTAACTATATCCAAGTCAAAGAAAGTTATTATCCAATCTGAATCTAGTGAGAGTGAAGTGTCTGAGAATGAGTTAGCAAATCTTGCTCGAAGGATGAACAAGATAGCTGGACAGAGAAATTTCCAGTCCAAGTATAAGAAAAAAGAAAGGAAATATGGGAAAGATGGAGAAGTCACTTGTTATGAATGAAAGAGAGCTGGACATATTAGACCATATTGTCCTTTTCTCAAAAAGAAAGAAAGGAAAGAAAGCCATTCTGAGAGAAATAGAAAGAAGTAATATAAAACCAAATCTAGTAAAGTCTTGAAAGAAAATGACATATGGAGTGCCAGTGGTGGTGAATCTTCATATGAATCTTCTGATTATGAATTTTTAGGACAGAAGAATCTTGGTCTTATATCCATATTACCTATAAACAATCAGTGTTTTATGGATAAGGTACGAAATGCTGAATCATTGACCAATGATTCTTTAAATTCTAATGATATAGAATATTATAACTCTTCTGATGAAGAATCCTCTTCTGATGAAGAAAATACTTTACCAACCTACGAAGAAATTTCTAGGTTTGCTGAACTTCTTGAAATTGAGAATTCTAAACTCAATAAAAAACTTGATAAGGCAAACTCTAGGAATTTTATTCTTATAAAAGAAATATCAGATCTTACCAAAGATCTTGATAGGAAAAATTCTGATTTTATAAATATTTCAAAAAATCGTGAGGAAGTAAGTTCTGAGAAGAACAAACTTTCTAAAGAGTTAGAAAAAGTAATTTCTGAGAAAATTATCTTCGAGCCTAGCTCTAGTTCTAAATCTAATTATTTTGAAGATAAAAACTTGGTTATAAAACTCAAGTCCGAAATCCTTTCCTTAAAGAATTGTTTATGAAACTTTACCTATGGTAAGAAAATTTTTGATAAAATGTATTCTCAAATACGACCTTTGAGAAACAAATCCGGATTTGGTTATACCCATGCAAAACCAATTTTTAGTAACAACTACTTTGTTCCACAAAGTGCCCCATTTTGTACCAAGTGTCAATATGGTGGTCACTGGGAAAATAACTATTATTTAAATAAAACCCAATCGTTAGGATTTTATAAGGCCTATTTTACTAAGAAAATGTGGGTACCAAAACTTTTGTTGTCTAACAATCTCAGATCCAAGAAATTTTGGATTCCGAAAGTCTAATTGTTTTCTTGTTTTTAGGAAAATATAAAAAGTCCCAACAACAATACATGGTACATGGATAGTGGATGTTCCTGGCACATGAATGGTAACAAAATCTATTTTGAAGAGATTATCAAAATGAAAGGAGGAAAGGTAACTTTCGGAGATAATGCTCAGGGATAAATTTTTGGTATAGGTAATATTGTTCTTCTTGGTAAAAATTTGATTTCAAATGTTTTAGTTGTTAAGGGTCTTAGGTACAACCTCATTAGCATAAGTCAGTTATGTGATGAAGGTTACCCTATGAATTTTAGGAATGATAAGTGCTTAGTACACAATTCCAAGGAAGAATTTATTCTCTCAGCCAATAGGCAAGAGAATGTTTAAACTTTGAACTTAGAAGACCTCAGGAGTCAAGACCTACCATGCCTAAGTGCAATGGAAGATAATTCCTAGTTATGGAATAGAAGACTAGGTCACTGTAACCATAGAAACTTATGTAAAATTTCTAATAAGACACTAGTTAAGGATCTACCGGAGTTTAGATTTGATTCTTCTACAGTTTTTTATCCTTGTCAATATGGTAAGAAACATAAATCGAGTTTTAAATCAATCGGTGAAGTCTCAACAACTGATGCATTACAGTTAGTGCACATGGATCTTTTTGGTCCAACACAAACCGGAAGCATTGGAGGCAAATACTATGTGTTTTTTTTAGTTGATGATTACACCAGATTTACTTGGGTCTATTTTCTAGCAAAGAAGTCTGAAGCTTTTTCTTATTTCAAGAGTTTTAGAGAAAAAGTTAAAATGAGAAAACCTTCCACTGAAAACTATTCATAGTGATCATGGAGTAGAATTTCAAAATTTTGATTTTGAAACTTTTTGTAGTAGAAAAGGTATTACTCACAATTTTTCAGCACTTAGAACTCCTCAGCAAAATGGTGTAGTTGAAAGAAGAAATAGAATTATTCAAGAGATAACTAGAACCATGTTGAGTGAATATTCTATAGCTAGACATTTCTGGGCTGAACCTGTAAGTACTACTTGTTATACTATAAATCGATTTTTAATTAGACCTTTTCTTAATAAAACTCCTTGTGAATTATGGAATGGTAGAAAACCAAGACTTTCCTCATTCAAGGTTTTTGGTTGCAAAGTATTAATTATGAATACTAAAGATAATCTACATAAATTCGCACCAAAATCTGATGAAGGAATTTTCTTAGGCTACTCCAAAACTTCTAAGGCATATAGAGTTTTCAATAAAAAACTTCTACTGTTGAAGAAACAATGCATGTAAAATTTGATGAGTCAGATCCTTTTGTTTTTAAACCACCCCAACCTACATCCTCGGATGTGTTTTCAAAAACTGATTGTCAACCTTTAATAGAAGATCCTTCTGATAAGGAAAATGTTCAAGAAGATACTTCTGAAACATTTACCCCAGAAGACTTTCTACCTTATGTTGATGAACAGGTTTTACAAAACCCAAATCAGGTGTTTCTTAAGAATCATCCCAGTGGTAGCATCATTGGTGATGTAAATCAACCTGTAAGGACTATAAGTTCCTTAAGAAATGAAGTAGAACATCTAGCATTTCTTTCCCAATTAGAACCAAAAAGCACAGATGAAGCTTTAGGTGATGATGATTGGATCAAATCCATGCAAGATGAACTAAATGAATTTGAAATGAACAGAGTCTGGACCTTGGTTGAAAGACCTAAGGAAACTTCTGTTATTGGAGTAAAATGGGTCTTCAGAAACAAGTGTGATGAAAATGGAATCATTGTAAGAAATAAAGCTAGACTAGTTGCTAAAGGCTATAATTAGTAAGAGGGAATAGACTATGAAGAAACCTATGCTCCAGTATCTAGACTTGAATCTATTTGTATTCTACTTGCCTTTGCAGCATTCTTCAATTTTAAACTTTTTCAAATGGATGTGAAATGTGCTTTTCTTAACGGTTATGTTCAAGAGGAAGTTTTTGTTGAACAACCTCTTGGCTTTGAAGATACAAAACATCCTGATCATGTTTTTAGACTTACCAAAGCTTCGTATGGTCTTAAAAAAGCCCCACGAGCCTGGTATGATAGACTCACAGGATTTTTGCTTCAAAATAACTATGTTAAGGGAAATGCGGATCCAACCCTTTTTATAAAAAAAGATAAGAAAAATGTTTTGATTGTTCAAATTTATGTTGATGACATCATATTTGATTCAACTCAGCAATCCTTAACTGAATCTTTTGCAAGTCAAATGAAATCTGAGTTTGAAATGAGTATGATGGGTGAGTTAACTTTTTTACTTGGTTTTCAAATTTCTCAAAAACCAGAAAGAACCTATATATCTCAACATTAATATATCAAATATCTTCTCAAAAAGTATGGTTATGACAACACTAAGAGTATAAGTACTCCCATTGGTACCTCAAACTCTTTAGATCTTGATGAAGCTTGGAAACCAGTAGATCAAACATCTTTTAGAGGTATGATAGGCAGTTTACTTTACTTAATAGCTAGTCGACTAGACTTAATGTTCCCAGTATGCTTATGTGCAAGATATCAATCCAATCCTAAGGAATCTCACTTAAAGGCAGTAAAAATAATTTTTTCTACCTTAAGGGAACCATGGATCTAGGATTATTTTATACTTCTGGAAATGATTTTATTCTAAAATGCTTTTTAGGTGCTGACTTTGGTGGATGTAGAATGGATAGAAAGAGTACATCCGGAACTTGTCATTTCTTAGAAGATTCGTTAGTTTCTTGGTCCTGCAAGAAGAAACATTCTGTAGCACTTTCCACTGATGAAGCTGAATATGTAGCAGCTGGAAGTTGTTGTGCTCAAGTATTGTGGATGCAACACACACTCACAGAAAACGACCTGAGTTTTACTAAGACTCAAATTTTGTGTGATAACATGAGTACCATTGCCCTAAGTAAGAACCCTGCACATCACTCTCGTTCAAAACACATAGATATTAGGCATCACTTTCTTAGGGATCACACACTTAAAGGAGATATCATTCTTCAATTTATCAGAATGCAAGATCAACTTGCTAATATTTTCACAAAATCATTACCCTCCGATAGATTTGAATACATTAAACAAAAGTTAGCAATGATAAACGTAAGGTAATCATTCTTCATTAACTTCTTATTGAACAATTATCCTAACAGTAATAAACTTATTTTCATAGGGGGAGTACTTTTGATTGTTAGTGTAACTAAATTTTTCGAAGTTAGTTTTTCAAAATTTTAGGAACTGAAATTTCCGGAACGGGAATTCTCGGAACTGAAATTTTCAGGATTGAAATTTTCATACTGAGAACCTCCGGAATGGAGATTTTCATACTGAAATTTTCCGGAATAGAGATTTTCGTAATGAAATTTTCCAGAATGGAAATTTTCGTACTAGTGTTTTTGTAACGAGTTTTTCGTAATGGAACTTTCGTAATGAGTTTGTTTTTAAATTCATTTCTTCAAGAAGAATATTACCAATTATGAACAATCTTTCTAGCCAATCCGAAATCTATGATTTCTTTACTTATAGTTTCTTTATCATATTTATCTTACTAGCATTTTCATTATTCTTAAAAGTTCGGATTCTTGTTTTTCATCAAATCCAAATGTTTTCCCTAAAACCTCAAAAGATCAGAGTCAAGTTTTTCTTGTGGGAGTTTTTTCAACCGTCAGATCAGGTCAAAGATTTTTCAACCGTTAGATGGATTTTGGAAGACCAAAGGTCACATCCGTCACCTATATAAAGGGGACCCCTTTTCTCATCCCACATCAGTTTTTCAAGCTTTTATGTCTCGAAGCCCTGCTGCACTTCTTAAGGCCAGTTCCAAACTTTGCAAATCTGTTCCGAATCTTTCATATTTCTTCACTCTGAATGTCTCTAGAAGCTACATCTCAAGATATGTCAACTACAAAACCAATCTCTAATTGGTTAGTCATCAGGGAAAGGTTAGTTCATCAATATTTCTATAAGCTTGATTCTCTTATAACCAAGAATATAAAGCTGAATGGATGGGAAGATGTCTGCGTAGCAAAGTCAGATAAACAGGATCTGGTTTATACTGATTTACTGATCGAGTTCTAAGAGTCTGTTTCCTTCTAAATGGAAGATGGAAGAGAATGGTTTTCTTTCAAGTCATATGGGAAGACTTATAAGATATCTTACACCAAGGCCGCGAGCTTGGTTGGTTTAACCTACGAAGGAGAAGCTGAGTTCTGCTCACAAGATTTCTCATCTCACTCCGAACAATAGAATTCTTCAGCTTTGGGTGCAAGGTTTTCTGGTTCCAAGAAGAGGTGATAAAGATAATTTGAAGAAGAGTGATATATATGTCTTAGATTTCTTGGTAAATCTATGAAATATAAATCTAATGAGGAATGTCTTGGTTACGATCAAGAACATCAAATAAGGCAATTTGAGAGCTCAGATTATCATGTTTCCTGCCTTACTATCTAAGCTGATAGTTCGGTGCTTAGAATCTTTGAAGGTCGCTTGCAAATCAAAAGTTCGGAATTGAAATATTATGCTAGTTAGTGATGATACTCTGAAGAGAGTGAAGATGGGTTTTTCCAGTGAATCCGTAGAATTTTACCCTCTTTCTGTGGAAGAGGTTGAAGCAACTCAGAAAGAGTCACACTCTCTGAAACCATCCAAAAAGCAAAGGAGGAATAGGAAGGTTAAGGAAGTGGTTGCTGATGAAGAAAATCCTCAGGCTAAGGAAACTTAGTCTACTCCCCCCAACCCGAAGAAGCAGAAAACATATACAGATGAAGTGGAAGCCAAGTGGAGGGAAGATAAATAAAAAAGGAAGGAAGGGGATCCACAATTCGGATTGGACCCTGCAGAGGCTAAAGCCTTAAAAGAAAAAGCTGTTGAGGAGCTAGAGAAACAAGCGAAGGAGAAGAAAATGAAAAAGAAAATGTCTGAAGCTGAAGTGGTGCAATCTTTTCTGAAAGATACAGAGTTAGCTTCTGAAATGATTCCCGTTCCGGAAACGTTTGGTTATGAACCTTCTTTACCATAAACTCCAACCAAGTATTATGTCACATTGGAAAAGTCCAAGGGTAAAGAAATAGTTGAATAAGCTGAGAAAGAAGTTGCTGAAGAAGTAGAGGAAGAAGTTTAAGAAGAAGAAGAAGAGGAAGAGGAAAGTGAAGATTTGGATACCCTGATCAAGCAAGTACAGGACTACAAAGATAAGACTGAATCTGCAAAGTTAGTATCTCCAAGAAATGTAGATGAGGAAGCTAGTAAGAATGATGATAAGAAACAGAAACAATAAGAAGAAGAAAATGTCTTGTATGATGAGGAAGAATCTTATGAGAAGAATTTTCTAGAGGAAGGACAAGAAAAACAAAAATCAGATGAATACCAGATCATTCAAGTGTCTGAATCCGAGGAAGAATCCCTTAATAAAGAACCTACTCCTAGAGCTAATAAGGGGAAGCAAACTCTCATGGAGACACCTATAAAAGATGTAATCAGAAAGAAAGAGGTCGGTGGTACCACTAGAAGAAAGATGGTGCAATTTGAAGAAGAGCAGTCTCAAAGAGAAGTTTCTGATTCAGAATCATCATCTCATGGGCCTGATTTTGTGGTTCAATCTCTGAGGAAGTTGGTGGACACCATTCCAATTTTTCCAACAATAGATTCCAGATGCCAGATGCTGCAACAAACTATGAATCAGAAATCGTATTCTTTATCCATGGTCATGGATAAGTTTTTAAAGTTGTAAGCTGAATAGAAAATTTTTCTTATCGATTATGATGTGCATAGGAAGTCCTGCAGTAAGGTAACCAAGTGGTGTAAGAGAGTGGATGAAGATTTAGTTCACTTTGAGAATTTTCAGGGTGAAGTTCAAAATGCTTTTGAAATGGAGGATAAAAAGTTTAATGAGTTTTATGAAAAGTTGACCCAGGAGAAAAATTCTCGGAATCAACAGGTCATGGATCTGAATGGGAAGCTTAACTCAGTATCTTAGAATTGGAAAACTGAAAGAGATTTCCGGATTGAGTTTCAGCAGAATATGGAAAAGCAAGATGAGTTAATAAAGTTTCAGAAAGAAGCCTTGGAGGCTCAGGAAGAAGATTTAAAAGTCCAAGAAGGAAAGGTAAAAGCCTTGGAGAGGCAGTGTGAGGAAGACCAAAGAGAGTTAAAGAAACTCAAAACCTTGTTAAAGAAGCTCATTCTGAAGGAAAAAAGAAGACAAATGAACCTACTCCGATCTTTTGTTGTAATTGTCTTTCTTTGTAAAATTTTCCAACTCTAATGAAATGATTATTTGGTTGGTTGTATCTTGTCATGTACTAATGTTTCAGGTACCATATTTTGTTTTCCATTCCCTTCAATTCTTTTTGAAAATCACAAAGGGGAAGAAGGAAAAAGAACTACTCCTAAGGAGGAGAAAGGAAAAATTTCTAATAGAAATATTCTTAAAGAAAGTGGGAGTTTCCCACTATGAAGTTTTTCATTCTTATAATAAAGAAAACTCCACTCCAGAAACCCAGAATACAATCCTTAGAGTTTCAATGCCTAAGGGGGAGTTAGTTGTATTTATTTTCATTCATGAACAAAGGGAGATAAGTTTTAATTTCAAAGTCTAATGAAATTTATTTCAAAAATTCTTATATGATTTTTCGAAAGGATGTTTGTGCTTTCCAAAATGGGGGATATTGTTGAGTCAATAAGGTTTTCCTTATGACTTATCCATTCCTTTGTTTTCAAAATCACAAACACCTTATACTTAAACAAATATAAATTTTACCTTCATAAGGAAAATTTACTTCTTTAAGAAAATTTACCCTAACCGAGATTTTCTTATACAGAGCAATATTTTTCCTTAGTATAAATACCGGATTCATACCCAAAATTCCAAAAGTCATATAATGTAATGATTTGGAGAATTCTGTTTTTAGGATCCGAATTTTGGATGTGAACTGTAATGAAGTTCCAATCCGAATTCTAGACTCCGAACTCTTTTGAAGTTGGACTCCGAACTCTTAAGGAGTTCGACTCAGAACTCTTAAGTAGTTCAACTCCAAACTCTTAGGTAGTTCAACTCCGAACTCTTAGGTAGTTCGACTCCGAACTCTTAAGTAGTTTGACTCGGAACTATTAAGTAGTTTGACTCGGAACTCTTAAGTAGTTCGACTCCGAACTCTTAAGTAGTTCGGCTCAGAACTCTTAAGTAGTTAGACTCCGAAATCTTAAGTAGTTCGACTCCAAACTCTTAAGTAGTTCGACTCCGAACTCTTAAGTAGTTCGACTCCGAACTCTTAAGTATCTCAACTCCGAAATTTTACTGGTTCGACTTCAAACTCTACAAGGTCAGATTCGGATCTCTAGTGAATCCAGACTCCGAATTCCTATAAAACAGAATCCAAACATTTCTTAACATAGACTCCGAATTTCATTTTGGTTAGACTTCGAACTTTTAATTTTCTTACACTCCGAACTTTTGTATGGTTTTTACATACATATGTTCCATTTCAAAACAATGTCGTGCATTCAGTTATAAATTATTTATTATTAAACGATGTCGTTCATTCTGGTTCTAATTAACTATTGGTTGAGTTACACGTGTACAGGTCCCTCAAAATTTCATAGAAAATGTGATTATTTGAGGAGGGAGCCGACCGTTGGAAATTTCACTATAAATAGGAGCTCATTTGAAAGATCTTAAAAAAAGGGGGAAGTTGATCGATCTAGAGACCACACGCTGTTAAGTTGATTTCTAGAGAGAGAATCTTTTCATGCCCTGTGCGTACTGAACCGCTCGTTCAGATTGCTTTGTGTGACTCTGAATGTTGGTGATTACATTCGAGGACTTCTGGGGATAGGAAGACAGAGGTGCCGACTACCTTGAAGTTCGAGGGCTTCCTTGCTGAGGAAGACAGAGGTTCCAACTACCTTGAAGTTGAGGGCTTATGGGGATAGTAAGATAGATAATCTGATCTTCGTATCAAGGGCTTACCCTGGTTTGGGTAAGACAAACTTTCTTGAAAGTATAAATCAAGGGACCTTTATCCAATGTTGTTGGATACCCTTCTCTTTGGGTTAAAAGACTTATATCTTGTTACTTGTAGTTTTACTAATAGTTTTTCCGGTGCACTTTTGTATTGTAAGGAAGGTATAACCTTATTATATTTCCTTACACTTGTACTCTGATAAGTTTAGATTCTATACGCTTTAAGGTAGAATCTCATATTGTAAACTTTGGTTCCAATTCTCCATTTGGTGATTAGAGGTGTTGTGAATTTTCTTAGTTTAACTTTGTTAAACTCAGAACTTTCCTTGTCTAAGGAAAACATAGTTATCTGTAACCAACTTTAAAGGTTCTAAAGGAATATTTAAAGTATACAATTCACCCCCCACCACTCTTGTATATTGAGCATCTACATCATTATTTCGATCCTATAGACTTTTCCGTCCAAAGTACGGGAAGAATGTTTTCTTTTAACTTATACGGCATGAATGGATTTTTTAGAACATTATTTCCATGAAGCTTACTTTACAAGTTTTCAAGTTTATTTTTAATCAACTTCTTTTAGTTCAAAATTATATGACATGTTAATAAAGGAAAATATTTGTGAAGTAAAAATGATATTTTCCTCAAGAATGGAGTTAAAGTGTTTTATCAAAATTATTTTCCATATAAGATAATATAGGGATCTATTTATATCCCTATTTTTACATTGATTTGATTATGTTATGATGGAATTAATTTTATGATGTCCTTTTATCTTATATGGATTATTTTATGATGGCATGATGTTTAAGAATCCCATTTTTATTACATGGGTTATGCTATGATGTATGATTTATGATTTTGTGGCACACATAAGAATGATATCATTATGAGATGGTTGGGACCTATATCTCCCTCCAATGCATTGGGTAAATATTTATATCTCATTAGATATACATGTCTGGAACGACAGGTTAAACCGATTCAGTGAAACAGGACTGAAACGAGGAGTGAACTCGGTTCAGAAATGGACTTTGTCCACTAAGATAGTCTTGGCAATGAGTCTTGACTAATAAGAAATGATTATCTATGATTATGTGTGTATGACACAAAGTTTCATGTTTTAAGTTATGATTATTGGGATTAAATTTCACTACTATGATTTATCCCATTTTATGAAATTATGATCTCTTTTTCAGGTTAAGATTTCCAAAATGATATGTTCTTATGAATATGATGTGATTGATATTTCTTTTGTTTACTCTTACTGATCATTTGAGCTCACCCTTTTTTATGTTTTCTTTTCCCCAGGTCAGGAAGAAGGTTATTAAGTAGGATATTCCAAGAGGGACTCTAGATATGATGAAATAAATGGGAGACAATGTAGATTCTTTATGAACCAGTTGTTTATGTTTCCCAGTTTCTAAAGACACTATACCTATAAGGCCCTTTCATGGTTTTGTTATATGTTGTAATAAGTGTACTTCAATTTTGAAGTACTAACAATGTATGTAAAGTATGGGTCATTATAAATAATATCTCTCAGGAGTGTCTATCCTGGTGTATAGTTAAGCCTCTTTGTAATGCACTAGGTCATAGTTGAATTAATACCCAATACACACTATTTGGGGTTATTACCCCAAGGTAAAAATATACTAGAACCTACATCCACTTTATAGTATTCATAAATTAATGTAATTTCAAGGAAACCCACACAATTTCTACTTTACCAAAATTATTAAATGTTCTCTTGTACTTAAGCATACTCCTTAGACTTCTCCCTAGGTTTTTCACTATGAATCTGTCTTCCTAGTCTCAAAAAAACTAAAACTTCCTCTGATACCAAATTTGGATACATAGGCCTTAAATACATAATAATTCAAGATTCCTAGAATTATTTTCCAAAAAAAAATACAATCGAAATATCTATAGGTCTGGTTTATTTTAAAGACTAGAAATAAAAAATTCATTTTTTAAATGAAAAAACATCATCTTTATTTAAAACTATAGATAGTGATTCTAATTCCTTGAGTTTTTATAAAACATTATTTGCTATCCTTGAGAAAATACATAATGATAAGTGTGATCTAAAATGACTAGTAAGGGAAAAACATGGTAATAAAGCATAAAATGATATTCAAGAAGAATTATATGATATTATAAAGAGGATAGTCATAATCATGAGATATAGCATAAGGAATTGACATCATAAGACTATAAACATGTGTAAACAATATAAAACATGGTATAATAAAAATAACTCAAGGGTCACTCCTAAGACTATCTTTATAAAGTGGACAAAGTCCCGTGGTGGATTAGGTCCAGTATTTAATCCCTTGCATAACATCTCATGAGATATAAAGCTTTTCCTAATGTATTTTAGGTATATTTAATTCTATTCCCACCCATTACATAATTTAAAATTATATATATGTGTGTCATGTGATGAAAATAATCCATATATAAAATATATATATGATCAAACCCATGAGAAGTAAGTGGGTTTCATAATTCTAATTCAATGCATAACCGAAGGTTAAATCCTAAGAATTACCAAGACAATAAGGAATTAAATTATTTGGATATTATTAATTTAAAATTAATCATAGGACTTGATCATTTAGTTCTATTATAGATATTTCTTGAGAATGGTCTTGGATAAGAAAGAATAAAACAAACCATTTGGGTGAACCTTTGTGAAATAAATAAAGGATTTATTTAAAGAAGGAAAACTATATTATTTTCCGTATAACCAAAAATGAACCAAGTGGGTTATCTATAAAATAATTAGGTTTTTTAGAATCTATTTATGGTTTAAAAACATTTTAAGGGGTGATTCTTGTTGTGAGACACGGAATAAGAAATTTCCCTTAAATAGGGTATTCTTAAAAGCGGTAATTTCAAAGGGAACTAAAAACATGTATAAACTGAGAAATGAAATGGATATTTAACTAGGTATATATTTAAGGGATATATATATAAAAATAAAATAATTCCATGTGAATAATATTTCATAAAATGGATAAAATAAAGAGAATGTGTATCATCCATTCAAGAAGGAGGTACAAAAGATCCCACAAATGATCATAGAAGGAAACCCATTTTAAAATACTTTTTTTGAAATACCATATTAAAAAAATGATTATGAAACTTAATTTTGAAAATATAATAATGTAATTATGGTAATTTCATGATATAACCCATAATTATTTTCCTAATTAAAAATGAGAACATTGTTGGGAATGGAAATTCTGGGCAAAGAGGGGAAACCATCCTTTAAGTGGATGTGAATTATTATTAACATAGTTTCCTTTTTAAAGAAGTAGTAGAACTCATAGATAAGGAATATTTAAATCAAAATTGATTCTACCATGATATAAATAGGGCATACCATATGAAATTAAATACAAAACTAAACAAAAAAACATTATAATTAAATAAAGAATATTGAGTTGTAAAGGACACTTATATTTTAGAGAAGACATCAATTGTATCCCAAAACAAGAAATAGAATCAATATAAGTTAATTTTAAAATTTTAATAAATATATGATATTATATTTCAAGGGGGTATTAGTTACACCATACAAATAAATATTGGTTCATAATATCAAAACATGCCTCAATAAAGGGTGATTGAGAGAGAAACCTTTACAAATTAAAAAACATTCTAATAAAAACCCCTTGAAAGTGAGAGTGGTTTAATTTGAAGTTAAAATAAAATAAATAAATATAATTCACAATATTATATATCCATTTTTTAGTATACACAATAATTAAAATAATGTAGGTGCATAAAAGAAAATGTGTATCAAAGAAGAAAATTTTGAGATGATACCCTTACCTTGGGTCAGAAATCACTCCACCCTTGCAGTTAAATTCATGAATAATTAAATTAATTTAATTAGATATATACTCAATAACTTTATTCATCCATATTTTATTTTATAAGTTCCATCTATTTTGTTTTGGTACTTATAATAAATAATTTCTTATGGTGATTTCTCGGGGTTGTTCGTTCAATTTTCCCATAACTCCTTATGCATGTTGACCATGGTAGAAAGAATTATAAAATATTTTCATAATTTCCATAATATTAATAGTTTTATGGAAATAATTTTTATATTTTATAAATATTTTTAAAGAAAAACATGATTATTTTTTATGGAAAATGAAACTCATTTCTAGTGGAAGTAGTGGTCATCATGTACGCACGATTGATGTTTTCATTTCTTAAGGAATTAGAAGGAAATACAGTAAATGATAATTTTAAAATTTTGAAATATTTTTATATTATATAAATAATATTTATTTATCCATTATATCCTTTTTATCATCCATGAATGATGGTGATTAAAAATATAAGATTTCACTTTGTGGAGGCGGTAGTCCGCGCAACACACTAAGGATGCTTTTGTTTTTCTTAACGGATATAGAGGAATAAATAATTTTCATTAAATTAATATAATATAATATAAGTAAAATAATGATACTTATTTCATTATATTTTTAAGGATATAATATATTTTGAAGAGAAGTATTATGTAGAAAAGGTTAAGAAGAAGGTAATACTTACATTGGATACTTGATCATCCTTTTAGAAATTTCCTTAAAAGTGATGGCCTTAAGAAAACTTATAAAGAATAGAGTCTTAATAATGAGTAATGGAATTCTATTATAGTTATTTTGTATAATTTCAATGGTAAATTATAATTTTAATTATAACCATGTAGGGGTGGAAGTGATCAAGTTTTATAAGTGAAGAAAATGGCACTTTTGGGAATACCCTTTACACTTCCATGATATCAATACAATATTATTTGGTCAATGACTCCAAAATTTCATAATAATTTATTTTAGGGTGATATTGGGACTATAAATCCTCATAAAATACATTTCAAACATTTTTTAAATATGTTTCAAGTCATTAACCATAGGTTTCTAGATTTGTATATTTTGATTTTTACCTTGGTAACTAGTTTTTTAACTAAGTAGTTTATATTTTATTTAAAAAATATAAGGTAACCTCTATAAATAAATTTTGGTTTTTTGAAACTAAATTTACTCTCTATTTAATATAATCAAATTTATAAATATTATATAATCAACTCTTAAATTAAAATATATAATATATAAAAAATATATTTTGTAGAAAAATAACTTTTAACCATTCTGTGTTCTTTAATCTTATTTAGTATTGATTCCCAATTGAATGAGTGTTAGTATAATTATATATAGGTTTAAACATAATATTATATTCATAATTTAAATTAAATCAATATAATTTATTAAATATAATTTAAATGATATTAATAAAATTATTCTGTAAAAAACTATTTTACCATTATCACAGTAATTAACACTATTCTTACTAAAATTATATTTGTTCCTAAAAAATTAATTTAAAATTTTATATAATAATGAAATTTTTAACTCAAATAGAAAATAAGTTCTATTATATTTATTTTCTAAAAATGAAAAGGTAATGTTTTTAATATAAGTGCTCAAAAATAATTTTTAATGTTAAATATTACTTGAGTTTCAAAAATGCTAAACATGTGTTTTATAAATTCAACATAGTATTTTTTTAAATGATTTATATTGACAATTAGATATATATTTTTTATATAAAAATTATTCCTTAATATTTTAAGTCATTTTTGTATTATAAAAGTTATGGTTTTTAGAAATATCGACATTTTTATTATTCAAATAAAAATCAATTAATTCAAAATAATATCAAAAAATAATATTAGGATAATATCGATATAATGACTTAAAATAAGTTAATTTTATAAAATTAAATTTATAAAATTTATATTTTTATATTTTAAATAAAAAATATTAGAATTAAAAATAAAATTGTTTTCATTGTAAAATGGTGTTTCCAAACATTATGTGTTCTAAATATTATTTTATATAGATTTATATTTTAAGTGATGTTAATATATTAGTTCATATATAATAATATTTTAAGGCATAAATTTAGTTTTTAGGGAGAAATATTCTATACTTAATAAAATTTTATTTGAAAATAAATATTACTTTTATAATAAATACTCTAACAAATACCATTAATTAATTTTTTATATTCTAAAATTTAATTTTAACTTCTCCATTAATACTGAAATATTTTTTTTAATTTCATATATACAGCATATAATATTTTAATAATAATAATATGTATACATAATGCATAAATAAATATATATATATATATATATAATATTTTAATATCGTATTTTTCTTTCATTGTGAGTTATATTATTTTCAATTTTTTTACTAAAAAATACGTTGCTTTAGTATACCTATCAGATATATGAACAATGGCCATATTTTCAATGAACATATTTACAATGATCGGATTTCATTCCTATATATAATTTCGATTAAGTTTTCCACCATGGAACACGATGTAAGGAAAGATAACTATATGAAAGATACAGGTTAAGGGACTTAAACTCACGAATTTTCCATCACCCCCTAAGCTCAAACCACCCCACCACCAATGATGGTTTGATTTCATTCCTATATATATTGTTAATAAACTTATTCCATTAACACTTCTCATTCCATGGTTTTCATTTTAGATCTAACAACATGATTTCTCCTTTAATGGTATTATTTTTTATTATATGTTTTGTTATACTAATGGTTATTATTAAACTAAATGGTAGTCCATGGGAATTTCTAGTTCGAAAGATATCAATTTATTGTCCCCTTTTAATTTTTTCAATTTTAATGGATGTAGTAATCCATAATTTTTAATAATTCATTGTATGTGATACATGGTTTCATATACCTTTATTGTAATTTTTCATTATAATTGAATATAGTATCATTATCTTGGATCATATCTTATGTGGATTAATCTATAATTAAGTATTAATTATTTTGAAAGAATATATAAAAATTATAAGAAAAAAATTAATAGATCTTAAAACCTGGGGCATCACAATGTATCACCCATATATTTCCATCATTGTGGAAAATATGGCTATCTAAAACATTTTTTGTGCAAGAATTTCTCAAGACATTAGAGGTAGGTCCACTCTTACTAAAGGATTTCAAGTTCTTTTTGATGTGTAAATTGGTGGTGGATCTATTTATCAGGAAAATGGGATACACATGTAGTAAATAGAGATTAGGGAGTAGTTGAGGTTAGACGTATTTATGTAGCAGAGTGTGCACTAGAGGAATCTGAAGCATGGATAACTACTATGAGAGGTATGGTATTTATTTCATCTTCTATAGTATTGTATTTGTTCTATATAGGTACATCTTATTATTTTATATCATCTAAGTTGATTGATTTTTTGGTCTTATGCTTGGAGATTATTCCATTCACAATGGATCTTTCCACTCCCTTGGGTGGAAGGAAGGAACAAGGTTTCAATTGTACTGAGTGCCATATCATGATCATTTACCTTGAGGTCATGTGGGGTTTTCTAGTTATTGATCTTGATATCATCGACCTCATCATTTTCATGGATTTGATGGTTAAAGTTAAATCCTAGATAGATTTTTATCATCATTGGGTTTAGTTTCCATATTTTAGTGGGGTTACTCATCTCTTTTAGGGTGAGTGGGATCCTATATTTAGAAGGGTGAGGCCAGTTGTTTTTGTATTCAGGTTGATACCTTACTAGTTTTTTTAGTCATCAACCAGGGTTCCTATAGTTTTCTTCATTATATGGTGTATGAATACCCTAATATTTGTCCTATTAATTTTTTTGTGTTACTGCCCCTAAGGAAAGTTTAGTTTTCTATTGACTTGATTCCAGGGATAAATCCCATATTTTTTCCATATTATCATATGGAACATGCGAAGTTAAAAGATTTTAATGTCTAGCTTAAGGATCTTAAGGCCAAAGGGTCTATCTATCCTATCATTTCACCCTGGTATTTTCCAATTATATTTGAAAACAAGGTAGATGGAAGCCTCTAGCTTTGTGCTGATTACCAAAATCATAATCAGGTGATTGTTAAGAACAAGTATCTCTTTTATAGGACTGATGAAAAGTTTGATCAACTTAGGAGAACCAATGGTTTTCTAAGATTGATATGTATTTGGGGTTCCATCATCTAAGGGTCTAAGAGAACCATATTCCAAAAACATCCATATGGATCAGGTCTAGACATTATGAGTTTTTGGTTATACCATTTGGTCTTACTAATTAGCCTACGGTGTTTATGTATTTGATGAATCAAATATTTTATCAGTTCTATGACACTTTTGTGGTTGATTCCATGAATAGTATTTTAGTTTACTCATATTCAGAGGAGAAACACAAGAATCATCTAGATATTTCTACCAAAACTCTAAAAGAACATCATATGTATTGTAATATTTTTAAATGTGTGTTTTTGATAAAATAATTTAAGTTTATAGGTTGTGTTATATCTTATATTTCCATCTCAATGAATCTAGAAAAGATCTAAGTAGTGATGTCTTTGGGGAAATCCAGAAATGTGTTTGATATTTGGTGAATCTTGGGCTTGGCTAGTAATTATAAATGTTTCATTTAGGGTTTCTCTAAACTTTAATCGTTAATGACTAACATAACACATAAGGGTGTCTTGTTTAAATGGATTCCAAATATCATTTTATTAATTAAAGGTGATGTTGAATTCATCTCTAGTTATAATTCTTATAAAACCATGCTTGGGCTATGATGTTTTCTATTATGCCTCATTATAACAAACTGAGCCATGTCATCTATCTAACTAATGCTTGAATCAACTCTCCACTAGCCTAAAGGGTGTTCTCGATCCCCACAGGCTAGAAACTAGTGTTTAGACATCACAAGAAGACACTTGGGAATGGTTTTTACCGATAATAAGAGTAAATGAAACATCCTAAATATAATAAAAAGTTAGAATGATTTATATATTAAACAGATGAACAAAATTAAAATGGGAAAAATAAATAGATAAGATAATAATGAAAGAAGTAAACAACCTGAGCACCAAATACCTCCCTCACCACCCCGGTCTCCCTCTCATGCAAGGTAAAGAAACCCACAAAATGGATTTTATTTACCCACCAGTATCTATAATTACATTATATTCATAGAAATAAATAAAATCCTAAGTTTCCAAAGTAAATAATTTAAATCGCAACATGCTAGGAATTCGAGGAAAGTAAATGAGGGTCCTAACAAAATTAGGTAATGGTTTCAACTATCCAAATGTGATAAAATATTTACTAACCTCATATGAATAAATGCTCAAATAGTGATCTAAAGTATTACCAAGAACCTGTAATCAAGATAAAATAGGTTTGATCATAAAATCACTCATTAGGCCACCATAACCCGCAAAATAAATTGAAATACCTTAGTAAGATAGTTTATAAAATTATAGTTTGAACATAAGTTATAAATATATATTTTTCACTTGATTTATAAAACTAGACCACATGAATGTGTTCAAACACTACCCTATCTATAAAATACAAAAATAAAGTGAACCTTTTTAAATTAAACCATTAAACCAAGGAAAAAAAGTCAAAATACCTTTTTCTTTAAAACCATTAAAGAAATACCAAGATGATTTTCACTTTTATCACTTGATAACACTTTTCAAAACCATTTCTAAAAAAATTAAAAATACTTTAAAATAACACTTTTTCACCCTTATTTAAAACATTTGACAAATCCTTTTCCAAAATTTGAAAGTTAAATCACACAAAGTAGTAGAGCGCGTAGTTGGGAACCACTATATCAGGTCACATAACAAGGAGGAAAAAATTACAATAACATATGGTAAAAACAATCAATAAAACTAGGGTAACACAATCAAATCACAAATAGAAATCCCATAAATTAATCCATCAACCAAAGGAAGAAATTTCATAGGCTCTACCCTTGTTCCTACGAACTACACTCAATACGGACCAACCTGCCAGCCTACATTGTGTCTTATGACAACCACCAACTAGCATGAACCCAAACTCATTGGAATGGTACACACCCTATAGATTTATCACTAACTAGAGAGGGAAATTATTAGTGTGAGACTACCTAATGAATTATAAGTATATACTCCCACTTAGCTACCTAGGTTCCCATGACCAAAGTAAAGCAAGAAGGTTATAAATCATGAATTATAGGAATAAAATATAAATCATTTTAAAATCACACATGTCTCACCTCCCACGCCATCATAAGAAAAAACCCCAAAAAAACATCCAAGAATAATAATTCTAAAATGAATGTCAATACATAGCACCCCCATAGGGTCACAATCCATAAAAGTATAAGATAAACACATGGGGATCAAGAGGGTCAAACCCGTTTATAAAATAATTTAAAGATACAAAGAGTCGTTTAAAAACCACTCAAGATGCTGAGACACTTAACCCATTCTGAAAGTCATTTGAAACCCCATTTAAAATACCAATTTAAAACCAATATTTTAAAAAATGATGAAATTACATTTGTAAATCCAGTCATTTTTTCAAACACCCTGAGACCCATTGCCTCAAATTCAATTCAAAATAGGTTCCAATCCATTATTTTCATAAAACAATCCTTTAAAATAAATTACACCCTTTTCAAAAAGAAAACCAACTTCAAATATATTTTTAAAAATATTAAAATCCCATTATCAAATCCAAAAAAAATTAATACAACACATAGCATGAAACAAAAGTCCATTACAATTCTTTAAACCACTTTTAAATACAAAAAAACCAATATGGTTTGTCACACACATTCAAGTCCATGGTAAAATGTTTTAAAATACCTTAAAATATTTTTCAGGATCCACATGGGCATTTGCACAAGCCCTTGGCAGGTGGCCAAGGACCACGCCAAGATCAAAATACTAATCAAAAATCATTTCAAGTATACAATGGAATATAATAGTGTTTAAAATTTATAAAAAACATTTAAAAGTAATAAATCTATTTATAACATGTAATATATGGGTTCCATAGACTCACCTGCCTCAAAAATCCAAAATCAATCCATGGTGAATCAAAATGTTCTGCCTTAGATGGAGGACACCCAGTAGGGGAATTGGACTCATAAAAAAACTGTAATTGATTATAAAATAAAAAACAGCCAACCTGAAACCCCAAGGGTTCATCCAAACCCAAAATCATAATGGGGATATGTAAAATAGCAAGACTAAGTAAGAAGGGTAGGATGCATAGACCATACCATCAAGGGTTGACCCTCAATCTCTAAGAAATCATGGTGAAAACACCTTGGGAAGGAGGTGCTGAGAGGGAGGAGGTTGTATGTGAGGAAGGGGCTTAATATTGGGCATCTTGTGTGGAGGGGTTTAGACTGAAGTGTCACATGATACAGGATACCAAAATGGGGGCTCGTGATGATGGTGGCCACACAAGAGAGGAGGGGACCATATGAGTATGATGGGGCATGCACTAAGGGGTTCAGACAAGGGAGGTGACATGAGGGAGAGGGGTAATGAGAGAGAGAAATAATAAAAGAATAAAAGGTAAAATAAAAATAAAAAAATTAAAATCCTAAATAGGATGAATGGTTTAGGCGCATGGTTTACCTTACTGTGTGCTACCATACTATCCCTACTAGACAATCACTAAACGCTCACACAGTTACTCCTAAGTAGGTCATGTGGTTGGGCTAACCATTATTTAACTATGAAAAATTTCACTATCAAGTGTAGACCCCTCACACATGGTTGGTGCATAGTTACTTCTGACCATGTAAAAACAATTCACTGCACTCGTTCCTTTAAAAAAAATAGAGTTTTGGTCTAAAGCTCTCATAAACCCACATTGAATTAAATTTAAGTAATTAATTAATGTTAGAGTGACATGGTGTGTCAAAATCTCCCCACCATGCTTTCTTCTCAAATAAAGTCCCTAGTCAATGTAATGGTAGCAACCACTTAAAATGGGAGACCTAACAAAGATCTCCCCACAATTTACTTAGACAAAGGAAGTGATGGCCTCATCTAGTAGAATTGATCCATACGAAACCCATTTGTCGGAGCTCAGAAAAGAGGTGGCGTCTTTGGGTTTCCCTCTTGACCAAACCCAAGCTGAGCTTTATCATGTAAAGCTTGAACGTGACTGTCTACAGGAAAAGTGGAAATTGATAAAAATTACCACTCGAGCGATTTTATCCGAGCCACCCCAAGAGTCTGTCACCATCGCACACCTTACCCTTAGGTCTTATGCGGTTGTTTTAAGGGGTTATGTAACAAATCTCTAGTACTATTTTCATGTAAATTATTTTTTGTATATAATAATGAATATAATTTCTTTTCATTATTGATACATTGTAAATAGTTTTTAAAGTACAAATAGTGTTTTTAGTTATTATTTAATTAAGAATTATATTTTATTAAATTAATGGATTTTTGAATTAAATAATATTTTAATAAAATATTATTATTATTATTATTAAATTAATTTTATTATATATAAATGATCATATAATTTTATGAATGCAATTGTAATTTTTATTAAGGTTTGAAATTCATTTTTTTCAAAACCCATGAATTTTTTATAAATGTCAGTTTTTATTTTAAAAGTGAAAATTAACATATTTATAAAATTATTTAGATAAAATAAATGTTATTTTTGGAATCAGGACGTCGAAATTATCCAATGGTGAATTTTTCATAATTTTCTGAGACAGTCATTTTTTTGGGTAAAAAATTAAATATTGTTTAAATATATAATTTGTTTTATGACATCATAATGACCCAATAGTGATGTAATAAAATACTACAATATTTATGTTCAGACAATATATGTTTTAACATTAAAATAATATGATTTTGGGTTTGTTTTACTTACTTTTCGAAGCATTAACAGACCCTTCAAGAATTACTAAACACCTAGTCTTTTTAAATTGTTTTCCATGGGAGTGTGACTCACCTACACATAAGCAACCCTGCTATTTTAAGATGTTCGGACTTTGGACTTATAAAATATTGTTTTCCTATTACCTTTTCCAAAAACCATGGGCAAAAACCATGGGATGGTTTGTGGTTGGGATTAATTTAATATAACGGGTCCCAAACCTAAATAATAAAGAATTCCCTCACCTTTCCTATATAAACCCACCCAATCTCCCACTTCCTCCTCACTCAAAGCCTTTGGAGTTCGTCCAACCTTTGCCCTACTCTCTCTATAATCCTCCCAAGGTGCCCCAAGATCCCATGAAGCCTCTCTCAAGCCTTTGGAAGCACACTTCCAAGTAAGGGTTTTTTCTTCCTTTCTCATTTTTGACCATTTTTCTTTAAGTTGTTTTGCCCTTTTAATTTCAATTATGAATGTTGGGGTATGGTTTCGAACCTCCCTCATACTTCCCTATTAATGTTTTAATGATGTCTCTCTCATTAAATTCCTCCCATGTGCACCTGTTACTATACCGAAATTCTGAAAGGAACTTCTCTCTCCTCATTTACATTCAAGCAATACTTTTGTATCATGAATCTAAATTTCATTACAATTGTTGGGACATGTATATATATGACCTCCTTACTGTCCATTACATGTAAATATTATGAGGAACCCCCTTCTCTCTCATCAACCATTTTTATGAATTCTTATGTCATGTCGTTACGCTGCCGAAATCGCACCGATTTTCTAAGCCAATGCCATTGTGTAGTGAATACCATGCCCATTTCTCCATCAAGGGTATTCACCATTATGAACATTTACTTATTTATTATAAAGTTTCACGTAATAATTCCACATTACTTTATCATTGAATAAATTATTATGTTTTATGAATCCATGTTTTATGATCCATGTGGCACACTTATTCATGAAATGAAATGTTTAAGAAGGGTGTGCCCTTATAGCGCTCAAATGCATTGGGTAAAGTATTGTATCATGACACGTTAGGTGCAATGAGTGTTGACTCATTCTAATTCAAGTTCAACAAGGGTTTACTCAGGCTTCATGTGCAATGAGGATTTACTCATGATCTATGTGCAATGAGCCTTGGCTCATGCTAATTCCATGTTAAGTGTTCTTTCCACATTTCCATGTTATGATTATCATGCTTTATCATGCCTTTATGTTCATGTTTCTCTTGTGCTCTATTAATATACCTATTGTCTAACATTTATTTTACTCCTCATGTGTTCCATGTTTAATCTCTTACTGGGCTTTATAGATCACCCCTTTTCTTATGCATGTCCTCAGGTTATCCCATACAATGCTAAGTACGAGGGAATGTAGTTGTCATGTAAAGGAAGTTTTCAATAAAGATGTTGTACTTAATGTTTTAATTTGTTATGTAATGATCCTAATCCCCAAAGACACTAGACCTCTTGATCATCCATGTTGTATCAATTGAATAGTTTATGTAATAAATCATGTTTAAGTTTGTAATAAAAGCAGGGTTCTCATAGTTGGTATCAGAGGATAGGTTTAGTTATTTTTGGGATTAGGATTAGAAAACCCTAGTAAAGCCTTATAGAAAAGACTAAGTATAATAAAAACATCCCTAAGTTTTGGTAAGTATTGATTAAGTGGTTTATCAAACAAATACATCCCTGTCTGGATACGAGTAGGTAGAGGCGGCTCTGGCACAGATGTATCCTAGGGGTAAAACCCGAAAACACCGCTTTGAGCTAGAATCGAACGGGAAATGGTGCAAGAAAACGGGCCTTGCTACACTCTTGGTTATGACACTCCCGGGGGATATGTTTTGATAAATTCACAAGCTTAGTATGAACCCTTATTAAGGGAATTAAAAAAATGCCCCTAAGAATTTATGTTATAAATTAGATCATGAAAATCCTAGGTGGAAGCCTATAGACTCATGAATTAAGGAAATAAAAGTTTATTTTTTATGTCATCTACTTTTTTATTTGTATTACCCTTTATGTGTTACCCCATAAATTTCCTTTTATTCCAGCCAATGGCCAGTAATAGGAGGACTCGGGCTAACAACCGGTGTGAAGATCAGTGTGATGACTGTACTAATGAGATGCCCAATCCAATGGGAGAGGGAATCATGAACTTTGTCACGCATCTCTCTCAGAAAACTCAAGCTTTGAATAGAAAAACG
Source organism: Viscum album (assembly GCA_963277665.1). Classification (NCBI taxonomy): domain Eukaryota; kingdom Viridiplantae; phylum Streptophyta; class Magnoliopsida; order Santalales; family Viscaceae; genus Viscum; species Viscum album. Next base: position 949,321,130 of record OY728163.1, read on the forward strand.
GGTCAAGAGGAACGTCCAAACCCCCCTAAGAAGGAACAATTTGCTATCGAGAGCTTCATGGGACAAAGGCCTCCTACTTTTAGTGGATCATCCGATCCCACGATCGTTGAACAATGGATCAACTCCATTGAAAAGATCTTCTCTATACTTGAATGTTCTGAACAAGAGAAGGTTCTCCTGGAGTCTTATCGTATGGAGGGTGAATCTGATCAATGGTGGACGTTGATCAAATATATGAATCCAAAGGAGGATATCGAGGCGTTGGAATGGAAGGATTTCCGGAATATTTTTTTCGATAAATATTTTCCGCGCACCCTCCGGCTTAAGATGGAAAGGGACTTCCTTTCCATCAAGAAAAAAGAAGAAGAATTTGTTAGAGCGTACAAGGAAAACTTCACAAGGCTTACATGATACGCTTCCGTCTTTGTCGTTACCCCCGAATGCAAGGTCGACCACTTATTTGGTGGGCTGAAGCCTAGCCTGCGGAAAACATTAGCGATCCGTGACTTCAACAGCTATGAGGAAATTGTCCGATGTGCCCTCAAGGTCAAAATGGAGATTGGGGAATCAAAGGGGTATCATGGGGACAAGAAGCATATGGTTGACTTCAATGCTGACGGTCCGATGGATAAATCCAATGGTGCTAAGAATATCCAGCACCCCACTTTCCAAAAGTGCGGAAAGAAGCACCCTGGAAATTGCCTCAAGTGGATAAATAAATGCTTTAGGTGTGGAAGAGAATGGCACCTAGCTGTTAATTGTTGGAAAGAAAGACCCGCGGCTGCGACAGAGGAGAGGAACACTCCGTTCGAACCTCAACGTGTTGTTCATTGCTACAAATGCAAAGAACCGGGGCATCTTGAAAATCAGTGCCCTAATCCAAAGGTTTTTAGAGGCAACCAACAACCTCCAAGGCAGCAAGGAAGAGATTTTTCCATCACTTCTGTAGAAGTGGACCCTGAAAACGAAGTGGTGATAGGTATGCTAGTTATTCATTCAAGAATAGTGAACGTACTTTTTGATTTAGGTTCTATGCATTCTTTTATATCTCGAAAGATTAGAAGAAAAATCTCAACACCACCACAAACCATGGAAGTGAAGATGTCGGTGTGTATGGAAAATGGGGAAATCATTGATTCCCATGAATATAAGTCCTCCCCTGTTATAATATGTGGATTTAATTTTTTGGTGAACCTCGTCATACTCCCTCTGGTGGAATTTGATGCAATTCTTGGTATGGATTGGCTTTCCTTATATAGAGCCAACATAAATTTTCGGGAGAGGGAAATCACACTCCATATGGAGAATCGACCCCCGATTCTTTACAAGTGTAAGGAGGAAGATGAATCTCCTTTAGCTCCATTATCTCAAGCATGGATATTACTACCCTATAAGCACACGTATCTAGCTCATATGATTGAGTCTAAGGAAGAAACCATCCTTAAAGAAATTCCTATTGTGAGGGAATTCGCTGAAGTGTTTCCCAAGGAACTGTCTAGTCTTCCTCCTATAAGAGATGTTGAATTCTCAATTGAACTTATACCAGGGGAGCTACCAATATCCAAGACTCCATATAGAATGGATATTGTGGAACTTGAAGAGCTAAAGAAACAACTATAGGAGAATCTGGATAAAGGGTTTATACGCCCAAGTGCTTCACCATGGGGTGCACCAGTCCTCTTCGTCAAGAAGAAGGATGGGTCAATGCGGTTTTGCATCAATTATCATGAACTTAACAAAATCAAAATAAAGAACAAGTATCCTCTGCCATGGATTGATGACTTGTTTGAATAGTTTCATGGAGCATAATACTTCTCCAAGGTAGATTTTCAGTCGGGATATTATCAAGTAAGGGTGAAGAAGGAAGATGTCCACAAGACTGCTTTTCGTACAAGATATGGGCACTATGAATTCATAGTAATGCCTTTTAGACTCACAAATGCTTCATCAATCTTCATGGACTTGATGAATAGAGTCTTTATAGATTACCTAGACAAATTTGTGGTAGTCTTTATAGATGATATTCTAATATACTCCAAAACCAAGGAGGATCATGAGGAGCATTTAAGAACTGTACTGGAGCCTTTGTGCAAGGAGAAGCTCTATGAAAAGTACAGAAAGTGTGAGTTCTGGTTGAAGGAAGTTGCATTCTTGGTCCATATCATCACAAGCAATGGGATATCTATGGATCCCTCCAAAACAGATGCAATTGAGGGATGGCCGAGGCCAACATCGGTAACGGATATCCGTAGCTTCTTGGGGTTAGCTGGATATTATCGACGATTTGTGAGAAATTTCTCACGATTGTCCAACCCTCTTACCAAGCTAACATAAAAGGGAGTAAATTTATCTTGGAGTTATGAATGTGAAGAAAGCTTCAAGGAGTTGAAAAGGAGGCTTATCACTGTGCTCGTGCTCAATTTACCCACAAGTGGGGAAATTTTTGTGGTATTAAGTGATGCTTTGAAGAAGGTCTTAGGTTGTGTGATGATGCATAATGATAAAATGATATCCTATGCCTCAAGGCAGTTGAAAATCCATGAGAGAAACTATCCAACGCATGATCTGGAGTTGGCGGCGGTGATCTTTGCCTTGAAAATCTGGCGGCATTACCTCTATGGGGAGAAATGTGATATATATACTGACAACAAGAGTCTTAAATATATATTCACACAGAAAGAGCTTAATATGCGTCAGAGAAAATGGATAGATCTCATCAAGGATTATGAATATTCAATACATTACCACCCTGGGAAAGCGAACAAGGTGGCAGATGCCCTAAGTAGAAAGGACCCAGCGATTCTATCAATGATGAGAATTGAGAAGGATCCAATCTTCTTAGACTTGATGAAGATGGACATGGGAATCATAAATAAGGGAACATAATCAATCCTTTCACAAATTATTTCTCAACCATCTCTTTTGGAATGGTTAAAGGATGCTCAAAAGGATGATGTGGTAATTCAGGAAAAAGTGGAAGCTATCAAAAAAGGGAAATCCTTGGATTTTAATGTTAATGAAGAAGGAATTGTGTGATTTGGGAAAAGGAAATGTGTTCCATCACATTCGGAGCTGAAGTAGGAACTTTTGGATGATGCACATAGTTCAAATTTCTCTATTCACCCAGGGAGCACAAAGATGTATCGAGATCTCTGAGAAAACTTTTGGTGGGATAATATTAAAAAGGAGATCGTTGAATATACATCAAAGTGCCTGGTGTGCCAGCAAGTGAAGACACAGAGGAAAAAGTCTAAGGGGATGATGTAACCATTTCCCATACCAGAATGGAAATAAGAGAACATCACCATGGACTCTGTCACCAGACTTCCAAGGACATCCAAATAAAACAATGCAATCTGGGTTGTTGTGGATCGTCTTACAAAGACTTCACACTTCATTGCTATTCGGGAGGGTTTCTCTTTGGATCAACTGGCACAGATATATATCAGGGAAGTGGTAAGGCTACATGGAGTGCCACTATCTTTTGTGTCTGACCGAGATCCAATATTCACCTCTATTTTTTGGAAGAGTCTTCAAAAATCTATGAATATTGAACTGAACTTCAGTACGTCCTATCATCCTCAAACTGATGGCCAATCTGAGCGGACTATCCAAACACTTGAGGATATGTTGATGGCATGCTCAATGGACTTTAAAGGAGGATGGGATCAACATTTTCCCCTGGTTGAGTTCTCTTATAATAACAGTTTCCACTCGGGCATCCAAATGGCACCATATGAAGCCATGTATGGGAAAAGGTGCAGAACACCAGCATGTTGGGATGAGGTCGGTGAACATAAACTGTTTGGACCAGAAATGGTTGAGGAAATGATGGAGAAGGTGAAAACCATTCAGCAGCATATCAAGGCATCCCAGAGTCGACAGAAGAGTTATATAGATAATCGTCTACGAGACCTTGAGTTTAAATTTGGAGACATGTTTTTTCTATGCATATCTCCGTGGAAGAAGGTCATGAGGTTTGGAAATAAAGGTAAGTTAAGTCCAAGGTAAATTGTACCCTTCAAGATTCTTGATCGTGTCAGGGCTATGTCCTATCGACTAGCACTTCCACCTACCATGGACAAAGTACATGATGTCTTTCATGTATCCCTCTTAAGGAAGTACATACCGAACCCTTCACATGTACTCTCTTATGAGGTGGTACAGTTGGAGGATGATCTTTCTTATGAGGAGCAACCAGTGAAGATCTTAGATAGTAGTGAAAAATTTCTACGAAATAAAAAAATTCCCCTCATCAAGGTGTTGTGGCGAAACCACAGGTTTGAAGAAGCGACTTGGGAATTGGAGGAAATGATGAAGCTGAGTTACCCACATCTGTTTTATTTTGGGAAAAGGAAATTTCGAGGGTGAAATTTCTTAAGGGGGGGAATATTGTAACAACCCAAAGTTTCATTAATGGAAATCCCTCTTGATCTAATTAAATGTCTCTTTATGTAAAATGTTTATATAAAATGTCAATTTATTTGGTTTTATGTTAAGAATTATCGTTGTTACTTTTATAGTCATTGAACAGTGATCACATGATTAGTATAAATATAGGGCTTTAACAAACCCAATTTACTCAGACAAAGGAAGCGATGGCCTCATCCATTAGAATTGCTCCATACGAAGCCCATTTGTCGGAGCTCGGAAAAGGGGTGGCGTCTTTGGGATTCGCTCTTGACCAAGCCCAAGCTGATCTTCATCATGTCAAGCTCGAACATGACCGTCTACGAGAAAAGTAGAAGTTGATAGAAATTACGACTCGAGCGATGTTATCCGAGCCACCCCAAGAGTCTGTCACCATCACACACCTTACCCTTAGGTCTTATGCAGCCGTTTTAAGGGGTTATGTAACAAATCGCTAGTACTATGTTCATGTAAATTATTTTTTGTATATAATAATGAATATAATTTCTTGTCATTATTGATACATTGTAAATAGTTTTTAAAGTGCAAATAGTGTTTTTAGTTATTCTTTAATTAAGAATTCTATTTTATTAAATTAAGGGATTTTTGAATTAAATAATATTTTAATAAAATATTATTATTATTATTATTAAATTAATTTTATTATATATAAATGATCATATAATTTTATGAATGCAATTGTAATTTTTATTAACGTTTAAAATCCATTTTTGTCAAAACCCGTGAATTTTTGATAAATGTCGGTTTTTATTTTAAAAGTGAAAATTAACATATTTAGAAAATTATTTAGATAAAATAGATGTTATTTCTGGAATCCGGATGTCGAAATTATCCAATGATGAATTTTTCATAATTTTCTCAGATAGTCATTTTTTTGGGTAAAAAATTAAATACTGTTTAAATATATAATATGTTTTATGACATCATAATGACCCAATAGTGATGTAATAAAATACTATAAGCTTTATGTTCAGACAATATATGTTTTAACATTAAAATAATATGTTTTTGGGTTTTTTTGACTTACTTTTCAAAGCATTAATGGACCCTTCAAGACTTATTAAACACCTTGTCTTTTTAAATTGTTTTCCATGGGAGTGTGACTCACCTCCACATAAGCAACCCTATTATTTTCAGAAGTTTCGAATTTGGAATTAAAAAATATTGTTTTAATCTTCTATTTTCCAAAAACCATGGGCAAAAACCATGGGATGGTTTGTGTTTTGGATTAATTTAATATAAGGGGTCCCAAACCTAAATAATAAAGAATTCCCTCGCCTTTCCTATATAAACCCATCCAAGCTCCCACTTCCTCCTCAATCAAAGCATTTGGAGTTCGTCCAACCTCTTCCCTACTCTCTCTATAATCCTCCTAAGGTTCCCCAAGCTCCCAAGAAGCCTCTCTCAAGCCTCTCTCAAGCCTTTGGAAGCACACTTCCAAGTAAGGGTTTTTTCTTCCTTTCTCATTTTTGTCCATTTTTCTTTAAGTTGTTTTGACATTTTAAATTCAATTATGAATGTTTGGGTATGGTTTCACACCTCATTCATACTTTCCTCTTTATGTTGGAATTATGGGAGACCCCATTCTCTCTCATTAAATTCCTCCCATGTGCACCATGCCCATTTCTCCATCAAGGGTATTCACATTTATGAACATTTACGTATTGATTATAAAGTTTCATGTATTAATTCCATATTCCTTTATCGTGGAATAAATGATTATGTTTTATGAATCCATGTTTTATGATCCATGTGGCACACTTATTCATAAAATGAAATGTTTAAGAAGGGTGCGCCCTTATAGTTCTCCAATGCATTGGGTAAAGTATTATATCATGACACGCCATGTGCAATGAGTGTTGACTCATGCTAATTCAAGTGCAAAGAGGTTTTACTCGTGCTTCATGTGCAATGAGGATTTACTCATGCTCTATGTGCAATGATCCTTGGCTCATGATAATTCCATGTTAAGTGTTGTTGCCACATTTCAATGTTATGATTACCATGCTTTGTCATGCCTTTATGTTCATGTTTCTCTTGTGATCTATTGATATTCCTATTGTCTAACATGTATTTTACTCCTCATGTATTCCATGTTTATTCCCTTACTGGGCTTTATAGCTCACCCTTTTTCTTATGCATGTCCTCAGGTTATCCCATGTAATGCTAAGTACGAGGGAATGTAGTGGTCATGTAAAAGAAGTTTTCAATAAAGATGTTGTACTTCATGTTTTAAGTTGTTATGTAATGATCCTAAGCCCCCAAGACACTAGACCTCTTGATCATCCATGTTGTATCAAGTGAATGGTTTATGTAATAAATCATGTTTAAGTTTGTAATAAAAGCAGGGTTGTCATATGATGACTCCATCAAAACCAAAAGAGACTACAGTATTACAAAAGATATAAACATATATAATAAACTCATATCCAAATGGGAATCACAATCCAATATATACCCCAAAAGACCTCAAAACCAAGAAACAACCAAACAACTATCATCAGTTCTCTAAATTGAACCACAACCAAATCATCTAGTCTACAAAATCCAATGTTTCTCAAAAACCAAATAAAGTAGTAATTTAACACATGCCTCCAACAAAGAAATGGTAGGCGATTTAACCTTGGATCACAAACCAAGGGAAAAAAAGGAAATCTAGGTCCCCATACTTAGGCTACCCTCTCATGGTGAACCCAATCAAATCCAATTTGACACTAGTCAATGAATAATCTAAAATGGTGTCATATTGGTTCAATCCACCCGAATTGCTCACCCATGGTCATCCCACATCCAAAAAGTAAATTAAAACCCATGTGAGGCCCTCTACACAAGGCATTAATCACCCAAAATCTACTAAGAACATTGAATAAGGAATAACGAGGCATTGTCAAACTCAAACAATCACCCCTTAAACAAAATCCCAAAATAGAACTCAAGGATCACACCAACAAAAACCCCATCAAGGATACAAAATATCTAAACTCATTGAGAATGAAACCTTAATAAAACCATAATCCCAGAGAGATTAAGTAGAATAATCCTCATTAAGTCATCCAACTAACTAACTAAGGCTCACATAGCCTAGTCTTCCAAACATAAGTTGATATCTAATACACTACCACATCACCAAAAGAAAGTGAAGGGTAAGGGAAACATTTTTCTACCACTTGGAGTACAGTTAAGATCCAAAAGAAAAAATGGAGAAACTTCTACTAAGGTAAAACACTCAACCATTAACGAGACTCTTTTAGAATTCATACTAATAGAAAAATGAAACATAGACCCAACTTGGTCCTGTTTCAAAAATTAAATCGAATAAAAATGAAAATTACATGCTTGAAATCATTATTTAAAAATCACCACATTCCAAAAGGAATAAAAATTATTTTCCAAAAATTCATTTTCCAAAAAAAATGTGCTTTTAAAAGTACCCAATACCCTAATGAAAACCAAAAGAAATTTCACCCATTTTTGGAAACTACTCAAGATTCTCAGAGCTCAATATTTAAGTCATTTCAAAGAAATTATTATATCATTTTAATTAAATGAAAATAATTTATTTTTCAAAAATCACCCCACATGGGTTTTCAAATTCCTATATAATTTAATAACCAATTCTTTAAAAAAATAAAACATTTTCTGAAAAAAACCAAATAAGTTGATTTAGAACAAAAATTCTAAAAAATTTCTGGAAAACCAATTTCATTTTATAAATAGACCTAAGGATAAATTCCCAAAACAAAACTAGTTTCATAAATTCAAACCCATTTTATAAACAAACACAAAGTCTTCTTTAAAAACTAAAATCATTTTCCAAAAATTCCTCCTTTTTCACAAAATCTCATTTTACAAAAAAAAAATCGCAAAAAAATGGTTGTACATCAAAAATTCATAAACACTAAATCCACATCATCAACGTAACATAATACCCACCTTAAATTATCCCTCTCCATTAGGGATCTCTCAAGAGTGGTCTAAATGACAAACTTAATGGGATGAAAAACTATGCCTGACTCGACTAAGTGTCCCAGCAGACCTTGGACCAGCCACAAAACAATCCATAATACATATTAGGAATTATATTTTGGTCATTACCTTATTAATATAGCCATGAAAACCAATATCACTCTTTTTATCCATCTTCTGTTTACATCCCAACAATATAATTTGACTCCCAAGGAAAGTCAGCAATTATAGTGAGGATCAACACAAGATCAATGGTAAATTCAATGAAATGTGAATTCAAAATTCAAACCCACAACCCATGGAAACTCAAGTATTAGGGAAATAAATATATAGTTAGACTCCCCTTGCACCTACTTCCTAAGTTCCCATGAAAAATTATAACTCGATCTTACCATGACACCCCAAATAACAAAGGGAATTCCAAATTTTTAGGCTCCAATAGAGAATAACTCAAAGCTCTGATACCATTTGTAATGAACCAACCTGGTCCTTTCATACTATAGATTCCCAAAATGACTCTCCACTAGCTCGAAGGGAATTCCCGATCCCCATAGTCTGGAAACTAGTTCATGGGCATCATAAAAACCCACTTGGGAATAGTTTCACACAATAATCAATGTAAATGAAATAAAAAATATAAAAAAATCATCAAGACTCTTCCATATATCAGATTCCCATACTAAATGAAAAAAGCAAAATAATAAAAATAATAAGATAATAAGGAAAGTATTAAATAGAACAAGCACCAAAAACCTCCCTCACCACCTTAGTCTCCATCTCCTACAAGGCAAATACACCCACCAAATGGCTTTGCTTCACCAACCATCAGATATAAATACCATTTGTACATAGAAATTTATAAAATCCTAAGAGTATAAGGTAAAACATTTAAATAGAAACATGTCGGTTACTCTAATAAAGTAAAGTAAGGTCCTAATAAAATCATATAATGGTCATAACTAGCTGAATGCAATAAAATAAATACCAGCCTTAGGTGAATCAATGCTCAAAGATAAATTTCAAGGAGAACCAAGAAGCACTCCGTAGTCCACCACAACCAATCAAATCTATGGAAATCCCTTAGTAAAATATTTTATAAAATTTTAGTTTAAACATAAGTCATAGAAATAGGATTTTCACGTGATTTTTAAAACCAAACCACATATACATTTTCAAAAACTACCCTTTTATAAAATAAAAACAAGGATAGTTAAACATTTTAAATTAAACCTTTAAACTAAGGAAAATAATTCAAAAGACCTTTTTCTTTAAAATCATTAAAGAAATACCCAAACCATATTAACTACTATCACTTGATAACACTTTTCAAACCCATTTTTAAAATAGTTTGAAAATAATTTAAAATAAGATATTATTTTATTTTTATTTAAAACCTTTAACAAATCCTTTTAAAAAATTTTTAAATTAAATCACACAAAGGAGGAAGGAACACATTCAAGAACTACTATGTAAACTCATGAAAAAATGAGGGATAAATAAGGAGAACATATGGGCTAAATAATCAATCAAAATAGAGGAATATAATCAAAGAACATAAATAAATCCTCTAAATGAATCCACTAAGAAAAAGAAGAAATGTCATGGGTTTTACCCTATATACTATAGTGATATAGTTCTAGACTTCACTTAATATTGAAAAACCTATTGGCCTATGTTTTTTCTTATGGAAACCATCTGACTAGATTTCACCCAACCTCATCAAAATGGTACACCCCATCTAGTAATGTCTCTAACTAGAGGGGGACCCTATTAGTGTGTAGTTTCCTAGTGAAGCATTATTATAGACTCCCACTTTTATAATTGAGTTCCCATGACCAAAGTTAATAAATTATGTGAGCAATAAGTAATCACATGCATCAAATATAAAGCATCTAAAAATGACACATGCCTCACCTCCCACACCCTCACATGTAACAGCCCCAAAAAAACATCCAAGCATAATCATTCCAACATGAAAGTTAATAAAAATCACCCTCCATGGGGTCACAAACCATAAAAGGAAAAGATAAACACATGGGGATCAATAGGGTCTCGCCCATTTATAAAATCATTTAAAGTGTCAAATGGGAATTTAAAACACAATTCTCAAGATGCTGATCTACATACACAATTATTAAATTCATTTGAAAACCCATTTCAAATACTATTTTAAACCCAATCTTTCAAAACATGAATAAAGTATATTTGTATATACACTCATTTAATTTTTAAATTCTATTTCAAACACCCCAAGACCCACTATCTCGAAATCATTTCAAAAGAGGGATTACTCCCCTATTTTGATAAAACAAGCCTTTAAAATAAATCACACCCTTTCTAAAAAGAAAATAGGATTCAAATATATTTCTAAAAATATTAAAAACCCTTTAGAAAATCCAAATGGTCATTTAATCCAACACTTAGCATGTGACCAAAGACCATACCAAGTCTTTAAGCAATTTTAAAATCCTAACAAGAAAAATAAGGTTTTCCAAGTCCATTCAAATCCATGGAAAATATTTTAAAATAATTAAAATATTTTTTAAGAGCCATGTGATCATTTTAACAAGTTATTGGCATGAATACAAGGCCCTTGTCAAGATCAAAAGAACAAACAAAAATCATTTTGAGTATAAAATGGAATTTAATAGGCATTAACATTTATAGAAATCATTTAAAATCAATCAAGTAGTGTATAACATGTAATACAAGGGTTCTATAGAGAAACCTACCTCAAAAAGTTAGAATCAATCTGCAGCAAACCAGAATGTGTCATCTTAGATGGTGGACACCTAATCGAGAATAATGGACGCACACAAACCTTAGAATCCAGAAGATTATTAAGAACCAGCCAACCTAAAACCTCTAGAGATCTTCCAGATCCAAAATCAGGATTGGAAATGGGAAAAGTGAAAAAAAAATAGAGGTGATGGGGTGATGTGGAGACCATGCATAGGAGGTTCAACCCAAAATTGACAAGAAATAAGGGGGAAAACATCATGGGAAGTAGCTTTCGAGAGGTAAAAGGCCACATGCGAGGAAGGGGATTCATCCTGGGTGTTGTACATGGTGGGGTTCAACCCGAGGTGTTATACGAGGGAGGCTGCCAGTAGGGGCCTCATGATGAGGGTGACTATGCGGGAGAGGGGGACCCATGTAAAGGGGAGGGGGTTCATGTCATGGGTCTAGCTAGGTGAGGTGACATGATAGATAGGGGTGAGGGAGAGAAATAAGAAAATAAGAATAGGGAAAATAAAAATAAAATCATGGAAATTGTGCAAGGTTTAGTCACATAGTTTACCTAACTATGTACTATCCATGCTTCCCCTACTGGACAAGCATGAGGTACTCACACAGTTACTCCTAGATGAGCCTCACATTTTATCTAATCGTTCTTCAACCATCTGAATAAATACTATCAAGTGCAATCCCTTCATGCATGGTCAGTGCATGGTTACTCCTAATTGTGCGCAAACCATACACAACACATGTTCCCTTAAAAAAATTATAGTTTTTCCTAGAAGACATCAAGAACCCACAATAACTTTAAATTAATTAAATTAATTAATTAACTAACTCCACAATGATATAGCGGGTCTCACACTCAGGAAAGGGATTATGCTGTGTTTTTATATAGTGGAAATAGATTTTAGCCTATGGATCTCTTCAATTTCTCCTTCATGAGAAAAAATATCGTACTCATGATCTTTATTTTGTTATAGTCATTCATGCTCTCAAAACATTTTTCCACTGCCTCTTAGGTCAGATAATTACTATGTATTCATTACATAATAGCCTAAAGTATATTTTCACCCATATACACTTGAACTTATAACAGAGATGCTGGGTTGAAATCTTTAGACCTTTGATTTTGATATTTCATATATACATAGAAAAGGGAATGTGTTCATGGATGTGTTTAGTAGGAAGTTACCAACCCAAGACTTCAAGGAATCATTAGATGAGTGATCTTTTATGAGTCTATTTGTTGATATGAGCTTATATGTGGAAGAGGTTTATGGGTTGGTGTTATTCGATTGTGTAAAAGAACATTCATCACTTAGTGATAAGATTCATATTTGGTAATTAATATACATTGATTGTTGGTATTTTAGTAAACTCTTGAATAGTGGGGAGACCTCAGGTGGCTGGATTCAGTCTTCAAATGGCATCCTATGTTTTTGAGGTAGATTGTTCATTTTGATATATATGAGGAAAGAGTTTATAGATAGTGTAAATTAGTCTATTTGGTCTATATGTCCTGTGATTAACAAGATGTATCATGATTTTAGATATTGATATTGGTGGTTAAGGATGAGGTAGTTGATTGGAGACTTTGTTTCATGATTCCTTACTTTATATAATATTAAGGCAGAACACTAGAGAGCTAGTAGTTTTTTGCATTAAATATTCTAGTGTGAAAGTAGTATTAGATATATATAAACTTATTTGTTGTCTTTCCATATACACCTAGTGGGAGAGATATGATTTTGGTAATCATTGATTGAATAATGAAATCATCCCATTTCCTTCATATTAAGAAGACGATGAAGGTGGAAGGGCTCGGACACATGTATGTCTGAGAGATCATAAATCTCCATGGAGTGACTTATGATGTTATTTCACATAGATATCCATGGTCTACATATATTTTTTATAAGGTTTTATAAGAGGCTATGGGTACCCAAGTTAAGTTAAGAAAATTGTCTCATCCTTAAATTTATGTAAAAACTAAGAGTTCCATTTAGATTCTTGAGGATATACTTTAGCCTTGCATGCTTGATTTTGGTGGTTTATGGGAAAAGAGTCTACCATTGGTTGAGTTCTCCAATAACAATAGCTGTCAAGCCTTGATTTCAATGTAACCTTTTATTTTTTTGTATGGGTATCCATGTAGATCTTCATTATGTTGGATGGAATTGGTAGAATAGTCCTTAGCTGGATCGAGTCTTATCCAAGGGATGAAGGATAAAGTGTAATTGATCTATAAGATATTAGCAACATGTTAGAGTATCTAAAACTCATATGCAGACCATAATCATCACCTATTGGATTTCTTAGTTTGTATTCATGTTTTTTCTAGTATGTCATCTCATTTGGGAAATTGTTGTTTGGGTAACTAGGGTAATTTTGAACCGAGGATTGTTGACCCTTTTAAGATCATCGAATGGATTGGAAAAGGGGACTATCAATTGGAATTTCCATCTAAATTAATATATATTTATTATATGTTTCATGTGTTTCAATTTTATAGATATCAATAATACCCTTATTAAGTGATCGAATAGAAGTATAATGATCTTTATTCCAATACCTTAGTGGTTGAGAAACTAGTTCAGATTATGGATCGTTAGAATAAGGAATGACATGATAAAATGATTCTATTTGTTTATCTACTATGGAATTTCAGATAAGATAACCATGAGATGTAGGACTGGTAATCATTGGTGACGTATTAATGGCCTTATATTATTATAATTCCAAAATATTTAATGCATTATAGGGACAGAAAGTTTCTATTTGAAGAGAATTCTGACACCTTATGGGTATCAGGTCTGTTTTTTAGCTAAGTTTATCTCTTTAGAGGGTCTAAAGGATTTTGGGAGTTGGGGTCAAAAATTTAAAGTTTTGGGGAAAACATTCTAGGTTCATGGTTTTCTAACCATGTGGTTACTGTGTGATAAGGCTCTATTAGTTCTTGTGGTGGATTTCACATTTGGAGCATGGTTTGTCTAACTGTACGACACAATAAGAAAATTGTGTGGATAAATGTTTTGGGGAAAATGTTTTCTCACAGCTTGTGTGTTGTTTTTCTAACAACGTGACTATTCCTGGGTAACTTTGTTCTTTTCTTTTTAAGGGATAGTATCAATTTCATGGTTAGTGATCATTTTTTCTAATCATGTGCCCCATATGAGTTTCTTAAAATTGGAATATTACCCCCATACCATTAGTTTTTTTAACTCTAATATCCAACTAATACAAAATTTTCTCAAACCAACATCACATTAATGATCTATAGGGTTGTCTACTTGATTATTTAGTGATTCTATTTCATTATTGGTATATCACTTCAAGGTATGTTCTGATTTCCACCAGATATCTTCTTCTCTTTCTATAAATCTCCTTAGTATCTCTTTCCCTAATCTCATTATAACCCTAATGGTTTTTGGTTTTTAGATCTAGGGATTTTGATGGGGATTTGATGATTTTTCTTATGGATCTAGGCTCGTGAGGACCCTATCTATTCTATTCCAATTTCTATTGTTGAAGGTGACTATGTTTCTTCTTTATAAAGGTAGGTTTTTCTACACACTGGTTCTATCTCATGATATACTTTATTTTCTTGTAAATTCATTTGGTTTGGTTTTTAAATTAATTTATTTTAAATGTATGAGGTATTTTTTATGAAATTTTATCCTTGGTTTCATAAAAATGGGGTTTTTAAAGGGGTTTTATTTAAAAACAATTATATTCACTTCATGTCTTCAATGAAATTTTCCAAAGATGGTTTTTTCTATAAATTGAATTTTCAAGCATGAAAGTAGTGACGCTTTTCTTAGGAAAATGTTTTAAAAAATTGTGATCATGGTTTGTTGAATGTCTTGGTGAAATGTAGTATATGGAATCTCTTTGTGAACCTTGCATGCATTGAGTTATGATCATATGAAAAATTTATTGATTATAAAACCACTATGGGTTATGGTTGTATTGTTAATAGACTAGGGAATAATTCAATATCATAGGATTTTCATTTCTTTGTCTTGGTGTTCCTTGTGTCTCCTAGTTTCATATTCCTATATGATAGATCCCATTGGTATTCCATTCTATTAGTTTCATTTAGGTTTCATGTTTTAAATTCTCACTTGGTTATCTTCTGTGTTATAAATTCCTTGATTATTTCCCTCTATTTTTTTCATTCATATTGATTTTTATATTACTTTGTCTTTGAGTATGTGATTTTTTGAAAGTAAAACCAAATGGTGTTTTATGTAAATTATTTTCAAATGAAATAGATTTATAGATGTGGTTTGTTTTTAAGCCAAAACTATTTGTTTCATAGTGATAGACTTTTTATAGATTAATGGTGGTATTCTACTAGGAATTTTCCTCACACCCTTCATGTGACTTTGGGTGTATACTGATTTGGTTTTGTAGGATAGAGGTTAAGGTAAGGGTGTTATGTATCTCATCAGTTGCACTTGGTTGTTTTTACATTCAATGTGGTTTTAGATGTTGGTGATTGATGTTCACATGGAGATGTGTTTTTGGCTTTAGTATTGAATTTTTTTTTTGTTTCTGGTTTTATAATTTTGTTTTGGTTTATATGTCTTATATGTGTGCACCTTTTCTTATATGATATACTTTGACTTTTTTTTCTATTTTTGTTATAAATGATACATTTCATTGGTTTATGTGTTGATATCTACATTGTGGCGAGCCATACTAGGTGACCTATCATGTTGACCTTGGTTGGTTCATTTTACTTCTCAACATATATCACATCAATACTATATTTTATCTCTTGATATCTAAAATATGGAATCCCAAAAAGTATTGATCATTTCTTTCATATATTTCTATCATTACCAGATCTTTGTGTCTTCCCACATATTACATCAATAATTTTCACCCTCTAAAAATATTATTAAGTTGAAAAAGGTTTTGGAGAAATATAAAATTCAAGACAGCCATTTAATGCCTTTTTTAGTCTTTTATAAGAGTGGTACATGGAAAAAAACTTTCTATGACCCATCTATAGTGTTTTCCTCCCATGTTTTAATTGAAAAAATGAAGTCCCTTCTTCACAAATTAAATAAGCTTTATACCCCTTAATATTGTATTCAGAAAAATTTCCATATATTGAGAAGTAATTTATAGTGTTCATAATTATGTCATAAAATTGAAAATATTATTTTTTATAAGAATCATAAACTCTTAAACCTTCCTAGAATAATTTCTTAAAATCATAAATTAATGGTGAAAAGTAAATATCGATATCATTTCCAGGATATTTTGGTCCATAAATCATTAAACTCAAGATGGTATATTTATACTTCATATAAGGGGTAATTTGTAAATTAAGAAAAAAAGACTTTCCAAGAACTATACTTTCTTAAAAGGATCTGATATAGATTCATTTCATCTATGAAAATCCCAAGTACGAGATTTATAACTTCATATCCAAATTGAGAATATTATTAATGAATTTTTTTTCCATTGTGAATAATTAGCTAGATGATGTAATTTCCCATTATATGATCACTCATTTGTATGTAATCTTATTCTTTTTTCATTATTTGAATTTTCAAATAAACGTTTCAAATGAGGAATTAAAGGAAGACACTAGATTTCCATAGTATTATTTTTGGTACTTTTCATAATAAATACATAAAACTATGTTATTTATTTCAACTTATACACACTGTTATGTATCACAATTAAGACACTCTAACAAACTTTATATTCCTTTCAATATGAAACATAATCATTGGGGTAGGAATCTATCTTCTTATATCCCAATCCCATTGAGAAAAAACTTTTTTTGATATTATAATTCAAATCTAAAAGCATGTTATATTTAGGAAGTATGTCTTTCAATAGTGGTAGAAATTATTTAAAACTCTTGTCACTCTTTCCATTCTTGGGTTTCAAGTTCACCAATATTTACATTGTTAATAAAATTGTGAATTCTATACAATATGGATATAGTGATTTTTCAGCATCACCATATATGTTCTTAATTGATAATGTTTTCTAAATTTTTTCTACTTCAGTATCAAAAATCATTTCATCAATTTCATTAGAACTCTAATTTTGAAAATCTACATCATCATTAGATCCTTAATTCTACCCAATTTCTTTATGCCAAATCCAAGGACTGTAACTCGTATTAAAATAATTAAAAATTAAATGATCATTAATTTATATACATTTAAACTTTCTAATATTTAAACATTTCAAGAAAGAATAGAAAATTAGTTGTTATTTGGAATATTTTTTTTTGGAAAATTCCAAAGAAGAATCAACCCCTTCCCCATAATCATCACTTGTTCAACATGATGTAATCCAAATGTGATTCATTATCACCTATAAAAAATTTAAAGTATTAAATATATATTGTTGTATTTTGAAAATAAAATTTAATTTTATAAATAAGAATACAAAATAATGATTTATTTTTAAAAAATAATAATAATAATAAATTATAAAATAAATAAAAATCATTTCATAAAACACATGTTGTTATACAAAAAAATCATAACTGTCATTTCTTAAATTTTTTTAAAATACAAAAAGATTGCATATGTGTACACATAATAAAACATAGATTATAAGACACATATTATACACAAATTATAAATATATTATACATAGATTATGATATATTATAATATATACACACATTATATATTAAAAATATATTATAGAATATATTGGATTACATACATTGATTATATAATATAATATACAAACAAATTACATGTTACAGAAAAATTAAAGAATTCATGTTACAAACATTTTACATACACATATTACAGAATATAACATAAAAAATATTCTAAATGTAGATAAAATTTAAATATTTGGTAAACTGAAATATAAAAAAATGTACACAAAAAATTACATATTACAAATAATAAACTATAAAATAAAAACAATAATTTATAGTTTAGTACTTCTCTTCTATATTATGACATGATAATTTCATATTATAAAAAAATATTTATCGTGAATTATTTAATAACATACAAACTATAATTAAAATCATAAATAATATTATTAAATATTATAATACAAAAAACATAACATCCTATAAAACAAAAGAATCATTGAAAAACATATTATCAATGTTATGAAACATAGATTTTGCGTTATGGGAAAGTTAATACACCTACATATTAAATATTATAAAATAAATTAAACTGCCTAAGAGGTGTATGATGACATAAATGAAGGTTTAAGAAGGTGTAGAAATCCTTAATGCGATGCTTGATGGACGGTGAGGCATGTTTTGGGAAGAAGCAGATGGCAACATGAAGTAGAGGATGACTGGAGGAGATTTGAGGTTGGAGGATTGAATAAAGATGGGTTGGGGCTTACTTCATGAGAGATAAATGATATGTGTCACATGACTAAAATAATAAAAAATGGAATATGTGTTATTTTTCAAAAAAAATTAAAGGTTTTTCATGTCAACTATTAAATAATTTGTGTGAAAAAACATAAGATTTATGATTTTTACATTGTTTATAAAATAACCAATGAAAAAATAATTTATAACATAACTTATAAATAACTATTGTTATAAATTAATCATTTTAAATAGGTTTTATACTATTGTATTATGAGAAGACACATTGAAGATCAAGAACTAGAGGAGAAATAAAATAACAACAACAACACCCTTTTAAATTTGGTGTTTTTATATTGTGAAGGAATAATGTAAGAAATTTGTGTGACTCTTATTTCTTATATTCATTATCTCAATGTAGTGTATAGTGATGAGATATAAGGGAGTGATCTAAGGATTAATGGTGTGTACTTTCTGAATCATATAACATATATAGTGGATAGTTTTGCTTCTTGGTATGTTAATACACCATCATTGTATGCTTCTTGAATTAGGCCTTTGTGGTAAACCAAGTAAAATACTCATATCCCTGTATTTATTTTTTGAATATGGAATATGTTCATTTGTTTGAAGATTTAAAGTTTTGTGTTGTTCTCACTCACACGAGAGTGATATCCAATGAAATAAAATAATACAAGTGGTATCAGATCCATAGGTTGTGATTGTTGAATCTATCATCTAATGTGTGTTATTATAGAGAAAATTATGAATGCAAAAGGACCACCCATATTTGATGGTTTTAATTAAAAAATCTATAAGAGTATAATGAGATCACATATATGGTCTATTGGTCTTATTTTTTATCAATTTTTGTACAAGGGATACATGTAAGTAATGTTTAATAATTGTTTATGACTGAAGGAGATAGAAATATACTTGATGTTGATTCCAAAGCAAAAAATTCATTACCTGGTGATTTTTCAAACCAAATATACATGAAAGTGATGAGTTTCATGAGTTAAAAGTCCATCTGTTATAAATTAGACAAGATATATAAGGGTGATATAAATGTGAAGGTAGCTAATATTTAAGTTCTACATAAAAACTTTGGTGATCTAAAAATGTTCCTTGATACAAATATTGGTGGATTCTTCAACTTAATCATTGTGGTTATTAGAGATATTTGGGGATATGGTGATGAAATAAAATATTTTGAGATATTAAGTAAGATCCTATAAATATTTACACCTATTTATAATCCAAAAGTATCAACTCATGAAGAAATAAATATGGTAGAACTATATTAGGATGATATACAATGCAGCTTGGTTTTATATGATATGTGTGTAGAGATGAAAGTAACATCAAATGACTAAAATAAGAATAAATTTTATAATTCTATGGAGAATCTTAACATTTATAATGTTGATATAAGGAAAAAGATATAACTTTTTTCATTATTGGAATGAAAATAAAAAATATTAAAGTGTGGGTTCAAAGGCAATAAGATATTGGAATATTTTTAGTTAGGTAAAGTTGGGTACATTGTTGTAAGGAGAAAAAGAATATTTTATGATGATGAACGAAAATAAGAAACCATACAAAAACATAAATTAATTTCCTCCTAAACAAGACTTTTAATTAGGTAATTCATTCATTAATAAGTTTCAAGGGAAGATTTTGGTAAGAAAATATGAATTTGGTGATGAAGATTGTTTAAAGGAAGTTGAAATAAAATTTGAGTTAGATGTATAATATTCAGTGATGGACGGTGTTGAAAAGGAAAAATGTAACATCCCAAGTAATGAATAATATATATTTTTTTCTATGTCTATTAATGATTAAGATAGTGTTTTAGAGGCTTAAAATGAAAATAAATACAATCTTATGCAGGGAATACACTAATATTCTTAAAAGATTGTTTTACTGCCTTTTGATGGCAAACCCATTTTAAATCTATCTTTTGACAATTTTATAAGCTATGTTTGTCAAAATAAACTTATTATTTATGATTGGGACATAAAAATATACTTTGTGTGAATTTTTGGTATTTTTATGATAAAGTTCATTTTTTAATGAATAGTGAAAAATGTTGTATTTTAATTCAAAACCTCTTTTTAATATAATTTATTTATATTATTAGATTATCTTTTGAATTAATTTTGAAGTTAAATTAGAATATATTTTTACCATTTTATCCAATGGTGTTCATTGGAATCAATTTCACTTTGAAATTGGACTTAAACTAGTGTCAATCTTTTGATACTTATTGTTTCATAAAAACACGTTATTTGTCATGACAGCGGGAATTAGTTATTAAATTAATTAATTCAACTTACATGTTTTGAATTTTTTAAAATAGACATCATTTTTGAATTCGGAATATCAAATATATCTTAGGGTGAAGTTTTGGTATATTTCTGAAAAACTTCAATTTTTGATGAATAGTGAAACCACTAAGTGGTAGTTAAAGAAACTGATTTTTCGTTTAAATGAAACTTTGCCACTTCTGTGATTTGATTTTCAAAAATCTGACATACATGGTTGTCATTAAGAAGTAAAATTTGGTTCAATGAGATTAAAATAATTTTATGGTGAATAGTAACTTTTAAGTTCTTAATCGCGATTAGTGGTAATTAGTGTAGTTTAAGGTAAAAATAATGTTTTAATAATATGATATGAGCTTGACACATGTCCTACCCTCATTGTATGAGTCATGGCCAACCAAGACAATCCATGGGTCAACTTGGGGACCCCATGGAGCCACTTTGGTTGGGAAATGACATAAATAATTTTTTATTTAATGTTAAAGTAAAAATGACACAAACATGAGATGTTTTACTAAAACAATTTTAACATGGGGTTATACAAGTCATATTTTTGATTATAAATATTAATTGGAAAGTTAAAAAGATTTACTAAATCATAGTATTTTTTTATAATTTTTAGAGTTTAAATAAATTAAATTATTTATGACATCATGATGATGCATCGATTACCTCATTAATAAAGGATTTAAATAAAATGAAATGATAATGTAAAATCTATGAACTACACATGTCCAAAACCTATTTGATGGGTGGATTTAGAACCCTTATCACTTTACCCTCTAATTATATCAATTTGGGACCTTTTGAATCCGAAACTCATTTTAAAATAATGTAACATTTCTTTACTTTCCAAGAGTGCCCCTCCTCTCCTCTTATAAAAGGCCCCCACCTCTACCTCCTTACCCACACTACCAAAGCCTTTGGCTCGGCCAACCCCTGCCCATTTTGTCTCTCTACATCCCTCTCTTACTCCTTGAACCCTCACTTTGGGCATAAGTCTTCCCAAGGAAGCCTTTGAGCTCAAACCAAAGGGAGTTACCCGATTTTAAGGTAATGCCTTCACTTGAGTCATTTTGTTTTATTTTCCTTCTCCAACCCCCTAAACTCTTTTTATTCATTTATTTTGTAGCAAATACAGTATATTAAATATACTAGGATGTTTTTATAAGAATTATTCTAGCTACACTTACACACACCTACATCTAATGGTTAAAGAACATACGGTTTCCGTGGATGGTGAATTTATGCCTCCCGAAACGATGATTGTTCAACATTCTTTTAACACCTTCAAAGGTGGACATTAAGATGACACTATATTTATATATGATATATAATATGTTTATTTTTTCCTTAAGCTTCTGTATTTTTCATTTTGGGCATACCTTTATGGTTTCCATTATGGGAAAACGCGATATCTTCATTTAAGGAAGTGCGGACTACCGCCCCCTCAAAGTGATTTGATTCATTAAATACCATATGTGGGATTTATAAGGGATGGAACTATGATATTATATATGATATTATAATTGAATTATAATATACCTTTATATCATTATGATTCCATTCTATAAAATACGAAATAGAAATGAAAGTAGCGTTCATGCATACGTATGGCTTACCGTCTCCATGAACGGTGCATTTCATTTCTTACCTCTAAATGATTATGTAATATTATAAATGCATGAATTTACTGGATATATATGACATATATTATATCTACATCATAAATACCATTCTGGATATAATGGATACATGAACAACTTGTAATTATAAAGAGCTTATTTTTTACTCAAGTACCAATGATCGTTAAAATGACCGTTATTAACTTAAATAATTACATAGTATTCATGACATGGAAATAAGTGATATAAAAGGAATAATGAACTAGAAAAAGTTTATTAAACAAGTAGAAATTAACTCAAGTTTATTATTCCGGAGATTAAATAACGACCGAGTCAAGTCGGACCCGAGGTATGGGACTTCGTCTCAATCTCCTTTCATTGAGGCATATTTTGTTTTATACACAACCTTCTTTTATACGGTGTATAAACCCCTTTGACTTTTACGTTTATTCAAAAGGAATATTTTTTATACGAAGCATTTACTAAATGAAAAAAGGGAATGTTTTTGTCGTACGTATTCGGCGACAACGACTTCTCCACCGCCGTGACCATTATTTGAGTTTCGGCTTCCTCTACAAGCCATAACTTTTTTTAAGAAAAAAAAATACCATGTTTTACTTTTATTTTATTTTGGTATTGAAAATGGTTTTCATAATGTTTTTATATCAATGTGTTGTATTGATATCTTGTGATTGAAAGGTGGAAATGTTATGTTTCCTTTATGCATGTTTTATGTTATACGATTATGTTGAGGTTCTTGGGCATTATTATGAAGACGAGTGGTTCCGTGATAAATTAAGGGCGGGTGAGGCCGATATAGCTCTCCAATGAATTGGGTAACGCGAAGGAGTGAAACGTTAAGGTTTCTCCGAAGAGATTTAGGGAATATATTGTGATGGTTATTCCAAACGTAACCAAGAGGGTTACTCCCTACGTAAGAATGTTATGAATGCCTCAAGTTACCTTTATGTATTATGATTTCTATAATTTATTAATGATTTGATGAGGTATGTTAAAGTGCTTATGTTTTATGGGTAAAGTATGATTTCATTCTTATGTATATATGTACCCATGTTTCCTTTCCATATTTTTTTTATATCCCTTACTGAGCTTTTTATGCTCATCCAAAGTTTTTTTTTGAAATGTTTTTCACAGGTCAAGGGAAAGGTACATGATATGATGATAGTGTCAAGGAAGTGTCAAGAAAGAATCCATGTTTTATTTTAAATATGTTTCCATTGATGGGAAAGAATAATACTATCTTTATGTAACCACTTTGTTTATATGTGGAATGTAATGCAAGTTTTATGATCTAATTCTCTAAAACTCTAAACCCTAAAAGATCCCCAATGTGTAATCTTGTAATAACTTAAGATTAAGTAAGGTTTAAGGCTGGGGCCTTATAGTTGGTATCAAAGGTCGGTTTAGATAACTTTAGGAGTTAGAATTATATTAAATGATTATCCAAAAATATATATTTTTTAATGGTCAAATTGAAGTGATATAGTATTTGAAGATTACCATGTTTCTTTATCTAAGACATGTTTGTTCAGAATGGTTTTCCGTAGAGGAAATAGGGAAACAGTGCTAGGAAGGCATGCAGAAGGAAATAACCTTCCGAATCAGCATCCTGAGATGGTCAGAATTGGAACTGAACAGTTTGTTGCAGTAATGGCGCAGTTGACTCAAGCGATAAATGGTGGTGGTATCCATGCACGAGATCATCCAGATCAACTGCAGAGGAACATGTTAGTGGTGGAACATTTCATGAGGCAACATCCCCCATCATTCAGAGGATCATCTGACCCTGTGTTAGCTGAAGGGTGGATTAAAGCACTGGAGAAGATTTTTGATGTCATGGGGTGTTCAGACAATCAAAATTTTAGTCTTTCTATTTACCGTTTGGAGGGTGAGGCAGATCTGTGGTGGTCTATGGTTAAAAATATCAGGGACGCCGATGAGATTGATGCTCTTGACTGGGATGAATTCAAAGGTATGTTTCTTGAGAAGTATTTTCCTAAGGCTGTTCGACTTAGGATAGAAAATCAATTCTTAGAATTGAGGCAAGAGGAAGACTCAGTGGTTACCTATGAAGAAAGGTTCACTCGATTGGCAAGGTATGCTCCAAATTTTATCCGAGACCTTGATAGTAAAATCAATCGTTTTTACTCAGGATTAAAGCCAAAATATCGAAGGGAATTAGCTTCTCGTGAGTTTAAAAGTTATGAAAAGTTTGTTCGATGTGCTGAGAAGGTGTAAATGGAGTTTTTCGATGATCAAGTGTTCTATAACAACCAACAGAAGAAGAGACCGAGGTGGCAGGAGAAAGGTAAGAATTCTTCAAAAAAGTCTGATGGTAAGAAAACTAAGTTTCCAGTTTGTGATAAATGTGGCAAAAGGCATGCTGGGGAATGTCTTCTGAATTCTGGAAAGTGCTACCAATGTGGTAAGATGGTATATAAGGCTCGTGATTGAACTGAAAAGGATCAAGGTGAAGGTAAGACCAAATTTGATTTACAGTTGGTGAAATGTTATAAGTGCAATGAGATGGGTCACTATGCAAACGAGTGTCCAACAAAGAGCTTGAGTGATGGGAAGCAGTTAGACTACAAGCAGAAAGGGGTGGTGAAATCCTTTGCAACTACTTCAGCAGATGTCGGGCCATCAAATGAAGTTGTATCAGCTCCTGGGAGCTCAGTATTTTTCAAAGATTGACTTGAGATCGGGGTATCATCAGCTGAAGGTAAAGAAAGCAGACATTCCGAAGACTGCGTTTCATATAAGATATAGCCATTATGAATTTGTAGTAATGCCTTTTGGACTAACCAATGCACCTACTGTATTCATGGACTTAATGAATAGAATTTTCCATGAGTTCTTGGATAAGTTTGTGGTGGTTTTCATTGATGATATTTTGGTGTTTTCTAAAAGTAAAGAGGAGCATGAAAGACATTTAAGGGTTATCTTGCAAACCTTAAAAGAAAAGAAACTGTATGGAAAATTCAGCAAGTGTGAGTTTTGGTTGCAAAAAATTTCTTTCCTTGGTCACATTATTTCTAAAGATGGGATAACTATTGATCCTGCAAAAACAAAGGTTGTTGAAGAATGGCCAAGACCCACAAATGTAACTGAGATTCGTAGCTTCCTTGGTTTGGCAGGCTATTACTGAAGGTTTGTTAGAAATTTTTCACGGTTATCTAGTCCAATTACTAAGATAACTCAGAAAAGTGTTAAGTTTATCTGGATAAAAGAATGTGATGATTGTTTTCAGGAATTGAAAAGAATATTGGTGAAAGCTCCAGTTTTGGCACTACCTTCCAGGAATGGTGAGTTTGTTATCTACAGTGATACTTCATTGAAAGGACTTGGTTGCGTCCTAATGCAGAATGATCAGGTAATTGCTTATGCTTCACGACAGTTGAAAACTCATGAGGTAAATTACCCTACACATGATTTGGAATTAGCTGCTATTGTTTTCGCTTTAAAAATTTAGAGGCATCATTTGTATGGAGTAAAGTGTGAAATATATACTGATCAAAAAAGTTTAAAGTATATATTCACTCAGAAAGAGTTAAACATGAGATAGAGGAGATGGCTGGAATTAATCAAGGATTATTATTGTACAATTCATTACCATCCGGGAAAAGAAAATAAAGTGGCTGAGTCGAAAAAGTAATGCTTCATTAAAAATGTTGCATTTGGAACGTGATCCTTTGGTTAAGGATTTGATGAACTTTGGCATAGAAGTTTTTGTCGTGGGATGTTCTTCTGTTTTGTTTCAGGTATCAGTGAGATCATCTCTATCAGATAGAATCAAGCAAGCACAGAAGCAAGACAGTGAGTTGCAGAAAAATGTAGAGTTGGTTCAGAAAGGTAAGTTTCCTGAATTCAACATTGATAATGATTGTGTTTTGAGATTTGGGAAGAGATTGTCTGTGCCTTGTGATTCACAGTTGAAGAGAGAGTTGTTATGTGAAGCTCATAGTTCTTCGTTTTCAGTTCATCCTGGTAGTACTAAGATGTACAGAGATCTTCGGGAGTATTACTGGTGGGATGGAATGAAAAGAGATATTGCTGATTTTACTGTGAAGTGTTTGACATGTCAATAGGTTAAAGCAGAGCGGAAGTTACCGAAAGGGATGCTTCAGC
Source organism: Viscum album (assembly GCA_963277665.1). Classification (NCBI taxonomy): domain Eukaryota; kingdom Viridiplantae; phylum Streptophyta; class Magnoliopsida; order Santalales; family Viscaceae; genus Viscum; species Viscum album. The sequence goes on from OY728163.1 coordinate 949,347,703, forward strand.
CTTTATCAGTGCCAGAGTGGAAATGGGAGAATATATCCATGGACTTTTTGTGGGATTACCGAAGATATCTCGAGGTAATAATGCAATCTGGGTTATTGTTGATCGCTTGACTAAATCTGCTCATTTCCTTGCTATACGAGATACTTTTTCCCTAGATCAACTTTCCCATTTGTATCTTAAAGAGATAGTCAGGTTACATGGAGTTCCTCTCTCCATTGTATCTGACCGTGATCCCAGGTTCACTTCTATCTTTTGGAAAGGACTTTAGAAGTCGTTGGGTACTGAATTAAATTTTAGTACAACTTTTCATCCTCAATCATATGGGCAGTCAGAACGAACAATTCAGACCTTGGAGGATATTCTACGAGCTTGTTCGATGGATTATCAGGGAAGTTGGGACCAACATCTTTCTTTGGTTGAATTTTCATATAATAACAGTTTTCATTCTAGTATACAGATGGCACCATTTCAGGAATTATATGGGAAGTGGTGTTGAACTCCAGCTTTCTGGGATGAAGTGGGTGAAAGAAGTTGATGGGACCAGAATTGGTAGAAGAGATGGCAGAAAAAGTTCAGTTGATTCAGAAACACATGAGAACAGCTCAAATCAGGCAGAAGAGTAATGCGGATAACCGGAGGAAGGATCTATCTTTCGAGGTAGGTGATCATGTTTTTCTCAAGGTTTCTCCATGGAAAAGTGTGATGAGATTTGGTAAGAAAGGAAAGCTGAGTCCAAGGTTCATTGGAACATATGAAATTCTGGAGAGAGTTGGATCAGTTGCTTACCGAGTGGCTTTACCTCCGTGTTTATCTCAGGTACACAATTTTTTTCATGTTTCGATGCTGAGAAAGTACATGCCAGATCCATTTCATGTTTTGAGTCCAGAGGTAGTTCAGCTGGAAGAGAACCTATCTTATGAGGAACAACCGGTCCAGATTATTGACCATAGGGAGCAAGTGTTACGGAATAAGGTGATTAATCAGGTAAAGGTTTTTTTGAAAAAACCACATGATGGAAGAGGCAACATGGGAATCTGAAAATGCAATGAGGGATAAGTATGCCCATTTATTCGATAAGTAAATAAATTGCGGGGACGCAATTTTCTAAATGGGGGAGGGATGTAACATCCCAAGTAAGTAATGAATAATAGATATTTTTATCTATGTCTATTAATGATTAAGATAGTGTTTTAGAGTCTTAAAATGAAAATAAATACAATCTTATGCAAGGAATACACTAATATTCTTAAAAGATTGTTTTACTGCCTTTTGATGGCAAACCCATTTTAAATCTATCTTTTGAAAATTTTATAAGCTATGTTTGTCAAAATAAGATTATTATTTATGATTGGGACATCAAAATATATTTTGTGTGAATTTTGGGTATTTTTCTGATAAAGTTCATTTTTTAATGAATAGTGAAAAATGTTGTATTTTAATTCAAAACATCTTTTTAATCTAATTTATTTATATGATTAGATTATCTTTTGAATTGGTTTTGAAGTGAAATTAGAATATATTTTTACCATTTTATCCAGTGGTGGTCATTGGAATCAATTTCACTTTGAAATTGGACTTAAACTACTGTCAATCTTTTGATACTTATTGTTTCATAAAAACACGCTATTTGTCAGGACAGCGAGAATTAGTTATTAAATTAATTAATGAAACTTACATGTTTTTAATTTTGTAAAATATACATCATTTTTGAATTCGGAATATCAAATATAGCTTAGGGTGAAGTTTTGGTATCTTTCTAAAAAACTTCAATTTTTGATGAATAGTGAAACCACTAAGTGGTAGTTAAAGAAACTGATTTTTCGTTTAAATGAAACTTTTCCACTTCTGTGATTTTATTTTCAAAAATCCGACATACATGGTTGTCATTAAGAAGTAAAATGTGGTTCAATGAGATTAAAATAATTTTTTGGTGAATAGTAACTTTTAAGTTCATAATCGTGATTAGTGGTAATTAGTGTAGTTTAAGGTAAAAATAATGTTTGAATAATATGAGATGAGCTTGACACATGTCCTACCCTCATTGGATGAGTCATGGAATACCAAGACAATCCATGGCTCAATTTGGTGACCCCATGGATCCACTTTGGTTGGGAAATGACATAAATAATTTTTTATTTAATGTTAAAGTAAAAATGACACAAACATGAGATGTTTTACTAAAACAATTTTTAAATGGGGTTATACAAGTCAGATTTTTTATTATAAATATTCATTGGAAAGCTAAAAATATTTACTACATAATAGTATTTTTTTATAATTTTTAGAGTTTAAATAAATTAAATTATTTATGACATCATGATGATGCAGCGATTACCTCATTAATAAAGGATTTAAATAAAATGAAATGATAATGTAAAATCTATGAACTACACATGTCCAAAACCTAATTTATGGGTGGATTTAGAACCCTTATCACCTTACCCTCTAATTATATCAATGTGGTGCCTTTTTAATCCGAAACTCATTTTAAAATAATGTAACATTTCTTTACTTTCCAAGAGTACCCCTCCTCTCCTCTTATAAAAGGCCCCCACCTCTACCTCCTTACCCACACTCCCAAAGCCTTTGGCTCGGCCAACCCCTGCCCATTTTGTCACTCCACATCCCTCTATTACTCCTTGAAGCCTCACTTTGGGCAGAAGTCTTCCCAAAGAAGCCTTTGAGATCAAACCAAAGGGAGTTACCCGATTTTAAGGTAATGCCTTCACTTGAGTCATTTTGTTTTATTTTGCTTCTCCAACCCCCTAAACTCTTTTTATTCATTTATTTTGTAACAACTCCAGTATATTCAATATACTAGGATGTTTTTATAATAAGTATTCTAGCTACACTTACACACACCTACATCTAATGGTGAAAGAACATACTGTTTCCGTGGATGGTGAATTTATGCCTCCCGAAACGATGATTGTTCAACATTCTTTTAACACCTTAAAAGGTGGCCATTAATATGACACTATATTTATATATGATATATAATATGTTTATGTTTTCCTTAAGCTTTTGAATTTTTCATTTTGGGCATACCTTTATGGTTTCCATTATGGGAAAACGTGATATCTTCATTTAAGGAAGTGCGAACTACCGCCCCCTCAAAGTGATTTGATTCGTTAAATACCATATGTGGGACGTATAAGGGATGGAACTATGATATTATATATGATATTATACTGGAATTATAATATACCTTTATATCATTATGATTCCATTCTATAAAATAAGAAATTGAAATGAAAGTAGCGTTCATGCGTACGTACGGCTTACCGTCTCCATGAACGGTTCATTTCATTTCTTACCTCTAAATGATTATGTAATATTATAAATGAATGAATTTACTGGATATATATGACATATATGATATCTACATCATGAATACCATTCTGGATATAATGGATACATGAACAACTTGTAATTATAAAGGGCTTATTTTTTACTCAAATACTAATGATCGTTAAAACGACCGTTATTAACTTAAATAATTACATAGTGTTCATGACATGGCAATAAGTGATATAAAAGGAATAATGAACTTTAAAAGGGTTCTTAAACAAGTATAAATTAACTCAATTTTATTATTCAGGAGATTAAAGAACGACCGAGTCAAGTCGGACCCGAGGTATGGGACTTCGTCTCAATCTCCTTTCATTGAGGTGTATTTTGTTTTATACACAACCTTATTTTATACAGTGTATAAACCCCTTTGACTTTTACGTTTATTAAAAAGGAATCTTTTTTATACGAATCGTTTACTAAACGACAAAAGGGAATGTTTTTGTCGTACGTATGCGGTGACAACGACTTCTCCACCGCCGTGACCATTATTTGAGTTTCGGCTTCCTCTACAAGCCATAACTTTTTTTAAGAAAAATAAATACCATGTTTTACTTTTATTTTATTTTGGTATTGAAAATGGTTTTCATAATGTTTTTATATCAATTTGTTGTATTGATATCTTGTGATTGAAAGTTGGAAATTTTATGTTTCCTTTATGCATGTTTTATGTTATACGATTATGTTGAGGTTCTTGGGCATTATTATGAAGACGGGTGGTTCCGTGATAAACTAAGGGCGGGTGAGCCCGATATAGCTCTCCAATGCATTGGGTAACACGAAGGAGTGAAACGTTAAGGTTTCTCCGAAGATATTTAGGGAATATACTGTGATGGGTATTGCAAACGTAACCAAGAGGGTTACTCCCTACGTAAGAATGTTATGAATGCCTCAAGTTACCTTTATTTCTTATGATTTCTATGATTTATTCATGATTTGATGAGGTATGTTAAAGTGATTATGTTTTATGGGTAAAGTATGATTTCATTCTTATGTATATATGTACCCATATTTCCTTTCCATATTTTTTTTATATCCCTTACTGAGCTTTTTATGCTCATCCCAAGTTTTTTTTTTGAAATGTTTTTCACAGGTCAAGGGAAAGGTACACTATATGATGATAGTGTAAAGGAAGTGTCAATAAATAATCCATGTTTTATTTTAAATATGTTTCCATTGATGGGAAAGAAGAATACTATCTTTATGTAACCACTTTGTTTATATGTGGAATTTAATGCAAGTTTTATGATCTAATTCTCTAAAACTCTAAACCCGAAAAGATCCTCAATGTGTAATCTTGTAATAACTCAAGATTAAGTAAGGTTTAAGGCTGGGGCCTTATAAAAAATATGAAAGGGAATATGGTAATAAATATGAAGCTATTGTTGAACTCAAATTAGAACTTTAGGGTCTCTTAAATAGCTCAATTCTCAAAGAAAGAAAAATCAAAATATTTGTGTATTGTTTAAAGATTCATTTGAATATGTGGATCAGATAAAAGTTGTGATTTATTGACTATAAAAATAATTAAGATCAATCAATTATTCAAGAAAGCTTTATAGATGTAAAAAAATTCAATTTAAATATTGAAGAATGGGATAAGGTTATTGATGACCATAATTTATATTTGAAAGAGTGAGTAAAGAAGGTTTAATCTCTTAAATAAGAGGTAGTTACTTTAATAAATAAACTTGAATCTAAAATGAATTTAAGTGATTCAAATAACAATAAAAAATTTGGGATGTTCCTAGATGAATAATTATTATATTTTCCCAAACAAGGCATAGAAGGGTTTGATAAATTACTAAGTTAACAAAGACCTAGCTATGTGGGTAAAAATGGAGTTGGATATGATATTGAGACCTCAAAAGGAGTAGTGAAATTACATAATAAAGAGAATTATATGGCTATAGAAATTACTTATTCATTTAGGGTTAATCATCAAATGAGGATCTATTTAAAATATAGATACATTTGATGGGGTGAAGGCTAAAATATATTTACCCTAATAAAGTGCCAATTTTTTTGCTACCTTGGCCACACCTTGTAATATTATAGAGAGGCAAAGAGACATTTGAAGGGATAAGAACTCAGAAGTTTGAAAATAAGAACGAGGAAAAATAATTAATCTCAGTGAATAAATTATATTTATGGATATTATTTTCATTATTTTAATTTTAGGCATAAAAAAGTTGATTACAGACAAAGAAGAAATGGAAATAACCACCATGGAAGTCAAAGACAGACGAATACAAATTAACTAAAACTGATTCTATTGGGAAATATATACTCTCAATTATAATATAAATAATAATATGCTTTAAAGCCCCATGTTGTAGATAAATAGGTGATGTAATCTTATGACTCAAATTGATTAGGTATCTATGGGAAGGATAAAAAGAAGGTTTTGAAGTCTAACTTGGAATAAATCACTCTCAAAGTAAAAAAATAATAATATCAAATGGATCCTTAATGGTGGGTGTTCATCCCACATGATTGTAAATATGATCCTCTTGATAAACTATAAGGGATAAGCTGATATAATGGTTTAGTTTAGAAATAAATAGTCTTTGATGAAAAAAAGTAATTGGAAATATTTGGTTGGAGGGTGATGAGTTAAAGAATGAAATGATACTCTATGTGGATATATTATGGAATAATATATTGAGTGTGAGTTAGATTTGTGTCTCTAAACTTGATGTTACATTTAAGTAAAAAGGTTACTTAATCAAAGGAAAAATTAGGAACTCTCTCATGAAAGGTTGGAGGAAAATGGTAATCTATAGCCAATGGATATTGAAGAAAACACATACTTTCTTATAGTGGAATAATAAAACAGTGTGTATAACTAGATTCTTTTCCACATTCAGTAAAAAATCATGAAAAATATAACCAATCTAAAAGAAATGGTGGAAAGTCCAAACATAAATTTATTCAAGGAAAAGACATGAAATTCATGAATGTAAGGAAAGACATTCTAAAACCCTTATTGAGAAAATAAGAAAAGAGCATCTAATCTACTCAACCTATTTCACATAGATATAATTGGTCCAATGAATCATCTTGGTTTCATGGAGAAAGTAAATTTATCCTTTTTATAAATTATCATAGTAGAATGGAATGTATTATATTCATACAAAGAAAGAAATAAGTTATGATGTGTATAAAGAGGTATTGAAGGTGAGTCGAGAATGAGACTGGATGCTCAATCAAAATTCCATGATAAACAATGAATCCTATTTTATATCCATTGAGGTAGAAATATACCTCAAGAATGATGGAATTAATAACTGTTTATCTTTCATGAGGACTCCAAAATAGAATGGTTTTATAAACAATGAAATTGAATTGTATAAAACATGGACATGGCATTGGTCATCAACAAAAGAATCTATCACCACTACTAGAAGTAGGTAGCACAAGTTTTAGTGTATACTCAAAAATGGGCATTGTGAATCCCCATAGAAAGTATTAAACCTTATAAAATTTGGTATATAAGGAAACATTTATTGAATCTTAATTTTTTTTTGAGTCTTTTGAAGTAGATTTTATATCTATAATGAATTGGGAAATAAAAGAAAGTATGTATATGTAATAGATGAAGGAATATTTTTAGGCTACTTGAAAAATATTAAGGCCTACATATGCTATAATAATGGTATAAATATGGTTGTGTAATATAATGGTATTAAGGTTATTATATATAATGATAGGAAAAATTACAGAATTTCAAATCATAATGAATTATATGAAGATAATGATGATACCATCACACATTATGTGGTTGTACAATGTAAAGACCCGGAAATTTAAAGGAAAATTTTTTCTTAATTTTCTTTGGAATTTTACAAGAACGCAGTTTCTGACGGCGCCTGATTCCGAGGCCCAGTGTGCCCAGAATCAATTTCCGAAATTTGGCTCGGGTACGTTCAGTGAACGAACGAGCGGGAATTTCTAACTTTTGAACCGGTGCCCGGAATCAAATTCCGAGGGCACCGATGGAACCGTAGCGCCGGTTTTTGCTTAGGAATGTCTTTCTTGGAGTTGTGTTTGCTTGGGAGTAGTTGTTTAATAAGTTTGTGTTTTAAGTGTAAAGAAAAATAAAATTTGTGTTACAAATTTTATTTATCTTCTTAAGTGGTTATATCCTAAGTGTGGAAGTTGGGGTGGAATCACAAGTTCCTAACTAACCAAGTGAGGATTAAGGTGAGGTGGGGCCCACACGAGCCCCAACCCTTCAACTTCCCCTTAACTCTCTTCTACCCCCTTTAAACTCCCTTGCACTTAATGTGCCAAAACCCCTCAATTTCCTAACTCCTTAAACTCCTTAACTCCCTTGAACCCCCCCCCCCCCAATTAAATGTGACTCTTCACTTCCACCTTCATTAATTTTGGAGTCTCTCCACCCATTAATGAAGGATGTAACTTAATGAATTTGAATTATTTTGAATTCATTAAGCTAACACTATAATAAGGTGTGTTGTTTTATTGTTTGGGGTTGGCTAAATCTTTGTGATAGAGTCATGGAAGGATTGAAGAGAATTCCACCCTCAACGAAGAACACGAAGTACATCTCCAAACATGGAACAACGTCTTCTCGACGAAGAATGCCTTTTCCAAAGAAGAACGTGAAGTTTCCAACGTCGATCCCTTCTTGGATGCCTCCTTCCCACTCCTTCCGGAATAAAGAAGGGAGCGCCTTTCACGAAGAACGCCGACGTCGTCAACGGCTTCTCTTTTCCGATGTCGATGAATCGCCGTCGCCTTTCCGCGACTTCGTCAACACATAACGAAAAGTGAGGTAGGGGTTTGTTGTTGCTTTATTTAATTATTTTCCGTTCTTGGTTCTAGCATGACAAACATGAGGATGAACGTTTAAGTGTTATCGTCTAACGAGAGGGCGACCGGACCGCACAAACACGGCCGAACCCCCCTCCTTTGTTCTTGAATGTTTCTTGCGGATGAAACGAGATAGCATGGTGCCGTCGCACAACGCGGGAATCACACGGAAATTATTGCGTGGCGCCGTCGCGCCGCGCCGTGGAAAGAATTATCATGAACACGACGTCGTCGCGCCGCGTCGAAGGAAACCGAAGACGCCGCGGCCGGAGCGGGGCCGCGGCGGAGGGACGCGGTGTCGTCGCACCGCGCCGGATGACGAAGGCCGCAGCCGGTTCCGGGCCGCGGCGGATCGTGATGACCGGCGGCCAGCCGGGCCGCCGGTGCCGGAAGACGGAAGAGGACCGGCCCTTGCCGGTCCTGTTGACAAGAAGCCGGCCGGCCAGGTCGAGCCGGCCGGGTTGGTGGAAACCGGGGGAATTTAATTCCCCCGGGCAGTTATTTGGCCCCCCATTATGAGGGGGGCCAGTTTCACAAAAGGGGGGGGGGGCAGGCGGCCCCCTGTTTCCAGCAAGCTCGGCCTTCGGCCAAGCTGGAAGCGCGCCCGGCGCGCTGCCTTGCGCCGAACCGGCCCGCCGGGCCGGTTCGCCGCGCCGGGCCACGCCGGGCCGGGCCGGGCTGTGCCGGGCCGGGTCGACCCCGTCTGGGGCGGGTCGACCTGGTTCGGGCCATCCGGGGGGTCTCGGGCCGGGACGGCCCGGGCCCGAAACCCCCTGTTACCGAGCGGTTTCGTCAAATGATCGTATCTTGGGCTACGGGCCTCCAAACGACTCGTCGCCAGCGGCAACGCGATCCTTGGATCGAGACGGTCGTTTTGGTATACTATACTCAAGGTGCACCTTCCTTTTCGGGAGCCTACGTGGTTAAAACTCCGTAGTTAAGCGTGCTTGGCTTAGAGTAGTGATCAGGATGGGTGACCTCCTGGGAAGTTTCCCAGGGTGGGTGTGAGACGAAAAGGCCAATAAATAACATACCAGGCGTCTGATTGACGCACCGTCTGTTTCGTTGAATTCCTCTAAGTGAGATGGATCTTTCGGCTTACGCCGCTCGAGGTTTGGATGCCGAAGGAGTGCGGTCGGGTTGGATCGCACCGAAATCCAACCGAGCCCCTGGAACGAAAAGGCCAATAACTCTCAGACCGGGCGTCCGATTGACGTGTCGTCTGTTGCGTTGAGTTCCTGTTGACGATACGGAACTTTTGGCATCCTCCGCCCAAGTTTTGGATGCAGATGGATAGTGGCCGGGTTGGATCGCACCGAAATCCAACCGGGCCCCTGGAACGGAAAAGCTGATATCTTTCTGACAGAACGTCTGTTTGACGAACCGTCAGCGGCGTTGGTGATCGCATTGAGAAACGGTCCCTATGAGTTTACCCTATGAGAGTTAGGGGTATAGTTGAGATACGGCCGGGTTTGGTTCGCTCACGAAACCAACCGGGCCCCTGGGACGAAAAGGCTAATAACTCACAGGCCGGGCGTCTGATTGACGAGCCGTCTGTTGCGTTGAGACCCCTATGACGAGGCGGTCCTTTGAGATACTTCTTTGCGGGACTTTGTGATACTTTGAGTATCGACCAGTAGCTCGTGGAGCGGACCCTCCCGGAGACGAGCGTGCGGAGTACGGAGACCGTGTAGCCGGCTGAGACCTGACGACTGATTGACCGACTCGACTTGGAGTGAGTCGACTAGCCCAGTGGAAGGAGCGCCCGGTATTTGGCGACAGACCCACGGCAGACGGAGCGCCCGGTAGTTGGCTGCAAACCCGCGGTACTCGACAGGAGGAGTACCTCTGTAGGCTATTAGTGGGAGCGCCCGGTATTTGGCGATAGACCCTCAACGGACGGAGCGCCCGGTAGTTGGCCGCAAACCCGCAGTACTCGACAGGAGGAGTACCTCAGCAGTCTTAGGTTAGTGAGCAGTACCTCAGAGTCGTGACAGGACCACTGTACACTCCAGAGACGGAGCTCTTCAGCAGTTACGGTTTCGATAATGAAAATCCTGGTTTGAGCTGAGACTTTTGACCTTGTGTTTACCTCATGATTGAGATGGGTCACTTGCTAACTTAGGTATATGTATGGGCATATACCCGGGTAGTGGTTATCCGTTGATTTCACAATCCTTGTGTTTCCTCATGATTGAGATGGGTTACTTGATAACTTAGGTATATGTATGAGCATATATCTAAGTAGAGGTTATCTGTTGAGATCTTCTTTGTGGTTATCCTTGTTGGTTTAGTGAGACCTTGAGGGTCTCGGGGTCCCTACTGAGTATCGTTATACTCACCCCTGCACGGGCTATGCCCGCACCTCGTTGTGTTGGTTGCAGACGACAGGCAGTGCTGACAGAAGCCGAGTGTTCGAGGACTGAACAGTACCTGGAGGTGGACTATACGAAGAGATGGTACCCGGAGGAGGACCTCACGACGAGGCGGTACCCATAGGTGGACGTGACGACGAGGCGGTACCCGGAGGTGGACCACTGGGCGAGACATACTCAGAGCGGACGGTGGGACCTGAGGAGCAGAGGAGCTATCTGTACCCACCCTTCAGGTGGGATTTCCAGTGGACAGCTCGGCGTAGCAGCTTTACTTTTCAATTGATGTTTTCCCTTTCGAGTTGTACTTTACAGTTGGGCTTGTATTTCCGGCCCCTTTTTACTTTCCGCACTTACTGTTGTACTCAGTTTTTACTTAGTGTTTACTTCTTCCGCTTGTACTCTATGGTGCTTGTTTTCTTTTATAAAGGCAATGCCTTCCCAGTTATCGGGATTTTACGCCTTTGGTGCTAGTCGCCAGCCCCTGGCCTATGGAAGGCGGGCTTGGGGTAGTCACGGCACGGGCCCCGAGGACGGGTCGTGACAAATTGGTATCAGAGGAGTTCAGTTCTACCGCAGAACTCAGGACTCTGATCTTTTTCTATGTGAAGCAATAGTGTTAAGGGTACCGAGTGTGGTCTTCAGTTCAGGGAGTCCAGTGTTGGTGCGGCGGCCGACGTATCCGTACACCAGGACCCTGACTACTGATTTCCGACTTTGTACACAAAAACACTGATTGCGTGTGTGTTTCAAATGTTTTAAAGTCAGCTCAAACCAGGTCATCTCACCAGGTATAAGACGTTGACCGTGTCGCATCTGTTCAGGATGTCTCCACGCAGACAGTCAGTTGGAGTTCCGAGAGAGTACTCGATGACGGCTCACCGAGCGACGAGGCTCTGGTGCAGGGCCCTTTTTACTATGTTGGCACCCTCGGGTGGTGTACCAGTACATCACCACCTGTTGGGCAGCAGATGCCAACGGCTATACTAGCAAATTGTGCATGCTGGCGGAGCGCATTGCACGAGTTCCAGCAGTAGAGGCCTCAGAAGTTACGAGGCGAGGCAGATTTTCAGACAGCAGAGCAGTGGCTGGAGGCGATTGCTAGAGTTTTTCGCCTAGCTGAGAATTCATCGAGGCGTACCGAACATATCGGGTACTCGAGGGAAGCGTTTCAATCAGTGCAATAGAGGTCGGACCTCTGAGCATGGTATGTTTAAGGGCTTCCGAGACATCACCTTTTCTCTATGCATTTCTACTTAGGCAAGAGTGCTAGAAGGAACCTTTGTGGTTGAGAATTCTTTGCTGATCGAATACAGCCAGAGAATGTTAGTAGTTTGGAAAGCAGGAAACTGACACCAGTCTCAGAGACTTGGGCATGTAAAATGTTTCAAGAAGAGGAAATGTTAAGGACAGATGAATCTGCAGAGCAGCAGACATAGAGGCAGAGCTTGGAGAGCAGCTCGTGGTGGTGTACATTTCAACATGTTACCATCACCCGCCTTTGTAGTCCCCGCTAGACTCAGGGAGTTGGAGAGCAGGGAAAGAGGGTAGCTGCTTGCGGTCATGGAGTGCGACCAAAAAGGGGCTCTAAGGATGATTCGAAGTGAGGAATTTATCTTCTACTAGCTGCCATAGCCACAGGCATCGAAACGAATCATCCCTTCCTTTCATGAATCTAGTCCCAGACCTAGAGATTCCGGTTAAGCCGTTGACTTGACCCTCACGTCTGGAGATACCTTTGGGAGGAGACTCGATAGTCACACTTACGCCGACGGTGTGATCTGACCCTTGAGGCGAGAGCCTCGGTTAGGACCTCTTGGTGGCAGCGTCGAGGCCTTACGACGTTAGTTTGAGTATGTATTTGGCAATCACTGTTCATACTCAAATTGACGGTATTAGGAAAACATTGGGATGGGTTTTCCTTGGTCGGCGAAAAGGAAACCCTGGGCAGCACAAGATAAACTCGTGCATGGGAGGGTGTAGCTGATCATTCTTGGGTCGGCCAACCTTACCCTCGTGGCAGCAGGAGTTTTGAGTTTCAGTTCTAACCTAAAAAGGGAGACCTTTAGAGTTCGAGGATGGCAACCACGTTCTTATACAGGTCTCACCTCGACGAGGTTTACGGAGATGTAGCCGAGGCAGCAAGAGATCTCCGAGGTTTAATAGACCTTTCTAGGTCCCTAGCAGGGTAGGCGAGGTGGTTTATCTCTTGAACCATCCACCTCAGTTACACCAGGTGCACGATGACTTACACGTAACTCAATTGAGGAGATACGTGCTTGATCCTTCACACATCATCGACCTCAGGGAGTTGGACGTCGATGATAGAGCGACATGCACGGAGGTTCCAGTGGGGATCAAGGATAGACAAGAGCAGATCCTACGAGGATGATCGATTCCTTGGGTGCACTTCCTTTGACAGTACAGGAACCTCCAGGTGAGCACATGGGAGCGGAAGGCTCAGATGCGTGCTCTGTACTGCTTTTGTGACCCTAGTTTGTGATGAAGCTTTACGGGGACGTAAAGCCCTGAGGTGGGAGTAATGTAAAGACCCAAAAATTTCAAGGAAAATTTTTTCTTAATTTTCTTTGGAATTTTACAAGAACGCAGTTTCTGACGGCGCCTGATTCCGAGGCCCGGTGTGCCCAGAATCAATTTCCGAAGTTTGGCTCGGGTACGTTCAGTGAACGAACGAGCGGGAATTTCTAACTTTTGAACCGGTGCCCGGAATCAAATTCTGAGGGCACCGATGGAACCATAGCGCCGGTTTTTTCTTAGGAATGCCTTTCTTTGAGTTGCGTTTTCTTGGGAGTAGTTGTTTAATAAGGTTGTGTTTTAAGTGTAAAGAAAAATAAAATTTGTGTTACAAATTTTATTTATCTTCTTAAGTGGTTATATCCTAAGTGTGGAAGTTGGGGTGGAATCACAAGTTCCTAACTAACCAAGTGAGGATTAAGGTGAGGTGGGGCCCACACGATCCCCAACCCTTCACCTTCCCCTTAACTCTCTTCTACCCCCTTTAAACTCCCTTGCACTTAATGTGCCAAAACCCCTCAATTTCCTAACTCCTTAAACTCCTTAACTCCCTTGAACCCCCCCCCCCCAATTAAATGTGACTCTTCACTTCCACCTTCATTAATTTTGGAGTCTCTCCACCAATTAATGAATGATGTAACTTAATGAATTTGAATTATTTTGAATTCATTAAGCTAACACTATAATAAGGGGTGTTGTTTTATTGTTTGGGGTTGGCTAAATCTTTGTGATAGAGTCATGGAAGGATTGAAGAGAATTCCACCCTCGACGAAGAACACGGAGGACATCTCCAAACATGGAACAACGTCTTCTCGACGAAGAATGCCTTTTCCAAAGAAGAACGTGAAGTTTCCAACGTCGATCCCTTCTTGGATGCCTCCTTCCCACTCCTTCCGGAATAAAGAAGGGAGCGCCTTTCACGAAGAACGCCGACGTCGTCAACGGCTTCTCTTTTCCGATGTCGACGAATCGCCGCCGCCTTTCCGCGACTTCGTCAACACATAACGAAAAGTGAGGTAGGGGTTTGTTGTTGCTTTATTTAATTATTTTCCGTTCTTGGTTCTAGCATGACAAACATGAGGATGAACGTTTAAGTGTTATCGTCTAACGAGAGGGGGACCGGACCGCACAAACACGGCTGAACCCCCCTCCTTTGTTCTTGAATGTTTCTTGCGGATGAAACGAGATAGCGTGGTGCCGTCGCACAATGTGGGAATCACACGGAAATTATTGCGTGGCGCCGTCGCGCCGCGCCGTGGAAAGAATTATCATGAACACGACGTCGTCGCGCCGCGTCGAAGGAAACCGAAGACGCCGCGGCCGGAGCGGGGCCGCGGCGGAGGGGCGCGGTGCCGTCGCACCGCGCCGGATGACGAAGGCCACAGCAGGTTCCGGGCCGCGGCGGATCGTGATGACCGGCGGCCAGCCAGGCCGCCGGTGCCGGAAGACGGAAGAGGACCGGCCCTTGCCGGTCCTGTTGACAAGAAGCCGGTCGGCCGGGTTGGTGGAAACCGTAGGAATTTAATTCCCCCGGGCAGTTATTTGGCCCCCCATTATGAGGGGGGCCAGTTTCACAAAAGGGGGGGGGGCAGGCGGCCCCCTGTTTCCAGCAAGCTCGGCCTTCGGCCAAGCAGGCAGCGCGCCCAGCGCGCTGCCTTGCGCCGAACCGGCGCGATGGGCCGGTTCGCCGCGCCGGGCCACGCCGCGCCGGGCCGGGCCGGGCTGTGTCGGGCCGGGTCGACCCCGTCTGGGGCGGGTCGACCTGGTTCGGGCCATCCGGGGGGTCTCGGGCCGGGACGGCCGGGGCCCGAAACCCCCGTTACCGAGCGGTTTGGTCAAATGCCCGTATCTTGGGCTACGGGCCTCCAAACGACTCGTCGTCAGCGGCAACGCGATCCTTGGATCGAGACGGTCGTTTCGGTATACTATACTCAAGGTGCACCTTCCTTTTCGGGAGCCTACGTGGTTAAAACTCCGTAATTAAGCGTGCTTGGCCTAGAGTAGTGATCAGGATGGGTGACCTCCTGGGACGTTTCTCAGGGTGGGTGTGAGACGAAAAAGCCAATAAATAACAGACCAGGCGTCCGATTGACGCACCGTCTGTTTCGTTGAATTCCTCTAAGTGAGATGGATCTTTTGGCTTACTCCGCTCGAGGTTTGGATGCCGAAGGAGTGCGGTCGGGTTGGATTGCACCGAAATCCAACCGAGCCCCTGGAACGAAAAAGCCAATAACTCTCAGACCGGGCGTCCGATTGACGCGCCGTCTATTGCGTTGAGTTCCTGTTGACGATACGGAACTTTTGGCATCCTCCACCCGAGTTTTGGATGCAGATGGATAGTGGCCGGGTTGGATCGCACCGAAATCCAACCGGGCCCCTGGAACGGAAAAGCTGATATCTTTCTGACAGAACGTCCGTTTGACGAACCGTCAGCGGCGTTGGTGATCGCGTTGAGAAACGGTCCCTATGAGTTTACCCTATGAGAGTTCGGGGTATAGTTGAGATACGGCCGGGTTTGGTTCGCTCACGAAACCAACCGGGCCCCTGGGACGAAAAGGCTAATAACTCACAGACCGGGCGTCTGATTGATGCGCCGTCTGTTGCGTTGAGACCCCTATGACGAGGCGGTCCTTTGAGATACTTCTTTTCGGGACTTTGTGATACTTGGAGTATCGACCAGTAGCTCGTGGAGCGGACCCTCCCAGAGACGAGCGTGCGGAGTACGGAGACCGTGTAGCCGGCTGAGACCTGACGACTGCTTGACCGACTCGACTTGAAGTGAGTCGACTAGCCCAGTGGAAGGAGCGCCCGGTATTTGGCGACAGACCCACGGCGGACGGAGTGCCCGGTAGTTGGCTGCAAACCCGCGGTACTCGACAGGAGGAGTACCTCTGTAGGCTATTAGTGGGAGCGCCTGGTATTTGGCGACAGGCCCTCAGCGGACGGAGCGCCCGGTAGTTGGCCGCAAACCCGCAGTACTCGACAGGAGGAGTACCTCAGCAGTCTTAGGTTAGTGAGCAGTACCTCAGAGTCGTGACAGGACCACTGTACACTCCAGAGACGGAGATCTTCAGCAGTTACGGTTTCGATAATGAAAATCCTAGTTTGAGCTGAGACTTTTGACCTTGTGTTTACCTCATGATTGAGATGGGTCACTTGCTAACTTAGGTATATGTATTGGCATATACCCGGGTAGTGGTTATCCGTTGATTTCACAATCCTTGTGTTTCCTCATGATTGAGATGGGTTACTTGATAACTTAGGTATATGTATGGGCATATATCTAAGTAGAGGTTATCTGTTGAGATCTTCTTTGTGGTTATCCTTGTTGGTTTAGTGAGACCTTGAGGGTCTCGGGGTCCCTACTGAGTATCGTTATACTCACCCCTGCACGGGCTATGCCCGCACCTCGTTGTGTTGGTTGCAGACGACGGGCAGTGCTGACAGAAGCTGAGTGTTCGAGGACTGGACAGTACCTGGAGGTGGACTATACGAAGAGATGGTACCCGGAGGAGGACCTCACGACGAGGCAGTACCCAGAGGTGGACGTGACGACGAGGCGGTACCCGGAGGTGGACCACTGGGCGAGACATACTCGGAGCGGACGGTGGGACCTGAGGAGCAGAGGAGCTATCTGTACCCACCCTTCAGGTGGGATTTCCAGTGGACAGCTCGGCGTAGCAGCTTTACTTTTCAGTTGATGTTTTCCCTTTCGAGTTGTACTTTACAGTTGGGCTTGTATTTCCGTCCCCTTTTTACTTTCCGCACTTACTGTTGTACTCAGTTTTTACTTAGTGTTTACTTCTTCCACTTGTACTCTATGGTGCTTGTTTTCTTTTATAAAGGCAATGCCTTCCCAGTTATCGGGATTTTACGCCTTTGGTGCTAGTCGCCAGCCCCTGGCCTATGGAAGGCGGGCTTGGGGTAGTCACGGCACGGGCCCCGAGGACGGGTCGTGACATACAAGGTCCCACAAAGGATGAGGAATCTATGGATGAATAATAATTGGAAACAATTACTGAAGATAGTTAATCTAAATATCATAATAAAAATAGTGAAATGGAAGTTGATCTATCCAATATAATTGTAGATATATCTAAACTAGAAAAAACACAAAGGTTGAGGGATTTAGAGTATGTTGATATACAATAAAAATTGTAACTAACATCATTTAAAGATGATTCAAGGGTTAAATTCATTTTAGAGACCATATTCAGTTGATCACTAAGAGTGGGGTGAATTGGTGATCAATTTTTATGAATTCTCTTTAATTAAACCTATTGGACTTGTTAAATTCCCAATCCTATCATTATGGAATTAACTCATCATTACTTTGTATGAAATATAAATAGATATATCATAGCACAAATGGATTTACAAGGTTTTTTAGGAAAATACTACTCCTTACCATGATTGGTCAGTCCCCCAATCATAAATTCTCCACTATACACCCAAGTGGTTACACTATATAGTCAATATAGAGTCCAAATATGCTCGTACTCCATAGTCCCAGTAGAGAATATAGAATCTCATTTCCCACTACAACTATGATTCAAAATAAGAAAAATCACATTCTAATCAAGGTTTCTTCAATACCACTTGATATTGATCTTACTCCATGAAAAAAAACTAGATCATATGATATACTCTTTTACAAAATCTTCAAGAACCTCCACACATGATATCCACTATCAAATATACCAATCAAAAACACTAACTTCAGATATTTAGTGATTTGAATCTTTTTAAACTCCTCAAATACTCTGGAATGAGTTCACATCCTCATTTAATGGCTTCTAGTTTAAATATCTTCTTCTCTCTATGATACACCAGTGTATCAGGTTTTTATTTTTTCTTCTTTGAAAGTTTTCATTTCCTAATTGCCTCATAAATTTCAAAGGATTTCTCAAAAAAATTATTCTTCTATACCTTTATATTTATATAAATGTAATCCATAAATATTATTGCATTACATTGTATAAATAAACTCCATAATATGAGGAAATATTATTATCTTTTTTAACTCATTTAAACATATTTAAATTTGAGTCAAGGTTTTTATTCAAACTTTCTTTAGACTCACCTTCTTAAATCCCACATGATAACAAAAACATCAAAGCTTTAAATTCTCAATTAAATTTTCACTTTAAATTCATTTGAAATATATATAAATGTGTGTATAGACTCATACATTGTGACATAGCAGTGTGGCTTATGGAATGGAACTCGCATCTCCTTACAACATATTTGATCACAATCCTTTAAAAGGACCGTGATGTTTGATTCCATGAATAACACAACAAAAATAACATCTGATTTATTTACTTTTAATTCATAAAAATTTTCTCTATAATTGTTAATAACTATTTTCCATAGGACTTTATAAGTCAAACAATTATTCTATGAAAGTTGTATACACTTTGCAATGAATTATGTGGCCTCAAAGTCTGACACTCTACTTATGAAGTATTATTTGTTATAACTTATGATTATTTTTCTTCTATAGATATCATAAGTGTTTTTCATATCTTATGAAATAGAATATATTACGATATTTTAATATCAAAAAAGAAACCTATCTTACATATATTGATTATCTTCCAAGATCTTTGTATCTTATGAAACTCACTTCTTTTATGACTATCATACATGCTTCACACTTAGCTATCATATGAACTAAGATGTTATATTAATTGAAGGGAAAAGGTTATTAGTTATTTATCAAAGTCTTATGTGACTTTGTAAAGTGTTTTAGAAGAGTAAAATGAATATTTTGAATTCTAATTTTCTGATATTTAGTAATCTTCCAAAGTTACTCTTCTGATTCTCATAAGATTATTTGAGCCTTATGAGGTCTATCTGAACCTTATAATGAAATTTCATAACCTTAAGATGGATATTGTATCAATATTATATATATATTTTCTTTAAACTTATGAGGAAAAGTTTTAGCTTTATGGTTCCTTTTTTATACCATACAAATATGGTAGTCTCAACCATGTGAGGCTAAGACTTATCCATTTTTTCATATTTCAGTACAGACTTACTCAAATGACTTTAAAAACTCTCAAGTTCCTAGGGGTCTTTCTAAAAACCTATCAAAACATAATCTAAGAAAAATTATTTATATGATAAATTACTTTTCATAGTTAGTGTTACATAAAAGCTTCTTTCAACTTTAATCTATATTTTCTTTCATTTAATGATAGATCTTCAATCTCCCTATTTGGTAATTAATATTTTCCCAAAATCATTCCAATATATAATAGAAAATACTCCTTCTTCTAAAATAAATTTTATATAACTTTAATACCATCTCAACAATCATAATAAGTAATATTACACTACATGTATTTATCTTTACGAGTTCTATAAGAAGCAGTATAAACCTGCTTTTCCATTTAACATTATAGAACCTTCATCATTTATTTATAACCTCTCAACACATATTTACATCATCTCAACATAAGGTAACCAAAACTTATTGAAAACAAATATAATCCATTCAATGTGAAATTTATCCATGAATGAGTAATTGGATTAGATTGATAGTAATCTTATGTGGGGGAAATGGAGAGGAATATGCATCATGATGTGATCAAAACAAAGTGTGTCTTCAAGAAAAAAATTTATGAACATGGAAATTTGGTCTAAAATAAGGCATTATTAGTGCATAAAGGATATTTATTAATTAAAGTTGTTGATATTGAATAAAATTTGACACCAGTGACATGAATTGAGTTAATAAATATTTTATTAGCAGTAGTGGTTCAAAGAATATTTTATATCTTCCAAATGGATGTAAAAAATTCTATTGTATTTAATAGTTACTAGTGTGCCCAGTTTGAGGGTGAAATTAATGCACCCTATGGTATTTTATAACCACTCAATTTTTTACCTCTATAACTCCCAAATCCAAACCATTTGTTTATATTCCGAATTTTAGGCCTCTCCCCGTGCATCAAGGCTCTCTTATTCTTCTCCCATTATCTCATCAAGATTTTACTGATCCACTAATGCCAAAATAGTGAGTTTTTCTCTATGTATACATATAATTTATCTTCCTCTTAGTGATAATGTCATGGATCTATATTGGATCTCTAATTTACATGATGATTCGATGATAAATTCCTCCTTTACTTGTAGATTGGTGGTGGATATAGTGTTTTGACATTGATTCTTGATCAAAATGAGATCGATCTTTGACAATGATCATTCAATGGGAAAGTATTTATGAATCATCTTGTTAGACCTCTTCTTGAAAGTGAATTGATGTTATAATCATAATTTTTTGATGAGTTATTGGTATATTTCTAGTGGTATCGATTTTTCAATTAAGTCTCATTGAATAGAGATAGAATTATAAACAATGGTGTTGTTTCTAGGTAATCCTTTCAAGAATGATGATATTCAGACATTATCCTTCTTGATTGTAGTATTGAAACTCTTTTCTGATGAAGGATTATCAATGGACTAGGGGTCATTTTTTAGGATTGGGGTATCTTATAGAATATTCAATGAATTTACTATCCAATATTTGATAAATTATGGATTTAGTGAATTGGTGTTCTTTATTTCAACATATCTCAGAATTAAATTCATTGGATGAGAACCTAAAGGTATATGATTATAGAACAGTGTTCTTAACATGAAATTATCTTGAGTATCCATTCTAACCTTCTTCTTGATGAATTGAAACCTGATTTTGGTACCCTTGATATGTGAGTTTATTATTCACAATGTGAATCATTGTTCATTATTTGATCCTTGAAAAACTTGGGAGTTATTCATCACTAACTTTAAAGTAGGAAGTTCCTTAACTTTTAGGGATCTTATTTTTACTTTTTTCCATTGTATAATTCTTGTATTATCATTCTTGATGACTATGATTGATTATGATTTTATGTGGGTGTATGTGTATCTTGTGAGACCCTTATATGATGTTTGTTTCCATGAGTATGTTTGTGTCTTGTTTGTTCATGTTTGATATTGATCACAAGTATTGTATGTTGGTACCTTTTCTCATAATGATATTATATTCTTTTTTGTATGATCTACCTCATTATGTGTGCCTTTAGAGGTATTGTTCTTGGTGACCAAAGCTGGTGGACCGTCATGGCATGTTGATATGTCTATTTCATGCATAAATTTTTTATATTAAAATGCATTTATTTTATATTTAAATGATTAATTACTAGAATATTTAATGGAATTTTTCATATTTGATGGAATGCAATATTTTACAAAAAATGATTAAAAGGATCCCAAATGGCGATGGATTCCATCAAAAGATGTCCTTCTATGATACGGGGTACACAAAGGAGCTTTTCGTGATTGAAAAATGAATAAATATAGTGAAATGGAATTTTTGGTGCTATAAAAACGTCAATTAAGTTTTAAATATTCAAGTTATGACATAAAAAGTGAGGGTAACAAATCGTGTACCCAATGAATGAAGAGAAAACAAGCCCAAGGTGATAAGAACATGTGTCATGCTATAACATGCCCTGAAATTTTTGAAAATGAATTTTATGATGTGAAAACTCTTGTAGGGAGATAGGTCATGAAACCTTATGATTTAAAACCATTAATTATGAAGTAAATTATACTCATAGGTCTATCTTTAGCCATATTTGACAAGAAACAATTGGGATACCTTGTTTATAATCCAGGATGTCTTTTTATGAAATGAAACCATTTATGACTTCATTTATAGGAAATGTTATGACAAAAAATAACCCTAAAGATCTATAAATAGTGATTTGTTTCATCACTACCAAGGATCAATCCAGAGACCAAATCTCATGGTGAGAGGTTGCATTTTGCAGGGTCCTCACCAGTTTTTATCTCACCCTTTTATTATGATTTCTTTCTTATTCTTCCTTACCTACTACTCCCTCATTATTAGAATGAGGTGGTAATTCACACCTTGTACTAGGTTAATTTATATTAAAAAGGAAATGTATTTCTAAATTTTATTTTATTTTTCTTATTCATAACTTCCATAATTTATATTTCCTACTTCAAATCATTTTATTTTTATTTTCCCATGACCATTGGGAAAACATCTGGAAAGTCATAATTTTAATTATGAAACTAGTTTCCTTAGAATACACCATAACCATTGGGTAATATAAATAAACTAGATTTAAATACAATATCATGATAAACATAGAACATTAAAACCCTAAATTATTGGACCAAGGAAAATAGAGTACTTTTATATTAAGGAGGAGATATCCAAATAAAAATATCCTCCTCATCCCAACTCTAACACCAAAAATGAATTAATCAAATCAATTTCTCAATATAATTGAACCTAACCCCTAAAATATACAAAACCTCAACATGATTTTCTAATCAATAATCAAAACCCAATTTTCTTTCACTATCTTATCTCACTTTTCAAAAACTATTTCAAAAATCTAACCTAATTTCCTTCCCCTTTATTCAGTAAATTTAATCATTTTATTTTGAAAACATAATAATCTAATTTCACCCTCTCATTCGTTAGATATCAACTTACTATATACTATTTTTCAATTATTTTATTACACTTGTTGAGTTTTATAAAAAATTTATTTTTGTTAGCCCTGTAGGGAATTAATGTTTCCCTTGTGGGATTGTCACATGTTTATCCCTTAGAGGGAGATTGCACATGAAATGTGATGATTTTGAAGATATACCTAAGAATAAGGTAGAGGTACAATGATTCCTTGTGGATGTTTTATGATACACTTAATGCCTAGAGGATTTCAAGTAGCATGTTACTCAATGCCTAGTGGATGTTGAGTAGCACGATCACTCAATGACTAGTGGATGCCAAGAAAAGGACTCACTTGATGTCAATAGATGTCAAGTAGTACATAAACATGATATTAAAAATCATGTTTATTATACTTGTGGTTAGTTCTTGATTACTCCCAATATCATGACATTCCTTTCATCATGGATCTAAACAAATTACAGTCAGGACTTGTAGTGTCTTGGTTAAAACATGAGTGCTCAATATGGGACTGTTATATTCCTTGAAAATTTATTGTTATTATGGAATACACTTTTTTAAATGAGCGCATCACTTAAGGTCTCATTATTGGTGTCCTGTTAGGGTTTTTTACTCACACCCTACATGGGAATCTTGATGCACATACAGAATCCATGTATAAGGATCCAAGGAAGGGAAAGAGGCATGTGGTAGATGGCTGATCCATAGAGCATGGAGTCGTTGGTAGGATCAGGATAGACTCCAAGTTATACCATAGTTCTATTTATTTATTTATTTATTTTAATTATAATTTGGTTTGTCTTTCCACCTTGGGATCCTGTTTATTTATTTATTGTATGATATGTATTCCATCTGATATTATAGTTATTTAGTTCCTCATGTTACTTTGTTTATTATATTATTTTTATTAGATTATTTTTGTGCAAGGATATGATACTGAGGGTATAGTCTGCCCACTGACAGATTTTGACCCCTGCTTCTAATCAGTAGCCTCATGCATATAGGGAAGAGTGTACCAGATCATATGGCTCTCCAGCTTGGGCCCAATGGTTCAGGCCAAGGAATTACAAAAACGTATAAGAGGATAGTTTCTTTGTTTTATTTTAGATTAACCTAGAACATGGTATAAATAATAGATCTATGTGGGACTCAGGTAGGGGAGATTATATGTTCCTAGATAGATCATGTGTAATGGACCTCTGAGTTACCATTAACTATATTGTTGTTACAATGTTGTATGATATTTTGGGTGCATTCATGCATCATGACTATCCACATAGGATCACATTCCATATATATACCATTTTTTGTGTTGCATATTAGTTCATTTAATTTAATGCCTTAATGTGTTCTATTTGGTTAGGATAAACTTGTATTTATAATTTTTTGATATATCTGTTATCTTGATATTGTGATATATTTGTTATCCTGATGTTGTGATATATCTCTATTGAAATTAATTAGTTAAACTGATCTTGGTTTTTGGTTGTGTATATATATTATGATTGTGACTAATGTGTAGTTATGAAACCTTGGTTAGTTCTAGAATTTATATACCTTGTATTATGGGTAGACTCTTAGGAGAACATTTTTTTGATCTTATAGGCTGGTTAGGTTCTATATTAATGTTCTAAACTATTTATTTATGTTATATATAATTTCACCTTGAAGATGAATAACTGGAAAGATTAGTGGATCAGTCCAGAATGCTCTTATGGGTGAGGATGTTCCTATTCTTCAACTGGTCATGTAAAAGAATACTCTGACACCCACACTAGAGGTTAGGGCAGACAAACCTCTTCATATGGGACTCTTATTCCCAGTTCCTATCCAAGGTGGGGCAGTTACCAAGACTATGTTTGACTATGATCGAGACCTTTATATCCAGCATCCTCTATCTTTCCAATGCATTGGAGGCCCTTAGTATGCATAGGATAAGATATGTATTATTAAGAGGATATTCGACTTGGTATAACCCCTAAATGATTAGAAGGTGAAGAAAACGGTCTTTATGCTTTAGGAAGCTCCTGTATACTGGTGGTATGTTATGATTTAGACTGAAAGACGTGAAGTTATCACATGGGAGACATTCAAAGACCTCTTTTTTAGGACTTCTTTCCAAGTATAATGAATATTGACCAAGAATAGAATTTTAGTGAGATTCATCAAGGAATAATGTTTGTGTCTCCTACTCATCGCAATTCATGGAATTATTATGCTTTGTTTCTCTATTGGTTGTGGATGAAGCATAAAAATCTAGGATGTTTTAGATTGGGATTCAACAACAGTTGAGATACTAGTTTAGGAAGTTTGATCTGATTACTTTTACTCAGGTTATTTACAAATCCATAATGATAGATAAGGGTTTGGATGAGGATTAAGCATATTATTTTCTTTCATCCTTCAATACTCAAAATAGTGTAACTCCAACTAATTCTATGAGAGTCACCTCTAGTAATTGGAAGATTAAGGCTGAGAACATATAGTATGTAGTGGTATGTTAGTTGAGTAGGGGTTGGCTTTTTAGTTCCCTTAGGTGGGGTACCAAAGTGTTCCAACTATGGGAAGGCCATTCATTACCATATAGTCACCACATCACCTCAGATCCATTATTAAAAAAGTGTAATGATGGGTAATCTTCAACAGTTTTGATCTAGATCTATGATGTTATGTTTTTGTAGAGGATCAAGGCAGACGTAGTCAGAAAATTAGGGATCTATCTAGGGTCCTCAATAGTGGGCCCAGACAATAATTACTCAGGAAAGTCATTATTATCAAGTAAAGGGTCTTGGATATGAGGTAGGTCATGTCTATATTGTATACCAGACTTTATAAGATGGAGGTGAGGGGACATCAACTATTCGAGATATTATTTTGATCACACCTACTTAATACACTACCTTGTTTGATATTAGTGCTTCAATTCCTTCATAACTTCACAAGTAGTTGTTGGAATTAACTTACTGGTCAAGTTATTATTTGAGTTAATTTCCCTTGATACCCCATTGGGAATAGAATTATATTATCTTCAGTGATGCCCAGAGTGTCCTATAGTCATTTTTAGTTATGGAAATCTATAAGACTTCATGATTTTGGAGATTATGAGCTTTGATATGATTCATTACATAGACTAGATGTCCATATTTATAGATCACTTTGATTTCTATCATATATGGGTGTTTTTTAATTTTTTGAAGGGGGAGAAGTTCATGATGACCATAGAATGGGAATAAGGTTCATGCAGAGTTAGGATGATCATAACACAAAGGGAGGGCTTGGATATATTAGTAGGATGAGTAGAATACCCCTTGAATTTTACTCTAGTTGTGTATCTTTATCAAGATGTATTTCTAGATGAATTCATAAGAATGTCCCCTGATAGGGGAGTTTTCTTTTAGATAGAGCTCATCTAGGGTGCGCATCCCATTTCGATGCCCCCTTACTATATGGAATTAGTTAAGGTGAAGGAGATCAAAGTTAATCTTGAAGACTTAGATCATAAGGGATTTATCAAGTAGATAAGTTCATTGTAGGGTGTACCTATCTTTCTCACTAAGAAGGTGGATGGTAGTCTTTGAATCTATATTGATTACTAGAAGATGAACTAGGTAATGGTGAAGAATAGATATCTCTTACCTTGGATCGATAATCTTTTTGATTAATTATGGGGATCTCTATGGTTCTCCAAGATTGATCTTAAAATGGTATATTATCGGTTATGGGTTTGAGAGGAGGACATCTTGAATATGGTGTTTCATAGTGGGTATGAGTTGTACGGGTACTTGATGATACCATTTGGATTGAAGAATGTTCCAGAAGTGTTCATGGATCAACTTAATAATATCTTATACCCATATATTGACTCGTTCATTATGTTGTTCATTGAAGACATCCTCATATACTCATTGACAATGAAGTATCATGTCAGAAATCTTGAGATAGTCTTCAATGCATTTCGATAACACCAACTTTATGCCAAGCTATCAAAGTGTAACATTTGGATTTAAGAGATAGAATTATTAGGGCATGTGGTGTGTTAGTTAGGTATTTATATGGACCCTGAGAAATTGGGGGTAGTGATGTATTAGACATGTCCCCAAAATGTGTTTGCTATTAAGTGATTCTAGGTTTTAGTAGGATATTTTCATTGTTTTATTGAGCACTTCTCTTGATTATTAGCATGTGTGACTACATCGATGAATAATGGAGTGAAGTTTTAATTATAATACAAGTGTGAAGAGTCATTTCTTGATATGAAGACGATTTCAACCATAAATATAGTTTTTAAACTTCCTAAGACATGAATCAGTTATGTTTTATAATGTGATGCATCAAGAATGGGTTTGGGAGAAGTACTGATGCAGAGGGGGTAAGTGGTATCTTATGGGACATGTCAGTTGTGACCTAATGAGAATAACTAGCATGCTCAAACCTTGGATCTAGAAGTCATGGTCCATGCTTTGAAGTATTGGAAACAATATCATTTTTATGAGAGGTTTGTTGTCTACACTATCAAAAAGAGACTTCATTACATTATAACACGAAAGAACCTGAACTTGAGATAGATATTTTGGGTATAGTATATATAGAAATTTGAATTTGAGATATATTATACACCTAGAAAGGGTGAAATCATATAATATGCTCTTATATATCATATACAGGAAGCTTAGGAGCTTAGTGTGTGGCATTCTAAGGAGAAGTGGAACCTCATAAGCTTGTTGTCTAACTAGAGAATGAATGCTTTTGAGGATCAGGGATCAATGAAATATTATATATTATTGGTCACATATTCTTTTCTAGATTAGGT